>CM028131.1:307107500-308357500 GCA_016271365.2 Neoceratodus forsteri | reverse complement strand
ATACTGGAACAACTGAACAATCACTTCACTACTGCAAGACTAGCATTCGATATGTCTCCAGCAAGTAAGCTCACCACACACACTGCCTGAAACCCACTGCCCTCCCACCCACAGAGGGCCACAAGCCATGCACCAAAGTTTAGCTTCAGCCCAAGTCACAATTAAGCAGGTCAAAGACATCTTGCTGTCCCTAGATGTTAAAAAAGCGCTGGAGCTGACCAAATTAAACCATTCTTCCTCAAATTAGTCTCCTACCATCTGTTCTGACCCATTACACTTCTCTTCAACCTCTCCTTATCCCATGGAATATTCCCACCCATGTGGACAATCGCACATATCATTCTCCTCTTCAAATCTGGCAACCCATGCGATCTTATCGATTATCGACCCACATTGCTACTGCCCATTCTATAAGAGTTACTCAAAAAATTTGTCAACTCCCAGCTAAGAGATTACTTGGAATCCTCAAATCTGCTCAATTCCCTATAGTCTGGCTTCAGACCCAACCACAGTAAGGTATCTGCCTTGACTAAAGTGACAAATGATTGCCAGGTCGCTTTAGATTCCAGAAACTGTGTCTGTGCGCTCTTTTTGGATCAGAGCAAGGTGTTCAATACCTGGATCATGACCTACTTCTACATATGTTGCACAACCTCAGCCTCAACAAAACAGTATTACAGTGGTTCTCCAGCTACCTGACTGGCAGGCAGAAGCAGGTGAAAGCCCATGGTGACCTCTCACCTCCTAAACCACTTCAGAAAGGTGTTCCTTAGGGTCCATCCTGGGGCCCTTAATGTTTGCAATTTACATTAATGACATAGTCTTCAAAATCAACTCAGCTATCATTCACCTATTCACAGATGACACCATTCTCTATGTCACCAAACCCACCCTTGAGCTAGCTTGTAAGGAGTGGCAACAGAACTTCTACCTGCTGAATGCAACTTGCTGCACCTCAAGTTGCTTCTCAATGACAAAAAAACTAAGGTGGTGTTCCTCTCACCTCATGTCCACTCAGTTAGCATCAACCTAGCCAGCACCCAGCCCTGAATTCTCACCCTTCTGGGGGAACCATTAGAGGGTGTAGAAAAATTTAAATACTTGGGCCTCTGGCTCAACTCTAAATGTTCTTTTTCTGCACACAGTAGATGAACTCCAGAGAAAACTAAGACAGAGACTGGAACTTTTTTTCAGAATTCAGAAGCTGCTCATATTTGGCCAACATTTGTTTGGTACAGACCACATTACTCACACTTACTGACTATGCCAACTTCATTTACAGCCATTATCCCATTACTGCTCTAGCCAAACTAGACACACTGTACCACAGATCCTTAACATTTATTACCAGCATCTCATCCAACACACATTACTGTCATCTCTATGCACAGCTAGGATGGCCCTCACTCAACATCAGGAGATTGAGAAATGCCTACCTCTGAGTGTATAGAGCCACCACCAAAAACCTCCCTACCTACATCACCGACCTCTTCAAAAGCACCTCTGTTGCCTACCAGCTCAGAAGGCATTCATATATATACACTGCTCAACATTCCCAGAATAAGGACTAGATTTGACAGCTCATCCCTAAGCCATAGTATCCAATTGCTTGATATACTTCAATTGCTGCTTTCTCAGTTTGTACTTTGCTGTTTTCATCCAGTATAGTAATAACTTCAGATTGTTCAGATTCTTTCTTAAATCTTCTAGCCATACATTTCCCTGCTCGTTCACTATATAAGATCCATTTTTTTCATTATGATCCAATTAGTTTTAATATTTAATGTAGCTGTATTGATTACCCATTTTTTTTTTAATTTTAGTATTCCTCTCTTACTCATCCATCACCCATTCTAACTGCTACTTCAATGGTTTCCAATATTGCTTCTATTTCTTTTATAGTTTGCTTATTTTTTTATTTGCCTATGCAACTTTAGATAGTATAACACCTCCAAGTGTTGTTTTAAAGGCATCCCACATTTCAACAATATTGTAACCATTATGGGCATTGTCTAGCCATAAATTATTTATTGCATCTTTCATATCATCTCTGATAGATGAATTTTTTGTCAGAATGTTATTGTAACACCAGCAGCATGTATCCCTATTTCTTATGTTAATAGCATCTCCACAGATACAGAGTAATGGTCAGAAACACTTGCAGAATGAATAGTGGATCAATAAAAATGAATGTGTACTAGAACATTTTTTTATACAAAAAGCCAATCTAATTTTGCAGATGTTTTGAATCTTGAAGAATAGTGTGTATATTTTTTTCTGTAGGGAATAGTTCCTTCCAGACATCAGATAATAAATTGCTTGATATGAAATTTGAAATAAATTGTGTCTTATATTTCTCCCAACCTTTGGAGGGTGAAGATCTGTCTAAGTTATAATCTGCTAAGATGTTAAAGTCCCCTGCTATAATGACATTTTCCTCTCCCCAGTTGCTAAGGTAGTTGTCAACTGAAGTCAAGAATGGGCCATAGCTCTGAAAGGGTGCATATACTTATCATAATACAAAATAGTGTATTTGATCAGATCTTTATACATAATTACTCTTCCATCCTCATAAGACTGAGAAACTATAATCGTCTCTAAGGGAGAATTCTTAGAGATAATCATCATGATCCCATTACTTTTTTTTTTAATTACTTGGAGAGATTTCAGTTCAATTCTTTATTGTTTGACTGTTCGGGTCATTACAATATTCAACAAGAAAAGAAATCTAAGTATACAGTTAAATCTCCATGCTATAAAACAATATGAGACACCAAGTAAAGAACAAATACCAAGCAGCAGTTAGACATGAGCATACTTAATTACTCTATACATATAAAGTACTAATTAATTTAAAATAATCTGAAAAAATAAATTATTTCCCTAATAATTTTAATTGCCTATCCATGGCACATTAATTATGTATCCATCAAGACCCTGTTTAATACCATAAGTCAAATAATGTCCTGGCAATCAAGCTTAATTTGAACATATTTATTATTTGCTTAAACATTCCAGTGCACACTTCCCTACCTAACCTTCATCAGTGGCTACATATTCATTCACCACTAAAAGAAAAGTTTATTATATATTCTATAGATTGTATTGCATCTCCTATTGGTAAAAACCTCCTAAGTTTCTGTACATTCTGTTAGTAGTGCCCATATTTGTCATCTATAAGGCAAATACTTAAATTGCAGGGAGTTTAAGCACTGGTACAGTATTTCTAAATGAATCAAACCTGCTGCCATTTTAAACCCCATAATAGACCCAGCAGTCTTCTAACAGTTAGTAGCAGCATTTAAAAGATGAACTCTGCAACAAACATATAAATACATCTTAAAATATATAAAAGTAAAGTCATATAGTACTTCAAAAATATTAGCACTTATAAAATTCCTTCTGTCGGCTCAAGCCTGCTGTTAGAAGTCATTTATGAAACTAGCACAACTTCAATTTTAGCATTTCAGTGAATAAATTAGGACAGGAACATCCTGCAATGATAACTAAGAATAAATCAGTTAATACCTCCCATCACAGCTTGCAATGCAGTGAAGTAAATGGTATAGTACTACAGTCTAAAAATAAAGCACTGAGCATTTGATGATTAATTAACAAATCAAGAACTTCATTTAAATGTCTTTTGAAGTGCTCCTGGGTATATGAATTAAAACATCTCCCATGCTCACTCCTTTTCCATCAGGGAGAAAATCTCACCAAAACAAAAGCTGAATGCTCCATTTAGACACTGGAGTCCACCAGTTAATATAAATATATGGCTTAAAGCAGTCCAGTAGAACAACACTTTTAACACAGATCATAAAAGAGAAACACTGGCATTTATATATAAATATTTCATTGTTACATGTTTGTTGCAAGACTAATTCAGGGTTAGGTGAGCTTATTAATGTGCACTCCGACAAGTTTCACTTGTTCAATGGTTGGTAATTACAGTAAATATATAAAAAGGTTTAGTATTGCTTACTGTATAACTTGCCAAGTTTAGTTCAGAAGAACTCATATTGTGTCCCAATGTAAAATTTACCAGACGAAGGGAGACCAGTAATTTTTCCACTTGGCCACAGAGGCCACAGAACAATTGGTTTGATGGTTTGTCTTTTACAAATGGCTCATTCCAGGTCATTTAAGCATTACAACACTTGGCTCCATAACTAGGATTCCAACAACAATAGTTATCTTTGGTTTTAATTCCTGATTCATTGTCCAAGCAAGAGAGGCTATGGAATATCATAAACAAAGTTTTTTTTTTTTCACCAGTTCTCCCCATTGTTTAAAATTGCATGGCAGGCAGTATATTAATTTTTTTATTTATTGAAATATTTCACCAGGAAGGTACACTGAGCAAAATGTTGTTCTTCTCCCGGTGCGACCTGGGGTGTAGGGGAACATGAGGATAGTTTACAGAGATTTGGTACACAATATAAATTTACAGTAGATTACATTCAAATAATTTGAGCAGACTGTACAGGAGTAATGAAATAGTAGAATGCTAACAGTTTTGAACTAGATAGATACTACACCAGTGCTTTTGGACTAGATAGATACAACAACATAAAATAACATCTAGGCATACACTAAATGACACATAACTGTGTAGCTTGAAAATGGCTGAATAGAACTGTTGTAGTTTGAGCTAGGGAAGTTAGTGAGGAGTAAACACAGGCAGAACAGATTGGCTAAGGTATAACAGAAGTGCAAGTCAACTACAAGTGCAGTAGAGATTAGGGGTCAGACATAATGGAAGTGTTAGTTGACTATAAGTGCATTAGAGATTGGGGTCAGCCATAGACAGGGCTATGTAAGGTGGAGAAGGAAAGGTGAGCAAGAGGTAGGTATGTCAGTAGGCAGAGAAGCAGGGTGGTGGTGGAAGGGGATGGAATAAGGAGGCAAAGGAAGAAGTAGGTGGAGAAAGGTCTGCTGGGACCTGACCCCTACAGTATGCTGAGGACCCTGCCTGCACAAGGCAGGGGTCAAGCATGACAGGAAGGGAGCAGGTTGTGGCAGCGAGAGGTAGAGTACAATATAATATAATACAATACAATATATTCAAGGCAGTTTGGCTAACTAATACACCTCCTGAGTAAAACTGAATATGTTTTTCATTCACCATCTTTAACAAGGAATTCAGCAGCTTACCCTTGTGCTAATATTTGTCTCTTCATTCCAGGAATACATTTTTAATGGCTCCACACAGACCTGGGCTGTTACCTCCATCAATCTTCCTTCTCAAACTCTAGGAGCAGCAACACCTGCAAAATTAAACAGAGAAAAATGCTCCTCTGAGTGTAATAACTTTGGGGTTATCAGACCAAGGAAACATTAGTAATACAACCCCTGAGGCAATGTTGGCATACCTTTAACAGGGCAAAATGAAACTGTCAGCACTAAAAGTGCTATCACAGTCCTGGCCATCTTCTTTTCCTCCCAGGGGTCCCAGAATCCATCAGGGCAGTCACATATAAGGCACACCTGGTCCATCAATCCCACCACTCTGAATGCCCTTTACCTCAAGCACTGAGAACTCCAGACATGACATTTTCATAAAAGATAATAAAACTGGCTGCATAATGAGGCATTTAAAAAGCTAGTACTCACATAAATCCTGACACAATTTAAGCACATGGAATGCTCCATGGCATCCCTGCAAGAAACTCATTTGTCAGCACCAAAACACATGAAAGTCCTTTCGCTCATGGGTGGGTCAAGTGTTCACGGCTTCCCACCCTACATGTAAAAAGGAGGAGTAATGATTTTAATTCACAGATCCCTCCCACTAAAATTCACTTCTCACCTTGTGGACCCAGATGGTCATTATATCCTGCTTAATGCAGTCTATCAGAATCAACCTCTGTCTATTCTTAATGTATATGCCAATAACACAGATATGCCAGCATTTATGCCCACAATACACAAGGTTATTAAGGATAAAGTGGAAAAACCATGTATACTGTTCAGTGATTTTAATTGTGTGCTTAACCTCAGAGTGGATAAATCTCCCCCCTCGAATCTCCCAAGATTACATATGACAAAATAGTTGGCAGACCTCTCACAACAGTTGGGGTTTAAGGATGTGTGGTGATTTCTTCACCCCACTAACAAAGATTCTACATTCTACTCCCACCCTCATAGAACTTACTCTCACATTGACCTCTGCTGTATGCCTAGTAACTGGCTACGTATAATAACAGAATGCAAGATACTTAATTTTACACAATCTGACCACACTCCTCTTTCATTGATCATAGAAATTCACCCCTTGATCATGCACAAACTATTGTCCACAAATACTGAAGATGATACTATCCATATGACACTTTGGAATGCGTTAAAGGCATTATTGTGAGACTCTATTATTTCTATTATGAGTGCTCAGAGGAAACTAGCTGCAAGGGAGCACCTTCGACTAGAGGGACAGATACAGGAATTAGAAAGGCAACCTAAGCAGCAACCAAGAGGCACACATATTCTGCATAGTCTGCAGACAGTCACACATACACTTAAAGACCAAGAAGCAAAAAAAGGCAGATGGTTCGCTGTGGTACATACACCAGAAATATTATGTGCAGGGCAACTGGGTGGGTCATCTGTTGGCCTCACAACTACGTAAACAACAAACAGATAGATATGTTCCACACCCCAGAGGTGCAGACCAAACATCTCCTCTGCTAACTCAGCTTTAGGACATTGCAAAAAGTGTTGTCTCCTTTTACCAAAATGTATACACTGACCCACACCCATATCATACCACCACAGAGCTTGAAGATTTCTTCAGGAGCATCCACACACCACATCTTAATGAACAAGACAAGGAGAGCTTAGACATGGCAGACCCAGAAGAAGAGGTAATCCTTGCAATTTTAAAATTACAAAATGGGAAATCCCTGGGACCAGATGGGTTCTAGGGAGAATTTTATAAAATGTGTAGAGAGGAAATTATCACACCCCTAATGAGAGCTATTTACTGGGGTTTGATAAAGGTGACATTTCCAAGAGAGTGGAAAGAAGCAATAATAAAGGTGATACCAAAGCAGGACAAAGGCCCCTCTTTTGTGGGTCCTATAGACCCATATTTCTCATAAATGTAGATCAGAAAATAATGACATTCATTTTGGCAGCCCGGCTTAAAAAATCATCACAAAACTAATTCACTGGAACCAAACTGAATTCATACCATAGCATAAATCATGTGACAATGTTTGAAGATTTGTAAATATTGCCAGCACAAACATTCCAAAACAATAAATCTAGCTATTTCACTAGATGCCCAAAAGGGGTTTGACCATCTTAAATGGCATTTTCTTTTGTATACTGTACCTTACCACAATGTGGAATTGGACCAAAATATTTATCTTGGTTAAATACCCTGTATACTGTCCCAAAGGCAAGAGTGTGAGTAAGTGGTGTTCTCTCACCATCATTTGAACTGCAAAGAGGAACATGATGGGGTGCCCCTATCTCCCCTCCTATTTGCTTTGGGTGTTGAACCCCTAGCACTTGTTGTAAGACAAAAATCATAACATTTTTGGATCCACCTGTGATCCACAAAGCCAAAAAATTTCATTGTATGCCAAAGGCACACTACTCTTTATCAGTGACCCACTTAGATCCATGCCTCCCTTACTGGACATATTGAATACATATTCTCAGGTATCTGGCTTTAAAATAAATCAGGAAAAAGTGGAAGTGTTTAAATTAAGTGGCAGATGGTTGCCAGTGACGGCACTGGTACTGAACCTGAATGTAGGAAGCAGTTACATGCTTCTTTGATTATGCAGAAATATAGAGTCTAGGAAGCATTCAGACAGACAAAAGTGCTTAATTTGAGAGTTTTTGCAGATTGTTCCATAGGGTAGGCAGCACGAAACTTATAGCTGCCCTGCCAAATTGAGACTTTGCTTTGGGCACTTTGAGTGTTATAAATGAGTAGCTTCTTAGTGCATATTTCCCAACTACACTTAGAGGTAGGCAGCAGGAGATATAGTGAGACAGTTTATTAGAGATAGCTCTATAGGTCCAGAGTGTGACATTTCTGTGACTCCTGAACTTGAGGGAGGTCCACCCCACAGCCGCATATAGGACACAGTGATACGTGGCAAAGGGAAGTCTGATAATGAACCTCAGGGCTCGATGGTAGCGCGTGTCTAATTTTGCCATGTAAGAGTGGGGCACTGGCTGTAAAGGAAATCTGCGTAGTCAAGCAGTGATAGAAAAGTTGATTGGACCAACCGTAGCTTGGAATCTCTGGTGAGAAATCGGTTAATTCTAAAGAAAAGACCCAACCTTTGACAGAGTCGTTTTAGCAAATCCTCGATGTGTTCAATGAAAGAGAGTCTGTGGTCTATCCAAACTCCTAGATACTTGAATTTTGTAACAAATTCTAGTTTTTCTCCTAGAATTGTAGTAATCTGGGGAACTGACCCACTAGGCACAGGGTTTGCTGTATGGATGAATGGAGAGAAGAGCATTGCTTTTGCTTTTTTGGCATTGAAGAGTAGCTTTTTTGGAGAAGTTGGCTTTGCAAAAGGTTGAATTCAGACTGGAGATCATTGCAGGCAGCTTCGGGCATTGGGCAACTCACATAGAGGACTGTATCATCTGCGAACAGATGAATGCTGTCATTTTTAATACAGTCGTCGATATTATTAATGTAGATTGAAAATAGTAGTGGACCTAATATAGATCCTTGGGGTACCCCTCTTTGGAGAGTTTTAAGAGGAGACAGACCTCCTTCAGATTTAACTTGCTGAAGGCGCCCTGTAAGATAGTCTGTGAACCAACGCAGGGAGGAGGGGTTAACACCTATGTTTTGTAGGGAAGTGAGGAGCAGACTATGGTCGAAGGTGACAAATGCCTTGCTTAGATCCAGGAAAACAGCACAAATAAAGTTTCTGTACTCAAGATCATGCTGCCAATCATCGGTTACTTTAGCAAGGGCTGTGATAGTGCTATGTTTAGCTCTGAAACTGGATTGCATAGGATTTAGCAGTTTCATTGATTCAAGGTAGGATCTCAGCTGTGTGTTTACAATTTTTTCCAGAAGTTTGGACAATACTGGGAGGAGAGAAATTGGCCTATAGTTGTTGAGATTGCAGGGGTCACCTGATTTGAACAGAGGGATGACATGTGTTGTCTTCCATACAGGTGGCAAGATGCTCTGGGACAGAGATAAATTAAATAGGTGGGTAATAGGTACTGCTGGGACATGGTAGGCAATCTTTAGGAAGTAAGGGTCTAGAGTGTTGGCCCCAGCACTTTTTCTAATGTCCAGCTGTAGCAAGAGGTCCTCAACCTCTTTCAATGAGGCAGGTTGAAGCATAAATAGTGGGAAGGCAGACAATGATTCAGGGGGTGGATGGCAATCTGGGAGTGAAGTATGTTCACTGGTGAGTTTTCAAATGCCAGACCTGTGGTAGCAAAGTGGTTATTGAATGAATCAAGTATATCTTTCTTTTCGGTGATAGTTGAGTTGCCAGTGATAATCTTGGTCAGGAGGGAGTTTCCTGGGGAGTGGCCCAGCAGGTCGTTAATAGTGTTCCAGAATTTAATTGGGCTCTTGGTGGCAGAGTCGAGTTCAGAGCTGAAAAAAATAGCCTTTGCTTCTCTGATTGCCTTAGTGCATAAGTTCTGTACCTTCCTGAACTGATTCCAGTCCTTACGAGTGTTCAGTCTGCGTGCTTTTTTCCAAAGCTTATCCCTTTCTAAGAGCAGAGACTTGATTTCAGGGGAGAATCATTTACAGGTTTCATTCCAAGCCTAAAATTTTAACCAAGGGAGTGTACTTATTAAGGGCCACCGATAGGATGTCATGGAAGAGGTTGTAAGCTGATGTAACCGTTTTGGTCAGGAAGAAATCCTGCCAGTGCAGGGAGTGTTTAGGCTCATTAATACAGGTGAATTCATTGAAGTTGCGTCTGGATCTCTTCATAGAAAACTTAGTAGTGGGTGACGAGATATTGGTTGATCTTACCCCTGCAATAAAGCAATGATCACTGACGTCTGAGAGGAAGGCATCTGTGTGGGAAAAAAGATGGGGTTTGCTCACCAAGAGCACATCCAGTAGGGTACTTTTACTAGGGTTCTTTATGTTCAGTTGCGTTGGTTCAGCAATAAGTTGAGTCAGCCCATGGGCATCACAGAAAGTTGCAAGCGGGGCTGATGCATAAGAGAGCCAGTCAAAGTTGAAGTTTCCTAGGATAATAGTTTCTGGCAGTCCTTGTCCTGGTTTGTCACTTAAATAAGACAAAGTTTGTCACTTAGATAAGACACAAGCTGCAAGCCAGTGAAAGGAGGCCTATTGCATCCTATTACACAAAGCTCACTAGTCTGTGTAATCTCCACTTTGAGTATTAGACATTCAAATTCATTGGCAATGGATGACGAGGATATGCAGGAAGCTACAAATTTGTCTTTAACATAGATAGCCAGCCCTCATCCTCTAATTTGCCTGTCAGCTTTGAACAAGGCATAGTTGGGGATGTTTACTTCCCTATCAGGGGTGCCAGGTCTAAGCCAGGATTCAGAGATCACTAGTACATCAGAAGAGGTATGATTTACCCATGCTTGGATCAAGGTGATCTTTTTTAGGAGTCAGCATATGTTAATATACAGGAAGCTCATTCCTTTTAGATTTTCTAGTTCAGCTGGTGATGGGATGGCTTCTGGAGGGCTAGAGTTAAGTTCTATGTTGCTTGAGCATAGCAGAAGGATAAGTAGTATTTTCCTAAGTGCTCCAATTGTAAGTTTAGAGTTCCTGTTTTTTTCCCGTCTAGTAGATTTGTTGTCTTTAGGGTGTGGAACATTACTACCATATGTAAGGTGGCCTGCTGTTACTAGAACTAATGCCCCAACTGCAAAATGCAGGGATGGGACAATAGTCTGCATGGTAGGGGGTGGGCCTTGTGGTGGAGGCATGGGATATGTACTGCTAAAATGTATAGGCCAGAGACAAGGTTGAAGGTATGGATGCTTGAATTCACAGAGGCAAGTAAGAGATAGGTTGCCAGATGCCATATAGCACAAGGTGAGGTTGTAGTCTGTGCATGGCTGCAGCTCAGGTGGCAAGTACAGGCCAGCTGGTACCACCAGAAGAAGGGGCAATGAGAGGAGCCATATAGATCCCCTCATGATGGAACCTTGCAGCAATGTGATGCTGCTGAATTATCCCAGCACCCGGTAAAGGATGCTAAATTATTATAGCTTATCAGTAGCCTACAAGCAACTGAGTCTACAGGTCCAGGTCTGAATGATTCTTTGAGCGTTGTAAAGTTATTTACTGATGTAGATAGACCCAAAGTCCAGGTCAGAGTGATTCTTTGAGTGTTGTAAAGTTATTTACTGAGGGAGATAGAGCCAAGAAGAGTCTATTTGCTTGTGCAAGGTGTGGTCTTATGAGTTAGACCCCAAAGGCTGGGCAGACAAGAAAGAGACAACAAGCTGGATCTCAATTGGAGGGGTGCTGCACCAAGAGGTGTGGAATAAAATTGGGTGGGAAGCTAGTGTATTTAATACATTAATAATACATTAATAAATGTAACTACATAAGACCACCAGACTTTTCATTTGGGGGAAGGGCCAAACGAGACTTTCTCTATCATTTTTAAGACAGCACAAAGACAGAGGGGGACTAGGCCTACCAAATTACAAACATTACTACTGGGCAGCCTGGATAACACCAGTAATGCAATGGCTCAAGATACAAAAGGCACTGGATGGATGGTGATATAAGCACATTGTCTAATATCTGGTTGGCTGGCATCACTACCACTTTCATGCATGACCCCAGCCATTCTAAACACATACAAAATCCATGGTTTAGACATACCCTGAAAATCTGGGATACTGTCTGAAGACACTTAGGCATGGATAACAAAATCAGCCCATTGGCAAATTTAACATGTACACCAGACTACCTAATTGGCCCTACTGGTGGTAGCTTGCAAAGCTTGAAAGTGAAAGGGATTGACTCATTCCAAGTTTTGCATCATCAGATATGAGTACCATAAAAAACTTCCCACAACTGCAAGATACGTTTAAACTACCACACACTGATGTTTACAAATATCTATAGCTTTGACATTTTATGACACAGCCAGAGCATTGGACCCATATTTTCCACCCACTAATATCATTAGAAACAATTATTGATACCACCAGGGGGCTGAGGTTAATGATTAAACCAATTACAGGATTGGTGAGAATCTTGCAACAGGCAGAACCACGGTCACACCCAAAGCAAGGGAAGTGTGGCAAAGGGTGTCTGGTGACTAAATCACTAACAAAACATCAGAAAAAGCCATTAGGGTTGGTAACAAAACCACTTTATCTCCAGGACTCAGAATTTAGGTGGAAAGTCCTGAGCCGTTCCTTCCTGACTAGAGATGTCGCAAAATTTAATTTTGCCTGCAAAATTGCTGCAAAATTGGCAATTTCATCACATGAAACATTTTGCAAAAGTTCGCAATTCCATGAAATTTTTCACTGGGTGTAAAATTGCAAAATCTGGCCCCCGAAATGTGAAATTTCACCACAAAATGCACAATTTCACCGAATTGCACACAAATTTCACCAAAGTTTGCCAGAATTTTGTCATTTCACAGGCTAAATTTCACATTTCATGGGTAAAATTTCACATTTCAGGTGAAATTTTGCATTTTGCCCGTGGGCTTTCACATTTTGTACCCGTGAAATATTTCATGAAATGTGCAAATTTCATGAAATATTTCACGGAACGAAATTTTCTAATTTCACACATCATCTATTCCTGATGCCCTCATATACTAAACATTACAGTTAATGGTTTGGACAAATGTTTGTGGAGATGTGGCAAAGAAGGCAGACTGTGCCACATGTTTTGGAGTTGTCCTGCTTTACAAACCTATTGGACAGATATTCAAGCCTTAATAAACCAAGTACTACCGACACATGTATTACAGACTTTCAAGGCACTCGTATTGGGAACTTTACCCATCAAGCCATCCAAAAACATGATGTATATATATATATATATATATATATATATATACACCAGGTGCTAACCACAGTAGCATTAGAAACCATCACCAGTAAATGGCTGAACCCTTTTCCCCCATCTCAATCTAGTTTCCTCCTCAGACTGAAGGACACCAGAATAATGGAGTGCCTCACAGCAATATTAAATCTATGAATCGATGAGTTCCAGTTTAGATGATCTGTGACAAATGATTTACTAGAAGAACTGGATGTACCACCAGATGACAACATCTGATAGAAAGAAACTATATTGCACCACGTATTAAACTGACTTAATAATGAATTGCACAAATGCCATGTTTTACACATTACTATGTATGATGGTTCTTTCGTAATGTTTATCTTTTTATGTGGAAAAACAATAAAAAGAAAGTTTAAAAAAGCCACTACTCAGACAATACAAAACTTGGGTTTCACACCTGCTTATCTTTATAGGTACCTCGAGCAATCCACAATTTAGGAAATTTAGAATGCTACATCTGTTAGCGAGGTTCACAGACAAACAGTAGCTCCTAATTGGTGTAAAAATTAGATTCAGTGCTTAAAACTTGAGATCAACAGGCTGTAGCAAACAAATAGATCATATAATAACAGCAGTCACCAAATTAATACCTATGCAGACAGCATCGTGCAGAAACAGAGCAGCACTGCAACCATCTTGCTGCCCACCCCCATCACTGAAATCCGCTTGGAGAGAAGAAAATGTTTGAAACCATTTTTGTTTATTTTTTCAGCTTCTGATTTGACTAGAAAGGTTTCTTGTAGCAATGCAAAATGTGTTTCTGATTTTCTGCTGTAACTAAGAATTTGATATATTTTATAGATGAATTCATCCTATTTGTCTTCCAGGTCAGACTTTTTAATCCTGTGCACAATTTATTAAGCTGACAAAATTACAGTTAAGGATTATGAAGAAAACCAAAGCAGTTGCTGTACCATGGTGAAAGAATATTGCAGTGTGAATAAAAACTACATAGAAAACCCACCCATCCTCCCCATTCTTAGTCCCTGATGTGCGATCAGAGTCCCACCCCCATATTCTTCCCTTCCCCCCTTAACCCCAAGAATGGGACTAAGAATCCCTCCCCACTTCACCTCACCACCACTCCATCCCAAAAGCTTTGAATAACTAAAAATCCACTTACCCTCTTTCTTCTTAAATTCTAAACTGGGCATAAACATTGCATCCTTTCCCCCCATCCTCAATACTTCCCAATTCCCATAGATGCCCATGGATCATTTCTGGCATCTTGAGGAAATGCCTTAGGCCTGCAGGCACTTGTCAGGGTTATTACCCATCATTCCTCCATATAATAATGTGCTGTATGATCTAAAAAAAAATAACAATAAGACCTTGTTGTACCCCAGCACCCCAGTCTCTCTCAGCAGGTTAGAAATGACAGAAAACAGTACATAGTATACAGCCCCAATTTATGTAAAGAGTTGAGGAAGTCTATGTTTAAGATGTTTGAAACTGTCATCTTTGTTATTGTTGAATAACATTTGATTATTAAGAAACATTTTTGATTTTGATGGCTAGATGACCACATCGTTGATCTTTGTTTCCATAATAGTCCTTTTATTTCAAAATATTGTTTCCTTTGCTTCCAAAGTTCTGATGAGAAATCTTCACAAATTGTAATTTTTTTGGTTTCGAATTTGAAGTCTTTTTGGATTGTAATTGTTTTTATAATTTGTGTTTTATCTTCAGAGCTCATTAACTTCACTATTATAGATCGCATGCTATTATTTTCAGTTCCAGAATGTTTTGCCTAGTCCAATGAGCTCTGTCTCTGGTAATGGCTGATCTGGGACAAGCATCCAAAAAAAATGTTATTTTAATGCATCAGGCAGACTGTTACTTTTTTCCCATTGTTCGAGGATACCAAAAATCCTAATGTTCTTCCTTCATACTCAGTTGTCCATATCATCTTGTTTGATTTGGCACCCTAATTCTTGTTTAATTTGGTGATGTTCTTTCTGTAGTGAATTAATTTTGTCCTCTATATCTGATTGTCTTTACTCCAGATTGCAAAGTCTTTGGACTTCTTGGTTGACTTTGATCTCCTGATAATTTAAAGTTAATTGTATCTGCATGATGTTTCCCAGAACAAATTTCAGTTTTTCCAGTTCTTTCTCTATGTTTTCAGTCCCTGCAATTAATTACTTAGTTCATCCTGGTGACTGTTCCTCAGACATAGAAGAATTAGGTTCTTCTTGCATGAGGGAAGGTAATCTTGTCTTTGAATGCCATATCATTTTTAGATTCCACCTCCATCTTTAATTTCTTTTGTTTCCTTTTTTTTAAACACTTGAGATTTGTTTCAGCCCCATTGTTGGCCCCTGATTAAAGATGAGGGTGATTTTTGTATAGTTTGCTGAATTTCTTTCATTAGGTTATTTTATTGAATTCTGCTGAGCAACTTTGATATTTGTTCTTATTCTTATGCTGAGACAGTATATAGATGTCAAACCACCCAGGGTTAACGCTCTTTTGCATACAGAGCATCCCTCTGGTTTAGTGCCCTGCCAGGTGATATCTCTGCCCTTCCTAAACTGGGTATGTTCAAAACCTCCCTCCATCAACACCTCTCCTCAGTCAGCATCTGCAACTGCATCCATTGACACTGATCTGCCATTTTTTGTCAACTCCTGAGGTAGCCACCCCACTTTTCTGCTCCATCTCTGTACCCCTGCCACCTCTGGCCTTGTGGTGGGCGAAGTGAGCAAAATTCACTTTTCGGAGTAATCCGTGAAATTATGCCCATTTAAAGGAGCGAAATGCAAAATTTTGCCTGGCAGAGTGGAGAAATTTCACCAAGCAGAACAGCGAAATGTCACCTTTTGTGGTGAAATTTCACCTTCTGCATTGAAAGTGTGCCTTCTGTGATGACATTTTACCCACAGAAGGTCTAATTTCACATGCAGAAGGTGAAATTTCACCTGCAGAAGGCAGAATTATGGTGAAGAAGGTGAAATTTCACCTAGGTGAAATTCTGCCTAATGCAGAAAAAGTTTTCGAATTGCTCCGCCAGGCGAATTTGGCCACTTTACCAGCACTTCGCTGGTGAAATTAAAATTTACTGCATCCCTACTCTGGCCTCCCTTCTTCCCCTCCCCTTCCTGTCTTGAACTACCTAACTTAATGTCACCCTAACTAACTTGCTTACTTGACATGTCCTCTTGGCTGCCATCTTACTAATATTATTCTAGCCACTGTCATTTCTAATTGCATTATCTAAGTTTTTTACCTATCGACTATTGTATCTCATTGTAATATCTACTATTGTTTATTTTATTGTTCAACTGCCTTGATCACTGTCAGTTGGTTTTCCTTGTCACTATGTTATGTATCAGCAACCTTTGTTTCTCTGTCACCCTTCCATTGACATGGAACCTTTGTAAATGAGCTATTTTAGCTCAAAGGTATTGTAATCCGAGAAGTAATAAAAAAAAAACAATACTTTTTAACTAGTTGCTCAGCCTTTTGTCTTCAGATTTGAAAGGTATCTGATCAATTAGTTTCCAGTTGTTTTATTTTTAAACTTAAGGAGGGTTCGGTAGATTTTTAAAATGATGTCTCACTTCTCTCATTTGACTGCACTGAGGTCCAACAATTTTTGAA
This sequence comes from Neoceratodus forsteri, assembly GCA_016271365.2. Lineage (NCBI taxonomy): Eukaryota > Metazoa > Chordata > Ceratodontiformes > Ceratodontidae > Neoceratodus > Neoceratodus forsteri. The sequence goes on along the minus strand of CM028131.1, from coordinate 308,340,846 downwards.
AAAGTAAAGAAATAAAGGGAGTATGTGAAATAAAAAGGTTTCTTATAATTTGGAGGTGGGGGAGGACTGGGATGATGTTCCATTATCAAATAATGGCACTGTTTGAACTCCTGCCCATTCAATTCAGTGCAGTTTATAAAAAAAGTGGAATGAATAGTTTAATCAATAATACAGAGCTGACATAAAATCCACAAGCTTCTTTTGTCTTAAAAGCTGAGGTACTGTATAGTCAGTAATCTGTAGCTGCAAATGAACGTTATGGTGCATTTGGTCATCAGCTTACCAGTTGTTTAACGAAGAACTTCTGTCTTTCTCAGACTGTAGGCAGATTATGTTTTTTTCTTTTTTTTTTTCCTTTCCATTTTCCTTCTTTTCCAGTAGGCGTCTTGCTGAAAACATTATCAGATGCTCAGTTCTGATGCTATTCCATGCCAGTGGAAACCATGAGCATCTGACAGATCTGTTATTGAAGTTGAAGTTGAGTTAAGTAGCGCTGTGGTAAGTTGACTTGAACAACACCAATTTTAAGAGCACTTTGATAAAAATTTTAAATAAACATGTAAATGAGCTAGTTTACCTGATATGGATTTGTGACTGAGGGAGTGATGGGCTGCATGCCCTACTGCTAACCCCAGTACATGCTCTGCAACAGACTCTTCTCCAGCATAGAAACTAGGAAACAAGACTTTGATGGCAGATAAGGACTGCTTGGCCCACCCAGTCTGCCCATTTCCCTACATATTGGATAAGCTGTAGATCCTAGTCAACCAGCAGCTTACTTCCTCCTACTCCCACTAAAACTGCCTTGTCTGTCCCATGTATTCTTGAATTCCCCCACTGTTTTTGACCACACTACCTCCTCAGGAAGTCCGTTCCATGTGTCCTCCACTATCTCTGCGAAAAATATTTCCTCATGTTGCCCCTGGCCCGTCCCCCCTCTATCTTCAAATTGTGCCCACTTTATTCTTGTACATCTCTTTTTCTGAAAGATGCTACCCTTTTGGACTCTGTTGATTCCCTTGAGGTACTGGAACATTTCTATCATGTCTTCCCTCTCTCTCCTTTCCTTGAAGGTCTACATATTAAGCTCCTTTAGTCTCTATTTGTATGGCTTTTGGTGCAGACCTTGCATCATTCTAGTTGCCCTCCTCTGGACAGCCTCCATCCTGTCTATGTCCTTGCAGAGATGAGGTCTCCAGAACTGCATGCAGTACTCCAGATGGTGTCTCACCAACTGCTTGCACAGAGGGATAACAACTCCCTGCTTTCTACTGGTGATGCTTCTCCTTATGCATTCCAATATCCCCCCAGCCCTCCTTACTGTTTTTTCAAATTGCTTGCCTACCATTAGGTCATCTGATATGACTACCCCCAGGCCCCTTTCATTGTTGTTGTTCTTAGTACCTCCCCCCCTCCATTGTGTACTCTTCCCTTGGGTTTTTGTTTCCCAAGTGAGTTACTTTGCACTTCTTTGCATTGAATCTAAGCTGCCATATATTTGATCATTCCTCCAACCTCACCAAGTCCCTTCTGATCCTTTCCACCCTCCCTTGTGTATCAACCCTGTTGCAGATCTTTGTGTTGTCTGCAAAGAGGTATACTTTTCCTTCCAATCCCTTTGTAATGTCATCTATAAAGACATTAAAGAGGTCCAGTCTCAGTACTGAACCCTTAGGTACCCCACTAGAAATACCCCTTTCTTCAGAGTGGACTATGTTTACTATTACCCTTTGCATCCAACTTCAGAATGTGGCTACCCTCATCAGGTAGAGGATATTATGTGATTTATTATTGTGCCTTTAAATGCATCCCAGTGATTTATAATGTTCTGGTTTCCATTATAGTTTTAGACCCAAAATCTGTGTATTTATTCCTGCTTGTATCCATAAATTCAGGCATTCTCAACATAGCATAATTAAATGGACCCTGTTTTGTACTGATATGTACTGATTTAATATATTGTAGGTATAAATACACAGTTAACAAGTGAGTGGTCTAAATCATGCAGAGGAGTCTGAATATCTGTGATGTCTTGATATAACGTTTTATTACATGACACATAATCAGTTCTTGAATTACTAGGCTTTGAGAAGTCAGTGTATTATTTTGTTGTCAGGTGTTTGTTCTTCCAGATATCCACTAAATTATTTTCAGTAATAAAGTTACTAAACATATTCACGTTTCTGTTTTACTGATATCAATGTTGTCTTTTCTTTCTGATAAGAGTAGATATCAAAATTACCTGCTATGATAATCTGCACTGTTCCCATTTGTATTAACCCTTGTTGTATGTTGTTTATAATTTTCTGGTATTCTATGAAAGGTGCATACATGATGGCAATAGTATATTCCATTCCCATTAACTTTTCCTTAATCATTATAATTCTTCCCTCTTTATCGATGTACAGATTTTGAAATACAAAGTCTACATTTTTCCTAATGACAATGGCTGGTCCTCTGCTGCTGAACCCTTCCAAAAAAGTAAATTGTTTGACCCAATATGTTACGTTCTTTTTCTAGTAGGTGTGTTTCTTGTATTAGTAATTTTCCCACTTCATTTTTTTTTTTTTGGGCATAAGTTAAAATTCTTTCTCATTTGAAGATGAAATGTAGTCCATTGGTATCTATCTCCAGGGATGCTTTGCAGGAGTATTATCTTAAATAAACTGTTTACAGCAGGTCACATACAGTCCTTCCCCACTTCCTCTCTGAAGTACCTGAGAAATACTTTTTTCATTTTAGTGAGCTTTGGAGATTTAGGAAGATTCATTCTATAGCTCCTGTCTTCTGTGAGAAAAAAGATCGTTGTAGTATATTTGAGAAGGATATTTCATATTATTGTTTTCCTAAAACATCCTACAGTATATCTGATAGGGTTGTAGGAATATGTACGTATGTTTAACAATTTGGATCTATAAGAAAGGGTTAATGTTAATATTTCTGTCCTAGGTTTGAATTTTTATACCTGCAGCTGAAAAATGTTTAATGAAAACTGTTTTGTATATAGACATTTGTGTGTCATGTAAAACAGACACATAGCAGTCATGGAAATTGGTTCTTTGAGCATACTCAGAAGGTAGTGGTTGGGGGGGCTAGCCTCATCCTCAATGTGGGTTAGTAGTAGGGTGTCCCAGGGGTCAGTGATGGGGCCACTCCTGTTCAACGCCTATGTCTCAGACATAAGGAAGGGGATCAGGTGTGAAATGAGTCTCTTTGCAGATGACTCAAAGCTGGGTGCAGTGGTAGATGGAGAGAAGGGGAGGGTGGCCTTGTAGGAGGATCTGGAGGCTCTGGAAAGGTAGTCAGGAAAATGGAAACTAAAACTCAATGTGGGGAAGTGCAAGATTCTCCACCTGGGATTCAGAAATCTAGACCAGGGGTATATCCTGGTTGGAGACAAAATTCAAGTCATGGAGGGTGAGAGGGACCTAGGGGTAGTGGTAGGTGTCAAAATGAACAACTCAGAGACCTGTAGGAGGGCAGTGGCAAGGGCAAATAGGATGCTGGGATGCATCACCAGGGGAATTATCTCCAGAAAGGTGGAAGTGATCCTACCCCTATACAACTGCTGGGTTAGGCCACGCCTCGAGTATTGTGTACAGTTTTGGAGACCACATTTAAAGATGGATGTTACAATCCTAGAGAGGGTCCAAAGGAGGGCAACCAAAATGATCTGGGGCCTAGGGGAGAGGACTTATGAGGAGAGGCTCAGGAAGATTGTCATGTACACCCTGGAAGAGAGAAGGGACAGGAGGTACATGATAGAGGTCTTTAAGTACATAAAAGGGATCAATAAGGAGGAGGCCCAGTCAGGGTACTCCAAAGGAAGGAGGAGGAGACAACAAGAGGAAATGGGTGTAAGCTGGAAGGGGGCAGGCTCAGAGAGGAGAGTAGGAGGTATTTTTTCACTGAAAGGGTAGTGGAGCCATGGAATGCCCTGCCCAGGGAGCTGGTAGAGGTGGAGACTAAGGCTGGGTTTAAGAGGGGATGGGACAGATACAGAGGGAGGGTAAATCTGATCAGGTCCAATGCAGCTGGTACATCAGTGACTTGGGATGGTATAACCCAAGGGGAAGGGGAGGACACCAGAATTGGCCCTCAGTGTGGGTGCTGAAAATCGAGCAGACTCAAAAGACTATTAGGCCTATTCTGCTGCCTTTTTAGTATGTTAGTATGTTAGCATGGTTGCTATGAAACTGCCATTTTGTTTGTATTTTCCATTATGTTTAGCTTGCTTATAAGGCCATGAATAAGGCAAACTTGCTTTTCTTTGTGCTTGGAAATGTCTAGGATGTCAGCTGGACATATGTGTCAAGTTTCTATCATATACTAATGTCATGACACTCTGTGGTCACTTTGTTGGAGATGCAGTCCCAAATGTTCCTCTTTGTGGTTTTGTCAGCACCTTATTCTAATCACCACATTATTTTGTGTATTTCCCATAATGCTTAGAAATTGCATATTTGTGTTATTTGTTATTGGAATATTAATGTAAATGTCTTACAATGAGTGTCTTGTATATCTGACTTCTGACAAAAAGGAACAGAGCATGCTGAAGGGTTAGGCACTGTGCTGAATGTTAGGTAGAAGTCCAGAAGCTGATAAGCAGCTCCTAATAAGGTAATTTGTTACTGAAAGTGAAACTTACAGAGACCTGTCTTGCTAGGAAGCTGAGCTACACATAGTTGAGACAGAATTTTAAATAGTCGCAGAACATTTCTGGGTACAAAGAGCAATGAACCCCTAACATTGAGTGCTGAATCATTCATGCCTGGTCTGCTCTGCTCCTCCAGAGGAAGCTATTTGATAATTGGTTTGCTCTATGTTCTAGGCTGCTGATGCTGATGTTGTACATATGTTAGATTAAAAACTTGACTTGGTAGTGTACATTTCAGAGGTTAGTGTGATTTATTTTAAGTATTGGTTACTGGTTTGAGATCCTAACAGGGTACTGCAATAGTTTCTTCTTTTCTCCTTAGTCTCTGCAATAAGTTTTAAAAGCACACTGAAGCCATCTTTCATGGTCTAAATGCAACTACAAGGCAAAAAACATGTAGATTCTAAATTAAAGACATTTAAACTCTTATGCCTTATGACACACACACTGTCTTAAGCATATGGCATCAGAAAAAAAACACAGCTTTTGAAGTATGAAAGATAATAAGTATTTCATAGTGCTCTCATTCAGTGCCTAGTAACAGAACTACACAAGGATCAGTTTGTGACTAGGTACAGAATGGTACTAAGGACTGATTACCATGTTCACCTCCAAAAAGGTGTAAGTGTATCATCTGCCAGCTAGACACCTTTCTGTATGATTAATGTTATTCCTTGATCAAACTAAAGAAAATGGGGATATTCGCAGTCTCATCTCTTTTCAGCTTCTTCTGGAGAATTAAACAGCAGCATTCGACTTTTTTTAAGTTTACTCATAAGCAGGCTGGGTGCAAATTAGAGTTCCTAATTCCAACCTTTCACAGACGGGATCTCACACATTGATATTTCTTCCACTCTAGAACACTAGCATAGTGGAAATCATGATAATACAGTATGGGTTTTATGTGATGTGGGCGACCGCGAAAGGGTGACCCGCAGAAGAGCAACGTCAGGGTGGCAAAAACAATTTCTCCACCCTGACAACCCCGGCGCATGGAAAAATGGTGCCGGGGACTAAAAATACTTGCTTTCTGTGGAGGGCTGTGCCCCCACACCCCCCCACAAGGGGGACGTGCCCCCAACACCAACCTACTTAAGGATTCTCAACTCCAGGTGGGTACATGTCGTGGGGGGAGAAAGTAAAAAAAAAACACAAGATTTGTGGCCTGGCGCAAGAAAAGCACAGTGGTGCCTGGACCCAGACCCAAACCCGGAGCACCAGCACCACAAGTGGAAGCCAACCCCTGACACCACAGAGCAACTCGGCAGTTGACCGCAGCACCACCCCCTACATCCCTACGCCCCCCTCCCAGGCCACACTCGCCATGCTCATTCCCCCCTCCATGCGCGTGTACACATAGCGACATCCTGTCGTTAGGGTCATCCACTATACCACATCTGGTCGCCCTCAATTCCCCCCTCACCTTCTGGGCTTTTACCCATATTGCGTCGCCATTTCAGACGGTGCCGTGATTCAGGCACCTACCTCACATGCTACCTCAATATGTATTAGGAACAAAGGGATATAGGAAGTTATAGACAAGAGGAGACAAAATACCCATCAAGATTGTGTGCTACTTCAAAAATATATATAGCCATGTATTTCCCTTTCAATCAAATAATTATTCTAGTCTCTTCTTGAAAATCTGCAAATTTCTACTCCCCACAATGTTCTCTGGAAAACTATTTAAAATTCTTACAAATCTTTGGGAGAACCAACTCCTTTTGGTTTTAAAATGCTTTCTTATTAGCTAATATTTATGCCCTTAGTAATTTTCTCTGCAGCACTAAAATCTAAATGTAGACAGGTTCTCAGAGTGTGGTCAGTTAATGACTTATACACTGTTATTAGGCCCTCTGTAGTCTCTGCATTTCAAGCCTGTACACTCCTAATTTCTCCAGCTTTGCATGATGATTTAAAACATCCATTTCCTTAGTCATTTGAGTTGCCCTCCTCTGGATATGTTTAAGTTTGTGTTCATCTTTTCTGTTATGCGGTGACCAAAACTGTCCACAGCACTCAATATGTGGCTTTAGCATTGCCCTATAAATAGGTAAAATAACTATGGTGTCCCTCCTGATGATGTTTTTTCTGAAGCATTTTAAGAAACTGTTGCATTTCTTAACCAGCAAATAGTACTGCCTTAAGTGCTTGAGACTGCCTTCCAGCATGACCCCTACATCCTTCTCACAGTCTGCTTCCCTCAAAATTGATTCACCCTGGTTACACTTACCCTTAGGATTATTGTGCCTGAAATGTACAGTATTACAGTACATTTGTCTGGGTTAACATTTTACTAAATTTGAACCAGTTTTTAACTAGTTTAATTCTCCCTGGAGCCTAGTTGTGCTATCTGGATAGTCTATTATATGAAGTATTTTTGTCATCCACAAATTTTGACATCCACCCTCCGTGAGTCACCTGCATGCTGGAAATGTATATGTTGAAAAGTCTTGATCCCAGTACTGAGCCCTGGGGAACTCCACTAGTCACTGACACCTCTCCTGAATCAAAACTTTTTACGCTGACTATCTGTATCCTATCCATTAACCAGGATCTTATCAATTATATTAGCTTAATATTCAGTTTGATGTTAATAAGACACTTAATTTTGCATGTGGTACAGTATCAAATGGTATTCTGTGATAATAGCGACTGCAAAATAGCAAACGTCAAAATAACAACTGTCACAGTAGCGAATGACACATAATAGCAACTCATAATTACAGTGCTCCAAATATGTAATTCTCTCCAAAATCAATGAGCAGCATGGTGTTAGAATATTTAAGATGGGGGTGTGGGGGCACAGCCCCCCATATATGTATCAAGTCATCATACCAAGAACAACTGTTGAAAGAACCTGTAGTAGTAGCTGTTATGGGCTTTGGCAGTCGCTATTTTGATGTTCGCTATTTTGTATTCGCCATTATCACATGGAACCGTATCAAATACCTCGCTGAAATCCAAGCAGACTTCCACTGGTTTTCTGTGATCTACTGCAAAGTTAAGATTTTTGAGAAAATCCATTAAGTTTGTTGAGTACAATCTTCTCTGCCTGAATTCATCTTGCATTGCATCTCATAAGTTAGTTTAATTTATGAAGACATTTATTTTATATATTATTAGTGTTTCAAGAAATTTTAGATACCACTGCCCTGCTTTCTTTCTTGAATATTGGTGCTACAATAGCTCTTTTCCATGACATAAAAGTCCCCCCCCCCCAATTCCAGAGTTGTGTTACACAGTATATTAAGACTAGTGGTTTGGTAATACTGGAACCAACTCATTTAGTACCCTAGAATGCTGGCCATCAGGTCCCGATGATTACATTTTTTAGGTCTTCAGATAGACGGAGCCCGCTGCCTTATTGTGTCAACTCAAAAAATGAGCTACAGTAGCCAGCCCCATGATGCTGAGGGCTGAGGCACTGGTTGCTGCACCTCGTGCCATGCCAGTGACCAGTGTTCAAGAACAAGCATGGATCACTGGGAGTTGGCAGGGGAGGAGAGGGATTGAGTGTCCTAAGAACTGCTCTCCGTCTCTTGGGTGGGGGTCCATGACAGTTGGTGCTTTGCTGTCCCCGGTGGAGGCTGGAGAACAAGGTGCACACTGTGCATTGGGGAGGAGTTGGGGGCAGATGCCAGGAGGGAGTGAGGGTGGACGCTTGTGCGCTCCCCTCCACTGGTGTCATTGCACACCCACCAGCTCAAGGGGACAAGAAAAGAGAGAGAAAAATGCTTCCTGGTTGGGCAACTTGATGATCGTCCAAGGGTGCGCAGGCTCAGGGGACACTCTGATCTGGATCCGGATGGTGGGTGAGTTCGGGGGCTTCCCACCACCCTGCTGCAGAGGGTAAGCCACAGGGGATAATGGCAGTGTTCCCAGGAGTGCACAGGCAGTCAGACGGTGGCTGGAGTCCCAGAGGTTGCCTGGATGGGAGCAGACCAGGTAAGTGACCGAGCAGAGAGTAGAAACAAAAAAAAAATAAAATAAAATAAAAATGAGCTACAGGATTCAGACTGAAGAACACTTCCTTTGGAGTTTTCAAATGATCCTTCCACTACTTTGCAGTCCTTCAATTTAACCCTTGCAGTGCTGCAGGCTAAGCACCTGTGCAGAGCTCAGTCAAATAGATTAATTCTAGTTCTTTTGGCAGCGTTCTAGTTTTTCAGTGACTACAAGAAACACTTTTTCTTTTCAATCCAACTTGGAAAGCAGCATTTGTGTAGCTACTGCAACACAGATAACAGCATCTCACTGCAGAGCAGTCGCAAATTACATGCTTGCTCATCTCTCCCAGTGTGTGTGTGCGTGTAGCAATTATTTATAGTACTTTTGAAACATAACAGAAGATTACTTCAGAGAAGCAAATTAACACCAGTATGTTTTTAGCTGAGAAGCCCCTGAAGGGCAAAGTTTATCAAAAATTATCAGCAAGTAGAGAGCTCTTCTCACATAAATTTTAAAATGTTTCAGTAAGTTTCAAAAAAGCATTCTACTGATATAAAAACCTTGGGATACTATTCTCCCTAATACATGTACGATACATACATACAGGTTAGATTTGTTGAGATGTGTTATCTCATTTTCAGGGGGTCCTAATTTTACCCATTTTAATAATGTACTGATACAACTTAGCCTGGCTGAGATGCAGTATCTCATTTTCAGTGGGGTCTTACTTTTACCCATGTTTACATCTGTGCAATTTACTGTGCAACATGGTGGTGCTGACTTAAACTATGCATATGTAAGTATCACCCACATGTAGTCATGTCAGTGCTGCCATGATATGACTGACTCCGGAGCAAACTGCACATGTGTGAGTATAAATCATGTGCAGTTCTGTTAACACAGCAGCATCAGTTACATCTGACTCTGGTGTTGCAAGAGCACAGTATATTCTTTTCAACACTCTTGCTTCTCCTAAAAGCTCTCCACAGCTGTACTGGCTCAATGATGGCAAAGGCTAATGGATGGGTAACACTGGGGACCACCCAACTGTCTTCATATTCACTGGCTCTATTGGCAGGTCATTTTAGAAGGCCACCAACTTCTGGAACAAAATATGCTTCCTAATGTTACCCCTAAACTTGCCATCTGTTACCAACAGAGCATGTCCCTGTGTCATGCTGGAGAACATATCCATATGTTCAGTCCTGTCAATATCCCTGCAATTGGGAAGACTGAGCTCATGTCCCATCTCAGTCTGCTTCTCCACAGGGACAAGCAAAAGGCTGAGGAACACCCACATATGTAGAAAGCAACAGGACCACAAAAATATTATTCAAAGTAATTTATTTTACTAAAGTGCATAGTGCTCCTACACAGTGAGCATAAAAAAGTGGTGGCTGAGCCTTTCTGCAACTATCATTTCTTCTGACTCCTGCCAGGTGTCATCAGAGTTGATCACTCTTATGATGCCTGGCAGGTGTCAGGAGAAACATTACTTTCAGAGTGGCTCAGTCATCACTTTTTTATGCTCACTATGTGTGGGTGCACTATGCACTTTACTTAAATGAAGATATCTGAATATTTTTGTAAACCTAGTGCTTTCTGCATATGTGGAAACTCCTCAACATTTTGCTTGTTTCAGTTTTTTTCATTGCTGAGCACCATATTACTTGTGCTGCCACTCCAGTCCATTTTTGCTTTGTTCCACATAGAGAGGACAGTAATAACTACTAGTAAACATAAATGTGGATATTATCTGTTAGACCCTTTCAGGTATTCCTGTTTTGAAAATGCAGCTTCCCCTTAACAAAGGTATCCAAACAGAAAGCCCACCAGCAAATTTATTTTTCTTTTTAGTACTGAACACATTCCCTTTACTGCTGCAGTAAATGTAAACACTGGATGAAATATGAAGAAACTGATAGAGGAAAGCTTACAGTGGATGTCAGTTGGCATTTTACTGTATGGCACTGCATAAATATGCAGAACTAAAAAATGCTACATAAATTCACTGCCACTAAGTAAGTGGCAGATGGTGGTGGTGGGGAATTGTAAACTCAAAAGGGGGGCTTGGTTTGCACTCAGAGAGGAGTGAGAAGATCAGTTTTCCTATGTGAGACAGCGACCCACAGGGTGTAAAAAGTTGAGGTTATTGAAAATATGATGGATCATAATGATCTACATGGCCCATTTTCTTAATGCAGTGATTTTGTCATTAAAGGAGAAAAAAGGTGGGTTGGAATTGACAACTATCTGACATTTTTCACAATCTCCCACTCAAAAAAGAATACTGAAACCAATTTGTTGCACTATAAGACTGCACCAAAGAATTTAGCATCTATGCCAAGCTCCATGCTGCATTCTTTTAGCAGGGTCTTTATAGCATATAGTACCACAATAAATTTTCTTTGCCTTATCCTCACTTTCATCTGAATGCATCCTGACCCACTGTCTGCCCTGATATCATGATATTTAAGGCTTGATTAAAACAAACTGTTTCCAAAGTTCCTCCCCATGGACCAAGTTAAACTTTTTCAATGCCAGAAAAAGACTATGCAATGTATTCAATGGCTTTGAATAAATGTAATATGGGTTGGTATTATAATTTGCGTATTCTTGTATTCTATGATTCTAGTATGTTCACCTATTAATTTATGAGACTATGTTGAATTTTGCAAATGCAGGCTCGTAACTTTTGTCATATTCAATATTTTTACCGCAACATTTCAACATAGCCATTTTGAAACAGTGACTCATGAATGTGACAGCTGTCATTTTTCAACTCCTGCCTAATATGTGTGTTTGCAGCCCAAAATCTGATTTTGCAGTCCCTGCACAACATCACCTTTATGCCAGGAATTACATTTTCTCTGCCCTTCTTTATGATGCAGGTTCATCACAAGGCTGTGTTGAAAATTTGGTGTAAAAATATTTAAAAAAAATTATTATCAGTATTTTAAACCCAGCTTGCTCTCCTGCAGCCCTATTGGCTCTGGCCAGAGTTTGCTAATAGTGTCAAGGAGTTTCAAAACCTCATGTTTGTCCACCCTACTGGTACATCACCCTCCTGGAGTTCTACTTCACATAGTTTTGTTTCCTGGAATAAAGATCCAAAGAAGGTACTGAGATGGTTGGTCATGTCAGCTTCCTTATCGATTATTTTATCTTTGTCCTTCAATGGGCCTGCTACTTGACTGATTCCCTTTTTTAATCTTACACATGACCAAAATAGTTTATTATCTTTTGACTTTACTGCAATTTCTAATTCTTTGTCTTTTTTAGTGTTTCTAATTTCATTTTTACATCTCATAGCCACAGTCTGGTACATCATGCACAAGGCTGGGTCACCTTTTCATTTTGCATTTCTAAACAGTTTCCTTTCCTGCCTAACCTTATTAAGTAGTTCTCTGTTTAGCCATACAGGTACTTTTTCCTTTTTATAATATTTCCTTTAGAGCTACATATTTCTCCTCCAAGTCCTTAATTTTATCAACTAACAATTTTCATATTTGGTCTATATAACTACCTTTCAATTGACCCTTCCAATTCCATTTACAAGCTCCTCTCTTATGGCCTGAAAAGTTATCCTTGCCACAACAGCAATATATAATCTTTTCCCTGACCTTTTTGATATCTAAGCATTTTCCATCTGAATTTTTTTCCTATATACTACATTCATGACAGAGTCTTTAGCCTTGGATTTTAAAAATGGTACTATTATAGATCTATGCTTCTTCCCTTCCCCCAGTTTTTCTTTCAAACAGTGATGGGCTGTGTCCAATTCATAAGACTCTGTTTTTATTTGTTCTCCTAAAAATTCAGAGAAGTTAGCATGTAAGGTCATTTCCACTGAAGTGTCCTTATCCCATACCTCTGGCACACCAAAAAATAGAGATGTTGCAAATTTGTGTTGCGCCGGCAAAGATAAGGCAAAGTCACTAACTTTGCCTTCATGAATTTTTGCAATATATGAGGTCATTCATGTTTGGTAAATACACCTGACAATTTCTCCTATAATTTTGCCTTCAGGGTACATTTGGTAGATGTTTTGTCTAGTTGAGGCTATTGGTAAATAAGTGCCTCTTGGTCACATGTAAGAGCTTCTACAGGTTACATGGTACATCTCTTTATAGTGTATCTTCATCATCTGCAGTTTTGCAGTGTGAGTTGTCAGTGAAGGAGTTTTGGATGCTGATAATTTTGAGAGTTAAAGAGAGGTATAAACCATCATTTTCAAATACCTTTGTATTTTATTTTTGATCCTTTTTCTCATTCTCATTTAGATGTTTTGCTTATTACTGTAGGGATATTTTATTTTTTGTTTCTGCATTTATTTGTCTAAGTTTTGTTGTTACAAGTTCAATTTGAGAAATCTCTTTTTTTCATTTCCCTTTGTTTCTCTCTGACTGTTCCTTTGAGTTACTCTTTTGTCTAGTCATTAGTCTTTAGGGGTATCATGTTCAAACACCTTCATCTGTGTGACATTCATCCAGACAGTTAGACATGAGTGCCACAACTCACGCTCCTAAAATGATGCATGCATCAGAATTTTGATTCATGCATCATCATTATTCTTCTTTTTTTTTTATTTATTTTGCTGGACATGTAAATAAATGGGTATGTATGAAAATTGACTGCAAGTATCCTGACAGATTTGAAGAAATGCAGCACACATCCAATATATGGATGTTAGTGCTGTTTCTGCACTTTTGAAAATCCCAGACTATATATTTAATCTCTGTATATTTCCTTAGAATTTGCTTGTTTATTATTTAAAGAAAATAAATGAGGAAGAGGAGAGAGCAGGGCAATCTGGAAGGATCATCACAGACCCAAGAAAGAGATGGAGGAGAGAAGGAGTCATCAATTTATGCTAGAGAGCAGTGAGTCTAGGTGCAGGAGCAAGGGCTAGCAGGAGGAGGGATTTAGCAGTTCCTTCGTGGTGCTTAGGAGCAGCTCCCAGTTCTACAGAAGCAGCAGCTACTAGTTCTCCCTGCTTTGCTGCCACAACCTGAACTCCCTGTGCCCACCCAATGTGTTACCACCGCATCAATTGGTTGATCCTCCTGAGGAGCCAAATGCAAGACCCTCCTCCTCTTCTGGCTCCTTATAGTCCAGGAAGCAGCCAGAGTTCTCCCTTGTGTGGGAATTTTCCACCACTGATACCCTATGATGACACAATCATTAACTGAAACCTGTGCAATACCCTGAGTCAGGGCAGAAAGGGAGGGAAACAACTTGGACATCAGTTGGCTGCACACCCACTTGTAAAAAAGGCACCTGCACCAGTGGAATAAGACACATAAGTAACAGACCAAGGTGGTCACTTAGGCAATTGCCATAGAGGAGCATACATGGGTCTGTGCTTGAGACCAGTAGCCAGACTCAGGGGCAGGGTCAAGAGACAGCACCACCATCAGCACTGATGTCCACTAAATGGGAATTGATGCAAATCCACACAAAGATGGGAGCTCTTTGCCACCATTTTGCTTTGATGGAGTAAACACTTCAGACACTGCAGTCAAATCAGAAAATTCTTGAGGGCATGTCACAGCTCCATCATGGCAGTGCTGGTGCTCTTCCTTCTGTTATAGCTGGTCCATAAATACATGCTTCAAATTCTGCTTCCTTCCATCCTGGCTTCTCCAGTCCTCCTCACTGATCCTAGCACTGATCTACCCCAATCCTTAGCTATAAGAATAATATAATCACTCCTGCACTCTCTTATTCTTTCCTCACCTCTCTTTGTTATGAGGAAAAAAAAAATCTAAATGTTTAAACAAAAACTCTTTTCCTGTTTTGTCTCTTACCATTTGTCTCACTCTATGCAATCCTTTCTCATCTTGATTTCTGTTAAATGATCTCCTTCTGTTAAAATGAAAATTCTATTTCCTGTAATGAAACAGTTCATATGTAGGGGTGTGTGAAAACATCTTCCATAGGTGGAATATAAGTGAAAGTTTGAAAATCCGTTTCTGAACTTTCATGGAAATTCTGCCTGCCCTGGTACCCAAAAAGGCTGAAATAAAAAAAATAAATAACACAGATATCTGGTAGCATAACCCAGCTGGTGGTATTTAACAACCTGATCACCCACCAGTATATAGTTGCAGTCCCTTCCCGATCACCCACAGGTATATAGTTGTAGTCAGAAGACCAACTGCTAGAATTCCACCCCCCACCCAAACACTACCTCTACAGTATTTAAAATATGTAATTGACCTAGTGTTCTAGTGAACCCCCTCCCTGTCCCCAATCCTAGTAGGCAGAGTAGGTTTTTTTAATTATTTAGTATTTTGTTGTCATTATTAAGTTTTGTTTTAATTTATTCCCTGGTGATCTAGTGGCCCCTGGCCCTGGCAGGTAGTGTAGGTAGTGTTCTGTGGGATCCCCCTGCTATGCCCCCATCCTGAAAGGAGTGGTCCACCAGCACAGCCCTCCACTCTCTTCCATGGCCAGTGGCCCACTTAGATGTCAGTGAATGAGTGCGTTCATGTTCACACACTCATTCATTGACACTTCAGTGGGCTGCTGGCCATAGAGGACAGCAGAGAGCTGTGCCAGTGGCCTGTTCCTTTTGGGATGGGGGGAGTAGTGGGATGGTACCTGGGAACACTACATGCCAGGGCTGGGGGTGGGGACCACTAGACCACCAGGGAATATGTTGAAATAAAAAATAGATAAAAAAAAACTACTCTGCCTACTAGGATCAGGGACAGGAAGGGAAGGGGGTTCACTAGACCACCAGGTCAGTTGCCAGGATTTTTCGAGGTGTGTTCTTTTATTTGGTAGAAGGATATCTATCTATCTATCTATCTATCTATATACTATATATATATATATATATTTTCCCCACCCTTCCCTCCCTACTCCTTCCTCCTCCTCTACTCCCTCCACACACCTCCTCACTGACCCTGCCACTGACCCATCCCACTTCCTCTCTACTCCCTATTTACACCAGCCTCTGGCCTTGCCTCCCTCTGTCAGATGGCTACCTATATGAATCTATATTGTTTAAATTGTTATAGAAATGATTTGCACAATTGTGATGTTTTGGTAATTGACAAAGACCTCTGGCTGCTATGTTTATTTCTCTTTTGCACAATACCACTGTCTGTCCTAATGTTTCAAGTAACCTGGCTCAAAGGTGTATCTGATTCCCTTAAATAAAAATAAATAAATAAACAGTGTGCTCCAAATATACCAACCACAGTTAAATCAGGCAATCGGATAATGTGGACAAATTGTCAAATCCATTTGCCATTCCAAATTAACCCCCATTATAACACCATTGTTTACATCGCATTATGTCCGCCTGCTATATCGGGCAGTTGTAAGGCATTTTTCAATTTGTACTGACAGTTTTTTCACACCAAATTAGCTGGATTTGTAATTGTTAATTTACCGCAAACCAGTTTGATGGCTCTATAAAAGAGCAGTGCTCTGTTTGTTCCTGCATCTCCTGTAACAAAGGCCAGCAAATGGAAAGTGATGTCCCTCTCCCAAAAAATCAGTGTCCTCAAGCAGATTGGTGAAATACCTAAGATGAGACAGAGGGATCTGGCTCAGCACTTCAATCTTGCAAAATCCACTGTGGCAGATCTACTGAGGCAAAAAGAACAGCTATTCAGTGAATGGACTAAAAATCAGAACCCCGACCACAAAAGGAAAAGAAAGAGAAAGGATGGGGAGGTTGAAGCAGCTCTTGTGGGCAAGTCGAGAAACCCATGATACTTTCGTGGAGTTCACCATTTGCCAGTTGTTTACACAGCCAGCAATTCATCTTGGATGACATCTGACATTTTTACAGACTGGTTGCAGTCCTGGGATCGAAATCTGAGGCACAGCAAAATTGTCCTACTCCTGGACAATTTCTCAGGCCATCCAAATGTTTTTGGAATGAGAAACATATGCTTTGTCTTGCTGCCTGCTAACACAACTTGCCTCATACAACCGTTGGACATGGGAATCATCTACAGCCTAAAGCAGCACTATATCCGTGTGATGAGAGAGAAAGTACTAGACACCCTCGATGAGAACCAAGAAATTAATGCGTCTCAGTGTGTGATGCAAATCACACTTTTGGATGTCATCTGACTCTGAAAACATTTGTGGGGCACTATTTCGGTGCCTACTGTCCATCGATTCTATAAAAAAGCTGGATTTGTACTGCCAGCTGCTGATCCACCAGTCCAACCTACAGAAACCAACTCCATTGCCCCAGAATTGCTAGACATCGGTGTCTTACCTGTGCCAGACGATCTGTCAGAGGATCAGTTCGAGGAGCTGTGTCGCTTATTGTGATAATGATGCTCTGCCAGATGGAGATTTGGATGATATCCAGGAAGTTATCAGGGGAAATGAAAACTGACATTGATGCAGATGCAGAGGAGGAGGAGGAGGAGGAGGAACCAGAAGCAAGCATAGCAGTGGAGGAGGCTACAGTTACTGCCGCAGATGTTCGTTTGGCACTACTGACATTGCGTTGGATCATGGATCAGAATCCCAAATTGGAACCAAAGTAGGACAAGCTAAGAAAGACTGAAGAAACCTGGCACCCATACTGCAGAAAACAGACTGTCCACACCCATATCACTGATTTCCTGGGAATCAAGTAGGTAAACCGCAAACAGATAATAACAGTTTTAAGTAAAATTATTAAAATAAAGTAAAATTAGTCACTGAAATAAAGTTATGGGCACAGTTATTTTTCGTGTCACCGTTATAATTAAGATTTGCATCTGTTTTTTATCTAATTGATGTGTGGCACTACAGGAACTTAAACCAGGATCAAAAACTAGCTTTTTGGTTACACCAACCGTCTCCTATATTGGGCATAATTACAGAGCATGCATGTACCCAGTATAGTCGGCGGCCACTATATACCACTCTCTCTCTCTCTCTATATATTATATATATATATATATATATATATATATATATATATATACACATACCTACTGTACATATACATCTAACTATATATGTTCATTGCAAAAAATCTGTTAATGCACTAGTTAGGGCTAATAGTACAGTGGCAAAAGTTTTGAAATGTGTTGTTAGGGTTCCAAAGCCTAACTCTGCATTCCCCCCCCCACACACACACACATGCAAGCATGGGAAGGGCCAAGGCAACACAACCTATCAGACAACCAGCATCAGGTAACAGAAGTAATGTACAACTTTGTAAATGTACTACAGGAGTCATCCATCATCATGGGTCACACACTGCATGAGTTCTGCTGCCATCATAGTGCCTTGCGGGTAGACACGCATGCTGGGCAACCTTGGGTGATGCCCCACAGTAAGCATTTTTGTATTACGAACAGCAATAACAAGATTTAATCAGAAGCCTATATTTCAATAGTAAAGAAGGGATGTAACACACAGTATGTTATCCACAGACAGTTTCTTGGAAATGAGAGTTAGTATGATCCTACCAACAGTCATTGGATGTTTGCATTTATTTTTCTGATAAAGTGAGTCAGTCCTAATAACAAATTCTAGTAACAAACTCTAGCCAGAGCCGATAGGGCTGTGAAGAGCTACCAAATGACCAAAGTCATTGTTGGTGCCATATAGTGCTGTTTTGTCACAATCATCACAGTGCTCCCAGATCCAAAAAAACATTTTCCTGTAACAAGCCTTCATTTTTCCTGTATTTTCCCTGTAAAGCCTGCATCAAATCCCTGTATAAATCCCTGTAGATTTTTTTCATAAGCCACTAGTTCCTTATCTGTGACTTTATTGTTTATTTAAATGTAATATGTTGGCAGCCTTTTATCAGGAAAAGGGCTCTGATTTGCTGTTAGGTATTAAAATGATATGTCAAGATGAACTTTGAATGATTTGGATTTATATGGAATCCATAAGGCATAATGGGTGAATGTATTTATTCTTTGAATTTTGTTGACTGGGTAGGCCAACTAAGACTAGAAGTCCCTTTTTCAGGGGTGATGGGGGTACAGATGATAACCAACTGAAATTGTAAGATGGCATAAATCCTTACATGATCCAGATTAAGCTGTTGGTGGAATTTTTAGTGAATGGGGAAATTTGGCCAGGACACAATGGAAATTCCCCTACTCAGCAGTAGGGGGCACTGTTGGATGGGTGAACTGAGGAGGAGGTTGGCAGTCCCATGCAGGAGATGGTCATGGAAGGAGCAGAGGGGTTAGCTCCCCCCTCTGCCTCTGTTCTTTCAGGAGCTACATTGAAGGTGCTGAATGGCATAGTTATTTCAGATCAAGACTGATGAGTTGCTTGGTGAACCAAAGATACCACAGGATGATGCAGATGATTCATATTTGTATTTAGAATATAAGAAACAACAGTTCTTGGACATTATTGCTGCACAGGAATTGCTTTTGGCCCTACGAGGGACCACGGTTGCAGGATGCTTAGATACAGTGGATGGCATTTTGCAGGAGGACTGGGAGGAGATCATCTCGGTGCTTTCTCCCTGACAGGACCCAGAATCAACTTCAGAGTTGGAGATGGAAATAGGCCTACCTTGTACAGGCTTATGAGCACCAGGAGGCACCTTAGACGGGGATCCCCAGATGTCAGATGATGATTCTCTCTCACAGGATGAGACGAGGACTCCAGGCTCATGACCTTATGGTCTGGCAGGAAAAGAAGAAAAAATATGCAAGAGAGGGGTGAGTACCTTGCCAGAGGGTATGGGATCCTGCCCGACAAAAAATTCTTTCTGTGTCAGGCCCTGATGTTCCGAGTCCACAGACTCCTATTCAAGGTCAGTTTCTCAAGATGCTGAGGAGGACTTGTACATGGGGTCAATCGGTCCCCTGATTGAGCACTGGAGAAGGTTGGCTGGCACCAGCAGCAAGAAGGGAAATGGGCTTCAGACCCGAATGTCCCAGTGACAGGCAATGTGCTTAGCCCAGCTCCACAGCCTCTTCAGGTAGATTCCATGGGACGCACACATACTTCCTCAAAGGCAGAATGAGCACCAGGTCAGGATAACTCTATTAAGGTTCTGCTACTAAGCACCGTCTCCATGGACCCTTACATGCAACTTTCCATGGATTCCTCAGCAGGCATAGAGGCCCTACCTGAGACCAACAACCTCGAGCCTATCTCTAATAATGACCCACTGGCATCCCTTCCATCTGCAGCCCCGACCTTTGCCAGCTTGTTTCAAAAAACAATTGAGCTGGCTAAACGAAGAAATGCTGTTCATCTTCATTTCCTGGGGTGCTCAGAGGAACTTCCCAATCATTTTTACATAGGGAAAGTTTTACTGAAACAGTCTATGTTTTTTTTATTCCAGCCCAGGTATATTCCCCGATTCACACTCCAGGGGAGAATTCCTATGATATCAGTTTCAGGTCACAGGACTTCTTGGATACATTTTAGATACAATATGCTCCGATTAAGACTAATCCCCTTGTGGGAGGACTTTCAAGCAATCCCCCTGACAAAACAAACATTTAAGGTCATCACAGTTTTGTTTAGAAATTAGGGGGTTAATGTCACAGACATTATTTATTGGTTGGAGAAACTATGCAAGATTCGGGGTAACCCTGAGCCCATTATGGATGAGGAAGGTTTCTGGAATGAGGGATGGCATTTTAAAATCAATCTGCCCCAAACAGATGCTGGATTATCTCACCTTCCTAACAGTTTCTTTTTAGGTCAGGACAATGGTTTCATCTTTTACCCTGGCCAACCCCACCATTGCTATAAATGTGGTTTGGCAAGGCACCTCAGCAGGATTTGTGATGTTGCAAAAACTAGTGTGGAGAAACAGGACATTCCGCTTTTCACTGTTACAGCCTGCCCAAATGCTCCTTATGTGAGGAGGATCACTCCTTTTCAGTTTGCCCATGGGCTGCCCATAACACCTCCAACTCTGATTTTGCAATACAAGATTATTATATTAATGTTGTTGTAGATCATTCTGTTCTAGATCCCCTACCACTATGGATCTTCAAGGTCAGCCTGCTTCTCCTGTGATGGCAGTACCCGTCTTACCAAACCCAGTAAGCATCCACACCCCTTGTCTAAAGTATCCCCCAACAGTTTTGAATGTGGAGCTGATAGCTCTGCATGATCTAGTACAGACTTTGCCAATAGGCTGACCTGGGGTAATGCTACCCCCCCCATGCTCCAGGTAATGACTTTCAATTGCCTAAAAAATGGAGGGCCAGTTTAAGACGTAAGCAGTCTAAGGTGCCTCTCCCTATCTTGGTAGAGGATGTTGTTCCTTTGCAGAATAAATTTTCTGCCCTCCCTGCTGATGAGGTGGACATGGAGTCTGGATCAAATTTGGCTTCACTTCCCTCTTCTCTGATTGAAAGGGTTTCTGAGTGTGAAATTTTGCAGGATGTGCTAGTGCTAAAAGTAAAAAAGAAATGTATGGGGACTAGAGCTTGGCTTAAGGATCACTCCGATGCATGTCCCCCTGATTGACCCCTCCCCTGGATACACCATTATATGATTTTTCCTTTGCTTCCTTAAATGTCAACAGCATTAAATCAGAGTGGAAAAGGACCATGACTTTTGCTTACTTTTCTGCTCATTTATTTTATTTAATTTTTATTTCAGGACACATTACATACTACAGCAGAGACAGAAGTTGCTAGTGCTGCTTGGTTGTGGGGACAAATATATTGGTCTCCAGGGATAGACGTTTGCTCTGGAGTGGGAATAGTAGTTTCTAACCCAGCAGCTAAACTGGTCCATTTGGTTGATGTGGAGCTTGGTAGGGCCTTATTGTTAGATATTGATTTCGGGGATATGTCTCTTAGTATGATTAATATATATGCCCCCCAAACCAAGGCTGCCAGGGTAGCTCTGTACCGGAAGATTCAACCCTACCTTTTTACCAACAGGTAAATTATCATTGCTGGTGATTTTAATTGTAGTAGACACCTCTCAGATAAGGGGGCAAAAACTACAAAAAAGTTTGGTGATGCCTAATGCCTGGATTCCTTGCTTACACAGGCATCTCTGATTGATACATTTACTATCTGTGGGAAATTGCCACAGAAAACTTATTTTAAGGGGACATTGGCCACCAGGATTGATTATGTATTTTTGTAGGCTACTTTGGGTGCCCAGTGAACCTTAACAAACCAGGTTATTTCATCAGATCATGCCCTGCTTAGTTTGAAGATCTCCAATTTTGCCCAGATGGGCCGAGGCCCTGGGTATTGGAGAATGAATCTGGCCTTATTACAGAACACAGTTATTAAGCAAGGTTTTCAGGCAGTTCTGGCTGCTAGGAAATCCATTTTCTTCTTGTATGAGTCTCCTTTGGATTGGTGGATTACTACTAAAACTGATATACAGGAATTAAAAAAATGGGATGGCTAAATGGGAAATTGAAAACTGATCACTACACCTACTATAGATCTTATTTACTTAAAATTTCTTCCTTGCATAATGCCTCTTTGGGGGATTATTCAGAAGAAATTCAGATTTTGAAAGTCTAACTAGCTTTCTTACAATATAATAGGTTAAAAACCTTGGAGGTCAAGCAACGATTTGGTACCCAGTGAAAATTTGCCTTTGTAAACCCTTTTGAATTTTGTCAAAAACAAAACCGTGTCAAACAGATTAGCAGTATTCGGTTACCTGATGGGTCTCATATTTCAAACAAAGAGGATATTATAGCAGCGGTTGATACATATGTGGCTTCCTCTTTATAACCCCCTACTTCCCCGTTACCAATCTCAGAAGTACAACTGTGGTTGTTACAGAGTGACCTTCTACAACTGACAGAGGTTGATAAACTAACTTTTTCTTCCCCTATTTCTCAGAACGAGTTTCTTGCAATTATTGCTCAGCTGAAATCTGTGTCCTCACCTGGAATTGATGGCTTACCCTACGAAATTTACAAATTAATTGCACCAATTCTTTTACCAGAAATATAAGCGGTCTTTGTCTCCTCTCATCTCCTAACATTCTCCCTTCCATGTTATCAGGTTTGCTATTTTTACTGTATAAATCCAGTGACAGTGAACTCCTTTCACATTGGAGACCCATCATTCTTTTTAATGCTGATTACAAAATATTCACCAAACTTTTGAGTGTAAGACTTGCTCCTGTGCTTGTGCACATTATTCACACATCACAAACATGCACTGTTCCAGGGAGATCTATTATGGACAATTTAATAAAGTTGTGTGAGGTACTGGAACGTGGCCAGGAGGGGGAACTGTCAGGATTTTTGTTGTTCTTGGACCAGGCTAAAGCTTTTGACAGGGTCCCACGTGATTTTCTTTGGATCTGTTTAGCTGCATATGGGCTCACGTGTGAATTTATTTGGGTTATACAGGCATGTTATAATATGGCTATGACTATCCCACTGGTGAATGGATGCATGGGTACAAAGCATCTAGTGGCTAGAGGGGCCCGTCAAGCCCAGTCCTATATATTATCTCCATTGATCCCTTATTACATAGACTTAATAATTCCCAGTCCTTTCTTGGACTCTGCCATTCCAGTATGGCTCTGGAACTGCATACATTAGCTTATGCATATGATTTAATTTTGTTTTTGTCTGACATTGACTCCTGTACAACAGTTAACCAAGAGCTTTCAACTTATCCTTTCCTGTCTCAGTCCTGCATTAATTTTCAGAAGAGCAAATGTCTATTAATTGATGTTGTTGATTCCTCTTGAACAGATGTTATGGGTATCCCAGTAATCTTATCACCTTGTAAAATGCTACATTTATTTTTTGCCCCATAGGATCTGGCTATGGTTAACTGGGAATATCTATTATTCAAAGCCCAACTGAAGGTGTCATCCTAAAATAGGTGGAAAATGGCTAAGTGTAAGCCTATTTATATGGTTAAAACTTTTTTATTATCTTTATTTCTACATTTAAGAGAGGTATTTGCTCTTCCATCATCTCTGGATACAAGAGTGTATAGCTGTTTTTTCTCTTGTATATGGGGAAGTAATTTGAATTCCATTAAAAGGGGCATTCTCTATAGACCAGTGGCTCCAGGAGGTCTGAACATGGTCAACCCTATTTTGTTTTTCTTTTCTATGTTTATTACATATAGTCTACGTCCAGTACTTCTGCAAACCTCTAAAGTGTGGGTGCCCTGGGTCTGGGATCAGCTCGGCAACTTTCTGCACGAATGGCGAGCAGATGGTGCTATTCCAAAACGAAAAAGGATAGTTGATTTATCCCTTTCCTATAGTTATTGTTTTAGTAAACTTAAATTGTGGGCACTGACTAGACATCAGGTTTCCTCAGTGCCACAGAAACTTCTATATTCTCTGATTCAAGATATATTTTTCATAGCTCAGCCTCATTTTATGTCACGGCCATCTTTGAAGAGTAAACAAATCTCAGCCATGAAAACCGCTTCCCGTACCCCTGTACACATGTGGGATGTGAAATGGCTTTCTCTTCATTACAAGCTCAATGTGAAGGGTAATTTAAAACACAAGCCCAATGATGAACGGTTTTGTCCCAAGATCTAGCTGTATTACACAGATTGAGACTATACCGCATTTATTTTTTGAGTGCCTCTACATACAGATATTCTGGAAACTGATATATGCTACTTGGCCTAGTTCTCCATTTTCTCCTATAACCCCAGATATTTTGTTTTTAGGTATTCTTCTTCTTTACCAATGGACCAAACACGATCAAACCATGCTTTGGTTATTCTTGCCATTTTTTAAATATTGTATTTGGAATACTCATTGTCGTTTATCCTTACAACAACAGCTCACTTCCAAGGATCAGTTATTTGAATTAATTTCATCTAATTTGTCTAAACTAAGAGCTCAAGAACGTTGTTCTGTACCTTTACAAGTTTTCCAAACTTGCTGGATTCTCAAGTAATGTTATTGTTTTTTTCCCCCCTCTTATTCCAGATCTCATGTCAGGAGGTGTTTTGTGGCTTCCATAGATCAGTTTCCTGTATAAGTCATTCAAGACCATAAAGGGATAATAATTGGTGGGTATAGAGGGATGGGGGGGTATTATTTAAATATTATAAGGATGATTTTTTATTAATCTTTTATTTTCAATACCTTATGCCAATTAGTATCTGTGGGGGGGAGGGATGATGATGTCACCAGTTGTGTTTTTTGTCTTTCTTTCTGTCAGATTCATATGATGTTTTTGCGTGGAGCTAACACTGTTTTCTTTTTCTATTGATTTTATTTACCTTTATTTTGATAAAGGAGAAGAGGGTGTGGGCTGGAGAACAGTATTCTTATTTCTGTTTGATGTTGATGGTATGGTGTCATACTTTTTTCTGACTCCCTTGTTTTCCTTATATGACTTTTATGATGTAATACTGCTTTCATCGTAGGTTTCTTTTCAGTTGTAATGACAAAAATATATATATATATATATATATATATATTCCTCTACCCTTTTGGTGGGGAGGGGGAGGGTGTCTGTTTACTATATTTTCTTTTACATATAGGGTAGCATGTATGCTGTAATACAGCATTATGATTTTACCTTTTTACCTTTTTTATGAATTTGTATGACGTAAATACTGTTTTTTTATATGTTCTTTTAAGTTATGAATAAACAGTTCCGCTACTCTTTTTGAGAACTTCCATAGGATCTTTAACATCCACCTGAACAGGCAGACAGAAATGACAGGAGCACACCCCCCATGCTGCACTACAGTGTCAGTATTGGGATTTAAAGAGTTAGTGGAGACAAACCAGGCAGACAAGAAAATAATATACATTTTAAGAAGTAGTCAATTATAAAATGTTATTTCTGAAGTACCTTTCTTTACCTTTTGCCATCAGAGAGTCTTCTATGTCATATTGTTGTGGTAGATGTGTGGAACAGCTTTTAACATAGCAGCTGATATATCTAGCTCTACTGCCCCCCCCCCCCACTACATCATCAGCACTGTGATTTTGCTGACAGTGAAATCACATATGAATGACCTGGCAGTCACTGAATTGCTGTTCCTAAGTAGCAGTGATGTCACAGTCAATGAGGTCATGGTGCTGGAGATGTAGTGGGGGCCGTAGAGCTAGCTATGTTAGCTGCCACGCAGAGTGCTGTTCCACACATCGCTCATATTACATACGAACATGCGAAATTTGCCAGCAGATAAAGGCCTAGAGGTCTATCAAGTCTGCTCGAATATGCAGCTAGCACCCTTTATTCTGCAGCTGCTCCTCACTTACACCCTTCCTCTTCATTGACCCTCCCCCTTGTCCTGTCTCATCCCCTTTTGAAGCAGTCCACTGTTCTGCTGGATACCACTTCTGCAGGTAACGCATTCCACCCAGCCACCACCCTCTCTGTTAAAAAGTGTCTCCTCATCTCCCTCCTGAACCTTCCTCCCTCCAGTCTCATATCATGGGCCCTGGTGTCCCTCCCCTCCCTTATTTTGAACAGCCCCTCTGTATCTGTCTAGTTTATTCCTTTCATGTACTTAAAGATTTCAGTCATGTCCCCCCTGTCCCTCCTCTCCTCCAGCGAGTACATGTTCAACTCCCTCAACCTCCTCTCGTATGATAAGTCCCCCAGCCCCTTGATCATTTTTGTTGCCCTGCGCTGCACCCCCTCCAGTAACTTAATGTCCCTCTTTAGATAAGGGCGCCAGTACTGCACGCAATACTCCAGGTGTGGTCTAGCTAATGACCTATACAGTGGCAGAATCACCTCCTCCTCCCTCCTCGAGGATATACCCCTTGCAATACAACCCAGCATTTTGTTGGCCTTTGCAGCTGCCTTGCTACATTGTGCTGAGTTGTTCATTGACCCTGTAATGAGCATCCCCAGATCCTTCTCTTCCTCTGTCTGGGCTAGCTGCACTCCCCCTAGCTAGTAACTCCTCCTTGGGTTCTTCATCCCAAAATGCAGCACCTTGCACTTTTTGGCAGGTATCTGACCAGGTTTCAAACTTTGTGAGATCATCCTGCAACCTCTGCCATCCCCCTAGGTCATCCACCACCACTCCTACCTTGGTATCATCAGCAAACAGACTGATCTTGCTCTTGATGTCCAATGATATGTCTGCAATGAATATCCCAAACAACACTGGTCCCAGCACCGAGCCCTGTGGAACACCGCTCATCACTACCCTTGGGTGTGAGAGCTCCCCACCCACCACCACCTTCTGTTGCCTTCCCTGAAGCCAGTTCCCTACCTATCTCACCAGCTTTGCACCTGCCCCTGTGCCTTCTAACTTACTTCCCAGCCTTCCATGCAGCACCGAGTCGAATGCCTTACTGAAGTCCAGATACAGGACATCCACTGCATGATGGCCCCTGTCCAGTTGCCTAGTTACCCTGTCATAGAACTCCACCATGTTGGTTTGCAGGATCTGCCCCATATGAAGCCATGCTGTCTGCTGCCTTGTAGTCCTTTGGCCTCTAGGAGGGCCACCAGCCTCTCCTTCAGGATAGTCTCCATTAGCTTACCCACGATGGATGTGAGGCTCACTGGTCTGTAGTTTCCCAGTTCATCCTTGGGGCCACTCTTGTGGAGGGGCACCACATGAGCCATCCTCCAGTCCTAAGGTACACACCCTGAATGTAGTGAGGCATTAAATAGGTCTGCCAAAGGTCCTGCAAGGGCCTCTGCCAGCTCCTTCAGTACCCTGGGGTGGATGCCATCTGGGCCTGGTGCCTTGTCCACCCTCAGTGCCTTCAATCCCTCCCGAACTCTGCCCTCCATGATTTCCCCATCTGTCACCCCCTCCCCCCTGTTTTTGCCATTCCTCCCCCCTTGGGTGTCACCCCCCTCTTCTCCTTATTAAATACCAAGCAGAAGTACTCATTTATTGTTTCTGCCTTATCGCACCCTGCTTCCACCCTACCCCCCTCCTTCCTAATCCTCACTATGTGGTCCTTACAGCTCCTTTTCTCCCTGATGTACCTAAAGAAGTCCTTCTCCCCCTTCTTAATGCCTTGTGCCAGCCTGAGTTTCGTAGATGCCTTGGCTCCCCTTACTGCCCTTGTCACCTCCTTCGATTCCATCAAAGTACTCCTCCCTGTCCTCCCCATCCCTGTTTTCTTGTACCTCCTAAAGGCAGCTCTTTTCCTCCTTACCTTTTCCATGACCTCCTTGCTCAACCAGCTCAGTTTCTTAGCCATAGCCTTCTTGCTCTCAGCCTTGCAGCAGGTTTTGATTGCCTCCACTATCCCCAGCTTTATGAGCTCCCACCTCTGGTTAGTGTCCATACTAGATTGAATTCTGGACAGGTACCCTTTTACCACTTTCCCCATCCTCCCAAAGTCAGCCTTCCTGAAGTCCAGCACTCGTGCCAGATTCCACTCCTTCCTTGCCCATATCCAATGTGAGCCATACTGAGTGGTGGTCACTCCCTGACGCAGTTCCTCCACTGTAAGTTCTCTCACAAAGTCCCCATTTGCCTGCACAAGGTCAAGGGTATTCCCTAACCTGGTTGGTTTGCTGACCATTTGCAGCAGGAAGCTGTCCTGGAAGACATCCAGCAGTACACGTTCCATTCTGTTCCTGGTTGTTGGGGTACTCCAGTCCACTCCTGGCATGTTGAAGTCCCCCACAATCACCATACTACCCTTCTCACAGGTCCTCCTGATTGGTCCCGCTAGTTCCCTGTCTAACTCCTCCGCTTGAGATGGTGGTCTGTACACCACTCCCATTCTGAGAATCCTATTCTTGGAATCCTGGATTTGCATCCAAAGTGACTCCGTTCTTCCCCCCTCCAATTCCTCCCTTACACACTTCAGTCCTTCCTTCACATATAGTGCCACACCCCCTCCTTTCCCAATCACCCTGTCCCCACGACATAACCTGTACCCTGGTACAGACAAGTCCCAGTCATTGTATTGGGTGGCCCATGTTTCTGTGATGGCTGCAGCATCCACCTCTCCCTCTGCCATGAGCACCTGTAACTCTGCAGTTTTCCTCCCAAGGCTCCTACCATTAAGGGTAACCACCTTCCACTCTTGCCCCCCCTCCCATCCTGCCCTTCTTTACTATCATCATCAATAGTACTTGCCATTTGTCCTTTGTCACTGTTATGGGGGATAAGCTTATATGGTTTCCCAACCTGTGGTCTCTGCATGTCTCTTGCCCAATTGCCACCCCCCACTCCTAGTTTAAATTCCCAACTTCCTCTATGTACTCCTCCATCCTCTGTTTCAACACTTTCTTTCCCTCCTCACTCAAGTGTAGTCTGTCCTTGGCATAGAGACTACTGTCTTCCCAGGTCCCCCAACAGCCCATACCCTTTAGCACAACACCAGGTTCTTAGCCATCCGTTAGATTCCTCTATTCTCAGCTTTCTTGTTGTGCTTGCCTTGGGCACTGGAAGTATCTCTGAAAAAGTTACTGATCTTCCTGCCCCCTCATATAATTGTCCTAGTTCCTCAAACCTCCTCTGGACTATATCTACTGTCTTGTCAGCCAGGTCATTCATCCCAAGATGTATAATTTAATGAGGCTTGTCCCTACCCCTTCTAGCATATTTCAGAACAGATTGTCCCACTCCTTCTGCTGTCATTCCTGGCATGGCCTCCACCCAAATGCGACTATGCCTCTCCCCCTTGCTATCCCACCTCACTACTCTTAGTATTGAGTCCCCCAGCACTAAGATTCCACCACTCTTACTCCCTGCTTGCTTCCATTCATCTCCCTCTCTCATTTCTGGCTCCTCTTCTTCCTCCTGCACATTATTTCCCCCTTTTGCCCCATTGCAATTCTCCCAGCAGAACTTCCCCCATTCCGGTTTGGTCCAGGCATTTGTCAATTACTCCTCTAATTTCATCATTTCCCTCCTCCTCCTTCTTCCTCTCTAGCAGCGCAAAACTATTTTCTGAAGACCCTTCACAAATGCCCGCTACCTCTCTCTTCATAGTAACCTGTTCTCTCCTTTCCACTCCATGACTTTTGCCACTTCTTCGCCTCCTCTCACAAGTCCCTATCTCCTCCTTCCATTTGTCTTTTGTCTCCTGACTGGGTTTCCCCAGCAATTGTTCTTCCTGGCCTGGGCCCCTTTGTCTCTGCTTCCCTTCTTCTGACTGTCTTCTCACCACTGTTGGCTCAAATCATCCTCCCTCATCTCCCCTCCTTCCTTCCTCCAGTATTGGGCTAAACCCACCCCAGTCTGCCTTGCCTGTCTTAGTTCCTCTTGCAGACCCTCAATCTCCTTTCTAAGTTTCTCTATGTGGTTGCACACTAAACATCCTCCTACACTCCAGGCAATTTTTAGAAAGATTGGTGCACCGCAGTTGTTGCAGCCTGCCACCCTACCCATTGTTGTCATTGCCCACCAGCGACCCTCCACCCTTCCAGATGAAGAATACCAAACACTCCCCCAAGTCTCCCCTCTCCCCACATCAGTGCAAAACATTCTTTTCTTAATTTCCCTTACCCCCTTTGTTTTACATGTTTAGATAGCTTGAGCAACTGCTTTTTATATTCCTATCCACACCCAAAAATAGACTATTAGTAGCTATTGCACAACCTTCTTCAAACTCCTACTTCTCCTTTCCACAATGCAATAGCAATGCAAAGAAGTAACAATGAAAGCTCCATGATTTGCAGTTACTTCCCATCCACTAAGCTAGCAGTCACCTCTTCACTCACTGCTGTTCCTTTCCTGGATGTCTGCTTCTGCTATGACAGGTGCACATCCTTTGCCTGTTTGAGGAAGTGATGTCAGAACCCCTGGTATAAAGAATCATGGACCGGGGTGGGTGGGGTGTGGGATTGGGGTGGGACCAGCCCAAGTCTTCCAGAAACAATCAGGTAGCTGAGGCCCTTGGTCAGACCATTAGCACCCTTCCCCCACTATGCACTAAACTTTTCAGCTAGTGAAGCCAGCAAAAATGAATCACAATTCTACTCAAAGCCCCCAAAATAGGTTTGTTACCAAAATTAACAGGTCTCCAATTCAAACAGGTTCACCAACAACACATCAAAATAGGCTTGAAATTAGAAGATATAGGTCTCCAATTCAAAGAAACAGCCCAATTAAATCACACCAAATAGGTTTTAAATCAGAAGAAATAGGCCTCCACAAATGCAGCCTGTTACACAGTGAAACATCAAACAAATGAGCCCACTTATAGCCACCAAAACAGGTTTCAAAATTCCAACAGCCCCAAAACAATACCCTGCTAGCCCCTTAGAAGTAGTAAGAAAGAAAAGAAATGACCTTCTACCAAGTAAAATCCACAAGAAACAATGTAAAAACAACAAGAAGAAGCTACTGTATTGGAATAGATCTGATCCTCTCCCCTTCTAGTTCCTTAACATCAGGTAAACAATCTTCTAATTAAACAAAAGGAAATGATAAAGTACCTCAAATATAAAAGGTAATGGTTGACTGCGTCTGAAATCTAATATTAGTTTTAGGCAGTACACAAGCTCTTTAACTCACATGCCTAGTGTGGGGATAGAACCCACAGCCTTCTGATCTTCAAGTCTTAGAGGCCAGTGTGCATGCTATTTTTTGCATCTTTCATTTGTTAGACTGATATAATCCGTATCTTATATCAATTCATCAGACTTTTCTCTGACCACCTGATGGAATCTGGAATAAGTTACATAAATGTTATTATTTTCTTCAAGGCCCTGACCCTGCAACTAAACACACACCCAGTAAAATATATAATAAAATGAGAAAAAAAGGATTCTGTTTTGACTGCTTGCCTCCAATCTGTCCTGAGGAAAGGAATGTCAGGCAGCTAGCAATCTGCATTCCACTGCATGAAATCTGACACTGAGTCTCTCTTTCTTTTTCACAAAAAACAAGAGGAAATGAGTTCCCTAGGTTGCTGAAAGAAATAGAACAAATCTGTTAGACTGAGCTGGACAGATGATAGAAACAGCAGTTTAAAAAGGGTTTTTTTTGTTAATATCCTGAGAAGTTCTGAGGTACAATCCAGTAGTATCCCCCTCCCCCCTTCAGATGCCTTTAACATAGAGCAACAAATAGCAAATATCAGAGGGGGTGCACTACTTTGCAACTGTGAAGCAATACATACAAATGTCTAAAATTGAAGTTCCAAGAAAAGCTATTTTAGAGCTACAGATGACAGAAGGGCTGTAGGCTCCCCCCACAGCCCTAATAATAAAAGTAATTCTTTGTAGTATAGTTTACAAGTAACATGTGAAAGCAACAGCTGTAACATCCAAAGCTAACAATAACATGCTGCTAATGAGTATTTCTATATAACCCAGCAGTATACCAATGTGATGGTGCTAGTTTCCTACCTGAGCAGTATCTTAAAAGTAGTATTTCTTATCTCTATCTTTCCTGCTACCACATTCCCATGTAGTAGCAGTGATACCTGCAGCAACCCAATTGTTGAACAGTGACACATAAAAGTCAATATTTTGAAAATGTGTACAGATTAAGTCTCATTGTATGAAGAAGATATGCCAACAATAGAGTGTCATCACACTGTGCTGTCAGTACAGAGCTGATGATACTATATTTGTTGTTTCATTACATAGTGTTATGTGAAATAAGTACAGTGTTGTGATTATTGTGGTCAGAGATGTGATGAAGTGGTATAGTGTCTTACAGTCTTCCATGTGTGTGGGGGGGTGAGGTGGGAGGGAATGTGGAGTTAGGCTTTTGAACTCTAACAACACATTTCCAAACTTTTGTCACTGTACTATTAACCCTAACTGTTGCATTAATTTTTTTTGCAATGAATTTCCCTTCTTTTTGAGAAACTGTAATGTAAGTGGTATGTGTTAGTGGGAGCGCGGGTCCTCTGGGACCTGCGCTCACTTTACATTGTCCATTTTTTTGTATAATGCTATGTGTCTGTAGGAGCGTGGGCCCTCTGGGCCCTGCACTCCCACTTATACATAACTATGGAGACATACTGCTGTGTGAACTGCACTGGCTGCCAATACAGTGGCAGATCACCTTTAAAGTCAGTCTTTAGACTTATAAAGCCCTACACAGACTGGGCCCGGTCTATTTGAAAGAGCTCTTGGTACCCTGCTTCCCTAAGTGATCACTCTGCTCGGTGGACGAGGGGTTGATAGAGGTTCAGAAGGTTTCTTTGAAATCTTTGTGGGCCTGTGCTTTTATGCACGTGGCCCCAACCCTCTGGAATTCTCTACCCCATCCACTTTGGGAGTGCACATCTGTGGAGAAATTTAAACGTGCCTTAAAGACCCATTTGTGGTTGTCAGTATTTTCTTAATGATGATGTTTTAACATATTTTATGAATTAGTACTAATGTATTTGTGTCTTATTTATTGTTTTAAGAAGTCTATTGTTAATGTGCCTTGGTTTCAGAAAGGCTCAATATAAATAAAGTATATTATTATTATTATAATACAGCAGCCCTATAGGGCAAAGAAGCCTTATAACAGTAATTTGCTAATAACTCAGCAACCAAAGCAGCTAGAAAACAAATTCCAGTGTTGGTGCAATCCTGACAGTGAGTACTTCATGCAGTATAGGTCAACTGAATCCATATCTTATATCATTTCTGGCACACGGGCACAGAAAAGCACTAAAAATGCACCCTTTGAACCCTTGGAACATGTGTTTGCCAATATCTCTCTAACCATAGCAAGTTGGAAAACAATTCCACTGTGGGTGTCATCTATGATTTCCAAACTTGTTTCTACAGATTGGTTAAAGGTGAACTAAGCTGAAAGTAGCAAAAACACCGTATCTCATTTGGTTTTCGAGATACGGGTGCCGAAAGGCGTAACGGGCACCGCAATGTTATTTTATGGGAAATTTCTCAACTTTGCAATGCTGTAACTTTGGGCCCCTTGAATGGTTTGGCACCAAACCACTACAAGACACATCTGTGGTACCAGGACTTGCCACCCAATCATTTTGCTGCAGGAGGATGGCAAAGATTTGCAGTTATGTTTAAAAATACTTTCGCAAATCACGAAAGTTTTGCAAAAAGTAGCATGAAATTTTTGCATTTGCAAAAGTATTTCCACACTTACTTTCATGATTTGTGAAAGTATTTTTTCCCTGAAGTTTAAAAAGACATTTCAGGGGAGACTTACTCCCCAAATAATGTTAGGGTTGGCATCCTCAGGACCCTCTAAGTAAACCCAACAGTCAGTGTTTACCTAGAGGGTCCCAAATTTAAATGCCAGGCATTTTTCTCTCTCACTAACTGAAAACAAGATGGCTGGATCACAAAAATAAAAGGGTCATTTGAGAAAGTAAAAGTGGATTTGCAAAACTTTCATGATGCACATATATTTTTCCCTCATTGACTATAATGGGAAATTTGTTTCTTAAATAACTTTTGAACGGTTTAATATTTTTACACCAAATCTTCAAAAGGCATATCGGTGACCAAGACTGCATCTTCCCTGAAGATTTCAGACTGAATGGACAAATCATGCAGGCTGCAGATTTGAGCAAAGAAACACGCAAGAAGCCAGGTTTTTTGTATTTTGGGGCATCCTGTAGCTCCACAACCATACATCAGACCATAACACAACTTGCCAGATCCAGTGACCTATGGTTCCAGCCCACATTCGCAAAATATCAGGCACATCTGTTGTATTGTGGC
Organism: Neoceratodus forsteri; assembly: GCA_016271365.2. NCBI lineage: Eukaryota > Metazoa > Chordata > Ceratodontiformes > Ceratodontidae > Neoceratodus > Neoceratodus forsteri. The sequence continues at coordinate 308,306,752 of CM028131.1, read as the reverse complement.
AAAGATATTAAGGTGCAAAATATATCTTTTTTATATATATATATATATATATATATATATAGGCAAAAACTCTGTTTAATGCATCAGTTAGGGTTGTTCCAAAGTGACAAAACTGAGGATATTCAGTGTTAGGGTTGAAACTCCCCCGGCACCCCCTCATCCCGCCCTCCCAACCGGCATCAGGGTGTGCATTGAGGTCATCGGCTCTAACTCTCACCCCATCACATGTGTGAACAAGCTGAAGCACAGGAGAATGGGGTGAGAGGTAGGACAGATGACCCCAATGCACACCCCAATGCTAGTTGGAGTGGGCTGAGGGGGTGCAAGGATGGTTTTCAACCCTAACACCAAAGTCCTCATTTTTATCGCTGTGGAACAACCCTAACTGATGCATTAAACGGAGTTTTTTGCCTCTAAATTCCCTTCTTTTTGAGAATGAGGACTATAAATAGTGAAAGGAATGTGGTTATGGGAGCGCTGTGATCTTTGGGCCCCGTGCTCCCACCATGTGTTTTTTTGTGAAATAATAACGGTAAGTCCAACACAAATGTAAATGTTAATGGTTACGCACATGGAGATGCAAACGTAAATTGTCAGGCAAATGTAAATAGAAATACAGGGGCAAAGTGAAGCCAAACCAAACAGTGACACAAACGGAGATGCAAGTGCACACAAAAACGCAACTGGTAACATGACGGTGATGATACTGCTATTGTAAATGCAAATCATAACTGTAACAGCAATAATAATGCCAAAGAAAACAGAAACAGAAATGCAAATGCAAGCACATAAGGAAACGCAACCCGTAACGTGCACGGGCACAGGACTCAATTGGAAATGCAAATGGTAATGGTAAGAACAACGATGATGCAAAACGAAACACAAACGCAAATGGAAACAGAAGGGCAGCCACCAACAGAAATGGTTGCGCTCGCAGTGGTGCTAAGCGAAACACAAACACAAACAGTAGTGGAGACACAAATGGTAACAGTAACGCAAACGAAAGCACAAATGGAAATGGAAAGGGTAACGCACACGGTGGCATACACAGGAACGGTAATGCAAATGGGCATGGAAACACAAGTGTAAAGCCTACATGTAACAGTAACTGGAGCGCACACCCTATTTTTCCCAAAAAGCTCCATTGAGAAACACAGTGAAAACAAAGAATGTAAGCATAATAATGTGCCTCGGAGCAGAAAAAGAGCAGTTGTAATACTAAATTGTTAATATCTCAGTAACCGTATGACGTAGAAAAAAATTAAAATTTCACATGATTCATGAGTTTCCTGGCTGTTTCACTACACATATTTGTGATGAAAGTTCTGTATCTCGCACTATTTCCGAGATACGAGCCCCAAAAGGCACAGCAAACACCGCCATGTTAGTCTACGGGAAAAAAGTCAATTTTGGAGTACCGTAACTTTGTGTCTGTACAATATTTTGTCACCAAACCATGAGAAGACACATCTGAGAGATGTTGGCTGCCTTCCCTCCAAATTTCAGCCCAAAAGATCAAACCGTTGTTTTGCAGCAGGGTGGCAAAGAATTCCTGTCATTTTGGCCATAGTCTTGAAAAGTAGTGTCGTGATTTGGGACACTTTCACAAAAACTGAGACAGTGTCACAAGTGTGACACTAATTTGCGACACTACTTTTCCCACAAATTTGAAAAACATATTTCTGGGGTGTTTTACCCCAAAATAAAGACATGGCTAGCATCCTCAGGGCTTGACTAGGTAAACACAAAAAGAATTATGTCCCTAGATGGTCCCAATTTTAAATGCCAAACATTTCTGTGATCAGTAACTAAAACAAAATGGCTGACTCACGACACTACAGGAGTCATTTGTGACACTAAAAACAGCATTTGCGACACTGTCGAACTTTTGTTAACTTTTCCCATGAACTATAATGGGAAACTTGTTTTTTCAATAACTTTTGAACCGTTTAATATTTTTTCATGAAATCTTCAAAAGGCACATCGGAGACCCCAGTTGCACGTTCTTTGAAGTTTTTGGACCAGTCATGCAAACTGTGCAACCTGTAGGCACGAGCAAACAATGCACAAAAAAGCAAAAATGTGCTACAAGATGTCACTTAATAACTCCGCAACCGTATATCCGACTGGTCCGAAACTTGGCAGATTCCAAGAGCTACAGTATGCTAATGCTTCATGCCTACCAAATTTCAGGCAAATCCAATGTATGGTGGCAAAGTTATTAAGGTGCAAAATTTCATCATTTAACCTTAAATGGGGTATGCAACCTTAACTATAGCTGCAGTACCGTGCAGATTATATATATATATATATATATATATATATATATATATATATATATAGATATACACACACACACACACACACACACAATGGGGGTGAGACATATTCCAGTGAAATAAAACATGTTATTTTCACTGCAGTGAAATGAATCCTGATGACGACAGCAGAGTTAAAATAAATACCATTTATTACACCCCCAAAACCAGCACTAAACCCATGCTAACCCCGTGCAAGCTGCACAAATTGTATATTTTGCAACAGTGAGGCCCCATTGTATAAATAGGACACATGATGTGCGCATCGTGGAATACGAAAAATATTTTCACTCCTGCCTCGTGAGCACTGTATATTTCTCTCATGATTTCGGCACTCGTGAAATATCCAGGCTCACTCTGCAAGAGTGAAATAGATATATATATATATATATATATATATATATATATGGGATATACAATGGTGAGCTGTGAAAGAAATGATTTATCTACAGAAGTGCTGTTTGACCTCAGGTAACCTCATGAGTGGTGTAAGCTATGAGTGAGATGTCCGAGGTCAAACAGCACAGGTTTTGCATGCACAGTCTGGTACCATAGATCGCTGGATCTGGCAAGTGCGTTATGGTTAGATGAATTGTTGCGGAGCTACAGAACACCAGAAAACCAAACAAAATTTACTTTGTGCATGTTTCTTTGCTTGCACCCACAGCCTGTGCAATTTATCTGTCTGATCCAATATCTTCCAGGAAGATGCAGTCTGGGTCACCGATGTTCCTTTCAAAGATTTGGTGTAAAAATATTAAACCGTTCAAAAGTTATTCAAAAAACAAATTTCCCATTATAGTCAATGGGGAAAAACATGTGCATCACGAAAGTTTCACAAATGCAATTTTACTTTTGCAAATGGCCCTTTTACTTTCATGCTGCCACCATCTTGTTTTCAGTTAGAGAGAAACATGCCTGGCATTTAAATTTGGGACCCTCTAGGTAAACACTGACTATTGGGTCTACATAGTCGGGTCCTGAGGATGCCAGCCCTATCTTTTTTGGCAGGTGAAACCCTCCAGAAATACCATTTTTAACATTGGGGAAAAGTACTTTCACAAAAGCATTTGTGAAAGTTTCACAAATGCAAATGTTTCGTGCTGGTTTTTTGCAAAACTTTCACATTTGCGAAAGGATTTTGCCAAAAAAACTGCAAATCTTTGCCATCCTCCTGCAAAAAAAACGGTTGGGTCTTTTGGGCTGAAATTTTCAGGGTGGCAAGCCCTGTGCCAACAGATGTGCATTTTGGTGGTTTGGTGCTAAAACATTTAATGGGCCCAAAGTTACATTGTTCCAAATTTGAGAAATTTCTCTTAGGACAACATTGCAGTGTCTGTGATGCGTTTTGATGTCTGTATCTCAAAAACAAAGCAAGATACATAGTTTTCACTACTAGCAGCTTAGTTCACCTTTAAGTGAACTAAGCCTGCAGAAACAACTTTGGAAATGACAGATGATACCTACAGTGAAATTATTTCCTACTTTCTATGGTTACCAGAGATATTGGCAAAAACATGTTCCAAGGGTGCCTTTCCACTGCCCGTATGTCAAAAACAGAGCAGGATGCAGATTCAGTTGATATATGTTACATGAAGTTCTCACTGTCATGATTGCACCAGCACTGGAATTTTTTTCCCAGCTGCTACAGTTGCTGAGATATTAGCAAATTAGTGTTATAATGATTCCTTGCTCTATAGAGCTGCTGTATGGATCTGTAGTTATGTATAACTGGGACCACAGTGCCCAGAGGACCCATGTTCCCACTAACACATACCACTTACATTACACTTTCTCAAAAAGAAGGGAAATTCATTGCAAAAAAAACTCTATTAATGCATTAGTTAGGGTTAATAGTGCAGTGACAAAAGTTTGGAAATGTGCTGTTAGGGTTCAAAACCCTAACTTCACATTTCTGCCACCCCCACACCTCCCCACACACACGTGCAAGACACATGCAAGATTGTAAGATGCTATACCACTTTGTCACATCTGTAACCACAATAATCACAACACTGTACTTATGTCACATAACACTATGTAATGAAAAACCAAATATAGTATCATCGACTCAATACTGCTAGCACAGGATGATGACACATTATTGCTGGCATATGTTCTTCATACAATGAGACTTAGTCTGTACACATTTTCAAAATACTGACTTTTATGTGTCACTATTCGTAAATTGGATTTCTGCAGGCTACCACATGGGCATGTGGTATCAGGAAGAATAGAGATGACACATACTCATTTTAAGATACTGCTCAAGTATGAAACTAGCACCATCATATGTTGTTATACTGCTGTTGCCTGGAAATACTCATTTGCAGCATGTTATTGTCTTTGAATGTTACAACTGACTGTTGCTTTCACATGTTACTTGTAAACTATTCTACAAATAATTATTTTTAATATTACTACCATTTGTTATAAGGACTGACTCACTGTATCATAAAAATAAATGCAAACATCCAATGACTGTTGGTAGGCTTATACTAACTCTCATTTCCAAGAAACTATCTGTGGATAACATACTGTGTATTACATCACTTCTTCATGATTGAAATATAGACATCTGCTTAAATCTTGTATTGTTGTTTGTAACACAAAATGCTTACTGTGGGGCATCATCCATGGTTGCCCAGCATGGATGTCTACCCCCAAGGCACTATGATTGTGGCAGAACTCATATAGTTAGGGACCCAAGATGATGGATGTGTCCTGCAGTACATTTAGAGAGCTGTACATTACTTCTGTTACCTGATGCTGGTTGGCTCTGATTGGTTCTGTTGCCTTGGCTCTTCCCTTGCTTGCATGTGTGTGTGTGTGTGGGGGTGGGAATATGGAGTTAGGGTTTTGAACCCTAACAGCACATTTCCAAACTTTTGTCACTGTACTATTAACCCTAACTGATGCATGAATGGAGTTTTTTGCAATGAATATTGATACATATATATAACAGTGGCACGGTAGTGCCACTATAGTTAGGGTTGTGTAGCCATTTCTATGTTAAACCTCAAAGTTTGCACTTTAATAACTTTGCAACTGTTTGTAAAATGTGCCTGAAATTTAGAATGCAGACCCAGCAACCATAGATCTCTAGATCTGGAAAGTTTCATTCCAGCCAGAAATACGGTTGTGGAATTGTAGTGCACTCAAAAAGTGAAATTTGATGCTTGTTGTGAATTCTTTGTCCACCCATAATGGATTGAAGAATGCATTTCATTGGGCTCAGATTTATTGGTCTGAATGTGTCCTGGGTTGAACTGGTTAATTTGAAGATTTGGAGAAATAATATTGCTCCGTTCAAAAGTTATTCCATTTTTCACGTCCCATTATAGCCTAGGGAAAAATTTATATGTGCACTGCGAAAACTTTCGCAATCACATTTTTGTTGTCGAGCTTCCCAAAATTGTTTTTGTGCTGCCACCATCTTTTTTTCACTTAGCGAGAGAGAAAAAACACTGTAATTCAAAAAATAGTGCACTTTGGTAAACACCAACAGTTGTGTTTACCTAAGCGGGCCCTGAGGAACATGACCCTGGCATTAGCTTTTCACCAGCTGGTCTGTAAATATGTTTTTTTAAATGTTTTCGTATTTTGATCTTGGCAACATTTATGTTGCCATGCAAACATTCACTCTCGGGGGAAAAAGAAATAGTGGCAACATTTTTCTGTGTGTGATAACATTCCCATTATAGAGATAGGAGAATCAGGAAAACATTAAAGTAATCTTGGTAACACTGCATGAACACATTTTTAGATATGTTGATTTCTTTGCCACTTGATTGTGGCAAGGTGGATTGTGCTAGTGGCCTGAAATGTTCATGGTGGCAAGCCTTGGTACCACAGATGTACCTTTTGGTGGTTTGGTATGAAAACATTGAACAGGCGCATAGTTACAGCATTCTGAAGTTCAGAAATTTTCCCTTAGGAAAACATTGCAGCACCCGTGACACCTTTCGGGGCCCGTATCTCGAAAATGGTTAGAGATATTGATTTTTCATCACAAAATTTAACTGCAGAAGTAGGTTGGAAAGCCATGAATACCATGAAAACAGAAATTTTTTTCTACCTTGTACGGTTACTGAGATATTTGGGAATTACTGTTCCAATTGCTCATTTTCAAGTCTCTAGGCCACTACTATGCACTCAGAGTTAACACTCACAGTGCTTTTCAGTGCCCATATCTTGGAAATGATGCAAGATATGGATTCAGTCAATATAGCTAGCGAGAACTACTGACTGTCATGATTACAACCACACTTGAATTTGTTTTCTAGCTGCTATGGTTCCCAAGATGTTGGCAAATTTCTGTGACAAGGGTTCCTTGCCTTATAGAGCTGCTTTATAGCTCCATATTCATGTGTAAGTGGGAGCACAGGATCCGGAGGGCCCACAGTCCCACAAACACATATCATTATGCACAATTGGGCAGCTTGGTGGGAGCATGGGGCCTCCCACCAACACATACCATTTACTATTTATATTACACTTTTTCAAAAAGAAAGGAAATTCTTTGCAAAAAAACTTTGTTAATGTATCAGTTAGGGTTGTTTCCACACCAACAAAAGTGTGGAAATTCAACATTAGGGATACCACCCCACCACCCCATCACTACCCCCACCCTCCACACACTAATAGGCATTGGAGTGCCCATTGGGGTTTTCGCGCCAAACTCTCACCCCATTCTCCTATACTGCACTACTATAGATTCTTTACACATGGAATGGGGTGAGAGTTAGGCCAATGACCCCAGTGGACACTCCGATGCCTATTGGTGTGTGGAGGGTGTGGGGTGGGGTGGTAGGAGTGGTAACCCTAATGTTGAATTTCCACACTTTTGTCAGTGTGGAAACAACCCTAACTGATGCATTAATGGAGTGTTTTGCAAATATTATATATCTCTATATGTATTACAGAGGTGCAGTCATGCCTCTGTTGTTAGGGTTGAGTGAGGACTTTAATGTTAAACCCCAAATTTTGCACCTTAATAACTTTGAAACTGTTCAATGGATTTTTATGAAATTTGGTATGCGCTGTACTGTGGGGGTAGATATCTTGACTTGCCAAGTGTTGTTTTGATTGGATATGCATATTTTGCGGAGCGCATATGGAAAAAAGTGTGTTTTGCACTTTTTCCCTGCCAATTTTTCCTGAATTTTCCTCATCACCCTGCACTACATCATTTTGAATTTGAGCCTGAAAGTTTCAGTGAAGAAAGAGCTTACAATTAGGAACAAGAGGGAGGCAGTATAGTGCAGTGGTTTAAGGCTCTGAGCTGTAAGTCTGGTGATGCCCAGCAGACCAGACCTGGGTTTGAATCCCACAGCTTCCACTTGCATACTGTGTGACCCTGAGTAAGTCACTTAACTTCCCTGCGCTTCCAGATCGCACCCGTAAAAAAGCTTTCAACTTAGTGTGCTATTCCTGGTTAAACAACTAAAACAACAAAAAAAAAACAGGACGACATTAGTTTGGTGAAAAAATATTATTCTGTTCCAAAGTTATTCAGTTTTGAAATTTCAGATTTTGGGCATGCTCAGTTCAGTTTTTTGGTTAGATGCACAGCTGCAAACAAGGATTTTGGTTCATGAATGGGGATTTTAACAGCTCACAAGTGGGGATTCATTAAATCCCCATTTTGAGAGAAAAATCCCTGTTCATGAGCAGCCATCTTGTTTTCAATTTTAGCCCCCCCCCAAAAAAAATGTTATTACTTGTCCCACAGATGCATTTTGTGAAAATAAATGCATGATTTTTGTTCAGGGCTATGCCCTCTACAAAACCATGTGTTTGGTTTCCATCAGATAAAAAAAGAAAAGTTTTTTTATTTGAAATTCCCAGTTCGTGACTCGCTTCCGATCCCTGTTCATGAGGTGTCCAAATCCCCGTTCATGAGATTGTGACCAGATGGCTATACAGTATCTCACAAAATGGGATCAGCTTATGAACGGGGATTTTAGCAGCTCACGAATGGGGATTTGGCTAGTGAATGGGAATTTTGACACCTCATGAATGTGGATCATGAAATAATTTGCTGAATCCCCATTCATGAGCTGTCAAATTCCCTATTTGTGAGATGGTGACCAGATGGCACTATCTCACATATAGGGAATCCCCTTTCATGAGGTGACAAAATCCCCATTCATTAGCCAATCTCTGTTTGTGAGCTGTCAAAATCCCTGTTCGTGAGATTGTGATCAGATGGCTATATCTCACAAATGGGGACTGGCTCACAAACAGGGATTTTGGCACCTCACGAATGTGGATTCAGCTCACAAATGGATATTTTGACAGCTGACAAACAAGGATTTGTAAAACTTTACCAGTTCACTGATAAGAAAGGGCAAGGACTTTTGGCTTGAAAATTGCAGGGTGCAAGGGGGGTGTCCTACAGATGTGACATATGCTGGTTTGGTGTAAAAAATTGCATTGGTTACATACTTCTGACATTCAAAAGTTGAGACATTTCCCATAGGATAACATTACAACACTCATGACACCTTTCGGTGCCCGTATCTCGAAAACAAAGTGAGATATGGAATTTTCAATAGCTGAAGTTTAGTTCACCTTGAGGTGAACTAAACTGTAGAAACAAGTTTGGAAATCATAGAGTACACCAGCAGTGGAATTTTTTTCCTACTTGCTGTGGTTACATAGATATTGGCAAATTAATGTCACTAGGGTTCCAAAAGGTGCCTTTTCAGTGCATGATACGGATTCAGTTGATCTGGTTAGCTAGGATCTGCAGCTTATCCATTAGGTAGGGAAATGGGCAGACTAGGTGGGCCAAGTGGTCCTTATCTGCCGTCAAATTCTACGTTTCTATGTTTATGTTGTGTGCAGTGCTCATTGTCACGATTGCAACAACACTTGATTTTTTTCTAGCTGCTACGGTTCCCAAAATATCAGCAAATTAGTATTATAAGGGTCCATTGCCCTATAGGGCTGCTGTATGTCTCTGTGGCTATGTGTAAGTGGGAGTGCAGGGCCTAGAGGAACCACTATCCCAAAGATGCATATTGTTAAGTAAAAATGGGCAGCTTGGTGGGACCAACAGATGCTATTTACTACTAATATTACACTTTTTTAAAAAGTAAGGAAATTCATTGCAAAAAAAATGTGTTTAATACATCAGTTAGGGTTAAAGTGACAAAAGTGGGGAAATGAGATGTTAGGGTTGAAATCTAACCCCACCACCCATCCTTCTTCAGACTAACAGATGCTTGGTGTGCCATGGGGTCATGAGGGCCAACTCTCACCCCATTCTCCTTTGCTGTACCATATCAACCTGTTTACACATGGAATGAAGGTGAGAGTTGGGTCTCATGACCCCATGGCACAACCTGGCATCTGTCGGTGTGTGGAGGATGGGGTGGTGGGAGGGTTAGGGTCTCAACCCTAATGTCTCATTTCCCCACTTTTGTCACTTTAACCCTAACTGATGCATTAAACAAAGTTGTTTGAATTAATATATATATATATATATATATATATATATATATATAGATAGATAGATAGATAGAGAGAGAGAGAGAAAGAGAGAGATGCAGAGGCTTTGGGGTTTTCATCTTCTGTGTGGCTCAGTTGGAAGCACATCCATCTGTTGACCAGAAGGTCACGGGTTCTCATCCTACACTGGGATTGGACTTGCACCTAAAACTCTGGCATCTGAGTGCAGTATTAAGGGGGTGCTGTACTGCTGGGGTGTGTTGTCCTTCGGATGAGACATTAAACCCAGGTCCCTTATACCCATATTGGTGCTGTCCTGCTGGGTGTCCAGGTGGAAGTAAAAGAACCCAGGGCACTCTTTGCAAAGAGTAGGGGTCATTCCCAGTGTCCTAGCTAACATTCCCCTTCCTATAAACTGGTTCTTGCAATTGTCCAGACTGTATGTGGGTGTTGATATGCAATATGGCCACCACTACACATTCAGTCACTTCACCACCAGTCTAGCATTGCTTGTAAAGTGCTTTGGGATACAAGATGTCTGAAAAGCATTATATAAATGCTGATTCATCTTCTTCTTCTTTCTGTGGTGAATTTGGGGGTTTACACTGAACATAAAAAAAATATTGTCAGTCAACCCCTGCTGCAACATCTACTGCAGGTATGTCCAACTAGTGATTCTCTGTCTGTCTACACCTAGAATCTGCTACTACAGGGGCTAATAGGGGTCTGGATTTTTTTCTATTAATTTTTTAATACTCTGCCCTATAGTAACAACACAAATGCTATGAATGTGACACATACAGTACTTTTTTTTTTAAACCAGGCAGGAAAGGGCAATATTTTTAAATGAATAAAATTGTTTTTTGGCAGGGTACCAGTTCATTGCATTTGATGAGTTTAGTACATTTATTTGAAACAGCTAGATCTCTGACAAATCAGTCAGTGCATCAAAGAGCACAGAGAGGTTAAGTGGCTTGTTAAGGATCACACAGTATGTGTGTAGTGCATCAACCTGTTGCACCTGGGTTATGCCCCATCATCCCACATACACCTCACATACACCTCAAACTGTATTCCTGGTCTATTATACTGTGATACTACTATTTTGCACTAACATATAAATATAGGCATCCATCATATAAGCATGAGTGCCAGGAATATGCTTTGCTGCTAATATTTGGTAATGTTTTCATCCTTTCATAGGATTAGAACATGCATGCCTATTATGCCTCACTATAATGCATTATGTTTGTCTTTTACATATATTCTATATAATCTACCTAATCACTAATAAGATGACTCTGAGGGATCATCAGTGATTATTCTATACTTATATTCTCATATAATTATATGTAGTGTGTGTTTTACACTCAGGCAGATATGTCACATGTAATAGAGCCCTGTCAGCACTTCTCTTTGTCTAAGCAAGCTGACAGAGAGAGAAAACTGTTGTTATGTCTTATATTATACATAAGCAAGAAATGCCATGTGTAGTTTGAACCCGACAGCATTTCTTTTTTCCAAGCTATAATGCAACCTGAAGCATATTATTTGTCTCATATAATACTCATTAGTAATTCTGTCTCCTAAGTCATCATCCAATGGAGAATGATTTAGGGCCAATACATATTGTTTCTCAGATCTGTAACTATGAGGTAATCTCTGTTGCTAGGCTGTTATCTGTAGTATTTAGCCTTCTGCAACTAAGTTCCCCAGGGAGAGAGAGAGACTGAGATCTTGGAGAAGCTGAGAGCCTACAATCCTGGAGATTATGTACATTCATCAGGAGAGTGGTGACAAACACATCTCCCTTGTGATTTTCTTTGCCACATGCTTGGCATAAGTAGTCTAATAAACATTTATTAGCACTCTTGCTTGTTTATGAATGTTTCTTGGCAGACTCCGAAGACATAACAATCTGTATTCTTAGTATTATTTTCATCATTTACTCTACTGTCTGAGATTGTTTAAGTGACATAAATGGTGACTGCATACGGAGTCTGGGTGTTTGCCAACTTTCATTTTAATTTCCTCTGTAAATTAAAACACTGGGTGAGAAATCCTCAGTAACAAGTAGCTGAGAGTGTCTTCTGTGTAACTTTTGAATCTGTTGTGTGTACTACAGTGCAGACAAAACAATCTCTTGGCAGATATTCAATCTCTGTGTAACGAGTTGTTTCATTTTTGTCTTGTTTTTTCCCTGTTCTTTCTCTGTGGGAACACACAGCTGTAAAGGGATCCAAACAGACAGATAGAATGCTTTAATTTGTGGTTTCTAATCTTAATTTTTTTTACTCACCTAGGAGTCCACATTACGCCAAATGTTGTTTGTGTCCTTTCATGAACTTTGGTTGCAAACAAAGTTTTTGATCCACAGACAGCTAAGGGTTTCTTATCTTAAAAGACAAGTCTAAAAATATCAGTACTCAGCTGAGGCTGGATGCCTTAACATACCAAGCTGCCTATGGTGGTTGGTGTGATTTTGCTGAGGTAGCAGAATCCAATGGTAGCCCTTTAAGGGATATCATTACCCATTATGGGGAATTGAAAAATGGTACCAAAAGAGTTGATCCTGAAGGATTAGTAATTACAACATTGTATAATGTTTTGATGCTGTTCTAAATAAACTATCTATTTTGGAATCTGAGTATGTTGCTTGCAAAATGGAGAATGCTGCCTGCAAGCAGAAAATTAGGCTGAAAAAGGCTTCTCACAAAGAAAGGATAGATGGACTGCAGTCTCAGATGCAATCTGTTCATCAATAAAATGAGTTTCTCTTTAATGAGAGAAGCAGCAAAGACCTGCATGCCTTAAGAGATAATGCTGAAAAGGCAAAACTTGTTAGAAAAAGAGTTTTTCAAATGAATGGTGTTCTGGCTAGTAACACAGTGTGTTTATATTGAGCGAATTGCAAACTGGAAACTGAAATGTGAATCATTTAGAGCTGTTTTAAGGACTCCTTGGCTGGAGCCTGTGGCTATACCACTCTGTTCCCACAGAGTTACTGCTTGCTTCAATTAGATGTTAACATTTTAAATTACTCGTGGAAATATAGCTGTACCTGCAGCATATTTTATTTACTGTAGCAAGGATGTTGTTTTTTGTGCTGTGTAATGTGCAGATGATGTACAAGAATATGTAAAAACACACAAACTTTTTTTAAGTAGGTGTTTTGATTGTAGAAACCCTTTGGACTGATGAATCAGACACATGAGATTCACCTAATGACTGTTAATGCTGAGTTATGCTATGTACTGAATGTGAGATACTTCAATGTGATATTTAATTTGGTTTGGAGCTACTGAGCGTGATGATATATGATTTTAATGGTATTATTGGATATATGCATTTAAAGAGTTTAGGAAAGAGGTGATAGGTAACTATATAAAACTGTTGTCTGACTTCACTTAAGATTTAAAATGAATGGACCTCTGAATACAAAGGAGTCACACTTGCCTATTTGCCTATCTGTTAGGTGTTAGGACTAATAGGACTGTCTGTGTATTTTTAGTTTAGCTGTCAGGATTTGTTATTGAAGCTATGGGATTGTGTTGAGGCCTTCTGGTATTAGGCTAGACAAATGTATTTCCTATGAGTGCCTCCACCTGTGACATGGAGCCCCATTATGTACTGCAGGAGTGGTCTTTGGAAGAAGCTGGAATTGGAGCAATCATTGGCACAGAGAAGCATGAGTCGCATGGTGCCCCAGTGGATATGCTTCAAGGCCGGTGTGTCCAATTGGCTATTAGAGAGGCACAGTTGTGATACGGTGTGGCTTAATGGGACTCAACTGTGACATGGAGTTCTGCTGTATCCTCAACAGTAGCCAGCTGGTGTAGTTGGATGAAGGGTGATCCATTGGCATGGAGCAGTATGCACTGCAGGCTGCCCAATGAATGTGTCCTTAATGCCAGCAGGTCCTACTGGCTTCTAGGTAGGATCAGAGTGAACACTGTATGATCAGATGAGATCCCTCATGAAACATAATTTCATTTAGTGCCTTGGGTATGGTCAATAGGAGTGATCATATAGGAATTGGTCTGCAGGGTACGGAGAAGCATGCGCTGCATGGTACCTTTAATTGTTGCCCTAATATTGCAGCATGTCTACTTGGCTACCGGTTAGTTGTTGATGGGACAGGATGTGGGTGGTGGAGGTAAACTACATTGGTATGAATTGGACCGCTAGGGTGTCTTTTTGGCCTGATGGCTGTTCTCTGGCCCTTAGGTAATTTGATTTGGGCTCATTATCACCAATTTGAGTATAAAGAGGATTCATTTGTTATATTTATATACCTGACTCTTTGTCATTACTACTTTCTAACTTATAAATTGTAAGTTGTATGTATTATGATGTATTGCGCATTACAGCATACGTCTAATTGATATTGTACTTTTATATTGTGTTTTGTATGAAATGTTTGTAATTGTCAAGACATTGTAATGGCGCTTTGGTCAAACAAGAAACCTTACTACTAGGCTAGTAACACTGATTCCTTACATTTTGGAAACAAGGAACATAGGGATGATAAGTCTGTAGTAATTACTGAAAGAGTTAACATGCTGGTATTTCAACACCAGACCTTGACTAAACGGCATGATTCAGTATGTTTTCAGTACAGCAGACTTGAAATAAATGTTTTGAATATAAACTGTGACACAGCTTCTGTTGCTAACAGGCATGTTTTGCAAGATGAGAATGTCTTGCAATCTGAAAATAAGGCACTTTATAGTGTGCCAGCTCCTGTATCTGAACAGTTAGAATGTAGGAGTAAAACGTCAGATATGGTGAACTTGTGCCGCCAGCCAGAGGTATTGGCAGGGCATACTACCTTAATGCTCATAGACCTTGCCTCTTGTGATGTTGAGGAGTTTGATTTTGAACACTCACAGTATGCTGTGGGTGGACTAGAACAAAGGCTAGCCACTTGTTTTTCTGTGATTCACAAAATGGAGAATTGTTAGAGTCTCAAAATGGTAGACACGCATGTCATCAGGTTGCATCCCCATACCATCCGCAAGATGGCCACTCATGGTCATGTGATGATTGCCAAAACACAGTAACCCATGATGCCCATGAGGTAATCCAAAATGGCTGACCACCACATGACAGAGGTTTGATCAAGCAGTCACAGGGGTCTGTGATTCTTGCCATAACCAAACAGAACATACCAGAGGTTTTTGGCATGATTAATAATGTTATCAGTAATGCTAGTGTTTCTGAGTGATAGAAGATTCTCATTAAAAATGATGTTGATGTACTTTTGAATGAGGTTGTTATGCAACTGGTCATGAAGTCAGTGTCAGATGCTGCAGCACAGCTGTTGCTGTTAGCAATGTTTACTATACTAGAAGGTCCTCAGTTAAGGAACACATTGCAGCTAATTACATGAAATGGTGTGATTCTTCCCTGTGTAATTTAACATCAGCTTTCCCTGAGAAGACTGAATGTACTGCTTTTCCTATGCAGTGCATTAATACCTTAAGCTGTAACATTAAAAACAAAGTTGCTACCATCCAGCAACCTTCCCGTGGGGAAACCCACTTTACATTTGATGTGGAGGGGACAACCCTGATTCTGAAATCCCATTGGCTGTGATATTTTCAGCATGACAGGCCATGTTTGGGGGGGGATTGCAGGTTTGATTTCTGAACCTGAGTTGACAGCTGTTTCAGCACTACTTTCTCCACCCCTGATGGCTACTGAACCATAATCCATAGCTGGAGAACTACCTGAAACTTGCATGCCACTTTTCTCCACTGTGCAGGCACCCTCGATAGTGCCAGCACTCCCTGCACATGATGCAGAACCCCCTCCATTAGTGACACATGGATCATCCCATACTGTGGCTACAATAGCAGGCATAAGTCAGAAACCGTCTGGGTTATTCTCAGCACAGATGATAGCAGGCACCTCTGGTAAAAAGGTGCAAGGTCTCCTAATACTGTTATCATTGTCTTTTATTTTGGAATCACTCACCATGGTCCCAGCATTGATTGATCCTAACACAGTTTTAGGGTATATTGAAACTGTTACATCAGATATAGCAATCTCAGTAGTTTTAGCCCAAAAATACAATGGAAACATCAGACCCATCGCTTATGCATCCCAGAAGCACACTCCAGTGGAGCTAAAATACAGCCCTTGTGAAAGGAATCTTTTGGCTACATACTGGCAGTGAGATACTTTATGTACATCATTGGATATGCATCCATTGTGCTGCATTCCAGTCATTTGCCAACTAACTTTCTGTTTTCAGACAGAGTAAAAGATGACTCTCTATCCAATGCCAGACTTACACTCTAGTCTCTCATTTTATAGGATTATGACATCACTGTCCTCCCTATCAAAACTCCATCCTTGTTGGCCCATGGCCTACAATTTACAGGAGAGACCCATGATTGTTCACTCCAATCCCCTGACCTACCTGTCTCAGGGCCCTTTCTGACAGAACCTCAGAAAGTGTTAAAAGAGACCACTGTGTGTCTTGTTTTGACTGATGACTCAGCCACACATACCAACAAGGGTCAGATAGCAGGGTTTGGAACTATTTTACATTCTGGTGATGACAGAGTGTGCATGGTTAGTAAATGCATCATTGTATATGTACGATTCACAGGCATTGTTAAAACATGCCTGAGAAAATAAATAACATGAAAATCAAGCAGGCGAGGAGTCTCCTAATTACCACAAATATTTGTAGATGGTTTAGAGAGCTGGAAAGTCCTTGAGATAAACATAGCTTGTGTTAAGAGAGGAATAAAAAGAGATTTTTCCTTACGTAAAATGATACCAGCACTCCACGAGAGGGTCAAGCACTGCAGTTTAGCAATTGGCCTTGAGATAATTACAAACTGCAGAAACTGTTTTATTATTACAGTTTCTAATTGGGTATCTTCCTCACTGAATTTCTTTGGGAAGAAAACAAACTTATGTTCCAATACTCCTAATACTACCTCTGTGAAATACATAGACTTGTTTGTGTACATCACACTAACCTAACCAGTTTAAATACCAGTTTAAATACAAATGGTAAATTCATAAGTTTCAATCATATTCTAAAATGTGAACCTTGTGCTTCAAAAGAAGGACCTTCATTTGAGGGTAGTGTATAGGTTCCTTAATAAAGGAACTGAGGAATAACTCCCAGAAATAAGTCCTTATACCCCAAATGTATTGTCTTATAAGAAAGTGAAAAATGACATTCACCTATCCAGTGATGGCCTACTCATTTGGAACATCACTGCTGTAACACTCATGAAAAGTTATGGGTAATTCCTGAACACCTGAGAGTAGATTTTATCTACTGTACCAAGTACATGTTACTCCAACTGGTGGACACCAGGGAGTCAACAAAACCCTAGACAGACTGAAATCTTCTCTCTTGTGACCACGCATGAGACATTATGTAGAACACTACATTAGTAACTGTTTGATCTGTGAACAGAACAATCCTATACCAGCTAGGAAAAATACATTATTACCCCAGAGGCAATCAGGCCCCTGGAACAACATCCAGATTGATTACATTGGCCCTATGCCAACCATTAAGAGCAACACAGTCAAAGTGACTGCAAATGTCTTGATAAACCTGCTATTTACCAGGTGGGGGTTACCCCTAAAGGCAAAATCTGATTACTGGGATCCTGCTTTATAGCCAAAGTAATGCAGGACATTCTGGATTTGTTATGGGTAAAATAAAAGTTTCATATCCCTTTTTAGGACAGGTGGAATAGGCTAATAGGCAGATCAAAGTTATGTTATCCAGACTTGTTCAGAAAACCCCAGAAAGGATTGGGATTCATTATTGCCTTTATTCCTTATGGCAATAAGAGGGACACCCTCTGCAAGTACACAGTGTACCCCATTTTTGAAATCATGACCGAACAGTCCATGAGACTCCCAGAACACTTAATTCTGGACCTGTGTCTTGCCACTGCTAATGGAGCATCAATAGATAAATATGTTAAATATCTCAAACAAGACATCCAAAAGATACACTTATTTGCTGCACAATGTATGGACAAGGCCCAACAACAGGCACTATCCCATTGTAAACAAACTCAGTCCAGCAGTCTACCAGGTTAGACTGCCTCACTGTAACAGTAATTGATAAATGGCTACATGCCAATCAAATGAAATGAATAGTACTAAACTATGTTTTTCTTTTCTCTTTCCTTTTAGGTTCCAGAGAGAGAGAGAGAGAGAGAGAGAGATGCTTGTTTTTATGCTTATTATTCTTTTTAGAAGTATGGATCTTCCTACAAGCCCAAACTGCACATTATATTGCAGATAAGAACCAGTGACCTAAATCTAAACAGCTTGTTGAGGCAGAGTACCTCACAAGCCCACATGATCTAATTGCATCCTGTGGAATTCACACTAAAGTCCTAAAAGACATGTTCATTGTCCAGAAGGGTAATGAGGCCATATTGAATATTATGATCATTGCTTCAGATGAATTCTAGAAGTTAGACTTGATCTGGACTCCTGTTTACATTTTATTGATAATCAGGAATGTTGCATCCAAATTTATATGGTAATAAAAGCCATTATACCTTAAGGTTTTTACCCAGTGATGCCCCATAATTTGTGACACTTAATACTGAGTGCCCAGAACAGAACCCTGGCCCACTCAGTGGTCTGATAGCCACTTCTCAGCCAGGTATCATAGTTAATAATGTGCAGCTCATGCAAAACCCAATGATTTTTAAATCTCACCTTTTAAACTTGAAATGATTTGTTTTATGTTTCACAACAAACATTTCTACATTTTTTTTATTTTAATAATGATGTGATTGGATACCTTGGCAGCATACCAAGTACTCAATGATGGCCCCTACACAGGGACTGGTAGTAATACACACACACACACGCGCACACAGGATTTTCACATGCTGCTAGTGGTATATTTAATGACTGTAAACCTACCGAAATGCACTAGGCATTTTTTTTTTGTTTTGTGTTGTATTTATTAAAAAAAAACAGGTTTAGACTCAGGCCTACTTGGCTCTGACACATCTATTTGAAACAAGGCTCACATAGCCATTAGTCAAGCACATGCAGTATGTTAAAAGGTCATGATAGTATGAAATATAATATTATACCCTCCCTCCCATTGAATGGTATACATGATTTTGCTCATTAAGAGTGATTTACATTTACAATATTAAGGATGGTGTGAAGAGGTTTGACTTGACAAATGTTTATGTTAATTAATTAATTTTTGCTCACTTTAAGGAAGCAGATGAGCATCACATAGCTAGGAAAGTCCTTTGCACTGCCCAAAGCTATTATGTTCTTACAACCCTTTGGTTATCTCTTCTGGGATCTGGAATTAGGATATATCCTTGATCTCATACATGGCAGGCATGTGGGTCAGTGTCATTGCCACATTTTGCACTTCTATTGCATGTATTAAATATTCATTTGAATCTAGCACAATTCCATTGTCAATGGCAAGGAACCTTGGATATGTCACCACACACACACCAGTATTGCTCCATGTTTTGAAACTTATTCCTGCACAATCCAGGAAGCCATGTTTATGACTCTCACAGTGCCATTGCTGCATTTTCATTCGGCAACATCCATCTCTGATCATCTGGCAACTGTCCATTCTATTGGTCATCTTGATGGGAACCTTTATCATAAGAAGGTTGAAACTACCTCCTTTCCTTGTTTACCATGAGGTCTTGGAATCATGACTGACTCTGAACTTTGATCATCATACCTGAAGGGAACATTACCTTTTATGCAGATGTGACATCTTCCAACTTGTCTTACCAACTTGTGAATACTGACCTAATAACTGAAATTAGGCTTCCTCTTGTGAACTTTCTAATAAAATGTATTCAGTCCAGCCAATTAAGATTCTACAATCAAGCTCATTGTTATGCATACTATGAGGCAAGTCTTGTGTGGGGGAAATCCCCTAACTCAGCAAGAAGACTCTTCTTCATTTGATCTACAATCAAGAAATCCATTTTCTTCACTGTTTGTTTACCAGGCCTGGCTGGCATCTCATACACATTGAGTACTGCTATAAACTTTTACACTTTGTGCAGTCGTGTGATCATCTTCCAATGAACACTCTTGTTGTTCCACTGTAAAACTTAATGTGCAATCTAATGCACCCCCTGCTGAGGCCTCTGAAAATACTGCTTCCCCCTGAACATTTGGATGTACCTTTGAAAAATCTAAATGCATCGAATTTGAACTATGAATCTTCATCTAACACTTGAAGAAACCCTGGATTTATCCCTGGAACTGTTCGTAGTTTATGGCTTGTGGACATTGACATTTCATGTCCTGTTCAACTTACCAACTGCAAAATGCCATCCTCCAAGGTGGTATATTCTGCTGATTTGGAACATTGTGTGGTGACCAACTATACATTCTTCTGATAAGGACTAAAAGTTATGCAAAGTGAACTTTTCCAACTTCTGTTTTTACTCCCTAAACAGGTAACTGGTTATACGGTAATCACACCTGTTCTCATCCGGGAACCAGATACCATTAAGACTAGTTCTAACTATCTTGATGCTCTATCTTGATTTTTGCTTATTTTTAATATCCATACAGGCAACTTAAGTTTGTCTCTTTATTTTTTCCCAATAGGACAAATACACACCTGATACATATCAGTAATTACTGATTATTTTGATATTGGAAAACCCGTTTGTGAAGTTTTATTCCAAATGTTTCTAGTAATACAAGGTTTACTAACATTACCCTTATAATTACATTTTGTTGTTTAAGGAAATCCCTGAAACACCACCGTGACCAGTTAAAATTTCCTCTATCGGGCTCATGCCTCGGGCCTGTAGACCAATGGTGCCTAACCATCATCTTTTTGTTGTGTTGCAACTTTTGCAATTAGGGCAACAAAGGGGGACTGTTGCACCTGGGTTATGCCCCCTATCATCCCACATACACTTCACATACACCTCACACTGTATTTCTGGTCTATTATACTGTGATACTGCTATTTTGCACTAATATATAGATATGGGCACCCATCATATAAGGATGAGTGCCAGGAATATGCTTTGCTGCTAATATTTTGGTAATGCTTACATCCTTTCATAGGATTAGAACATGCATGACTATTATACCTCACTATAGTGCCTTATGTTTGTCTTTTCCATATATTCCGTATATGATCTACCTAATCACTGATAAGATGACTCTGAGGGATCATCGGTGATTATTCTATACTTATATTCTCATATAATTGTATATAGTGTGTGTTTTACACTCAGGCAGATATGCCACATGTAGTAGAGCCCTGTCAGCACTTCTCTTTGTCTTAGCAAGCTGACAGAGAGATAAAACCTTTGTTATGTCTTATATTATACATAAGCAAGAAATGCCATGTGTAGTTTGAACCCGGCAGCATTTATTTTGTCCAAGCTATAATGCAAACGGAAGCATATTATTTGTCTCATATGATACTCATTAATAATTCTGTATCCAAAGTCATCATCCAATGGAGAATGACTTAGGACTAATACATATTGTTTCTCAGATCTGTAACTGTGATGTAATCTCTTTTGCTATGCTGTTATCTGTAGTATTTGGCCTTCTGCAACCCAGTTCCACAGGGACAGAGATCGAGATCTTGGAGAACCAGAGATCCTACAATCCTGGAGATTATGTATATTCTTCAGGAGAATGGTGAGAAACCCATCTCCCTTGCTTGTTTACAAATGTTTCTTGGCTGATTCCGAAGACATAAGAATCTGTATTATTATTATTATTATTATTATTATTATTATTTACTCTACTATCTGAGATTGTTTACTTAACAAACCCAGGCCATCTGGACCAGCATACCACATGCAACCAGAACAAAGAGGTATGAGGAGATTTTGGTCTAAAATAATTCAGTCTGTTTTTTAACC
This sequence comes from Neoceratodus forsteri, assembly GCA_016271365.2. Lineage (NCBI taxonomy): Eukaryota > Metazoa > Chordata > Ceratodontiformes > Ceratodontidae > Neoceratodus > Neoceratodus forsteri. The sequence continues at coordinate 308,285,070 of CM028131.1, read as the reverse complement.
TGTGCTGTATTTAACCAATACAATGATTTGTTACTGATAACTTCCCTTAAGAATACAATAATGAGTGAGAATACCAGAGATGCAGTTAGCAGGGAAATCATTGCATGGATCCATAATGGGATATTACAAAAAAAGAAATATCCAAATATCCAAAATGATTAGTTATCGATATTATAGTAAACAATTACACAATTTAGTTGTCACAAATATCAAGTTACCTGTGGTTACTGCTATCGTAATTAAACAGTTTAATTTTATGTGTGGCTTAATGGTCCTAAACAAATTTAAAAAGAAAGTGTCAAACACCAGCAAAAGACACAGTGCTAAAGTTTCCACCTTTGGTGATGCAGCTACCTCCCATGACAATGTATGTAGGAGGCAAACTGGCAATGAAGTAGCTACAGGCATGTTTTTTCTTGATTTTTTTAATGAATGCATGGATTTTAAAAATGTCGTAAGATGTGTTAACATTGGAACCTCTCCTGCAATACCGAACATGCTCTGTTACCCCCACCATAACCAGACATTTTCTCTGACTTAGCACCAGTCTGAAAAATCTGTCTCACTTTACAATGCTCTGAGTGAATGACCCAGCTATACAATTCCCACCAGAAAGACCATCTGCAACTCTACTCATTCATGTAGGGAAGGATTTATACATAGATACATAGATACATAGACAGTGTCGGCAGATAAGGGCCTATGGCCCACCCAGTCTGCCCATTTGAGCTTGTAAGTTCAGTTTATGTTTTCCTAGAAGTCTGTTGCCCATTAACCCTGACCTCCAAAATTCCTTTATGTCTATCCCATGCATTCTTTAATCCCGTGATTGTTTCAGCCCCCACCACTTCCTCTGGCAGGATGTTCCACTTGTCCACCACCCGTTCTGTGAAGAAATGCTTCCTCATGTTTCCTCTGAATCATCCTCCCTCCAACTTCATCCCATGCCCTCTAGTCCTGGAACATCTTTTGCTTAAAAATAGTGTATTCCTGCACCCTGTTCCTCCCTGTAAGATACTTGTATGTCTCTATCATATCCCTCTCTCCCTCCTCCTCCAAGGAGTACATGTTCAGTTCCTTCAACCTGTCTTCATAGGACTTGTGATGCAATCCATGCACCATCTTTGTTGCCCTCCTCTGAACCTTCTCTACCCTATGTCCTTACGTAGGTATGGTCTCCAGAACTGTACACTGTACCCAGGTGGGGCCTCACTAGTGTCTTGTATGGCGGAATTATGACCTCCCTTTTCCTGCTGGTGATGCCCTGCCTATACATGCCAGCATCCTATTTGCTTCACCTGCTGCCTTGTCACATTGTTTCTTACCTTGAGGTCATCAGAGATGATAACCCCAAGATCCCTTTCCTGCTTAGTGCATGCTATATCCTCACCCCCCAACTGATATATTGTGCCAGGGTTTTTGTGCCCCATATGCATTATCTTACACTTCTTTGCAATGAATTTTAACTGCCAAACCCCTGACCATTCTTTAAGTTTCTGCAGGTCCCTTCTCATTCTGTCTACGCCCTCTGGTGTGTCTACTCTGTTACAGAGTTTTGTGTCATCAGCGAACAGTGAAATTCTGCCTTCTAGGTCCTGTGCAATGTCACTGATGAAGATGTTGAATAGGACCAGTCCCAGCACTGATCCCTGTGGTACCCCACTGGTCACTCTTCCCTCTGTGGAGTGACAGCCATTTATCACCACCCTCTGTGTCCTGCCACCCAGCCAGTTACCTACCCACCACACTACTGTCCTGCCCACATCCATATTCCCCAGTTTGTGTAATAGTCTTCTATGTGGCACAGTGTCAAAGGCCTTGCTGAAGTCCAGATAGGCCATGTCCACTGCCCTCCCTGATCCACCTCCCTAGTCACCCAGTCAAAAATTCAATGAGGTTGGTCTGACATGACCTCCCCTGGTGAAACCATGCTGCCTTGGGTCCTGTAGTCCATTGACAACCAGATGTTCCACCAATCTCCTTCAGTAGTACTTCCATGATCTTCCCCACTACCGAGGTGAGGCTGACTGGTCTGTAGTTCCCTGCTTCCTCTTTGTTCCCACTTTTGTATAAGGAGACTACATCTGCTGTTCTCCAGTCTTTGGGTACCTCCCCTGTTTCCAGTGATCAGCTAAACAGGAAAGCCAGAGGTTCAGCCACCACCTCTCTTAGTTCTTTAAGGACCCTGGGGTGCACCCCATCTGGCCCCATTCCTTTATCAACTCTTATTACTTCCAGTTCCTTCAGGACCCTTTCTCATGTAAACAGAACAGAACAGAAATAAATTACAAATTGTATATGATGGGCCAGAAAAAGGGTTAATTCAAACCATACAAATCCCACCTGGCAACCTGCCTGTACATATTTGAAATACTGTACAGGGGTGATCAGGTGGGGAATGGATGCTAGCTGTGGGAGTTTTCCGACTTCAACTATGTTATACCCACAGGAGTTCAGGAAGGGATTGTTAGCCATGCGGTGGGTTAAATACCACTGTGTGGGTGATGGGGGGGTTTACTTAGGTGGAGGGACCACTAGCCATGGTGGGTGGTATACAAGTCAGGCAGAACAGGGTGAAATTGTGCACAAAACATTCAGAAGTTTTCCAATCCGCCATAGTCAGAATCTCAGAAACTTCTGCAAAAGTTGCCCTGTTTCTGCAAAAGTTCTGCTATGGCGGAAACAGCAACTTTCACCCACTCCTACTCATATGTCATATTCTCTTCTTTCTCACTAATTTTGTTGTTGAAAAGACTGTTGTTTACATTCACAGTAGATCTGAAAAGCATCATATGAAAATTTGTCTCACACCCATTTTTTCAGCCCTACCATTCAAGTCAAGTCAAAACTTTTTATTGATCAGCTAAAAAGCCATTACAATTAACACAATCCAATAACAATACACACACCAGTACATGGTTATCGAATGAAGGTAACATTTATCTATTAAATATACATAAATATATTATTTAAAAATGTAAAATCATTTGAGTACATGTTTAACTTGAGCTATAAAACAATATCAGCTCAAAAATCACCTAATCAATGTACAGGTATTCTTCTTATAGGTGGGTTACTTCTAGAAAATGAATTAATCTATCTAAAATATATCCATTATCAGAATTAAACAGATTGTTTAACATTTTATCGGGAGAGAGGTCGAGACCAGCCACGATATCACTAAGCCACTTAATACGTTATGGACCATAAAGTGGACAAATTAACAATATATGTTTAAGATCATCTTCTAGAAATCTCTCACATCCACAGAATGGAGAGGTAGTTAGGTCTCTTGTGCCTGAAATGTATATAGTTAGCTGTATAAGTTTCCATTCTGAATTTAGTGAGTGTCCTTCTAGGTATGGGGTTGGACATTTTTAATAACTAGGGTTCCAGTCTATGTGTGTCTTTTAATTGTTTATACCATCTAAATAACTTAAGTCTTCCCAGTCTTTCAAACATATTTGTTTTATCAATATCTCTAAGTCTAGTTTTAACTGAGAGAACTATATCTTTCCAGGGCCTAAGATGTATTTCCCGCAAAGTATACCCTAAGCCATATTGGAAAAGGAGATTCCTGATTATGCTAAGGGTAGGAGAATCATAACTCATAGAAGAGTATTTTATCTCTCCCTCCAGTCATTTTCTTGGCAGTCTTTCTTCTTGCAGTAAAAAATAACTTTAAGAAGGAGAGAATTTGACTTTCAGCTACCATAGAGGAAAACGAATGTTGGCCTAGTTCTAAATTAAGAATGGCTGCTGGGGCAGACTGTGGAACCATAAGAATATGCCTATTTATTTTATTAAAAACAATCTTCAGCTTGCCTAGATCAAATGTTCCCCATATTTCTGCTGCATATAGTCATATACTGTATGTCTTTATTTTTGTATTTAAGACATTCAGGATACCTTTAACTGTTCTACAACCCATTTTTGCATTGAATGCTCTAAATGCATTAGTTGCCGTATTCATTTTTTTTCAATATAAGATTAATATGTTCTTTCCAAAGGTGATTTTGCATAAATCTTACCCCTAGATAATTGTAACACTTTATTTTCTCTACCTTCTTATTGTTAATCGAGAAACTGGGTGGCTTGTTATTTTGAGTTCCAAATATTAATATTTTGGTTTTAGAAATATTAATATTTAATTTGTGTTCATTACAAAGTTTAGAGAAGATTTCCAATTTTCTTTGAAGTCCCAGAGCAGATGTTGATGTTAGGACCACATCATCAGCATAGGCTAAACAGTTTACTCTAGTGTAGAAACTTGTAGGAGCATGGAATGCAGAATTATGAAGTCTTATACATAAGTCATTGATATAGATATTAAAATGAGTAGGGGCTAATAAACAATCTTGTCCGACCCTAAGATTTGTTCAAAATGCCGGAGTAGTAGGTCCATACTCATCATATTGGACATTAGCCCATGTATGATCATGTAATCTAATTAAAATATTAAGGAGCTCTGGTTGAATGCCTAACTTCTGCAACTTCCTCCAAAGTTGAGTTCTGCTTATGTTGTCAGGGCCAATGAAAAATCGACAAATCAATAGTATAGTTTACCACCCTAAATTTTTACATATTTCCAGACAAGGAAATTTAGGACATAACAATGTTGGATTGTAGATCTTGCTTTTCTGAAGCAGTTTTGCATTTCACTGATAATGGAGTTTTCTTCTAGCCAGGATATGAGGTGATCAAATATTATTTTGGTGAAAACTTTCTGATATGTATCAATCAAACTAATTGGTCTATACATTCTAGGGTCATTCAGGTTTTATTTTTTGTAGATAGTAAAAATAATACTACCTAGCCAACTAGTTGGACAATTATGTCTTGAACAAAGATGTTAAATATTTTCTCAAGTACAGGGGTCCACTAATCACTAAAATATTTATAAATGTCACCAATTATTTTATCTGGTCCCGGCACTTTATTAGATTTAAGTTGACTTATTGTTAGTACTATTTCTTCTCAAATTATGAGTATTAGAAATGGATAGATTACTTGTCTTGAACCAAGCTTGTTAACTAATTACAGTTTTTCTTCCTCTGGAGAAAAATATAAACTGGGAAAATGTGCAACCCACATGTCTGGAGAAACATGTCCTACTCTGGTTGAGTATTTATTGTACCCCTGACTAACCAGCTTCCAAAATTGTTTACTGTCTTTATTAATTGTTGTTTTCCTAAGTTTTTCCCAGAGCTTTTTAATGTAATGTTGATATTCTTGTTCCAGAATTGCTTTGTATCTATTCCTTTCTCTGTTTATGTTAATCAGATATTTATAATTTTTATGTTTTGTTTTTAAAGAACCTGTCTCACTTAGTTTCTTTATTTGACTCTTGCTTTGCTTTCCTACACTTCATGTTAAACCATGATTTGCCTTACTTATTAGTGGTCCAAATACTATTAATTGTACAGTGAGGTTTTATCAGATTGTTCATATTTAGCCAAGAAATTGGGGTATGTTTTTAATCTGTTTCCTCAATAATGGATGTAAGTAGATTGTTGACCAATCCTACGTGGAAAAATCATTGAATAACTTGATAGTGTTATTATCTCATTTAATTATTTTTTGTTTAATAATTTCTAATCCTTCCTTAATATGGACTACAGTATTAATCTCAGTTGGTTGTTTAAGATGTAGTTTTAATTTTAGCAGGTTAGGTGCAGATTCTGACCTTTCTATAATTTCCAGGTCATATACAGTATTAACTTGGCTGCTTCTAAGTTGGACTATACAAGATCAATTGTCGAGGAGCCCATAGGTCCCAGATTAGTCAGGTTGCCAATTAGATCCCTTGGTAGACATTCATTTGATTAGGATCTTTTTTTTCTGTCAACATTTGGTAAACCTCTTTCCCTGTGGAATTGCTTTTCTGGTCTAGAGAACATCTGTTTCTGGGATTAATTTCCAAAAGTCAAGAAATTAATTCAGTGTTTGGTAAGTTCTGTGGGATCCTGGCACTAAAATCACCCAAAAGTATTACAACTCCATCAGGCTTGGTGTCCATTAGATTTTCCAGAGCTAGTCTAAGATGGGTAACAATATTATCCTGGTTTCCTTTTACTGGGGGAAGATATATGTTAGCTGTTATCAACTTTAGGTGAATTTCAGTGTCCTCCAGCAGTAACAGTAAAGTACCATTAAGGGGTGATGTATTGCTTACTTGCTCTATAATTCAGGGCAGTCTTAATATAAATTGAAATACCTCCCTTATATCTGCCAAATGTTTTCCCTCTGGTAGCAGATTTTTTTTTTATTTAAAGTTTATTAGTATTTTCCAGAATATAAAATACAAACATTTTGATCTGAACATGTAAAAGTAAAATACAAAAGGAACCCCTCAATCCCCATTCCCCATCCCCTTCCCCACCCCACCACTCCCATCTAGAACATCACCCATCAACCCCTCCTCTACCCCCCTAGGTGCCTAGTACAGTTAGGTTGCATAGATTGGATAGACAGAATATAAACCGAAGACTCCGTGCCTTGATCATGACAGGGCACAAAGAGCATGGAGCAGTTCCAATTTTTTTCTGTAGGACTTCATATGGTTTGAGAAGCTAGCCATCATCCTCTCAATACAGAGATAATATAGAAGCTTTTGAACTCATTCCTGATAAGAGATCTGTAAAGAGTCCCTCCAATGCTTTAATACTAATTTTTTGACTGAGAGGGCTTTTAAAGCTATATGATAATTTCTCTGCATTAGAGGAAAGCCAGTGAATTTCCTAGTAGACAGACTTCTGGGAAAAATATGTAAACCTAGTAGAGGGTCACTTCTCATTTTAATGAGGTCCCACAGAAAAGATACTTTGCTACACTCCCAGAACATATGAAATGGATTATCAATTCCCTCATTGCATCTATTGCATGTTGGAGCATCCACTTTGCCTATTTTATGCAGTTTGCAGGGGGTTAGATACATATCATTTAGTATTTGCATTTGCATCAGTCGAAGTCTGTCTTGTGTAATATACTTGTGACAATTTTCCCATATTTTAGACCATCTAGGAGTAGATTGTGGATATATGTCAGCCCACTATCTGGGAATTCCATCCACTTTAGGGAATATCAGAGGGTATATGGCTGTGTATAGAGAGGAGCAGCATGTGAGGCATTAGCTAGGTCTCTGCAGGAGTTAATCCAATCACCTGTACCATTCATCAGGATGGTAGAACCAAAATGTTTGACCAACAGGTGTTGGACCTGGTAGATCTTGAATGCACATTTCTGTGGAATTCCTAACTTATATAATATCTCAGGGGTGGATAGCCAACCAGTATTTTGGGTTTAAAATTCTCTTGCTATACTATATTGCAGCAGTGGGATCCAGGTTGGAAGAATATACTTCCTTCCCACCAGGAAGTTAAGGTTTTGGCAAATAGTCTGAGCCAAGTATAAAGTGTCCTGGTATCCAATTGTGGCACAGAGTTGAGAGTGAAACCTGACCGAGTGACCTATCATCGTACGGCAGAGGTCAAAGGGTAACTTGTTTACCTTAATGTAAGGCAAAGCCTCTGGGTTTATGCCTGATGTTGCAATCATGCTTTTATCAACCCTAAGCCAAGTTGGAGTGTAAACTGATGGTGGTGAGATGGGACAAGACCATTTGAGGTATTTGCTAAGTTGGCTAGCCCAGTGGTAAATGTTGAAGTGTGGTAATTTTAACTCCCCCAGCATTTTTGGAGCTGCTAGCTTGTGAAAAGCCCTTCTAGGTGGCTTCCCTCTCCATAAGAAATTGGTAAGACAGGAGTGGATCCCTTTGAACCAGGCTTTAGGAAGCCATAAGTTCATTAGATTGAGGGTGTAAAAAAGCCGTGGAAGGATATTCATTTTGGTTATATTTATGCGGCCCCATAGAGTTAGAGGGGGCTCTCTCCAGCATTTTAAGTCCTGCTGAATCTTACTAAACAAAAGACCTAGGTTTAATTTCTACATTTAGGCTTCACTCCTACTAAGCTGTAATCCCAAATATTTGAGGGTTTTGGGGGTCAAGCGAGTCCCATTTTGGTTACTTCCTGTTTGAGAACTCTGACATTCAGAGGAAAGACAGATGTTTTATCCATATTAAGCCTGTAATTTGAAAGGGTGGCATATTCTTCAATTAAATGCAGTAGGCCACATATTGAGGATTTAATCTGTGTGATACGTAAAAGTATATCATCCACATAAGCTGTGATTTTTACCTCTATAGGACCAAGCTTAATGCCTTTTATGTGAGGAGATGTTTGGATGGTAACTACAAGGGGTTCTAAATACAAGTTAATCAACAGAGGGGAAAGGGGGTGGCCCTGTTGGGTCCCAGCCTTTAGAGGAAAACTCAGGGATGACACCCCATTGCAATATATGCACGTGGTGGGATTGGTGTATAACACCTGCATCCAAGCACTAAACCAGGGGGAATCCATATCTGTGTAAGGCCCTAAACAGGAACTGCCAGTCCACTCTGTCAAATGCTTTCCCTGTGTCCAGGGAGACCAGAGCCATTGCCTCAGAGGAGTCCCTGGACATAGAGAAAACATGCAACAGATGAAATGGTGTAAGTGATCAACTGAGGACCTGCCTCTCATAAAACCCACTTGGTCTGTTCCTATTAAGGAAGGGAGACCTGGTCAATGCTCTCTGCTACTAGTTTGGCTAATATTTTAATATCATAGTTTAGCAGGGAGATAGGTTGGTAGGTTGACACACTTAATGTATCCCTCACAGGTTTGGGTAGCACAATTATCATAGCTTTTAGGAGTCTAGGATAGAATCTTTCAGCACTGAGCATGCTGCAAAAAAACTGCCAGGAGCCAGGGAGCTAGCTGTTTTGCAAACTTATTATAAAAGTTAGTCGAGTATCTGTCAGGACCCGGGGCATTATCTGAGGGGAGATTTTTAATGACTCTGACAATGTCTTCTTCTGTGAATGATAAAATAAGTCCATCTGTTTGTACTTAGTTGAGCTTGGGCAGTGGTAAGTTTTTCAGATATAGGTCTATTGCATCCTGAGGGGGACAAATAGGCATCTGGATATATAAGGTCCTGTAGTAAGATTCAAACTCATTAGAGATGTCCTTGATGTGGGTTAATAGGGGTCCTTGGGGTTCCATGTGTATAGCTGAGATAATTCTCATGGACTCCTGTTTCTGAAGCCTAAGAGCCAATAATTGACTTGCCTTCTCTCCCTGTTCTGTGTATTAAGCTTTGGTTTTTAGAATCACCCATTCTGCCTTCTCCTTTAATAATTCAGAGTATTTAGCCTGTAATTTAATATGAGCTTCTCTTTCCATTTCAGAAGTCTGATTTGACAGATATTTCTCCCGCTCTCTAATTTGTGCTAACAGCGATTCTGCCTCCATTTCTGTATTTCTCTTTTTAATCACAGCAAACTTAATAAATTCTCCATGAATTAAACACTTGAGAGCTCTCCATTCTAGTGACGGAGATCGTGTCATGCCCCAATTTTCTGTTTTGAATTGGTCTATCGAAGCTGACATACTATCCATAACTTTGGTTTCTTTAAGAGTTGGTTATTCAATCTCCAAATTTTATCAGTTCCTCTATTAAGGGACAGGGAGAGAAGGCAAGTAATCACCGAGTGATTGGATCCAAGTCCCAGTTCTAATTGACTGTCTGTTGTACCACCCATAAGTGATTTGCTGATCAAAAAATAATCTGTTCTGGATGCTGAAGCGTGAACTGTTGAATGAAACAGATATTCCCTGTCTGAGGGGTGTAAAACCCTCCATGGGTCACAAAGGCCCATGTGATCCATGATATCTCGGATGGCTCATTGAGCTGAGGAAAGTCCTCCACCCCTTTTCCCCCGTGGACTTGTCTAAATGAAGGTCAAAAGGGAGGTTCCAATCCCCTCCTAAAACAACTGACAGGTTCAAAAAGGGCAATAATACAGACAGTAGTTCCATGAAAAATGAAGAGGAGTCAGAGTTAGGGCCGTATATAGTGCCCAGTAGTTTATCTAGAGAGTGCAATTTACCTTTGAGGAGTACATATCTGCCATTTTTATCCTTGCTACATTGTTCACACGTAAAGGGGAGGGAGTGAGTCAGCAAAATTGCTACCCCTCTGCTGTTCCAGCAATCCCCTGCTGCAAAGACTTGTTCCACCTGCTGCCTCCTCAGGAGATTTCCTTCTGACTCTAGAAGGTGTGTTTCTTGCATCATCACATTACTATTTAGCATCCCTAAGTGTTTGAGAAGCTTCATTCATTTGAGGGGTCATCTGGCCCCTTTAACATTCCAAGCACAAAACTTAAGTTGTACCGCCATTATATATCGAAAGCCATGGGTACCCAGCTACTGTCTTATTCGGCATTGGCTGAAGGTTCCACTTCCAACCCAAATTTATTATCTGACACCCAATAGCCCCCCCATGTCCCATACAAATGAAAATACTCTCCCCATGCCCCCTCCCTCCTACCTGAAGCTTTCTCACCCACCCTCTACTGAAAATAAACCAATTGTGCAATAAGAAAATGGAAATAAAGCTTCCTAGGAATTTCAACTTGCCATAAACTGTTACTTCTTTAAGCAATACCAGGTAGTTCCCCCCCCTCCCCGTCTGCTCATGGCAATCAGCGTCCCTAAGTCTCACCCTCCCTCCATCCATCTGGCCCAATTGTACTAATAAAGAAAAAAACTACTATAACCCCTCCTTGCCCGGGAAGTCCCTGAAAAACCTTGGTTTCCCAGAAATAAGACAACACATCACACATTACACCAGTGGTATTAAGCAGGTTGGTTAGAGATTAATTCACATTTGAAGAGGGAAGAAGATATATAACTCCCAGATCCTCTAAGATGAGGAGGGGGTGGGGTATCTGGCTGATATACCTATTCATAGTCAAGAACATTAGACTATAGCAATAGTTGAAACATGTGAACTCTTGAGTAATAGAAGGTGTCCCTTGTTAGAGTACATTGGGCACATAATATGAATTCAGGAGCCTTTAAATAAAGCATAGGTTTGCTGTGTATATGCAGTAGTCAGTATTTCCCAGACTCATAGTAACCAGAGGAGAGTTCCATGCATAACAATCAAGTTTAATTAGACAAGTTCCAAACCAAAACCTACGTAGCTAAAACTTTAAAATGAACAAACATGAACAAACATTGCCCTCTGTAATAAGGCTCTCAGAATTGGGAAAGTTGCAGTCAGTATATCAGTGTCCTGATAGGGGACCTCATTTAAAGATCAGGGCTGTAACGAATCTGACTGGCATAGAAAAAAGCTGACGAAGTAGAGGCTCACAGTTAAACATCACTGTATTGGCAAGTTCCATGCTTCTGTCATTATTTAGGCCTTCTAGTTTAGATGTTTAGCAACAAAGAAACATTTTATGCTGAGAACATACATACAGGCTTTACAGCATTACTTGCTCTTTAGCACCAAAGGAAAAAATGCTGGCATTCTTCCAAGCTTCCTCATCCTTCCATGAATAGAGCTGGTCTCGTTCTCTTAAGGATTTCCATGGTGGGCTCTGTTTCTTCAAATGATGACCACAATCCATCGAGTAACACTTGAAATCGAGCAGGGTAGATCATCTTGACTTTTATTCCTGATGCAATTCATTTAGAGATGATTGGATGAAGTAGAGCTCTGCGCTGGTGAACAGTAGCAGGCAGATCTTGTGTGACTTGTATTTTCCTTCCCTCTCAGAGCACTTCTTGTATTTCTTTCAACTTGAGTAGAACATGCTGCTTCTCTTGGTAGTTTAACAATCTGAAAAAGAGAGGCCTGGGAGGTGCCGAAGGCAATGGCATGGAACGTAGAGCCCTATGAGCCCTTTCAAGGATATATGATGGGCCAAAAGGAGAGGGCACCACCAGTTTAACCAGCAGCTTCTGAATGAATAGGATTGTGTTGGTTCCCTCTTTTTTTTCTGGAATCCCAATGATAACTACATTGTTCTGCCTGCTTCTGCTTTTGGGGAAGAGATATGCAGAGACCACAGGTTGGGAAACCATATGAGCTTACCCCCCTTAACAATGACAAAGGACACATGGCAAGTACTATTGGTGGTGCTAGAAAAGGGGGGCAGGATGGAATGGGGGGAAAAGGGTGGAAGGTGGTTTCCCTTAATGCTAGGAGCCTTGGGAGGAAAACTGCAGAGTTACAGGTGCTCATGGCAGAGGGAGAGTTGGACATTGCAGCCATCACAGAAACATGGGCCACCCAATACAATGACTGGGACCTGACTGTACCAGGGTACAGTTTTTTTCGTAGGGACAGGGTGATTGGGAAAGGAGGGGGGGTGGCACTATATGTGAAGGAAGGACTGAAGTGTGTAAGGGAGGAAGGGGAGGAGGGTAGTATGGAGTCACTTTGGATGCAAATCCAGGATTCCAAGAATAGGATTCTTAGAATGGGAGTGGTGTACAGGCCACCATCTCAGATGGAGGAGTTAGACAGGGAACTAGCGGGACAGATCAGGAGGACCTGCAAGAAGGGTAGTGTGGTGATTGTGGGGGACTTCAACATGCCAGGAGTGGACTGGAGTACCCCAACAACCAGGAACAGAAGGGAGCAAGTACTGCTTGATGCCTTCCAGGACAGCTTCCTGCTGCAAATGGTCAGTGAACCAACCAGGTTAGGGAATACCCTTGACCTTGTGCTGGCAAATGGGGACTTTGTGAGAGAACTTACAGTGGAGGAACCGCTGTCAGGGAGTTACCCCACTCAGTATGGCTCACATTGGATATGGGCAAGGAAGGTGTGGAATCTGGCACAAGAGTGCTGGGCTTCAGGAGGGCCAATTTTGGGAGGATGGGGGAAGTGGTAAAAGGGTACCTGGCCAAAATTCAATCTAGTATGGACACTAACCAGAGGTGGGAGCTCATAAAGCTGGGGATAGTGGAGGCAACCAAAACCTGCTGCAAAGCCCAGAGCAAGAAGGCTAGGGCTAAGAAACTGAGCTGGTTGAGCAAGGAGGTCATGGAAAAGGTAAGGAAGAAAAGAGCTGCCTTTAGGAAGTACAAGAAAACAAGGAGGGGGAGGACAGGGAGGAGTACTTGACAGAATTGAAGGAGGTGACAAGGGCAGTAAGGGGAGCCAAAGTATCTACAGAACTCAGGCTGGCACAAGGCATTAAGAAGGGGGAGAAGGACTTCTTTAAGTACATCAGGGAGAAAAGGAGCTGTAAGGACCACATAGTAAGGATTAGGAAGGAGGGGGTTGGGTGGAAGCAGGGTGCGATAAGGCAGAAGCACTAAATGAGTACTTCTGCTCAGTATTTACTAAAGAGAAGAGGGGGGTGACACCCAAGGTGGAAGAAATGGCAGAAGCAGGGGGGGAAGGAGTGACAGATTGGGAAATCATGGAGGGCAGAGTTTGAGAGGGTTTGAAGGCACTGAGGGTGGACAAGGCACCAGGCCCAGATGGCATCCACCCCAGGGTACTGAAGGAGCTGGCAGAGATCCTTGCAGGACCTTTGGCAGACCTATTTAATGCCTCACTACATTCGAGGTGTGTACCTCAGGACTGGAGGATGGCTCATGTGGTGCCCCTCCACAAGAGTGGCCCCAAGGATGAACCGGGAAACTACAGACCAGTGAGCCTCACATCCATCGTGGGTGTTAATGGAGACTATCCTGAAGGAGAGGCTGGTGGCCCTCCTAGAGGCCAAAGGACTACAGAACAGCAGACAGCATGGCTTCATATGTGGCAGATCCTGCCAAACCAACCTGGTGGAGTTCTATGACTGGCACCAGGCAACTGGACTGGGGCCATGCAGTGGATGTCCTGTATCTGGACTTCAGTAAGGCATTCACTCGTGCCACACGGAAGGCTGGAAGGAAGTTAGTAGGCACAGGGTCGGGTGCAAAGCTGGTGAGATGGGTAGGAAACTGGCTTCAGGGAAGGCAACAGAGGGTGGTGGTGGGTGGGGAGCTCTCACACCCAAGGGCAGTGATGAGCGGTGTTCCACAGGGCTCGGTGTTGGGACCAGTGTTGTTTGGGATATTCATTGCAGACATATCATGGGACATCAAGAGCAAGATCAGTCTGTTTGCTGATGATACCAAGGTAGGCGCTGTTGTGGATGACCTGGGGGGTGGCAGGTGTTGCAGGATGATCTGGCAAAGCTTGAAACCTGGTCAGACACCTGGCAACTGGGGTTTAATGCCAAAAAGTGCAAGGTGCTGCATTTTGGGATGAAGAACCTAAGGAGGAGTTACCAGCTGGGGGGAGTGCAGCTAGCCCAGACAGAGGAGGAGAAGGATATGGGTGTGCTCATTACAGGGTCAATGAATAACTCAACACAATGTAGGAAGGCAGCTGCAAAGGCCAACAAAATGCTGGGTTGTATTGCAAGGGGTATATCTTCGAGGAGGGAGGAGGTGATTCTGCCACTGTATAGGTCATTAGTTAGACCACACCTGAAGTACTGTGTGCAGTACTGGCACCCGTATCTGAAGAGGGACATTAAGTTACTGGAGGGGGTGCAGCGCAGGGCGACAAAGATGATCAAGGGGCTAGGGGACTTATCATATGAGAGGAGGTTGAAGGAGTTGAACATGTACTCACTGGAGGAGAGGAGGGACAGGAGTGACATGATTGAAACCTTTAAATACATGAAAGGAATAAACAAGATGGGTACAGAGGGTGTTCAAAGTAAGGAGGGAGGGCCACCAGGGCCATGATATGAGACTGGAGGGAGGAAGGTTCAGGAGGGAGATGAGGAGACACTTTTTTACAGAGAGGGTGGTGGTTGGGTGGAATGCGTTACCTGCAGAAGTGGTATCCAGTAGAACAGTGGACTGCTTCAAAAGGGGATGGGACAGGACAAGGGGGAGGGTTAATGACGGGGAAGGGTGGAAGGGAGGGGCAGCTGCAGAATAATGGGTGCTAGCTGCACATTCGAGCAGACTTGATAGACCTTTAGGCCTTTATCTGCTGGCAAATTTCATATGTTCATATGTTCATAGTCCTCTATTTTGGACTCTAACTTTTTAAGGTGTTGGTGGTTTATTGTGATAGAGGATTCCATTTTATCTCTTTTCTTTTCCACCAAGATGGTACATGCTTCATTGTCTAAGGTACGTCTGGTAACTTCTTCCAGGGCCTCCGAGATAGATTTCACTTCCAATACCAGCTATCTAACCTCCTTTTAAAAGGTTGAAACTTTATTAGGAACCACTCCAAAGTTAGAGGAGATGAATCTGAAGCAGGGAGTGAAGAGCTGGCTATTGATAGTGTGTGGCCCGCGATGGACTGTTGCGCTCTGAGTTTTTGGGTGCCTTCTCTGACATGACAGGCGGTGTATGCCAAAGCACTGTCTGTCGCACTTCTACCTCCATTTAGTCAGCGGGGTCAGTTCTCGACGAGAGAACTGGTTTGGCTAGCCGCTTGGTGTACTATGCCTGAGCAAAATCCAATAGAAGTATGTTAAATTGATGAAGGAATGAGCCAGATGGATGGAGCACTCAAGAAGCACATCTTACCAGGCCAGCTGCATCACATGACCTCCTCTGGTAGCAGATTTTGATATACTGGTATAACGGGGAATCTCTGGAAGTCGATCTGCCATACACCATGGTTCCTGGAGGCATAGTATATTGAATGTCTCCAGAAAACTCTTGACTTCTGTAGTTCCATTCATCTTGTTGTTTAGACTCATAGTTAATTCTCATAATAATGTTTTCTATTTCCCCTTCGTCCCATTTCTCTTCTCTTGCTTTCAGATCTAACTCTCTGCTATTTCTTGTGATTATCAGTTTCTTTCCACTAATCTCTTATGAGTTTATAAAATTTGGGGGTGAGGGAACCACTTGCAGGGGAGTAAAACTGACACCTCTCAGTCTCAAGATTCTTTCCTTTTCCCATATGGCTTTAGTTACAATCTCTGACTGTGTGTATAGAAGCACACAGTAATGAAATTGTTTATTGGGGGTCTGGTGGTGTACATTTTCTCACCATCCTCTTCTGACAGGTGTAGGAGATATACCACCCACTTCTTGAAATTTTCACGTTTCTGCTTGTCATTTAGATATACCATACATTTCTATTAGATATTCTGTTTCTTTACCCTCAGTATTAACATATTTACCAAATTCCACTAGATCTTCTCTAGGTTTGCTAGTCCCTATTTTAGCTGTGGAAGTTTTATTGAAAGCTGGCATCATGGTGGTCTTGGCCTCTCTCCCAGTCAAAATCATTTTCTCTAATCCTTCCTTCCCTCGCCTGTCTGTTTTATTCAAAATTCCTATACTGGAGTCTAATTGTTTTTTGTGGGAAATGTTCTGCTTATTAGATGTATTTTTCTCTTTAATCACTTTCTTCCTAGATATTTCCTCCACTAGTGTGTGTGTGTGTGTTGGGGGGGTGGGGCAAGGTCTGATTTAAAGATGTCCCAATTTTCTTTGGAGCAATAAGATTTATAATTGAATTTGCCTCATTCTTTCCACTATTTACTTGAGGCAAATTATTAGTGTTTGATTCTATATTTATCCCACTTTTCTTTGAAATAGGGGAATATATATATTAGGATTCATCTGTTTCTCTTCCCCCTTATTGTCTGATTGTAACCTTTTTCTCTAGGTGGGGGTTTTATGTAACATTCACAAAATCTTGCTTTTATCAAATGGGGGGCACAAATTAGTTTGTATTGCCTTATTTTCCTTGAGTACTAATTCCTCCTCAGGCACATATATTATGGATGATTAGTTCACAGGACTATTATTTTCAAGTATTTTATTTGGAATGACCCTATGGTGAAATAAGTCTGATCTCAAATTTGAAATCTCATATTTAATTACGGCTGTTTTTTCCAAGATAACTATATTTGCAGTATATGGGTTTTTAATAATGTGTTTAGATACAGTGGTACTTGAAGTGAAGCCACCTTCCCCTGTGAAAAATTCCTTAATATGGTTATAATTCTGCTGATTTACAAATGTGGAGGCATCCATAAAGTTGGCCTGAGGTGTTTCATTAGTATACTCAATTACATCATTCTTATCAGGAGGTTTACTCATGTTAGGTTCCTCCTGGGATTTCTCTAGTTTTTTTTTAATCCCGCAATAATTGTGCTTAGGTTTTGTGTTATAGATTTCAAATCAGTTTCTTTTATAGTTATATTCATTTTAAAGGGGTTTTCCTTACTCTTTGGAAGAATTTGTGGAGATTTTGAGCTTTTAGCTAAATTTGGGGATTTAGATCTAGTGCTAGCCAAAGACAAATTAAGTTGCAGGCTACTCAGGTAGAAATTTCCCAAGGGATAATCATCTTTGCTACCACTACTGTATGGCTCAAAGGATTCAGATGAATTTCCATAAGTCAAATCATGTAAAGAATGATCACTAGGTAGGAAGGGATCAAGAGACTTGATGGAGTTCTGTCCATAGGTTTCAAGTAAAATTCCCTCCATTTGCAGTGGGGGGGGGGGGGGGATTGACGTATTTTTTGTTTGTTTGTTTTTTGTTCACCTGTGTTGATCTTCTTCATCCTTGTCCCAGGCCCTTTTTCATTCAGATATGAATCTAGTTGTGAGTGGTCTTGGGGAGAGCACATGGAGTAGAGAGGTGCATAGGTGGAAGCTTATTAGCACCCTCTGTCCATAGCTCTGTAAGTTTTAATTGCTGTAAATCTACATTATTAATATATTCCTCATGTTTGTCACCTCCCTCTTTGATTTTTGATTTTCAGACCCCA
Source organism: Neoceratodus forsteri (assembly GCA_016271365.2). Classification (NCBI taxonomy): domain Eukaryota; kingdom Metazoa; phylum Chordata; order Ceratodontiformes; family Ceratodontidae; genus Neoceratodus; species Neoceratodus forsteri. The sequence continues at coordinate 308,267,403 of CM028131.1, read as the reverse complement.
TAGATTTGTTTGTCATACTTTCTTTATTGATATATTCCCCCATAGTGCAGTTTTTCCCTCTTCTAGTTAAAACCATCTTTATGTACTATGTCTTAAAAGGTTAAAATTAGCCACAGGAATATAATAAATGGGCAAGAGAGAAAGAATAAAAGGAGTAACAGCACCTTCTCCCCCATTAAATGAACAGTATACAATCAGAAATGCTATAGACTAAGTAAGTACAAATGCTAGAAGTACTAGACATGTTATATGTGCTCAAGGGTACCCGGATGTAAGTACAAAAATCAATATTTATCAGTCCACCATAGTATTGTACTTAAGGTTAGTGAGAAAATGCTGGCCTGGTGGCACTGGAGGTTGAGGCGCTGGTCACTACACCTTGCATCACATTGGTGACACGGGTTCAGAAATGAGCCCGGGCTTCCGGGGGTCAGCAGGGAGAAGAGAGGCTTGAGCCTCCAGAGGAATGCACTCCTCTCACGGGTGGGAATAGTCATCCCACTCATTGACTGCCCTCTGGCAGTGGCTGGAGGGCAGTATTGGTTGGAAGACTTAATCCAATATCCTCACATTGGAAGGGAGGGGGGATCGACAAAAATGGTGGAAAATGAGCCTGGCAGGCTCAAAGATGGTCCACCACTCCCAGATACCATCCCCAGATATTGGATTGGGTCTTCAGGAGGGTGGGGAAGTCTTCAACCTCCTCCTGGCCCTGCCACAGGTGGCAATCCATGGGGGAACTGCTGGGGACCACAAGTACAGGACAGACAGGACTAGAGAGGGAATCCCTCCATCAGGAGGGCCGATGTTGCCTGCCAGAGCTCTAGAGGATAAAGAGATAATAGAAAAAAAAATGTTAATGAGTAAACAAGTGCATACTTGAAAGTCCCCAAACAAAAAAAAGATCTGAGACACAGAAAGGCAGTGTCCAGTCTTCAACAATTTCCCTGGTTTCCTTGCTCCAGTCATGTTTTATATGTTTCCTCATTTCCTGGGTAGTCTGTGGTTACTGCCCGAGGGCTTTGTAGGAACGGCAGCTTATATACCTCCTCAATTTCTCAATAAGGATTCCCAATACAGCTTCTGCAGATGTTTCTTGGTGCAGTTTATGTCTGACTCTGATACGGATCACAGCCTTTCTCTGAGGCCTCTTTCTCTGTTGTTACTATAGTGAGGGGCCAAACAAAACCCAGAGGAAGTTCTAATATTCTTAAAAACTGTTCAAATCTTAGGTATCTACTACTTATTCTGCTTATAATAATATGTATGGCATTAATTACAACACAGTTTTGCATGTTCTAGATGCAGTAAGTAAAATGTCAGCATGATTCAAAGAAAAATCTAAAATCTAGAAAAAAATAAGCAGATAAACTACACAACCAATCTATAGTTCATCTAGAGAGTAAAGATCTCCAGAGAGGTCAGAAAGTCTAAAATTTAATACAATAAAATAATTATTAAATAAAATCTTGCTACTTACTCTTGTGCTCAGTAAGCATAAAAAGATCTGAGGATCTACAGTGATAATATCCCATTATCGTGCTAGAGCCAAAATTCTAACAGGTAGATTTTGAATATAGACAAGGCAGGGTTGACTAAAAAGTTCCATTATTTTATTCACTAAGCAGATACAAGCAGTAGTAACTATCCACTGAGGGACTAAACTTTCCAAAGTTAAAAAAGACTACTGTTCTAGCTCTTAAAAAAGAGAGAGATTCTCTCGGTAAAATTTATCTCAGTGCTTTTTAGCCGCTCAATTCACCCTGCAATGTAATCTACAAACTGTGGTGTGCGTACAATGGTTATCAGTCATGAATGGATGTCTGATCTAAAAGATGCCACATGCACGTGCACGTTAAATCATAAATGTGAGCATTGCCAATTCTTGATGTAATCTAATTTTGCTTAATTGGACTTAACTGAGCTATCAGCTAAAAACAGTATCAGTGAGATATAAATTGGAATGGGTTATTCTTTGTGCTAATAAAATTATCGGGTTAGGTGGACTAGATAAATAAATAAGTAAGAGCTCTGGCTATTATAGATGAAGATGGGTCTTGCCAAAGGCACACCTGAATCAATCTGAAATCAATTTAAGCTCTAACACTGGTCTGCCTGATGTTCAAGATCATTAAAAGGTAATTAAATGTAGGCAGAATAAGAGAGCTGAAAAAGCCAATAAAGCAAGAAGAAATATTTAACATGTTTGAAAGTATTTTAGCACAGAGTAAACAGCAAGCATATACATAAATAATTACAAACAACAATACCGTAGTTGATTATATGAAATACAAAAACAAATAGTACAATAACTAAAACAAAACTAAGGCACTAAACATACAGGAAAACTGTGCTGTTGGTATGCCATACATACAATACACACGTACACTCCATTTGAGCAATAAGAACCAGGATCAAAAACCCAGAATCCAAAATACATGTTTTAGAGGGGTCAGAAGAGGTAGAATTAAAATAGGTAAAATTTTGGTAAGTGTTTGGTAAGTGTTAGAGAAGGGAAAGGGAAAAAATAAATGAAGTATCTCCCCTACGAGAAATATTTCAGTATAAAATAAAAAAAATCTGAATTTCTGCAGATTTTCTCCAGACGTAACTGTCAAGTCCAAGGTATCGGAGCTGGTTCAGTCTATTCAGCTTAGGTAAATTCAGTTAGCTCCAGATTTATTTCCTTAGCTATTCTTTGATTTTCCTTAGATTTTAGGGACGTCTGAAGTGTGCAAAAAAGAAAGTTTTAACTTTAGTTTAAACCTTAGAGTGACTGACCCCCATGGGGTTGCCCTGAGGATTTTGCCTCTGGAGCAGGCTCCTCCATCAACCAGGACTCCAAGCTCTGGGAGTATTATGCTATGTGCTAAAAGGCAAACTAAAGAGAGCAACAGCTCAAGAAAGTCCAGAAAGAGTGCTGAAATTTGAAGCCACTACCGCAGGCTCTCCTGTGCCTACAGTTAAAAACAGCTATAAGCTGTTTGTTTCAGGCAACAGTGGCATACAGGGTACCTGCTGTAAGCAAAGGGTAGGCATTTCAACACTCCTGCTTCTCCTCCTCCTCCTCCCCAGGGGAAAGGTGTGCAGCTGAGAAGAACCAGTTCTATAGTAGATGCTGCACTATATCAGTTGCCCACTTGCCTTTTTTGACCGATTCCCTCCCTCCACAGCCACTTTGTTCACTTTTCTCACTGGCCAAAATGTTCTCCCAAAACAAAAATGAGTAATGGTTGTTATGTTTCTCAACTTCCAGAAATTAGAAATCAGTTTGGTACATGCTGCTACATGGTGCTGTGCTATAACTGTCCACCACCATAGCCAGTCTTGTAATGCACTTGGTTGAAAATTGTGTGAAAAATGCAATATACTAAAGTTCAGTCTTTCCACAATTTTTCTCAAGTATTTGAAATTGTATGGCAGGTTGAAGCCAGTTTGAAGAGGTTGTTGTATGTAATAACATGTAATTATACTCTCATTGGCAGAGGTAGGCAGCAGATGAGGACATATGGGGCCCAATTTTAAAAAGAGTTTAGATTGCTGCAAGGGACTTTTGGAAGTGAGGTGGATGCAAGTGCTGGCATTGTCAAACATTATGGCAAGTGGGATTTTACAAGCCATCTGTCACAAAAGTCCTGCTGGAAGTCCCTTGCATCAAACACAGGGAGTTAGACCAGCTTCCTCCTCATCTAACTTTGCGTCCATGTGGGATCCATTTTATGGGGCTTGTGCCAAAGCTTTGGCATAACTGCCTTAAACTGAGGAAAATGTTGCAGCTGTGCCAAATGTACAAAAATTTGGCACAGGTTGCTACAACCTCTTCAGCGCAGTTGCGGTGAACTTTGTGGTTGATGCAGGGCTTAACACAAGTCCTTTGTCAACCTTCTAAAATCAGGCCAATGGCATTAACTGTGGTAGTAGTGTTTTGTTGATGTGTCTGCTACAACATCGGCAAAATGCATGATCTAGTGGAGAAAATGGCTTGCTTGCTAGCGGAGGAGGTATTCATGAAAGGATAAAATGAGACCTGTGAATACTGGAGAGAAATTATTTATACAGTAGTACACTGCTTGCAATGTTGCACCTATGAAAGGAAACAAAAAATAAAACAAGTATAAGTAAAGTAACTTTTAGAAAGGATATGTACCATCACATTGGTGATGGCCATGCCATGAAATGGCACAAAGGTGCCCTAGACAGAAGAGGTGGAGGAGGAGAAGTCTTGCTTGCAGGAGAAGTAGGCAGCAGGACAGGAGACCTATGAAGACAAGAAAACAGTTAGACTCTACTCAAGTAGCAACTGTGGTGTCTGCACTGTATATCTTTAGTCTACTCCCAGGTTTCACCTGTGAAGATGAGAAAATTATTCTTCCTCACTTGGCCACTATGGTTGGTGCCCTGTATATCTACTGCCCACTCACAGTCTTGCTATACCTGTTAATTCTGAAGAAAAAAAATGATTTTGCCCCACTTGGCTTTTGCATCGCTGGGTACATGTGAAAGGAAAACTTAAAATTAAAAATTAAAATAAGAAACAATTCATGTAATGGTACTTACCATCAAGTTACTAATGGCCATGCCATGTACTGGCATGATGGCACCATAATGAGAGGTTATGGAGGAGGAGGCAGTTTAAAGAGCTAGTGACACGTTCAGGAGAACTGTAACAAAACATAATATTTAGGCACTGTCCAACTTGTATTTCCCATTAATTCTGTATTCCTCTGCCCCATTATTTAGTAGTGAGGTCATTTACATGAAAACAGGATCTTTGTTTCTGAAGTGTTAATCTATTCCTGCTGCTTTCTCCCGACATGAAGTCATAGAGCACTGCTTGTGACCTCAGTTGCTCCCGTGGCATCAGATTATGATGTCACAACAGAGGATTATGACTTGAAGTAGGGAATAGGCTACAGAGGCAGATGAACTCAAAATGAACTCTGAGGGACAACAATCATATATTCATGCATGGTTCTTTAGTGATAAATTATGGAGAGCAGAAATATATAAAATATAAATGGAATGCAAGCAGAATTGTACCTAATTATTAGGTTTTTTAAAGTTTTATTTGAGACATCAGTAGCTCTTTAAGTCTGTGCCTTGAGGTCAGTTTGGCTTCATGACATGCTTGCCAGTCATCTCTGTGAATGGTCAAACCTGCAGTGCAAGGGAGACAAAAGGAAAGAAAGAAACAGATTTCATTGTCTTGTAAAAAATAGGTGGAAACTTCTGCTGTGCAAGGAGTCACCACCACCACTGGGGAGTGTGAACAACAGAGAAAGTCACTTACCATCACAGCATATAAACATACGAAACAGCTAGTAGAAGACCTTATGGTCTGTTGAGTCTGTTTGATGTTGGGGCCCTTGATCCAGAGATCAGTGGGCACCACCTCCCTATCCAGTAAGCCTGACTATCCCATTCACCCTGTCCCCCCCTGAACACCCCACCCATGGTCTTTGAGTGATGACCTCAGCTGGGAGTTCATTCCACCTGAACACCAACCATTCTGTAAAGAAGTGTCTCCTGGCCTCCTTTTTTGAACCTTTACCCAAAGCTTATATCTGTGCCCCATGTACTAGATGTGTCAGCCGTGATGAAGCGCAGTAACTTGCAGTAATGGCATCACAAAATCTTGCAAGACAAAATGACTTAATTGCCTTTGACTTACAATGGTCCCTGCAGTAAATTGCAGTATTCTTTGATATTCTGCAGCATTTCTGCACTTCATCCTGGCTTGACACATCTGTAGTCTTGTTTTCACAGAGACAGAAATGTTCCCTGATATCCACCTTGTTTATAGCTTTTGGTACTTCAAAGTTTTAATCATGTCTCCCTTCTCTCATCTCTCCTTGAATGAGCATATGGTGCCATCTGTCATCCTCTCCTCATATGCCCTTGTTTTTTGTCCATGAACTATTGTCAAATGGTTGTATTTAGTTGCCATCACCTTTTGTTTCTTGATTTCCAGATCTTTCACTGGGATTCAGGTAGTTTCCTCCCTCTGTTTATCATGCTCTTTTGCAGGATTTAGCAGCAGCAGTACAATAGCCCTTGATGTGAAGTTTTTTCAGAGCTGAAGCTTAAGCCTCAAACACTTGGATGCCAGACCAATTTCAAGGAATTCACAAGAATTCACCACTGGTATTCTGTTAACCACCCACCTCCCCCTACCCCCTCAGATGTTGGCTACTGGGTCTCAAAATCAAAGTCCCTGCTTGGCTTATGATACATGGAGGTTTTAATGTTCAGATAATTTCCAACTATCTAAAAAATCAACTTTACTGGCATCTATATATGAATTAAAAGTGAGATTCAAGCTTTTCTGTTCAGATTGTCACCAAATAGATGCCCCAATTCATCAGAGATATCCCATAACACCACAAGCTCAGCAACAAATCAGTGCCATTTGGCTATACCCCTGGAGAACAGATTACATGGGAGTCACAAATGATCTCCTTCTCCTACCAGCCAGATACAAATTTTCCTAGGAGAGTGCACTGGTGGCCTCAAATTGCCATTCCCCTGCACTGGAGGTAAGTAAAGCTGATGAACACAAATATAAGTGTGCATCAGAGTGAAATCCAAAGCCTTCAGGTGGAAGTTAGATGAAACCATTGCTCTCAAAGGTGACATCAGAAGAAAATGTTTTATGGCATTTAAGCCAAGTGATGCAGGATGCTAGTTTATACAGAGGAGACACCAATCATAAGCCACTTATGTGTCACACTATTCCAGGTTCTGAAGATTATTCAGTAGGTCCATTGAATATTGGCAATAGGATGGCACCATAAACATAACTGGACAGGGAAGAGCTACTAGAATCAAGGCCAGTGAAAGAACAAGAGAGAAAAAACAAAAGAACAACCAGTATGCTTTGTTACAAAATATAACAGGGCAGCTGGAGGTCTTGGTGATAGTGTGAGGAAATATTGACCTATTTTAATGAATGATTCCATACTACCAAAGTAATTTACTGATAGTTCAAGAATTACTTTCTCAAGAAGTGAAAATTTAAGAGATAGGCTTGTGGATAGCCATTTTGCTAAAAAGAAAAAAGAACCTAAGTACAGGCAATGGTTACCCACACCCCCAATTGGAATATACAGATGTGGAAGATGTAATGTCTGTGAGCACTGCCACTACAGTAACAAGTTTGAACTTACTGATTACGACAAACAGGTTGAACTAAGGTGCTTTTTAAATTGTAGCAGCTCGTATGTTGTGTATGTGATCTGGTGTCCATGAAATTTAGCATACATTAGTCAAACAATAAGACCATAGAGGCAAAGGATCCAAGAGCACAGGTGCAACATGAGGGCAGGTTTATTGCATAAGCTTTGGCAAGACACTATGCAGAAAAGCAGGACTTTAAATCTAAAGGTACAAAGTCTATGGTGCTGGAATTAATACCAAGAGCAGCCAGATGAGGAGATAGGCTAAATAAACTTTTGCAAAGAGAAAGCGTTTGGATTTTCAGCATTAATACTTTAAAGGGACACTGTCAACCTGTTTTTCATCATATTATTTTTAGGTGAAACCCTACATTTTGTAATTGCTTACCTTCTCTAAAATTCACTGATATTGCTGTTTGTTTTGTCTGTCTATTTCCTTGTTTAGTAGAACTGAAATGCATGGCAATGTATATCTATAAACAACTTTGTTTTGTTTACAATCCCTGATCTGTTCTTACTACATACTTCCTGAGCATTAGAAACACACCCAAACAGTGCAGTCACTCATAAGGCAGTAGCCTTTTAAACTCCCACTGCATCATGATGGGCTAGACTGTGTTATGGGTGCTCCAAAGTCCAGGAAAAATGCATTTGGAGTTGATCAAGGAATGTAAACAAACCTGTTTTGGTGTGGTATCACCAGTATGTTGGACAGTCTGTTTTTCACTTAAAAAAGGAAAAATGAGTCAGAATCAAACTACCAGCTACATCACCAATCTTTACAGAATTTTATCAATCATATAATGTGTTTTTTAAACTAGGGACACTTTGAGACCTAAGGGGGTTGACAGTGTCCCTTCAATATCAAAAGGCTTAAACAACAAAGTTGGATCTCAAACCAGTTTTGAAGAAATAAAAATACAATATTATGACATGATATTAGAATGAAATAATCTTGAATATTTAATTCTTTCTCCTTTTTCTGCAGAACCTTTTTAATTTGGATGAACACAAAATGGCGGATGTAGGTCCCTTCCAGAATGCCTTGAAGAGTAATTACGGGTGATCACATTAAAAACCAAAATAAATAACATCAGTTCTGCATCTTATCTCTATTCTAAGCCTTTGTGATAAATAATATATATTTCCAAAATGAATGGAACTAAAAGTTATAAGTAACTAAAATCACAATGGCCTAGTAATTCTTCTTTTTTCCTTTTTGATAAATAATCAAAATATTAGATGTATAGTAACAGTTGTTCGTAAATGAAATGTTAAACCTGTTTGGTGAAAACTAGCACTGAATAAGGAGAATTTATTGATGAGTGCTTTATTATTTGTGAAATTAACTGTTTTACATAGTTGTACAAGTTTTGTTTTATTAGAAATACTTTACTTAAGAACCAATGTTTGAATCCCACCAGCTGCCACTGTTTTCTGTAAGAAGCAATTACTTTAAGTTGAACACTAGAAGGCAACATTTCCAAATAGGAAATAGTATTTAAAGCAGTAATGTGTCACAGTAAAGCTGACCCGCTCAGGAAGACGTAGTGTCGAAGTGCTAGGGTTATCGTGTGGCTGCGTTTTACACAGGCTGTTAAATTACCTGCAATAAAAGTGGAGAATACATTGCAAAACCTGCGTGGACTCCATTAATATTTTAATGCAGTAACTGGACTGGTGAGTGCTTTGCTTGCTTGACTCTGACCAATCTTCCCTGCCTGCTTCAGTGGTCCCAGACCCTACTTGGTAATTGGCTTTAGCCTTTCCTACCCACCTATAGGGGTTCAGGTGTACCTATTCCATGCATGTTTGAATCCCCCACTGTGCTAGCTCCCACTGCTTCCTGGGGTAGACTACTCCATGCATCTACCACCCTTTCTGTGAAGAAAAAGTGCCTCACATTCCCCATTATCCTGCCTCCCTCCAATTACATATCATGCCCCCTCACCTGTGTACATCTCCTATACGGAAAGATGTCACCCACTTGCACTTTGTTTATGCCCTTAAGATACTTGAAGGTTTCTATCATATCTCCCCATTCCCTCCTCTCTTACAGTGTATATATATTGAGGTATTTCAACATATTAGTATATATGTAATAGATAACCCATTACATGGCATGCAGTCATGCTCTGATATACACACCTTGGTGTGCGTTGTGCTGCAGAAGGCCGCACACTGAGTGCATTCAAGCACCCAAGGCATGCATATATCAGAGCAGAATTGCACATCCTGTAGTGGATTATCTATCTTATAAAATGGCTACAAATATTGGGAGGGCAAAAAGTAGTCCCTGTGAGGCACAAATAAGTTTCATTTACAGTAGGTGATTAGGTTGATCCTGCCATAATTGTGATAAGTTGGAGTTAAAGTGATAGTTATCAGGTTGATCCCACCATGAATTTTAAACAAAAGTTATTTAAAAAAATGATCTGGTTGATCCTGCAATTTTCAGACTGTCTTGCGCTATAATCACTTTTACTTTTTGTCCTGTAATGTAGCTGTGTTAATGGTGGTAAAAGATGTGCAGGCAGAGGTTTAAAATAAGCCACTCTGAGTTCAAAAATTATATAAAGTGCATTTTTGTGTTCACTTGCTCTTGTGCAAGGAATGTCTTGGGACAATATGGGAAATGAGAGGTGTGTCACTGCCAAGCCAAGTACAGTTGAAAATGCAATGGGTTTGGCAGTGCACACCAATGACCAGGCACTCTAGTCATGACAGCAGTTCATGTTTGCTGACATTGCATGGCTGGACTTCCAAGAAATGCACCGCTTCAATGGAATGCTTCATTTCTTTCTGTAGCCTGATCTCCACCAATGCACATTAGAAGGCATACAAATGCACATGGCCAGAGTTAAGGCCCATCTTCACTCCTCTGTCCCCCACCTCAAAAGCTTAAACATTAGCTGCGGTGTGGCTTTCTCTCCCAGGGCTTGCTTCTCGGCCCCCACCCCCCACCTCAACATCACTTGTGGTGCGGCTTTCTGTTAAAGCCATCTTTGGGGTGCCCAATCCCCATGTCAGCAACTAAAAAAAACACCACCACCACTGAGCATACTGGGAAGCCCACTCCCCATGTCCCTATATCTGTACTCCTCCAATATTCTGGGATATGGGGAGCCCAGTCCCAGTATCCCCATATCTATAACCCCCCTTTCGAAATGGCCAGACTGGATGTGCCAAGAGGTCCTTATCTGCTGCCAAAGTCTGTGCTATGTTTACCCTGCAAAAAGAAAATGATTCCCCAATGCTTTTTTTGTTTTTATAGCTGAAAAAAAAGAAAATGGTCCCTTGTCGTCTCCCCCATCTCCCTCCCCATCCCAGCCCTCCTGCTGTGTGCCCACCTCCCCTTACCCTATACTCTACCCTATACTTACCTCTGGAGGTCAGCAAGTGTCATCTTCTGTGGACCGGGACATGCCTGCACTCTTCAAAGTTGAACTGAGAACTGAAGAATGAAAGTAAATGCTGTATAATGGCTGTCAATGGGGATTTCAACTTATGTTGATATCTCAGCCTTTTTTTGGAATTTGTGCTCCAAATTTTCAAAATAGCTTTTTTGGGACCCTACCTCATGAACACTGGCACTGTCATTTCTTTACTCATTTCTGAAAGGTGATTTCGTGGTCACTGAGTGGAATCACCTTTTGGTACCGATTAACAAAATTACAGTGCAAGTGCTCATGAGGGGAGGTCCCAAAAAGCTCATGTTGAAGATCTGATGAAACAAATTTCAAAACTGACTGCATTACAAGCATGCATTGTGGAGTTTCTAGGCATGTTCGTAACTTCACCAACTTTTAATATGTTCACTCCAAATTTTCCACACTGCCATTCTTTCACACCTCCCCTTGAACAGTACAGCTATCATTTTTCACACGCTGCCCGAAATGTGTTTTCACACCTGTGGCACAGAATGATGCAGTTGCTGTGTGAAATCAACTTTCAGGTTGGATAATGAAATCACAGTGTCATGGTTCATGGGTTGGGGTCACAAAAGACCATGTTGAAAACCTGGTACAAAAATATCAAAAAACACCTAAGTTACATGCGGTCATTGAAATTTCACTACGCTTTGGCAAATTTTTACATTTTCATTCCAAATATTCAACATTGCCATTTTTTTCACGCCACCTCATGAACAGAATAGCTGTCATTTTTCACATCCTGCCTGTAATGTGTTTTCACACCTGTAATGCCAAATGGCACAGTCACTATGTGAAATCACCTTTCAGGATTGAGTAATGAAATGACAGTGCCACTGTTCATAAGGTATGATCCCAAAAAGCCCATGTTGAAAATTTGGAGTGAAAATACCAACAAACACCCTGGGCATTAGAGTTTCCAACTGTAATGCCCCACCCCCTCACTATAGAGACTGGATTAATGAAATCTCAGTATCACTGTTCATGAGGTGGGGTCACTAAAAGGTCATGTTGAAAATTTGGTATAAAAACACCCCAAAATTACCAAGTTATTAGCAGTCGTTGAAAGTTCACTATGCATGTGTGTAATTTTGGCACATTTTTATGTTTTCATTCCCAGTATTCAACATTGCCAGTTTTTCACACCACCTCATGAATAGTATAGTTGTCATGTTTCACATCTTGCTTGAATTGTATTTTCGCACCTGTAGCACCAAATGGCAGAGTTGCTGCACAAAATCACCTTTCAGTATTGAGTAATGAAATGATAGTGCCACTGTTCATGAGATAGGTTCCCAAGAAGCCCATGTTGAAAATCTGGAGTGAAAACACCAACAAATACCCAGGAATTTAGGGTTTCCAACTGTAATGCCCTACCCCCAACCTGTACAGACTGACAGGCATCAGCAGTGTGCCTTGGGGTCATTGGCCATAATGCTCATGCCATTCCACCCTCCCCTACCTTCCAGCCAGTGATAGGCATTGGGGTCTTCAGAACTAGCGTTCACCCCATTCTCCTGTACTGCACCCATCTCAGCTTATTTCATTATGGAATAGGGTGAGCGTTAGGGCAAAAGACCCCAAGGCACACCACAATGCCTGTCAGTGTCTGCAGGGTAGGGATGGAATAGCATCAGTGTTATGGCCAATGACCCAAAGGCACACCACCAATTCCTGTCAATCTCTGCAGGGTGGGGTTGAGGGTGGGACATTAGGATTGGAAACTCTAATGCCTCATTAAGGAAGTAAATCAGGAAGGGACAGCTGACATCACCAACATTGATTTCAGCAAAGCCTTTGACAACCTCCAACATAGCAGGCTTATTAACAAGACAACTTAAATAAAAAATGCACATTAGATGATTTTTGAACTCAGAGGCCCAGATATTCAAACTGCTCCCAAAAAGTGTGCAACAGCAGAAGCAAGCGCAAGTCCACTGCGCCCATGCGCCAGAAGCATGGTATTCAAAAACTGCACAGGCCAAGATGCACCTATGGCAGACAACTGAATATCACACCACCTGTGCCATAGCGCAACCAGGGATGTGAAGTTGTGCATATCTGATGCACCATAATGCAACAAGGGATGCTCAGTAGAGCAGTCCAGATGTGCCATAGCGCAACCAGGGATGTCCCCTGGAGCAGGGCAGCAATGCAACAGCACAACCAGGGATGCAGGGGCCCACCACCCATGCCACAGATGGGCAGAGGAGCACACAGCAGAACAGACATTGTCCTCCACACCCCATGTGCTGCACAACCAGGGGAGAGTTGTAATAACCACCGCCCCATGGATACCAGCAACCAACCCACAGCCGGGCCATGGTGCCCCAGCACACCCCCTGGCAAACTGTGACTGGCACACAAGGAGGGCCGACCACCCTATTCCACACCATCCCACCAATGCAGAGCACACCCTGCACCATGATCACTATACACCCTTCCTAGGAGTAGTACCCAACAGTGCAGGACACCCTACACATGCCACCACCCTCACTGTGACAATGCAACCCTGTGCACCACAGAGCCATGCAAGGCAGCCCCACAATGTGCATCCTGTTGTGGGTGGCAGCAGACAGCAATGCAACAACAGCATACACAGTGCCACCCTGCATATCCCCCCTCAAGGTACAGCTGAGAGACTGACCATGTGTTGCCACACGAGGTATCCCACATGTGACAGGGCATGCCCCGGACCCCACCACCAGCAGTACAGCATCCTGCACACCCTCCCAAGGACACATCCCATCCCAGCACTGGCCACAACAGCCAGCACAGACACACACAGTGTTGCATGGAAGCATGCACCACACAGGATGCAACACACCCATCCATACCCAAGGGCACACCAACACAGGGACACAGTATCGGGTCAACCAAGCCACTGGCATGTGGTCACGGCTGATGTGTACACACAGCCAGCACCCTTACATTGCATAGGTGTGCCAGCCACTCTGTGCAGACACCATGAAGCTGTATGCCACCAGCATGCTGCCAGAACACAAGTGACAGACACTGGAGCACATCCCCTGCAACAGACATAAGTGACAGCATGGAGGGGGGGCAACAACAGCGGAGGCCACAGGGCCACCGGAGGCAGACATGCACCATACTGGTGGTGGAAGACAACCTGGTATTGTGCCGGGTACAGTTGTTATCCAGCAAAGACAGCCACCACTGACACACCAGCAGACCGTGCATATCACAGACATGCAAGGGTGTCAGCTGCACAGGCCATGGATGGTCTGACAGGGGTGCCATGCACACAGTGCATGCACCATGGACCACTGCACATAGGCATCCAGTGCACAGAGAACAACACACAAACCACAGACAGTGACTGATCTCCCTGCGCACACCATAGGCGGTTCCCTTCTGCGCACACACACACACACATGCCCATGCATGCACCACCCCTGATGCCATGCACACCACTGCAGCTGAGCACCTGTAGCCCACTGAAAATCAGAGACCACCACAGTTGTCATAACAAGAAAATGTATTTAAAACAGGAAATACAAAAACTATATACAACTGTGTACAATAGGGGGAAAGGGCAACATACCAGGTGGGGGCGGGTAAGGGGCAGGGGTGAACATATGGGAGAGGGAAGAAGGGGTGTGAGGGTGGTTCCAGGGGGGGAAGTTGTAATTAGGGGCATGGATTGATCAGCGTCTGCCCCAGTCTTCCTCCACATGGCGCCGATGTCATCTCCGCCTCCTCACCCCATGGTGGTCCATTCTTTGCAGGAGCTCCAGGGTCACCCTCACCACCTGGAGCAGCTCCTGCAGTCCATGCTCCAGTGCCTGGAGTCACCATCCACCCAGGACGAGGGAGCAGAGTCAATAAGTGTGACTGTCCAGACCTCTGCAGCCCACCCATTGTGCATGGCATACAGCCATGTGCCATGCCCCTGAGATGGTGTGTGACCACCCACAGTGACCGTGTCTACAAGACCTGCCTACCCAGGCAGCCACAGCCATGTGAACCACTGCACACACCCACCGCCCATGTCCTGCACAGCACCACCGTGGCCATACAGTGACTTGGCTAGGCAGTGTGAAGGCAGTGGCATAGCCATGTGCCCAGTGCATGCATGGACCACCAGTGATGCACTCCCAGACATGCAGTGCCACTGGAAAGTGCTGACTGTTACAAGTTGCTTGCATGGCAGTGGTGTCAATGGATGGTGGCCTTGCCCCGCTTCCCGCCCAGTTATACAGCATGTAATAGTAATCATGGATGTAAGGCACTCATCATCATCAGACTGGTCCCTGCACCACTGTAGACCTTCACCCCTCCCGTCCTGCTGGTCCTCCAGGTGGCACCTCCACTCCCTTGCCTGCCTGCGCTCTTTTGGGCCTAAGATGCAAACATGGAGAGAGGAACATCAGTACAATCCAGTAGCAAAGTCCCCCCACCCCCATGTGTGTGCAGTCCCACACGGCCATACCCATACACCCCACACCCCAATACCACCACCACAGCCAACACTGGACAACCCCCCCATGTGCCGGACACATGCAACCGTGATACCCGTATGGACGATAACAGTGTATGGATGGGGCACCTACCTGGCCATGGCACCATGCCCCTCCTGGCACATGCCTGCAGGTGGGCAAGCAGGTCTGGGTCCCTGTATCTGAGGTCCCCGTAATGGTGGTGACACTGCTCAGCCGTGCACCCCATACCAGTGGCCTCCTCCAGAGCATCAGCCACCTCCTGCCAAACTGCACTCCTGGCCCTGTCCAGAGGTGCATCACCATATAGAGCCCCAGCATGGGTCTCTTCAATGGCCACCAGGTTCGCAAGCTCCACCTGGCTCTACATCACTGCCCTCCTCTGCGCCATCTCAGCAAAGTGGTGGATTCAAAATGGTTCTTGGCAGTGTGGTCCTGCCATGTGCAGATGCTGCACGGTACAGCACTGCCATTCCCTATTGCACTGTCACTGAACAGCGCTATAGTGGTGCACCCATGCCTGATGCATGGCGCCTGGGGGGAAGGTCGGGAACAGGGTCAAGGGTCTCTTGCACACGGACAGCCACAGCGCAATTGGAACCCAATGTGTGTAGCACAATTGGGTGCCTGTGTACCACCTTCTGTAGCAGCCTACAGCGCTGTGGCCCCAGTGTGCCTACGGCGCCCCAGTGCCACAGCACCATATATGTGAACAGCGCAGTAGCACCACTGGCACAATGGTGGCCATGACCTGCATTGCCTCCCGTGTACAGCACGTCAGCAGAGCAGCAGGCACCTGCGTCATCACCCTGGGCATTTGCAGTTAGGTGTGTACTGCACATGTCACAGAACTGCGCTCTTGGCTCAGCACGTTCAACACAATTGTGCAAAGTGCAACAGCGCGATATTCAGCCGGCATATGCAAATCAGCTAATCAGCCATTCAATGGTGCAGTCACTGCATTTGCATCCACTTAAAAATGCGCCTCACCTCATTTGCATGCATTGTGCTATAAAAATGCGACATTGGGCTGCACTGGCCATAGTCGGTTACTGCAGTCTATTGTGGTGAGTTGCATGCTGTTTGGGAGTGTGGACTGTAGTGTTTGGGACATGCATGGGACTGCACAGTCATTCTCACAGGAGGAATAATGACTGATCGTGAGGTGGAGGAAGAGGAACAGAGACGTGGGAGGAAGAGGAGGCTGAACTTCACCAAGGCAGACACAGATGCCCTGTTTGAGGCCTTCCTTGACCAGAAGCCGCTGCTCAGTGGACACCAGAGAACACCACAGGCCCATGCTGCTGCATGGGAAGAGGTGGTGTGTGCTGTCAACCTGCATGGCAGCCACCAGCGCTCCATGCAGGAGTGCAAAAAGAAGATGGGCATGGACAGGTGGAGAATTAAGGAGAAGGTTGCTGCCATCAGGGCAGCATGGTCTGCAACTGGTGGGGGACAGCTGGAGGTGCAACACCTGACCCGACAAGCGGGTTGCTGGCAGCATGCAGTGTTGCACCATCGAGGGTGTTCCGGGTGGTGGATTCCAGATGGGTGGTAGCCCATCACTGCATGGTAGGTCCTGGTCTGTCAATGGGGGGGGACAGGGTAGGTCACATACATTAATGCTACTGTTTTTCCCTTACAGCTCCTGAGCATCTACATGGGTCAGCGGTGGCAGGCTTCTCCACTGAGGGTGGTAGCATGGAGATGGAGGAGGGCCCATCCACCTTCACAAGCATATGAGGGTCAGGGCAACAGTGGGCCCACCTGGATATCTGGACTGATGTTGGTGGAGCAGGAGCGAAGAAGGCCTTGCCCATGTCCCAGCATGCCAGCGTCCATGGATGCCAGCATGCTGAGACTCGGGCTGGTGCCAGATCCATCACCGATGATGATGGAGCTAAGGTCATGGGCAGTGAGACATGTGGGCCACAGGATGGCCACACAGCAGGTGACATCACGGGCATGGCTGTGGGTGGTGCCACCGTGGAGGCCTGCATGACATCACAGTCCCAGTCTGTGCCTGTCTGCACCAGTGGGGCAGCACTGGTGTGTATCCAGGACAGTGGGACTGTTGGGGCCACTGCGGTGGCACCATTGAGCCCTGGAGAGTGGCAGCTGGAGGGGCAGTATCAGCAGTCGGCCAATGGCCATGGGGGTACAGTGTCAGGGGGCGGCATCAGTGCACCACCTGTGGGCATGCCCAGTCCTGGCCCCGGTGTGCAGTGCCCACCTTCAAGGGGCACTGACCATCAGGGCTGCGAACACCATGAGGGACAGCATGCCGATCAGGCAGATGACCTCTTAGATGAGCACACCTGCATACTCCAAGCATCAGTCAATCAGCAGATGTGGCTTGTGATGGTGGTGGATGCACTCAGTGCGGCTCTGCACCAGGCAGAGGAGTGGTGCAGCAGAGACACTGCTCTGCTCCTGGCAGGGATGGACCGGTTTTGGGAGGATATGACCGCTGCCATTGACCGGCAAACACAGGCAATCACAGCTGTCATGGCCACAATGGGCACACAGTTATTTGCCCATGCGTTGCAGACACCACGCAGTGCAATGTCCACCCCCCCATTCCCGGCGTCATGCGACACCCTCCTTGTCGACACCAGGTTCAGCTGTGGGCATCCCAAGCACACCTGGCGCAGGCATGTTCAGTGTGCTGCAGACCCCTGCGCGAGCATGGTCACGTTCACGCAGTGGAACCCCTTGGGGACTGTTGGTGCCACCCCATGAGGCCAATGGTCAGCCTGTCACTGCTGGCTGGTCCCGGCAGAGCCACCCACGCATCCGTGGTGGCTGTGGCACTGTGGCATGTGACTGACCTGTCTCCCAGCATGGCTACTGTCTAATGCTGCCCTGTGTACATTGTGTTGTTCAGCATGCAATGCACAGGTGGGATACCTGGCCCTGCACGCACACACACATTACATCTGCACACTCTCCCGGCTGCTGTCCACTGTGGTGTGTGCATGATGATGCCTGCGTTGCGCTGTCCACCACTGTGCAATGGTGCCCAGCATCTGACACATGCACAATGACAGACAGTGGGCATGGTGGTCTGTGGATATGTGTGTGTGACTAGGGGTGGCAGTTGGGGTCAGCATGCCTCCTACCCTTTGTGCATGTCTTGTGAGGTGTGGGTGGTGTACGTGTGTCCATGTGATTGCGTGCCATGTTAGACCTTGCTCATCCCTGGCAGTGTGTGCGGTTCCATGCTCAGTCACTTCCCCTGACAGCATAGAAACATAGAATTTGACAGCAGATAAGGACCTCTTGGCCCACCCAGTCTGCCCATTTCCCTACCTAATGGATAAGCTGCAGATCCTAGTTAACCAGCAGCCTACTTCTTTCTACCCCAACCCCCTAGAATTGCCTTATGGCTGTCCCATGCATGCTTGAATTCAACCACTGTTTTTGACTCCAAAACCTCCTACGGGAGGCCATTCCATGCATCCACAACCCTCTCTGTGAAAAAATACTTCCTTACATTACCTCTGAGATGCCCCGCCATCTTCAAATTGTGCCCCCTTGGTCTTGCACACCTCTTTTTTTGAAAGATGCTACCCTCTTGGACTTTGTTGATTCCCTTGAGGTACTTGAAAGTTTCTATCATGTTCCCCCTCTCCCTCCTTTCCTCGAGGCTATACATATTAAGCTCCTTTAGTCTCTCTTCATATGTCTTCCAGTGCAGACCCTGCACCATTTTAGTTGCCATCCTCTGGACAGCTTCCATCTTGTCTATGTCCTTGCGGAGATTGGGTCTCCAGAACTGCAGAACTGCATGCACCCCTGGTGTTTGTCCATGTGTGTTTTTGGGTTGTGCCTTTGCCACTGGTGGTTGCACATGGCCCCATGACTTACCTGGGTTGGCTGAAGTGCTCCTCTGTGATGGTGTCCCAGTGCAGCTGTGCCTGCTGGATCAGTCAGGGGTCCTGTTGCCCAAGGGGGGACTTCCCATCACCATCTTCACCAGCATCCTCATTGTCCCCATCGATGTCCCCCTCTTCGACCTGTACAGCTATCCCACAGTTGTTGGCCATGTTGTGCAGGATGCAACAGGCCAGGAATAGCCTGCAGGCCTTTAAAGAGCTGTACTGTAGGGCACCACCAGATGTGTCCAGTCAACGGAAATGTGCCTTCAGCATCCCGAACACCCGCTTGATGACATTGCATGTGGTAGCATGTGCCTCATTGTAGCATTGCTGCGATGGGGTCACGGGCTGCCAGTATGGTGTGAGCAGCCAGAGACGGAGTGGGTATCCACTGTCACCTGTGTGTAGAGGGTGGAGGTTAGTTTGGTGATCAGCGTCGTCCTGCCTTGGGCCATCTAGGCCAATACCCATGTCACCTCTGACTATGCCCCTCCCAAGCTCTATGTCTTTCCACGTGGTTTGCATACTCACCCACTAAGTGGCCAGTGGGGATGTCCCCACTCTCGAATCTGTGGCACAGTGCTGACTGGTGCCAGATGAAGGCATAATGTACTCCCCCATGGTGCTGGCACAGACATTGATTATGTGCCCCTGGCATCACACACCACCTGGCAGTTGATGCTTGCAAGCCCCTTCTGATTAATCCATGTGGCCCCTTCGGGTCCAGGTGGTGTGTGGATGGCCACATGGGTGTAGTCTATTGCCTCTAGCATGCCAGGCATACGTGCTACCCTGTGGAACTCCTGAATGTTTGCTGTGCACTCCGCCAGTGTGCTGGGGAAATGGATGTACTCCGCAGCATGTGGCAGCAGTGCGCTGAGGAATTAGGTGAAGTGGCATGACGCGGCTGACTGGGTTATGCCTGTGGTGTCCCCTGTTGGTCTCTGGAAGGTACCCATGGTGAGCAGGCACATGCAAGCTGCCACTTTTGTCTCCACTGACAGCGCATGGCTCCGTCATGTGGGTGCCTGCATCACATCACTGCACAGCTCACAGAGCCACCTCAGAATTGCCCGGTTCAGGCAGTACTGGCCCACGATCTCGGTATCGGTGTACAGCTCAAAGCTGGTGCGGGCTCGGTACTGCCTGTTGGGGGCATACCACTGATGGGCCCTTCCATGACCCCCCCACTGCCTGCCTTCTCACCCCCCCTCATAACTGCCTCCATCTGGATGGTGGCACTGGCCATGTCCCTGGCTTGTGCTCCCCCCGGCTGTTTCTGTGTTCCCCCCGCTCTCCTGGCTGCTACTTCCCCTGCACCGTGAATACCTTCCTGTGGTGGCCTCAGTGCTGTGTGGCACTTCCCCCTTCTGCACTGTACTGTGGCTGTGGCTCCCCACACCTTTCCTGTGCCTGGGGGTTCCAGGTGCTCTGTCTCTGTCCTGCCCTGTGTGTGTGTGTGTGTGTTGCCTGTGTGGCTGACTATGGTTCAGCAACATGTGCCTTCCCTGTAGCGTTCTTGCACCTCTCTCTTGTTCCTTTTTATTTTGGCTCATTTCCACTATCGCACAACTTCTGCTTGCTCCCCTATTGCACATGGTGCATGTTGTTGAATATTGCACTACGCCATTTATGCATGATTCCTCCCCCTTCAGTTGCGCATGCATTCATTATCATTGCGCCCTTGCGCAGTGTGCTTTGGGGGGACACATCTGCCTCCTGCTGAATATCACAGAATGGCGAATTTTTGGACTTGCTCTGGCACAACCCTTTTGAATATCTGGGCCAGAATGTCTTATGTTAACACTCTGTCTGTGCATCCTTTACCTGCATTAACACCACTTGGTCTTACTACAGTACAAGATGAAAAGTGAAAGTGAATATAGCATAAGACAGTCTGAAAATGACATGATCATCCAGATGTTTTTACATTTGGTAAGTGGCTGCCTGAGTCTGAGACCCATATACTGCTGAAGGACTATGCTCTGTTGGTTGGGGAGTAGCCGACAGAAGCAGGACTACTAGGTGTTTGTTTAAGTTAAAACAGGTATGTCACCTTTGCCTGAAATGTGGTATAACCAGAAGACCTTTTACCTCCATCAGTGAGTTCTCACTCCTCTCTGTTGTTTATTTCTTGCCTCTGCAGGGAGGCAGGCTGAAGGGGTGGCGTTCAGTCCGGACCCGGGAGTCAAGAAGCAGCTGTAAGAAGGCCATGAGGAGGTCCTCATAGACTGTCAGAGTGGGTTTTTTTTGTGAGAGAGAGAATCAGGAGTACTGGTTGTGACTGACTGGGAGCTGGACTGCCTACAGCCATAGCGGCTACTGAAGGGGTGATGCGGGAAGTTTGTGGAGGTTCATAGAAGAGCTGAACCCAGAGGACTTTTTCATGGTCTGGCTTCAGAACTGCTCCAAAGAAAAAAGAGAGAGAAGAGTTTGAAGGTTTACAGTGCCTGCAGTTTTCCCACAGAGGGAAGATAGAAGAAAGATATAGGAGACACAGGAGTTATATGAG
The DNA here is from genome assembly GCA_016271365.2 of Neoceratodus forsteri. Lineage (NCBI taxonomy): Eukaryota > Metazoa > Chordata > Ceratodontiformes > Ceratodontidae > Neoceratodus > Neoceratodus forsteri. The sequence continues at coordinate 308,245,944 of CM028131.1, read as the reverse complement.
TCTTGTGATAAAAGACTTGTTTTTTGTAATCTCTCTAAGCTTCAGCGGGGGGGGTGCTTTTACCCCATTTTTATTTTTTTGTTAAGAGCATGAAATGTTAGTAGTTATTTAAACCCTAGCGGCTGATTGTGTCTCTTTGTAGAGTTCCCCTCTGTTTTGTAGGGTTTGGTGTGAGGGTCTCAATAGTCCTTATAGGTTCATTCTTTGGTAACAATAATTTTGAAAGGAAAAGTAAAAATTGGAAAAATAAACTTTTTAGGATTCACACCCTTTTGGTCATATGACAGCAGACCCCTGCACTTAAGAGCACATGCGTGGCATTCTGGGCTATACAAATCACCATTTCTCAGAGTGGACAGCATTTGAGTTGGTTGGGGCTGAGCTGCAAAGATATATTTTACCATTCCGGCCATTTTTGGGGAAACCTAGAAATAGTTGGACTTATTCAGTAATTATTGAAAGACTGGAGCTACTTCTTTCTAAAACAAGAAAATAGTCTAAGTGTTTTTTAATGCAGGGGACTTATTATTATTATTTATTCTCCTTATACAGCTGCACATATACATTTGGGGATACCGTCTGCACAAGAGACACAAACAGCAATGGGGAAAGCACATCAGTGTGTTTGATGTCTAATCTGGTAGAGTTTTTTAAAGTGGAAGAGTATTTTAAGCTGAATCAAGTAGGTTCAAGTTAATGTTTTGCTTGGATGGCTTTTTATATTTATGCAGTCAAATAGCTTAGCAATTTAATAAGAAAGTATAGCAGTGGAACTCTTAACATAGTGACATATTTATTTTATTTTACTAATGGCGAGTGCAACTGCAAAGAAGAAAAGACCATAATTTTGGAGCCAGACTGATGAACGATTCTTATGCCTGAAATTTTACCCTCGTGGAGTCATCTGATGTAGTTGTTTATCTGACTACTGGGAGTATATAATCTGTAAAAGATTTATATGTTGCAGTGTATGACTGTGAACTCTTTCTTTTTTTCTGTTCCGTGTTTATAAAGTCTTTTTTTTCTTTTTCTGTTTATAACATTTATAAGTAATTAATCTGATAGATATTTTCTTGAGCATTTTAGATAGGCCTAGCTTCTATATTTAAAAGAAAATGGTACAGACAAGAGTGACATGAAAGAAATTGGGAGTAAATCCCAAAACACATGTAAATAAAAGTAAAATTAAAAAGCCAAGGTAATAAAGTAATTGAGAAAGTAGATGCTAACAAGGTGTTAATTGATAAAAAAAAATACCAGCTATATCTTGGCACCTGGTAGCCAACTTAATTTAGTGGGAAGAAAAGAGATGCTGAGAATACAAGGCCCTTCTGTTCCTCCCCTCAGTTCCATTCCTATACAGGAAAGGAAAGAAGGTAGTTTACAGAAAGTTTCAGAAGAACACCCACTTATGAAAATTATAAAAATCCTTGAAGAGGGGTTGGGGGTCAATTCAAAGGGGGGAAAAGGAAACTTATGGTGATAAAATGCCTCTGAAGGAACCTAGAGGGATTAACTCTGAAGATAATAAACTAAAGAGAGAATTGAGTTCTGTGCAGAGTAGTGGTAGAAGGGAGTTAATGGATAAATCCCATCAATGCCCCAGTGCCTCTTTTTGGGGGAAATTTGAGGCTTTTTTAATGCCATATATATTGAGACCAGGGTTGGATCCCCCACCTAGGCAGCCTCAAGATATAGCTCATATAATAAACTATCAAGAAGATTATGGGATAGTAAGTGACGTACCCAAGCCAGCTCTGAATAATGAGGGGTAAAAAGAATTGTTAGTGGAAATTAGAGATGGTATACTGTTAAATAATGTGTTACTTATAAATTTCGCTGCTCTAATAGGTGCACGTCTTGGGGAGAAAATGACCCAAGCAGTAACAAAAGGAGGAACAGTCAGAAATAGATTAGTAGAGGAAAGATCTCAAAAAACAATTTATCAAGTAACAAAGGAAATTGGGGAGAAGGAAAAAAACGAAACTGAACAGCTGGTGGAAAGATTAAAGAAAAATAAGGTGAAAAATAAAGTGGAGTCTAAGAAGAAAGGTGGGTGTGGAGTCAGCAGAGATAAAAAGATTACTGAAAGAAACAGAAACACCTAGTTTAAGGTTGAATTCTAGGGAGGAGTCATTGGAGACAGAGGAAGTTAGCAGTCCTAGGAAAACTAGGAAAGAAGAAATCAAGGATAGATATGACAGTGGAAAGAATAAAGGAGAAAATAAAGGACCAGCTAAGAAGAAAGTGGAAATTTCAGGGAAAAAGGACTATGGCAATACTAAAGAAGATTGTATAGAAAGAGACAAAATTTTGCCATGTATTTTTTAAAAGGAATCCAAAAGAACTGTAATGAAAACACCATGACATTAAAACTTTGCGTCTATAATATGTATAAGGGGATTATGGTAAGAAATTTGCCTGGAATGACATTGGATCAACATATAGATACCAATCTGGAAAGGAAAGAGGTCAGAGCTGTCTGGTATTAAAGAATAAAAATATCAGACAGACCATCCTAGGACAAAGAGAGTTGTTTAAAGAAATTTGGGTGAAAGCTGAGACAACAATATTAGTTGAGAGCATGGCTGGAACAGTTGCAGAAAGAGCAGGGGATGAAAAGGATAAATTTAGTGGAAAAGAAAGAGATGTACAGAAGAAGAACAGGAAAGTACAAAAGAAAATCTCCCAGTACATGAAACCTGTAGAATAAGAACATTCCTTACTCCCAAATGATACGGGGGAAGATGAAGAAACTTGCACAGAAATTAGAGGAAGAAAGAAAAGGGGGCAGAGAATAAATAATAGTTATGTTTTAGAATCCTCTGAGATCTCTGGGTCACCTCTAGTTACACATACAAGTGTAGAAAACTCTGTAGATCTTTAGTTAAATATGGAGGATAGCTCTGTTTTTGTTCTGGATGAAACCTGGGATGAAAACTGACTGTTAACTGATGTAAATGAAGTAGCATTTCAGAACGTTGAGATCCTTTGCTGGAATACAACCTGTTTATATGGGAAATTGAAAAATATTGGGGCAGTGACACTTGTAGAGACCTTCTCTATTATATTGGTCCAAGAAACATGGATGGTGGAAATGGATAGTAATTATCTAGGAGGTTATCAAGAGTGGTGTATTCCTGCAAAAAAGTGGAAAAAGTATGAGAGAGCCTCAGGAGGGATAGTAACGTTCATGAAATTAGGACCTGATATGACTGCAAAATGTATTTGGAGTGATGAAAAGTATTATATTTTGGCAACAGAAGTTTCATATAAGTGTAATATACGATGTATAGTGGTAAATGTATACTTTTTACCAGATACTAAGGATTCTCCAATAAAGAATGCCCTTGAGTGTTTTGGGGACATAATACAAAATATTGAACTAGAATATTCACTAAAAAAAATACCACCAACAGCTTAATCTGGTTCAAGATCAGTTGACATTCATCTGTATTCCCCTCCCCCAGGTCATGCCTGAAAATAGGCAGGATTTGTCTAGTGCACTTACCCGGTCAACAAAAAATAAATAAATGAATAAAAATAAATAAATATCCAGGGGAAATGATAATTATTGAGGGAGATTTCAATGTTAATATTGGAGAAAGAGCTGAAGACTGTACCCAGAATTGGAACCTGGATGATATGCTTGGAATCCCATTAAGGGTATCAATGGAGAAGAAAGTAAATAAACAAGGGGATATTTTGTTAGAGATTATGAATAAACTGAATTTAAGAATGGTTAATGTAAGAAGTAATGGGGATAGAGTTAGTAATTGTACTTATGAATATGTAAAGGGAAGTAGTGTATTGGACTATATTTTGGTAGATATATATTCATTTAAAAACATAGAAAATGTTGAGGTTATTAATAACTGGGACAGTGACCATCGTCCATTAAAACTTAAGCTTAACCAAGCATTGGGCCTTTTTTGGTGAAAATAAACAGCAAAGGTTGAATGCAGACAAAGCAATGCAAATTAGAGGATCCAAATGAATAAAATGGTCCAAATTAGATCCAGTTCTAATAAAAAATGCTCTGAGGTTTAAAAACATCACTAAACTAAAAGAGCATGTAATGGTGAACTTAAAGGCTCAATTAACCCAGGAGGGTTCGGGGTGTGTCTCAGAAGAGATGTTCAAACAATATAAAAATGTGGAACAAGAAATTATTTGTGAAATTAAAAAAAGATCCTCAAGGGAAAAGTAGGAAAATACTATAGAGGGGGCAAAGTGGTACGATAAAGAATGCTTTGACAAAAGGAGAATGATTAGGAAAATAGGAAGGAAAATAAGAAAATATAATAACATAGAAGATAGGAAAGCAATGCGACATCTTAAAGTAGAATATAAGTATCTTCTTACAAAGAGGAAAAAAGATTCTAATAGTTATCAGTGGAGTTGTCTTCTGAGAGTGATTAAATTGAAAGATTAATTTTGTACTGTCAGAGCAGGAATCCCGTAGATGCCATTTGCACTCTGCAGAAAGATTTTGATATTATTCAGCAAACTTTAATTAATTCATGTTTATTGCTAAATGTAAATAAAACTCAATGGACCCTATTTTCTGTGAAATCTAAGATAGATCATCAAGCAACTTCAACTTTAAATGTTAAAACTCTGAAGGGGACTAATTTGTCTAGAACTTCTTCGTATAAATATTTAGGTATTATGTTAGATGAGTCGATGAAATTTGAATTACATATTCATATGCTTTCTAATAAACTTAAGAAACTATTGTCCTTTTTCTATAGGAATAAATCATGCTTTATCTTTAAAATTTGTAAACAATTGGTTAATTCTTTATTCATACCACAAATAGATTATGGTGACTGTATCTATATGAGAACAACTGATGCAGTCTTAAAAGTGTTGGATCCTCTTTATCATAGTGCATTAAGATTCATCACTGGTTTTCCTTCGCGTACCCATCACTGTAATCTTTACTTTGAATCGAGCACCTTGCACCTTTATCAGTTTGGATACAAACTCACTGGATGCTCTATATATATACAGTAAATTTGTTTTGAGTAAATTACCCCCATATTTGCTGGGATCAGTTATTATTAAAGAACATAATAGATATTCCCTTAGATCAGCTGATTATCCTCAATATTTCTTACCAAGATTTAAAACTAGATTTGGTAGCTATAGTTAGCAGTTGCAGTCCCAATGACCTGGTTATCTATCCAAAGAAAATTTAAATTGACAATTATTATTACATTTTCGCACTTTAAACGACTGCTTGTTAGATTTATGACATCTGAATGTAGATTCTGTTAAGTGACTCATAACTTCATAATTCTGTGCATCTATGTAACTGAATATGTCTTTATATTTGCGTCTTTATGTATGTGTCTTCTTTTATGTTTTGTACTGATGGATGCAATAGTAAATGAGAGATTTTCTCTCAGTTTTGCTCTCCAATAAATTGAAATTGAAAGATAATGCTACTTTTTGGCAGCTGGTTGCATTTGGAGTGGAAGAAGGAAGGTATAATGTGTTAGGTGTAATTCTGGGGGGGGGGAGAATATTTTGAAAGAATCTTTAATAAAGTGTATGGTAAAGAGATGGGAGTAGAAATGATTTGAGGCAAAGATCATGAAGAGGTTCTACAAATCTCAAAAGAAGAGGTGGTTGGTGCAATCCCAGCTCACAGAAAAAACAAGGCAGCAGGAATAGATGAGGTGAGAGCTGAAGTCTACCAGGTAGACCCTGAATGGTGGGCTGAGTTATTGTTGAGTGTGTTTCAAAATATTGTTAAATATAAAAAGATCTCAGGGAATTGGAATGCTGGTGTGATAGTTCCTCTACATAAGAAGGGCTCAGTGAACTTACCAGAAAATTACAGCGCTATTTCTTTCTTGAATATTAGTCTCAAAATATTCTCCAGAATAATTTTAGAGAGAGTACAGAGCTGGATAGAAGACAAGAACATACTATCTAAATTCCAGGCGGGTTTTCAGAAAAGGAAATCTACAGTAGATCAAATGTTTATTTTACAATATATCTTAGACAAATATACTCAAATTTATTTATTTGTTCATTTATTTATTTATTCATTTATATTTATTTATTTACATAAAATCTTGGAATTACAACCCTTTGAGTCAGGGACTCATTTACAAAGACCCCACATCATACATTGAATGGAGACAAATACAGAGTATGATAAGTACAGTGACTAAGTACAGAGACAAAATGGATAATACACTGAAGGTGTGTAACTGTGAATCATAAATTAGAATCAGAGTAAATTTAGCAATGGAACTTAGCCATTGCTAGAGGAGTTTATCTGCAATCACAGTTAGAGCTGGACATAATGCGGGTATGTAGCACAGATTTAAAAGGCCCCAGCCTGGGAATAGATAGGGCAGTACTAGGGAGGGAGTTCATCCAGAGTGGTGCCCTGTAGCAAAAGGAACTTTGGCTGGCAGTGGTCCTTGCAAAAGGGATGCAAAAGGTAGTGGTGACAGAGTGTCTTGTGGCCCTAGTTGGCAAGCACGTCTGGAGGAGAGAAAGACAGCCAGGAGGAGCTTGCCCTAGTTGAATTTTTTGGCCAATAAGCAGGTCTGATAGAGTAGGCGCCCCTGAAAGTTTAACCAGGATGACCATTGGTAGAGGTCACAGGTATGTGTGAGGCGAGCGCAGCCTATGGCCAGTTGGCAGGCTTTGTTAAGGGTGCGCTTAATGCTGGTCAGGGCAGTGTCAGAGGCGACACCATATATGACTATGCTATAGCCTACCAGGGAAAGGATGGAGTTAGAGATGGCTAAATGGAGGACATCAGGAGGGAGACAGGGCCTATATTTATACAGGAAACTGATTCTAATGTTTATTGCAGAGCAAGTCGATGCTATATGCGCACGGAAGGTAAGGGCTGAGTCTAGGGTGACCCCTAGATATTTAAAACTGGCAACTGATTCTAGCGTGATACCCTGGGAATTCAGTATGGATAGTGTGGTCATGTTGTGTTTATGTTGAGGTGGGACAAATAGCATGACCTTCATTTTTTTGTAGTTGAGGACAAGTTTGTGGGAGGAGAACCACAATTCTATGTCTGTGAAGGAGCCCTGCACGGATTGTTGGAGCTTGGTAGGGTCTGGGTGCCTGCTAAAGATCACAGCATCATCAGCATAAAGGAGCAGGTGCCCAGAGAAGGCCAGAGGGAGGGAGTTTAGGTATAGGTAGAAAAGGAGCGGGCCAAGGGTGGACCCTTGTGGGACACCTGACCAGACTGGGAGACTAGTAGAAAGGGTGCTATTTGTTTTTACTTGCAGGGTACATTCATGGAGATAGTTGGAGAACCAGTCAGCTGTCTCTTGGGATACACCAACAGAGAGGAGGGAGGTAATCAGCATACTGTGATTGACATTATCAAAAGCCTTGGACAGATCAATATAGACAGATCCAGCCAGGGCTCCTTGGTCAAGGGCATCATGGATAAAGGAGGTAAACTCAAGCAGGGCAGTAGTTGCATTGTGCCATTTCCTAAAGCCATGCTGCTGCTGGCACAGTAGATGGTGCGAGTCTAAATAGTTAGTAAGTTGATCTGCAGCTACTTTTTCCAGTGCTTTAGAGAGGGGAGGAATTATGGAAATCAGCCTATAATTACTACTAGAGGAACGGTCACCATTTTTGTGAACTGGAGTGATGTCCACCTTTTCCATAGTGTAGGGAACTGCCCTAGGTACAGGGACATGTTGAGTATTTTTGTTAGGGGTGCTAGGACAGCATCCAGAGTTAAGGAGAGCAGTTTTACATCGAGAGAGTCACCACTCTGTCTTGTCTTTTCAAGGAACATGGTGAGATATGTATGAGCGACACTACGGTAGATCATTTTGAAGTATAAAGGAGGAGCACTGAGGGGTGGCGGGAACTGTCCAGTAGATGCAGAAAAAAAGTCAGGAGGGAGGATAGAGCTGAGGTCAGAAAAAGATGCATTGAAGGCATTAGCTATCTTACTAGGGTCTTGGGTGGAAACACCATTGATGACAAGCATAGAGGGAGGAGGGGAGGGAAGGGAGATTTGCCACTAAACTCCTTCATATTTTCCCAGAACCTCTTCCCATTTCCCCAGGTGGCATTAAAGTGGACTGATAGAAAGCTGCCTTAGCCTGACAGATAGCCCAGGTGTATGAGTTACGGGCAGCACTATACAGTTGGCGATCAGAGGGGCGACCAGACTCAAGGGCATGGTGCCATAGGTTATCACGGGCCTTCATTTGGTCAAGCAAGGACTGATTTACACAGGGGGAGGATTTAGTTTTTTCAGTCCGCTTAACAAAGGGGGCAAAGGTATCATAGGCAGCTTGGAAGGAGCTGATGAAGAAGGACAGGGCTGCATCCACTGATGACAGATGATCTAGTGGATACCAGTTGAGGTTGAGGAGAAGGTTTTGGAGATGCGCCAAGGACCCCTTCTTTAGCTGGTGATACATGACAATCCTCGGGGGGGCCTTCCAGCTATTCAGCCAGTGGCAGGTAACAGGGAGTGATCACTGAGTGAGTCTGGGAAGACCTGGACATCCTGTAAGCACTCAGGATGGTTCATAAAGATGAGATCAATGAGGGAACTAGTGCCCCTGTGGTGGTTTACTCTGGTAGGGGTAAGGACCATTTGTGTTAGATTTTGGGCTGTGGCTGCATCCCTGATGGAGGATTTATGGGGGCAAGCCAGTTAGTGTTGAAATCACCTAGGGCAATGATTTCTGAGATTTTTGGTAGTTGGGCGATGATATTTAGGATGGATGAGAAAGCCTTCTTTTGGTTGCAAATGGCTATGTAGGCTGACATTAGGCAGAGAGATTTACCTGAGTTCCTGACTGCTATCGTAAGGGTAAGGGACTGTGCACCTGCCACACTGTTCATTGTAGGAATTTTAAGACCGTGTAGGTGGTCCTGAATGTACAGTGCACTCCCACCACCCTGCCTATCCAGTCTGTCTGATCTGAACAATGTATAGCCCGGTATGTAGGCAGCCGAGTCTGGGGTATTGTGGGTTAGCCATGTTTCAGTTAGAGCAAGTGCATCGGGGTTGTAGAGGCAGACCCATGCTTGGAGTGGGGCGAGATTTTTTTTGAGGCTATATATATTTATGGTGGCCAGCCATAGCCTTTTGGATTGCATTGATAGGCAAGGGGTGGGGTAGAGGGGCCAGGATTGGGGTGTACATTGCCCATAAGTAGCAGCAAGATAATAGAGATCCTCGATAGGGCACTTTTTATGATCATCTTGTGAATACGCAGTGCCAGGCCTGCGAGTTGAGGTAGTCTGTTAACGAGATGAGAGTAGACAAAGTGCAGTTTTTATGGGCTATATATAAGGGGGGACTGTGGCTGCTGGGAGCAGGTGGCTAGGAGCAAGTGGGAGGCAGTGGCGGAGCAAGGTTTGGGAGCATTGGGAGCCAGGGGTAGCCATTCAATCAATCACAGGCTCCACAATGGCCACTAAACAGTGAATAAAGATAGTGGTGGGGCACCACTGCTCACACTGGGGCAGCCAGGAGGGACGACCACTCCCCCAGCCTCCCCCTAGCTCTGCCACTGGTGGGAGGTAGGGTTGGTAGGATATGGTTACTGAAGGAGGAGTAATCATAGGGGCTGGCAGCAGAAGGGATACTTGGGGGACAGGAGGGGGCTAGTGTGAGGTTGAGCAGGGAGGAAGTAGGGGGGAGGTACGCCAAGGAGGAGAGTTATAGAGAGGTGAATAAGCCAGGTCATCATTCTGTGTGAGAGAGAGAGAGATAGTAGTGTTGCTAACAGTATGTGGAATGGTATTTAGTATAGGATATATAGATGTAAATGCTATGAGTAAAGGAAGGCAATAAGCTTATTGTTGCTATGAGAGGGGAGGAGATATAAAGTTAGCAGATAGAGTGGGATTAAGAGTAAACTGAAATTTCACACACCCGACAGTGTGTAAGGAAGATTTGTCAGCAATAGCAGCCACCAGTGGCAGGTGCTGATAGCCTGCAGATGGAAAAGTTGCCTGATTGGTTTCTGCGTGTCACATGTCTCTGACTATATAATACACAGACGACCAAGGGTGGTGGGGAGCCAGAGCTCAGCGACAGCGGGGAACTCTTCAGTCAGATGCTAAAACACCATGGTCCCAATTCAGATCAGAGCTTGTTGCTGTACCTGGGCTGTTTGTGGGGGAGGGCATCCTTCTGCCCTCACAGACCCTTGGGGGATTTTCTTTACTGTGGAGGGGAAGGAGAAAAACAGGATAGTTAAAATCAGGTATGTTTTTTGGGGAAGGGCTGCTGAAACAAAGAGAGGGGGGAGGGGGATGGTAGTGTGCACCAAGAGAAGCTGCGTAGCCCATCCCAAGTAATTAATTCAGCACTACAGCAGGCTAGCCCACTGACTGCTATTTAGCAATTAGAATTTACAAGCAGTTTTACTGATTTGCACTAGTGAGTAGCGCACAGTGTTTCCCTGCAGATTATCTTGCCAAGGATAAAATTAAAAGTAAAAGGGTCAACAGTAGCTCATATAGTACTGCTATGACAAACAGCAAATTCAAACAGTAGTAATGGTCACAATTTGGTTAGCTTCACATGCAGTATACAGTGAGGATTTACATGCAGTAAAATCTAGTCAGCTTTCTTGCAATATCTACTTAATTAAAATTAAGGCTGCTAAAAGGAGCATTACAAAATGAAGGGATTCAGCCCGGCAAGCAGTGAAAATGCCATCTTCATTCATGGGGCGACTTAAAATAAAAGTTAAAGGTGCTCTGCATTTGAATAAAAAAAAGGTGCCAAGTCCTCTTCGGCCAGATGCTAAAACACCATGGTCCCAATTCGGCTCAGAGTTTGTTGCTGTACCTGGGCTATTTGTGGATGAGGGCATCCTTCTGCCCTTATGGACCCTCAGGGGATTTTCTTTACTGGGCTGTTCGTGGGGAAGGGCATCCTTCTGCCCTCACAGGATCCTTGGGGGATTTTCTTTACTGGACTGTTTGTGGGGGAGGGTGTCCTTCTGCCCTCATGGACCCTCAGGGGATTTTCTTTACCATATAAAGACTGGTAACATAAATGCAGCCTTTACTGACATCAAATATGCATTCAACTCTGTGCAAAGGGAGACTTTATGGCAAATTTTGGAAAATAAAGAAATGGAACCACAATTACTGGAAATTATTAAAATCTTACATGAAGATAGTAAAGCAGTCATTAGAAATGGTAAAGATGGTATTTTGACAAAAAGTATAGAAGTTAAAAATGGGGTTAAACAGGGCTGTTTACTTGTCCCAACATTGCTTAATCTCTATATAGATGCAATAGTGGAGAAACTAGAGAGTACTGAGAGCTTTCCTCCAATAAAAATTCTAGTATACACAAATGATGTGGTGTTACTTTCTCAAACCCCTCTGGGATTAAAAAGAGCAATATGAACAACTTCAAGTGTAGTAAAGAGACTAGGCATGGAGCTAAATCTGGAGAAAACAAAGGTAATGGAATTTGATAGGAAAGGAAAAAGAAGATTATCCTGGTTAATAAACGGGTCTAGAATAGAGGTAGTGGATGAATTCCAATATTTGGGGTGATTTTTAGTAACAATAGTAAATGGAAGAAGCAGGTTAAAAGGGTGAAAGATAATGCAACTAAAACACTCAATGGCATTACACATTTTGCCCAAGTTATGGCAAAAGATTCTTACCTGGCACACTATCGCTGCCTTAAGGCAAAAGTACACTAGCAATTAATTTATGAGACTGAATTATGGGGTCTGTGTTGCAAATTTAATGTTGTTGAAGTGATACAAAATCAGTACATGAAGGAAGTTCTGGGGGTTCGCTAATATATGTCAAATGCCATGGTTAGGGCTGAGACTGGTACGGTATCCTTGCATGCAACTATTTTGAAAAATGCATTGTATACTGGAAAAAGATTATATTTGCTCCAGAGGACAGCCTGCTGTTTAATTGCTGGATAGAAATGACTAAAAGGCATGACCAGTCACTATTAACTTGGGGGCAAGACTCAATGAGGTGATGAATAAGTATGAGCTTGAGCATAATGCAATTTTTAGTTTGGCAACTAATCCTATTAGATTTGCACAAGAAGCAATTGAAAGAGCTTTGGACATTACAAAGCAAAAAGATCTAGAAATTATTAAATCAGCCTGGAACACTGAAAATCTGAAAAATATTAAAACTTTGTTTGACGTGGAAAGATATTTAATATCATGTGAAAATAAAAAATATAGGAAAGCCCTAACATTATTAAGAATGAGTTTGTATATCTAATGGGGAAATTTAAAATACAATGGAAGTACTGCCCAAGCTTGTACTGTGTGTACAAATGCAAAAATGAGTTTGTCTCACCTAATTTTAGATTCTCCTAGCTCCAGAAGGAGAGAAGTGATACTATTGGGAATGAGTTTCGAAATCTAGAGGGGTATATGAAAGAAGAGCAGTTGAATTTCATATGTAATACAAAAAAATGAAAGATTTTTGCACTCTCTAGTTTTTCTTATTTAATTGCTAAGTGATGTAAATGGAGGCTTTAAATAATGGGTATTTTAATGGTGATGTTTCTGGAGTTTGTATAATGGAGAGATAGATGGAATATGGTATATGTTTATATCTATGCATGCTTTTCAAATGTATGTGTTGTAGGGAAATATGTGATTTTATCGTAGTACATGTAATGAATGTCTATTTTTATACATGTGTGCAAATAAATTTGAACCTTGAACCACATTTTTTTATAGTGGCTCTGGCAGGCAGCTCCGGAACTCCCTCAGAGGGACTCAGTCTCCAGCTTACCACCTTCCCGATTCCTGACTCTCCAGAAAGTCCCCCACAGGTTAACCCCCCCCCCATGGTAGGGCCAAGGTCGAAGGATGTTGACTTTCCCTCCCCACCGGAGACCAATATCTAGACTCACGGGGCTAAGTCAGGCACTGTGGAAGCCATCATGGAGCCTGCCAGCTCCAACATTTTGTTGTTTTTTTCTCCGCCCCTTGCCACGGGTGCCTGTATGTGTGTGGAGGCACATACTTGCAGCAACCCCACGGCACTGTCCCTATTTGAGTTGCTCCCTGACTGCACTACCTCCAGGCCTCTACCCAGGGGAAACCTTGCAGCGGGAGTAGCTGGGTGCCCACCTGGGAGTGGAGAGCTGCCTGTTGACCACTCAGTCCATCTCCCAGATTACTGCCCCCGCTGACCCCCGATGGCCCGGGCTTGTTCCCGGACCCAAGTCACTGGCGTAGCACAATGTGTTGCTTCCAGCACCTCAACTCTTAGTGCCACTGGGCTGGCATGGGTTTTTCTAAATTAGCTTTTTGTTTAAAAATTATTGCAGAATCAGCCACATAATTGTATAGAGTGTGGGACTGCTGCAGAGATTTACTTATGGCTGTAGGTGGCAGCCTGTATGCGCCAGCTGTGTGTGTGTGTGTGGGTGTGCACAGTTTCAAGTATTCCCACAGCACTCCAACAAGATAGGGGTTATTTGAAGCAAATGCAGATTTATTTGGCAAAAATTCCAAGTTTACTCACTGGCCACTTATTTGCCCTGGCACTTCAGGTTTAAACCACCCTTTGTCAGGGGGTATGGTCAGTAGCGGATGACACAGTTTATATAGTGAATACAATTAATACATAATTGAACTGTTTGTGTCATCTCCCATTGACTACGCCCCCTGATGAAAGGTTGTTTAAACCCAAAGCACTGGGGCAAGTAAGTGGCCAGTGAGTAAACTTGGTATTTTGCCAAATAAATCTGAATTTGCTTCGAATAACTTCTGTCTTGTTGTAACCCTGTGGAAATACTTGAAACTGTGTATCATTTGGGCTGGCAGACCTTTTTCTCCTGCACCCTCTATATACTGTGCTTACAGCATACTAACTGGGTTTTGTTTTTTGTGTGTGTGGCAGCCCATCTGAGCCAGGTGTTGTGGGTGGTGTGGAATGACCCCAGTGCTGGTGAGATGGCTTTGAGGGCTGGAAAATAGTTTAGTCTTGCGGTCATACTGGGAGGCGTACGTTCATTGCAGGAAAATGCATGGTCATGTGGTGTGTTTTGTCTAATCAGGGACCTCAATTGTCACTGATTTTTCCTTCCTATTTTACACATACGTACATAAGAAGAAGCCAGCAGAAGAACACCATTTGGTCTAGCTAGACTGCTCTTATTGTAAGGTCCACAACTTGAGCTACTGACCCTGACCCCCACTCCTCCCATCCTTTCTATCCTCCCTATCCATGATCCTTACATACTGTACATACATACATAATGTTGGCAGATAAGGACCTATATGGCTCACATAGTTTGCCCAGTATCACCCTAGCTACTGAGCACCCACTTCCCCCCCAGCTCTTACCTAGTCCCCTTCCCTCCCAGGATTCCCAAGTGTCTGTGCCATGTGTGCTTGAAACCTGAGACTGTTTCTACCTCTACCATCTCTTCCAGCAAGGTTGTTCCATGCATCTACCAACCTCTCCTTGAAAAAGTACTTCCTCGTGTTACCCCTAGATTGCCCACCATCTAACTTCATACTGTGGTTCCTAGTTGCTGAACATCCTTTCATTTGAAATAGGCTCCCTTTTGCATCCCATTAATACCTTTTAGATACTTGTATGTCTTGATCACATCCCCACCGACTCCCCTCTCTTTCCTTCTATGACTATCCCAGCCTCTCTTAAAGCTGCCCATCATGTTCAACAAGACCACCTCTTTCGGCAGCACATTCCAAGTGTCCACCTCCCTGTCCATGAAGAAGTGCTTCCTGACCTCCCTCCTAAACCTCCCCCCTCCAGCTTAAGATTGTGTCTCCTTGTGTTATGGTTGCCACTTAGCTTAAAGAGACCTGCACCTGTAAACAAACGTTCAGCTTAGTGTGTCTCTCCTGGTAAAACAAAGGTTAAAAAAAAAAAGAGACCCTCCTTATCAACCTTATTATACCCTTTCAAGTAGTTTCAGATATCAGTCATGTCACCCCTCTCTCTTCTGTCCTTCACAGAGTGCATGTTTGGTGCCCTCAACCTCTCATCATATGCCTTATCCTACTGACCCACTATCACCTTTATAGCCCTCTTCTGGCCTTCTCCAGCAGGTTAATGTCCTTTTTGAGATGTGGGCACCAGTACTGAACTTCATACTCTTGATGTGGCCTCACCAGTGACCTGTACAAGGGCAGTATAACCTTTCCTCTCCTAATACTGATCCCCTATCTATGCATCCCAGCACCTGGTTTGCCATTGCTGCTGCTTTCTTGCACTTCGTGGAATGCTTCAGGTCACTGGTGATCATCACTCCCAGGATCTTCTTCTCCTCTGATGCAGATACCTGGACTTCAACCAGGTAGTACTCTGTCATGGGATTCTTGGCTCCAATGTGCATAACTTTGCATTTCTTGGCATGAAGTCAAACTGCCAAATCCCAAACCACCTCCCCAGCTTTAGCAGATCATCCTGTCGGTCCTGTTTATTTTCAGCTGTGTCTCCTCTCCCACAGAGCTTGGAGTCATCCATGAATAGGACATTTTGCCCTTAATGCCATCCCCAATGTCATAGATGAAGAGATGGAAAAACACTGGCCCCATCACTGAGCCCTGTGGGACCCCACTGGTAACATTTCTGGTGCCACATAACTCTCCCCACACAACTATCCTCTGAGTTCTGACCCTCAGACAGTTTTCCAGCCATTTTGTCATCTTCTCCCCAGCCTCCAAGATCAGCCAACTTCTTGATCAACCTTTTGTTGGGCACAGTCAAAGGCCTTGCTGATATTAAGATACCACTCATCCCTTGTCTACTGTCCTAGTGACCCAGTCAAAGAAGTCAATCAGATTCGTTTGACATGCTCTCCCCAACATGAGACTGTGCTGCCTCACATTCTGGAGACCATGCACCTCTAGATATTCTATCAACCTTTCCTTTAGTATGGTCTCCATGAGCTTGCACACTATATATATATATATATTCTTTGCAAAATGCACCAGTTAGGGAAATTTAATGCCACAAAAGTAGGGAAATGTGGCATTAGGGTTTCTCACCCTAACATCCCCATCACCCCAAGCAGCAAAAGGAAAAAACATTAGGGTTTTGGGTCTCCGGAGTCTTGATAAATCAATGGTGGGGTCTTCCTTGGGGGTTGTTCAACCCTAATGCCCAACACATTTCATGAGCAAACAATGTCCCACATGATCTCCTTTCTTCATGCAGGGCCCCCAGGGTGATAGAGGAGCATTAGGTTTGACAACCCACAAGGAAAATCCCACAACTGATTTGCCAAGACTCTGGAGAACCAGAACCTTAATATATTTTACATTTGCTGCTTTGGGGGTTGGGAGCATTAGGGTGAGAAATCCTAATGCCACATTTCCCTATTTTTGTGGTATTGAGTTACCATAACCAGTGCATTAACACAGTTTTTGCAAAGAAGTTCCTTACTTTTTTAGATGGTATAATCAATTTCTTATTTGCCTTTGGAAGCTGGGCCCTGCTCTCCCATCCCACCATAGATGCAGACATGTATGTTGCCTTGGAAGTGCAGGACCCAGAGGGCCCTGAGCTTGCATTTCAGCCAAAACAGAAATTAAATTATCAGCATAGCCTTGTTATTACCCCACCTCATGAACACCATACTGAGAATTTCCAAATCCCTGTCAAAACATCGTTCTATATCACTGCAACGTTATTCCATGCCACAGGGCAAAAACACATTTTTACCCAGATTAGAAAAAATGACAGCTGTCACATTCCTGAGGTAGTGTAAAAAAATGGCTATGTTGAAAATTTGGGGTCAAAATATTTATAATTACCAATGTTACTAACAAGCATAGTAAAATTTCAATGTATATTCATAACTTTATCATTTTAACATACTGTGACCCAAATTTTCAACATAGCCTCCTTATGACCCCCCCACCACCACCACCACGAACAAGGGTGGTGAAAATGTTCAAATCCCACCCAAAAGGAAATTTCATAAAGCAACTGCAAAATTGCCTTTGGGAATGGATTTGAAAATACCACTGACATTGTTCATGAGTGGGGTCCCCAAAAGGTCAGGTTTAAAATTTGATGTCAAAATATGCAAAAATGACCAAGTTATGCATCAAAGTTGAAAACCCCATTGAAATGCATTGAACACCATTTACCTTAGTTTCTCATATTGCAGTTGCTGGTTCCAGCAGCAAGATTTGTCTTCCATTGAAGAGCTGATATGTGCCCTGTGACCTGTTTAGGTGAGTGAGGGTGTGTGGGGGTGTATTGAGGGGTGTGGGTGGTTGGTGCTGAGTGGGTGGTGGGGTGGGTGTGTCAGATCGGATAGGGGCAGTTTTTTTGTGGGGAAAAAAACATTGAGGGCCATTTTCTTTATTTCAGGCATGGAGAGCAATTGATGGATGGGGTGTGCCCCTAGACACCAGAGAAACATAGTATTACAGGAACGATGATCAGAGGGCAGTCCACTAGACACCAGGGACACAAACAACAGTATTACAGGGACAGCAACTGGGGAGGGGGTGCCACTAGACGCCAGGGAAAGAAATCAGTGTTGTACTGTACTTGTATAGTGTTGTATCATTGCTCTGCCACAAGGGGCCCCTCAACTACAGTGAGCCCCTCGTATCAAGCAGACTGCAGTGTAAAGACATCTGGGGGAGAGAACCATGCAGTCAGCCAGAAATGCAAGGGTGGACCATATCTGGACCATATCTGCTCTTATAACTGTCCTCTGGGTATATCTATGTTTTTTTTTTCTTCAAAAGGCTCACACAGGAACAGTAAGAGAATGGCACCTTTAATCACTGACTTGAGCATTGTTATTGTGTTTTGGTTACACCCCCCCAGTCCAAGCCATCTGGTTTCGATTTCTCGAAGAGTTTTGGTTTGCTGTCTCAACAGCTACTCTACCTAAAACAGGGTGGATGAGGAACACTATGAACCAACCCTTCCATGGTGGGTACACTATGTTGACTGAGAATGTATTCACTGTGTTTGAGCTAGGTGGAGGGAGGTAGACCATTGTAAGGAGGAGGAGAGCAAGTGAAGCATGGTGGAGGAAGTTGCAGCTGTTAACAGAAAAGGGATCAATGCTAGTTTTGGAGCTGTCAGTGTTAGTAAACATTTACAGTACTGCTGCTGCTGCTGTTAGACCTTGGTCAAGGGCACAGTGTGTCAAGGACACAGTGAGCACAGTTATTGCTAATGAGATACATGGAATCCCGATCATTTTGTAGTCTTGATAATCAGGGGATTGTACTGTATGATGGGGACCGTGATTGGTGGGGAAGGATCAGGCAGTGGGGCACCACTGCACCACTAGATGCCAGGGAAACAGTGACTCACTAGAGCCCACAGCGTGAGTTACAGCTGTGGCTGTAGAAATCAAGAATGTCCTGCTGTTCTCATATAGATAACGCGGGGGAATGGCTCCTCTCATTAAGTTGGGAACTGGAGATGTTGGGTACCCAGAAAAGGTATTTTGCCCCTCATTTTAACAAACAAACAACAGAATCTAGCTAAACCAGGCTTGTTTAGCTAGGTTCAGGTGTATGTTTCTTAAAATGACATCATTTGTATGCATTTTCCATGCTTTGTTAGTTCAAAGAAAAAAACAACAAGATGGGGATCTCACAGCACAAAAAAAGTTTTGTACCGTGAGAAATGGGTATCTGCAACTTCAAATTTTTCATTTTGCATCAGAATGTTATCTTGAAATCCCTATTGAGCATGCTCAGAATGGAAAACACTACTTTTTAAAGCCATATGACTCTGGAACAGTTTCATATTTTTTCACCAAACCTATCAAAGGCACTACTTTAGGACATGACACATTTCCCCTGAAAATTTTGGGAAAAAATTCCATTCCACGTAGGCTGTAGGTGAGAGCAAAACAAAAACATGATAAGTATAGAAAAAAAGTTAGCCTTTTATGAAAAATGACAAATGCGGATCTCAGAAACCGCACAAGCTGACATCACAAAAATTTCCACAGATCAAGACCTTGCCTCCCAGGCAACATATTAAACATTTCAGCTCATTTAATCAAATAGTGCCTAAGATATTAAAGTGTAAAGTTAGGGGTTTAACATTGAACACCCTACTGAACTCAAACTACAGTGGTGCTACCGCACCACTATAATAAAGTATATATAGAAAGATACACTTTTTTATCATCAAAGTTGTGTTCTTTGAAACAAGTTTTAAAAAATATTCTGGGGCTGATTCTCAAAGCAGTTAGAATGACACAAGGTGCCTGTGTCAAAGATATAAGATGCAAGTGGCACCTTGCATCCAAAGATGTGCCCTAAGCTGTTCTCAAATGCAACCTGCGACAAATCCAGACTGCTTGTGGCAAAGGGGGCTTGCACTAGCCTTGCCCCATAAAATAGGCTGCGGCATGGTGCTAGGGAGTTTGTAGCAGATGCAAGCTGCCACATCCCCAAAAATGATATTCCAAAACCACCCACAGAGAACAACTGTCTAAGTACATTTTGACCAGTCAGGGGCTGGTCTAAGTGAGCTTAGGTGTCCTCTGGGGGCTTCACCAATGTGCCACCAGGGTCCCAATACCCTGTAGTACATTACGCTTCCCCCATGATCTCCAAGCCCTGTGTAAAGTAAAATAAGTATATGCCCTGTAATTCAAGGGCACCCCTGCCCCAACCCCCAATCTCCAATTCTGTGTAAAGTAAAATAATCGTATGTAAAGGGCATCCCCACCCCCACAACAGCCCCACTCTCTGATCCCTGATCCCCCTAAAATAGAAGCTAAACATTCCCTAGTAGTCTAGCGGTCCCCCTACCCCCACCCCAGTTGGCAGTACCCCATCTCCCGCCTCCCCCCTCCCATCCTTGAGCCTGGTACCAGCACAGTCCTACTCATACCTCCGCAGCTGGCTGCCAACTGAGTTAATAAATAATAATAATAAACTTTATTTTTAAAGCGCCTTTCGTGAACCAAGATGCTGTACAATAAAAAACATATAAATACAATAAAATACATAGCAATATAACCAAATGGCAAAATAGCTAAATATCGAAATAGCAAAAAATTTTCAATCTAAGTAGGCGCTAAGCCACAAATATGTCTTCAAGTCCTTCTTAAAGCTCTCCACAGTCATGCATTCACATATCTGATGGGGTAGAGAATTCCACAGGGATGGGGCCGCATACATAAATGCATAGGCCCCTGATGTCTTAAGAAGTACTCTGGGAATCTCTAGCAACCCCTCGTCAGCTGAGCAGAGTGGTCACCCAGGGCAGTAGGGACACAAGAGCTCTTTCAGATAGACCGGGTTCAGTCTGTGCAGGGCCTTAAATGTCAGAAGACTGACCGTGAAGGTGATCCGCCACTGAATCGGCAGCCAGTGCAGTTTGCGCACCACCGGTGTGATGTGACTCGACGAGGAATCCCCATCAACAACCATGCTGCAGCATTCTGCATTAGCTGCAAGTGGCGGATATCAACCCCGGGAAGCCCTAGGGAAAGGGAGTTGCAGGATTCAAGGCGCGAGGTCACAAATGCATGGATCAACATTGGAAGGTTGCCCGATGGAACAAGGTGCTTAACCCTGGTGATGTTCCTCAGATGGTAAAAAGAGGACTTGATGACTGCCAACACCTGCGAACGCAGTGTCAGCCCGTCATCAAGAATCACCCCCAGGTCTTGCACCCATTCAGAGGAAGGAAGCTGGACACCCCCTAGACAAAGTCCGGTGAGCTGTCCAGCCCCCAATCCCCCTGTCCGGTGACCCGGGTCCACAACCATCACCTCAGTCTTTCCAGAGTTCAACTTCAAACAGCTGAAGCTCATCCAGTCCTGGATTTCTGTGATGCAGTTGTTGAATACCAAGCACACACTATCCTGGTCGAGTACAAAAGGCAGGTAGAGCTGGGTATCATCAGCACAGGATGGAAACCTCAGCCCATACTGTCTTACAATGTCTCCTAGGGGTAGCATGTACACTGTGAACAACATGAGGGACAACACCAAGCCCTGAGGGACCCCACATGGAAGACAGAATGGATCAGAGGAAAATATCCCCGACACCACCCTCTGAGTTCTGCCAGTGAGGAAGTTATCAATGAATGCGTACTGTACAGTACGTATTCATTGATAGCTCAGATGGTGGCCACCTGTGGAGGTGTGAGGAGGGCTGTGCTGGTCTCCAGCTGAGGGATGGGGGAAGAAGGGAGGTGGGGCACTGCCAACAAGGGTAGGGCTGGGGGGACCACTTGACTACCAGAGAATAATTGGCTTCCACTTCACGGGGATTGGGGATCAAGGCTGTTGCAGGGGCAGGGGTGCCCTCGACATACTGGGCATATGTTTTTTTTACATTATGCAGGATCGGAGATTGAGGCTGGGGGTGACCCCTAGAATTACAGGGCATATACTTATGTCACTTTACATGGGATAGGAGATCGGGGCTGGGGGACGCTAGGCACCAGGCACCTGTCTAAGTTGCTATTGCTGCAGGGCCAACCCACAACTTGTGGCATACCATCCTGTTGTGTGCCCTTGTGTGGCACAGGGATGCGTTTGCACAAGCTGTGGGACATAGCCACTGGGACCCTACCTGATAGAAAATTGGGCACTGGGTACCCGGCACATAGACAATCGATGCATGTCACCTTTGACGTGGCTTTTGCAGACCCTTTGAGAATCAGCCATTCTGATTTTATTTTCACATTTACACAATAAAAAAATAAGAATGACATAGTTTTCCAGTGTTATGTACATTTGTAAATTTTCTGCATGAAGGGGGACAACTCAATATGATTGTGGCCACCATATCAGAAGATAATAGTATTCTGTAAAACAGGACCATAATCTTTTCAAGTTTTACGTAGAGAAGGTGTCACACACCTTGCCATTTCTATTCGTATCCAAATACAACCAAAAGAAACTTGCAATTGCATCATCCTGTTCACTCCAATAATCTTTAATTTAAGTGTTTTGCACAATTAAGCTAACATTACATATTTTTCATTTACATACAATATGAAAATAAAGACCAATAAAGAGATATTTTTCATTTATATAGGGTAGGAAAACAAAGAACAATAGTGTTATCAGGTGAGGTATCCCTGCAAGGTGCACTGATTTTCATCCAGATTGCTACTAATTAACATAATGACATGGATTGTTTAATTATACAATGTAATTGTTGCTAGACAATTTATCCTGGCAGCGTTTGAGTGATGGCATGTTTGGAAATGGAATCAGTTCTTCTTTCTATCCCTTATGCTTTTCTTAATCAGACTCTGCCACCCGTCCAGGAACTTCTTCAAGTAGATGTCAGTTGTTTAGGAAGTTTAATTTACCACTTGTGTGGCCTGCTGTTTTCTAATGGAATAATGTTGCTATTTATAACTGCTGTGTCTCCCCTAGATTTAGATATACTGTCCTGTCAAAGTCATCATGATAAGTGGGAACAATCAATATCTAGTGTCAGTCTGACAAGGTACAGTTTCTTCTTGTTCAGCATATACACACACGTTTTACAGCAGGGACAGCAACAACTTTATATAAAGTTAATGATTATACATCAAAGCAAACCAGGTAAAAAAATCAAAGGGAAGATGAAAATATGATTTGTTTAGTTTTTAACAGAAAAGGGATGGAGACTGCCTTTGTAAATTGCAATTTTCCTTCATAAATATGCTTCATGTTTTTAGTCCCCATTTATTTGTTCATGTTCTTCAGTGATGTAGAATGCAACTGTATGTGGAGACAAAACTACAGCTGCCAGGTTGGTCATACAAAAGATTCAAACAAGCTGAACTTTGGCTGTCTAACCATTTACAGATGAACTCAAACCTTCGGACAAGTTGAAAAATAAAATTTTACCTGGCTTAAGCTGGAAAAGCCAGCCAAACAAAGCCAGTCTCTATGTTGCTCTTCTGGTTTTATTTGATTAAAAAACAAAATTCCTCCCTAGTCCCAAGCCCCTAGAAACTGCAAGACAAAGAAGCCCCACCCTATGACTCCCTGTTCTTTTTATGTTTGCTTGCGCACGCAGTGCACAAGAAACATATTAATTTAAGTAGAGCATTGCAGAGGTACGGCAGTGTGTGACCAATGCAGCCCATGCTTTCAGGGGCCCATCCCTCAGCTACCAATCAACAGAAAAATTGCAGTTTCAGAGAGAGTGCCAGACTTAAAAGTAATGTGCCTCTCCAATCTGGGACAGTTTCGTCATTCCTGATTGCAGCGGCAGCTTCCTCCTCCCTCACAACCAAGGAACAAAGAGGAAGCCGACAAGACTCTCTGCCCATGCACATTATAGTGCACAGTAATGCGTATGGGGGCAGTTTCCTTCTTGTCAGCTGCTGCCTGTGCCCCCAGCCCTAGTGTGCCTTTCCTGGCAAAACAGATTTCATTATTTAAATTGGTGGCTCCTGCCACTGGCCACACACTCCTAGGGAAAGTCGACATCGGTGTGCCCAATCCCATGTTGAAATATCCCTTCCCTCATTAAGTGGCACACTGGCAGCCCACCCCAGTGTGATGAAATATGGTGTCTCCTGCTGCCCGCCACACAGTCCCCATAAGCCGACATGGGGTGCCCAATCCCCATGTCAGCATCCCCCTCCCTTAGTGTGTCTTTCTTGGTTAAACAATTTCCACTTTCTTTTCTGACACTGGGATGCTCACTTCCGGTGTTGGATGCATGCCCCGCCCAGCCAATCAACACCCCTTGCCAACATCAGGGTTCCCAATCCATAAGTCGGCATCCTCCCTCTCCCCACCACTACTGTGGCACACTGGCAGCCCACCCACTTTTTTTTTATCCTGTAAATGAAGAATACTGTCCCTTGCTGTTTTTTTTTTTAACCTGAAAAAAATGGTCTCTTCTTGTCTTCCTGGGGCCCTCCCCATCCCACCCTCCATCTGTGCAAACCCCTCCCCATACCCCCTCACCCCATACTTACCTCTGGAGGTCTGGCACTGTGATCATTTGTGGAGCAGGAACATGTCTGAACTCTTCAAATGCCAACCACAAAATGAAGAAAATCACGGTAAGCTTTATAATGGCATCGGAGGGGGGGTCAACTTAGGTTGATATCTCAGACATTTTTTGGAGCTTTGGCCGCAGATTTTCAACATGGGGTTCTTGGTACCCCACCTCATGAATGCTTGAATTGTCATTTTGTCTCAGTCCTGAAAGGTGATTTTGTGGTTGCTGTGAGGAATCACCTTTTGGGACTGATTAACAAAACGACAGTGCCACTGTTCATGAGATGGGGTCCCAAAAAGGCTCTGTTGCAAATCTGGTGAAAAAACTTCAAACAATGACTGTGTTATGCAGTTTCTGTGTATGCCCATAACTTTGCCAATTTTCAATATTTTCACTTCAAATTTCCAACATTGCGATTTCTTCACACCTTCTTATGAACAGTACAGCTGTCATGTTTTGCATCCTACACAAGATGTGTTTTCACACCTGTGGCACAGAATGATGCAGTTACTGTGACAATTTAACTTTTGGGACAGATTAAAAAAATCACACTGCCACTGTTCATGAGGGGACATCCCAAAAAGGCCATGTTGAAAAACTGGTAAAAAAATTCCAAATAAATGACTGCGTTATGAGTGTACATTAAGCAGTTTCTATGCATGCTCTTAACTTCACCAATTTTTCATATTTTCACTCCAGGTTTTCAACATTGCCATTTTTTCATACCTCCTCATGAACAGTACAGTTGTCTTTTTTTCACATCCTACCCTAAATATGTTTTCACACCTGTTGTGCCAAATGGCACAGTCGCTGTGTGAAATTGCTTTTGGGGATTGAGTAACGAAATGATAGTACCACTATTCATGAGGTGCAGTCCCAAAAAGCCCATGATGGAAAATACCAACAAAGACCTGGGGCATTAGGGTTTTCAACCATATGCCCCACCCTGTAGAGACTGACAGGTGTCAGGGGTGTGACTTGGGGTTGTTGGCTGTAATACTCATTCCACTCCACCCCAACCCCCACCCTGCAGCCAGTGACAGGCATCAAGGTGTGCCTTGGGTCTTCGGCCCTAATGTTCACTCCATTCTCCTATACAGCACCCACCTCAGCTTATTTCCTTATGGAATGGGGTGAGTGTAAGGGCTGAAGACACCAAGGCACACCATGACACCTCTCTGTGTCTGCAGGGTGTGTTGGGGTGAGGTGAAATGGCATCAGCTTTATGCCTGATGACTCAAAGCTACCACCCCAATGCCTGTCAGTCTCTGCAAGGTGGGGGTGGGGGTTGGCATTAGTTCAGTACTTCTCTGCCATTCCTATTATGCAGCTCTCTAACTCTTGCAGTACCAATGCCAATACCAGCAAGCAAACATTTGGCTTTGACAAATACTTGTTTATGATGTTTCCACCTTCAGTAGTTGGGGTGCTCCAGGCCGCCATAGTCCAGCTGCTTCTCTTTCACTGCCAGTCCAGATTGGAAGGAGTCCACACCACCTTAACAGTCTGTTTTCAATATCCTGCTGCTTCCTGCAAGGGTGTTTTGCTACCCATGTTGTGGAAAATCCAGTGGCTGCCTAATACCATTTAAAACTGCCACAGCTTCTCATGGTTGTCTCTCTCCTTCTGCTTTCACCCTCACTCATCCCCCCTTCCTCACCATACCCTTTCTTGACAAGAGTGTAAATAGCATTGTGGTCATGCCAGCAGCACCTCAGTACTATGTGGTCATGCTACTGCCTGCTCTGGCAGGGCTGGTGAATCCTGAGTTTCTGACTTCCACCACTGCCAGCACTGGATCTGCTGTGTAATATGTTTAGATCACAAAGCAATTACTAATTTATGTCTCTTAGATGCTCTGTAAAATACAAGGCTTAAACTAGATAGTTGTGAGACAAAAATACCTTTTCAGTACTAGGCAGGGTCAGTGTGCACTAGACTTAATGGATAGTCCAGGCAGTGGTAATGGCTGTGGGAGTGGGAAATTCAGGGCCCATTGATTTTTCCAGAGCAGAAAGCTATAGATTCAGGTAGTACTCTGGGGCCATAGGAAGATCATAATGTTAGCTATAACCTCTCCATGCCATGCAGAGTAGGAGGGAGTGAGCAACAGTACTGGAAGGGAAGATGATGGTGCCAAGCAGCATTAATGACATGTCTGGGCTGTATTCAGAAAGCCATTGGATGCCAGTCCCATGTGGATAATCAAAATCCCTGCCAGATTAGAAAATGAGGGATACAAAAAATAACATGGATTCCCCTGTCAAGTGAAGCTGCAACTGGAACAGCTGGATTCTGTCAGTTATGATACCCTCAAACTATATGAAAGCTATGTGGATTAAGACACTAGGGCAAGGGGTGTAGAGTCATGGGGCAGGGAGTAGAAATGCTGTAGATATAAACTTTACCAGTGAAGCTGTGACAAAGAGAGCAACTTCAGGCATTACTAAGCTTTTGAAATTGTGACAATTCATAGAAAAAGAAACCCCTTTCCAACATGCCATATAATACCACATCCAAATCTCTTGCCTCCCACAAAATGAACACCTTTCTGCCAACCCACATAGCATCTCATCTCACCCTCCCCTGACCAATCAAACCAGTGAGTTCAGTAGTCCAAAAATGACTCCCTCTTCACCTTATCATTGTAGCACCCGATCCCACACCCTGCACCTTACCCATGACTGCATACTGCAGCATGTTTAAAAAAATCCTCTCCTGCATTTTTGCAAATTGTTGAAAATTTAGCACAAACATTGTATAAAACAATACTCTGACATGTATTTATTTACTTCCTTGTGCTTACTCCTGCTGGGAAAGCCCATGAGATACTGCATCTCATTTTTGTGGAGCTCCAGAAACAGCAGCAAACAGAACAAGAATAACTTAACCAGTAACAGAAAGATTAATAAAATATAATACATACATATAAATAACCAATTCAGTACAAAATAGAATAATAAATAGAGAACTATGTATTATGAGACTAAAATAACATCAGGAGGTTCTGTTGACATGTGAATCTTGACAGCAAAGCTCAAGAGGTTCTAACATTTCACCAGCACCTCAAGATGGCATTATAGCCTCTCAAAACAGTCCCCAATTTATTTTGAGTAATATTTCGATCCAAGAAAGTTTTACTTTATTGTAAAAATGACTGTACTCACCAGTAGATTAGCCAGTGGTTCACAGCTGACAAATGACATTCTGAATATTGATGAAATAGACCCTCGCCAGCTTCTTTTTATTTTATTTTAAATGTTTATTTGTTTTTATGTTGAGGTTGACAGTGAAAGAGCAAGATGTGTAAGTGCCAGGGGCTACCAGAGAGAGAGTGAAGCACAAACACAAAAAATGCCCTGCATGACCTTGTCTATTATGTCAAAATTGGAATTTTTTTTTTGTTCAGCAGGGGTTGTAGAGAGAGAGAGAGAAAGGTGCAGGGATGAGAGAGAGTGATTGGATGATTTGTGAGTTAGCGGTGAGTCAGCTTTTACTGTACATGGTGGTTACAGTAAAGTCCATTTGCGCTGAGCTGATGGACTATGCATAGTATGAGGAAACATTAGCAGATACAATAGTATCTCACAATGCTATTGATGAATATCCAATGATAGCATTATGGGATCTCATAATACTATTGATGGATTTCATTAATGATATGATGGGAAAAAAGGGTATGGGTTTTAATAATATTATTGATATCCATGTATTACAACAACATTGGATATACTGTATGTGCTAGGTTGATGTTTTTTGTAGTTCACTACCCTGCCTTATGTTTTCTAATAAGGTTAAGAAGCTTTGGTTGTAACCCCCTAATGGGGTTTATGATCCAGATTCCTTATTTAAATTTCACAGTGCCTCCAACTAGGGAAACTATGTGAGCTGGATAATGACTAGCAGTTATTTGCTCACTTTTAACTTACAGTGTGTAGGAAAATGCAACTATGTCTGGATTAACAGGATGCCATTGTAAATGAGTATTTTCTTGCCCAGATGACTTGTCATCATCCTTGTTTTAATTAACAAAACTTGAAATGAGTATTGCAGCTCAGGAAACAATACCAACCCACTTTACCCCCCCCCCCATAGTACCTCCCACCCACTTCCCACACAGTGTAGTAACAGTTCCTTAAAAAAAAAACATTGACCAATGCCACCCAAGTTGGCTTGACTGTATTTGCTTTGCATAATGACTTCAAAAACAGATTTGTAAGGGCGATTTGAAAATGACACATACCATGTTCATGAGATGGGATAAAAAAATGACAATGTTAAAAATGTGGTTCAAATGTAAAACAAATTGCAACATGATGAGTAAATGTTGAAAAATGTCAAGTTTTGTTCATAACTTTTTTTTTTGAGATTTTAATCCCACATTTTCAACATACTGTAGTCTATTTATAACTGCATGATGTGGGATAAAAAAGACTATGTTGAAAATTTGGGGTCAAAATCTTCAAAAATATCAAGTAATGAGTAAATACTGAAATATTTCTTTGTTCTTTATAACTTTTATTTTGAGATTTTGGCACAACATTTTCAAAATAAATGTTTTATTTTTTATTTTTTCCATATTCATTTCTTGCTTTGCCCCTGCGGATCTAGCAGGTAGCTCTGGCCCTCAGAGGGGCTCATTCTCCAGTCCCTGACTCTCTCACACCCAATCCTTCCCTGTAAATCTCCCATGGGTTACCCCCCCTTGACAGGGCCAAGGGCTAAGGGTGTTGTCTCCCCCTCCCCTCGGAAACCAACATCCAGACCTCCAGGGGCTGGTGCAGGCTCTGCGGGACCACCATGAAGCCTGTCGGCTCCATTTTCCACTTCTTTCTCCTTCTCCCTTGCTGTGGTTTCTCGGGTGCATGTGGCAGCATGTGCACGCAGCAATTGGTGGCACCCTCCCTAGTCTAGCCACTCCAGTCTGCACTACCCTCAGACCTCCACCCATGGGCAGCCCTGCAGCATGCCTGACTTGAGTCCCTACCTGGGAGAGGAGAGCTGCCCTATGGCCACTCAATCCACCTCCTGGCCTCTCCCCACCACCAAACCCCTGATGACCGGGGCTCATTCCTAAACCCTGGTCGATGGCATGGTGTGAGGTGTGGCATCCAGCACCTCAATCCTCAGCACCACCGGGCTGGCTAAAATAAACTTTTTCTAACCCCACCTTATAATCAAGACAGGTGACATTTTTAAAATGCTATCTGAAATGTGATTTCTTGGAGTGACTGTAAAAACATGTTTTGGAGGGGATTTAAAAACAAAATTACATCTATCTTGTTTATGAGGTGGAGTAAAACAAAGGCTACATTGTAAATTTATGGCAAAAATGTAAAGAAATGACACAGTTATGAGTAAAAGTTCAAAAAGGATTAAAAACCCATAAACTGGCTTACCTTCTTTTTAGTTAGTTCACAGTTTGACACCATAGGGAGAGGAGCTTCACAGGTCAGGAAAGGATTACATCGGTGGACCTTTGAGCAGCTAGAAGACATTGATGGATAGCTTTCTTCATTTCAGGTATTTAGAAAAGAAATGGTGAGAAAGGTTCTAACACTGGGGATTGGGCACCCCAGTGTTGCACAGTGTCAGGGGGGTATTAGCCAGTACTGGGGCTTGGGTACCTCCAGTGCTGGAGTTTGTGTGTGTGGAGGTGTTGTTTATGTGTGTTGGGGTGTTTTTTGCCAGCACTGAATGCTGGGCATATCAGTATCAGAATGTTGTAGTAGATGGGTTAGGCGGGAGGGAGTGATACTGGTGGCAGGACTAAGCATCCATCACTGGTTTTATTTAACAGCTTGGTCAGGCCAGAGGGGGTGATACTGATGGTAGAATTAAACGTCCACTGCTGGGTTTTAATGGTGACACATTTGTGGGAGTGAGATGGGGGAGTGGGCTAGAAAGCAAAAGCCTTATAGTGGCAATTATAAAGTGTAGGGAATGGCGGGAATGTTTGTGGGGGGTGCAGAGATCAAGGAAGGTTGAGAGAGCAAGTAGTGCAGAGCTGGTAATGTAAAGTACGGCAACATAGGGCAAGACAAGGCACATTTTATTTGTAGGACACCCTTTTCATCAAGCTCAGAGCACCTTACAGCAATACATAAAACAATAAATAAACAATATAAACATTATGTATAAGAGATGAGAATCACAAATGAAAACTAATCCTATTTTGTGTAAGCCAGTTTGAAAAAATAGGTTTTTAAAAGGATCTTTAAGGCCTCCATTGTCTGGGCTGGCCATATCCCTGCTGGAAGTACATTCCAGAGTGGGAGGCAGCAAAACCAAATGCCCTGTCCCCTAATTGCTTCAAGCAGGAATGAGGGACCTGCAACAAGCCTGTATCTGTAGCGCAGAGGGGGTGTGTAGTAATGGCAATATTGGCATGTTAATTGGGGCATGACTGAGTGGTGAGACAGCAACTACCACACAGTGGTGAATGTACAGTTCTGTCAATACTGGCATGATGTTTGGTGAGGATCTGCAGATCTGTGGCATATAGGCAACCCAAAGTTAGAACGCCATGCACCGGGGATCCTCTGGGGCCCCAACAGCATTCATGGAAGGGACTTCTACCCTTCTGCACTAAATCTCCTGGCCACCAGCTCCATGGTGCTAAGTGAAGTGGTTCATTCAGCATGCTGTGACCCGTGTTTGCACCCTGAGCCCTGGTACCAGGAGCGGAGACCAGCAGGGATGGATTGCATAAGCGTCCATTGGATACTTCCTTCCTGGGGGGGGTCTGCCTTGGCACCTCCAGGTGGATTGGGCATGTGCTTGAAGGATGTGAAACCTCAAAACACCCCCCACATGCCCATGTTTGAGGACACCACCCACGCAAGGCTGAGAACTTGATGGAGCGGGGTGGAGAAAACCAGGAAAAATGGTGTCTCAGTCGAACAGATGGTGACTGCCCAGACCATCACCACCATGAAGCCCCCAGACAGCCAGGACTGACCTCAGCAGCACCCAGGGACAAGCTGGTAAGCCACAAGGCTCATTCTCTCCAGAAGGAGAGGACCTGTCCAATGAAGGAATACATTGGGTTACCCTGGGGGGAGGCTACAATATGGGGAGGCAGTTGGCGACGGGGATTGCCAAGAGGCAAGATCAGTCCCTGGTGGCCTGAAGGAGAGGCCAGCCAAGATGCAGGGGGAGGTGGATACACAAATAATACAAAAACAAATCTCCTGGCTGATTACACAGCTACTTGTGCAGATGGTTTGGGGGCATGTCTGGAGGCAAGGCCACACTCGACATTGTTCATGAGGGCATGGACTGTTGGGCCAGGAAGACACAGGATATGGCAGCAAAGACCCTGCTATATCCATTATGCACCCACCCAGATTTAAAACAATGGTTACAGAGGAACCAGCCACCCCCCCTACCAGCAGTCCTAGGCTTTTGGGTAGACGAGGAGGACTGGTGGCAGCTATTTTTTAATTTGGTGGTACTGTACCATCCCACAATCCCCTACTCCACATGGAGTAGGGGATCAACTAGTGGACCAGGACAGGCATCCAGTTTGATGCTTGACTGTATCCTATGATCTGCCCTCGCAGAGCTGTGTGCCAGTGGTAGGGCTGTGGGTAAGTGCATTGCAGTGGTGAGCATTTGTGCATGCGGGCCACCGCACACCTGTCTGGGGCTGCAGAGCTAAAATGCAAGCAAAATACCAAAGGGCTTTATTGAGGGTCAGGATCAAGGCTCGAGGGAAGTAAAATAGGTTTAGGTAGGCAAAAAATAAACACAGTTTGACTATCTCAGACTACACTCTGGCCCAGTCCACTCCAACACAGTGCCCTATTTGATTGTACTGTCAAAAGCTACCCCACTCTGCACTGGTACCATATGATCTTTAGAAAATCTCTTTGTTTTACAGGGTACCCTTTGGGTAAAATGTTGCAGGCCATAGACATTAGTGGCATTCTCAAACACAATACAAATAGATTAATTTGAAATCCTGTCAAGTTGCCTTGTCCATACAAAATCTGTAGCTCACTCTTTTGCCCTAACTAAACTACTGCAATTACAATGGTCTTGTTTCAGGACTCATAGTCTCTGTTATGTTATTTATGGTTCGCTTGACTGAACAAGCTTTCGCCCTCAATCCTCACTGGATTTGCCAGCTCCATAGTTCACTCTGATCCACTTCCAATGACTCCTCATCTCTCTCCTGCTTATCATTATCTCCACCTCTGCTGATCAGCTGGGCTATATCTGCCAATTTCTCCAGTCTAGCAAGCTGGGTGAATCCCAGGTTAGCAAGCTCACTTCCTGGCATTGCAATCCTATGGCAACTCTCTCTCACTCTCACCATATTTACATGCAGGGTTGGAATCGACTATAGGACACTTGGTTGCTGTGTAACTGATTTCAACCCTGCATGTAAATGACTGCATCGAGAATAGTAGGATCAATCCAAGAATCAATCCAAGTGCACCAGTCAAGTGCATCGATTCCAGGGACTTCCATGCTCAAACTTCATGTAGATGCCATCAGAGCTGGAACCAATCCAAAATGCAGGCTCAGTAAAATTGCACCCAGTTTACATGCAGGATAAAATCAATTACATGGTAATCAATTACCTTGTAATCAAATATTACCCTACATGTAAACCCATTCTCTTCTGGGTGCATCGACTGATGCCCTTCTTGTAAACAGGAATGGAGTTGGTAATCAATTACCTAGAATTGAGGACTGGGTAATTGATCAAACGTAGTAAGTGGCAAACAGTCATCTGGCTGTGGTGCTGTGCTTTGGATTAGAGACTCCTTTGGCTCTGTCAGTCACAGACCCTTCGGAACTGTTTCTGACTAACTTTCTCACTGCAGCATTGAAAGGCTCAACTGCAGGGTTGCTTCCTTGCCCAGGCTGACCCCTCTCAGCTGCTTCAGTTCATTGTTTTTCACCAATATGCTGTATATTACAGTGTACTCCTTCTTTGCTGTATTAGCAAAGGTTTCCACACAGCTCTGCACAGCTGGCTCACTCAAACACAGACATTAAGTCTGCCGTCTCCCTCTGTTTCTGGCAGACCCTCATTCGCAGGATAATTGCTGGGTTCTAACCATGAGCAGACAGCCCTACAATTAATAAGTTCAGTTGTCAATAACAGAAGGATGGACTGTCTAGTTACCCTTTTCTGTGTGGTTGACCCCCTAACTTTCAGGTGAATTGATGAGGTCCTCCAATGCCCCTTAAGCCTTTACAGCTCTGTTGCACACTACTGGATCCTGGTTATTTGTTGTGTACCCTCTAACCCCTTTTCCAATCACTGTTATGCTCAGATGCACAAAATATGATGGCATCCATTGTCTTGGGGTTCCTGACCCTCAAATGTCTTTATTTGGGGTCCTGCCCATAAATATAGTCCTGTGCTGGTCATGCTAGTCTTTCTGTCAGTTTGAATGGCTGTTTTCAGCTATCAGAGGA
The DNA here is from genome assembly GCA_016271365.2 of Neoceratodus forsteri. Classification (NCBI taxonomy): domain Eukaryota; kingdom Metazoa; phylum Chordata; order Ceratodontiformes; family Ceratodontidae; genus Neoceratodus; species Neoceratodus forsteri. Next base: position 308,212,570 of record CM028131.1, on the reverse strand, counting down.
AATCATTGCCCTAGTTCAAGTGTTGATTATGCTCTATACATTTTATATCAGTGGCAGGGAAGGCTGTATTGCTGTGTGGTAGCAGAGTCCCCAAAACAGATGCCAATAACTATGTCAAAAATTCAGGATAATCATCTCTTCAGCTTCCATCTTCAGTCCCCAATCACTGCCTGAGTCTTCAGGTTCTGGAGTTAGCAAGGCAGAGTAGCACATACAGAGATAGGCGGTAGTTCACTAGTTAACCAAAACATGCAGTATTGTATATCACAGAACTTGATAATGAGGTCACAGGATCAGTTGTAAAATAAAGAGAGCCTAGCATCAGATTCCCGCAGCCTGAGAGCATGCTTGAGATAAAATACTGTATATTCTATAGCATGTTTCAGGTGTTGGTGTAGACAACACAGACATTTTTTTTTCAGGTCCCCCTTGTCCTCGGACCCATCACCACCCGCTGCCCCTATGCCCAGGCTTTTCCCCCCTCATTGGGGCCACTGGGAGGGCTCCCCCTCCCAAAGGACTCTGTTGGCAAGCCCCAATGTACCTCCCAGGTTGAGGCCATGAGAGCGGGACATCCCCCAGTGGATATCAGAGGTAGTGGACAGCAGGGCAGGTTGTCATGCCGGGGGGGGGTCAGCTTTTTTTTGTGAGTGCATTTGCTCCCCAGGGGCAGGGATGTGCAATGATGTGCAGCATCTGCCCCATCTGCACTTGTAATGGTGCCAGTCACGGCAGTACCCGCAGCCTCTGCCAGGGGTCTGTAGCGTGCCGGACACACTTCCTCTTCCTCCCCCCCCCGGAGAAGGAGAGCAGTCCCTAGGATGCTCGATCCTTCTCCCCCAGCTGGCCCTCTGACTCCCGGGTTCATTCCCGGGTCTTCAGCGTCACAATTGGAAATCCAACTACTACGCTGAAGGGCTGGCAATGCAGACTTTTTTCTAACAAAACCTCATTGCATCCTTGGAGTTCTGACATTAAGAGTAGTGTATGAGTGGAGGGCATGCTCTGTCCAGCTGAGTGAAGTGGATCAGGATAAAATATAGTCAATGGTCTTCCCATGTGTACATTTGAACAGCTTAGCTAACCAATGGCAATAATATCTGTATGAGGGATGTAACTAACTGAACTGTTCACACACAGAGGTGGGTAAAGATGTCATGTAAGAGTGCTAATCTGCACTTTGTATTGAACAGGCAATCAAGTGGCAGAAATGGGCTTGCCAAGCAGTAGATAATATCTCTGTAGTCAAGGCAGGTAAGTAGGAAGAGGGAGAACTCATGTTGTCTTATGTATGCACTGAAGAAGCATTTTGACTTGCAGGGATAGTTTAGCTTGAGTCCCATGTTGGCATGGATGTAGTCAATGTCTTTGTTGAAAGTTAGTGATGTAAGCCAGCCCAGTGGCACTGAGGGTTGAGGCGCTGGACACCACACCTCTCACCATGCTGATGACCCAGATTCAGGAGCGAGCCCGAGTTGCCTGGGGTTGACAGGGGAGGAGAGGGATTGCACATCTGATAGACTGCTCTCCCTCTCCAGGGTGGGGGGTTTGTAGGTATCAGTGCTCTGGTGGCCACTAGCAGAGGCTGTAGGGCAATGAAGATGCATGGGCAATGATAGGGGATGAGTTGGGGCACGGCGCTGGGAGGGAGCAAGTGTGGAAGCGTGTGTGCTCCTTCCATTGGCATCACTGCATGCCCCACTTGCAAGGGGAGCCAAACAGGGAAAATGGCAACTGGTCACGGTGGCTTGATGGCCGTTCAGAGGGGTGCCCAGTTTCCGACGGTGTCGCTGCAGAATACTGGATCTTGACCTGGTAGGAGAGAGCAGGGGGGGCTCTCCACCACCCCACTGTGGGAAGCAAGCCATGGGGGTAAAAGCAGTGGGGAGCCCAAATAAGAGCCAGGATTCTGGGGATGGCAGCCGGAGCAAGTAGGATGCCTGGATGAGGATGAAGACCAGGGACCAAGGTAGAAAAATGATCAACAAAAAAAAAAAAGTTAGTGACATATCTAGACATATACACGGTACTTAGAAACAATGATTTGCTCAATAGAATGCCATGTGGAGTCACTAGTACAAAAGGATCAGATGACTGCTTCAACAGAAAATAACAAACAAAGCTGCACACACATCAAAACAGGTCCAAATGATAATGAATTGAACTAAATACAGTTAGCCCAGCTGGGTTAGCCCAGCATTCTCATTTGCTTACTTCAATATATTATAATTTGAACCTGCTTTGGAAAGTAATAAGGGGACTGGACACAGGCATCATGAGAAAAAAATGGTATATTTGAATGCATACTCATCAAGTGTGCAGAATTCCTTGGCACTACATATATATACTGTTGCATGATGTGAGTTCTGTAGAAAAATCAGTGGCCGGGGAACTATAGAATTCCATGGGTCTTGCCCTTAATGAACAAAAATGGAAAGGAACCTGGGGGTAGTCATATCAGATGACTTAAAGGTGGGCAAGCAATGTGAGAGGGCAGTAAGGAGGGCTGGGGGGATACTGGGATGCATAGGGAGAGGCATCACCAGTAGAAAACAGGAAGTTGTTATCCCTCTGTACAGACAGCTGGTGAGACCCCATCTGGAGTACTGTGTGCACTTCTGGAGACCCAATCTCCGCAAGGACATAGACAAGATGGAAGCTGTCCAGATGAGGGCAACTAAAATGGTGCAAGGTCTGCACCAGAAGACATATGAAGAGAGACAAAAGGAGCTTAATATGTATAGCCTCAAGGAAAGGAGGGAGAGGGGGGGACATGATAGAAACATTCAAGTACCTCAAGGGAATCAACAAAGTCCAAGAGGGTAGCATCTTTCAAAAAAAGAGGTGTGCAAGAACAAGGGGGCATGATTTGAAGATGGGAGGGTGGCTCAAAGGTAAAGTAAGGAAGTATTTTTTCACAGAGAGGGTTGTGGATGCATGGAACGGCCTTCTGGAGGAGGTTGTGGACTCAAAAACAGTGATTGAATTCAAGCATGCATGGGATAGCCATAAGGTAATTCTAGGGGGGTGGGGGTAGAAAGAAGTAGGCTGCTGGTTAACTAGGATCTGCAGCTTATCCATTAGGTAGGGAAATGGGCAGACTGGGTGGGCCAAGCGGTCCTTATCTGCCATCAAATTCTATGTTTCTATGTTTCTATGGTGTGTGCATAGCTTCATTTGTTATTTTCAGTTCACTGCTCTGTTGTGGCACCTTTATGGGTAGTGGTGTGCACTCCTTTGCCATTGTTCCTGATTGCTTCAAAAGGTTAAGTGATCCTAACACCATGCTTTAAGAAGAAGGAACATGCTGATGCTCATTCTAAAAGGAACACTATAAGAAACATTTTTATAAAAATTAAACTCACTAAGGGCAAGACCCATGGAATTCTATAGTTCCACGGCCACTGATTTTTCTTCAGAACTCGCATCATGCAACAGTATATATGTAGTGGCAAGGAATTCTGCACACTTGATGAGTATGCGTTCAAATATACCATTTTTTTCTCATGATGCCTGTGTCCAGTCCCATTAATACTTATCCTGAACCCCCTCCTTTGTGCTCAGCATATGATGACGTCATATAATATATCAGCCAACAGCGGTCCTGCAATCTGCCACAGAAATAGATTATTCATTTCACAGGATGAACAAAGATTGCCACAGAAGCCTAGGAGCCCTGTGGCAGAAATCAAGACTGAAGTGTTACAGAGAACTAGAGGCTTAACTAAAGGTATGTTGCTGTTACTCATCTACCATGAGAAACTCATGATGGCGGAAAGCCACATTCAGAAGTCTTTTTTTTTTTTTTATTTCGTTGTTTAACCAGGTATAGCACACTAAGCTGAAAGCTTTTTTACAGGAGCAACCTGGGAGCACAAGGAGGTTAGGTGATTTGCTCAGGGTCACACAGTATGCAAGTGGAAGCTGTGGGATTCAAACCCAGGTCTAGTCTGCTATATGTCAACAGATTTGCAACTCAGAGCCTTAGACCACTGCGCTATACTGCCTCCCCAAACCCTGTTTGTAGGGTGACTATGGATTTAGTGTATCAGGGTATCAGTTCTTCCATGCAAAGGTGCATTTTTTTGGTTGATCTAGCTGCCCATTCATTTTCAGAAAGAGTAGTCCTAGAAAAGATGGGAGTACATTATACCAGAACAGTTTTTGCACAGGCTTGGAGTGCCTTTAAGTTTAAGATACCCAGCCCAGCTGAGACTGTCCCACAGTTGGATAGCTCACAGATTTCTCAGCCCTGATGTTTTACACAGATGTATTTCTAAAAATGTGTCAGAGAAATAGTACCATACACACAAAGATACAATTCATTAAGCAAACATGACCACTTCCCTTCTCCAGTGGATACTGCTGCTCCACCCTCAGTTTCTGCAGGTCTTACCTCCCCACTGCAGCTTCCAGCATCTCACACGCACTGAAGACCCATGGCAACCAGCACTCAAGAGTTGGAGAAGGCAGAGGAACAAAAAGTGCCTCAGTAAAGATCCTCATCCCCAAAACGTATAGCCAAATTATAGATAATGAGTCTCATGATTCATCAGGCAGCATCTCCCTTTCACAAAAGTCAAACCAATTTGCTTCCCTTTGGCATATTTCCCCACTGGCCAGATTGGAGGATATTGGTAGTGGCCCCTCATATGTCACCTCACTCTCAACTTGCCTCTTAATCCTGGGCCACAATCACAGCAACAGCTCTCCTGCCAAAACACATTTCATCCAGGCCTGATGAGGTGGCCCTCCCTCTCTCACACCCACTGCTGTTAATGCTGACTTATAAGACATTAAATTGTAGGTGCTGTTCTCTTCTGATAACTGAGGACAGACAGTTGGACCAGTTATTGTGAGGCCTAATGGTCCTGTGGGCCTCTGCTTTCTGATCTGGCAGGGAGACACTGGCGCTTTGGGACTGCAGTATATGTAAAGGCCATAGACTAAAGTACTATGTTACCCAAACAAGCGATTATATTTACCGATTAGTCTGGGTGCCTCAAGAGGACTGCTGTCCATAAAGTTTTGTGGTTTACTGATTGGGCTACAGTATATGTAGTTTCACAGAAGAGTAGTTAGGGTCCAATCCCAGGTTCTTAAGGATATTCCAGCCCACTTAGCACATACTGACCTATGCCCCTGGTGGTCCATTAGGTCAGGACTATCTCTTCTGTAGGCTTCATGGTTAATGTATTCTACCCACAACAGGCGGAAGAACTAGCCATAAGCTAGGCACCAATTTGTCGGTGTTTTTCCCCCCTGACTATAGACATCCTTGTTTCCTATCCATTCTGACATCAATCAAAAATGAGTGCAAGACAGGGGGAAGGAGATTTGGCAAAACAGTGCCGGCTCAATGGGTGGTGAAGGTATGTCATCCATCTCCTTTGGAGACCTTCATTAATTATTATAGTATTTTTTTTTATTATTTATAATTTTTTGGTCCCTACTACCACCGTCAAGGTCTGCTTTGGTCACAGACCTCTTCGCCTCCACCTCCAGACATGCTTGCACTCCCCAGTTATCCCTGGCTTTCCCCCCAGAGAGCGGGTCCACGGCACCAACCCCCTATATCAGGGCCACGGTACATATGACTGGTCGGGGAGTTGGCTCCGGAGGCTGATCAAGGCACCGGGGGCAAAGTGTTATGGAGATGGCCAGGTTCAGGTTGCTTTTTCCCCCCTTTAAGCAGGGTGGGGACGTGCAATAATGACCTGCATCCTCCCCAACCTGACATCCTTGTAAGTGTCGATGTGGTGTGGCTACCCAGCCTCCGTTAGGTGCCGCTCGTGTGCCCATCACTGCCCTGCCCTCTCCCAGGAGAAGGAGAGCTGTCCTGGGGATGCTTCATCCTTCTCCCCCCGGCCAGCCCTCTGATGACCCGGGTCTGTTCTCAAACCCTGGTTGCCAGTGTCGCAAGTGGAAATCCAACCACTGTGACAATGGGCCAGTGACTATTATAGTGTTTTGAGGAACTGACAATCAACAGTTAGACACATGCCCCATTCAGAGAAAACTCCTACCTCAGTATATCTTCCCATGGGATAGACTGAAGCGTATTTCACTCCCAGGTCAGCTAAATATGGTTTAAGCTATGGTACATCTCACAAGGGTGGCTTATGCACTGTTTCCCAGCCAATCCATGTAAGCACTACTATAAATGGTTCAGGTGAACAGTCACATGAAATGGCAGATGTCTTTGTGATTTTGCAGTCATGCATCAAATGGTGCTTCTGTTTCCCTTCTCTGGGAGTGTGAAGGAATTTGACTAGCTATGAAAGCGAAGTAAACTACTTACCTTTTACTTAGCAGAGGGTTGGTATAAAGTTCTTAGCCCATAAACGTATCAGCACATTTCTGCTATATGCCACATAACTGCTGTCAGTTCACCTCCGACAAGAGCACCCCGACCAAGAGCAGACAAGTATAATGGGCATATGAGAGCATTGAACATTTACAGGATGCACCCTCAATACCCCATTTTTCTCAGAGCTGGAGGTAGTTCAGTAGATTGGGGGAATGCAGATAGAGAACTGCATTTCCTCCACTTATCATGCCCCATCACTTCTGGATTTCATGCCTGGTATCCCCTGCAGCTGCTATACACAGGGACATAGATGACTGTGGAAAGTATATCCAACATACAGTATATAAAACACAGTACACTTTGATGTCCATAAGCCAAATGAAAATCTTGGTCATTCCACCTCAAAAATGGCAAAAGGGCAGGCTAGGCCATGCACCAAAGTCTTCCAAGAGGAGTTATACTATATAAATAAATCCCCTTCTAGGTTGCACTTACCCTACCCCTGTGGATTTGTGGCACTCTGCCCCACTCGGGCAATGAGGTCTATCTACTCCACTTTGAGGATGAGTTCCTTGATGTTCTTGTATGAGCAGGGGTGGGATCAGACCACAGAAAAAAGGCAGGTGGTAGTCAACCAATTTTCTAGATAGTGCTCTGGTGCAGCACTTAGAGTTCAGATTCACTGGTTCTTTTTGTGCCTTTGATACAGCTCACATAATTTGTTTATTGTCACATTTTTTCTTGCTGGCAGGCTGTGTCTGGCAGATTGACATGGGGCCCAGAAGCAAAAGAAAATGCCCCTCTACATTTCTCATCCTGCAACTCTACTAATCAAAGGAGAAGATCTAGTTCAATGGGAGGATAAGTTCAAAGATCCTGCAAGCCATCGCTGGGTGCCAGTGTATAGTAAACATCCCAAAAAGGCCCTGTTGAGGACTGCATACTTGGCTCTAGAATCTTTGTCATCACTGGACATGGTTTCAATCTGAAGATGATAGTAAGAAGGTTTACTTATGTACAACACTTTAATAACATTTATGCATGGTTCATATAACTTCTGGGTTTGGTTTCTGGTGGGTTGGTAAATGTTAAATGACCATTGCTTTGATTCTTACTTGTACTGTATTGTAAGAAATTCTCATCCCAGCACTAGGCTGTGTAATGCATAGGATCCAGTCTCATACATTAGGATTCCAGTCCACAGTTTGTGAGTTAATGTCAATATCTCTAGAGGAATTCTGGGATTGAGTTGACAGGAATTTGGTCAATAGTTCAGTAGAAGCAGCACTGAGAGCAATGCATGTGTCCTCCTCTAATAACCAAATGAATGTACAAAGCATTTGGTACAACTCAAGCCATGCATCTCAATATCTAGACACAACCAATATTACACTGGGAACAGGGATCATTGACTCCCATGCAACTCACATTGGCTCCTGCAACCTAAACAACAAATAGGAACACTAGGTTTGCTGGCCAAGGCACCTAGCTTCACCTGAACTCTTTTCTTCTAGTTTGCTTGAAAGGACAGAGCAAAGAACCTTACCAGAGCAAGGGAAAGATTAAGACTTCTTTTGACTAGGCACTAGGCAGATTTACTGTGTGTTGCTATTTTTATTTTGTACTCACAGGGATTGTTACTGTTTGTTGCTAACATTTTATTGCTTTATTTTTCTCTGATTCAAATTGTTGTTGCTGGGTATACCTTCTGCTGCCGGACATACAGTGTGCTCGGACAGGTGTGTGTGCTAACATATTACTGCTGTAATCTTCTGATTCAAATTGTCTTTTGCAAGGTATATCTTCTGTTACTGCTTTATTTTTCTCTGTAGCAAAGTGTTTCTTACAGGGTATATCTTCTGTGATATTAATACAGGTGGCACTTTACAGGTTTTATAGTTTTATCTATCATTAGGATAAGTTTCAGGGTTACTGAATTTGTTGCTGACTGATTGTTTCTGCTCCTATCTCCTTGTTTTTTTCATCAGTGGTTCTTCTTTCTTGGCAGGGAAAGGGCCCAGCCACCCTCCCATCCCAATTCCCAACCACCTCAAACTACACTTCTTTTATAGGGTAGCCCAGTCGTGACATTTCTAGTGGCAAAGCAGAAAGGGGCAGAGCAATGGGATATCCACAAGGTGACCTCATTTATGGGGCACTAGTAATTTAACTTGTTATAACAAGTTATACAAAAACAAACAAACAAAACACAAAATCAAACTTTTGCTTTCATTTTCTTCCTTCTAATTACTCTGACCAGGTTATAAACCCAGCAACATATCTGGAATGGATATCATTAAGTGCAGATACTGCAGAACACTTTTCAGAAGGGTGGTTTTACAGGATTTAGGGCACTGCCCTACATGCTGGGCCATTGGAGATCTTACGGCTCAGCTCCAGGCAGCATGGGCAGAGATTGCATGGCTCAAATTTCATATTCAAGAGGAAATATATTATAAGAACCACTCACCATTTCTCCAACATCCAACAGAAGCACCTCGACTGCAGAGGGTAGTTGGTATGGGATGTTGGCAGGTGGGTAGGAGGGGCATATTGGGCACCCCATCACTCAGTGGTCTCCAACACATTACCTCCACAAACCATATAAAAACTATAAACATGTATCTGCCTCTATCTCCAAAATCAAACAAAGAGGCAGAGGACACTGCAGAACAGGACACAGCAGCACAGGAGCTAGCACAACAAAACTCACCCAGAACAGGAACCAAAACAAAAAAAGCAAAAAGGAAATCCAAAAAACTTCTGATCATAGGAGACTCCATGATTCGGGGAGTTGATACCTATCTCCAGCCAGGGATAATGGTCAGATGTCTCCCAGGTACATCAGTGCGGAGAGACACTGACCACATTGCTAAAATTGTTCAGGAAGCAGAAGAAAACATTGACATCCTGGTACACATAGGGACTAATGATCTCGCCAGCTGGTCAGTTGTGGAGACCAAGGGACATCTGACCAGGTTGGATGACAAACTATCATCCATTTCGTCTGGCATCTCCTTCTCTGAAATCCTGCCAGTCTGGGAGAGGGAGGGCAAATGGACAGAATATCAGAGAAGGGGCGATAGGGGATCTAAACTCATGTCTCAAGAGCTGGTGCCAGGAAAAAGGACACAAATTTGTAGGGAACTGGCAACAGTTCTGGGAGCGAAAGTTCTTTAAATGTGATGGACTGCATCTGACTAAGAAGGGAGTCAGTGCATTGGGGCAGAAGTTTGACGCCTTTGCAGGATATTTAAACTAGCAAATGGGGAGAGGGGTGCAGCACTCCATACGTCGAATGGGAAGAACACCCCTCCCCCCTCAGCTAGTGGTCAAACAGGAGTTCAGCATATTTACAGTTCATTTGCATCACTAGGTAAGGAAAAAGGTCCAGCTCCCCATACGATGCACAGGAGAAATGCCAGACCTCACCCAACAACTAACACACCGAAATCTGGCCAATGGAAAATCATGTACACAAATGCTTGAAGTTTGGGAAACAAGATCCCAGACCTGCAGACAATAATGACAGAGGCTAAACTGGACATAGTAGCAATTAGCAAGATGTGGTTTGCCAGTAACCACACTTGGGAGACTTCAGTACCTGGCTATGTACTGTTCAGAAGAGACCGAGGTACAAAAGGGGGGTGGAGTGGCCCTGTATGTCAATGAAAATATCAAAGCTACAGAAATTCAGAATACACATATGGAGCCAGAAGAACTGTAGGTCACCTATGGAGCCAGAAGAACTGTGGGTCTCCTTGGAAACAGTAAATGGGACAGCCATAAGAAATGGGGTTGTCTACAGGCCCCAGACCAGGGGAAGGACATAGACACATTACTGCTAGAAGATATACAAAACATAACAGCTAAAAGGGAGGTTCTGATAATGGGAAATTTCAACATGCCAGATACAGATTGGTCAATACCAGCAGGAACATCTTCCAGAACTAGAAACATGGTGGATTCCCTGCAGGGGGAGGGCCTCAAACAACTGGTACAACAACCCACAAAAGACAGGGCTATCCTAGATCTAGTACTGACTAACAGGGAAAGGATCACAGATCTCTAGGTAGAAGGTCAGCTGGGGGCCAGTGACCATCACATGGTATGGTTCACTTTGGCCACTACAACTAAATCATCCCATTCCAAGGCAAAAATATGGAACTTCAGAGGAGCTGACTTTAATAAGATGGTCAACAGAGTTAAGCTAGCCCTGGCAAAAAGAAATACAGGTGAGGGGGTACAGGTAAAGTGGGCAAGCATTAAGGATGCAATACTTAAAGCAACATCCTATTGTGTTAGAGAGAAAAGGAAGTGCAAAAGAAGAAGGAAACCACTTTGGTTCTCAAAAACAGTAGCAGAAAAGGTCAGAGCCAAAAGGCTGGCCTTCAGGAAATATAAGGGAACTCAGCAGGATGAAGATAGGGAGGCATACCAAACTTCCCTAAGGGAAGAAGGGAAGGCAGTAAGGCAGGCAAAGGCCCAAACCGAGGAAACACTAGCACAAACAGTAGAAGAAGGGACAAGACTTTCTATAGATACATTAGGAAAGGAGAAAGTCCAGATGGGGTATTGCTAAGATCAAAGGAGATAAGGGGGCATGTGAGGAGGAGGACCATGTAAAAGCATCTATCCTAAATAGATACTTCTGCTCAGTATTTACTGAAGAGAAGGTAGGGCAGGGCCCGCAGCTCAGCACCATGGACACAGGGGGGAGGGAGGTGAGCACTAGTACCTTCACAAAAGAAAGTGTCCTACAAGAGCTCGATAAGCTCAGGGTGGACAAGGTAATGGGACCTGATGGCATACATCCCAGGGTACTAAAGGAGCTAAGGGTGGAATTAGCAGAGCCATTATCAGAACTGCTTAGTGAGTCTCTGAGCACAGAAGAGGTCCCAGAAGACTGGAGAAGGGCTCATGTGATTCCGTTCCACAAGAGTGGTAGCAGGGAGGAGGCAGAGAACTAGAGACCAGTCAGTCTTACCTCAGTAGTGGGCAAGATTATGGAGGCACTCCTTAAGGAAAGGATAATGCAATACCTGGAATCCACAGGAGCACAGGATCCAAGACAGCATGGGTTTACAACAGGAAGGTCCTGTCAAACTAATCTCATAGATTTCTTTGACTGGGTAACCAGAGTGGTGGACCATGGGGGAGCAGTTGATGTCACCTACCTTGACTTCAGCAAAGCTTTCAATACTGTTCAGCAAAGAAGATTGATTAATAAGCTGGGTAAGCTCGAGGTGGGTCAGAAGTTAGTCAACTGGGTGGCAAACTGGTTGACAGGAAAAAAACAGAGAGTGGTGTTAAACAGTATACAGTCAGAAGAGATGCAAGTCACAAGTGGGGTACCTCAGGGATCTGTCCTGGGGCCAGTCCTCTTCAATATCTCCATCAGTGACATTGCAGATGGACTGGAGGGTAAGGTTTGTCTGTTTGCAGATGACAGCAAGGTCTGCAACAGAGTAGATGGTCCAGTTGGGGTGGGCAGAATGAGAAGAGATCTGGATAAACTAGTAAAATGGTCAGAAGAGTGGCAACTTGGGTTTAATGCAATGAAGTGCAAGATCATGCACATAGGGAAGAGAAACCCTGAAGCCACCTATAGTCTGGGAGGGGAGTTGCTGGCAGTCACAAGGGAAGAAAGAGACTTGGGCGTTATCATCACCGATGACCTGAAATCATCCAAGCAGACCACTAAAGCAGTAGGTAAGGCTAGGGGGATGTTAGGGTGTAATAGTAGGGGTATCACAAGTCGGAAGAGGGAGGTAATAATTCCTCTTTACAAGGCACTGGTTAGGCCCCATCTGGAGTACTGCGTGCAATACTGCAGGCCACACCTTCACAAGGACATTAACCAAGTTGAGGCAGTCCAGAGAAGGACAACCAAAATGGTGCAGGGACTGCATCAGAAAACATATGAGGACAGATTAACGGAGATCAATATGTATACCCTAGAGCAAAGGAGGGAGAGAGATGATATGATCGAAACATTCAAACACCTTAAGGGCATTAACAAGGTGAAAAAGTCTAACATGTTTCAATATAAGAAAAATAGCAGGACAAGAGGACACAGCATGAGATTAGAGGGAGGCCAATTAAGGGGTAATGTGAGGAAGTTATTTTTCACAGAAAGGGTGGTGGATGCATGGGACGGCCTACCTCAGGAAGTGGTGGATATGAATACAATGCAGGGCTTCAAACAGGCATGGGATAGGCATAAGGGGGCAGTACATACAAGTATGAATAGATAGGCCATTGACAGAGCAAAGGCTGATGGCACATTTATAAGGTAGAAAAAGAAATGGGCAGATTGGATGGGCCTTGTGGTCCTTATCTGCCGTCAGGTTCTATGTTTCTATGTTAGGATGCAGACTGCAATGCACACCCATGTGCTGTTGAAACAAGCTTCAGCAGTTTCAGTCCAATATACAGAAAGTTCATTGGCTTCATTACCCAGACCAAAATAGCAGAATGACCAAAAAGGATGTAAACAAGCTCACCAGATTGGGGCATCAGGTGGCCTAACCCACATATCTCAAGAGGAAAAGAAAAATCAATAGTATAAGCTCCTAGTACTCCACCTATTTCAGCACAAAAAGTCAATGAAAATTAAAACCATTGAATTCTAGCAACAGCACCGATCTGAGTGGTTAGCATCAGGGAAACTGTTGCTTTTCACAAGCAGCCTAGACATACTTAATAGTGCACCACCTGCTGGCTAGCATAGCTTTGTACAAAAGCATTTTCAAAGGCACTCAGTAAAACAGACATTATTGTGCACAGCAAACTACAGTGGCCACCTTCATTCCTCCTCCATTTCCAAAGTTTGACCCAGACAGTGAGCTCATCTCCATAGCCACTCACTGAAAGAAGTGGCTAAACAGATTTGAAAATTATCTTGTGGCATTTGGTATTAGGTATGGGTAGGTCGGCTGGAAACAGATTCTAATTCTGACTGATTTATTTCCAAAAGGTTCTGATTTACTCTGATTTACTCTAATAAATTGTAGACCTATTTTTAGTCTATTGAGTATGACCAGTGCATCATTATTATTCTTTTAGATCTCTCTGTTAAAAAAAAAAAAAGTAAATTTTTTAAGAACAATTTTGTGTCTGTCTTGCCATGTTGCCACGGTCAGCAAGCAGTCAACATCAGCACTCTCCAGTACTTCAGTGGTGAGTCACTGAACAAGGATAGCAGGGAAGGGTACCAGAAAATTCAAAAAAGAAAATAATCTTTTCTTTTCCAGTCTCTTTCTGAATATTCCCTAGACCCCCATGACCAACGACTGTATGAAAGGGAACACTTATGATACTGGGGCACTGAAGGAAGCCAACCAAATAGGGTCTTTTTTATTGACTGTTGTTCTTGCTAATGCTGTATGCACATGACATTCTTAGGAAACAGTGGGCTGGATTCACAAAACTCTTGAAAATTCCGCAGCTGCAGAAAAAACTCGGTGCAAGTGGGTTGCCACTTGCAGAACTGAAGATTCTCCAGCAGCTACGGTATTCCTAAAAGTGGAGCCGGTTTACGACCATCTCCACAATTTAATTCAGCTTGCAGGTGATGTTGTCGTGGAAATCCCAGCAACTGTGGAAAAATGTTACGGCCAGTGGGACTAGTCGTAACATCTTCCACAGCTGCAGTGGATATGAATAGCAATCTATACGGCTGCAGAGATATCAGTGAGCAACTGGAGTTGCGGTGTGGGACTTAGTCCTCAAAACATTTGTGAATCCAGCATAGTATATGCAGCTCATTTAGGGCTTTCCAGGGAAAGGAGACAGTATGTCAAACGTTTGTCACAAAGAGAGAGAGAGACCAATATATTCAACAGCAGAAAGACAGCAGCAGAGTGCAGATGTTCACTGAGTCCGGCATGCTTTCAGTGGGAGACAGTCAGCGTGACCAAGGTATGTGATGGGGCCCTAGCTATCCCTCCCGCCCTTTTGACATGAGATGTTATTTTTTTTTGTTTGTAATTATTTTGCTTGCCTACTTAGTGTTATAGCAAGCATCATGGTCCCCCAATCATTCCACACACTCCTGCCTGATTGGCCAATGATTTTATCACTTTTATTTAGTAACTTATAATTTGATTGACCTTGACCCCTCCAACCGGCATTGTAGTTTTTGTATATATTCCACAAGCTTCCACAAGTAATAACTGCAGTCAACTATGCTATACTTTTTGTCTTGTTATACAGCTGATTGGCCCCGACCGCCACCTACTCCTGCCATAAAGCCCACCTGCCAGTCCCCAGCCCCACACTGCTCCCCCTGTCATCAATGCTGTTGGGGATCCCCATGGTGCAGGACCCAAGGACCATGGGGTCTGGCACTCACAGCGGCCATGCGCAGTCAACTATGGTATACTATAAATACTTTTTTGTCTTTTTGTTTTTTATAGAGCTGTTTTGCACCAACCACAATCTATTCCTGCTTTGAGGCCTACCTGCCAGTCCCCAGCCCCATCACTGCTCCCACCATCCTCAAGCTGGTGGGTATCCACTCGGTGTGGGATTCATCGACCGCAGGCATCAGCACTCATGGCAGTCATGCACATAGGTCTTTTCTTTTGTGTTGCCCCTGGGCCTGCCCTCCATGCCTGACATCCAGCAATTCATTGCCTGTTTGTATTTTTAACTTGCTCAGTAAACAAATTAACCTCCACCTAGGTTCCCAAATTGAATGTGAAAAACATATACAGCAATAAATGTAATATACACCATGACCTCTCAAGAAGGAATTTTTTTACTTGATCTATCTGTTATGGTTGCTGACATTTGTCCTCTGAATTCAAAGAAATAAATCATTCAATTAAATAGCATCATCATGTCTTTAAACACCACCAGAGAGCATCCTTATTATGAGACACCTGTTGCAGCTGTTCATCTTCATTGCTTTTATGTTCCTCCCAATTTTTACTGAACTGGTAAGAGAATTTCTTGAGACTGACTTTCAGGAATGTAATGTGCTGTTGGCTAAAGAGTACATGGTGGCACTAAGTGTAAATTATTGCTATCACCACCAATAGATCTTGCATCATCAGATGCAGCATCCTCACGATGTGATTTAATTGTATGGTCAAATGCAGTTCCTTCCTTTTCCTGTGCAATCGCTGAAATCAGCCTGTTTTTGTATATTGGATAAGAGTCACCAATAACTGAAGGAGGCAGTTGTTGTAACTTAAATTGAGGGTCAAGAAGAGTCGAAAGAAGAACATTTTTGTTTGTAGTGATATTGTGAAGTCTTCTGTAGTTTTGGAATTTCTGTATCAATCAGTCCATAAGGGATACCCCAGATTTGTCTACTTTTTGTTCAAAACCTCTATGCAGACTCCTGAGTTCCTTGTTTAATAAATTTATGATGTGAATAACCTAGCTTAGAGTAGCATTCTCTTTGCTAATCTGTCGAGTTTCTTCCGCAAAGGGAGTCAAGAGCAACGTAAGATGCTCTATGAGGCCCCACTGGAATGAATTCAGCACAATACCATGTGCTATTTTGTGCTCCTTGGTATATTCATGGACTGCCTTCTTTTGTGTGAGAAGTCTTACACGCATATAAAATGTTGAGTTCCATTTTGTCAGAACATCTTGTTTTAGTTGGTCTATTGGCATACCCTTTTTTTTCTGGAGGTCAGCCAAGATACCACATGATTTTACAGAGTGACTAAAATGATCATAGATTTTCTTTGCAGCTCCTACTAGTGTTACTATACTGGGTAGCCCATGAGTTTAGCGACTATGATTGGGCACCTACCAAAATGGTGACTCAATTGCGGTACTTTTCCCCATGGCAAGGAGGGAGGGAGGGCAACCAGATGGGGGGGTGCACAACTATAGCAACAGGATGTCACTACATGTATATGTACATGGGGGGAGGGAGCACGCTGCGTGTGGGGTGGGATGAGAGGGAGGGATTGTGAGGGGTGGTGCCACAGAGAGCTGAAGAGCCACTCCCATGGTGTGGTGGGTGGGTTCAGGGCTAGGGCATAGGGCTTATGTGGTGCTGTTTGGGTCCTGGCGCAGGTGCCTTTTGTTGCCTCCCAGCCAGAAGTTTTTTTTTTCTCCTGATTTGCTCCCCCCTGACATGCCCTTCCCTGGAGTTGAGAATCCTTAAGTAGGGGGGTGGGGGAGGTGAAGACCCCCACACTGAAATTTAAAATATAAGTCCCTGGCACCCTTGTGCTGTGCTCTGGAAAGTCAGAGTGACGAAATTGATTTTCAGCACTCTGGCTTCGCGATAACACCGATCACCTTTAGGCTTTCGCCGTTATCACATAAACCCCTATACTGTTGTCACTGGAAAGGAAAACTCGTACTAAAAGATTTCATGAGTGTGAAAAGCACAGAATGTGAGTAACACCACCAGTTTTCAATGCACTATGAATATTGGCACCATGGTCTGAAACCACAAATTCAGTATTGAGTCGCAGTGGCTCTACTGTTTGTCATGGTACTCTTCCAAAATATTGTCAGTGATGTGATGCTTACCAAACATGCTAACACAAAGAGCTGCCATTCTTTGTCTTCCTTCCTGTGCACTGCCACTTGTGGTGCTGTTTGAAGACAATTGTGACACCCAATGTGCTTTGCTGCACATATAATCAGTGATTTGAGAACTTGTCCACATGGCTGTGGTCAGGTGTATAGCAGCACATTCACTCTCTCGAACAGCCAGTTTTATTTTACTTTGCATACCTTTATATCAATCAGTCAAACTTTATTTCACCAGGCAATACATCATATATTTTGGGAACTGCCACAGTTGCAAAAGATTTATGACTTAGTAGGTTGTAACATGGAGCAAACTATTTTAAAAGGGTTCTAAAAACCACCATTCTCCACCACAGAAAATGGTTGATAAAGTAGCATAAACAGGATAAAATACAGGTGGAAAGTACACTGCAGGAACAACACACAAAAAAAGAGACCAGTGAAAAATGCAGCTTGACAGTTTGACAGAGTAAAAAGTACCAGTATCACTTAAAGATCAGCTGTCACATTCCCACTGGGAATTCCATCCTTGTTCTTGATTTCCACTGCCTTTGCTCACAGCTTCACAGGCTTGCTATTAAAAATGAACATGCCTGTGAGCATAAGTATGTCCTTTCCATTAACAGGTATCACTTAATGTTTGGATTCTCACACATTCCCATGCATTCCCACACTGAATTCTCTCATTGCCTGGTTGTTCTCCTGCTTTCTGTCTAATTGTTGTAATTATTATTAACATCCCCTAGTTTTCTCTCATTATTTAAACCCACATTTATGACTCATTCCAACACTGCCTCCTGCAACCCAGGTATCCAGTGACCAATGAATGTATCTTTTAGAACCAAAGTTGCTGGCAGTTACCAACATCTGTCACTCTCTGAATGATCTGAGGTCAAACCGTACTGTAACCCCCTGTCGTATCATATGTGTGTGTGTGTGTGTGTGTGTGTGTGTGTGTGTGTGTGTGTGTGTGTGAGTTTGAGATCCAGAGAGGGAAAACGCTTTCAATACTGTATAATGAAATTTTAAACAGTGACGAATTGATAATGTTACAGTAATTCATGAAATGGCAACGATCAGGTGTGCAGGAGTCAAATGCTAAGCATGTGCACTGTAAAACTACAATTCTGTACTGTAAAATTTTGCAAATGCCACAAATGCTTTCAATGCAAATGTTATTAACTTTTACTGCATTAATTGTGATGTTTACCTAATGTTAGAACTGCAATAATTTTTTTTTTTTTTTTTACGTGGAACCATATTACAGTACTGTGTGGCTTTTCTTATTTAAAGGGGCAGGAGATTGCAAGCAATCTATAGTGTTTTAGTTGACCGCACATCTGTGACAATATTTTCCTGTTATGTATATTTTACTTCTTATTTATTTTCATGTATAATGATCCTTCAGCAAATATAGCAAAAAGAATCAAAGTGAAATATATTAGTTCTACAGTATATACCATCCATTTCTATCTATCACAGTTCGTGTACCTGTAATTGTACCACCAATGTTTCTTGTAAAGGAAATTGTCACCCCTTTAGAATTTGGTTTGAATGGTGTATTAAACCCCGGTGCCCATTTTTTACTTAAAAAATGTAAATCTTCATGGGTTAAATCAGTTTTCTGTAGCATAAGATAGTTTACTGCATTTTTATCTTCATAGTTATAGACTTTTTTGGTTTTTGGTACTGTCCCCTAGTCCCTTCACACTCCATGACATTATCTTTAATTTGTTTGACATTTATAAAAGTAAACTGAAAATGAAAATTAGAGTTTACATAAAAGCTGTTCATAACGTAATGAAGTACCCCCCATGAACACTTACATCCTTCCAACCACCCCCTACCCCCACAACATTCTACGTCAACCGGGATGACCCTCCGGAGAACATCAGACCTTACCTTTGTTCAGTGCATGCATCTGCAAAGATGCATATTCTAAGCAGGGGTGTCCAACCTTTTCAGGGTCATGAGCCACATTTAAATTTCTGAGTAAGATGTGAGCCACAACTTTGTGCAGCCCATACAATACCCAACATGCAGCCCTTACTATACCCATATTTAGCCATATTTAGGAGTTAGTCAAAATTCTAAAATAATTATTCAGAGCAGCTTTGGAGCTTTAAATTTTAAATTTACTTGCAGGCTTAGTAAAAGTAGTTCGTTAAACACTGAGGGCACTTTTTACATCCTGTACTTTGACTTTTCTCAAATTTAAAAGACTGTAATGTGTACTTGACCTGTAATGACAAACCCCTCGAGAGTCACATCAAAGTGCTTTGACAGCAACATGTGGCTCAAGAGCTACAGGTTGGCCACACCTGTTCTAAGGTAATTTTACCAATAACCGTATATTAAAATGTAACTACCTTAATTTTAAATAGCGAGTGAGCTGCCTATTATAAACTATAGCTGACCAACACACCAGCCTATAGTGCCAAGTATTAGTGCCACTGAATTTAAGTGAGTGAGTCATACCAATCACCATTAGTGCGATGGATGCCATCTCCCATTCTAAAAGAGAAAAGAAAAAGAGAAATTAACAATATGGTTGCATGCCAACCCTAGAAATCAATCTAGCATCAGATAAATAACAAATGTTTTTGAAATATAAAGAATGGTTGTTTTAGTCCCATCTTGTCTCTATTTTTTAGTGTGGGGAGCTGAAATGCTGCCCCTTACATGTTCAAAAGAGGGCTACATTTTAATTGTCCACTTGGTCCTCCAGATTGCTGGAGAGAATTAATTCAGAAACACTGTCAATGGGGGCGTGGCCTGGATGTGCTGAAGATGACTGCTTAATTCTGCTTCTCCCTGGGACTACCATCTATCATTGTCCATCCTCCTGATCCCAGATTGTCAGCGTTTACCAGCAAGTGAAGTATAATTTTACCAACATCATAGCTCAAGTCTGGTAAATTATTATCTCTATATCATAACTATATAGCTATAATTTTTCTGCATTTATACTGCTTCTCTGTGAAGGCCTACTACAATGGCTGAGCAACTCCTGCAAAACAGCTCCGTCAGCAGAGTGGAAACTATGTTTCAACAGCTCATCTGTGAAAGTAACGACTTGAAAATAACATCTCAACAAAACATCACTAACATGCAAGTGTTAGACCAAAAAATCAATGATGCTGGAGTTAAAGTTGCTCAAATTGAAAGTTCTATTAACATCCTGTAAGCCACCATCAGAGAGGAAGACCGAGTTATCAGAAGCCTACAAGATAAAATCGATGACACTGAAAACAGAAACAGACGCAATAACCTGAGATTTTTGGGTTTTCCTGAAGTTGCAGAACTCAGAGACACTAGTGCATTTGTGTTACATGTGCTGCCAGCCCTGCTCAAACTCCCACCTGGTCAAGACCTTACTATTGAGAGATTACACCATACTTTAAGCCAGAGACCTGGTCCAGATCAGAAACCTAGGCCTATCATTGCAAGATTCTTAAACTAAGCCCACACTGAACTGATTATCAATAGAGCTAAACAAATGGGAATGCTTACTTGGCAAGATCATAGAATTTCTAATTTTAGAGACTTCTCTAAGGAACTTGTTAATAAACGAAGGGCATTCAATCCAATTAAAACTACCCTACACCAACGAGGGATCAAATTTGTTCTGCGCTATCCTGCCATCGTGCACCTGTTTCTGGGTGACTCGACCAAAGATTTCAACACTCCCGAAGCCTTGGCTGCATTTCTTGGTGAGCCCCAGCCTCCAACTGCTGCCTTTGGAAGTACTGATGTGACCCCTTCTCCCACTGTCTCTGCAACTTCTCAATCAGTCCGGCACACCCACATTATTGCTTCAAATCATGAACGCACTGAGAAACCCGTATCTCTCCTGGCTGATGCAGCATCTCCTGTTCGAATCTCAGCCCGCTTGCTAGACAAAAAGAACTTGAATCCACCTTCTTCTAAACATGCCTGTTGTGCAGATGCTACTCCTTCTAGGCCTACCTCTCAGCACGAGCGACATGTTGGCTTCACTACACCCCTAACCCTCTCCAATACATTTTCTTTACCACAAGAAGACTTAAACTTATCTCAGGAAGACCTCCCGGAGTCAGCTATGGATTCTGTCGGCAATGACCTTGGAGATGCTTTACAGGGTAGCAGGTCTCCCGATTCCTCTTGGCTGAATTGGTGACCAGCTCCCCTTTCAAACTGGCAGAGCCTCTTAAAAAGAAACGTAAGGGGAAGCTCAAAAACAAATCAACCTATAAATGATGCCTGAGCATGTGTATATATTAATACTTCTCGAGGTTAGTGCCTAATTAACCTCGACTCTCTGATCACTATCAGAATTTGTCTGCCCTGCAACTGCGCATTGCTTTCCTTGTGTGTGAATACTATCACACCTAGCTGGTTTGGAAAGCGATAAGCTGTACATCGCGGTTACAGGCTTTTGGTTTAATAGCATGTCATATTATTAAGGCATCTCATTGTGACAGTCTTGGAGTTTTCTATCTCAATGTAATGTCTGCTACAATATACATCCAAATATTTCTGCATGTATTACTTATAATGTCAGTTTTTGAGTATCCCTAATGTTGGGCTATGTTCTTCTTTTAAAGGGACAGTTCTTATATAACGTTAGACTAATTCATATGTGTTCAATGATTTTCTGTATTCATTTAGAGGTGTCTACCATCATTTTTATCAGTATGTCCTTCTAACATAACCATTAAGGTAGATTGCTTGCTTAACTAATTTGTGATCCAACATCATTCCACACATTTGTTACCATATATAAACATTATATATTTACAGTATCTTGAGGTTATATTAATGAGGTCCTCAACTAGTTATTCCCTTCATCCACTGCTACATCCCAGACTAACATTTAACACTTTAATATTTTTCTCTATTCTCCTTCCCACTCCAACCCATCTTTATCTAACTTTTAAATCCCCTTTTCTTTAACCATGGAATACCAACTTCTTGTACTGTTTCATTTATCTATTACTTAGTTTTCAGTTTTACCCTACAATTAGGTGTTGCAGGCTATTTTCGAGGTGTCATCTTTATTATTTTACTCAATGAGCTGCAATCAGTAATAGATAGCACATTCTGACTCGAAGCCCTTATGATATGGCTTTTTAAGCCTGTGTTTTCATCTTATAGCTGAGCTCACTCAACCCTCTCCAGGTCTTGAAATCTAACATACTAACATACTAAAATGCCAGCAGAATAGGCCTAACAGTCTTTCATGTCTGCTCGTTTGGTCAGCCCTCACCCTGGGAGCTGATTTTGCTGCCCCCCTCATCCTCTCTGGCTTCTCCCTTCCCAATCCCGGATATTCTCACTGCACAGGACTTTGCATCCAGAACCCTTCCCCTGTACCTGCCTCACCCCCTCTTGAACCCCTTCACTGTCTCTGCCTCCACCAGCCCCCGGGCAGTGCATTCCATGGCTCCACCATCCTCTCAGTGAAGTAGCACCTCCTCCTTTCTCTCCTGAAGCTCCCCCCTCCAGCTTCCACCTATGCCCTCTAGTTTCCCCCCTCCTTCCTTCAGAACACCTTGATTTCTTCTCCCCTATTTAACCCCTTCATGTACTTGAAGACCTCTAGCATGTCCCCCGGTCCCTTCTCTCTTCCAATGTGTACATATTTAGCTCTTCGAGCCTCTCCCCATAGGTCCTGTCCCCCAAGCCCCAGATCATTTTGGTTGCCCTCCTCTGGAGCCTCTCCAGGAGTTCAATGTCCCTCTTTAAATGTGGCCTCCAAAACTGCATGCAGTACTCAAGGTGTGGCCTCACCAAGCAGTTATATGGGGGGGTATCACTTCCCTTCTTCTGAAGGCGATTCCTCTAGCGATGCGTCTCAGCATCCTGTTGGCCTTGGCCGCTGCCCTCCTACAAATCTCAGAGTTGTTCATCTTGACATCCACCACCACCCCCAGGTCCCTCTCAGCCACTGAGACTTATAGCATTTCCCCACCCAAGGTGTACTCTTGGCCCGGGTTTCTGGCTCCCAGATGTAGTATCTTGCATTTCCCTGCATTAAACCTCAGCTTCCACTTTCTAGACCACCTTTCCAGAGCCTACAGGTCTCCCTGTAGGGCCACCCTCCCCTCCTCCCCATCCACCGCCACCCTCAGTTTTGAGTCATCTGCAAAGAGATTCATCTCACTCCAGATACCCTTCCTTATGTCACAGACATAGGCATTGAACAGGAGAGGTCCAAGGACTGATCCCTGAGGGACCCCACTAATGACCTTCCTTGGGGATGAGACTATCCCACCAACCACAATCCTCTGGGTCCGGTTCTGGAACCAGTCTCACTATGTTAGAGCAATTCCTTCCCTAGGGGTGATTTTTGGGTCTGCGTTACTATTAAATACCTAGTACTTATCAATAACATATGCAGTACCTCGAAGCCCGAACAAACTCAACTCTTATAAATGTCATAATGCCAGAATGACTACGTATTCCTGTTCAATACAAGACTTTCACCAGATACCCCCCCCCATACAATTTGGATCTTGTAATGCCTCAACACCCCATAAATCCTTATACTATTTGGACCCTACTCGCTCCATTTTACCTGAACACTCCTTGTACATAAACACTTCTGTGTCTAAGCATTATGATTATGTGAGTAAGTACATAGTAGATGGCTCAAGTACAGCTGTTCTTATAATTTTAGGACATAGTCGACCATGATGGCATACTGTTTGTATTGCTGTAATACTGTTTCAGCTCAGTTCTTTTTTCCAGTCTAATTTAGGTTCAAGATGTATTATTATGTCTGGAACTGCATATACTTTCTGTAATCCCTTTTCATATGTGATAAAATGTTCATGGTTCCCCCCAGGGAATTATTATGTTCACTTTAGTTCTAGTCACAGTTATACCTTGATAGAAATAATTATTTACAGTTTGTATCTTGGGTTTAAGATCATTTTCTCCCAAGATTTACTTACTATCTGTAGTAAAGCAAGAAAGTCTTGGTGATTTCACTGACTCATATCCTGCTATATTACCTAAAGACTTCATCATAGGTTAGTATAACATGCATAGGTTTTGTTTACTAACTATATATATGTCTTCTATATTCTTTTTACTACCTCTCTTCCTTGTGAGACCCAATGGAAGCATTCATCCAGGATTTAAGTATTTCCACAAACTAAATATCCTGCACACATCTGACTGTGCTAGCCCTCTCCGTTCTGAGTGCTAGCCCTCTCCCTTCTGAGTCTGTAACATCCTCAGCCCTTTCAATATGAGTCCCTAACTTCCTATTTGTGTTTTCATACTCATCTCCCCATTAACATGAGTGATCTAATTCTACATTCACGGAATGTTAAGGGACTCAACTCACCTTGTAAACGAAAGCAAATACTTTCTTACCTCAAAAAGCAAAAAACTCATATTGCTTTCTTACAAGAAACAAAACTTTTAATATAGGATGTCGACAGACTTAGAAGGGATTGGGTCAGTCAAGTATATGCATCCTCCTCTACTTCTGAAAAACAGGGGGATGCTATTCTATTACATAAATACCCTAACTGGACCCTTATCAAATCTATCTCCAATTCAGATGGCAGATGGATTATAGCCCACTTAAATACCCCTGCAGGCCCCCTTATGTTAGTCAAAATTTATGCTCCTAACTCTGATTCACCTAAATTCTTTCATAATATGACCCAACAAATTATGAACAGTAATTTTAACAATTCTCCTATACTTGTAGGTGGGGATTTCAATTTAGCTTTGGAAGCACATTTAGACAGAAGTAACCCTTCATGTGATTCCCACCCCAGAAGTATTTCTGCACTCTCTGTGCTAACGAAAGACTTTGGTCTCACTGACATTTGGAGACTACACCATCCTAGACAGCGCGACTATACTTTTTATTCACCGCTTCATAAATCTTATAGCAGAATTGACTACTGGTTTCTTCCCCATTCATCACTGAAAAAATTATTGACACAACTATCCTCCCGATTACTATATCAGACCATTGTCCTATAAAATTACATCTTATTTGGGGCCGGCCCCCATCTAAATCCCCCTCCTGGTGTCTAGACCCACTCTTATTGAAAGACCCCAATTTCTTACCTTGGATTAGATCCCAAATCCAAGAAAATTATAAGCAATGTAGCACACAAGGAAAAACTAAGGGAACAGCAATTGGCTGATTTAGAGAACTCTCTTAAAGAAAAATAAACCCAATATTATAAAACAAAAAATCCAGATAATAACTCAAAACTTCACCTTGAAGTTCTTCAGCTTAGAGTTAAAATCAACAAATTAATATCCAGGAAAGCTGAACTCACCCTCCTTAGACTTAAACACCATTATTGGGAACAAGGGGATAAATGCAGGAAGCTGCTTATTTATCAACTCAAGAATCAACAGATGGAGAGACATATTGCCAGTCTAAAAGATCCTTCAGGTAAAATCCACACAGATAATCTCTCAATTAAATATATGATGCAATCCTTCTACCAACAATTATACTTTCACCCCACTCCCCCAAAACCTGAATATATGCAACAATTTCTGGACCATTTACAGTTACCACACCTCTCCCAACAAGATATGGCTTTGCTAGATGAACCCTTTTCTCTAAAAGAGATACAAGCAGTGCTAAATTCCCTTAAATGTAGTAAAGCACCTGGGAGTGATGTTTTTTCTGTAGATTTTTGTAAACCCCAAGCTAACATCTTATGCCCCTTACTGTTTAAGGTCTTCAAAGAGGCATCTTCACAAGGTAAACTTCCCTATTCTATGACAGAAGCCATTATAACCATCCTACCAAAAAAAGATAAAGACCCTTCTCTCCCATCCAGTTACAGACTGATATCATTACTTAATACGGATGGGAACATTTTTGCCAAAATATTAAATACTCATTTAGAATCAATAATTTCAAAACTTGTCCACACCTCCCAAGCTGGATTTATCAAAAATATAACTGGTTCTGATCATCTCCACTCATTATTTAATTTAATCTACAAAGCTAAATCTCTTAAATCGCCTGCTGCAGCTATAGCCATCGACATTGAAAAGGCATTTGATTCTCTCAGTTGGACTTATTTGTGTCATGTTCTATCCCACTTTGGTGTCACTAATAAATTTTGTACATGGATTCAATTACTATGCACCCTCCCCTCTGCCCGGGTTCTTACTAACTCTATTCTGTCCACATCCTTTCATCTGGCAAGAGGTACCAGGCAAGGGTGCCCCTTATCCCCCACTATTTTTATTCTAGCTACGGACCCCTATCAGCTGCTCTTCATTAATCCCTCATGATCCAAGGTATCTTCACTATCCTACGCTGATGACCTCCTCATTCTACTTAAAAATCTTGAAATTTCGGAACCACACTTAATTAAGTTACTTAGCAACTTTACTTCACTTTCTGGGCTCGCTCTAAATCTAAACAAATCAGAAACAATGCCATTGAATAATTTTTGTAACCCTTCTATGAATACAATAGTAGGTTTTTGTTGGGCCCCTCAAGGTATCTCTTACAATGGAATACAGATCACCTCTAAATTAGAGAAGATATGGGACGCCAATCTTTCCCCGTTATTAGCAAATATTAAAAACACTCTCAACAGATGGAAACTGCTTATCCTCACTTTTAATGGGAAAATCTCTGCTATCAAGATGTCAATAGCTCCCAAAATACTGTATCTATTTTCTAATATCTCTTTAACCCTCCCTACTTCTTTTTTGTCAGAATTGATGATATAATTGGCAATTGTTTATGAGAAGGCAAAATTCTCAGATTTAGTCATAACAAACTGCATTCCCACTGGTCCAAAGGGGCCTTCAGGCTCCCCTGGTTCCAAGCATATTTTTGAGCCTTCCACACTGCCCAGACTGTCAAATGGTTTAATAAACCCAGTAATAAATCACCATTGTGGGTCAATATGGAAACATCTCTATGTCTGGGCAATGCTACCGCTTCCTTTATTTATAACCCTCCCCCCCATTTTAAAATCTCACCCTACTATAGCATCATCCATATACTACTGGAAAATAATTCATAAATGCCTTAAATGCAACCCAGCCCCTCTCATACATGCCCCCGGGAACCGCAACATCACTCTTATTAATCACTCAATTTTTTGTTGTCATTGGAAAAACAGGGCCATTTTTTTCTTCAAGGATATACTTATACCTCAGACTCTCATATTAAAATCCTTTTCTGACCTGCGCAAACAATGGAATCTTCCCCAGCACGATTTCTGGAAATATTTACAGTTACGCACGGCATGGAACCTTTATCTTCCTACTATTCCTCATCAATCTATATATGATACTTATATTTCTAAATGGATCAAAACAAACTCTAAATTAAATAGTATCATTTACAAACATATCAGAAACACAATTCCAGATCAATCTATCATTACAAAAAATAAATGGAGTACCCTTTTATGTTATAACATAACCAATTCACAGTGGCATAACTGCTGTCTATCCAGCCATAAATCTTTCATGGATAATCACAGTTCACTCATATAAACCAAAATTCTACATCTATGGTACAGAACTCCTGAGATTTTGCAAAAATGGGCTTAATGAACAACAATAAATGTTGGCGCTGTAACTCCCCCAATGACAGTTTGCTACATATTTTATGGCATTGTCCTCCCATACACAATCTTTGGTGTCATATTCATTTCTTTGCAATGAAAGTGATTGGTCTGTCATTTGCATTAGATCCAAAACATTGCATACTTGGCATTTTCAATGCTCATTCATACAAAATATCCCATTCTCAGAATAGATGGTTACCCCTACTATTCCTTCAAGATAAACACCTTATACTAATGCATTGGAGATCCAACATCATTCCCACCCTTCCGGATATTCTCAAACAACTATCTCAATATGCCATCCGTGATCGTATGTCACACTTAGCCTCTGACCGACTTAATTTATATAATAAATGCTGGCAGGACTATTTTAAATATTTAAACACGTCTACACATAGTGTCACTTAATCCATGGGTTGTTATATGTTCACATTGGAATCTCGCTTCTAGCTCTTTTGTTCCTTTTTCATCTCCTCTCTTTCTTTTTATCTCATTTACTTCGCCCCTGTCCCTCTTCATTCTTGTTCACTTTCTTACATATTTTTCTCTTTTTTATGTTCTTCCTTTACTCAGTCTTACACATACTTGTATTAAATTACAGCATAATAGAAGTACAATCACTACTGCTCATATTTCTTGTTTGTATCTACTCTTTTTACCCCTTGAACCATAAATTGCCATATTTTCTCTTTATCATACAGATTGTACTGCTACATATTGTTTTCTCAACATTTGGTTTCCCCTTTAATATCATTGGATAATACTTCAGACAACATGTTTTTTCCTTCTCCCATTAAAAATTTATGTAAGTGTATATTGGAGAATGTAGTGTATTTGTATGTATAATCACAATAATTACAATAAAAAGACTAACTGCAAAAAGAAACACCATCAGTTTCCATGATTATATATTCAGTTTCTGGTGTCCTCTGATTTTTTTAATGAGCACTCCATTTTCAAATTAGAACTCTTCTTGGTTGAAGAACCTGCTCCCCGAGATCCTTGTACTTGTAAACCAGTACGCTGGTCCAGGGCCACAGCTGATGTTGATTGCTCCATGGAGTTTTTCAGGTCCATTCTGTTGCCAGATTGGAAAATATCAAGGGGGTTATGTGATTATTTATCATCCCACTGAGTTTTCAGAAAGTCCTTGACATTTGTAGAATCCTAAATATGTAATTTTTCCACAGAAGTGAAAACAGATTTTCACGGGTGGAAGTAAAATAAATGTGATGCCTTTACTCTGCAACATGGCTTTTACACAATCAAAAGCTCTTCTAGCTTGCAAAGTTTCCCTACTATCAGGGTAAACTAGAAATTTAAATCCTTCTGCCATTAAGCCTCTCTCATTATGG
The DNA here is from genome assembly GCA_016271365.2 of Neoceratodus forsteri. Lineage (NCBI taxonomy): Eukaryota > Metazoa > Chordata > Ceratodontiformes > Ceratodontidae > Neoceratodus > Neoceratodus forsteri. The sequence continues at coordinate 308,183,825 of CM028131.1, read as the reverse complement.
GCTTTGCAGAAAATTCATTCCCTGTTAGTGAAATAAAGAGGCTTAATGAACACATGTTGGGGAGGCTTTACAGTATCCTCATTGCTGCAGAAATCCTTGTGTCCTCCCCCACAGTGAGCTCTATCAATGACCATTTTTTCCTCAGGGTAATTTAAACCTAGCATAATTGAAAGCAGTTTTTCAAAATATGGAACAGGATCTTCAGGACTTTCCACTCGCTCTGGAACTTTAATCAGTTTAATATTATTTCTCCTAGATCTGTCTTCTTGATTAATAATTTTTGATTGCAATTGTTGTAATTGGGCAGTAAGATTAACTATTGTAGATATCAATGAATGTACCTGGTCCTCCAAATAACTAACCTGATTTTCAGTTTCACCTGTGCTGAGATTAAGAGCTTTGATTTTGTCCCCCAAGTCCGTCACTGTTTTAGTGAGGTTAGTTAATGCTGCTGTAAGGGAATGAACTGCAGAAAAATTACACATAATGCAGAATATCCATTAAACTGCAGAATAAAATTAATCAGAACTGTCATTCCACAGTTCATGTGTATTAGTCTGCAGTTCAGCCAAAACATTCTGTGAACTGGGTCAAAATCTGCCAAACACATTCAGAAGATTTCAAGCTCATCAATGGTGGAAGCCGAGAAAATTTTGCAACATTTCCAAAATTTCATGAAAGTTCCATGAAGGGAAAATTCTCACCTTTCACCTAGGTCTACTTATGGGGTCCCAGACCAAACCATCGATGACAAATGCCAAAACAACACACAGCTTATCAACCTTTGACACTGTGCCACATAGAAGATTATTACACAGACTGGGGAATATGGGTGTGGGCAGGACAGTAGTGTGGTGGGTAGGTAACTGGCTGGGCAGCAGGACACAGAGGATGGTGGTAAATGGCTGTCACTCCACAGAGGGAAGAGTGACCAGTGGGGTACCACAGGGATCAGTGCTGGGACCAGTCCTATTCAACATCTTCATCAGTGACATTGTGCAGGACCTAGAAGGCAGAATTTCACTGTTCACTGATGAAACAAAGCTCTGTAACAGAGCAGACACACCAGAGGGTGTAGATAGAATGAGAAGGGACCTGAAGAAACTTGAAGAATGGTCAGGGGTTTGGCAGTTGAAATTCAATGCAAAGAAGTGCAAGATAATGCATATGGGGCACAAAAACCCTGGCACAATACATCAGTTGGGGGGTGAGGATATACCATGCACCAAGCAGGAAAGGGATCTTGAGGTTATCATCTCTGATGACCTCAAGGTAGGAAAACAGTGTGACAAGGCAGCAGGTAAAGCAATAGGATGCTGGGATGCATAGGCAGGGCATCACCAACAGGAAAGGGAGGTCATAATTCCACTATACAAGACACTAGTGAGGCCACACCTGGAGTACAGTGTACAGTTCTGAGACCTTACCTACGTGAGGACATAGACAGGGTAGAAGGTTCAGAGGAAGGCAACAAAGATGGTACATGGATTGCATCACAAGTCTTATGAGGACAGGTTGAAGGAACTGAATATGTACTCCCTGGAGGAGAGGAAGAGAGAGGGGATATGATAGAGACATACAAGTATCTTACAGGGAGGAACAGGGTGCAGGAATACACTATTTTTAAGTGAAAAAGATGTTCTAGGACTAGAGGGCATGGGATGAAGTTGGAGGGAGGACGATTCAGAGGAAGCGAGGAAGAATTTCTTCACAGAACGGGTGGTGGACAAGTGGAACACCCTGCCAGAGGAAGTGGTGGGGGCTGAAACAATCACAGGATTTAAGAATGCATGGGATAGACATAAAGGAATTCTGGAGGTCAGGGGTAAGGGGCAACAGACTTCTAGGAAAACATAAACTAAACTTATAAGCTCAAATGGGCAGACTGGGTGGGCCATAGGCCCATATCTGCCGACACTGTCTATGTATCTATGTAACTCCAGCCCCTGACACAAGCACTCAGTGAACACCCCAACCCAACAGACTTCTCCATCAAGGATGTAGAATATGTATGAACTGTACTGTACATACCATAAGCAGTGTGTAACCACCTATCATCACAGAACATATTCAAGCCATCCTCATCCACATCATGGTGAAATATGGGGCTGATGTAAACCTGATTGATGCACACGAATGTTGGGTGCTGAAGCCTGATGTCACCCTGCAGCTTACAAGTGTTAAGATATTCTCATATGAATCAAACCAAAGCCCAAAGCTTTGGGGAAAATTCCATGGTCTAGTCATTGCAAACTCAAAGTGCACCTCTACAACTTTCTGTGTTGCAGAAGGCAACAGCTAATCTTTACTTTACAAGACACTTTTAGAACTTGGCCTTCTGCACATCATAAACTCTTTGTTGCCACATACCTTAACAACTCACCCATGCGTTTCTGAATATCCCAGTCTATTTGAAGTCATTAATTATCTAAAAAGCTTTCAAATCACATTCCACACAGATATCATAGTAACACCTATCATACAACCTCACCTTAGGATCACTTTTCACACTAGAAAAAAAGATGCTCAGAAACTGGATCATCAAGAGAGGCTAGGGATCATTAAAAGAGTAATTAGATCCATTCTGTGGGTGTCTACAATAGTTGCTGTACCCAGGCCTGCAGTAAGAATCCAGAGGAGGTGCACATCTGCACCATCTGCTTCCTAACAAAGCAATTGAAAAAAGAATGCCACATTTCCTCCACAGTTGATGACATCATCCATGACTTCAAAGAAACCACTGCTTTTTCAAAACTAGACCTAAATATGGGATACCTCCAATTGGAGTTGTCCCCTGCTTCTCAGTACATCACCACATTGTCCACTCAAAGTAATCTGAAACCATATGCAATTTCAGAGATGACTTCCTTATCTATGATAAAACCCAGGAGGCACATGATCATACTCTCAGAGCAATATTTTAACACCTCCATGAAAATTTTCTTACATTAAATAGCAAAAAAGTGTAAGTTCAACAAAAAACTGTTTGAATTCTAAGGACACATCTTCTCAAAAACTGGAGTCATGCCAGATCCCAAGAAAGTGAAATCCATTTCCAGCCTGTTCCATGACACCACTCCCCATAAAGTTCGCAGTCTACTAGGGAAAACAAACTACTGAGTTAAGTTCATACCTGCTTATGCAACTATCATTGCTCCACTCCAGCAGCTTTCAAAGAGTGATGTGGTGTGGAACTGGAAACCAGAACACAAAGCTGCTCTGCATCAGCAAAAACATGCCTTGACCATTAGTACAGCTGTGACCTACTCTGATCTAACCAAAGTAATGTAAATCATTGTAGATGCCAGCTCAGTTGATCTGGGAACAATTCTTATGCAATGTGAAAGTCCTAGATGGTGCCAAACATTACTGTATTTCTTATAACAGTCAGGCTCTGACTTCTGCAAAACAATGCTATTCCCAAACAGAACCAGTGGTGTGTGCAATAGTCTGGAGTTGTGAACATTTTTATCTTTTCCTTTGTGGGACATGACTTCATCACAGACCACAAGCTACTGTACTCAATTTAATATTCAACAATTCAAACTGCAATCTACCATCTTGGATTCAGCAGTGGAGACTGCCTTCAGCCATACAACTTTCAAGTTATTCACAAGTCCAGAGTGAACAATCCAGTACACCAGTTGTCCCAACACCATTAATTTCAACACCTGTATCACAAAGTTATGTTTCCAGGGTAGCAGAGAAATTCATTATTTTCACTGCCCTCCATGACATTCCTAAAGCTATGACACTTGAAGGAATTCTACCGTAAAAAATGGTTCCAAAATAAAAGTGTTAGAAGTGTAAATTTTGAACATTTTCTCATTGAAATGGAGATTTTTAATAAACAGTTCTTCCACCAACAGTTTAAGAGTGCTGGTTCAGAATTGGAGTGCATTATTCAGTCATTCAACAGTGTTAGAGAATGGAATGCTGATGGGGAGAATTCATGTACTGTGATGTTCAGGTTCTATATGACAGTATAACAGAGAGTAATATAAGCCTCAGAATGCTAACAGCCAATCATACTGCAGCATTTCTGAGACACTGTTTATAATCAGAAGCAATTTCACTTCCTGAGCTGCTGAAGGAACTTAGCTGCACAACATGCATATTGCAACCCACCCTGGGTGTGTAGTTATCAGCACACCCTGCCCAGTGTAATCACATACTTATAAAATAGGCAGATAAATATTAACAATCCAATTGGCTCAGACTATCACTTGATTTATTTGGTTATCTTACAGGGGCATCACCAGAGGTATAAAGTTGGGGGGGGGGGCTAATGCCTCACAGTCAAAATCCTAACAAAACTAGGAGGATCCGGTGGCATGCCCCCGGAACATTTTGAGATTTTTACCTTCAAATGGTGGCTTTTCCTGCATTTTAATAGTGAAATATATGATTGAGAAGCCTGGTTATCATGACATCTATTAAATGGTCATGTGCAAAACTTTGGTTGCTGGATCTGTGAGAACAACGAAAAGAGAGACACCATTATCCCAGCAGATCTGCTGGGAAGGTTACGGTCTCCCACAGCAAATAAGACACCATTCAGATACCATTACCCCAGCAGATCAGCTGGGAAGGTTACTGGACCCCAGAGCAAGTAAGAGACCAGCCAGACACCATTATCCCACCAGATCTTCTGAGAAGGTTACAGGACCCCAAAGCAAACAGCCACCACTTCCACACTGCATAATTCTGAACAAGTCACTTAACATTCCTGCCCTTAATGTCTCTGCATGCCCTCTGTCTCTCTCACTTGTCAATTTCTGTAGTCTTTGCATCTCCCTTTGTGCTGCAAACAATCCCTCTCCTCCCTCTCTTCCTGGATTCTAAGGAGTTTGGGGATGACTTGTGTGATTGTGTCAATGTAGGTTGCTATATAAAAAGGCAGCAAAATTCTCTTCCTCCCTCTTTGGATTGTAAAGCACTCAGGAATACAGTCTCTATGAAAGGTGCCCTATAAATCAAAATTTCTTTTCACACAAGCCACAGGCACAGCTCTTCCTTCTCTAAACTGCCAAACAACTGTGTAAATACTCATGCTTTACAGCTTTTTAGATGTGTACCACATCTGTGCCTGTCTGAAAAATATACGTGCTGTGCAAGCAATGCTGACTGTCTTGGCATGGCAGTTACTAAAAGGTGATAACCGATTCCAATCCCAACTTATGTCAGTCATTCCCAGTCTTGTCCAGGTGTTCCCTCCTACAAGGCAAGGCATGCCAAACCTCTCATGCTTCTGAACCCATTGAACAGAGTCCAAGAGACTAGCAGAGGCAGTGCGCATTTGTTGTAACCCCCCCCTCCTTGCTCCCTGTCAGATTGGGATCCAACTAACCTGGGAGTGATGATGACAAATCCCAGCCCCAAGCTCTGAGCTCTCCCATGGTGATGTCCTGACTCCTGTTCCAATGGTCTTTTTTCGACAGCACAGTACACAGCAGCCAGACACCAGTGCACTCAGTCCACTCACAAGACTTACTTTCTTTTTTCTACATCAGACCTGTGAGTGGATGAGTGTAGTGCCCCAAAGTTTGCCAGGCAAGCAGACCAAAGACAACTCAGGGAGGGAAAGAGTTAACTTCCCACCCACCTAATGCACATCTAGCTGGCTTATTGACCAAACTGGCTGGCTGACCATTTCCTGTCTCTATCCCCCGGGCCTTCTGGCACTCGATCCTTGTCTTGGCCAGGCCTGGTTTCCAGCCAGTGCCTAAAGGGGACATAAATCAAGCAAATGGACTGCACTTAGCCCCAGATACCCAATAATCTGTTCAAAAGCCAGGTCCACCTCTAGGCTAGAAAGGGTCTTCCCTGCTAGCCAGTGGCAGTTTTGGACTGGGTGACTGATAAAGTAGAGAGCACAGTAGTACGGATGGCTGGAGGCTTACCTGAAGCTCAGGTTCATAGCTCCTGGGTGGCTGCTCCTCTATAGCTAGTGGTCCTCGGAGATCTCCAGCAGCAGCAGCAGCAGCAGCAGCAGTCACACCTTAGCTCTGGAAAAGGACCAACAACCCTTCTGATGGCCAGCAGCAGCCAGTTCCATAGAGTGAACTCCCTTTAGTTGTCTGCTTCCTCAGTTTGCAGTTTTTGTATTGGGGTTTCTGGGCTGTCCTGACACTGGGTGCCTAGTAGTGTATGTAGCACAAGCATCACATTTCAGATGCAAAGTGATGAGGGCAATGCTCACTCAGGTTCTCTTTTGTTTGAATAAAAATATGGCTTGTCAAGTCTATTAGTTTGCTTCCTGTTATTTTGTAGAATACATGTGGCATGGTTTGTGTTTTTGGGGGCTGTGAATACAGTTCCCCTGTCTCCCTTCTCCAGTATGCTGGCTGTTTTTTTTTTTTCTGTCATTGACATTGGGTGTTGCCACACATGGGGCTGCCATTGCAGTCCCCTGTCCTTCCCACTTTGTTTACTGCCTCTAGTGCCACTTGCTGGTAGGCAGACTGTTGCCCTGCCCAGCTTTGCTGGAGTGGTTATTTTTTTTGTTTTGTTTTGTTAAATTTCTTTCTCTTCCCCTTTGTGGGGGCTCTAGGTTGCTTCCCATCCTTTTTCCTGGCCTTCTTTTCTGGTTGCGGGGTGTGGTGCCCTTTTGGGGGGGTGCCTCTTTATTTTATGGCTTCAGTTTTGCCATTTTTCTGTTTTTATGTTTATCTATTTTGTGGACTCCTTCAACCATTTTCTTGCTCCAGTCCCCTGAGATGACCCCCCAACTATGGTCCTTCTCCTGTAGCCCCACCTCCCTCCAAATAAAGCGACAGCATCCTTTTTGGTGGTCACTGGTGATGGATTTCCCCTGCTCAGCTCTCTTCCCCACCTCCCTTACACAGTAAATTAGTGCCACTGCAGTTGCGGACTTGGGCCCCCATCTGATCACAGTCCATGTGGCATTCACCTAGAGGTGACCTGTTTGGGCAGACAGACCATGAGGTGCAGCAGCAAAGTGTGCCTGGGCAGAAACCAGCACCCAAACCACTAATGTTCCACCCTGCCACTGTTCAGGGGCAACCAAAGCACTGGGTTGGAGCAGAGCTCCCCGACCTCCACCACTGGCACCACCAATGATCACAGCGGGACCCAGAAGACCAGGACCAGGCAAAGAAAAAGGAAAGTGCGCTCCATGTGGTAGAGCTATAAAGTGTTGACTCTAAACCACGGCTTCTTTTTTTCCTCAGTAAGCAGTAAAGCTGTGAGTCTTTAAATTTTTCAGGGAAAATGATTGGAGAGGGTTTGAGCTTACATTAGGGGAGCTTCAGCCTCCCCATAAACAGCCTGGTGATGCCACTGTTATCTTAGCATAACAAGACACCTCCATTCTTGTGGCAGACTTTTCATTAAATTTTATCTTGAGGTGCTTCTCTTTTTATTATTGTTTAAAAAAAGGAATAAAACATTTCAGCATCTACCATTCTTCTTCATATATTAGGATTACTAGGATATTTAAGACACAAGGGAGCACTAGGCCCATCAAGAATGTCTCCCACATAAGTGGGTAATTTAAACTAGTAGTTGTTTCGAGTAATAAAGGTTGTCCAAGGTATCTTCAAATGTTTCCAAGTTCGTGATATCCAATACAACTGGAAGGAGCATATTCCATGCCTCCGCAGCTCTAATGGTGTAGAAATTATCTCGTTTAGCAGTAACTGCTTTTGGAATATTTAATTTTTTTTAATTATGAGACCTCAAATTACTTCTAACATTACTATGTTTCACATGGAAATCATCCATAAGATCCGGGTTATTTAGTATTTTGAATAATAATAATAAATCCCCTCTTTGTCTCCTAGCCTTGAGTGAGTGTAACCCTGTTTGTTGTAAATCTATTTTGATAAGGGAAATCCTTCAGTGTAGGTATATGCCTTGCCAGTGCCCTTTGTACACTTTCCATTAGTTTACTGTCTCTAGTCATATATGGTGACCAAAACTGGGACCCATAATCCATAATTGGACAAACGTAACTTTTGTATAGGGGGATAACAAGCTGTTCTGCTTTACATATGAAAGAATGTTTAATTTGGGTGACCATACTTCTGGCAGTTTTCACAGTTGACATACAAGTGATCTACTCTCCACAGAGGGTTATTAATCATTATTCCTAGGTCTTTAGTTGAATTTGAACTTCATAGTATAGTATGATTTAGTATATAGGAATAATTGCGATTGTTTTTTTTCCCAAATGCAGGACTATACATTTGTCCATATTCAATGCCATATCATTTTTATTTGCCCAATTTTCCAATTTACCTAAGTCACTGATAATGGATAAGTGTTTATGAAAGGTATCAACCTCACCTCCCAATTTAATATCATATATGGATATGTCTAGTGTTGTAAAGCACTTAACTGCACCTTGTGTTTCATAAAGTAGTGGGAGTGTTCATATGTCTAGCACAATGGGACACCACTGGCAACTATTGTATTATTCCTTACTTGCACTGATTGCTACCTGTACCTGTTGTTCTGTGACATGGTCAAAATTGAAACTGTGTCCAATTACATTTTATGTATTATAGAGTTGTGGTAGTGCACCGACATTTAGGGTTGAGTAGGGCATTTATTGGTAAACCCTAAAATTTTCACCCTGGCAACTTTGTCATCATTCAACAGAACTGCATGAAATTTTGCGTGCACAGTTTGGGGGGATGGGGCAAGGCCTCTTCACTTGACAAGTTTCATGAAGGGTGAATGTCTGGACTTTGAGATCTGGACAGTGTAAAAAGTGGAAACATCAGGGTTTAGGTTCTCTTTTTTGCGCTCAACTACAACCCAGACAGTTTGCAATTTTGTTCTGAGCTCTTCAGTGCAGAAGAGGCATGAGATGGCTTTTTTTAGTTTGGTAAAAAAATATTAATCCATTTCCAAGTTAAAAGGATTTGAAATCTCAGTTCTGAGCATGCTCAGTAGGGTCTTTCATTTATATCTCTACTGCTAAACAAGAGTTTCTAGCTCACAACAGAAGAATCTTCTTTTATGATCCATTATTTTTCCTTTATGAGCCAAAATTCTTTCTCCATGTAGCAGCCATCTTGCTTTTGATTTTTACAAAAAAAGTTTAAAAAAAACAACAGAATGTTGCTTGTTGGTTGCCAGACTACCTTCTGCATGACTGGCCACCATGGATTATCTTGTTTACATTTGGCCTCAAGTTAAGAAATGTTTAAGCTCCCAATGGGGTGTTCCAATATCTTATTGGCCTTTATGGGGAAATCAGGGGGTTTCCATAGGGGGACAGGCACTTTTCTGGGAGACATGGGAGAAGGGGGTGTTGACTAGAGTGCAGTACCTTTTTTTGGGGAAGCAGGCTCTTTTAAGTCCTTTCGGGATCTCCAAGAGCAAGCAGATTTGTCCAAGGCAGATTTCTGGAAATTTCTCCAGTTACGGTATTTGATTCATGGCTTAAGAAAGGGTGGTGGGGACCATGGAGAAATTAGGGGATGGCAGGTAATTTTTGGGACACAAGGTAAGACGCAGGATCCCTGGACCCCCTCCTAAGGTGGGGTCAATCTATCATAATTTTCGAGATTATTTCACAGCAGATACTTCAGGTCTCCAATGGAAATGGGAGGGTCTGCTGGGGAAGCAGTTTACAGATGAAGAGTGGGGGGAAATATGGAGGAATGCTTAAGGACAGGTCAGGGACACAGGCGGGAAGCTGATGCATCTTAAGTCCTTTCTTTTATTCTATAGAACCCCCAAGGTTCTGTTTCACATGCAGCTCCTCACGCACTCAAATTGTTGGTGGTGTCATAGTCAGGGATCATCTCTGCTCCACATATTATGGAAATATCAGGGCCTTAAGGAGATGGTGGCAGAGGATTCAGGGGATATTAGGAACAATATTACAGAAGCAGGTCCCTTGGGATGCATCTCTTTTGATCTTGGGGAACACTGGGGTCCTGGAATGTCTGAAAGGCTGTCGGAGGGCCTGGTTCCTCACTGCCATCATTGAGACCAAGAGGCTGATCCTTTGGAGGTGGCAGTGGCTGGACACTCCTTCCCTGGATCAATTGTATGAATGTATGATGAAGGTAGCAGGGTTTGAAAGAATGTCGCACATCACAGGGTGCAGACCGGATAGGTTCTTAAAGGTATGGGGACCTTTCCTGGCATTTATGTGGATATCTATCCCTCAAGGGAGGAACTGGATTGCCCCCACAGTGCATTCCAGTATGTTCCAGGACCATTAGCTCTTAGGGATGAAGGGGTTGCCATAGAGGAAGTGGAAGCGGTAGTAAGTAGGTCACTGTACCTTGCACTTTGCTGGCTCCGACTGTCTTTCTGTTCCAGAGACTGGCCTTCATTGGCTTAGGAGGTGCCTTGTGTGATTTTTATAGAAGCTCCTAGCATTAGTTATTGGGGGAGGTGGGGTGGGTGGTGGGGACATGGGGTTTCTTAGTAATTTGTTGGAGTTATTTGCTTATGGTACTTAGATTGTATTTCCATGGAGTTTACTCCAGCTAGGTATGACTGGTGGTATCAGAATTGTTGACTTTTTGTATTTTATGTAACTATGTTTAAATTCTCAATAAAATGTTGATTAAAAAAAAGTTAAAAAAACATAAAATGATGTATTTTCAAAAAAACAAACATCTAAACCTAGGTAAACTGGGCCATTTATAAAATGATGTATTTTCAAAAAAGCAAACACCTGAACATATGTAAACAGGACCACTTAAATAGAGTCTGGTGTTATGTTTTTAAAAATATGCCTGGCACAATTGTTTCTGGGCATTCAAAAATCCTGGATGCCCAGCTTAGTGAGAGAAGTCAGTCACCTGCACTCTCAGTATGATAACAATGAGACTTTTCTGAATTCTGAAGCTGCAGCAAGAGTCATGGCAGTGAGCCAGCTCACTCTGTCTCTTTCTCTCTCTCCTTTATCTATCTATCTATCTATCTGTCTATCTATCTATCTATCTATCTATCTATCTATCTATCTATCTATTCTATTTCTTTTGCAGACTGAGGTGTCCACCCTGGGTACTTGTTTTTCTCCCCACCCCTCCAGGTCACCCACCCCCCTTTCCCATATTTAATTTTACCTTTAAGCAGACTGTGGTGCTTTATCCTGTTACCTCTTCTCTTCACATCCCTCCCCCCATGTCACCTGTCTCATTCCCATTGTACACATGGTGGCACTGGGGTGCTCACCCCTGGTGCCACTGAACAGTAATCTGACATTGGGGTGCCCAGCCCCAGTCTCATGACCCCTGAAATAAAGAAAACAATCCCTGTTTTTTTTGTTTGTTTTTTTACCTGCAAAAAAGAAAATGGTCCCTCGGTGATGTGACCCACCTCACCCTGACCTCCTGCTCAGCACCAAACACCCCACAGCTCCACACACTCCCTCACTCACCTGAATATGTCCCATGATGTAGATCCATTTTCTGATTAAAGGTACATCTTGCTGCTGGAACTGGTGACTGTCATATGAGAAAATAAGGTAAGTCTGGTTAAAAGTCTTTTAATGTGGTTTGAACTTTAATTGATAACTTTGTCACTTTTTAATATTTTTACACCAGATTTTCAACATGGCCTTTTTGGGACCCCACATCATGACCACGGGCAGTGGAACTATGCAAATTTGTCCCAAGAGGTAATTTTGTAGTCACTTTGTGAAATCACTTTTTCACCATTCTTATTCATGAGGTGGGGTCATAAGAAGGATATGTTGAAAATGTAGGGTCAAAATATTAAAAAACAACAAAGCTTTGAGTGAACATTGGCATTTTTCTACACTAGTTCATAACCTTGGTAATCTGCAATATTTTGATCTCAAATTTTCAGCATAGCTATTTTTTCATACCACCTCATGAATGTGACAGATGTTATTTTACAAATCATGCCCAAAATGTGTTTTCACACCTGTGGTGCTGAATGGTATTTCTGTGGTATTTGAAAGTTTTCACCTAAAGGGTTCATGAGGTGGGATCATAAGAGTGTTATGCTGAAAATTTGTTGGACAACTATGGGAAAATGACAAAGTTAGGAGTGAATGTTACCATATTTCAATGTTCACTTGTAACTTCACTAATTTTATAAATTTTGATTCAAACCTTTCAACACAGCCATTTTTTAACACCACCCCATATATGTGACAGGTGTCATTTTAAAAATCCTTGACAAGATTTGTTTTTGAATTCTGTTATGAAATTATGATTTGGCCTATATACTATAAATATCATGTGTCATGTTAATAAGGAGAGTCATAAAATATCAATCTTGACAATTTGGGGTCATAATTAAAAAAATATCTAAATATTAAGAAACTTTGAGTGTAGTGCCTCTTTTGACCCACGTGGGTATGCTTTGTAATCCTGTGCTGGTGAGCTGAGTTCAGGGATGAACTAAGTGACCCAGCTGGATGGGGTGGGGGTGTGGGGATCCCTCTGTGATGCTGAAAATTGCAGGGTTGCATGCACGGACACAGGTACCACATAGTGAATACAGCTTCTCTCTTGGAACAGAGACTTGCACCTCTGCACCAATGGGTGGCAGAGGGCTCTACACACTAACTGACAGATGGACTCTTTGCTTTGTGCATCTCTATCTGTGGCCATATGGAAGTGCAGGGAACAGAGGGCGTGTTGCTTCTGCAGTCCACCAGGCAGTCCAATGAGTTCTAGACATCTGTTGCTGCAATCACAAGGGCCCTTCACTCTCCTCACACACAGCTAGGTGCCAGCCACCCAAGCATATGGTGGTTTGTCTACTGCCTGTTGGAGAAACAATGCCTCACCAAGCTCCACATGGAGCAGCTGCTGTCCAGTGCTGCTACTGCATCCCAGAAGCAGATTTACAGGGTCCTCACTTGGTGGCTTGAGGCTATCATGGTGGAGTATGACAAACGCACCACACCCAACTACCTGCATGGCCCTGCATTCAGCTTCCAGCTGCATGTGTAGTCAGGTGTGCACATTCTCTCCATCTGTGGCCCCATCTTGCCATGTTCTCCTCACACCACCCTTGCCTTCCCCCTGTGCACTGGGTGCCCTTCAGTCCCCCCTTCTCATTCATCCTGCTTCCCCTTGTGGTGGCAGCATTTTTGTCTTTTTTTTTTAAATCACCTGATTCACTACTTTGACGTTCACCCCCTATTCCTGTGTACCGTATTGATTTTCTGTCTCGTGCCTGGGCCCTTTTGGGATTCGCAATGTTGAATTCACCTTCATCATATAGAACCATCAGCCAGATCCATGGGAAGTCCCCCAAGGATCATTGAATTTAGGAATTTTAGTAAACTTGATCCTAAGATAATAAGTAATGCCTATAAAGAGGTTAATTTGTCCCTCCTCGAATCTCTTAATGACATTCATGTTAAGTTGGAAACTTTTACCAGCCTATACTCAACAATTATAAACAGGGTTTGTCCTTTGAAGAGAATGAGAGTTAGAGTGCATAAAAATAGATGGCTTAACCAAGATCGTTTGCAAAAAATGAAATTAAGGGACAAGGCCTGGAAAAGGCATAGGACAAAAAAGGATGTCAGCTCTTTACAAGATTGTAAAAGGCTTAGAAATCAGTGTAAAACAGATGTCAGGAATGCCATAAAGCAATAGTGTTTATCTCAACAGAAATGGTACTCTGGCAATCCTAAAAAAATCCTGGCAGACCATAAATAGCCAGCTAGGCAGAAACAAACAAGAAACTACTATTACTCGTGCTTAGGAGATCAAGTTATAAGTGACCCTAGTCTTGTGTCTGAAACATTTAATACCTTTTTTGGTAACCTAGAGAAATTTAGAAAAAAATCCCTCTCCAGCTATTAAGAACAGTACCCTCCATGAGAAAGTGCTCAATTCCCCTCCACTATTTTGACTGAAGAGTGTCACTCCAGAACAATTGAAAAAACCTATATTACAACATGATTCTAGGCCCTGTTTTACCCATAATAATATTGATTTTAGATTCATAAAGCTAGGTATTCACTCTTTTTCCTTTCCCTTATCAGTCTGTTTAAATTTTTCCCTCTGCTTTAGTGTTTTCCCTTCCAAATGGAAAATAGAAACATAGAAACATAGAAACATAGACTTTGATGGCAGATAAGGACCGCTTGGCCCACCTAGTCTGCCCATTTCCCTACCTAGAGGATAAGCTGCAGATTCTATTTAACCAACAGCCTATTTCTTCCTACCCCCCACAAAAATTGCCTTATGTCTGTCCCATGCATTCTTGAATTCTCCAACAGTTTTAGACCCCACAACCTCCTCAGAAAGGTGGTTCCATGTGTCCACCACCCTCTCTGTGAAAAAATACTTCCTCACATTGCACCTGAGCCATCCCCCCTCTATCTTCAAATTGTGTCCCCTTGTTCTTGCACATCTCTTTTTCTGAAAGATGCTACCCTCTTGGACATTGTTGATTCCACTGAGGTACTTAAATGTTTCTATCATGTTCCCCCTCTCCCTCCTTTCCTCAACGGTATACATATTAAGCTAGTTTAGTCTTTCCCCATATGACTTCTCTTGCAGACCCTGCATCATTTTAGTTGCCCTCCTCTAAACTGTCTCCATCCTGTCTATGTCCTTGCAGAGATGGGGTCTCCAGAACTGGACGCAGTACTCCAGATGGGGTCTCACCAACTGTCTGTACAGGGGGATAACAACTTCCTGTTTTCTGCTGGTGAGGCCAGCCATTAAACTGATCCTGAATGGTGCAAACCCTGCTCTTTTTTCTAATTATCATCCAATATCCCTCATTGTCCACTTTCAAATGTTCTTGAGAAGATAGTCTTCATGCAAACTGTTGAACACTTAGAAGGTAACAATTTATTGTCAGAATATCAACATTACTTCAAGTCAAAACATTATACTGAAATGGCCTTGATGTGGTTCACTAGCTGCATACAGAGTACCCTTGATCAAGGGCACTTTCTGGCAGACATTTTTGTGGACATCACCAAGGCCTTTGATGTGGTTGAACATTCACTAATTTCTGCTATTCTTACTGAGTTTCTTTTTTTCTTGATGCAATCTCATGGTTCTCAGGTTACCTGGATAATAGGTCTTACAAAACAAGTATAAAGGATATATTATCATCATCTAGATGGATTCACTGTGGAGTTCCCTAGGGATACATCCTGAGCCCTCTGATTTTTTCAGTGCCAGAGTGTTGCACATAAACGGCCATAACACTTTATGCTGATGACACTGTTTTATACAGCATCAATAATGATCCAAATTCAGCCATTAAGAATGTGCAGATTGACTTTATTCATTTTTAAAATTGGCCCACCTCAAAATGTATGGTACTGAATTCAAAAAAGACAAAGACCATGCATTTCATTGGGCCCAGGAGAAAACCGGTCAAACTTAACCCCATTGTTGATCTCAACGGTGAGATTATTGAGCATGTTGATACATTTAGATACTTGGGTGTCCTTTTAGATACTCATTTGACTTTTGAGCCTCATATTAATTCTCTTAAAAAAATTCTTCACTAAAGACTGGGACTACTTTTTAGAGTACATCCATTTCTCATGATTGATTCTAGGAGACTACTTACTGATAGCTTTTTATTAAGTCTGCTATACTATGGTCTAATTATTTACACCACTACTTCTGATAAAGCTACAGAGAAACTTAGAGTCACCTATAATTCTATTTTACTATTTCTTCCTGGCTTAGCCTACCATACCCATCCCTGTAAACTTTATAAATTGGCCAATACTCTTTCTCTTCATAGTAGGGATCTGTTAAGAATGAGGATTTTCCTTTTCAAATTTACAATACATTTGCTTCCATTGTCTATGAATCCATTGTTTTCTCAAACTTTAAATACATGTGGAACAGGATTATAAACAAAAATAGTGTCTACTATACAACTGTTTAAAAAAGTTCTAGGTCAAAGGTCCTTACTTCATAAAACTCAATTTTTATAATTCTCTTCCTAATAACATTACTAATTGTTCTAAGGTACTCACATTTAAAAGAAAATTGCACATTTGGCAGGATTCATCCTGTAACTGTACTTGTTACTCTACATAATCAATGTTATTTATATTTTTTGTCACATATATTGTATTTTCAATTATTGTTCACTGTTTTATGCTACCTTGTCAAGTGTGAAAATGGGCAGTCATGCCATCATACCATCTGTGCTCATGCTTACAAGTATAAAAAATAAAAATAAATAAGATAAAGGCATTGAGAGAAAAATATGCAAGATTGATAATTAACCATTGTTTGGTAATCTCCTTTGAATAATACTACAAAACTAGGCAAAGAGGGTTATAAATTTCCATGTATCATAAAAAAGTCAATACACTTGACAAAATCTTTGTTTTTCATTTAATTAGTAACTGTAGGTCATGAGGAAGAAATAGAAAATCATCAAAATGCCCACGGTTTGCTTAAGAAGTGCTGATACTATGTGGATTTAAATAGATCAATAAATAAAAAATACAAAATCAAAACAACACTGTGGTGCATGAGTCTATTCTCCAAATGGCTGCTCTTTAACTAAGGTTTCTAGAAGCAGACAACTCTTGGTTATTTCTCTTTTTCCATAGGTTCTGGCCACATTGGATTTCAGCATTTGATAACAGTCCAGTGGGCATACTGGGTGAGTGGCTCATTGGTGCATCCAAATGCAGGAGTCCACATCCCTGTTGGAACTAGGGCCCATAACAGGGCACAAGGATGGATGGCATACAGCTACAGACTCTGGACAGTGGTGGGCTAAGAAGGTTGTAGTACTAGAGACAGCATGTCTTCAGCATTGTCTTTTGTGTCTTCCAGGTCCTGCAGATGGATCGTCGGACACCTCTTCACACAATGAGTGATGGGAAATGGAGCAATGGCCTGAGTGGAGGAACCTGGCATTCCTGAAAACAAGCACACACATACTGGTTGTGTCAGTGAAGCGTGCATTGGGCAAGACATCTTCAAAGAATGAAAACTGTGGCCCACTGAGAAAGTTCTTCAGGATTTCCCATGAGATCATCGAGGTCAAATTTCCAGAAATGTGGACAGTCTGTGACCAGCTGTTTTGGGGTGAAGGAGGGCTACAGTTCATTTGTGGGATGTGGTCTGAGGTTTCCATGGAAATGCACTGTTTGGTGTTCATCCAGGGTTCGCAGTAAGACATGGTATCATTAACATGCTGTGACCAGAGCGGGATGTTTAGGCAATAGTTCAATTGATGAACAATGGTTAGGACTTATCATGTACTCAATATAATATGTCTGTGAGTCAATATGATATATCGTGGAGGTACTTAGAGTGAGATGCTTTGGGGGGGGTCAGACTGCATCTGTCCTGGTGTGGCTTGGGAGACTTTCAGGAAGATGGCACAAGGTGAAAAGGGAGGGGGTCAACTTCCTCTGAAGGATTCCTCTTCCCAGTTGGCATGAGGCATTGGGGCCACAGAACCTGGTTCCTGGTTTGTAGGATCATTGCTAACCTCTGTGGGCTTGCTTGCAGGTGCAGTGCCATCAGGCAGGGGTGGATAACTTGTCATACAGCCACTTGACCACCTTACTCTCTGAGGCATGGATTACAACTCAGGGAGGTACATCATTCACAATAATATGGTCATTTGTGGGAAGGGGTGCAGAGGTTCCTGAAGTTGACTTGACAAGACTTCTAGCTGCACATAACTCAGATATATATCATGTCAGCAATTTATTAAATACATGGCTGTGGCCATTTCCTCCAAGACTTCCATGCTCTATAGTTGATAAAGGGTAGGGGATATAGGGGTCTATCAATCCAATAAACAGTCTGCACAAACACCGCAGAAGATAAACTATTGTCTGTAGCCTTCCCGGTCAGAACAACACAACTCCAACAGAGCATGTAAGAGCAGTGCTGTTAGAATAGTGTATCATGGACAGTAACTGGGGTAGAACAGTGAAATGCAGTCACTGCTATCCCTGCAGCTATCACATCTCTGGGAGTGACTGGAGGGTGGTAAGAAGGGCTGGAAAAAGTTGGAGGCTGGCTGAGCTGCTGTCATGGTGGGAAGGGCATAGGCATAGAGCAGCATGGTCAGCAGGGTTCTGGTCCCAGGCTCCAATCTTTTGCTGTGAGATAGATTTCCCCACATTTTTTACAAGTCCCATCTCACAGTAACCCCCCCCCAAGTTTCAGTTTTCCCCCACAATCCAAATCCCCCTTGGAGTTGATTATTTTTGTAACGGTTGGTGCAGATGCCAGAGTACCACACAAAAACATAAATTAAGTATTTTTTTTTTAGTTCATGGTAGTGGTCCTCGGTGCATGTTTGGACTGCTACCATGTGGATTTGTTTGTTTTTGACAGGTGCTGTTATTGCAGGCGCCATTGTTGCAGTGCTGTTATTGTGTTCATGCTTCAAACCTAGTGCCCTCTGTAGTCCCTCCCCAGAAATCTAGTCTCCAGGTAGGCAGGTAGGGTTCCATTTATGTGGGTGGGAGTGTGCTCTAGCACCAACCCAGAGGGAGATAACATCTGTGCTGCCCACGGGTTGGGGGCATCTGCTGGGAAAGGAAAATTAAGGATTAAAAAGAGCTACAACTGAGGGTTCTATTTCACTCTCCCCCCCTTCCAGTTGAAAATGTCCCACCCACCAATGTAAAAGCAGGGTTCTGGGGGTCCAGGCTAAAATAGGTAAACCATTTGAACCCATATGGTGTACCGCACAAGAGGTTTGGAGAATTTTTCTGTTTTTTCCCTCTGAGGGTTTTTCTAGGGTTTTCTGCCTCCTTCAAAGGATTTTTTGAAAGTAAGGCAGTTCCTTTTTTTCACAGTCAGTTGTAAGCAGGTGCAGCTTCAGAATTTCTCATGACAATGGTACAAGTGGAAAGGGAGGGTGTTTATTTCCTCCTAAGGACTCCTCTCTCTGCTTGGAATACAGCATGGGTGATACAGGACCTGGTAACTAGTAGGGATGGGAGAACCTCAAATGGTTCTGAGGTTCTAAAAGGTTCTGATAAGCAAAAAAAGGTTTGGATGCTTGTCTGAACCTTTTCCAAACCTTTTATAACATTTATTATTTTATAGCAACTGTATGGGAAAAAAATCATTTTAAACAGCTTTTAAGCAACATATTTATAGAAGACAGCAACTAAACCACTGTTCAGTCATACTAAAATGTAAGAGTAGTGAAATTAGATGAGGAATGAATAATATGACTGCGGATGCACCTACTAGAGGATGATGATGATGATATGGTCCAAAGGCAGGCAAGTCCCAGATTTCAATTTTTTTTTTACTAGTATCCTGAGTCTGACTTTTCTGTAGAAGGGGACTATGTGTTTGTAATGTATGTAAGCAATAATACCCAACAGGGTGGGCGATATTGGGCAATACCGGACCACCCATGGGCGTAATGAGGCCCGATGCTGCAAGCGGAGGGCCTTATAGCCCCTGGAAGGTCCAGTATTGCCCAATACCACCCACCCTGGAGGGTATTATTACGCTTAGAAAATGGGCAACTATATTAAACAATGATTTTTTTTTAATTAGTTTTATTTTTAATTGGTTAAACACTATGCTGCTTGCTTAGTTTGAAATTAAATAGTTCCTCCGCCTGCACTGAATTTTGGTTGTTATGGTCACACACACACACGGTAAAATTGTTCTTTATATATATCTGCGAAGGCATAATTTTGTGTTATATTATAACCACCTTACTTGAGGCAACACATCCTCGCTCAGCACTCTGTGTTGGTTCGGTAGCCAGATCTGTGTCACGGGCGAATGGTTTGATGGGATCGCGTCAGCCCCAATGTCCCACTCACCTCACTTTCAGTGTGCCCGAGGTCTTCCCATGACAGCTCTAACTTGCGAATAAAACAAAAAACACCTGCTTTACATCATTAATGTGAAGGTGGCGGCGGGCGGCCTTGCTGTGGAGCGAGTGAATGAACTGGAAGTGTGAAGAAAAGCAGAGGTGGCAGGCAGGCAAGCGTCCGTGGTTTTGGAGCAGGTTAACTTATTTTTTTAAAATCGGGAGATTAACGGAGGAGGAGAGCAAGTGGCCATGTTGTAGAAAGAGAAGTACAATAGTTGTGGCCATGGGCTTCCGGCAATGTGGGCACTGGCACAGTAGCGCTTACCACGTGATGTGCTAACGGTATTCTTCAAACTAAAAAACATGTTATTTTTTCACTCACAGTTGCACTTAGTACCCGGTGTTCTGAAGGTGTCTTCTGTTCATTGTGTTTTCTTTTTTTTGCCTGCCAAAGTTAGAGCTGTCGTGGGAAGACCTCGGGCACACTGAAAGTGAAGAGGTAGTGGGACATCGGGAGATTGTTGGTGATTATCCAGAACCATTCTACTGCCCGCGGTACAGATCTGAAGCACCGTTATTTTAGGGAGTGCTGTGGAGGCAAGAGGAGCGAGATTATTGTTGCCTCTCTTAGAGTAAAGGTGTAGAGATTTACATGATATGGCACAAGAATGTATTTTATAGAAAAATAAAGAAAATAGCTAATGCAGTGAGAGGTTCTGTGTGGTTTCCTTAGGCAGCAGGCTCTGAACGATGGGGAGCTCCATCTCTCGCTAAGTGAGAAACAAAAAATGGCGGTGATTTCATTTTCTAATTAGGTGGTTACAGCCAATTAGTAATCAGGAATGGGCAGTAGTATATTTTAATGGGTGAAAGGGCGCTGTAGGCTGGCACTTTTTATTTCCTGGGCATCTATTGAAAGTTAATGTACCCCCCTGGCAAGGGTACTAGCCAATCAGATGTCAGGAAATAAAAAGACCATTTTCTAAGTCATTAATTATGTTCAGCAACAACTCTTGGCATGGAACACAACAGGTAGGGCATCCTACAGAATGTGAACATTAAAAAAAACATTGTACTGGACCAAGGCTCATGATAACTGGGTGTCCTGATTGGTGATGAAACCAAAGATTACAAAAGAAAAATAAAACAGGGTTGCACTAAAAAAAAGTTGAAGTAGTGTGATTCATGATAACCATGAAAGTAATTCGTTGTGATGTGATGAGAATCATGTTGGCACTGGCAGTGCTTCCCAGAGCACCAGAAACTGGATGGAACTGAGCTTCCACAAATAGTTGCCATTGAAATAAATTTGAAATACCTATGGCTGTACTTCCTTGAACTGTCTGACTGAGAAACACACATGCTACAAACAATGTTCTCTCTGAGATTGTAGGTTTAAGTACAGCCGGCTTGTAAGGACAAATATTTGAGTCCATCTGCTAGTACAGCATCATGCAGAACATGGGGTAGTATTGGGTGGCACACTAGCACAGTTCAACAGACATCACTCTTTCAGCTACACTACTACCCAAGAAATAAAAATGGGCAGTCTGGCTCTGACACTTAATAGTGAAGTCTCTCTTCAATCTCTTGTTCTCTTCTTTCATGTTTGCAGTACTCTGTCTTTAAGTTCATTCTCACAACAAGTTGTCCCCAGTCTCCTCCAAGTTCCTCTTTCCCTGCCCAAGTCTCCTCTCCCAACAAAAACTACTCCCCTCCCTACCCTAATGCCCGACTCCCGCACCCAGTCCTCAGCAAATTCCCCTTCAGAGTCCTTGATTCCCAGTACCCTACTCCCCACCACAACTTCTCCTCACTTGTTTTCTTTTAGATTAGTACTCTCTCTCTCTCTCTCTCTCGTGATATATATATATATATATTATTCTTTCATTTTTTTTGTTGATTTCTTCTTCTGTTGCCCAATGGGCACAAAAAAAATGTAAGCAGCACAAGTCAAGCACATAGAATCTAATGCAGCACAGAGCAGCCTACAGAAGCTGCTGCTCCTTCTCTGTCCCAATTCCTCTGCGTCACTCTAAGGTGGACCATGTGGGTTGTTAGAGCAGCAACTTAATCAGTTGCCACCTTAGAGAGATGGACAACTCAGCCATCCAATGAGGAACCAGAGTCTTGTCTCTGGTACCTCCTGTGGGTTTCTCCTGCTCTGCCACTTCTCACACTGCATTTCCCATGATACAATGGACGTCTGAACTGATCCAAACAGCTGAAGTATTCAGAAGCCATTCATTTATGAACACTTCAGCATGTTCGGGTCGTAATTTGGCCAAACTGGTTCAATCATTCCTGGTTACCAGTTCAGTGGGGGTCACAGCTAATCTCATTGATCTTGGCTATGAGTGTAGTGACACCAAATAGGGAAGATCTTTTACCACCCAGCCATCTGACCCCAAAACACACACACACACTCTGAGGTTTGAATTGCAACTCAGGGAGGTACTGTATTTCATTCCTTTGGTCCATAGAAGGGTATGGCCCTTTGTGAGATGGGTTGTGGATTTTATGAGGTTGATTTGGTGAGACTCTTATCTGCACACATCACACAGATATTTATTGTGTTGACAATTTAATAAATAGATAATCATAAATGCATATCTTATACTGTATATGCCCAAGTTACCTTGTCTAAATGTTTCTACTGAATTAAGCCACTGAAAAATTCCCTTTATCCCAGTAGATCTATTACATGTGTTATAATTATTTTGCATATAGTACCACTTTTTTGTCATGATTAGCTATATATTTTAGTGTTTAATAACATTTGCTTTAATTCAGCTGAGTGCTTCTTATATTTTAAGTTATATGATTCCATGGGTAAAAGAAAATATGATCTAGTATATCAGGAAATCAAATAAATCTGTTCATGTCTACTGCATTTTCTGAGATGAAAACCCTTTTAAAACTATTTTTAAAGCTTTCCTATTCACATTTTAATCATGTTTCCAGCTATAGAAACATCCGTATATAATATATATAATATATAGAGCTTTTAATTCCTTCGTGATATCTGTGATATTTATAGGGCCATGGTATTTGCTATATTCATCTTTGCCATGGTATTGACCTTTAAACAGTTTCTAAAGTATGGCTATAGGCAGTAATTTCCAAGCAAATTAGTTTTATACAGCTTTGCTACCTACAGGGCTTAAGTTACTGTTCAGTAGCTTGAAAACAAACTATTATAAAACATAATTAGTGGCATGTTCCGATTGCTAATTTTGTTAACACTAGTACCACATTACATCCTACTTCCTTTCTTCCTGTTTTTGCATGTTATTCTTTTTTCTCATTTTATGACTTTGTTTCTTTCAACGGAAAAAGACTGAAATCTCTTAAGTACTGGAACTTGGTACATAGAATAACCTATATATGAAAATGTTTCTGTTTGCAGAACAGCAAGTTAATAATACAGTACTTCAGGGGCAGTGGTGATAATGGTGGTTTTTTACCAGTCAGAATATATGAAAGGCAAATGTTGGTTTTGCATATTGTGTTGAGCTGCTCTCTTTACTGCAGTTTAACATTTAACAGGGTATTAATGTCTGTTCATGATCAAAGCCTGCAGAATCTTTTCAAATTTAAAAGTATTATAATGCTAATCAAGATAGGAATTAGTCTTCAGTTAAGAGCAAGCTTTAAAAGCCTGTTAAAACTAGATATTTATATGAGTTCAAAGAAAACTCAAGTGCGATAGGTTTTGAATTATCTGAGATGAGGCCTAGTGAGATTATAGAAGCATAGCATAATTTTTATCATACGTGCCAAAAGCAGACTATTTTAATTTTAAAGCAATGAGATAGTTCTTTCAAATACATTAGAAAATTAACAAATATCCACTTTTTTCTTAAATTTATAGTTGCAGATTGTTTTCAAGGGACATTTTTGTTGTTGTTGTTGTTTATAATTTCCATATATACCACCTTCTCCAGCCCCTCTACTTCTCCAGACTGCCAGACATCTCCCAATCCCCTTGTACCCCCCAGCCATTGTTTCCAACCTCCATGTAGCTGTGGATCTAGCCTTCAAGTGGGTCCGGGGTGGGGGCCATCTCTCATGCTGTCATGTCTGCCTCAGGTGATGCACATGACAGCGAAGTGGGGACCTGGAGCTACTGGTGCCATCTCTGGCACAGAGGTGCTGGGGTTGCTATGTTTTTCTTTCCTATGTCATCCTTTGTGACAGTATGTGTGTTGATGCAAATGTACATATGGGTATGCTAGGTGAGCTTCCCCGTGCTGATGTCCTTGACATCTCCTCTCCTTGTTGTCCATCTGTAGCTGCACTGCCACCTGTGGTTACCCAGGTGGCAGTATCACAGTGGAGCTCTAAGTCCTCCCTCCCTCTCCCCAGCCAGCCTCAAACACCCAAACTCACTCTGAAGCTCAGGTTGCCAGTGTTGCAAGTAGTGGCACTACTGTTGCACTGATGGGCTGGTTCATGGGAGTATTTTATGCAGTTTTCAGGGTTAGTCTTCTATTTTCTATAGAACTTCATCAGTAAAAAGTGATCGCACAGACATGGTACTGAGATTTACCCCATCCAGTTATGACAGCACCATGCACTGTTGCTTAAAGCAGAACCTGTCTACATACTTTAGTGGTGATTTCTTTGCATATGCTTTCCATGATGCTTTGTGTTACTGTGTGGGTATACGTGTAATTTTATAATTATGATGCAGACCACTTTGTAATTTAAAGGGTACAATTTATAAACAGTGCCCATCATAGTTTCAAAGCCCATGAAAAGTTTTGCTCTTCTTCTTTTTTGGAATAAATTATTAGGCTTACACATAGCACTAGCAGCACAGCAGATGAGGCTGTTTCTAATCACTTTGCAGTTAGGCACAGTTGTTGAGCTCTTTTGAGTTTCCTGCTCCTTTTTCTCCACCCTAACCATCCTACCTCCATTCTGGTCTCCTCTTTATTTTTATCCTTGCCTACCTCACTCCCTCCTTCCCTCCCTCCCTACCCCTGCCAGGTCTGAGAAGAATAGCCTTTTTCTGTATTATGACAATACCGTAATTTGCCATTCATGAAGTGTTACTACACTTACAAAATGTAACCTGCAGATGCTCTGATGTCTATGGGCCCCAATGGGTTAACTCTCTGCCAACTGGATTGGCTGAGATTTCCCAAGGGGGACCACGAGCTACTACAGGGAGATGCACTCATGAGAAAACCAAAAAAATGTACAGCCGAGACAAAAACTGAACTGCAATACTTTATTGTAATACCAGCATGAAAGTACTGCAAGAGCCCATAAGCTTTGACTTGGGATGTGTCTTCATCATGGGGATATCAGCTGCTAAGAGCTGATGAGTCACTAGAGTTGTTTACTCAGTCTGCAAAGGAATTTGGAGAGAGATGCATCTCACAGCTGAAGTAGCTGTGTGGTCTAGTTAGAAGTAGAACCCACCACTAAACCTTGGGACCTTGGAGGCATCTGTCTCACTGTGACCCTGTGGGGTGAAACACAGAAACATAGAATTTTTTGGCAGCTAAGGACCACTTGGCCCACCTAGTCTGACCATTTCTCCCTACCTACAGTATCAACTGAGATTCTATTTGATCTCTGGCCAGTTGTCCTTCCACCCTTCCTTTACCCTCAGAGTCCATTATGCCTATTCCATGCATTGTTCAACCCCACTATTGTTTATGTCCACACCACCTTCACTGGAAGACTGTTCTAGGAATCCACCAATATTCCTGTCAAAAAGTACTTATTCATGTCAGAGGCAACACCACCACCCTCTTTCTTCTGGTGAGACCCTCCCCATGTACTCCAGCATCCCACTAACCCTCCCAACTGCCTTATTGCAATGCCTGGCCACATGTAGGTCATCCTAAATGATCATCCCTAGGTCTCTTTCCTGCTTTGTGGTTGTCAGTAAGACACCACACATTTTGTACTCCACCATGGGGTTTCTGTGCCTCAAGTACATTATTTTGCACTTCTTCATGTAGAAACCCGGCTGCCATTTCCTTGACTGCTCCTCTGGTTTTCTCCGGTCAGTGTTTTATTTATTTATTTGTTGAAAAGTTTCACCAGGAAAGGCACACTGAGCAAATGCATTTGCTTGTCATCCAGTGCGTCCTCAGGGGAGGGGTTACAAGAGGGAGAAAACAAAGGAATGCAAACAGTGTAATACATATAAACAACATGTGAATACACAGTAGAAATTGAATGAGCACTAGGACAGAGATAACTACTAATGTACAGTAAAATAAAAGTAAGTTGCTAGTGCTGTAAAAGAAAGTGTTACATTAGATAATGTGCTGAGAGCTAGAATAGGTTGGTAGAGAAGGGGGACACAGCAGTATCACTAGGTGAACTGCAGGCAGAAAGTATTAGAAGCAGGAGCAGTTAGGAGAGAAGTTGAGCAGTGATAGGCAAAGGGAGTGAGGGCAGGAGGAGTGTCTAATTTACGGAGGTAGTTGGTTCCAGAGTTTAGAGAAATGGAATGGAAATGCAGACTGGCCCACTGAGGTAGAGTGGTGGGGAAAGACTAGGATACAGGTGTCATGAGATCTGAGGAAATGGGTGAGAGGGGCAGGCAAGCTAATAGAGGATATGAGATGGGGGGAGAGAACTTAACTGATATTTGGAAATGAATTTCATGCAGTGGGAGAGGCGACTGTTGGAAAGACAGGGAAAGGCTAGAGTGTGATATGAGGCACAGTGGTGGGTGAGGGGGGGAGAGTCCAGAGCAAAATGACAGAAGGAGTTAAAGAGGGTATCCAGTCTGGTTAGGGAAGTATTGAGAGCAGCACTATAGAATACATCGCAGTAGTCAAACATGGGGAGAATCATTTTCTGAACAAGTTTGCACCTTACCGGTAGGGATAAACATCTATCATTCCTGTACAAGGCACCTACCTTTGGGTGTCGTTTTTACAGGATGGAGTCCACATGACAGAAAAGTTAAGATGCTGGTCAAACCACACACCCAGGTAGCAAAATGAGGAGACATCCTCTAGTGTAGTCCCATCAAGGGTGTGGAAATGGAGTAGGAAGGGGAGCCTTGAAAGTCTCTGCCTAGTGCCAAAGGTCATGGTGACTGTCTTTTTGGTATTTAGAAAGAGATGATGTGAACTAAACCACTGCTGAACTCTATCAAAGTCAGGTTGAAGTCTGGTAATAACATCAGTTGGAGACTGGCTGGATGTAAACAGGAGTGTTGTCGGTGTACATATGGATAGTGGAAGAGGAGCATACTGTAGGGAAGTCATTTAGGAAGATGGAGAAAAGTATAGGGCCCAACACTGATCCTTGAGGGACATCAGTATTTATAGGGAGCTTAGGAGAAACAGAGTCACCAATTTTAACTGACTGGGACCTTCCAGCTAGGTAAGCACTGAACCAACTTACAGCAGAGTCTGATAGACTGGCAGAAGTTAGGTTATCTAGAAGGAGAGAGTAGGACCCAGTGTCGAAAGCCTTTGCTAGGTTGACAAAGATTGTGGAAGTGATTACATAGAAACACAGAAACATAGAAGTTGACGGTGGATAAGGACTGCAAGGCCCATCCAGTATGCACATTGTTCCTACCTTATGAATGTGCCATAGGCCTTTACTCTGTCAATGGCCTATTTTGTCATACTCATCTGTATTGCTCCTTTATGCCTATCCCATGCCTTTTTAAAGCCCTGCACTGTATTCATAACCACCACTTCCTGAGATAGGCTGTTCCATGCATCCGCCACACTTTCTGTGAAAAAGAACTTCCTCACATTATCCCTTAATCAGCCTCCCTCTAACCTCATGCTGTGTTCTCTTGTCCAGCTATTTTTCTTATATTGAAACGTTAGACTCTTTCACCTTGTTAATGCCCTTAAGATGTTTGAATGTTTCGATCATATCACCTCTCTCTCTCCTTTGCTCTAGGGTATACATATTGAGCTCCATTCATTTGTCCTCATATGTTTTCTGATTCAGTCCCTGCACCATTTTGGTTGCCCTTCTCTGGACTGCCTCCATTTTTTTAATGTCCTTGTGCAGGTGTGGCCTCCAGTACTGCATGAAGTACTCCAGATGGTGCATAACCAGTGTATTGTAAAGAGGGATGATTATTACCTACCTCTTATGACTTGTGATACCCCTACTAATACACCCAAACATCCCTCTAGCCTTACCTACTGCTTTAGTGGTCTGCACTGATGATTTTAGGTCATCTGTGATGATGATGCCCAATTCTCTTTCTTCCCTTGTGATTGCCAGCAACTCCTTCCCAACCTATAGGTAGCTTCAGAGTTTCTTTTCCCTATGTGCATGATCTTGTGCTTCATTGCGTTAAACCCCAGTTGCCACTCTTCAGACCATTTTGCCATTTTTTCCAGATCTCTTTTCATTCAGCCCACCCCATCTGGAGCATCTACTCTGTTGCAGATCTTGGTGTCATCTGTAAAAAGGCAAACCTTACCCTCCAGTCCATCTGCAATGTCACTGATGAAGATATTGAAGACAACTGGCCCCAGGACTGATCCTTGAGGTACCCCACTTGTGACTTGCATCTCTTCTGACTGTATAAAGTTTACCACCACTCTCTGTTTTCTGCCCACCAACCAGTTTGCTACCCAGATGACCAACCTGTGACCCACCCCAAGCCTTCCCAGCTTATTAATCAATCTTCTATGTGGAACAGTATCGAAAGCTTTGCTGAAGTAAAGGTAGACGACATCAACTGCACCTCTTTGGTCCACCACTCTGGTAACCCAGTCAAAGAAATCTATGAGATTAGTTTGACAGGACCTTCCTGTTTTAAACCCATACTGTCTTGGATCCTGTGCTCCTATGGATTCCAGGTGTTGCACTATCCTTTCCTTAAGGAGTACCTCCATAATCTTGCCCACTACTGAGGTAAGACTGACTGGTTTGTAGCTCCCTGCCTCCTGCCTGCTGCCACTCTTGTGGAGCGGGATTACATGAGCCCTTCTCTAGTCTTCTGGGACCTCTTCTGTGCTCAGAGACTCACTAAACAATTCTGATAATGGCTCTGCTGGTTCCACCCTTAGCTCCTTTAGTACCCTGGGATGTATGTCATCAGGTCCTATTGCCTTGTCCACCCTGAGTTTAGCAAGCTCTTGTAGGACCCTTTCTTTTGTGAAGAGACTTATGCACTCCTCCTCCCCCCCCCCATATCCATAGTGCTGAGCTGTGGGCCCTGCCCTATCTTCTCCTCAGTAAATACGGAGCAGAAGTATCTATTTAGGATACATGCTTTTCCTTGGTCCTCCTCCACAGACTCCCCCTTATCCCCTTTGATCTTAACATTACCCCCACTGGACTGTCTCCTTTCACTAATGTATCTATAGAAAGTCTTTTCCCCTTCTTTTACTTTTCATGCTAGTGTTTCCTTGGTTTGGGCCTTTGCCTGCCTTACTGCCTTCCCTGCTTCCCTTAGGGAAGTTTGGTATGCCTCCCTATCTTAGTCCCACTGTGCTGCCATAGATTTCCTGAAGGCCAAGCTTTTGGCTCTGATCTTTTCTGTTACTGTTTTTGAGAACCAAAGTGGTTTCCTCCTTCTTTTGCTATTGCTTTTCTCCCCACTACAATGGGATGTTGCTTGAAGTATTGCATCCTTAATGCCTGCCCACTTTGCCTGCACCCCCTCACCTGTATTTCTTCTTGCAAGGGCTAGCTTAACTCTGTTGGCCATCTTATCAAAGTCAGCTCCTCTAAAGTCCCATATATTTGCCTTGGAATGGGATGATTTAGATCTCACATCAAGGGGGAGTTCTTGCAGCAGGTAATGCCATTAGGACTAAGACTACCACACGTTAGGACCCCATGGAAAAATTTTTCTAGCTAGCAGTCTGTGCGGGGGAACCACCCCTGACTTCAACTCCACCCCGGCATCAGACATGGTATAAAGGGGGCAGTCCCCCGGCATCACCCCAGTTCTTTTCCCACCGTCAACCAATGAACATCAGATCTATGGATTTAGCCTCAACTACTGGAGGGCACACCTTGCCCTGGAGCTCCCCTGAAAAGGACCGTTGCACCCAAGGCACTGAAGCCTCGGCTACTGGAGGGCACACCTTGCCCTGGAACTCCCCTGAAAAGGACCATTGCACCCGAGGCACTGAAGGTAATTTTGTCAGCCCATTACAACGCCTCCTCGCTTAGCCTTTCCTTTGTGTGAGATTGAAATTTGGTGCCTTTTCCTCGGAACCCATCTACCCAGTGCAAAATAATAAGAACCAGTTTCTGAAATAAAAAGACTTACAGCTTCTGCAGAAAAGACTTACAGCTTCTGCAGATCTTACCATTAGCTGTTCTCAGCGCTTTTTGTGATTAAGTGTACCGTATAATTTTTTTTTCCCTGTCCCACTCCTAAAGGCTGCAGAGTGCACTGGTAACTGTAAAGTGCCTCACTACTGTTATTAACTAAGTGGAAGGTAATCTGCGGGCTCCAAGTACAGACCCTGAGTTTTCAGTGATCACAGTGTAATTTAAACTGCAAGCTGAAGGCTACATTTAAAGCGTATAGCATGCAAGCAGCTCTGCATAAGCCAGCATTTTAAAACTTCATAGCCCAAGCCTGCGAGTAGCTCTGTAGAAAAGGCTTCCTTTAAGTGGGGGATTAATTACTCCTGTGAGCAGCTCGGCATATGGCTTCATTTTTAAAAGTAAAACAGTACTTGTTGGCTTTCTCTAAGCAGGGGATTAACTACTCCTGCGAGCGGCAAGGCAAAGGCTTCACTTTAAAGTAGAATATTGATTTTGGCTTCCTTTAAGCAGGGGATTAATTACTCCAGTGAGCAGCAAGGCAAAAAGCTTCATTTTGAAGTGAATATTGACTTTGGAAGTAAACAGCAGACCCTAAGAGCAGCTCCTCGCGCACTGGGCACATTTTAAACTGTACTGTCTGCCCTGTGCAAGCAAGCATGAGGATACTGCTAATAATGAAGGGATTAACTTGGAACTTGCACGCTGAAACCCCTCAGTCATTGTGTGACTGCTCCCCACCCACCCCTCACCACACCCACCCTTGTCCGGCTCTAGTTATATAGGGTGAAACCACGACCATTAGCACACCCCCAGCCAAATTTTAACAATCTCCTCACTTTTCCATTAGCAGCTTATACCTTTTGACTGCTAGAGGGCGCCTGATCTAAATTTTGCCTTCTTACTGGGAACCACATTCAAAACACTGGTTTTACATCATTTTCACAATCACATACTACTCTAAATGACACTGTTAAGAATACCAAACATGGCCATCACTCCCTGTGTCACACTTTTAATAGCCTCTACAGTTATTACTCTCATATGGCTCCCTTTACTAAGCTACCCAAAATCCAGTAATTTTAAATTTAATAATGCCTATCCTGGCAACTCTAGGCTATCTTTTACACATATGCCACTAGACCAGCCTCCTGCCACCTTCCCTCTTCCCATTCATTATAAATTCACATAACATTTATTTTTCACTCTGAATAAATCTCCGATACCTAACCCAAACCTGCCCACCTCCCACATCCTCCGCAAACTCTGGTACCTGTTACATCTAACCCTGATGTTAGCCGGGGATATGGAGAAGAACCCAGAGCCTGCAAATAACTTATTTTGTAAGGATGTAAACTGGCATGATACAAAGGGCATCCACATTGCCCACCTAAATATTAGGAGCCTGCTTCGCAATAAGGTTGAACTCGAGGCATGGGTTGCACGACATAACCCTGATATCCTCTGCATATTCGAAACTTGGCTAAAACCCTCCACCCCTGATCCACTCTGCTCTCTACCTAACTACAACATCATTCGGTAAGATAGGCCCTCATCAAAGCGGGGTGGTGGGGTTGCCATTTTCTTTAAACCTCACTTAACAATATCCCATGATATACAACCTACCCTCTCCAGCTGCGAAGTGATCTATGCAATATTACAACTTGGCTCCAAGAAACTTCACCTGGTCTGTGCCTATAACCCTCCGGCTGGGGGCAGAGCTGGTCTGGAGGAACTACTATCCCAGGTAGACAAGACCATTGGCCAAAATGAAGTTCTCATTCTTGGGGACCTGAACCTAAACTGGATGAGCAAATCTAGCCAGTCATCACATACCATGGTCCAAGGCCGAAACCTCCACCAATTAATCACGGTCCCTACTAGGATAATTCCCCCCCTCGGCAGAGTACTCTTATAGACTGGGTCCTCACAAGCCGCCTGGATAGTATAGTTTGTGCTGGGACCCTAGCTGACTCAATCAGTGATCACTCTCTAATCTGCTGCACCTGGCGTGCTACCAACAAATCATCTCCACCTCCTAAACTCATCACCTTCCGAAACCTGGCTAACTTTAACCAAGATAATTTCTTACATGATCTCACTCCGATTGACTGGTCTCCCAGCCACACTTCTAATAATGCCCAGATGGCATTAGACCATTTCCTGGCCTGTTTTCATGTACTCCAGGACACCCATGCTCCCTGTGTCACTCGTAGGATCCGCGGCTCCCAGACTAAATGGCTAATGAAAGACCTACTCGCACTGATTAGGGACAGGGACAAAACGTGGCGATGTTTCAAATCCACTGGGCTCCTGGCAGATTATAGCAACTACCGATCCCAGAGAAATATATGCAAAAGGCAAATTCGCTTAGCCAAAAGCTCCTTCTGCAAAGATCTGCTAACTAAAGCAGCGGGCGACTCTAAGAAATTCTGGACAACAATAAAAACCCTCCTTGGAGCAAATCAAACAGCCCATACTAATGATATGCTGATAAACGGCATACATTGCAATAA
This sequence comes from Neoceratodus forsteri, assembly GCA_016271365.2. Lineage (NCBI taxonomy): Eukaryota > Metazoa > Chordata > Ceratodontiformes > Ceratodontidae > Neoceratodus > Neoceratodus forsteri. The sequence goes on along the minus strand of CM028131.1, from coordinate 308,151,330 downwards.
TCCAGTTACTATAGTAAATTCATTTAACCACCACTTCTCTGACCTTACCAGCTACCAGGCCTTTTTTTCTCAGTGCTCATGCCTCTTCCCCCAATGCAGATGAACAACCCCTACCTAAGCATCCCCCTTTCAGGTTCCAGTTTATTACAAGAACCGAAGTACTGAGACTACTCCTCTCAGCCCCAGACAATACCAGCACAGGGTCCGACGGGTTGGAACCCAAGCTTCTAAAAATCGCCACCCCGATTATAGCCTCTCCCCTATCCAAAATTTTCAACCTATCTCTATATCAGGGTACAGTCCCCAACATCTGGAAAATAGCAAAGATCACACCCATTCCTAAAAAAGGAGATCCACAACTAATCACAAAATAACGTCCTATCCTCTCCCTCCTCAGTAAAATCCTGGAAAAACTAGTAGCCACCCAAACCCTAGACTATCTGCGGAAGTATAACCTTCTGTCCAGCTCCCAACATGGGTTCCGAAAGGGGACACAGTACTTCCACTGCCCTCCTCAAACTTACAAATGACATCTTTGCTGCTATGGACTCCAGCCTCCAGACAGGTGCTATCTTCATTGACTTAATGAAAGCATTTGACCTGGTTAACCATACCCTACTTCTTACCAAACTCCATACCCTTGGGTTCTCCTCTGAAGTAGTGGCATGGTTTGAAGGCTACCTGTCCGAAAGAAAGCAGGCTGTTGTCTTCAACTCAGCTACATCAGCCCTGTCATTTATTCATGTTGGAGTGCCCCAAGGCTCCATTCTTGGGCCTTTGCTTTTCTCTATCTTTATAAATGACATCCTAGTGCTTGCTTCCACCTGTTCAACTTTGCTTTATGCAGACGACCTAGTGATCTATCACAGCACAAGAAACTTAATTGACCTCAGCCAACCTCTTACCTTGGATTTCTCAACTATTCAGTCATGGTTAACAGAGAACAAACTCATTCTTAATACTACTAAGACACACTCTATGCTATTTAGATCACCTGCCAGACTTAAATTAAACCCTGATGCCCTAAACATCCCTTGTGCTTATGGATCCTCATTGATTAGCACCAAATCCATCAAATATTTGGGCATCACCCTGGATGAATCCCTGGACTTTGACCTCCACATAGCTAACACCTGTAAATCTATAAACGCTAAATTAGGAGGCGCCTGTCGCGCTAGCTATGCCCTTACCCCATCGGCTAGACTAGCTGTGGCTCAAGGTTTTCTGCTCCCAGCCCTGTCCTATGGATCAGTCACATTCCTATCTGCCTGCAAATCCTCCCTCCACAAGTGAGACACCACTTACAACAATATCTGCCATTATGCCTCTGCATCCCCACGTTACAAACACCATTGCCAGCTTAATTCTGACCTAAACTGACCCAGCCCCTCTGCCCATCAACTCCAGTGCCTTGGGTCACTAATTGATAAAATGGTCAGATCTGGCATCCCATTATCACTTGCCTGTCTGCTCCTCACACAACCTCTCTCCTATGGGCTCAGATCCACTGACCTAGCCCCTTTCCACATTCCCAGATGTAAAACTAACATGGGTACCCATGCTTTCGCACATATGGCCCCAAAATACTGGAACTCCTTACCTCCAACTGTTCAAGGAGCACCTACCCATGCTAGTTTTAAAACACGTCACCGGGAGCATCTGCACACAACTAGCCCATGCACCTGTTTCAATCCACCACAGACCACTCTCTTCTCACCACCCCTTCTTTCAGAAATAACTTTCCTCTTGTACGCTATTTCCCTGCCTCTCTATATAACTTCTCTCTCATGTTCTATTTCTCTCACCACTCACTTGTATTCCCCCCCTCCACCATCTCCTCCCCCCTCTCTCATTACATCCACAGATTTTAGCACTTATTGTACTTTGCTGTGTGTAACCTATATTTGCAATACCTATTTTACTTTCTGTTTCGACAAAAGTTTATGTATTTTGACCTAAGTGTTATTCCTGTTTGCCTCATACTGGATTTTGTCTCTACCTTTCCAGGATGATTTACTCTCTTTGTGGCCCTTTCCTGTCTCTGTCCTCTGTGAACACTGAACAAAAATATTTGTTCAGGATGTCTGCCTTTTTCTGTTCCCCCTCTCCATAGACCCCCCTCTTTACTTTTTTTTTCACATGTAGTTTCTGGGGTTTTGTGGGTTTTCTCCTGGTCCCTACACCCATGCGTCCCCGATGTAGCGCATGCATGTGGAGGCACATGTGCACACACCGTTTGGGATGCCCCTCCCTTTAAGTCATGCTATTAACCACCTCCAATCAGTGGCGGCTGGACTAGGGGTGGGCAACCCCACCCCTTACCTGGAAGAGGAGAGCCAGCACTTGATCCTGCTCCCACCCTTGCCCCCCATGCCAGCACCCTGGCAACCTGAGGTCATTCCTGAAGCCGATTCACTGGCGTAGCATGAGGTGTGGCGTCCAGTGTCTTAATCCTCAGTGCCACCAGGCCGGCCTCCCCCACTTCACTTTTTATCCTTACAGTTCTACCCCGGTATTCATCTTTGTACTTACATACCTAAGCAAGCATTTGTCAATACCACACATTTGCTTTTATATATGTGCTGTGTTTATTTTTTAATTTTGACCCCAACTTTTTGAGATATAATTTTATGATTCCCTTATATACATGACATGTACCATTTATAGTATATTGGCCAAAATATCATTTTGCACTAGCAGTGCAATAACACATCTCATTGAGGATTTAAAGAATTACACATCACATTTATGAGGTAGTATTGAAAAATGGCTATGTTGAAATTTTGGAGTCAAAATATTGAAAATTAATGAAGTTATGAGTGAACCTTGAAATACTATAATGTTCAGTTATAACCATGTTAGTTTGTTGTATTTGCACTCTAGATTTTCAGCATTGCCTTCTTATAACCCCACCTCATGAACTCAGTAAATAACAATTTTCAAATCCCTGCCAAAATGTCATTCTGTGTCAACAAAACATCATTCTGTGCCACAGGTGTGAATACACATTTTGGCCAAGATTTGAAAAATGACAGCTGTCATGTACAAGAGGTGGTTTGAAAAAATAGCTATGATGAAAATTTGGGTTGAAATATTACAAATTACCAATGTTATGAGCTGGCATAGAAAAATTTCAATGTTTGTACATACCTTTGCCATATTTACACATTTTGACCCCAAATGTTCAACATAACCTTTTTTTGACCCCATCTCATGAACATGGATGGTGAAAATGTTCAAATCTTGCCCAAAATGTGATTTTGCAACACAATTGCAAAATCACTTTTCAGGTCTGATTTGCAGAATTCCACTACCAATGGTCATGAGCTGGCATCCCAAAAAGGCCATGTTGAAAAATTGGTGCCAAAATATGAAAAATGACAAAGTTATGCATCAAAGTTCAAACCCCCAGCCAGCCCGGTGGCACTGAGGGTTGAGGTGCTGGCTGCCACACCTCATGCCATGCCAGCAGCCCAGGTTCAGAAACAACCTTGGGTCATTGGGTGCCAGTACGGGGGGGGAGGGACATAGCAGGATTGAATGCCCAACAGCATCTCACCTCTCCTTGGGTGGTGTCAGCCCCCTGTAGTTTTGCTGCCACTGGGTGGAGGTCTGGTGGCAGCACAGGCATGAAGGGGCAGCAAGTTGGGATGGCATCTCGGAATGCAGCGAGCATATGCCTCCACATGTGCACATGCATGTCCAGGACAGGGGATGGGCAAAAATGGGGAAAAAAGTTAAAACCCCCATTGACATACATTGAACTAAACTTACTTTAGTTTCTCGTTTTGCAGTTAGAGGTTCCAGCAGCTAGTTGTGTCTTTGATCAGAGAGTAGATCTTCACCCTGGTACATGTTCAGGCAAGTGAGGGGATGTGGGGTGGTGGGTGCTGAGTGGGAGATCAGGGTCTGGTGGGTGGGGTGTGTGTGGTGGGAATGCAGATCGGCGAGGGGCCATTTTCTGTTTTGCAGGTTAAAACAAAGAAAAAATCAAGGGATTGTTTTCTTGAGTTCAGGGATATTCTAACACTGGGATTGGACTCCCCTGTGTTGGGCTTGTATTTGGCGGCATCAAGAGTGGGCATTCCATTGCCATCACCTATGTAAAGATAATGGGTATGGGCAACCTGGAGGGAAGGGGGGAAGAGAAGCAGTGCTGGGTTTGGGAACCCTGATTCCATCTATATTTATTAATACATAACGGATGGGTGACCTGAAGGGGAGGGCGGAAACAAGCAGTATGCAGAAGAAGGAAAGAAAGAAAGAAAGAAAGAGAGATAGAGAGAAAGAGAGAAGGAGAGAAAGAAAGAAAGAAAGAAAGAAAGAAAGAAAGAAAGAAAGAAAGAAAGAAAGAAAGAAAGAAAGAAAGAAAGAAAGAAAGAAAGAAAGGAAGGGGCAGCAACATGATGGAGACAGAGAGTGAAAGATAAATAGATAGACAGAGAGATAGATAGATAGATAGATAGATAGATAGACAGATAGATAGATAGAAAAGAAAGATAAACGGATGGGGAAATTGTTTAAACCAGGAGATTGAACCCCTAGACGGGGCAGTAACAACACTCTAAATGCTGATAGTTGATCAGCTGCTTGCTGGATGACCATGCAAATGAAAGGACTGAAGCCTCCTCCTATAGGAGCAGCTTTGGTCCTTTCAACTACACAAAGTTTCTGCAAGCAAGCAGCGAGTGGTGTCACAACCACAGAGCGTGGTCATTGGGCTGGACTACTGAGCCCATTCCAACTTGAGCTGCAATGGGTTTGGCAGTGACATACCTCTGAAAATGCAATTTTTTGCAACAAAACTATTTCTTGCACTGTGCAAGCAAATGTGACAGTCTCTATCCAGAGCTGATAGGGCTGTGAAGAGCTACCAAGTGACCAAAGTTACACATGTGCGTAGGAATTATTCAATGTCTGGGTGTAACTTGGCCATTTTTTTTCCACTCAAATTTTATTAAGATTTTCAATACAGAGAACAAATCCATAACATTATTAACATAATGCAAGCAATTCAGATACAAATCTTGTAATGATTCATTCTCACCCTACCCTTCCCCCCTCCCTCCACCCTCACAACCCACCCCAGATTTCCCAGCACAGCATTATACATCCTAAGCCACAACTTGTAGTATAGTATTAACATGCCTTAAACTTGCAAAGAGTACAGGGTTTGTAATGGGCCCCATACCCTATTAAACTTCTTAATTTTATTATGAAGACTTGAAATAGTCCTCTCTGTTCTGAGATTAGCGAGAAATTCCTGGAGCCATTCAGCATAAGTTAGTTCATCAGAATCTTTCCAATGTCTAAGAACCACTTTCTTAACAGATAATGAAATTAATGCTATATAATATTTTCTATTCACCACTGAAATACAGGAAAAATCCCCCAAAAGATATATTTCAGGAGTGAACAAGTCATACAGCCCTAAAAGGGGGTCAGCCCTTTGTTTGATAGTGGCCCAAAGTGGGGCAACTTTGGAACAGCTCCAGAAGATATGAAGAAGATCCCCTCTTTGCAATTGACATCTTGTACAGAGAGGAGAGGACACAATACCTAATCTAACTAATTTCTGTGGGGAATAATAAATATTGGGCAAAATTTTAAATTGCACTAACCTGAGTCTATCCTGTAGCAAAAATTTATGACAGTTTTGCCACAGAAGAGACCAGTCCAACTCCTTGTCCTGGAAAAGAGAAGACCAAAAAGCAAGAGGAGCAAAATTATCAGGGTAGGCCCAACTAAATAAAACACTGTATATCTTGGATACAGCATGAGGTGAGCCAGCCAACTCCATCAAGGTAGCCTGAAAACAAATATGGGTAGCCAGAGGGGGGATCATTCCTATTACCTTTATCAAAAGATGACGAAGCTGGAGAATCTTAAAAATATTTATACAGGGTATCATAAACTTGTGCATAATTTCAGCTGAAGAACACCATAGTCTACCGGGTGTGATAAACTCTTCAAGCTGACAATCTCCTATCTGGGGAAGCCAACTGACTAAAAGGGGCTTGTCATCTAATTGAAAATTGGGATTACCTCTTATAGGTTGGGATAAATCCTTGATGTTCTCATATTTCAGAAATGCGCACAACTGAGAATGAGCCTTGATCGAGACTGCACTTGGCCATTTTTTGGAGGTGGTGCACCAAATTGTCAACACGGCCTTTTTGGGACCCCTCCTCATGAAGAATGCCAGTGTAATATTGTTCACTTGTCCTGAAAGGTGATTTCACAGAGCGAACTTGTTATTCTGTGCCACAGGTGTGAAAACACATTTTGGGTAGGTTGTGGAAAATGACAGCTGTACCATTTTGAAGGAGGTGTGCAAAAATGGCAATGCTGAAAATGTGGAATGTAAATACTGAAAAATCAGTGACGTTAGGAGTGTGTGTGCAAACTGCACAATGCACACTCATAACACAGTCATTTTTTGGAACTTTTTCACCAGATTTGTTACATGGACTTTTTGGTACCCAACCTCATGAACAGTGGCACTGTCATTTTGTGAATATGCCCCAAAAAGTAGTTTTGTGCAGCGACCATGAAATCACCTTTTGCAACCAAGTAACAAAATGACAGTGACAGTTTTCATGAGGTGGGGTCCCAAGAACACATGTTGAAAATTTGGGGCAAAAATTCCAACAGATGGCAGATTTATCAGCATAAATGGCATAATAGCACATTTACCTTAGATTCTTCAGTTCACGGTTCAGCTTTGAAGAGTACAGGCATGTCCCAGTCCAAAGAAGAAGACAGTGCCAACCTCCAGAGGTAAGTATGGAGTAAGGGGGGGATGTGGGGAGGTGGGTATTCAGTGGGATGATCAGTATGTGGAAGGGGGACTGCAGCGATGATGAAGGACTGCCTTCTTTTTTACAGAAAAAGAATACATTTCAGCACACTGGGGTGAGCTCCCACTGTGCCACATAACTGAGAGAATTGTACAGTATGCCAACAAGGGGACTGGGCACCCTGATATCAGCAGGGCTGGGGGGGGAGAAAAAAATATTAGGCACACTGGGGTAGGCTAACAGTGTGCCACATGAGTTGGGGAGGGTCACAGAAAAATCATTCGGCACACTAGGGTGGGCTCCCAGTGTGCCACTTGAGTTGGTGGAGGGAGCACACGATGCCATAAAGCTGGTTCCAGCAATGCAACTCTGCATGCATGGCACTTGCACATGAGCAGCTGCGATGAATGGCATCTTGCCATTCACAACATGATGGTGCCAGCAGAACTGCGCATGAGTGTGAGTCGCACATGCGCAGTTCATGCACTAGAATGCTGAAGAAACAGCTGAAATAGTATGGCTGTTATTCTGTAGCAGCTGATCATGGCAGAGGGGGTTCAAGCTCCACTGGACTTTCAGTAGGATACTTCCAAAAGTCAAAATGGAAGGTTCCATGATCGTCCGTTGTTTAGAGCTACTGAGTGATCGAAATAGTGAAAGAGTAAACAGGGAGGAGAGGAGGCACTGTGGGTCACCTTGGAGACTGGAAAGAGCACCACAATCTGCACAGGGGTTGTGTACAGACCCCCATGTCAAGGGGAGGAAATGGACAAGGATATGATAGAAGGCATTCTTAGGATGGCAGAGAAAGGGGGAGATACTGTTGATGGGAGACCTGAATATGCTAGATGTTAACTGGAGCACATTTGCTGCAGCCACATCCAAGAGCAGGGCCATTCTCAATGCCCTACAGGTGGCAGGCCTCAGACAGCTAGTTTCAGAACCCACTCATGAGGGAGCAATCTTAGACCTCATACTCTCAAATGGGGGCTGTGAGAGGATCTTAGATCTAGAAATGGGTTGCCATCTGGGAACAAGTGACCATCAAACAGTGTGGTTCATGTTAAACTCAGCTACAGAGTCAAGCCATACAAATGTGAGGGTACTGGACTTCAGGAGGGCTGACTTTGGCAAGATGGGAGAGCGCCTCAGAAAAGCACTAGCAAACAGGCTAGAAGGAGGGGTGGAGCAACAATGGGAAATCATCAAAACTGCCATCACAGAGGCAACAAGCCTTTGTGTGAAGCAAATAAATAAATCAAAACAAAAGAAAAAGCCACTATGGTTCTCAAAAGAGGTGGCTGGGAAAGTCAGGGAGAAAAAGATAGCATTCAGGAAGTATAAGGAAACACAGAAGGAGCAGGACAGAGAGCTGTACCAGTTAAGGCAGAAGGAAGAAGGGAGGGAAGTAGGAATAGCAAAGGCCCAAACTGAGGAAAAGATAGCCAACTCGGTTAAGAAGGGGGATAAAACCTTTTATAGGTATATCAGAGAGCGTAGAAAGACAAAGGGAGGGATAGTGAGGCTGAATAGAATGAATGGTGGGTGGGCAGAGGGGGACAGTGAAAAAGCAGGGATACTGAACGAATATTTCTGCTCAGTATTCACAAAAGAGGAGTGGGAAGTGCCTAATCCAATTAACAGAATCACTCTTAATAGGGGGTCGATCCCAGCCCTTTCACAGAAGAAAGGGTTCTGCAAGAACTCCTAAAACTGAAGGTAGACAAAGCAATGGGGCCTGATGGAATTCACCCCAAAATTCTAAAAGAATTAAGGGAGAACTAGTGAAACCACTGACTACTCTTTTTAATAAATCATGGGAGGATGGTGTGGTACCTGAGGACTGGAGGAAGGCAGATGTGATTCCCCTTCACAAAAGTGGGACCAAGACAGAGGCAGGAAACTACAGACCTGTCAGTTTGACTTCTGTGGTAGGGAAAGTGATGGAGTCACTTCTGAAGGAAAGAATTGTTGAGTACCTTGAGGCCAGTGGGGCAGAGGACCCAAGGCAGCATGGGTTCACAGTGGGGAGGTCATTTCAGATGAATCTAATAGATTTCTTTGACTGGGTGACCAAAGTAGTAGACCAGGGAGGGGCTGTGGACATGGCCTACCTAGACTTTAGCAAGGCATTTGACACAGTCCCACACAAAAGATTAATAGTCAAATTAACCAGCCTGGGAGTGGGTCCCAGGGTGGTAGCCTTGGTAAAACATTGGCTGGACAACAGGACACAGAAGGTAATTGTAAATGGAGTCCACTCTGAAGAAAGAGGGGTTACTAGTGGGGTACTGCAGGGTTCAGTACTGGGTCCAGTCCTTTTTAATGTCTTTATAAGTGACATTGCAGAGGGACTGAAAGGAAAAGTATGCCTCTTTGCAGATGACACAAAGATCTGCAACAGGGTTGATACACAACGAGGGTGGAAAGGATGAGAAGGGACTTGGCAAGGTTGGAGGAATGGTCAGAAGTGTGGCAGCTAGGATTCAATGCAAAGAAGTGCAAAATAATGCATCTGGGAAGCAAGAACCCAGGGAAGATTACACAATTGGGGGGGAGGTAGTAACAACAACAAAAAAGGAAAGGGACCTGGAGGAAATCATATCAGATGACCTTAAGGTTAGCAAGCAATGTGAGAAGGCAGTAGGGAGGGCTGGGGGGATACTGGGATGCATAGGGAGAGGCATCACCAGCAGAAAACAGGAAGTTGTTATCCCTCTGTACAGACAGTTGGTGAGACCCCATCTGGAGTACTGCATCCAGTTCTGGAAACCCCATCTCCGCAAGGACATAGACAGGATAGAGGCAGTCCAGAGGAGGGCAACTAAAATGGTGCAGGGTCTGCAAGAGAAGCCGTATGAGGAGAGACTAAAGGAGCTTAGTATGTATACCCTTGAGGAAAGAAGGGAGAGGGGGGACATGATAGAAACTTTTAAATACCTCAATGGAATCAACAAAGTCCAAGAGGGTAGCATCTTTCAGAAAAAGAGATGTGCAAGAACAAGGGTACCCAATTTAAAGATGGGGGAAGGGGTTCCGGGCATTGTGAGGAAGTATTTTTTCACAAAGAGGGTAGTGGATGCATGGAACAGCCTTCCTGTGGAGGTTGTGGGGTCTAAAACTGTGAGAGAATTCAAGAATGCATGGGACAGACATAAGGCAGTTTTTGTGGGGGTTAGGAAGAAATAGGCTGTTGGTTAACTAGGATCTGCGGCCTATCCTGTAGGTAGGGAAATGGGCAGACTAGGTGGGCCAAGCGGTCCTTATCTGCCGTCAAAGTCTATGTTTCTCTGTTTCTCTGCCCACAGCCTTAAAAATGTGTTGCTTCCTTTTTTTTACCACATTTTCTAGTCTCTCTTCAATTTGTCCCTTTATGCTCCTCACTGCTGTCCCTGCTTCCTGCTTTTTCCCCTGATATGCCTCCCTATACTGCTTACTCTGTGTATCCGGGTACAGTACCTTTTAAATGTTACCCTCTTAGCTTTTTACCTTTTCTGCCACCTCTTTCATGAACAATAGCGGTCTCTTTTTCATTTTTATTTTGCTCACTTGCTTGATGCAGAGGTTTGTCCCCTTCACTACAGCCCTTTTTTAATTTCTCCCACTGTTCCTCTACCCCAAAAGGTCATCCCCCCACCAGGTCCTCCCTGAGGCATTCACCCATCTTTTTAAAATATGGTCTCCTGAAGTTCAGGACCCTCACCTTTTTCTGGTTCAGTTCCACAGCCATCCTTATATTGAACCACACTGTAAAGTGATCACTGGTTCCCGGGTGGCTCCCACCTTAACATCAGCATCACTGTCTCTCCTGTATTCCCTGTATTTCCATTGTTGGTATGCTCTCCCTCACATAAAGTATCACATCTCCTCCTTTCATTTCCACCTTGTTCTTTCTGAACAGAGTATAGCCTTGTATAGCCATGTCCCAGTCATGGTTTTCAGTGCACCATAACTCAGTAATGCCACAATATCCAGATCAGCCTCTGCTGTGATGGCCTTTAGCTCTAGAGTAATATTTCCTAGACTTCTAGTATTCACACATATGACTTTCCAGGTTTTGTTACCACTCCATTTGTTACTCACCTTTTTTTCTGGTTTTACTCTTATACCCCTTCATTTCTTCCACCCTCCTTCCTGCATTAATTTGTACCCCAGGAGATGCCACTCCTCTCGGGTTCTCCCTACTCCCTACTCTCTACCACAATCTGTGGAGGGGGTGGGTGCAGTTTCTGCCTCTCTGATTTCTTCTGCCACTTCCCTCGGCTAGATCAAATGTTCCTCAAAGTAACATCTCAGCTATCCACTGAGGGTTGTGGTTCCCCTCCTGGACTGGAGCAGGCCATATCCCATATAAAGGCCCTTATCCCTTCAGGAGGAACACCAGTCCCCAGTGTAGCTGAACACATCCCCACTGTACCATTCCATCAATCATGAGTTGAAGGTCCTGGTGCAGAGACATATCCACCCCCTCGATGTAGACAAGCAGCACCTCAGTGAAAGTCACTGAGCATGCTACTGATCTAAGACCCCTACTCAGCTCCACAAACTCTCCATGCACTATCCCAGCTCATCCCTAGTCAGATCATTAGTCCATATGTGGATAATGACACCCACTTCTTCTTCCCGTCCTGCTGCCCTAGTGATCCTTGGGACTGCTTTCCATGAACCTGCAAGTCGGGAAACACTAAATTTGGTATTGCCTATCAAATCAGCCATGCTCTTGCTGCCTCTGCTAGACTTGCCATAGCCCGTGGGATACTCCTGCCTTCACTTAACTACAGGGTTGCCTCCTATACCTCTGTGTGTAAATCAAGTCTTCGAAAATGGGATGTCACCTACAATAATATCTGTCAGTATGCATCCTCCTCCCATCGGCTGAAACACCACTGCATCCTTTATTCAGATCTTGGATGGCTTCTTCCTCACTTGTCTAGGTCATATACTTTTGGCTCCATTATTGAAGCATTAGATCACAAACTCCCAAACCCCTAGTGGATCTCTTTCAAAAACAGCAATCCTTCTATGACATACGCTCTGCCGATTATGCCCCTATTCATGTCCCTAGACACACTACTTCAAAAGGTGCCGGTGCTTTCGCCTGTCATGCCCCTCAATATTGGAACTCTCTCCCATTAACTATTCACCAGGCTCCGTCCCATGTCTCTTTCAAGAAGGAACTATGAAACCATCTCTTTTTGTCCTGCAAATGCTCCTGATTCAAATGACCTTAGGCCTTTTGACCATAATACTCAGTATCCCATGCCTATATTAGATTTGTGCTCCTGTACAATCTGCACTTACCTGCAGCCTGCTTCACTTACCTTCTCTATATTATTGTCTCATACCATTCTTCCTTGACTGTATTTCCTTACTCTATTTCCACCCTCCTATTTCTAGCTACCCTATTCCTATCCTTCCTCCAAATTTTTTCCCCCAATAACTACAGTATTACTGATATTGTTGTTTTCTCCTCATTCCAATATTTAGTCTATTTTTGCAGTGTTTATGTTTTAATTTTTGGTAGTGCTATTTTTGTCTCTCGTTCCTGCATATTTCTGTGACACTATAGTTATATCCTACCAGTGTTATTTTTAGCTTGCCTGTTTGTGCAAATTTCATTCACAATATCTAAAAATGTATGTAATTGTATCTTTTGTTTGTTTCAGTACCCTCCCGGGTCATGCCTGAAAATAGTCATTGTTATGGCTATTGCACCTACCCGGTAAACAAAAATAAATAAATCCCTTTGGGTCATGGAACCACGAAGGTACATAACTTCCCTCTTCTCTTTCCTATTCTTAAATCTGTCCTCCTCACAGTTGAGTGTCCCAGTAGAAGTTGCTATCTTCTCCTCTGGGGTCTTCTTCCACCTTCTTTGAGGTTTCTGCTATAGAGGACCCCTACATCTTCCATGGCCTCTGCTGCAGGTGACTCCCAACTAGAGACTGGAGAAGTTACCAAACTTCACTTCTCAAAACAATTCACAAATTTAACCCTCACCCTGCTGCTGACGAGTTAACTCGTTATACTTTAATTCAGCCGCTGGTGCCATCGACGGCATAACTCGTCATTTGAAACACTTTTTTTTTATGCGATAGAGTTCATACAGATTTTCCCTTTTGCAGAAATCTGCCTAGCACTAGGCATAGTAGGGACCTTTGGCTTTCAGTAATTGGTGTCACATGTAACCAATCACTGTTCATCACATAATATTAGTCTCTTCCTTGAGCTGCTGTGACCGAGATTTCACACACTTGCATTTTTTGCTCTGGGCTACAAGTCATACTGGAACATCTCTGATTGTCTTACAAAGAATCTACAATAGCTCTGTAGAACAGTAGCCTGAGATCCACTGCTTTGTGAAGTCAGTGTAAGCTACTCATTTGTGAGGTCAGTTGTTTGTTCTCTGAAGTTTTGAAAATGGGCACTAGTAACTGTACTATTACCATGGTCACTCTAACTGAAGGGATGTGTAATGTAATTAGTGAGGTTTTTGAAAGTGGATAAGTATAATTTTATTTTGTACAGTGTGTGTATAAGGTGCCATCTGTTGTAGAATATTAGGTACTCGACGCAAATAAAATGTTTTTCTGCCTTCAATTCATTGCAACCGCACCTATCACACATCCTTTTCACCCCCATTCAAGTCATGTTTTTACTTGTTGAATGGTAATAAATAAAATCTGGTGCCTTTGCAGTAGTATTTCTACAAAATAAAACATTGCTTTATTTTTATCTGGGTGGTATTGTAGAATAGAAATATAGTTTCAGCTTAACTTGGCTTGGGAAAAAGAGTAGATCCTCGTCGAATTCCCTAATCAGTGCTGGGCATGTATGTTTTGGTATTTTTTGGTTTTTGTAGATCATTTGCCCTTTTTATATGGCTATATACTGTAATAGTTTGGTGTTGGTAGCACTTTTGCACACAAGTTGAAGAGATGGGAAAGGGACTTGCATAAATGTACTGCAGTTAGTTTTTTGTGCCACCTAGTACTGTATGCTAATTGAAATGATTGGTGCTCCATTTTGTATACTCCTACTTAGTGTCGTCGGTTTTGTGATATTTGTTTATTTATGTTCACCTTTTTTTACTATTTCTTATGGAACCCTTCCAGAATTGAACAGTAAGTGTTCTTGGAATGCAAGTGTTCTAACACTGATACTGCCCATTCCTATCTGCCCTTGTGCCTGTTTGACTGCAGAACAGTTTACAATGAATACCAAAACACATTGCAATTGTAGCTTTTTTCTGTCAGCAATTCACTGCAACTGCGCCCATCGCACATCCTTTTTATCCCCCACTCTAGTCATGTTTTTAGTTGAATAGTAATAGATAAAAGATGGTGTGTTCACTGCAATAACACATTGCTTTTAGTTATTTTTTATCTAGGTGCTACAGTATGGTACAATATAAATATATTTTCAGCTTATCTTGGGGAAAAAAGAGTAGATCTTCAGCGAATTCACTAATCAATGCTGGGCATGTATACCTTTTTTTATATGAATATATGGTGTAATGGATTGTTATTGATAGCTGTTTCATTTTTTTTGGCATGCAATTTGAAGGGAGATAGACAAGGGACTTGAATAAATTTATTGCAGTTCATTCTCTGTGCCATCTAGTATGCCAATCGAAATAATCAGGGCTCCATTTTGTAAACTCCGACATTAGTGTCATCCATTTTGTGATATATGTTTATGTTCACCTTTTTTATTTTTACTATTTTTTATGGTAACCTTTGGGAATAGAACGGCAAGTCTGCCCTCGTGCCTGTTTGCAGTACAGTTCACATTCAATGAATACTTAAACATATTGCAATTTGATTTTTGTGGTACTGATTTTACAGGTTGGTGGAATCCCTTCAAAATGACAATTTCAATATTTTTGTTTGGTTCCCTACATAAACTGGACCATTTTGTTGTCAAGATCAAATATCAGGACTGATGTGTTGGATTCCTTGTGGTTTGATGAATTTTATTTTATTTTCTCATTTTGTTACATATTTTTTTATGCTGCTCACTGTGACTTGTGCTTGGTAGAGCATTGGTTTAGTAGCAGGGCAAGGGTTGTAGAGGTTGCTGACAGGGTACTGCTATCTCATTTTACTCATATTGGAGCCAAGTGTTCTCAGCATTCCTTGCCTTCTTATCTTAAACTTGCAACTGGATGGCAGTGTTATACTTTATAATCTCATACACAACATTTGTATAATTAGTGTATGTGAAATATGCCTAATGTTTGCATTTTATAATTACATAAATGCAAGGTAATGAATATATACACACGCCATATTATAGTCCAACCAAGGCAGAAGGGTAATGGAGCTGTGTGCGTACTGGTAAAATAAATCTTGGTCTTATGCCATAAGATGTGAGAGAGACTTCTGTGGTCCAAAGAGAAATTTTACAGTCACAGAAATCACAACGTTTATTCTTGGCCTCATTGTGGCTGTTTGTGTACAGGGAGGGAAAAGGCAGACTGTTAAAATAAATCTTTGATATCTACCATCCAGAAAGGAGAGAAGGAAACTAACGAGTACCAAAGGGAAATTTTACAGTCACATAAACCACAAATTAAGTATATGCCTGGCCTCAATCAGTGTGGCAGAGTGTGTACAGGCAGGGCAAGGGCACACAGGTAAAATACATTTTTGACATGCCATCCAGAGAGGAGAGTGAGAGACTACTGGGTACCAAAGAGGCATTTTACAGTAACAAATCACAAATAGTTTACTCATGGTCTCAGTGTAATTGTGTGTGTACAGTCAGGGCAAGGGCAGAATGGTAAAATAAATATTTCACTTGTGCCATTCACAGGGGGAGAGAAAGAGAATATGGGGCACCAAATAGACATTTGTAGAATCACAGAAATCACAAATAAAATGTATTTCTGGCCTCTGTGTACCTTTGCATATACAGACAGGGTAAGGGCTGCCTGGTAAACTACATTTCTGACTAGCGCCATCCAGAGTGGGGATAGAAAGAGAGACTAACCACTGTGTTCCAAAAAGTCATTTGTACAGTCACAGATATTACAAGTAAAATGTAATTCCTGGCTTCATTCTGGCTATGTGTATATAGGCTGTGCAGATTAAGACTGGTAAAATAAATCTGTGACTTGTGATATTCACAGGGGGGAGAGAGAGTGTCCACAGGGCACCAAAGAGATATTTGTACAGCAGGGGTCAAAATTGGCACCAGCCCGCTATCCAAATGCTGGTAGATTCTGTATCGGGCTAGTAAAAAGATTTTTTAACTAGCCCTGCGGGCTTGTACTGGAGAAGGCAACACTTCAGTATGTACACCAAATGGGCAAGTGGAAACTTCTGAGGGGCCAGTGGATTTTCCCAGTCACTAGCCCTGCTGGCTAATGGCTGCAAAACTTAATTTTGACCCTGTTACAGTCACAGAAATCACAAATAAAATATTCCTGTATAAGCCGCCCCAGTGGTGCTAAGGGATGAGATGCTGGGCACCACATCTCACTCCATGCCAGTGACCTGGGTCCAGGAATGAGCTCGGGCCACCAGGGTTCAGCAGGGGAGAGAGAGAGAGTGACAGAGAGAGAAAATTGAGCATCTGGAGTCTGGTGAGGACTGAAAGCACTGCAACATCCAGGACTAGAGTAGAGGAATGCAGAGCCATGACAGACGTTCCTACCATCATTGCATGTTCGGGCACTCAGGGGAGGGAGTGGCATAAACTAAGAAAACTCCTGCCTCAGGGGTAGGCAAAGGTGGTATCAGTGACCATAGTCCCACGCCCAGTACCTGGATCTGCCAATACATGCTTCTGATCTCTCTCCTCCTTGCTGGTCGCTCATCTGGATTATAGATAGAGTGCAAAAAGGAGATGGCAGCCCTGCTTGGGGGACTCAGAGCCGGGGAGAGTTGGCAGCTGGATGAGGAAGGAGAGAGAGATTGCCCAAGTGGGAGTGCCCATAGTGGGAGCTTCAGGCGGGCAGCAGAACCGTGAAGCCGAGAATCCCCACTGGAGAGAGGCCACTGAGGTAGGTGAAGAAATAAAGTTTGAAAAAGAAAAATATTCCTGTCTTCTGTGTGGCTGTTTGTGTATATAGGCCTGGGCATGGTTAGACTGGTAAAATAAATCTTTGAGTTGTGCCATTCATGGTTGGAGGGGGGGGAGTCCGCTGGCCACCTAGAGAGATTTGTACACTACAGTCACAGACATTGCAAACAGAGTATATTCTTGGCCTCAGTGTGGTTCTGTATATTTATTTATTTACAAAGGCTCCAGGTCAGAGATACAGAAAGAGTCAAATTCAATTTTGACAACAGGTAAACATACGGTAGCCACCTGGGTAAACAACAATTGGCTGAGACAGTCAGGCTACAAAGAGATTTTAGATACATACTACACTAACTCTAGGTTTACATGGTGCATGAAGAGAAGTCCATAAAAGGACAGGAAGGGGGTATATAAAGGGGGGGTTAGCGAGACAGCATATATAGGTCAGGCATGGGCAATCTGGTAAAATAAATATTCGACTTGTGCCATTCACAGGGGAAAGAGGATGAGGGAGACTACAGGGCACCAAAGAGATAATTGTATGGTAGTAGCCACTGACATTGCCAGCTATTTCCAGATATTTCACAAAATTTCTAAAGAGTTTCTATCTGCTGCCCCTACTGTATAAATGGAGAAAGCAGGAGATATATCTGGAAATATCACAGAATTTTCAGGAAATAGTTGGCAGTGTCTGTGGCTGCTACTGTACAGTTTTAGAAATCACAAATAAAGTATATTACTGTCCTCAGTGTGGCAGTTTGTGTATTGGCTGGGCAGTGGCAGAATTGTTAAATAAATCTGTAAGTTATGCCATCCACATTGGGGGAGTGATGGGCTCCATGGGACACCAAAGCGATATTTGTACCATCACAGAAATCACAAATAAAGTCTATTCCTGTCCTCAGTGTGGCTGTGTGTGTATAGGCCATGCTGGGGCAGACTGGTAAAATAAATCTTTGACTTATGCCATCCGGGGGGGGGGGAGGAGAGAGAGAGAGAGAGAGAGAGAGAGAGAGACTACTGAGGATAAAATAACCATCTGTATTATCACAGAAATCACAAATAAAGTATATTCCTGGCCTTAGTGTGGTTGTGTGTGTATAGGCTGGTCATGGGCATACTGGTAAAATAAATTTTCGACTTATGCCATCGGGGGGGAGGAAGGATAGAGAGAGAGAGAGAGACTACTGAGAATAAAAGAACCATTTGTGTTATCACAGAAATCACAAATAAAGTATATTCCTGGCCTTAGTGTGGTTGTGTGTGTATAGGCTGGGCATGGGCATACTGGTAAAATAAATCTTTGACTTGTGCCTGTCACAGGGGATAGTTGAAGAGAGTCCACAGGGCACCAACGAGATATTTGTACATTACAGTCACAGAAATCACAAATAAAGTTTATTCCTGGCCTCAGTGCAGTTGTGTGTGTGTGTATAGGCCAGACATGGGCAGACTTGTAAAATAAAATCTTCGACTTGTGCCTTTCACAGCCAAGAGAGAGGGGGAGAGACATTTCTATTGTCAAAGAAATCAGAAATAAATTTTATTCTTGGCCTCTAGGGTATTATCAAGAAAGGGCTGGGGGGGTACTAGAAAAGTTGGGGTACCTGGATGATAGACAGCATAGCTTCATCCTGGGGAAATCGTGTCAGACATACCTTGTGGAGTTCTATGATTGGGTGATGAGTGCCCTGGACCTAGGTAGGCCGGTGGACGTCCGCTTTCTTGACTTCAGCACTACGCTTGACTCAGTTCTTCATGGGAGCCTGTTGGATAAGCTGGGGAAATGGGGTTGGGGAAACAGATGATCAGATGGATAGGAAACTAGCTCTTGGAGTAGACCCATAGGGTCATGTTGGGGGGATAGTCTCATCTCCAAGAAGGGTCATTAGTGGGGTCCCTCAGGGATTGGTCTTTGGGTGCCTCCTGTTCAATGCCTGTGTCTTTGAGTTAAGGAACAGTATCAGGAGTGAAATGAGTCTCTTTGTGGATGACTCAAAGCTGGTAGCAATGGTGGATGGAGTGGATGACAGGGTGGCCCTACAGGGGGACCTAGATGCTTTGGAGAGGCGATCAAGGAAGTGGAGAATGAGGTTCAGTGCAGGGAAATACAGGGTACTGCACCTGGGCATCAGAAACCCAGGCCAAGTGTATACCCTGGAGGGATGCTACAAGTCTCGATGGCTGAGATGGACCTTGGGGTGGTGGTGGATGCCAAGATGAACAACTCTGAGACTTGTTGGAGGGTATTGGCCAAAGCAAATAGGATGCTGGGTTACTTCATTATGGGGAATACCTCCAGAAGGAGGGAAGTGATACTCCCTCTGTATAACTGCTTGGTTAGGCTGCACCTCAAGTACTGTGTGTGCAGTTTTGGAGGCCGCACTTTAAAAGGGACATTGCACTCTTGGAGAGGGTCCAGAGGAGGGCAATCAAAATTATCTGGGGCTTGGGGGAAAGGACCTATAGGGAGAGGCTTGAGGAGCTCAACATGTACATGTTGGAGGAGAGAAGGGACAGGGGGACATGATTGAGGTCTTCAAGTACATGAAGGGTAAATAGGGAAGGCTCAGTTAGTGTGTTCAAAAGGAAGGAGGGGGGCCAACCAGAGGGCACAGGTGGAAGCTAGAGGGGGGGAAGGCAGGGGGGAAAGGAGGAGGTGCTACTTCACTGAGAGGGTGGTGGAACCATGGAATGTGCTGCCCAGGGGACTAGTGGAGGGGTTCAAGAGGGGTTGGACAGGTATAGGGGAAGGGGTTGCTGTCAAAGTCCAATATAAGGGAAATGTCTTGTACTGGAAATGGAGAATCCCAAGGGGTTGGGGGGATGACAGGGTCAGCTCCCAGTTTGGGGGCTGACTAAACAAGCAGACATGAAAAACCATTAGGCCTACTCTGCTGCCATTTTAGTATGTTAGTATGATGATGCAGGGTGTTTGAGAGTGGGGGGCTAATCACTGGACACCAGAGAATGTTGTTTTGGTGTGATGGCTCCAGGACTCAGATGGTGAGGTTATCTCCTTGACACCAGTGAATGCATTATGCGTGATGGTGCTAGGTCTTGTATGTGGGGTGGAGCCCCTGGACACTAGGTAATGCTATGTGTTGGGTGGTGCTGGGTATGGTAACACCTGGCACCATCCTACAAGTAGCATTCCATGGTGTCCAGTGGCTCACCTCCAGCCTCTGAGACCTGGCACAATCACATACACATAATGCATTGTCTGCTGTCCCCACCCCACACAGGGCCATTCTCTTTTACAATCCCCCCCCCACACATACACACACACACTAGGGTCCAGAAGAAGAGATTATTTTTTTAAAGGAAAGCAGTCCTTATCCTCATTTCCCACTCCATGAGCCTTACCCCGATTAGGGTTTTGGAAATAAAATGCCCTTTTCTAAACATGTTCACTTACTTTTTTTAATTTTTGAAAAGTCTGGCATTCAGCAAAATGGCGCACGCTGTGCACTGGTAACACGTCATTTCAGCACAAGCGCATCAGCGCAGCATTATCAGTGTTTCTGCAAGCGTGTAAGAAATGTAAGCGCATAATCATTAACAGCGTAAACAATGTATGCGTAATTCAGTAAAACAGCAGGATGATCAGATCATCAGAAAATCCAGACTCTTCAACTCTAAAATGCTTCAGTTCAGCAAATACTGTTAAGTGAGAGGGATACATCGTACTTCATCTTACAGAAGGTTTAAATACTATTAAATAGGGGGCACTAGAAAGCCACACTAGTAAGAGGTCACACTTCACCTTGTCTCTCCAACTATGCTGGCATAAAATCAATATTTTAACAAACTTTAACTGTTAAGTTATTGTCAGACTCGATGCCTCTGCATAGAGAAATAAGTGCTAATCATCCAGATAGCTTTTTTATGAAAATTGGACTGGGATTTGAGCAATGGCCACTTGACAGGAACTAGAGGAGTTACTCAGAAGCAACAGCAGGTGCTGCTGGAGGGCTTGGGGAGCACTGGAGCCAGGAAACCTAAGGCAGCAGGAGGCATGCTACTATACCTTCAGACAGTACCTTAAATGCAGTCCACGATATGGATCACAAAATTGAACTGATAATGATGCCCTGTATATAACTGATTTGAGCCATTAGACTGGTGAAACTGGCTTTCTTTTCTGCCTACATGTTGACTGGGTGAGGATGAAATGAACAAAGTATTTTGTGCTATTAGACACCATGTTGTAAATTTAATACACGCAGAATTAACCATGATATTATTTACTGCGCCGATTTTGTATGCGCGGAAAAGACGTGGAACCCTGTGTGTCTCCATCACATGGCAATGTGCGGCACCACATCTCTCGGCTCCAATACAAGTGTAACTACATAAAAGTAAGTGAAAATGTTTAGAAAAGGGTGCTTTATTTGCAAAAGCCCTAATCGGGGGATAAAGCTTGAGGGGTGGGAAATGAGGGAATAAGTACTGCTTTCCTTTAATAAAAGTTTTGCCCACAGCACAGTCACTTGAGATAAATTTTTGTGTTAAGGAAAAGAGTCATCTGGCTTTACTGAAAATTTTTATTTTTGAAGACGGGGCTGATAGGCATGTGACCTTATGTGCCGCTGATGTGTACAACCAGGAAGTTGAGAAGGCGAACCTCAGTGCAAGGAGATATTTGTGCTGTCACAGAAATCACAAATAAAGTGTATTCCTGGCCCCAGTGTGGCTGTGTGTGTATACAGACTGGGCAAGAACAGTCTGGCAAAATAAATTTTTGACTTGTTCCATACAGAAGGGGGTGGGGTGGGGAGAGACTATGGGGTAAAAAAGGGATAGTTTTACAGTCACAAATCACAAAAAAGTTATTTTCTTGGCCTAAATGTGGCCTTTTATGTACAGCCTGGGCAATGACAGAGTGGTAAAATAAATATTTGACTTGTGTAATCCAGAGGTGGTGGGGGAGGGAAGGGGGACTATTGGTGGCCAATGAGAAATTTGTACAGTCACAGAAAAAAAGTTTATTCCTGGACTCAGTGTGATGTCACCTGGTATGGGAGTGCATTAGGGGACCAGTGGAAAAGGAAATGTTGTTTTGGTGGTGGGGCCTGATTTAGGAGGGCTTGCGGGGGACATTGGACACCAGTGAATGCTTAACTTGTTGTGGTGCCTGAAATGGGAGAGAGTTAAGTGACCACTGGACAACAGGGAATGCATTTTTTGTGGTGGGGTCTGATATGGTAGGGCTTGTGGGGGGCAATCGGACAACAAGGATATGCTTGACATGTTGTGGTGCCTGTTATGTGAGGGAATTGGGGGATGAATGAGCAATGTGGAATACATATTTTGGTGGTGGTACCTGATATGGGAGGGCTTTTTTCGGGGCCATTAGTCACCAGGGAATGATTAACCTGTTGTGTTGCCTGGTATGGGAGAGAATTGGCAGACCACTTGACAAGAGGGAATGTGTTTTTTTTTTGTTTGTTTTTTTTTGCAGTGTGGCCTGGTTTGGGAGAGTTTGTGGGGCTTGACATTATTCACCAGTGAATGCTTAACTTGTGGTGGTACCTGATATGTGATGGGATGTTTTTACTATCATTTCGCTGTGTCTTCCCACAGGAAAGCTCCTGATTGGACATCTTACTGATCGACAAGAACATCTGTCTCGTACAGTCCTGGTCCAAGCTTTACAGAGATTTTCGAGCATCAGTTTATTCACTTGTCAAGGTTAGTTCTATGCATTGCATGTTGTTGCACCATGTATGGAAGGGAATTGGGGTACAACAGAACAACAGGGTATGATGCCGTTGTGGCAGTGCTTGGTTTATTGAGGGTATTGGGAGGCCATTGAATACCAGGAGATGCTTTTTGTTTGATGGGACAAAGTGAGGTTTGTATGTCACAGTGTGTACAGGCAAGGCAAGGGCCATTTGGCAAAATACATTTTTGGTGTGCTATTGCAGAAGGGAGAGAGACTAATTTTTACAGTCACAGAAATCACAAATGAAGTGTATTTCTGGCCTTGATGTGACTGTGTGTGTACGGACAGGGAAAGAGCAGACTGGAAAAATAAATCTTTTGACTTGTGCCATACCGGTGGGGAGGGGGGTCACGGGCACAAAGAAATATTTTTCAGTCACATCAATCACAAAGTTTATTCCCGGACATAATGTGACTTCTTTTGTGTACAGGCAGGGCAATGGTAGGGCGATAAAATTAATGTTCGACTTGTGCAATCCAGAGGAGAGAGGTAGAGAAACTACTGGGGCCAAAATAGACAATTGTATAGTCACAGAAATCACAAATAAAGAGTATTCCTCACTTCAGTGTGGCTGTGTGTACAGATGGGGCAAGAGTAATCTGGCAAAATAAATCTTTTGACTTGACCCATACAGAGAAGGGGGAGAAACTAAGGGGCACCAAAGAGATATTTTACAGTCTCATAAATCTCAAATAAAGTTTATTCTTGGAGGGTATAGGGTGTGAAATGAGTCTCTTCGCTGATGACTCCAAGATGGGAGCAGTAGTTGAGGGGGAAGAGGGGAGGTTGGCCCTGCAAGGGGACCTGGACACCCTGGAAAGCTGGGCTCACACATGGAAATTAAATTTCAATATCACCAAGTGCAAGGTGTTACATCTTGGGCGGGGAAACCCTAAACACAGGTACACCCTGGGAAGGGAGGTGCTGGAGGCCTCAATAGGGGAAAAGGACCTAGAGGTCATGATGGATGCATGTATGAATAATTCTGAGCAGTGCAGGAGAGCGGCTAGCAAGGCAAACAGGATGTTGGGATGCATGGTAAGAGGGATCACCTCTAGGAGCAGGGAAGTGATTCTGCAGCTGTACAATGGACTGGTTAGACCACACCTTGAGTACTGTGTACAGTACTGGAGACCACACTTGAAGAGAGACATACAGCTCCTGGAGAGGGTACAGAGGAGGGCAACTAAGATGATATGAGGACTAGGGGATTTGACGTATGAGGACAGACTTGAGAAGCTCTGCCTGTTTTCGTTGGAGGAGAGGACAGACAGGGGGAACATGATTGAGGTCTTCAAGTACCTCAAGGGAATAAATAGGGTAAACATGGAGGGGATCTTTAGACTAAAGCAGGGAGGTATCACCAGAGGGCATGGTTTGAAGTTGGAAGGTGGAAGGGTGAGGGGAAGAGGAGGAGGTTTTTCACTGAGAGGGTGGTGGACCCTGGAATGCACTGCCTGGTGAGCTGGTTCGAGATCCACAGTGGAGGGTTCAAGAGAGGTGGGACAGCACAGAAAGTGGATGTATCAGATGATGGCCTGGCCCAGGGGGAAGGGATGGATGATAGGGGTTTCTGGAACACAAGGGGGGGGGTCCTCGGCACTCAACTAGGGATCTGAGGTTTGAGCAGAACCGATAGACCATAAGGCCTAATCTGCTGGCAGTTAGTATGTTAGTATGTAAAATGTGGCTTTTTCAGTACAGGCTGGTAAAATAAATCTTTGATTTGTGCAATCTAGAGGGGAGAAAAAAGAAAGAGAGAGAGAAAGAGAGAGAGAGAGAGAGACTAATGGGGACCAAAGAACCATTTGTACAGCCACAGAAATCTCAAATAAAGTGTATCCCTGCCCTCAGTAGGGTGCCAACCGGTATGGGAGTGACTTGGGGGACCACTGGACAACAGGGGATATGTATTTGTGGTGGTGCCTGGTTTGGGTGGGGTCATGGGGGATATTGGACACCAGAGAATGCTTACCTTGTGGCGCCTGATATGGGAGGGAATTTGGTGATGGTGACCATTGGACAACAGGGAATGCATTTTTGGTGGTTGGAGTCTGATATGGGAGGCTAGTGGGGGGAAATTAGACAACAGTAATGGCTTAACTTTTGTGTTGCCTGATATGGGAGGGAATTGGGGGACCATTGAACAATATGGAATACATATTTTGTTGGTGGTGTTGCCCGCTATGGGAGGGCTTGTGGGGGAGGCATTGGTCACCATGAAATGTTTAACCTGGGATGCTGCCTGGTATGGGATGGGATTGGGGCACCTTTAGACTTGAGGGAATTCATGTTTCGGGGTGATGTCTGATACGGGTGGGGTTGTGTGGGGCCATTGGACACCAAGGAATGCTTTACTTGTGTGATGCCTGACATGGGAAGTAATTGGACCATTGAACAACGTAAAATGCATTTTTGTTGGTGGGGTCTGATATGGAAGAGCTGGTGGGCTGCCATTGGACACCAGGGAATGCATAACCTGGGGATCCACCTGGTATGGGAGTGAATCGTGGGACCACGTAGCAACAGGGATTTTTTTTTTGGCGGTGGGGCCTGGTTTGGGAGGTGATATGGGGACTGACACTGTATACAGGGGAGGTGGCACCCGATATGGGATGTTTATCATATCACTGTTTTTTTTTTCCTGCATGACAGCTCCTGATTGGACATCTTACTGATCGACAAGAACATCTGTGTTGTAGAGTCCTGCTCCGAGCTTTTGAAGATTTTCGAACATCAGTTTATTCACTTGGCAAGGTTAGTTATATGCATTACATGTTATTGTGCCTGGTATGGGAGGGAATTGGGGTACAACCGAACAACTGGGTAAGCTTTTATTGTGGCAGTGCCTGGGTTGTTAGGATATGGGGAGGCAAATGGACACCAGGTATCCCCTGCAACCTCGACACCGGAGACCTATTTAGAGGCAATAAAATCCCGCTCCAGGGGTTCTAAGGCTACCAAGAACAGGAGTGGGGACAGTGGACACCCTTGGCGGGTACCTCTGTGTAGAGGGAATGAAGAGAATATATTAGTATTGGTTAAGATTCTGGCCATTGGAGAACTATATTGAGTGGTTATCCACTGACAGAACTGGGAGTCAAAGCCGTACAGCTGCAACACCTCATGGAGGTAATCCCTCTCTACAGAATCAAATGCGTTGGTGGAGTCTATGGCTAGTACAGCCATGGGTAGTGCAGAATGGGACGCCAGCCACTTCAGGTTGAGTAACAGTCTGGAATTGTCTACCCCTGGTTTCCCCTGCATGAACCCCACCTGAGCTGGGTGAATGATGGAGGGCAACACGCTCAGCATCCTGGTGGCCAGAACCTTAGCCAGTATGTCAGTATCCACTGACAAAAGGGAAATGGGATGGTAATTAGCACAGCCTAATGGAGCATTCATCTTTTTAGGGAGGAGGGTTATGAGGGCCTCGCTTATGGTGGTGGGGGGGGGGACTCCCACTGAGTAGGCCTCTTGCAGAGCTAAAAGTAGCGGGTGGGCTATTTCCTGTTTGAAGATTTGATAGAGTTCAACTGACATCCCGTCTGGCCCGGGTCCTTTCCTCTTAGCCATCAGTGAGAGGGCAAGGCATAGTTCCTCTCTAGTGATCGGTGCATCTAGTTGGTCCACTTGGGTTGGGGTAAGGCCAGGCACTGGGAAGTGCTGACAGAACTGCTTTAGCCCCTGATTTAACTGAGGAGCAGTCAAGAGTGGAGCAAGGTTGGCTATTGGGCCTTGTAGAACTGCTGTATGGTATTATTGATCTCCTTGGGATCATTAGCCACACGACCAGAGAGGGTTTGAAGGGTGTGGATACGTGAAGAGGCCTGCTGCTTGCGCAATTGATAAGCTAATAACCTCCCCCTTTTCTCACCTCCTTCCCAGTATGCATGCTTGGACCTCAATAGGAGCCATTCTGCTTTCTGGTGTAGAATAGAATTAATTTGGTATTTGAGACCAAATATTTTGTGGGTCAGAGAACCATCTCTAGTGGCGGCTGGGGACTCTTTGAAGCGAGATTCCAGTGCAGAGAGTTCAGATTGTAGCCTAGCCAGGGTCACCTATCAGGCCTTGTTTTTAGAAGCTGAGAGTATAATTATGCATCCTCAAAGGACAGCTTTAAAGGCTTCCCAAACCATGCCTGTGGAGACACTGCATGTGGAATTTATGGAAAAATAGTCTTTGCTTGTCTGGGTTACCATTAGCCGAAAATCTGGGTCCTTGAGCCAGAGTGGACTGCATCTCCAGCGAGTACCAGAGTGCTGTGACCTTGCTGAGGTATATGTGGTCAGGACAGGGGGATGGTTGGAGACCATGATATTACCGATTCTGTTGTCGGAGATCCTGCTGGCTGCTGCCATACTAGCTAGCCAAAAATCTATATGGCTCTGAGTGGCATGGGCATGGGAGTAGTAAGTATAGTCCCACCCTGTAGGGTGATCCCGCCTCCACACATCAACTAGGCCTCATACTTCCTTCATCTCCTATAGGGCCATAAGGGTTTTAGGGTTGCTTTGAGGGGTGGGCTTGGACTTGTCGAGGCAGACGTCGTGGACTAGACTGAAGTCACCCCCAATCAGTATAGGTATGCAGGAATCATGCGAAGACAGTGAAGATAGGGTCTGGCTAAGGTTGGGGAAAAAATCCATATGGTCTTCGTTGGGGGTATAAGCATTACATAATATCAGGTTGCCTCCCAGAGAGGAAAGCCTAACTGCAACCCAGCATCCCTGAGAGTCAGCTTGAACCTCTTCCACCTTCCAGGGGCTTGAACATTGGATGAGTATAGCAACACCCTTCGTTTTGGTGGTGGCTGAACTTGCCTGAACTGTCCCCACCCATGATTTCTTTAGCCATTGAGCTGACTTACTCAAGAGGTGCATCTCCTCGAGGAGTGCACCGGTATGCAGGGATCTTAAGTAATGCAGCATCTTGGTGAGCTTGATGGGATGGTTAAGCCCCTTGACATTCCACGAGACTAAACGTAGTCCTTTATTGGGGGGGGGGGTAGCCATGCCATCCATTCTGTATAGCAAATAAGATGGTACTTACACTTTCAGGTGTGTGGGTGTGAAACGGAGAAGGGGAATATATGTGGGTCTCGGATGTCTAATCAGGAACCTCCATGGCAGACTGCTACTATACGCTTGGGAAAGTGTAAGCCTTCTGAGCTGAACAGTAACACTGACTGTACAGCACACTGGAATGTAACTAGTTGATCAGTGGTAAGGTATAAATTGCAAGTAGCAAGAAAAGAAGAAAATAGAATAATTACAAGCTAAAAATACGAAATCAGCCAAGACAGACCTCGTGCTATGTAGTTTAATAACTTTAACACTTCAAAAATCAGTTAACTTACTGCACGAGGTCAGCACCAGTAAACAAAACAAGTGTAAACATGCTAAGTGTAAGGAGCTCAAGGCGAAAGTGGGTTCCTACACAGGGAGTCCCTCGGCTACGCTGATTGGGAAGGTGTATGTGCCAACGCTGCATAACAGGGAATGACTTTTGTGTAGCAGGGCATGTTATGTTAGGGTTTGGTTGGGATAACTGGACACCCGGGAATTATATATATATTTATTTAAACATAGCAGAATTACAATAATTTTGAGTCAGACTCCTTTACAAAGGCTCCACATCAGATAACACATTTGCCAGTTCCTTCACGACTCTTAGTACACTGTCATCCCCTGATGTCTTGTCCACCGGCAGTGCTTTAAGGACTTTTAGAACCCTATCATCCTGGATGATATAATCTGTTACCTCTGCCCACCTCACTCTCTTCTCTTCTTTCCCTTCTGGTATTGGGTCAAACCAGGGAATGCTGTATTTGATGTGGGACCTGTTATAGGAGGGCATGGGGAAACTACTGGGTACCAGTTAATACTTTATTATGCTGGCGCCTGTTATGAGATGGCATGAGTTGACCACTGTACACAAGCAAATTCTTTATTTTTTGTTTTGCCTGGTATTGGAGGGCATGGGGGATCAACTGGACCCCTGGGAATTATTTATTTTGGTGGCCTATAATATGAGAGGGATTGGGTCAGACCAATGAACAACAGGGTAAAACTTTTTTTATTTTAATTGCCATCTGACATGGGAGTGATTGGTTTTGACTGCAGGACACCAGTGAATTCTTTATTCTGGGTTGGGCCTGATATGGGAGTGCTTTGGTGGGGCCTCTGGACACCAGGGAATGCTTCACTTGTGGTGGGTCATGTTATGCAAGGGCATGGGGGAACCACTGAATACTAACACACTAGGAAGCCAGCAGATTAGACCCTATGGTCTATCGCATCTGCTCGATGATCAGTACCTTCCCAGGGCGTGTTTTTAGCCCCCGCTTACAAGGTTCCCACCCCAAAGCAGGGCTGTGGGATACACCCTCCTCCTATACCTATGCCAGCCTTTCTTGAACCCCTCCACAGTTGTAGCAGCCACCAACTCACCAGGCAGCGCATTCCAGGGCTTCATCACCCTCTCAATGAAGTAGCGTCTCCTTGTTCCCCCCCTCAGTCTCACCCCATCCATCTTCATTGAGTGTCCCCTGTTGGCCCCAGCCTTCCTCAGCTGAAGTACCCCCTCTAGGCTTACCCTATTCATTCTTTTGAGATATTTGAAGACCTCTATCATATCCCCTCCTGTTCCTTTTTTCCTCCAGCGAGTACAGTTTGAGTTCCTCCAGTCTGTCCTCATA
Organism: Neoceratodus forsteri; assembly: GCA_016271365.2. Taxonomy (NCBI): domain Eukaryota; kingdom Metazoa; phylum Chordata; order Ceratodontiformes; family Ceratodontidae; genus Neoceratodus; species Neoceratodus forsteri. The sequence continues at coordinate 308,122,070 of CM028131.1, read as the reverse complement.
GGGCCTTTCCCCTAGTCCCAGTATCAGTGCCTGAAGCTCTGGAATCTTGTTGCTCATGTTTCTGGTGTTAATCAAGACCACCCTCCATTGTGCCCCTTACCCCACCTGCCCTGATGTCTCCCTGTGTCCTGCCTACAAAGATCCCCTCATGCACTATTGTGTGCTCCTGCCCTATACCCTTCCCCCCAACTTGTGGGAGAAGGCCAGGTCCAACCTGGACTGCCAGGAGCCCTCTTCCTGCCTCCCTCCCCCCTCATGAGCTTACCCCCATAACAGTGACAAAAGACAAAGGGCAAGTGCTATTGGTGATGCTAATAAAGGAGGGCAGGATGGGAGGGGGGGGATGGGGTGGAAGGTGGTCACCCTTAATGATAGGAGCCTTGGGAATAAAACTGCAGACCTACAGGTGCTCATGGCAGAGGGAGAGGTGGACATTGCAGCCATCACAGAAACATGGGTCACCCAATACTATGACTGGGAACTGTCTGTACCAGGGTACAGGTTATTTCATTGGGAAAGGGAGATTGGGAAAGAATGGGGGGGTGGCACTATATGTGAGGGAAGGACTAACATGTGTAAGGGAGGAAGGGGAGAAGGGTAGCACAGAGTCACTTTGGATACAAATCCTGGATTCCAAGAATAGGACTCTCAGAATGGGAATGGTGTACAGTCCGCCCTCTCAGACAGAGGAGTCAGACAAGGAACTAGTGGTACAGATCAGAACGACCTTCGAGATAGGTAGTGTGGTGATTGTGGGGGACTTCAACATGCCAGGAGTGGACTGGAGTATCCCAACAACCAGGAATAGAAGGGAGCAGGTACTGCTGGATGCCTTCCAGGACAGCTTCCTGATGCAAATGGTCAGTGAACCAACCAGGTTAGGGAATATCCTTGACCTTGTCCTGGCAAATGGGGAGTTTGTGAGGGAACTTAGGGTGGAAGAACCGCTCTCAGGCAGTGACCACCACTCGGTATGGGTTACATTTGGATATGGGCAAAGAAGGAGTGGAATCTGGCACAAGGGTGCTGGACTTCAAGAAGGCCAACTTTGGGAGGATGGGGTAAAGTGGTAAAAGGGTACCTGGCCAGAATTCAACCTAGCATGGGCACTAACCAGAGGTGGGAGCTCATAAAGCTGGGGATAGTGGAGGCAACCAGAACCTGCAGCAAGGCCCAGAGTAAGAAAGCTAGGACTAAAAAACCAAGGTTGATGAGCAAGGAGGTCATGGAAAAGGTAAGGAGGAAAAGAGCTGCCTTTGGGAGGTACAAGAAAATAGGGAGTGGGGAAGGACAGACGTTATTTTTAGTTGCAATTACTTCAGCAAGGAGAATTTCAGTGCTCCAAGCACTTATGTGCAAAGAGCCTTAGTTGATTTTCCACAAGGACAGGGTGTGCTTAAGAACTAATCCAAGATCTTACTTTGAGAGGTCTCTTGCAGTAGGTATTCACATATAGGACTGACCCGCCAGGCTTCAGGACCCCACAAAAAAGTTTCTAGCTAGCAGTCTCTGGCGGGGGACCACCCCCACATCAGGTGACCAGCGTCATACAACATCAGTATAAAGGGGCGGTCCCCACGCCTGCCTTCCTGTTCTTTCCTGCCATCAGCTTGTGAAAGTTCCCAGTGGTAGAATCAATGCTTGTCAGTCTTTCTCCATTAGTTTTTGAACTTTTTGACCTAATTTCTCTATTTTTTCAAATTTAATTACAATTCACTGTGTATGTCATCCCTGACACCCTCTGAGTCGCATAAAAATAAGTGCGACTAGTGTGGTTCCCAACTACCACACTAGGACGGCCATTCCTCGTGCCTCCTCTGTCTGAGCCCAGACCACCCAGTGGAGAAGTGCCAGCACTGCCAGAAATTTAACTCCACTACCCGAAAAAGAAGGCAGAAGTCCCAGGAAGCCCATATCCTCAAGAAAAAAATGGCCTCCATGGAAAAAGAGCTAAAGAAACTAAGGCAGGTGTCCACTTCCCCCGAAGGTCACAAGAAGAAGCATGACAAGGAGAAGCACCGGGAGCAGGAAATGGCTTCCACAGCAGCCACGACTCCGGCCGAAGTCGTGGCACTTAATGTAACATCCTCTCTGGGGATCGCTCCACGATGGCTGTCTTGGTGGTAACCAAAAAGGCGTCACCCCTCCCGTCTGGCTCACACTTGGGCCATTCGGGAGCCTCTGGGGCAAAGCAGGCCTCCGCTACCAGGAAGGCTGCTTCTACCACATGGCCTTTGGGTCAGAGCGGGTCTGGTAAGTTGGACGTCGGTCCCACTGGCACCCAGCCAAATCTATGCCCGACAAGGCTGCATCCCCAGCATGGTCTTCCTCAGGCAAGGAATCCGATAAGTCGGACATCGGCTCCTGCACTGGAGTTCACAACCTAGTACTGCTGTAGCCTCCCTGCTCTTCTGGTATCACTATTCTGATGCTCCTGCTGGATCCTCACTGCTGCTAGCTCTCGTAGTTCAGTCTGTCTCTGTCCAGTGAGTGCCCCCCATGACCTCGCTCCTTTCTGTTTCGCCTCATCGCTGCTTGGGGCGAATCTCATGCCAGTGTTCCCTCTGTATTTTTCAACCTCCCATACCATGCAGTACCTTTCCTCCTGTTGCACTGTTTAGATGAGGTCACAGACCTATATGACAGGCTTGCCTGGCTCTCAGTCCATGTCAACTTGACAATGGAGCTGCACTAGCTACAGATGTTGGCATACTAGGGGACCCACCATCTACAGTGTTGCGAGAGGGGCTTCAACAGTTGGCATGTGCATGGTGTGGGTGTGTTGCTTGGGGGTTGACTCTGTACCTTTTATTCTCTTTCCTTTGGAGAGCTCATATTTGGGGGACAATCAAGCATTTGTGACATGACCTCTGCCACAGAAGTTATGTGAGTACCCAAGATGACCTGGAACATATCCCGATTGTGCTGTCCAAAAGTCTATTACAGGGACGAATACCTCTATAATCATTGCTCTTAAGTGGGTTTTCAGTGATCGGTGCTCTCCATGACAAATGATTCCTCCTGGCTACACAACAATAAAAAATTAAAAATAAAAAAACTTGCTTTGCACTGCTATTCTTAATTTAACTCATTGCATTTGAAAGAGTAGTAGTACTTGTCTGATACCTGATTAAGGTACTGAGAGCTATGTTCTTTCCAAGAAAATCAATATCTTTCAGCCTCTGCTGTTTCCACAGAAAGTAATTATATGCTTTCTCATTGGCTTAGTTTTGATTCCCACCGAGGTTGCTCCTGGGCTCTCCCCCTATTCCTCGCTTCTCTCCCTCTCCTGGTTGACTATCATGGACCTGGCCTCTCATTGAAACGTGGCCTTCCTGCCACATCTATTCAGGTTCCTGCCTACTGCCATCTCACCAGTTATCCAGAATTCCCTCCGATCCAGGCCTACAATCAGTATTTCCCCATTCCGGCCTTCTTGGCTTCTCTCCATCATCGTCCTCATCACTCCCATTGCTCTCTCAAGCTTTCGCTTCCATCCTGCCCTCGATATTTCTTTTGGGGCATACCTATCATTACTCATATGCCCACCTCATCAATCCACGGCCGTCATTCTGCATGTATCTGGTTCCTGATTCCATCCATCATCAGCCTTTCAAGGATTCACTCTGGTCATGGCTTCTATCTCTCATCATGCAATGGTTTATCTATTCACTTGCTCTGCCATTCACATCATTGGGCCATCTGTGGCTGACTCCATCTGGCCTTCCATTGAATCTGGCCTGCGTGCCATCTCATCCAGCTCATCCTACTACAGTTCTCATCCTGTATCAGCTGGGTCCTATGCTAACCCACTGACCTCCCTACCGTCCTTTGATACCTTTCTTTCCTGTACCTGCCTCCATGGCTTCAATTCTTCATCGTACCTCATCCATTTCATTATTTTGCTTTTGTTGTCCTAGCTCCTTTTCTAGTACCAGCCATCATGGCTTCACTCCACTCTTAGCTTCCTTTCTCATCATACATCATCCACTTTTACTCCTCGATAGCTCAACATGAGTTGCTCTTCTGATGCTCCTCCTGAGCATTCCCTCTGGTTCGCATACCCTCTGGTTCCAGACATGCCTTCTTGGCCTTGGAGTCTACCTCCTTCTGAGGAGCCTACTTATTCCTATTACCTTTGTACAAGTTAATTTTCAAGTTCATTCCTGTCTCCTCCTCTTCACGTTCCATACCAGCAATCAAGCATTCACTCCAATCGAGGCCTGCAATCGATGTTTCTTTTTGGGTGTACCTATCATGACTCCTATGCCACCTGATCAACCTGCGGCCACCCTGCCGCATGTATCTGGTTCATAACTCCAGTCATCATTCAATCATCAATACCTCAAGGTTTATCTATTTACATCGCTTACTAGAGCATTCCTATCATTGAATCCTATGCTACCTCATCAACTACAACCTCAGGGTCTAATCGTTCAAGGTTTCATCGTTCACATCGCATAATCAAGTATGCCTCGTCAGCCTCAGTGTCTGCTCACTTGCATCGCTCAATCAGGCTAGTCTGCATTTTCCTCCAGTCTTCACTATCCTCAGTCTCCTCATGAGCACATCTGGATACCCCTTGCTCCTCTGACTTCTACATGGATCTACTCCCTTCTATCGACTACTCGAGCATATCCTTCTAGGGTCCCTGCTGCCTCATGTTCATTCTTTAATCTGTGCTTCTTTGGAGTTTTTTCACTATCCCATCATCCTCCCTACTCATATCCCTCATTAATGGACCATTCTCTTTACCGACATATGTCCTCAAATCAAACATCATCAGCCTGGAGGGAAGGTGACCTAGGCCTTGGATCCCCAGAGGTTTCCTCCTCAAAGGGTTTTTCCTCTCCTCCATGCCAATGGTCATAATATTAGTTAGAGTTAGTGCTTTCTTTGGTTAGTTAGGTTCCGCTGTTGGAGGGAGGTGGATGGTTGCCCTGGCTTTCCCCTCTCTCCTTAGGAAGTCTACCTTTATCTTCTCAGAATTCATTCATCATCCTCACCTCTTCGAAACTCAACATCTTTGGGTACTCTTTTTGGGCTTATTCCTAACCTACCTTTAGCCGACGCATTAATTCCCATGGCGCTTGTAAAAGGGGAACCCTTCTCTAGGGTACCTAGCATTGTATCCCTACAGGGTGGTATATCCCACAGACAGAGAGGCAGAAAGCCACAAAGCAAATCAAGTTACACAAGGATCATCTCATACCCTTTCATCCAGTTGCATAAGCACATCAAATAGGAGGGCTTTAAGCCTGAGGTTCGAGGGGCGGAGCAACAACATCACTCCCCCATCGAACTTAAAAGGTCACACATCCTGGGTCTTGCCAGGATTCATTTTTTCATTGCCCACCATCCACCCCTCTTCCTCCAGTGGCTCATCTCTCTTACCTGTGGGTTTCTTCCTAACCTACCTTTAGCCAACGTATTCATTCCCATGGCACCTGTAGGGGGGGATCCCTCCTCTAGGGTTCCTTGTGTTGTACCCCTACAGGGTGGTATTTGCCATAGATAGAGAGGTGGAAAGCCACAATGCAAATCAAGTTACACAAGCATCATCTCCTACCCTCTCATCCAGTTGTGTAAGCACATTGAGAGTATGTTAATATGACGGTGAAACTGGACACCAGAGAATGTTTTTTTGCTGTGATGGCTCCAGGTCTCAGATGGTGGGGTTATCTCCCTGACACCAGTGAATGCATTATGTGTGATGGTGCTGGGTCTTGAATGGTGGGGTGGACCCTTGGGTACCAGGTAATGCTGTGTGTTGAGCAGTGCTTGGTGTTGCAACTGATAGCACCATACTACAAGTAGCATTCAGTGGTACACACATTAGGAGTCTGGAGTGGTCCAGAGTGAAACATTAAGACACAGAAATTGTCTGCAGATAAGGACCGCCTTGCTCATCTAGGCTTCCCATAAGCCTTTACTGGATTATTTCTTCTTATTTTTTTTATCAGTGTTACATGTTCATCTTTATTCCCAGTGGACACCAGGGAATGTTTTTTTTGTGATTGTTCCAGGTGTTTGAGTGTGGGTGGGAAGCCCCTGACATCAGAGAATCAATGTTGCATTATTGTGCCATTTCTCTGAGGTGGGGGGACCAATAGACACCAGGAAATGCTTTATCTGATATGGTGTATAGTTCTGGATAGTGGGGGTAGACTACTGGGAATCAGGGAGTGTGTTTTTCTGTGATAACGTTGGGTCTTGGTGGGGGGCTCCCAATAGACATGGCACAATGACATTGATTCCCTGGTGTCAGGGGCTTCCCACCTACTTGTGCCATGGTGGGGGATAGAGAGAGACTATTGGGGACCAAAGAGACAAGTTTACAGTCACAGAAATCACAAATAAAGAGTATTCATGGCCTCAGTGTTGCTGTGTGTGTGTGTGTGTATACAGATGGGGCATGAGCAGACTGGCAAAATAATCCTCTGACTCATGCCTTATGTGGTGGGGGGGGGGCAGAGAGACTACAGGCCACAAGAGAGATATTTTACAGTCACATAAATGACAAATAAAGTTTATTCTCTGATAAAATGTGTGTTTTGTATACAGCCATGGCAGGCTGGTAAAATAACTCTTTGAACTGAGCAATCCAGAGGGGAGATGGGGGGGAGGGGTGGAGAGAGAGAGAGAGAAGAGAGAGAGAGAGAGAGAGAGAGAGATGGGAAGAGATGTTTTCCTTAACATATCACTTTGTGTCTTTTCACAAGAAAGCTCCTGATCAGATCTATTACTGAATGACAAGAACATCTGTCTAGTAAAGTCCTGGTCTGAGTTTTCAGAGATTTCCAAACATCGATCTGTTCACTAGTCAAGGTTAGTATTGTACTTTACATTTGTTGTGCCTGGTGTTGGAAGGAATTTGGGTAAAACCGGAAAAAAAGGGAATGCATTTATTGTGCCAGTGCCTGGTTTGGAGGGCACGGGGAGGCTATTGGACACCGAGAAGAGCTTTTCGTTTGGGATAAAATGAGGATTTTCTGTCACAGTTGGTAGTTGTCTTGGTTAATAAAGGGTGGTCGATGAAGGGGGGCGGCAACATGAATGTAGGGTGATCGAGTTGGGGGAACGAAGATTTAGGGGTTGGCTAGTGGTCTGGTTGGGGGTCCAGTGTCAGGAGGAGTGATCAGAAGGGGGTAAGTGACAGCATTGAGGAGGGTCAACTAGGAGGAATGTAATCAGATTAGGAGTCTGTGGAGTGGTCCAGATTGAAACAGTGGAATTATTGACAGATAAGGAATGCCTGGCCCATCCAGTCTGCCTGTAAGCCCTTGTACTGGATTTCTGCTTCTGACCACCTGCTTTTGTACCTCCTATGATTTCCCTCTGCCGTTTCCAAGGATGACTGAATCCATCCACATTCTCCCCCCCACACCTTGTTTATACCCTTGATGTACTTGAATATTTCTATCATGTCTACTCTTTCCCTTCTCTCTTCCAGCGAGTACATATTGAGATCCCTAATCTCTCATAAGTCTTGTGTCTTAAGCCTTGTAACATCTTAGTCACCCTTCTCTGGACCATCCCCAGTCTGTTAATGTACTCCATGTAAGGCCTGACCATGGTTTTATATAATGGCATCACTACCTCTCTCCTTCTGCTGGTGATACCCCTGCCTATGCACCCCTGCATGTCACTGACCCATCCCAGCTACCTTAGCATTCTGCTTTGACATAACCCCCCGGTCCCTTTCCTCCTTTGTGACTTGCAGTGACCCCTTCCCCCCCCCACATTCTGTAGCTTCCCCCAGGTTTCTGTGTCACAGGGGCATAATTTTCCACTTTTTTAAATTAAACTTCGGTTGCCAATCCTCAGACCATTTTTCAAGTTTCCCTTGGTCCATACTCATTTTCTACATCTCCTCTGGGGTTTCCACTCTGGTAAAGATCTTGGTGCCATCTGCAAACAGGCAGACCTTTCCTTACAACCCTTCTGCAAATGTCACTAATGAAGACATTGAACAGGACTGGCTCCAGGACAGTTCCCTAAGGCACCACCTCTCTCCCCAGACTGCACCCCATTTACCACTACCCTCTGCCTACTGTCTGTTAGCCAGTTTCTAACCCAGTTTACCACCCTGTCCCCCATGCCCAGACTACCCAGCTTGTCTATCAGCCTCCTATGTGGGACAGTGTCGAAGACTTTGCTGAAATCAAGGTAAGAGACGTCCACTGCCCCACCCTAATTTACTTCCTTTGCCACCAAGTCGAAGAAATCAGCCAGCTTTGTCTGAAATGACCTCCACACTGTGAAACAATGTTGCCTATGGCCCTGGGCTCCAGTGGCATCTAAATGCCCCACTATGCTTTTACATATAAATGGAATATTGTCTACTTCTTTACCCCATTGGAAACTGCTGTACTGCTGTTGTCCCTGTCCCTTCCCCTCTTCTGCGTATACTGAATAGAAATATTCATTCAGTATTTCTGCCTTTTCCATGTCTCCCTCCTTGCATTCCCCTACCTCTCCCTTGAGCCTTGCAATCCCCTCCTTGTTGTTTCTCTTTTCGCTGATGTACCTGAAGAATATCTTGTTCCCTTACTTAACTTACTGTGCTAAACCTTCCTCAGTCTGTGCCTTTGCTCTCCTTACTGCCTTTCTCACTTCCCTTAGACACTCTAGGTAATCCTCCCTGTCCTCCTCCTCACTAAGGGTCTCCTTACAATTCCTGAACACTTTCCTTTTTGCCCTGACCTTTACCGCCACCTCTCTCGAGAATCATAGTGATTTTCTTATTCTCTTGCCTTTGGATATCAATCTGATGCATTGGTTTGTTACTTCCATTAAGGCTTCCTTTAGATGCTTACACTGTTCTTCCACTCCCCCTCCTGCCCCCATACTCTAAGGGCTCTTTTGATACCTCTCCCCCATTTTAGCAAAGTCAGCATTTTTGAAATCCAAAACCTTTGTCCTAGTATGACTTGAGTTAGTATCTGTCCATATGCTAAACTATACAATGTTGTGATTGCAGGATCCCAGTTGTGGGTGTTCAGTTTGGGGGAGTTTTGAGACAGTGAGATTAATCACTGTGGACTAAGATATTTTAAGGTCGCATAAATAAAAAATAACATGTTTTCTTGGATTCAGGGTGTTGGAGGATGGACAAAGCTATTGGGCTACTTTGCATGCAACCCATGATAACAGGTAGGATGATGCTTGACACACCACTGACACCTGTTTAGTAAATGTTGCTGTTTTATTTCAACATTTTGATGTCTGCTGAAGAAATCGATCCTCAGTCATACTATATTAGGGTGCTAAATTAATGATAGCACATGTTATCAAAGTGTATGTTGGAACAATTTGATGGTTGAAGTGAGAATTCGTGATAGCACAAATTATCAAGGTGCATGTTGTGCCAATTTGACTGTCACATGGAAAATTTGTGATTACGCATGTTATCAAGGTGCATGTGCCAATTTGCCGGTCTAAGTGAAAATGTGTGATAGTGCATGTTATCAAGTTGCATGTTGTGCCAATCTGATGGTCAGAGGTGAACAAGGTGCTTCATTTACAGAAGAGGTGCCAAGAAGGAATGCCATTAAAAGGGCCAGTGAATGAACTTAACTGATTGCCCAGACAACAACGGGGCAGTGAACCAAAAGGAATATCACCTATTCCAACTGGGATACTACAGTCACTTGAAAATTGGCCATTTAGGCAGAGAGCACTGGTCTTTCTAATCATCTTCACTAACAACACGTTCTCTTCTCTTCTCCTATCTATTAACTAATTGTATTCCTCTATACCTCTATTATTATTATACTCTGTTTTAGCAGTAATTTTTTATATTATGCACCATTACACTCAAATGTAGTCCATTGCACCAACAGTATCTATCCACTATTGGTTTCTTATCTCATTACTGTATCTTCTTCATATTAACCTATTGTTGTTTCTCTCTCGCGCATGCCTGAATGGATGAGGACTCCTTCACCATCAGATAAGTATAACTCTATTGTGAACATGTCATATATTAATAAGTTATTAAGAACTACAGATCCTTTGTGACTCCATTCCTATATAATACTTTGTTTAGTACTGATGGACATCATCCCTTCAAGATTCCTGCTTCTGACTCCACAGTATCCTCGTAAGATGCTCTCCACATATTATTTGGTTGTGTCTGGTATGAGAGAGCTTGTGCAGGACATGTGCACTATAATCCCAGTTCATGCAGTGGCTGGTTTTGAAGGTATTTGAGTGGCAATTAGCAAACTGGGTATCCTTTTTGATAGGTTGGGTCATGGAATATGAGGTCATTGTTGGGCTATCGGACAACAGGAAGTGAATTACTTGTGGTGGGGCCTTGTATGAGAGAAAACTGGGGGACCATTGGACATCAGGAATTGCCTTTTTCTGGTCTGGGAGAGTCTGTGGGAGGCCATTGAATAACAAAGGGGATGCTTTACTTGGAATTCAAGAGGGCAGATTTTGCAAGGATGGGGGAGTTAGTGAGTGGGTACCTGGCTGGGATCCAGTCTAGTATGGGCATGGACCACAGATGGGAATTATTAAAGAATAGAATACTTGAAGTTACCAATTCCAGTAGCAGGATTCTGAGTAAAAAGGCCAGGTCAAGCCAGCCCTGTGGCGATGAGTGTTGAGGCGCTGGACACCACAACTCATGCTAAGCTGGTGACCCATGTTCGGGAATGAGCAAGGGTTGCCAGGGCTCAGTGGGGATTAGGAAGGATCGAGCTTACATGGCCTATACAGCTAGGTACCAGAAGTCCAGGTGGGACACAGTAATGGAACTGGCTCAGAATGCCTCCCCTCAGCTAGCTAAAGAGCTGAAGGAGGTAGCAGCTGATGGAATCGAGGCATCAAAAGTGCAATTTCATGCTGCTGTTGACTCTAATGATGTGGCAACTTCAGCCCCAAGAGTATTTACAAAGTGCTTTGCAGTAGTAGTGGCCTTCCTTAGAAGGCAGGGTATCTCAATCTTCCCTTATCTGGATGACTGGCTCTTTGTAGGCCAGTCCTTAGACCAAGTCAAGTCAGCTCTGGAAGTTTCTCAGGATCTTCTTAGTTCCCTAGGATTCATTCTCAATCTTTCCAAATCAGTTCTCAAACCGGTACAACTCCTCACTTTTATAGGAGTAGAGTTGGATACAGTCCAAGCAAGGTCCTTCCTCCCACAAACAAGATTAAAAGCCCTTACAGATCTGGTTTCTTCTTTTTGACCTCTGGTCTTTCATCCAGCTAGGCACTTTCTTCAACTCCTAGGCCACATGGCAGCTTAGATTGCAGTGGTACAAGGAGTCAGGTTTCAAATGAGGGACATTCAGTTCCACTTAAGGTCGTTTTGGTCTCAGAAGAAATATTCTCTCACCAAACTGATTCCAGTGACTCGGACTCTGGTCCAGGCTCTCCAGTGCTGGCTGGATCAGGACAATCTCAGACAGGGTGTTTCATTTCTCAGTCAAGTCCCTTCAGTGGTTTTAACTACAGATGCCTCTCTCCTGAGTTGGGGAGCCTGTCTGGGGGTTCTCATTTCACAGGGAGTTTGATCACAGCAAGAGTCTCTCCTGCATATCAATCTCCTGGAACTCAGACTAGTGTTCCTAGCCCTCCAGGCTTTCTTGGAGTCAGTGAAAGGCAAAGTAGTGCAAGTCAGGACAGACAACACCACCACAATGTGGTACATAAATAAGCAGGGAGGCACTGGGTCAATGGTCTTGTGTATGCAGGTCATGAAACTGTGGTCTCTAGATTACTTTCTTCAATCTTCTCTGACAGTAGTTCATCTCCCAGGGAAGGACAATGTGTTGGCAGATCCTTTGAGCAGAATATTTCAGGGCCTTTATAAATGGACCCTGAACTCTCATATCCTGAAAGTTATCTTCACCAAATAGAAACATAGAAACACAGAATTTGATGGCAGATAAGGACTGCTTGGCCCACCTAGTCTGCCTATTTCCCTACCTAATGGATAAGCTGCAGATCCTAGTTAACCAACAGCCTACTTCCTCCTGCCCCCACTAGAATTGCCTTATGTCTGTCCCATGCATTCTTGAATTCCCCCACTGTTTTTGACTCTATGACCGCCTCAGAAAGGCCATTCCATGCATCTACAACCCTCTCTGTGAAGAAATACTTCCTCACATTACCTCTGAGCCATCCCCCCTCTATCTTCAAATTGTGCCCTTGTTCTTGCACATCTCTTTTTCTGAAAGATGCTACCCTCTTGGACTTTGTTGATTCCCTTGAGGTATTTGAAAGTTTCTATCATGTCCCCCCCTCCCTCCTTTCCTCAAGGCTATACATCTTAAGCTCCTTTAATCGTTCTTCATATGTCTTCTGGTGCAGACCCTGCACCATTTTGGTTGCCCTCCTCTGGACAGCATACACTCTGTCTATGTCTTTGCGGAGATGGGGTCTTCAGAACTGTACACAGTACTCCAGATGTGGTCTTGCCAACTGTCTGTACAGAGGGCCAACAACTTCCCATTTTCTACTGGTGATGCCTCTCCCTTTGCATCCCAGTATCCCCCCAGCCCTCCTTACTACCTTTTCAGATAGCTGGCCCACCTTTAGGTCATCTGTTATGACTACCCCAGGTCCCTTTCCATTTGTGTTGTTGTCAGCATCTCACCCCCCCATTGTGTACGCTTCCCCTGGGTTTTTGTTTCCCAGGTGCATTACTTTGCACTTCTTTGCATTGAATCTAAGCTGCAATACATTTGACCATTCCTCCAACATTGCCAAGTCCCTTTTCATCCTATCCACCCCACCTTGCGTATCAACCCTGTTGCAGATCTTTGTGTCATCTGCAAAGAGACATACTTTCTCTTCCAGTCCCTCTGTAATGTCACTTATAAAGACATTAAAAAGGACCAGCCCCAGTACTGAACCCTGTGGTAACCCACTAGTAACCCCCCTTTCTTCACTGTGGACTCCATTTATTATTACCCACTGAGTCCTGTTGTTCAGCCAGTGTTTTACCCAGGCAACCACCCTGGGACCCATTCCCAGGTTGGTTAATTTGTTTATTAATCTTTTGTCTGGGACTGTGTCAAATGCCTTGCTAAAGTCTAGGTAGGCCATGTCCACAGCCCCTCCATGGTCTACTACTTTGGTCACTCAGTCAAAGAAATCAATTAGATTTGTCTGACATCACCATCCTGCTGTGAATCCATGCTGCCTTGGGTGCTGTGCCCCACTGGCCTCTAGGTACTCAACAGTTCTTTCCTTCAGAAGTGATTCCATCATTTTCCCTACCACTGGGGTCAAACTGACATGTCTGTAGTTTCCTGCCTCTTTCTTGCTCCCACTTTTGTGAAGGGGAATCGTATCCACCCTCCTCCAGTCCTCAGGTACCACACCATCCTCCCATGATTTATTAGAAATGGTAGTCACTGGTGTTACTAGTTTTACCCTTAGTTCTTTTAGAATTCTGGGGTGAATCCCATCAGGCCCCATTGCTTTATCCACCTTCAGTTTTAAGAGTTCTTTTAGAACCCTTTCTTTTGTGAAAGGACTAATATCAACCCCTCTATCCAGAGTGCTTCTATTGACTGGATTAGGTATCTTCCCCTGCTCTTCCACTGTGAATACTGAGCAGAAGTATTCATTCAGTATCCTTGCTTTTTCACTGTCGCTCTCTTCCCAACCACCTTCCTCTTTATTCAGCCTCAGTATCCCTGCCTTAGTCTTTCTTTGCTCCCTAATGTACCTATAAAAGGTTTTATCCCCCTTCTTAACTGAGTTGGCTATCTTTTTTCGGTTTGGGCCTTTGCTATTCTGACTGCCTTCCCCGCTTCCTTCTGTTTTAACTGGTACAGTTCTCTGTCCTGCTCCTTCTGTGTTTCCTTATACTTCCTGAATGATATCTTTTTCCCCCTACCTTCTCCGACTCTTCTTTTGAGAACCATAATGTTTTTTCTTTAGTTTTGATTTGTTTATTTGCTTCTCACAAAGGCTTGTTGCCTCTGTGATGGTGGTGATGGGGCACTCCAGAGATAGATCTCTTTATAGGGATAAGGTGATTGGGAAAGGTGGGGGTGGCACTATATGTGAGGGAAGAACTATTGTGTGTAAGGGAGGAAGGGGAGGAGGTTAGCATGGAGTCACTTTGGATGCAAATCCAGGATTCCAAGAATAGGACTCTTAGAATGGGAGTGGTGTACAGTCCACCCTCTTAGACAGAGGAGTTGGGGAACTAGTGGGTCAGATCAGAAGGACATGTGAGAGGGGTAGTGTGGTGATTGTGGGGGACTTCAATATGCCAGGAGTGTACTGGAGCACCCCAACAACAAGGAATAGAAGGAAGCAGGTACTGCTCTTGCCTTCCAGTACAGCTTCCTGATGCAAATGGTCAGTGAGCCAACCAGGTTAGGAACTATCCTTGACCTTGTGCTGGCAAATGAGGAAGGTTCAGGAGGGAGCTGAGAAGTCACTTTTTTACAGAGAGAGTGGTAGCTGGGTGGAATGCATTGCTGGGAAGAGATAATATCCAGGAGAAGAGTGGACTGCTTCAAAAGGGTCTGGGACAGGGCAAGGGGGAGGGTCAATGGAGAGGAAAGGTGGGAGGGAGGGCAGCTGCAGAATAAGGAGTGCTAGCTGCACATTAGAGCAGACTTAATAGACATCTAAGCCTTTATCTGCTGGCAAATTTTGTATGTATCCAGACTGGAGGGAGGAACAGACAGACAGACAGAGACTGGGGACCAAAGATACAATTTGTGCAATGGTGCCATGTCTTGGTAGGTTGCGAGGAATCCACTTACACTTGGCAATGATGTGTCTTTGATGGTGCCAGTCATCAGATGGTGGTGGGCAACCCATGAACATTGGTTAATGCTGTTTGTTTTATGGTGCTTGGAGTATGGTACTTGGTGTTGGAATACATAGGGGCCCCTTTCCACTGTCAGGTTCTCTCTCAGACCCTTACCTCTGCTGCTTCTGATCTGGGATAGGGAGCTCATCTTGGGGACCACAGAACGCAAGGATCTGACTTTGAGGTGGAGCTCTTGCAGCAGGCAATACCATTAGGACTAAGGCTGTGGGCATTAGGAGCCCTTGGAAAAAAACTTTATAGCTAGCTGTCTGTAGTGGGCTACGTCAGACGTGGTATAAAGGGGTGGTCTCCCAGCTCCATCTCAGTTACTTTCCCACCATCACCCCACATTGTCTGACTCCTCAGAAGCCTTGTTTAGCAGTCAACCACAGATAAGTAGTCTTTATGTATACAGTTTTTTTGCATTTTTCGCGAATACTTTGACAAAGATTCAGTGCTTATCTTCTCCTTCACCTACTCGGTGGAAGTCGAAGTGCAGTTGTGGCAAACAAATCCTGGCAAAGGACAGCCACAAGGCCTGCCTGATCTGTCTAGGCCTCGACCACAGGCCCGGTGACTGCCAACACTGCCAAAAGTTTAACAACAAGACCAGAATCCACAGGGCTAAAGCCTTAAAGGCTTACCTCCTCAAGCAGCAAGTAGTCGCTATTCAATAGTCCCCTTCGGGTCCCAGTTCATCTTCGCCTGCTAGGGAATCTCCTCATAGAGAGAAGTCCCACAGGAAACACTCCAAGGACAGGCCCCGGTCAGAATCCCACCACAAGTCTCCCTCCAGGCATGCTTCTTCCTCCAGCAGGAGGTCAGAGCCCATTTCCCCCTTCTTCACAGGGAACTAGTGCCCACAGATTGTAGTCCTCTAAGCCCAGGGACCAACCTTCATCCTCAGGACAAGGCCAAGCTCTAGTCCCCCTGGCTCACCTGCTCCATAAGTCTTCACAGGACCTGGGCCAGGATGGACAGTCACCTGCTGTTAGGCCCAAAGAAGGACACAGCTCCACGGGATCCTCTGACAAACACAAGAAGCCAGACTATTCCCACCAGCGATAGGAGGTTGTTCACCAGTGGCGCCTCCCCCACCGGCTGCAGGGAACACATCTAAAAAGGACAAATGTTCCTCTGCCGAAATGCTGATGTCAGACAGAAGACATTCACCCCAGAAGGAGCAGTCACCTAACAGATGGTCTGCAGAGGATGACCAGCCATCAGACACCCACCAGGACGACCGGTCACCAGATTAGGGGGATGCCACTCCAGATGCTGGATCGGACGACTGCTTTCTCAGGAAGCCAACCCCTGGATCCTCTCCGGTTCTCTGTAAAGTTTGTTCTAGAGTACCTACTTCACCTCCTTGACTTAGGCCTTAACTATTCCTCTATCAAGGTGCATCTTTGTGCAGTCTCGGCATATCATGATGCGGTTGGAGAAAGGAGTCTGCCACAACTCAATGTCTGAAAGACCTTTCTAAGGGGAATTTTGCATATTAGACCCCCCCCAGAGGGATCCAGTCCCCCTGTGGGACCTCATGTTTGTTTTAGAAAAGCTCACCCTCCCTCATTTTGAACCGTCCGTGTCATGCGAGCTACGTCTCCTTTCTTGGAAGATGTTATTTTTAGTTACCATTACTACAGCATGGAGGATTTCTGAGCTTCAGACCCTGATGTGCAAGGAGCCTTACCTTGTTTTTCATAGGGATAGGGTGCAGCTTCATACAAATCCCAAATTTCTGCCGGAGACTCTGAACCAGGATGTCCAATTTCTGATCTACTGTCCAGAGTTCTCCAACAGGGAGAGGCCTTGTTACATACTTTGGATGTTCACAGAATCCTTCGTTAATATTTGGACTCGATCTCTTTGTCTGACCATGGACCAGTTGTTTGTGGTGTTTGCTAAACATAAGACAGGATTCTGTCACTAAGCAAACACTGTGTCTTCAAGAGGAGCTCTTGCAGCAGGTGACTTTCCCACCCTCCATCCCCCAGGTCAGATTGTACCTCTAATATTTCTTTCTCTGTAGGGAGAGTTCCTTCTCAGTTCTCCATTACTTACCAACTGGGTCTCTGGCAGGGAACTGAGATGGTGCCAGGGGACCGCCCCCTTTATACCACATCTGACACTGGGCATGCCCAACGTCGGAGGCAGTCCCCCACTACAGACTGCTAGCTAGAAAGTTTTTTCTGAGGGGTCCTAATGCCTGTGGCCTTAGTCCTAATGGTTTTACCTGCTGCAAGAGCTCATCTAGAAGATCTACTGTAATGGTAAGTTCTTGCATAACTGTACTTTCCTGGTCCTCTTCGGAGGAAAATCTTTACATCAATATCCTGGAGACAAAATCTCCAGCCTGATAACTTTCGAGGTAAAGAGAGCCTCTTCTCTTCATCTGGACGCCTGCAGAGGGGTGCTACCTGATGAACACTTATATTTTATGAACTTTGTTCCTGTTCACCACTGGGTGGGCTTGTTATTTGCCTCTCTTTGTGCTAGTAATGCTGACGTGTAAAGCTAGGGACTCACTGGTTTTTCTAGAGTTGCCTTGCTGATTTCATCTTAAAGCCAGATATACCAAGCAGCTAATATAGATCAGACTTGTTCAATATGGTGGTATTTGGAGCTAATTGCTGATTACATTTTAAAGCCAGATATAACAAGCAGCTGATATAGATCAGACTTGTTTAATATGGTGGTATTTGGAGCTAATTGCTGATTACATTTTAAAGCCAGATATATCAAGCAGCTAATATAGATCAGACTTGTTTAATATGGTGGTATTGAGCGAATTGTGCTTGTAACTGAAGGCATTAGGTTAGCTGGGTCCTAGTGTGACCTCATTTTGGAATAGCCCTGTTTGCTTAGAGTGGAGCTCCTTGTGTAAGTCACAACATATTCTCCTCTGCATAGTAATGAAAGGCTTGTTTTTCCACAACATAGGCAGCCCCCCAAGCTAGGCACTCGGGACAATCAAGCAACTGAAGCAACACAAGCAGCTCACCTGAGTAGCTGAGGAAGCCAAATCTCCAGCCTGATAACTTTCGGAGGTAAAGAGAGCCCTTCTCTGTCCTGGATGCCTGCAGAGGGTGTTAGCCTGGCGCTTGCTGCCTGCCCCGCCTGCCCCAACGCACCTCCCACCCAGGGGCGGCTGTCAATTTAATGATCCACCCGTGACATCACATCCGGTGTCATCAGTCCTGTTGCCCAGAACCCCACTTTCCCATTTGCAGGTTATACCTGCTGGCCACTAGAGGACCTATGCTCCCTCACTACTCCTACTCCTACCTGTAAGCAGCACTACTTCCCTGGGATCTTGCTCACCACAATGTATTGGCCCCTGCATCACTTCTTCCTGTGCCTATCCCCACTCAGCAGTGCACTTACCACTTACCCATCTGCTAGTCCACACTGTGCCCTGGCACCCCTCCCTCCCCTTGCTCCTGAACCTCCTCTCCTGCCCCTTGGGACCTCTGTTTGTCCCCGTCCTCCCTGCCCTCCCCATAGCTTTCTCTTCAACTCAGGCACATCTGGGTGTCTTCTTATTCGTGCTTTCCCCTCCTGTACCTCCCTGCCCACCCCCTGCTCCCTTAGCCTCCCTCCCCTCTCATGTCAATCGTAGGAAAACCTCTCACCATCTCCCAGCCAGGGTGTTAGTCATGCTACTACTCCTGTCAGGGAACATTCATCCAAACCCTGGCCCGGTTCCCAGGAGCTCCCCAACTCGCACCACAGGCCTATGCATGGTCTCCAT
Source organism: Neoceratodus forsteri (assembly GCA_016271365.2). Taxonomy (NCBI): domain Eukaryota; kingdom Metazoa; phylum Chordata; order Ceratodontiformes; family Ceratodontidae; genus Neoceratodus; species Neoceratodus forsteri. The sequence continues at coordinate 308,103,519 of CM028131.1, read as the reverse complement.
GAATATCTGTAGCCTCCTAAAAAAGTTTGACTCACTACAATGCCTGGTCACATCAATTAACCCTGATGTTATCACCCTGGTTGAGACTTGGCAGTCAAAATCCTCCCCTGACTCCCTAGTCTCCCTTCCTGGTTTCACCCTTTTCCGGTCCAACTGTGTTGGGAGACGGGGCGGCGGCTGCGCTATTTATGTCAAGGAATCTCTCCCCGTATTAGCCCTGCCCACTCCCATCCTTGACTCCAGGGCCCAGGCGCTTATGCTGAAACTAACCCCTGACCCTTTAAAGGACCCTTTATCTGACTACAGTATACGGGTTCCCCCAGGGAGCAAAATGCAGGCCATTGCCTCTCTTATGTAATACCTTACCTCTACCTCCTACCGCTGATCAAATTCTGGTGGGTGACTTAAATGTCAACTGGCTCAGCCCTCCTCCTCCTCTCCTCACCGAGGCTCCTTTTCTGCAATAGACCTAACGCAACTAGTTACCCACCCTACCAGGACTAACCCCAAGAGAGGCTCCAGTACCCTGCTTGATGTGGTACTCACCAACCACCCTAATTGGATCCCCAATGTACAAGTCCTCCCAGACTCTCTCAGCGATCACTCCCCCGTTCTATTCCACTGGTCAACCTCAGTCCCCAAACCCATAGCACAGTCCACATGCCGGCGGCGACTAATACCTGGTGGACTGATAAAACTTAAGGAACTTCTGTCCCAAATTGACTGGTCTCCTATACTGGCAACTCCTGACATCGACACAGCTCTCTCCTTCTTTACCCAAACTTTTAATAATGCTTGTGATATCTTTGCCCCAGTGTTGACCCGCTGTTCTAAAAGGAAAAATGCCCCCTGGGTTACCCCAGCTTTGATCCACCAGCTCAAACATAGGGACAACCTATGGCACCATGCCATTGAGACTGGCCAGCCCAATGACAGGCGGTTATATGCTGCCACCCGAAACAAGTGCAATCGGGCCATCAGTAAGGCCAAGTCTGAGCACTATCGGTCCTCACTCACTGCCTCATGGGGAATCCCAGAACCTTTGGGATAACATTAAACAGTTAAATGGGAGTGCACACCCCCCACCCACCCAGATCAACATTAATGATGTGATCTCCTCAGACCCAGCCCTCAGCCAACCACCTCTACAGCTCATTCACTGACCTTAGCCCTATCCTCCCTACAAATTTTTTGACCCTCCTCCCCAGCACCTGCCATAAATCTTTCTCGCCTTATTTTCTCCTCCTCACGTGTATCTGCCCAAGAACTTAGGCCGCACCTTATCACTGCTCTCAAGAGTAATAAGTACGGCAGTGACACCTGGATCCATGTATCTCACGGCTGGTCTTAGACACAGTCCTTACCCCAATCACATGCCTCCTCAACCACTCTCTTTGCCTGGGGAAGGTTCCAACTGCCTGGAAAGTCACCACTGTCACCCCTATCTTTAAAGGTGGTGATAGGACTGTGGCTGGAAACTATCGACCGATCTCCATTCTCTCTCCTCTCTCCAAGGCCTTGGAAAAAGTGGTGGCCTCTCAAATCTCTGACTACCTCTCCACCTACAATGTCCTTTGTCCTGAGCAGCATGGCTTCCGAGCGGCCACAGTACCAACACATTGCCTCCTAGAGTTCTCCAACTTTCCACCTCCTTAGACACTGGTTCTCTGGCTGGTGCTGTCTTCATTGACCTCTGAAAGCTTTTGACACTGTCCCACCCTCCTTCTTGATACCCTTAGTCTCTCTGGTTTTGCTGCTGGGCCTATCTCCTGGTGCACCAGTTATCTGTCTGACCGCTCACAGCGTGTAAAAATTAATGGGACCTGCTCAGACATCTGTCCCATCTTTTCTGGGGTTCCCCAGGGCTCCATTCTGGGCCCCTTACTATTCTCCCTTTACCTTAACACCCTTCCACACTCTTGCTCGGGGAACATTCTATTGTACGCTGATGATGCAGTCATCTTTGCCTCAAGTCGTAACCCTATTGCCCTCCAGGACTCGCTGCAGAAGTCCTTCACTGAAGCCAAAGGCTGGTTCAAGGAACATAGATTGGTGATAAATCTTCTCTCATCCCCAAAACAAGTCCTACAACTTCAAACTCCTCATTCACTCTGGGTCCTCATTCCCACTTGAACAAGTTTGCTCCTATAAATACCTAGGGATCCATTTTGACCCCTCCCTCTCCTTCCATGGACACATCGCTGCCCTAGCCACTGCCACTAATATCCGATTGGGCATCTTACATCGGTATAAACACTGCCTCCCCTCGGAGGCTCGACCGCAGGTCACCTCCTCTATCCTGTCCCTAGTGGACTATGGACTGCCGTGTATGGTGCTGCTGATCAGACCGCACTCCATAAAATTTGCACTACTCTGAATAAGGCCTGCAGGTTAATTACTGGAGCACCTAGGATGACACACACCTGTCTACTGTATGCTAAAGCGCTGGTACTTGATCTCGACGAGCCCCTCAAATATCTTACCTGTACCCTTACAAAAAAGACCATCCTTGGGCTTTCCCCACCAGGATTGACCACCACCATACGCAGCTCTGTCCCACTAGTTCATACTCGGACCTCTGGGAAAACCTCTCTTGTTATCCCTAGAGCTAGGACCTCTCAAGGCCAAAGAGCCTTCAGCTTTAGGGCCCCCTCCTGGTTCAACACACTGCCTCCCTCCATCTCCGAAGCTCCAACTATATCGTGCTTCAAAACTTCCTTACGTAACCACCTTATTAACACCCGATGCTGTAACTGCCGCTAGTCAAAGCCGCACTCAATACTTATGACAAAGCTTATTACTAAGCTGCTAAGGACAACATAACTCTGGTATTGTTTGCATCCATCCTACCTGTACCAGATTGTTTGTATCTATGTCTTAATTTACTGCTATACCTATGTGTTGTACTGCTATACTGTGTATTTTGGTTTGTCTTACTGTGACAAGGTACCTTTGTAAATGAGCCTATGGCTCAAAGGTTTTCCAAACTGCTGTTTAAATAAAATAAATAAAAATAAATAAAAATAAACAAAAGCAGTTCTCTATGCACTCTAGGCTTTCCAGTCATTGCTTCATCTGGGAACATTGCTCATTCAGACGGACAACATGGCCTCTGTCTGGTATCTCAACAAACAGGGAGGCATCCGACCGTACCCTCTCTGCAGAGGAGCAATGAGGCTATGGTATTGGGCCATTAGGCATGGCCTAACCCTGACAGCAGTCCATGTGCCGGGAGTTCACAATACCCTGGTGGACACTTTTAGCCAATCAGTCACCAGGGCTCATGAGTAGGAACTAAAGCAGGAGGTAGTAGAAGATGTGTTTCTTCTGTAGGGCCATCCAGACCTAGATCTGTTCACATCCCCATCCAACGCAAAACTACCCATCTTTTGCTGGCTCATTCCTGGGCACAATGTTTTTTGGTGAGACGCACTATCTCTCTCATGGACAGGGAGGTTTCTCTATGCATTTCTTCCCTTTTCTCTTATTCAGACCCATTCAGAGAGCTTTTTAAACAAAGGTGGCTATTTTGAATCATTTTAGCAAAGACAGACATTTTGAAGCATTTTAGGAAAGGCGGCCATTTTGAGGTGCTCATGAATAATTCACACTTGGCGCCTGGATGTGGTAAAAGTGGTGCAGTAATGTGTCCACAAGTCATCACGTTGCTTGATTGCATATTTCTTAGTTCTCAGAGAACGTGTGCTCAACAAATCTGCAGAAGTCACAAAATTACACTTTTTGAACAACACTGAAAATGAAGACATTTTAATGATGTCACATTACAATATTTTACATCTCGACTTCATATGATACTACTCAACTGATACTTTCCAGGATTAAGGTAAGAAACAAACTAGTTTGTCTAACAGGCTATGGAAACCTTGTGGTGTTAACATAAATCAGCCTTGTAGATCTACAAGTATGCATTGCACCACTACAAACTTCTCCTTCATTGTCTCATCAGTTGGAATGAATGATAATGCTTAGACTAGTTTTGAACACTCCAATTGATGACTTCATGTGAGGGTGTGATGCATTACTTTGGTTAAATTAAATATTACAGATTGTATGTCAACAGTTGATGAAATGGTGTAGCATAGGGTAAGAGCAGGCAGTTTTTTTCCCTACAGGTCACAAGCATGAAAAGGATGTATATAAAATACAAAAACATGTGAATAACAACAATTTGTCAATGTCAGTGGCTCAGTAGGTTGCACACTCACCTCTGAGGCTGGGAGATCAGTAGGCTGTGGGTTCTATCCTTACATCAGGCACTTGGGTTAATATCCCAATACTGACACTGTAGTGCAGCATGGGGGGGTGCTGCAATCTTGAGGTGCTGTCTTTCACATGAGGTGTTAAGCTGAGGTCCCATCTGCCTGTTCTGGTGGTTGTTCAGGTGGACATTAAAGATCCCATGGCACTTCTCGAAAAGAGTAGGGAAATTTTTATTGCAAATGAAATAAATACAAACTGGTACAAAAATAATCAGACACAGATCATACAAAATCCCCAGAGTGCAGTACACAGTCTAATCCCATTCACCAGATAAACCTGTCTTATTTAACCCTGTGACAAATTACTGTTTCCCTCAACCAAATCAAACAATCATCTAATAGTAGGATTCCATGGCACTTGTCGAAATGAGTTGGGGAATTTCCCCGGTGTCCTGGCCATATTGCCCCCATCCACTAGAAATACCACCAACAGCTTAATCTGGTTCAATTTCAGTTGGTTACCATCTGTATCCCCCTCCCCCCGTCACCCCTAAAAAAGGGACTTCTAGTCTCAGTGGGCCTACCGGGTCAACAAAATTCAATAAATAAATTAGGGCATAGTAGCATAGGGTGAACTAGGAAAAAATAGATCATTTTCCAGACTAGTACAGTGATCTAAAATAAAACTAATAGTATATGGAAATAGTAGTCAGGTATTTTTTTTTTCACTGGTCGCTGGCAGGAAGGTGGTAGATAGATATAGGGATAGACGTTTTTTTCCATACAGGATCAGAAATGGTGTATTAGAAATAAATAGAAAACAAAGAGTGGACTACCTGATGTTATATAATAGGGAAAGGATAGACTTTTTCTCCACAGTTTTTAGAATAAGGAAAGGGTAGGGTTTTTCTCCACAGGTTTTAGAATAGGGAAAGGGTAGGACTTTTCTCCACAAGTTTTAGAATAGGGAAAGGATAGGGCTTTTCTTCATAGGTTTTAGAATAGAGAAAGGGTAGGGCTTTTCTCCACAGGTTTTAGAATAAGGAAAGGGTAGGGTTTTTCTCCACAGGTTTTAGAATAGGGAAAGGGTAGGATTTCTCTCCACAGGTTTTAGAATAAGGAAAGAATAGGGCTTTTCTTCATAGGTTTTAGAATAGGGAATGAGTAGGGCTATTCTCAACAGGTTTTAGAATAAGGAAAGGATAGGGTTTTTCTTCACAGGTTTTAGAATAGGGAAAATATAGGTTTTTTCTCCATAGATTTCTGGTATTAGAGTGACTGATGGAACACTCTTTGTGTATGATGAACCATAAATAGAAACATAGAATTTGACGGCAGATAAGGACCACTTGGCCCACTCAGTCTGCTCATTTCCCTATCTAATGGATAAGCTGCAGATCCTAGTTAACCAACAGCCTACTTCTTCCTACCCCCACCCCCTAGAATTGCCTTATGACTGTCCCATGCATTCTTGAATTCCACAACTGTTCTTGAATCCACAACCTCCTCCAGAAGGCTGTTCCATGCATCCACAACCCTCTGTGTGAAAAAAAAAAAAACCTGAAAAAGTGCCGCATTGGCAAAATACCAAAGATGAAATGTGGACCACTGATGATAAATGCTAATGGTAATGAAAATCAATAAACTATTTTGCTTTTTTTTCCTATAGTACTCTATATAAGATACTGTATGGTGCCCTAAATATACAATGCTTTTCTTAAAACCTTTCTTAATTTGCTGTCCTCACAGTAACCATAAGGGACTGAAGAAACTATGTTTATTTTCTGTGGATTATATAAGACGAAGGGGTGATGTATATCTAACTTTTAGAGTGATCCAGGAAGACTTTACTCTAGAAACAATTGGTCTAGGAAGACGTACATCTAAAAACAATAATAGCACCAGATCACATAACTTAAATTGATTGGCAAAACAAACAAAACTGTGAAAGAATAATTACAACCTGGGGTACTCTACCTAAGACTATAGTTGAGAGTCAAAATATGAATACATTCAAAAAGAGATGATAAATACATGAGTAACAAAAAATTCTCCTGCCACCAATAGAACATTGATGGGGGCAAGTTCACAAAAGGCCAATGGTCTACATAAGTTGTATTCCATCTATGAACCTTAGGGTAAAGGTGTATCGTTCCTGTGTATTGACAACCTCCAACTATTCTATATAATGTATGCGGAAAAAAAAACATATAAAAACATGGGTATAAGGCATAGTAAGACAGGGTAAAATAAGAAAAATGTTTTCCTCTTCCAGGGGCAGTACAGTAATCTAAAAAATAATAGTATTGGGTAATAGTAGACAGGTATTTCCACAGGTTGCAGGCATAAAGGTGGTAGCTAGATATAGGGATAGATATTTTTTTTTTCCTTACAGGATTGACAATGGTGTGTTTGAAATGAATATGAATCAAAGAGTGTACTTCATGACATGTTATATAATAAGGAATAGATAGGGTTTTTCTCCACATGTTTTAGAATAGGGAAAGGGTAGGGTTTTTCTCCACAGGTTTTAGAACAGGCAAAGGGTAGGGTTGTTCTCCACAGGTTTTAGAATAGGGAAACGGTGGGATTTTTCTCCACAGATTTCTGGTATTAGTGTCTGATGGAATGCTCTTTGTGTGCGATGATCCATATACTTGAAAAAGTGTAGCGTCGGCAAATTACCAAATTTGAAATGTGGACCACTAATGGTAAATGCTAACGGTTATAAAAAACAGTAAGTTATTTCGGTTTCTTTCCTATTATACACTACATAAGATACTGTATGGTGGCCTTAATACACAACACTTTTCTTAAAACCTTTCTTTATTTGCTGTCCTCACTATAGCCTTAGGGTGAAGGTGTATCGTTGCTATGTATTGATGACCTCCAACTATTCTATATAATGTATGAGCAGAAAAAACATGGGAATAATAACAATCAAGGCATAGTAAGATAGGGGAAATTAAGAAAAATGTGTTCTGTGTCTGGGTCAGTACAGTGATCTAAAAAATAATAGTATAGGGTAATAGTAGACAGGTATTTATTTATTTCCACAGGTCACAGGCATGAAGGTGGTAGATAGATATAGGGAAAGACAGTTTTTTTTTCATACAGGATCGGCAATGGTGTGTTTGAAATAAATATAAAACAAAGAGTAGACTACATGACATGTTTTAGAAAAGGGAAAGGATAGGGTTTTTCTCCATAGGTTTATGGTCTTCTAGCATCTGATGGAACACTATTGTGTATAATGATACGTACAAGTCATGAAAAAGTAATTCTGCTGCAATAGTGACATCACTACTAAAACAGAATGACTTCACATTCTGCTTTAGTAGGTACATCACAATGAAAATGTTATAGTAGATGGGGCTCTTTTCCCTCACAAGCATGACAGTTATAAGGTAAAATAGTTTCAGGATCAGAAATGGCTTACTTGATTTGAATGTAAAACCAAGAGTTGAATAATAGGCATGTTTTAGAATAGGCGAAGGATAGGGTTTTTGGTCACATGATAATGGTCTCATAGCTTATGATGGAACGCTGTTTTGTTGGTGATGCATACACTTGAAAATGTTATTCTGCAGCAGTAGTGACATTACTAATAAAACGGTATGACTTTTCATTCTGCTTTAGTAGAGATGTCACAATGCAAGTGACCCCCTCATCTACGTACAGTAGGATGGCGAACGGTTTAAGTGTCGCATCCTCACGCTGACCAGAGTTGAAATACAAATGGTTAATGGTAAATGATAACCAAAACATACACAACTCACCTTATATGTAATCAGGTCCATTTTTTACCTTTCCTTCATGGTCTGCAATGTAAAATAGTCATCAGAAATATAATCAAGGCCCCTGTAGCTGTAAGAAAGGTGTAATCCACAGACATTGAAAACTTCTATAGTCTAGTCATCCAAAGAAATGTGTACCTGAGGCAGTTTGATGCAGAAAATGACTGAACGGTGTCAGCCATCTTGTTTTCAGTCATGTGACTCAGATGTCAGTGTCAGTGGCTCAGTAGGTAGCACACTCGCCTCTGAGGCCGGGAGATCAGAGGGCTGTGGGTTCAGTTCCCACATCTGGCACTTGGGTTAATATCCCAGTACTGACACTGTAATGCAGCATGAGAGGGGTGCTGCATTTCTGAGGTGCCGTCTTCCGGATGAGACGTTAAACCGAGGTCCCATCTGCCTGGATTGGTGGTAGTTCAGGTGGATGTTAAAGATCCCATGGCACTTATCGAAAAGAGTAGGGTAAATTGCTTTTTATTGAAATAAAGCATGGAAAAAAACACATCAAGAAAACAGCAGCAAAAAGCACAAAAGCTTATACAAATCAACAAAGGTACTGAACAAAAAGCAAGTGATACACAGTTATCTTTTAACAAAAAGCATAAAAGAAAAGAAAGTAATCCGTTATTTAAATTTTATCATATGCTGAAACCCCTTCCACCAGATTTGAACTTTTCTAGTCCCATAAATCTGAGCATCTTTTAGATATACTTTATTTAATTCACAAATAACATAGTGGCTGAAGCCTAAAAAAGTTGGCTTTTTTTGATACAAAACCCACTGGCATCTAACTTGCCATAAACAAAATCTAAGACATGCTAAGAAATGTGTACAGTTGAAGTATGAAATGTAGCAAGACATGGGGGTAAAGATCCTAATACTAACAATTCATAAGAAATATGTTTCAACCATGGGAAGCTAGATAGTTGCCAAATACACCCATAGTTTAGAGGCAAAAGAACAATGAATAAAAAAATGTTCCATTGTTTCTTCTTGTGCCGTACACTCTAAATAAGGACAAAACCTTTTCTTCTTTCATTTTATACTTAGCTGTCCTCTAACTTGTAACCACCATACATTATCAACCATTGCCTCCACATGTAAGGTAAACGGGTTATTTAATTAGTGCTAACACCAGATGGGTCATAGTACCTGGGCAGTTTTTAAATGCGGGGAATGAGGATAGATTTGAGAAATAATAGTGGAATATAGTTTTGTTGGAGTAATTAATAATTTGTGATTTGGACAATTGCCACATATATAATTTCCTAACAAGCTGTTTAAAGAAAAGGGAGTAGAAAAGGAAATATTAGGGTTTTGGAGCCAATCCAATCCATTTCATGAATACTTGGATAGTAAGAATTTCAACCAGCTAAATTCTGGAATATTGGGGTTAAGTACAGTTCCAAAAGAAAAAGCAAGAAAAAGGGAAGAACAGAAAACCACAGGATCTACCATCCCAACCCCTCCCTTGACTTTATCCAGGTAAGTATAATACCTTTTAATGGGATTTAACCTATTTCCCCAAAAAAACTGAAAACTAATACTGTACAGTTTCACTTCCAGGTTAATTGGGACAGGGTACAGAAATGCCAAATATTGTAGGCAAGGTAACAGGAATTGTTTAAAAATCTGAACTCTCTTTAGTTTCGAGAATTTATAATGTTTCCACCTCTGAACTTTATTATCCATTTTATTTAAAACTGCAAGCCAATTCTGCTCAGGTAAATTTTGGGAACCGAACAGAACCCTAAAATGGAAATAGGTGTTGTAGTGAATGAAATAGTTCTGTGCACAAAGGGGTTAATGTATTCGCTCCTATTAACAACCCTTAGATTTTTGAAAATTAATTTTATGCTTGACAAGGTCGTATACCTGTGAAATAACTTAAAGAAAACTTCCAGCTGGCCTTGTTGTTTAAAAAATAAACAGATGTCATCCGCAAAACTTGTACATTTCTAAAGGAGTCAGAAAAGGGAATGTTTGGACCCTCCCAACCAGAAACCAACTGTAAATGTCTAATAAGGGGTTCTAAGGAGCAAATATATAATAAAGGGCTCAGTGGACAGCCCTGCCTGACACCAGCTTTTAGCGTCCAACCTTTCCCAATTTTCCCTTTAATAACTGGACAGATTATTGAATTAGAATATAAATTTTGTAAAATTGTAAGAATCTCAGGGGGCATTCCTAAAAAGGCCAAGGTTTGGAAAAGGAATGAATGACTAACCCTATCAAAGGCTTTTTCTAAGTCTAATGATAGTAGAATACCAGTTTGTTTGCTGTGATGTAATATTTCAATAAAATCTCTAATATAACAAAGTACCGAATGTATTCGTTTTGAGAAACACCACAGAACTGAACTGGAGAAATCACTAGAGTAGCCCAAGATTGAAGTCTGTTATTAAGCAGCATCGCAAAGATTTTATAGTCAGAATTTAACAATGTGATAGGTCTCCAGTTTTGATCTCACTTCTATCTCCTGTTTTTAAAGATATAAACTTGTAACCCTTTTGTGAATGCAGGATAGATCTGTCCTCCAGAAAGAAAGGAATTAAAACACCAACTAAACAGGGAACCAGCCATTTGCAAAAGTTTTATAAAAGGCATTAGATAACCCATCTACCCCAGGAGACACATTAAGCTTAAGTTTAGAAATAACATCCACAATTTCTTGTAAAGAAAAGGGTTCAGAAAGAACAGCTGCCATTGAGGCATCAATGACAGGGCTTTGTAACACCTTTCAGAAAATCCTGAAAGACGCCAGTTTGTAAGTCTATATGAGGACCTAAATTTTGGAAATATCGAATATAATATGACTTATATCCAAGGGTCAGTATAATACTGTGAATTACTGACTAAACAATCTAGTGTAGAATTATCTCGCACGGTTTTACACAAACTATAGGGTCCCCAATCACTGTTTTGGACGGTAGTTGTTAATTAAGGCTTGCAGGATCTGGCTCTATCATATTGAAACTTCCTCATCTGTAATTTAACATGCTTAATTAAAGGAGATAAATCTTCTGAAGAAGTGTTAGCTCTAGTTAATAGAGACTGTAATTTGAACGTAATGTGAGGTAATGAAGAAAATTATCGCTCTGGGTTTTTGTCCATAAGTTCTAAACCAATCCATGCAGTCTAGTTTAGTTTCTTCCCACCAGATCCCTAAGTCCGAATATAAACATTGCAACCGATAGGCGGGCAGTTAGAATTTGAACTATAGAATGTTTGACAAAGTCATTTTGTAATGATGAGGTATTTAGTCGCCATCTACTTTGTAGGGCTTATAATTTACTGGGATTTCTATTGCAATTTTAAGTAGGAGATGGTCTGAAAATTCAAAAGGCTGTCTAGAAAACTGTGAAATATATATATTTTTGGAGGTGAAAAGGTAATCAATACAGGTACCAGTCTTCCCTTTACAAAATGTATTTTTAGGGGGTTGGATTCTAAGTATTGCAGACTCTGAGGTCTGCTCTCTAATAACAGATTGTAAAAGTTAGCATCACAATACATTTTTTTTCCACTAGATCTCCTGTCAGTAAGAGAACAGTTGAAATCCCCACCCCACAGTACTGGCCTGGTAGTGAGCAGAAAGGTTGTATAGTTTTCATACACTTTATTCTGGCTGTTTTACCTGTGGATTATAAATATTAATAAGTCTATATAGGACAGATTCAAGAAAACAGTCCACAATAAAACCCTCCCTGGAATGCAGTCTATTAATTTATGAAGTTTAAACTGGAAGGTGGAAAAAGAATACCAATGCCGTCAGCTTTATCCTGACCAAATGACCAATATGAAGGGCCCAAGACCAATCCTTTTAAAGGCAGTAACATGTTCTTTAGAGAACATCCACGTTTCTTGTAAAAGCAAACAGTAATTCTAGAATTATGCAACATATGAAAAATAGCCTTTCGTTTAGCTCCATTTAAAATGCTATGAACATTCAAAGAAGCCCACAGAAAACCCATATGAGTACCAAAAAAAGAAGGAATTTATTTTATTTTTCTTCTTTCTTTTTCTTTTCCTTATAAGAACCTTGGGAGGGTTCCATGGGTCTTGGGTAGAGATTTGGGAATCTGAATCCACAACATCCATTGCTGTATCCCCAAGAAGAAAGAAGAGAGAAAGGATTAGAAGTTTCCACTGAATCTGTAACTGCATCAGGTACTGATTTCACATTCCTCATGGACCTTCTAGGAGGCAGAGAGAGGGTTAATTTTGGGGGTTCTACGCCTGATCTAAAGTTTTAGCAATACCACCCGATTTCACACTTGGGACAAGCAGAGGGTCCTGCAAAGCAGAACTATTAGGCTGTACAGGCCTTGACAATGATGAAGAGGGAGGGGAGAACTAAATTCATTGTCACAGGAGTTACAGGTTTTCTTACATCAAGAGGGGTTCCCAGGAAAAGTGGGAGGCGAATGAGAGTAGGTCTTCCTGTGCTTTCTGTAAAACTGTTCAGTACAATTCCCTGATACTTTTGTTTTTGCAGCCCACGACAGGTGTTGAATGTGTGAGAACTACCTCACATAAATCACATTTCGTTGGGTTAGAACATTGAATCAGTGAATGCCCAATTTCCCACAATTGTCACATCTAGGACTATCACAAACACTAGACAAATGCGTCCGCGAGCCACATTTATAGCAGGCCCTTGGCTGACCACTATAAAAGCAAACACCTCTATCACGCCTAGTAAGAAGGAGTTTGGGATATGCATAAAACCATGTTCATTGTGTCGTAATTTGACCTTATATTTCCATCCGCCTGTCCAAAAGCCCTCTGAGTCTAAAATAGGCTCTGGATCCCCTGTACATCACATTTATTGGACAACCAATATGTAATATCATCCACTGACACCCTTCATTGCGGAACATTACTGTAACAAACTTGATGGCTGGTTGAGAGAGGGGAATAATCACAAACGGGGACCAAAGGGGAGAGAACTTTACCTGAGAATACCTAATCCAAAATAATTCTAACAAGGCAGCTGATCTAAAACTGACATCATAATTATCCTCTCCTGAAATATTGATGATGGCAAACACATCTCTAGGAGAAAATGCAAGGATTCCTTAATTAAATGTCTCCCAACATAGTTTCTATTAGGCCTTTCAGCCATGCCCCTGTATATCTAATCGCACCGCATTCTCGCCTGGGAGCGGATTCACGCTTGTTTTTTTGCAAATAAGTCAGATAATAAAGGTCTTTTATCAGATACAGCATTATGAGACTCTACAGAAACAGGACTAACAGTATCATTAGAGACATTAAGAACCAAATCCCTAGAGTCTGAGCCCCTTTTAGCAGATTGAACAGGCTTTTCTGGGTTCCACTTAGGGAATGAGAGTTTATGTCAAATGAAGAATCCCAGGTTAAGTCAGCAGCCCATTCTCCTGAAGAAGTTTGTTTCACCCTGCTGCCATTAAAGCTGAAGCAGGAGTCCAGTCACTCATGTGTAGAAGAGGAAGTCAAAATATCAGAGTTAGGCATAATGGGCTGAGGAGCAGAACTTTTAACCTGCTGCAAAGATGTAGAAGCATTCCCCATATTTCGTCACTAAAAGAAAAACAGTTGCTTCCTCCTGTTCATTTGGCTGTTTTTGATAAATAATCTGAGCAGTGGAAGAAGAAAAACAAACCCTGCTTGTTTAGTCAGTGTTGAGCAGTTCCCACCACATACTTTTCCCTGGTTTCAGTTTCTTTGTTTATCTTGCTGCAGTCCATTTTCCCCACTTCCAACAAATCCCCAAACTATTGGAAACAAGTAGCGCTCAGTGCTAGGCAGAGACCTCCAACTGACCTGTTTTTGTGCTGGAGCAGAAAGATTACGATCTTTAGAACTGCCATTGCTCCTGCAAACAGCAGAAACACCATTCTCCAGCTGAATCCTTCCGTGTTCAGTAGCATGACATCATCCACAGGCAGTGCAGGTCTTAAAGGGCAACACCATCTATAGGTTTTGTACAAGAAAGTAGCTGAACAGACTTTAAAGGCAGCATTTTTACTTTTCAGGCTCTGTAGGGCTTACAGGAACTTTTGAATCCTCAGAAGATAAGGCATCCAGAAATAATTCTGCATCTTCTAGCTCTGCTGAAGGAAAATTAACCTTTGTAGAATCCTTGTCTATGGTCTCCTTCACATCTGCAGACTGAACTTGCTGTAGCTCCTCTACAGCGCCCATCTTGAAAGCTGACTAGCACTCCTGCTGGCGGCCATGCACCATCAGAGTAGGGAATTTCCCTGTGTCCTGGCCAAATTTCCCTCATTCACTAAAAATGCCAACAGTTTAATCTGGTTCAAGGTCAGTTGGCATTCATCTATATCCCCCCTCCCCGGGTCATGCCTGAAAATAGGCAGGATTTGTCTAGTGCACTTACCCGGTCAACAAAAGCTAAATAAATAAATAAAATGATGTGGATATGGGTGTAGTATGGGCCATGATTAACTCATTCCCTTCCCTGTTATGTAAAACAGGCTACTTCTTACTTTTATTTTATAGTTTTATTGACATGTACCCCATAATGCAATAGGTGGACACCTCTTGGATCAGCATGGGCCTACCATGGGTGGTTGGGTCTGGCACTCTGGCTCTCTGCAGGTGGGACTATAATATGAAACTAGTGATCAGAAATATCATTAAAGTCCCCCAGCTGTAAGAAAAAATGTAATCGATTTACGTTTACAAATTTTATAATCTAGTCATGTTAATAAATGTGTAACAGAAGCAGTTTGTTGCAGAAAAGGACTGAACATTGATGGCCATCTTGTTTTTTGTCATGTGACCCTAATGATGTAGATATGGGTACAGTCTGAGCCTTGATTTACTCATTCACTTCCCTGTCATGTAAAACAGGCTACTTCTTAGTTGTCCTTTATGAATTTATTAACATATACCCCATAATGCAATAGGTGGTCACCCAATGGACCAGCATGGGCATACCATGAGTGGTTAGGAATGGCACCCTGGCTACCTGAAGGAAGGTAAAGCACCCCAGCTATCTGAAGATGGGTCTGTAATGTGAAATTAGTGATCAGAAATTTCATCCAAGTCATTGCTGCTCTAAGAAAGGGTGTAATCCATTAACATTTACCACTTTTATAATCTAGTTATCAAAATAAATGTGTAACAGAATATGTTTGATGCCGAAAATGACTAAACTGTAGCAGCCATCTTGTTTTTGGTCATGTGACCCAGAGGATGTAGATATGGGTACAATCTGGGCCTTGATTTACTGAGTCTCTTCCCTGTCATGTAAAACAGGCTACCTCTTACTTGTCCTTTATGGATTTATTGGTGTATCCCACAATGCAATAGGTGGACACCCCATGGGCCATCATGGGCATACCATGGATGGTTGGGTATGGAACCCCGACTATATGCACATGGGTCTGTAATGTGAAATTAGTGATCAGAAATTTCATCCAAGCCCCTACATCTGTAAGAAAAGGTATAATCCATTGACATTTACCACTTTTATAATCTAGTTATCCCAACAAACATGTAACAGAAGTAGTTTGACTTTAAAAAAGACTGAACAGTAGCCACCATCTTGTTTTTGGTCTTATGACCCAGGGGATATAGATATGGGTACAATCTGGGCCTTGATTTACTCATTCACTTCCCAGTCATGTAAAAGAGGCTACTTCATACCTGTCCTTTATGGATTTATTAACTTACCCCATAATGCAATAGGTGGGCACCCCATGGGCCAGCATGGGCATACCATGAGTGGTTGGGTATGGCACCCTGGCTATCTTCAGGTGCATCTGTTATGTGAAATTAATGATGACAAATGTCATCCAAGCCCTGTGCTGTAAGACAATATGTAATCCATTGACATTTACCTCTTTTATAATCTAGTTATCCCAATAAGTGTGTACTTCTTAATGCGATAGGTGGAAACCCCATGGGTCAGTATGGGCATACCATGGGTGACTGGGAATGGCAACCCAGCTATCTGCAAGTGGCTCTGTAATCTGAAATTAGTGATCATAAATTTCATCCAAGCCCCTGGAACCGTAAGAAAAGGTGTAATCCATTGACATATACTACATTTATAATCTAGTTATCACAATAAATGTGTAACAGAAGCAGTTTGACACAGAAAATGACTAAACAGTGTCATCCATCTTGTTTTAAGTCATCTGACACAGGGGATATAGCTATGGGTACAATCTGGGCCCTGATTTATGCATTCACTTCCCTGTCATGTAAAACAGGCTACCTATTACTTTTCCTTTCTGAATATATTGGCATATACCCCATAATGCAGTAAGTGGACACCCCATAGGCAATTATGGGCATACCATTGGTGGTTGGGTATGGCATCCTGGTTATCTGCAGGAGGGTCTGTAATGTGAAATTTGTAATCAGAAATTCCATCTAAACCCTGGCTGCTGTAAGAAAAGGTGTAATCCATTGACATTTAAAACTTGTATAATCTAGTTATCCCAACAAATGTGTAAGAGAAGCAGTTTGACACAGAAAATGACTAAACTGTGTCATCCATCTTGTTTTTAGTCATGTGACCCAGCGGATGTAGATATGTGTACAATCTGGGCCTTGATTTACTCATTCACTTTTCTGTAATGTAAAACAGGCTACATGTTACTTTTCCTTTCCAAATTTATTGGCCTGTACCCCATAATGCAATAGGTGGACAGCCCATGGGCCAGTATGGACATACCATGCATGGTTGGGTATGGCAGCCCAGCTATCAGCAGGTGGGTCTGTAATGTGAAATTAGTGATCAGAAATTTCATCCAAGCCCCTGCTGATGTGTGTAATCCATTGTCATTTATCACTTTTGTAATCTAGTTATCATAATAAATGTGTAACAGAAGCAGTTTGATGCAGAAAATGTCCGAACAGTTCCTGCCATCTTGTTTTTGGTCATGTGACCCAGGGGATATAGCTATGGGTACAGTCTGGGCCTTGATTTACTCATTCACTTACCTGTCATGTAAAACAGGCTACGTCCTACTTTTCCTAGCTGAATTTATTGGCATGTAAGCCATAATGCAATAGATGGACACCGCATGGGTGAGCATGGGCATACCTTGGGTGGTTCAGTACGGTACCTCAGCTATCTGCAGGTAGGTCTGTAATGTGAAATTAGTGATCAGGAATGTCATCTAAGCCCCTGCTGCTGTATGAAAAGGTGTATTCCTTAGACGTTTACCTATTTTATAACCTAGTTCTCCCAATAAATGTGTAAAAGAAGCAGTCTGACACAGGAAATGATTAAACGGCATCAGTCATCTTGTTGTTGTTGTTCATGTGACCTAGGGGATGTAGATATGGGTACAATCTGGGCGTTGATTTATTGATTCATGTCCCTGCAAATTAAAACAGACTACTTCTTACTTTTCCTTTCTGAATGTATTGGCATGTTCCCCATAATGCAATAGGTGTACTCCACATGGGCCAGCATGGGCATACCTTAGGTGGTTGGGCATGGCACCCCAGCTATCTGCAGGTGGGTCTGTAATGTGAAATTAGTGATCAGAAATGTCATCCAAGCCTCTGTTACTCTAAGAAAAGGTATAATCCATTGACATTTACCACTTTTGTAATCTAGTTATCACAATAAACATGTAACAGAAGCAGTATGACACAGAAAATGACTGAACAGAGGTAGCCATCTTGTTTTTGATCATGTGATCCAGGGGATGTAGCTATGGGTACAGTCTGGTCCTTGATTTACTCATTCACTTCCCCATCATGTCAAACAGGCTACTTCTTACTTTTCCTTTCTCAATTTATTATCATGTACTCCATAATCCAATAGGTGGACATTCCATGAGCTAGCATGGCCCTACCTTGGGTGGTTGGGTATGGCACCCCTGCTATCTGCTGGTGGCTTGATAATGTGAAATTAGTGATCAGAAATTTTATCCAAACCCCTGCAGATGTAAGAAAATGTGTAATCTTTTGACATTTACCACATTCATAATCTAGTTATCCCAATAAATGTGTAAGAGAAACAGTCTGACACAGAAAATGATTGAACAGTGTCAGTCTTATAGTTTTTCGTCATGGGACCCAGTGGATGTAGTTATGGGTACAATCTGGGCCTTGATTTACTCATTCACTTCCCTGTCATATAAAACAGGCCACTTCTTACTTTTCCTTTTTGAATTTATTGGCATGCACCCCATAATGTAACACATGGTTACCCCATTGGCCAGCATGGGCATACAATGGGTTGTTGTTTGGTTTGGCACCCTGGCTATCTGCAGGTGGGTCTGTAAATTGAAATTAGTGATCAGAAATTTCATCTAGGCCACTTCTGCCATAAAAAAAGGTGTAATTCATTGACATTTACCATTTTTGTAATCTAGTTGTCGCAATAAACGTGTAACACAAGGAGTTTGACACAGAAAATGACAGAACAGAGGTAGCCATCTTGTTTTTGGTCATGTGACCCACGGGATGTAGCTATGGGTATAATCTCAGCCATGATTTACTCATTCACTTCCCCGTCATGGAAAACAGGCTACTTCTACTTTTCCTTTCTCAGTTTATTGGCAAGTACCCCATAATGCAATAAGTGGACACCCCAATTAGCCAGCATGGGTATACCATGGGTGTTTGGTTATGGCACCCTAGCTATCTGTAGATGGCTCTGTAATGTGAAATTAGTGATCAGAAATTTCATCCAGACCCCTGCTACTGTAAAAAAAACTGTAATTCATTGACATTTACCTCTTTTATAATCTAGTTATCACAATAAACGTGTAACCCATGCAGTGTGACACAGAAAATAACAAAACAGAGGTAGTCATCTTGTTTTTAGCCATGTGACCCAGGGGATGTAGATATGGGTACAGTCCGGGCCTTGATTTACTCATTCACTTCCCTGTCAGGTAAAACAAGCTACTTCTTAATTTTCCTTTTTGAATTTATTGGCATGCACCCCATCATACAATAGATGGACACCCCATAAGACAGCATAGGCATACCATAGGTAGATGGGTATGGCACCCCAGCTATCTGCAGGTGGGTCTATAATATGCAATCAGTGATCAGAAATTTCATCCAAGCCTGTGCTGCTGTAAGAAAATGTGTAATCCATTGACATTTACCTCTTGTATAATCCAGTTATCCCAATAAATGTGTAAGAGAAACAGTTTGACAAAGAAAGTGACTGAACAATGTCAGCCATCTTGTTTTTGCTCATGTGACCCAGGGGATGTAGCTATGGGTAAAATCTGAGCTTGATTTACTGATTCACTTCCCTGTCATGTAAAACAGGCTACTTCTTAATTTAAATTTTGCATTTATTGGCATGCACCCCATAATGCAATAGATGGTCACTGCATTGGCCAGCATGGGCATACCATCGGTGGTTGGGTATGGCACCCGGCTATCGGCAGGTGGGTCTGTAATGTGAAATTAGTGATCAGAAAGTTCATCCAAACCCCTGATACTGTAAGTAAAGTTGTAATCCATTGACATTTATCACTTTTATAATCTAGTCATGACAATAAATGTGAATCACAAGCAGTTTAACACAGAAAATGACCGAACAGAGGTAGTCATCTTGTTTTTGGTCATGTGACCAAGGGGATGTGGCTATGGGTACAATTGGAACATGATTTACTCATTCACTTCCCCATCATGTAAACTAGGCTACTTCTTACTTTTCCTTTCTCAATTTATTGGCATGTACCCCATAATGCAATAGTTGGGCCCCCCATAGTCCAGCAAGGCCTACTGTGGGTGGTTGGGGATGGCACCCCAGCTATGTGCTGGTGGGACTATAATGCGAAGTTACTAATCAGAAATTTCATCCTAGACCCTGCAGATGTAAGAAAAGGTGCAATCTATTAACATTTATCACTTTAATAATGTAGTTATCCCTACAAATGTGTAACAGAAGCAGTTAGATACAGAAAATAATCGAACGGTAGCCACCATCTTGTTTTTGGTCATGTGACCCAGGCGATGTAGCTATGGGTACAATCTGACACTTGATTTACTCATCTACTGCCCTGTCATATAAAACAGGCTACTTCTTACTTTTTCTTTCTCAATTTATTGGGTTGTACCCCATAATGCAATAGGTGGGCCCCCATGAGCCGGCATGGGCATACCATGGGTCGTTGGGTATGGCACCCAAGCTATCTGCAGGTGGGTCTATAATGTGAAATTAGTGATCATAAATTTCATTCAAGCCCCTGCTGCTGTAAGAAAATGTGTAATCCATTGACATTTACCTCTTGTATAATCTAGTTATCCCAATTAATGAGTAAGAGAAATCGTTTGACACAGAAAATTACTGAACAGTTCAGTCATATTGTTTTTGGTTATGTGACCCAGGGTATGCAGCTATGAGTACAATCTGGCCCTTGATTTACTCATTCACTTCCCTGTCATGTAAAATGGGCTACTTCTTACTTTTCCTTTTTGAATTTACTGGCATGCACCCCCATAATGCAATAGGTGGTGACCCCATTGACCATCATGGGCTTACCATGGGAGGTTCGGTATGGCATCCCGGCTATCTGCAGGTGGGTCTGTAATGTGAAATTAGGGATTAGAAATTTCATCCAAGGCACTGCTGCCATAAGAAATGGTGTAATCCATTGACATTTACCACTTTTATAATCTAGTTTTCACAATAAATGTGTAACACAAGCAGCTTGACACAGAAAATGACCGAACAGAGGTAGTCATCTTGTTTTTGGTCATGAGACCCAGGGGATGTAGCTATGGGTACAATCTGGGACTTGATTTACTCATTCACTTCCCCCTCATATAAACTTTTCCTTTCTCAATTTATTGGCATGTACCCCATAATGCAATAGTTGGGCCCCCCATAGTCCAGCAAGGCCTACTGTGGGTGGTTGGATATGGCACCCCAGCTATGTGCTGGTGGGACTATAATGCGAAGTTACTAATCATAAATTTCATCCTCGCCCCAGCAGATGTAAGAAAAGGTGCAATCTATTGACATTTATCACTTTAATAATGTAGTTATCCCTACAAACGTGTAAAAGAAGCAGTTAGATACAGAAAATAATCGAACGGTAGCCACCATCTTGTTTTTGGTCATGTGACCCAGGCAATGTAGCTATGGGTACAATCTGAGTCTTGATTTACTCATCTACTGCCCCGTCATATAAAACTGGCTACTTCTTACTTTTTCTTTCTCAATTTATTGGGCTGTACCCCATACCCCATAATGCAATAGGTGGGCCCCCATGAGCCGGCATGGGCATACCATGGGTCGTTGGGTATGGCACCCAAGCTATCTGCAGGTGGGTCTATAATGTGAAATTAGTGATCAGAAATTTCATTCAAGCCCCTGCTGTTGTAAGAAAATGTGTAATCCATTGACATTTACCTCTTGTATAATCTAGTTATCCCAATTAATGTGTAAGAGAAATAGTTTGACACAGAAAATTACTGAACAGTTCAGTCATCTTGTTTTTGGTTATGTGACCCAGGGTATGTAGCTATGAGTACAATCTGGCCCTTGATTTACTCATTCACTTCCCTGTCATGTAAAATGGGCTACTTCTTACTTTTCCTTTTTGAATTTACTGGCATGCACCCCATAATGCAATAGGTGGTGACCCCATTGACCATCATGGGCATACCATGGGAGGTTGGGTATGGCACCCTGGCTATCTGCAGGTGGGTCTGTAATGTGAAATTAGGGATTAGAAATTTCATCCAAGGCACTGCTGCCATAAGAAATGGTGTAATTCATTGACATTTACCACTTTTATAATCTAGTTTTCACAATAAATGTGTAACACAAGCAGCTTGACACAGAAAATGGCCGAACAGAGGTAGCCATCTTGTTTTTGGTCATGAGACCCAGGGGATGTAGCTATGGGTACAATCTGGGACTTGATTTACTCAGTCACTACCCCATCACGTAAAACAGGCTACTTCTTACTTTTTCTTTCTCAATTTATTGGCATGTACCCCATAATGCTATAGGTGGGCCCCCATGAGCCAGCATGGCCCTACCTTTGGTGGATGGGTATGGCACCCCAGCGATCTACTGGTGGGTCAATAATGTGAAATTAATGATTAGAAATTTCATACAAGACCCTGCAGATGTAAGAAAAGGTGTAATCCATTGATATTTGCCACTTTTTTAATGTAGTTATCCCTAAAACGAGTAAAAGAAGCAGTTTGTTACAAAAAATGATCGAACGATAGCCGCCATCTTTTTTTGGTTATGTGATCCAGGGGATGTAGATATGGGTACAGTCTGGTCCTTGATTTACTCATTCACTTCCCTGTCATGTAAAACAGGCTACTTCTTACTTTTCCTTTTTGAATTTATTGGCATGCACCCCATAATACTATCGTTGGACACCCCGTGGGGCAGGATGAGTTTACCATGGGTATTTGGGTATGACACCCCAGCAATCTGCAGGTGGGTCTATAATGTGAAATTAGTGATCAGAAATTTCATCCAAGCTCTTGCTGCTGTAGGAAAATGTGTAATCCATTGACATTTACCTCATGTATAATCTGGTTATCCCAATAAATGTGTAAGAGAAAAACTTTGACACAAAAAATGACTGAACAGTGTCAGACATCTTGTTTCTGTTCATGTGACCCAGGGGATGTAGCTTTGGTTACATTATGGGTGTTGATTTACTAATTGACTTCACTGTCATGTAAAACAGGCTACTTCTTACTTTTCCTTTTTGTATTTATTCACATGCACCCCATAATGCAAGAGGTGGTCACCCTATTGGCCAACATGGGCATACCTTGTGTGGTTGGGTATGGCAGCCCAGCTATCTGCAGGTGAGTCTGTAATGTGAAATTAGGGATCAGAAATTTGATCCAGGCTACTGCTGCTATAAGAAAAAAATGTACTCCATTGACATTTACCACCTTTATAATCTAGTTATCACAATAAACGTGAACACAAGCAGCTTGACACAGAAAATGACCGAACAGAGATAACTTCTTGTTCTTGCTCCTGTGACCCAGGAGATATAGCTATGGGTACAATTTTGGACTTGATTTACTCATCCTCTTCCCCATCATGTAAAACAGGTTACTTCTTACTTGTCCTTTCTCAGTTTATTGGGATGTAGACCATAATGAAATAGGTGGGCCACCCATGAGCCAGCAGAGCCCTACCTTGGGTGGCTGGGTATGGCACCCCAGATATCTGCTGGTGGGTCTATAATGTAAAATTAGTAATCATAAATTTCATTCAAGCCTCTGAAGATGTAAGAAAAGGTGTAATCCATTGACATTTACCACTTTTATAATGTAGTTATCCATACAAACGTGTAACAGAAGCAGTTAGAAACAGAAAATGATCGAATGGTATCTGCCATCTTGTTTTTGTCATGTGACCCTGGGGATGTAGATATGGGTACAATCTGGGCCTCGATTTACTTATTCACTTCCCTGTCATGTAAGACATGCTACTTCTTACTTTTTCATTTTGAATGTATTGGTATGCGCCCCATAATGCAATAGGTGGACACCTCATGGGCCTGCAAGGCCATACCATGGGTAGTTGAGTTTGTCACCCCAGCTATCTGCAGGTGAGTCTGTAATGTCAAATTAGTGATCACAAATTTTATCCTAGCACCAGCTTCTGAAGAAAGAAAATGTGTAATTCATTAACATTTACTTCTTTTATAATCTAGTTATCTCAATATATGTGTAAGAGAAACAGTTAGACTCAGAAAATGACTGAACGTGTCAGCCATATTGTTTTTGGTCATGTGATCCAGGGGATTTAGTTATGGGTACAATCTGGGCCTTGATTTACTCATTCACTTCCTTGTCATGTAAAACAGGCTACTTCTTACTTTTCCTTTTTTAATTTATTAGAATGCACCTCATAATGCAATAGGTGGTCACTGCATTTTCCAGCATGGGCATACCGTGGGTGTTTGGGTATGGCACCCTGGCTACCTGCAGGAGGGTCTATAATGTGAAATAAGTGATCAGAAATTTTATTCAAGCCCCTGCTACTGTAAGAAAATGTGTAATCTATTGACATTTATCTCTAGTATAATCTAGTTATCTCAATAAATGTGTAAGAGAAACAGTTTGAGACAAAAAATGACTGAACCCAGGGAATGTAGCTAAATGTACAAACTGGGCTTTGATTTACTCATTTACTTCCCTGTCATGTAAAGCAGGCTACTTCTTACTTTTCCTTTTTGAATTTACTGGCATGCACCCTATAATGCAATAAGTGGTCACCCCATTGGCCAGCATAGACACACCATGGGTGGTTGGGTATGGCACCCTGGCTATCTGCAAAGTGGGTCTTTAATGTGAAATTAGGGATCAGAAATTTCATCCAAGCCACTGCTGCCATAAGAAAAGGTATAACTCATTGACAATTACCACTTTTATAATCTAGTTTTCACAATAAATGTGTAACACAAGCAGCTTGACACAGAAAATGGCCGAACAGAGGTAGCCATCTTGTTTTGGTCATGAGACCCAGGGGTTGTAGCTATGGGTACAATCTGGGACTTGATTTACTCAGTCACTACCCCATCATGTAAAACAGGCTACTTTTTACTTTTTCTTCTCAATTTATTGGCAGTGTACCCCATAATGTTATATATGTGGCCTCTATGACCAGCATGGCCCTACCTTTAGTTGGTTGGGTATGGCACCTCAGCGATCTACTGGTGGGTCAATAATGTGAGATTAATGATTAGAAATTTCATACAAGACCCTGCAGATGTAAGAAAAGGTGTAATCCATTGACATTTGCCACTTTTATAATGTAGTTATCCCTAAAACGAGTAAAAGAAGCAGTTTGTTACAAAAAATGATCGAACGATAGCCGCCATCTTTTTTTGGTTATGTGATCCAGGGGATGTAGATATGGGTACAGTCTGGGCCTTGATTTACTCATTCACTTCCCTGTCATGTAAAACAGGCTACTTCTTACTTTTTCTCTTTGAATTTATTAGCATGCACCCCATAATACAATAGTTGGACACCCCGTGGGGCAGGATGAGTTTACCATGGGTATTTGGGTATGACACCCCAGCAATCTGCAGGTGGGTCTATAATGTGAAATTAGTGATCAGAAATTTCATCCAAGCTCTTGCTGCTGTAGGAAAATGCATAATCCATTGACATTTACCTCATGTATAATCTGGTTATCCCAATTAATGTGTAAGAGAAATAGTTTGACACAGAAAATTACTGAACAGTTCAGTCATCTTGTTTTTGGTTATGTGACCCAGGGTATGTAGCTATGAGTACAATCTGGCCCTTGATTTACTCATTCACTTCCCTGTCATGTAAAATGGGCTACTTCTTACTTTTCCTTTTTGAATTTACTGGCATGCACCCCATAATGCAATAGGTGGTGACCCCATTGGCCATCATGGGCATACCATGGAGGTTGGAGTATGGCACCTGGCTATCTGCAGGTGGGTCTTTAATGAATTAGGATTAGAAATTTCATCGAGGACTGCTGCCATAAGAAATGGTGTAATTCATTGACATTTACCACTTTATAATCTAGTTTCACAATAAATGGTAACACAAGCAGCTTGACACAGAAAATGGCGAACAGAGGTAGCCATCTTGTTTTTGGTCATGAGACCCAGGGATGTAGCTATGGTACAATCTGGGACTTGATTTACTCAGTCACTACCCATCACGTAAAACAGGCTCTTGCTTACTTTTTCTTTCTCAATTTATTGGCATGTACTTCCATAATGCTATAGGTGGCCCTCATGAGCCTAGCATGGCCTTCTACCCTTTGTGGTTATGGTATAGCTTTAGCGATCTACTGGTGGGTCAATAATGTGAAATTAATGATTGTAGTTTCACAAGACCCCTGCAGATGTAAGAAAATGTGTAATCCATTGACATTTGCCACTTTTTTAATGTAGTTATCCCTAAAACGAGTAAAAGAAGCAGTTTGTTACAAAAAATGATCGAACGATAGCCGCCATCTTTTTTTGGTTATGTGATCCAGGGGATGTAGATATGGGTACAGTCTGGTCCTTGATTTACTCATTCACTTCCCTGTCATGTAAAACAGGCTACTTCTTACTTTTTTTTTGAATTTATTGGCATGCACCCCATAATATAATAGTTGGACACCCCGTGGGGTAGGATGAGTTTACCATGGGTATTTGGGTATGACACCCCAGCAATCTGCAGGTGGGTCTATAATGTGAAATTAGTGATCAGAAATTTCATCCAAGCTCTTGCTGCTGTAGGAAAATGTGTAATCCATTGACATTTACCTCATGTATAATCTGGTTATCCCAATAAATGTGTAAGAGAAAAACTTTGACACAAAAAATGACTGAACAGTGTCAGACACCTTGTTTCTGGTCATGTGACACAGGGGATGTAGCTTTGGTTACATTATGGGTGTTGATTTACTAATTCACTTCACTGTCATGTAAAACAGGCTATTTCTTACTTTTCCTTTTTGTATTTATTTGCATGCACCCCATAATGCAAGAGGTGGTCACCCTATTGGCCAACATGGGCATACCTTGTGTGGTTGGGTATGGCACCCCAGCTATCTGCAGGTGAGTCTGTAATGTGAAATTAGGGATCAGAAATTTGATCCAGGCTACAGCTGCTATAAGAAAAAAATGTACTCCATTGACATTTACCACCTTTATAATCTAGTTATCACAGTAAATGTGAACACAAGCAGCTTGACACAGAAAATGACCGAACAGAGATAACTTCTTGTTTTTGCTCCTGTGACCCAGGAGATATAGCTATGGGTACAATTTTGGACTTGATTTACTCATCCTCTTCCCCATCATGTAAAACAGGTTACTTCTTACTTGTCCTTTCTCAGTTTATTGGGATGTAGACCATAATGAAATAGTGGTTCACCTACGAGCCAGTATAGCCCTACTCGGGTGGTGGTATGGCACCCGTAGATATCTGCTGGTGGGTCTATATCAAAATTAGTAATCATAAATTTAATTCAAGCTCTGAAGATGAAGAAAAGTGTAATCCATTGACATTTACCACTTTTATAATGTAGTTATCCATACAAACGTGTAACAGAAGCAGTTAGATACAGAAAATGATCGAATGGTATCTGCCATCTTGTTTTTGTCATGTGACCCTGGGGATGTAGATATGGGTACAATCTGGGCCTTGATTTACTTATTCACTTCCCTGTCATGTAAGACATGCTACTTCTTACTTTTCCATTTTGAATGTATTGGTATGCGCCCCATAATGCAATAGGTGGACACCTCGTGGGTGCAATGGCTCATACCATGGGTAGTTGAGTTTGTCATCCAGCTATCTGCAGGGTCTGTAATGTCAAATTAGTGATCACAAATTTTATCCAAGCACCAGCTTCTGAAGAAAGAAAATGTGATTCATTAACATTTTTCTTTTATAATCTAGTTATCTCAATATATGTGTAAGAGAAACAGTTAGACTCAGAAAATGACTGAGCGTGTCAGCCATATTTGTTTTGGTCATGTGATCCAGGGATTTAGTATGGGTACAGTCTGGGCCTTGATTTACTCATTCACTTCTTGTCAGCCTCAAACAGGCTACTTTTTACTTTTCCTTTTTAATTTATTAGAATGCCCCTCATAATGCAATAGGTGGTCACTGCATTTTCCAGCATGGGCATACCGTGGGTATTTGGGTATGGCACCCTGGCTACCTGCAGGAGGGTCTATAATGTGAAATAAGTGATCAGAAATTTTATTCAAGCCCTTGCTGCTGTAAGAAAATGTGTAATCTATTGACATTTATCTCTAGTATAATCTAGTTATCTCAATAAATGTGTAAGAGAAACAGTTTGAGACAAAAAATGACTGAACCGTGTCATCCATCTTGTTTTTGGTCATGTTACTCAGGGAATGTAGCTAAATGTACAAACTGGGCTTTGATTTACTCATTTACTTCCCTGTCATGTAAAGCAGGCTACTTCTTACTTTTCCTTTTTGAATTTACTGGCATGCACCCTATAATGCAATAAGTGGTCACCCCATTGGCCAGCATAGGCACACCATGGGTGGTTGGGTATGGCACCCTGGCTATCTGCAAGTGGGTCTTTAATGTGAAATTAGGGATCAGAAATTTCATCCAAGCCACTGCTGCCATAAGAAAAGGTATAACTCATTGACAATTACCACTTTTATAATCTAGTTATCACAATAAATGTGTAACACAAGCAGCTTGACACAGAAAATGACCAAACTGATGTAGCCATCCTGTTTTTAGTCATGTTACCCAGGGGATGTAGCTATGGGTACAATCTGGAACTTGATTTATCAGTTTACCTCTCAACAAAGCAGTCTATTTCTACTTTTCCTTTCTCAATTTATTGGTATTTACCCCATACTCCCATAGGTGGCCTCCATGGAGCCAGCATGGTCTCACTTTGGTGTACAGTATAGCATCCAGCCATTCGTTGGTGGGTCAATAATGTGAAATTAGTGATCAGAAATTTCATCCAAGCCCATGCAGATGTGCAAAAATGTATAATCCATTGACATTTACCACTTTTATAATGTAGTTATCCCTACAAACATATAACAGAAGCAGTTTGATACAGAAAATGATCGAACGGTGGCCACCATCTTGTTTTTGGTCATGTGACCCAGGGGATGTAGATATGGGTACAGTCTTGGCCTTGATTTACTCATACACTTCCCTGTCATGTAAAACAGGCTACTCCTTACTTTTTCTTTTTAATTTATTGGCATGTACCGCATAATGCAATAGGTGGTGATCCCATTGACCAGCATGGGCATACCATGGGTGGTTTGGTATGGCACCCTGTCTATCTGCAGGTGGGTTTGTAATGTGAAATTAGGGATCATAAATTTCATCCAAGCCACTGCTGCCATAAGAAAAGGTGTAATCCATTGACATTTTCCACTTTTATAATCTAGTTATCACAATAAATGTGTAACACAAGCACCTTGACACAGAAAATGACTGTGCAGAGGTAGACATTTTATTTTTGGTATTGTGACCCAGAGATGTAGCTATGGGCACAATCTGAACTTATTGACTCACCTACTCGGGCCATGCAAAACAGGCTACTCTCATTTTCTCAATTTATTGGGATGCACCTTATAATGCAACAGTGCCCCTTGAGCCTGCAGAGCCTCACCTTAAAATACAAACTCTAGAGGTTCTGTTGGTGGGTCTAATGTAAAATAGTGATTACAATTTCATCCAAGCCTCTGCAGATGTAAGAAAAGGTGTAATCCATTGACATTTACCACTTTTTATAATGTAGTTATCCATACAAACGTGTAACAGAGGCAGTTTGATACAAAAAATGATCGAATGGTAGCTGCCATCTTGTTTTTGTCAAATCAAATCAAATCAAAATCAAATCAAATCAACTTTATTTATATAGCACCTTTCAGAGCCAAGGCACTGTACATAAAAACATATACATAAAATAGATTAAAACAACATTAAAATATGTCAACCATAATTAAATAAAGGCTAAGCTAAATAAATAAGTTTTTAAACCAGTTTTAAAACTAATCGGTTGTTATATTCTCTTAAACAACAGTAGAAATTCCACAGGTTGGTGTTGAAAAAGCAAAGCATGTGAACCTGATGTGTTTCAAATCAAACCCCTCTGGGAATTCTCTAGCAACTTCTGGCAGAACGGAGAGGACGGAGGGAGCAATAGGGAATCAGGAGATCTTTCAGGTAACCCGGTCCCTGGTCATGTAGGCCTTTAAATGTTAGTTAACCAACCTTAAAGGTGATCCACCACCTAACAGGCAGCCAGTGCAGTTCACGGAGCACCAGTGTAATATGACTGGTTCTAGATGTCCCAGTCAAAAGCCTGGCTGCCGCATTCTGCACCAGCTGCAGGTGGCAGATATCAACCCCAGGTAGTCCTAGGTAAAGTGAATTGCAGTAATCAAGATGGGTAGTGACAAAGACATGGACCAATGTTGAAAGATCACCCGACGGAACCAGGTGTTTCACCCGGGCGATATTCCTCAGATGGTAAAAAGAGGATTTGACGACAACTGATACCTGAGATTTTAAGGTCAGTCCTCATCAAAATAACGCCCAGATTACGACCTGATCGGAGGTAGGGTGGTGCTACCACCAAGTAACAAACCTGAGGGTTGTCCAACTCCCAAAACCTGCCCCGGATGACCTGGGTCCACTACCAATACCTCAGTCTTATCCAGATTCAGTCTCAGCCAGCTGAAACTCATCCCAAAGTCCGATCTCAGCAAGGCAGTTATTTAGCACGGAGAATACATCATCTTGGCTGAGGCACAGATAATAGCGGGTACTCATCTGTATAGCAGGAAAACTCAAACTGTATCGCCTGATGATTTCTCCCAATGGCAGCATATACACTGCATACACCATGGGAGCTAAAATGAGCCCTGTGTGCCCCACAAGGCAGGGAATGCGGCCAGAGGAATAAGTTCCAGTGGCAACTTCGAGACCTGTCTGTGAGGTATGAATGAAACCATGAGGACTGTACCAGACAGCCTGCAATAAACCTCACAGGCATTCCAGCAGCACACCATGGTCTACAGGGTCAATGCAGAGAGATCGAGAAGCACCAGAATGGCACATGCCTTGATCTCAGTCATTAGAGATCACCAATACCTGGACAAGGGCAACTCCATGCTGTGCTTCTTCCTAAAACCAGACTGAGAGTATCAGACATGGTGAGTCATAAGATGATCGTCCAGTTGCAACGCAACCGCCTTTTCAATAACTTACCAACAAATGGCAGGTTAGAGATAGACCGTAGTTAGGCTGGACAATTGGATCCAAGGAGGCTTTTTAAGGAGTGGATTGATCCACCGCTTCCCTTGAGGGTGTCAGAAAGACCTCTTCGGTGACTCTAGACAATGTCAGCAAGGATTGGGCAGATAACTTCTACACATCCTACTAAGAGGGGTGTAGGGCCCGGATCCAAACTACAACTAGTTGGTCACAATATCTGGGTGATCTTTACAATGTCACTGAACTCCACCAGCGAAAGTGTGACCAGACAGACCGAGTACATGCCACTTCCCATCGATCACCGCAATCCCCCAAAGGAGAGGTCAGACCGATTCCAGACCTGATGCTAGATACCTTATCTGCAAAAACTGAGCGAACTCTCGATCTTAGTTGAGAAAAGCTTCTCTGGCTGACAGATTGATTGCATAATCTGTACACACAGTCCGGAAAGCTGAGCCAGTCTGTTCTGTGCAGAAACTTCCCTGGACAGGAATTTCGCTCTTACGGGTGATTTCGATTGATAGCCATCATACGTGCCATCACCCTAAGCCTGTCAACATCATTGCCGACTTCCGCCTAGACTCTCCAACCTTATTACTTGTTTATCCCTTCAAGGAGCCATCAAACAAAGGGCTCCTTGGACTGAGGCGCAGAAGCTGAACACGAACAGGAGCAATTTTGTCCACAGCATTCCACAGCCTTATTATAGCTAGTACGAGATCATCTGACCATGGCATTCACCTGACAAACCCGATAGATCCAGTACCGCTTACTAGTCACTGGGGTTAATACCCCTTAAAGGCGGTACAGGAACCATCTCCGTGAGAGGCAGACCTATTGGGGGCCCTGAAGTAAGCTTATGGTGATGATGGAGCGATCAGCTGACTGGTCCCATCACTCAGACTGCAGCGATCTCTACCCAAAAGAAAGATCAGATTCAATTGAATGACCCTCTCACATGGGCCGAGGAGGTAATCACCTGTGTTAGGCCAGCATTGTCATCAGCTGAAGAATTTTGACCAAAATTTGAGAGTTCATTGTCGACCCAGGCATTGAAGTCACCCAGAACTATCAGTCTGGGGAACCTCAAAATCAAGTCAATGATGAAGTCTGCTATCTCCTGCATAAAATCTCACCGTCACCTGGTGGACGGTAAATGAGGAGAATCCCACAACCTAAACCCTCTCCCAGGATATATTCAAAGGATCTGGTAGTTCCTAATGGCACATCCACAAGGCCCAGCTCAGACTTAAACATAATGGCCACACTTCCGCTTCTCACGATCCAACTCTTGACGGTAGACAACGAACCTGGCTGGCACTGCCATGACATATAGGGCCTGATTTTATCCAGCCAGGTCTCAGTGATGCAAGCCAGATCAGTTGATCCAACAAGATCAGCTATAATAGCTGTCTTTTTTTTTATAGATCTGGCATTGTATAACACTGCCAAGGTAGGATGAGTTGTCGAGGAAGACCTCAGCACCTGTCCATTAACATCGGAACCCTTGGGTATGGGACAAGACAGGAATAACCCCTATCCTGACCCCATTTTGCTCCAGGGTGTCTCCTGAACCCCAAAACCCCAATCCATCCACCCCACTCCTGTCCCCCAACAGGCCCAGCTCTCCACCTTCGCCTACTCTTCCTGAGAATACCCAACATACGACACCTAAAATAGGTGTCAGATGACAATGGAGGGCATTCAAAGGGGCGTAATTCCTTGAGCCTGGTGGAGGAATAATGCCCAACCGTCGTTGAACCTCCCCAACACATTATAAACAATATGACAAAAAAAAAGAACAAAAAATAATAAACAAAAAATAAACCTATAAATATCAAATAACCAAAAATAATAAATCACTCCTTCACTCTCTCTCACAGAGGAAGGAGTCAAACAAAAACTCTATTACACATTAAAAGAAAAAGAAAAAGTAAAATAAAATCCCAACCCAAAATATAACCCCAAAATAACAATAAAACTAGTTCAATAACTACCAACAATTTTAAAAATAATAAATCCAAACTAAGAAACTTCAAACAAAACCAACTACACATTTAACAAACAGTAGTAAAGTCAAATTGTAGAAGATCAAAGAACAGTCCCCATGTAATCTATTTTCCTTTTTAAATCCAAGGTAAAAACAGAATCAACTCTCACTTGATTCAGTTCATGAGTCCCACAAGGGAAATATTTTTGGCCTTAGAGTCTCTCACACCCCAGAGCCATAACCCAATTTATACTGATTATAAAAATGCTTTCCCCAACCACAGTTCAATAATGCAGGTTGGATAAGAATAATAAATGAAATTCAGGGTACTCTCACCACCCAGTCCAGATTACAGCACAAACAGAAACATGAAGAAAAATGAGGGTTGCCACAGTTCACATATTACCGTAAAGTCTTCCCGACACAGTCAATCCTGAGAGAATAGATTAGAGGGTCTTTCTGCCAACCCCGACCTTCCCCGAAGCAGATAGAGAGTCCAAAGAAACACCTCCACCTAAACCACCAGAGCTGCCCGACCTTAGACAGGCAGCCCGTGGTAGCTCAAAGGAAATTAGCTAGATGCCTACCCTTCAGTCAGCACCCCCAGCCCCCACAGAGGAGTTCCCTAGACCCAGTACTCACCTCAGGGCAAGTTGGTCTGGCTCACCAATCCACCAAGGACAGCAGAAAAATTATCCTTCTCAGCACGCTCAAATGACTTCAGGTAACCTGACTTATCACTGATGCGGCAACCCTTTCCACAGCTCGCGTTATTCTTCCACTTTCAGCTGGAGCCAGTTCAATCAAAACATCAAAGATCAATACACCATTTCAATGCCGCTAAAAACAGTTACTCCCAAGGCACCCGCATCTGCACCTAGCCCGATTTCAGCAATCCTTCACCAAACCTCTATCCTCTGTCCACAATTGAGTGCATTGAAAAAACATCCAATAACGGCATTAAAAGCAGTTTGACATTTCAAGGGACCATCGATCGAAACAAACAAATGCTACCGTAGCTGATCGCATTCGGACTTCGACACAACTCGACAACAGTACGAATTTAAAATAAAACAATAACATAACTTAGCTGTAGCAGTTAATAATCTGCAGAATCAACAAAACAACAAATAACTGCTACAGCACTACTGTAGTTAAACTAACGGCTGGCCCAATGTGGCCGCCATCTTCCATGTTCTTTGTCCAAAGAATGATATTACAAGGTAAACCATGATGCATTTTGTCCCTGTCATGTGACCCTGGGGATATAGATACAGTATGGGTACAGTCTGGGCCTTGATTTACTTATTCACTTCCCTGTCAAGTAAGACATGCTACTTCTTACTTTCCTTTTGAATTTATTGGTATGAGCCCCATAATGCAATAGGTGGACACCACAAGGGACTGCAAGGTCATACCATGGGTAGTTGGGTTTGGCACCCAAGCTATCTGCAGGTGGGTCTGTAATGTCAAATTAGTGATCACAAACTTTATCCAAGCACCAGCTGCTGAAAGAAAATGTGTAATTCATTAACATTTACTTCTTTTATAATCTAGTTATCTCAATAAAAGTGCAAGAGAAACAGTTAGACACAGAAAATGACTGAACGTGTCAGACATTTTGTTTTTGGTCATGTGACCCAGGGGATGTAGTTATGGGTACAATCTGGGCCTTGATTTACTCATTCACTTCCTTGTCACATAAAACAGGCTACTTCTTACTTTTCCTTTTTTAATTTATTAAAATGCACCCCATAATGCAATAGGTGGTCAATGATTTTCCAGCATGGGCATACTGTGGGTATTTAAGTATGTGGCACTTGAGCTACCTGCAGGTGGGTCTATAATGTGAAATGAGTGATCAGAAATTTCATCCAAGCCCCTGCTGCTGTAAGAAAATGTGTAATCCATTGACATTTATCTCTAGTATGATCTAGTTATCCCAATAAATGTGTAAGAGAAACAGTTTGAGACATAAAAATGACTGAACTGTGTCATCCATCTTGTTTTTGGTCATATTACCCAGGGGATGTAGCTAAAGGTACAAACTGGGCTTTGATTTACTCACTCACTTCCCTGTCATGTAAAACAGGCTACTTCTTAGTTTTCCTTTTTGAATGTACTTGCATGCACCCTATAATGCAATAAGTGGGGACCCCACTGGCCAGTATAGGCACACCATGGGTAGTTGGGTATGGCACCCTGGCTATCTGCAGATGGGTCTTTAATGTGAAATTAGGGATCAGAAATTTCATCCAAGCCACAGCTGCCATAAGAAAAGGTGTAACTCATTGACAATTACCACTTTTATAATCTAGTTATCACAATAAATGTGTAACACAAGCAGCTTGACACAGAAAATGACTGAACAGAGGTAGCTTCTTGTATTTGCTCCTGTGAACCAGGGGATGTAGCTATCAGTACAATCTGGGATTTGATTTACTCATTCACTTCCCCGTCATGTACAACAGGATACTTATTACTTTTCCTTTCTCAATTTATTGGGATGTACCCCATAATGCTATAGGTGGGCCCCCCCATGAGCCAGTAAGGCCCTACCTTGGGAGGTTGGGTATGGCACCCGAGCTATCTGCTGATGGGTCTATAATGTAAAATTAGTGATCAGAAATTTTATCCAAGCCCCTGCAGATGTATGGAAATGTATAATCCATTGACATTTAACACTTTTATAATGTAGTTATCCCTACAAACATGTAACAGAAGCAGTTTGATACCAAAAATGATCGAACAATAGCCACCATCTTGTTTTTGGTGACCCAGGGAATGTAGATATGGGTACAGTCTGGCCTTGATTTACTCATTCACTTCCCTGTCATATAAAACAGGCTACTTCTTACTTTTCCTTTTTAAATTAATGGCATGCACCCCATAATGCAATAGGTGGTGACCCCATTGGCCAGCATGGGCATACCATGGGTGGTTGGGTATGGCACCCCGGCTATCTGCAGGTGGGTCTGTAATGTGAAATTAGTTATCAGAAATTTCATTCAAGCCACTGCTGCAATAAGAAAAGGTGTAATCCATTGACAATTACCACTTTTATAATCTAGTTATCACAATAAATGTGTAACACAAGCAGCTTGACACAGAAAATGAACAAACAGAGGTAGCATCTTGTTTTTCATCATGTGACCCAGGGAATATAGCTATGGGTACAATCTGGGGCTTGATTTACTGTTCCACTAACCTGTCTTATAAAACAGGCTACTTTTTACTTTTCCTTTCTCAATTTATTGGGATGTACCCCGTAATGGAAAAGGTGGGCCCCCATGAGTCGGCATGGGCACACCATGGGTAGTTGGGTATGGCACCCCAGCTATCTGCAGGTGGTTCTATAATGTGGAATTAGTGATCAGAAATTTCATCCAAGCCCCTGCTGCTGTAAGTAAATGGGTAATTCATTGACATTTACCTCTTGTATAATCTAGTTATCCCAATAAATATGTAAGAGAAACAGTTTGACACAGAAAATGACTAAACGGTGTCAGTCATCTGGTGTTTGGTCATGTGACCCAGGGGATCTAGCTATGCGTACAATCTATCCCTTGATTTCCCCAATCCCTTCCCTGTCATGTAAAACAGGCTACTTCTTACTTTTCCTTTTAGAATTTACTGGCATGCACCCCATAATGCAATAGGTGGTGACCCCATTGACCAGCATGGGCATATCATGGGTGGTTGGGTATGGCACCCTGTCTATCTGCAGATGGGTTTGTAATATGAAATTAGTGATCAGAAATTTCATTCAAGCCACTGCTGCCATAAGAAAAGGTGTAATTCATTGACATTTACCACTTTTATAATCTAGTTATCACAATAAATGTGTAACACAAGCAGCTTGACACAGAAAACGACCCTGCAGAGGTAGCCATTTTGTTTTTGGTATTGTGACCCAGGGAATGTAGCTATGGGTACAATCTGGGGCTTGATATACTCACTATCTTCCCTGTCATGTAAAACAGGCTACTTCTTACTTTTTGTTTCTCAATTTATTGGGATGTACCCCATAATGCAATAATTGGGCCCCCATGAGCCAGCAGAGCCCTACCATGGGTGGCTGGGTATGTCACCCCAAATATCTGCTGGTGGGTCTATAATGTGAAATTAGTGGTCATAAATTTCATCCAAGCCCCTGCAGATGTAAGAAAAGGTGTAATCCATTGACATTTATCACTTTTATAATGTAATTATCCCTACAACCGTGTAACAGAAGCAGTTTGATACAGAAAATGATCGAACGGTAGCTGCCAACTTGTTTTTGTCAAGTGACCCTGGGGATGTAGATATGGGTACAGTCTGACCCTTGATTTACTCATTCACTTCTCTGTCATGTAAAACAGGCTACTTCTTACTTTTCCTTTTTGAATTTATTGTCATGCACCCCATAATGCAATAGGTGGACACCCCAAGGGCCAGCATGGGCATACCATGAGTAGTTGGGTATGGCACCCCAGTTATCTGCAGGTGGGTCTGTAATGTCAGATTAGTGATCATAAATTTTATCCAAACACCAGCTGCTGAAAGAAAATGTGTAATTCATTGACATTTACCTCTTTTATAATTGAGTTATCTCAATACATGTGTAAGAGAAACAGTTAGACACAGAAAATGACTGAACGTGTCAGCCATTTTGTTTTTTGTCATGTGACCCAGAGGATGTAGTTATGTGTACAATCTGGGCCTTAATTTACTAAATCACTTCCCTGTCATGTAAAACTTACTTCTTACTTTTTCTTTTTTAATTTATTGGCATGCACACCATAATGCAATAGGTGGTCACCCCTTTGGCCAGCATGGGCATACCGTGGGTGTTGGGTATGGCACCCTGACTATCTGCAGGTGGTTCTATAATGTGAAATTAGTGATCAGAAATTTCATCAAAGCCCCAGCTGCTGTAAGAAAATATGTAATCCATTGACATTTACCTGTTGTATAATCTAGTTATCTTAATAACTGTGTAAGAGAAACAGTTTGACACAGAAAATGACTGAACGTGTCAGACATTTTGTTTTTGGTCATGTGACCCAGGGGATTTAGCTATGGGTACAATCTGGTCCTTGATTTACTCATTCAATTCCCTGTCACGTAAAACAGGCTACTTCTTACTTTTTCTTTTTGAATTTACTGGCATGCATCCTATAATGTATTAAATGGTTACCCCATTGACCAGCATGGGCATAACATGGATGGATGGGTAAGGCACCCCAGCTATCTGCAGGTGGGTTTGTAATGTGAAATTAGGGATCAGAAATTTCATCCAAGCCACTGCTGCCATAAGAAAAGGTGTAATTCATTGACAATTACCACTTTCATAATCTAGTTATCACACTAAATGTGTAACACAAGCAGCTTGACACAGAAAATGACCGAATTGAGGTAGCCATCTTGTTTTTAGTCATGTGTCTCAGGGAATGTAACTGTGGGTACAATCTGGGACTTCATTAACTCATTCTCTTCCACATCTTGTAAAACAGGCTACTTCTTACTTTTTTTCTCAATTTATTGAGATGTACCCTGTAATGCAATAAGTGGGCCCCCCCCCGAGCCAGCATGGCCCTACCTTGGATGGTTGTGTATGGCACCGCAGCTGTCTGCTGGTGGGTCTAAAATGTGAAATTAGTGATCAGAAATTTCATCCAAGACCATGCAGATGTAAGAAAAGGTTTAATCCATTGACATTTACAACTTTTTTAATGTAGTTATCCCTAAAAATTGGTAAAAGAAGCAGTTTGATACAACAAATGATCAAACGGAAGCCGTCATCTTGTTTTTGGTCATGTGATCCAGGGGATGTATATATGGGTACATTCTGGGCCTTGATTTACTCATTCACTTCCCTGTCATGTAAAACAGGCTACTTTTTACTTTTCTTATTTGAATTTATTGGCATGCACCTCATATTACAATAGGTGGACACCCCAAGGGGCAGCAGGGCATAACATGGGTATTTGGGTATGACACCCCAGCTATCTGCAGGTGGGTCTATAATGTGAAATTAGTGATCAGAAATGCCATCCAAACTCCTGCTGCTGTAGGAAAATGTGTAATCCACTGACATTTACCTCATGTATAATCTAGTTATACCAATAAATGTGTCAGAGAAACAGTTTGACACAGAAAATGACTGAACAGTATCAGCCATCTTGTTTTTGGTCATGTGATAAAGGGAATGTAGATATGGGTACAGTTTGGGCCTTGATTTACTAATTCACTTCCCTGCCATGTAAAACAGGCTACATCTTACTTTTCCTTTTTGTCTTTATTTGCATGCACCCCATAATGCAATAGGTGGTCACCAGATTGGCCAGCATGGGCATACCTTGTGTGGTTGGGTATGGCACACCAGCTATCTGCAGGTGGGTCAGTAATGTGAAATTAGGGATCAGAAATTTGATCCAGGCTACTGCTGCCATATGAAATATGTACTCGATTGACATTTACCACCTTTATAATCTAGTTATCACAATAAATGTGTAACACAAGCAGATTGACACAGAACATGACTAAACAGAAGTAGCCGTCTTGTTTTTGCTCATGTGACCCAGGGGATGTACCTATGGGTACAATCTGGGACTTTATTTACTCATTCACTTACCCGTCATGGAAAACAGGCTGCTTCTTACTTTTCCATTTTGTATTTATTGGCATGAACCCTATAATGCAATAGGTGGACACCTCATGGGCCAGCATGTGCATACCATGGGTAGTTGGGTATGGCACTCCAGCTATCTGCAGGTGGGTCTGTAATGTCAAATTAGTGATCAGAAATTTTATCCAATCCCCAGCTGCTGAAAGAAAATGTGTAGTTCATTGACATTTACCTCTTTTATAATCTAGTTATCTCAATAAATGTGTAAGAGAAACAGTTAGACACAGAAAATGACTGAATATGTCAGCCATTTTGTTTTTGGTCATGTGAAACAGGGGATGTAGTTATGGGTACAATCTGGGCCTTGATTTACTCACTCACTTCCCTGTCATGTAAAACAGGCTACTTCTTACTTTTTCTTTTTTAATTTACTGGCATACACCCTATAATGCAATAGGTGGTGATCCCTTTGGCCAGCATGGGCATACCATGGGTGGTTTTCTATGGCACCCCGGCTATCTGAAGATGGGTCTGTAATGTGAAATTAGGGATCAGAAATTTCATCCAAGCCACTGTTTCCATAAGAAAAGGTGTAATTCATTGACAATTACCAGTTTTATAATCTAGTTATCACAATAAATGTGTAACAAAAGCAGCTTGACACAGAAAATGACAGAATGTGTTGGCCATCTTGTTTTTGGTCTTGTGACTCAGAGGATGTAGCTATGGATACAATTTGGGACTTGATTTACTCAGTCACTTCCCTGTCATGTAATACAGCCTACTTCTTACTTTTCCTTTCTCAATTTATTGGGATGTATCCCATAATGCTATAGGTGGGCTCCCCATTATCCAGCATGGCCCTACCTTTGGTGTTTGGGTATGGCACCCCAGCTATCTGCTGTTGGGTCTATAATGTGAAATTAGTGATCAGAAATTTCATCCAAGTTCCTGCAGATGTAAGAAAAGGTGTAATTCATTGACATTTGCCACTTTTATAATGTAATTATGCCTACAAACATGTAACAGAAGCAGTTTGATACAAAAAATGTTCAAACGGTAGCCAATATATTGTTTTTGGTCATGTGAACCAGGGGATGTAGATATATGTACAGTCTGGGCTTTGATTACTCATTCACTTCGCTGTCATGTAAAATAGGCTACTTCTTACTTTTCCTTTTTAATTTATTGGCATTCACCTGATAATGCAATAGGTGGTGACCCCATGGGCTAGCATGTCCATGCCATGGCTGGTTGAGTATGGCACCCCGGCTATCGGCAGGTGGGTCTATAATGTGAAATTAGGGATCAGAAATTTCATCCAAGCCACTACTGCCATAAGAAAAGTTGTAATCCATTGACAATTACCACTTTTATAATCTAGTTATCACAATAAATGTATAACACAAGCAGCTTTACACAGAAAATGACCGAACAGAGGAAGCCATCTTGGTTTTGGTCTTGTGACCCAGGGGATGTAGATATAGGTACAGTCTGGGCCTTGATTTACTCATTCACTTCTCTGTCATATAAAACCAGCTACTTCTTACTTTTCCTTTTTGAATTTATTGTCATGCACCCCATAATACAATAGTTGGATACCCCATGGGCCAGCACGGGCATACCATGAGTAGATGGGTATGGGACCCCAGTTATCTGCAGGTGGCTCTGTAATGCCAAATTAGTGGTCAAAAATTTTATCCAAACCTGAGCTGCTGAAAGAAAATGTGTAATTCATTGACATTTACCTCTTTTATAATCTAGTTATCTCAATAAATGTGCAAGAGAAACTGTTAGACACAGAAAATGACTGAACGTGTCAGCCATTTTATTTTTAGTCATGTGATCCAGGGGATGTAGTTATGGGTACAATCTGGGCCTTGATTTACTCAATCACTTCCCTGTCATGTAAAACAGGCTACTTCTTACTTTTCCTTCATTAATTTATTGGCATGCACCCCATAATGCAATAGGTGGTCACCCCACTGGCCAGCATGGGCACACTGTGGGTGTTGGGTATGACACGATGGATCTCTGCAGATGGGTCTGTAATGTGAAATTAGTGATCAGAATTTTCATCCAAGTCCCTGCTGCTGTAAGAAAATGTGTAATCCATTGACATTTACCTCTTGTATAATCTAGTTATCCCAATAACTGTGTAAGAGAAACAGTTTGACATAAAAAAGTACTGAATGGTGTCAGCCATCTTGTTTCTGGTCATGTGACTCATGGATGTAGCTATGGATGCAATCTGGGCCTTGATTTATTCATTCACTTCCCTGTCATGTAAAATCGGCTACTTCTTACTTTTCCTTTTTGAATTTCCTGGCATGCGTTCTATAATGCAATGGATGGTTACCCCATTGGTCTGCATGGGCATACCATGGGTAGTTGGCTATGGCACTTCGGCTATCTGCAAGTGGGTCTGTAATGTGAAATTAGGCATCAGAAATTTCATCCAAGCCACTGCAGCCATAAGAAAAGGTATAATTCATTGACAATACCACTTTTATGATCTAGTTATCACAATAAATGTGTAACACAAGCAACTTGACTCAGAAAATGACCAAACAGAGGTAGCCAATTTGTTTTTAGTCATGTGACCCAGGGGATGTAGCTATGGGTAAAATCTGGGACTTTATTTACTCATTCCCTTCCTGGTCATGTAAAACAGGCTACTTCTTACTTTTTCTTTCTCAATTTATTGGGGTGCACTCCATATTGCAATAGGTGGGCCCCCCATGCGCCAGCATGGCCCTACCTTGGGTGGTTGGTTATGGCACCCCAGCTATCTGCTGGTGGGTCTATAATGTGAAATTGGTGATCAGAAATTTTATCCAAGCCCATGCAGATGTAAGAAAAGGTGTAATACATTAACATTTACCACTTTTATAATGTAGTTATCCCTACAAATGTGTAACAGAAGCAGTTTGATACAAAAAAGATTGAATGGTAGCCACCATCTTGTTTTTGGTCATTTGACCCAGGGGATGTAGATATGGGTACAGTCCGGGCCTTGATTTACTCATTCACTTCCCTGTCATGTAAAATAGGCTACTTCCTACTTTTCCTTTTTGAATTTATTGGCATGCATACCATAATGCAATAGGTGGGCACCCCATTGTCCAGCATGGGCATACCATGGGTAGCTGGGTATGGCACCCCAGCTGTCTGCAGGTGGGTCTATAATGTGAAATTAATTATCAGAAATTTCATCCAAGCCCCTGCTGCTGTATACAAATGTGTAATCCATTGACATTTACCTCTTGTATAATCTAGTTATCCCAATAAATGTGTAGGAGGAACAGTTTGACACAGAAAATGACTGAACAGTGTCAGCCATCTTGTTTTTGGTCATGTGACCCAGAGGTTGTAGCTATGGATACAATCTGGGTCTTGATTTACTCATTCACTTCCCTGTCATGTAAAACAGGCTACTTCTTTCTTTTCCTTTTTGAATTTACTGGCATGTACCCCATAATTCAATAGGTGGTGACCCCATTTGCCAGCATGGGCATACCATGGGTGGTTCAGTATTGCACCTCGGCTATCTGCAGGTTGGTCTGTAATGTGCAATTAGGATAAGAAATGTAATCCAAGCTACTACTGTCATAAGAAATGGTGTAATCCATTGACAATTACCACTTTCTTTCCAACATCTGTTTGTAATGCTTCTCCAAAATCTGGGAGATCGGTAAAAAAAGTGTTTAATATGTCTGAGGCCACCTCAGGTGCTTCAGTTAAAGTAGTTCCAGCTCTTAGTATTAAGTTTATCTGGCCACCCCTACCCCTAGGATTAGTTAAATATTTTATAATGTTCCAGAATTTTAGGGGTCCAAATTTGGTTCCAGCTGTGATGTGGCCTCCTGGGGTACTCCCTCTGTGTTACCCCCCCAATCATGTCGCAAGCTGCCACCCTCCTGCATCTGCTGCATGGACCCTGGCCATGCACAGCTATCATGTCTCAGCCTCAGCATATTATGGGCATGGCAAGACACCATTACCACAACGTGAAGGTACACAATATGACAGGACGTCACAGCTGGTAGAATTAGGTTTTACACGTACTGTAGAGTATTAGTTCTCTAGGAGAGAAAACCTTACAGTAAGCTGCTGTTATTTATCTGCAAAAGCACTTGGCCTCTGCAGGGAGAAGGTGCAGACCTGTGCATTGTTGCTTTTGCTAGACTCAGCCATGCACATGCAGTGTTTTCACTCAGCGATGTTTTGCACCAGGTGACCTGTTTGCACGCGATGAGATGCCAGCGATATATTTTACCTTTTTATCTTTCCGGCAATATTAGTGCACGTAACTCTAAATTTTGGTCCATTTTACTTCTGCAATACTTGATTTTTGCCCTTTCTGTCAGTTTTCTACATTTATTCCTTTTT
Source organism: Neoceratodus forsteri (assembly GCA_016271365.2). Lineage (NCBI taxonomy): Eukaryota > Metazoa > Chordata > Ceratodontiformes > Ceratodontidae > Neoceratodus > Neoceratodus forsteri. The sequence goes on along the minus strand of CM028131.1, from coordinate 308,059,788 downwards.
ATTTTAAATAGTTCCCAACCCATATCCAGTTTAGATTTTAAAGCTTTCTTTTAAATTCTATTCTTAATCTTAATTTTCTTTAAGAGTTTTTCTGTTATCCAAAGAAATCTAGGTTGTTTGTTAATTTTTTTTTATTTTGGGAGCATGGGAGTCGCAGATATTTTGGAAGGTGTTCGTGAAATAATCTTCAGCTAAGTCTAGGTCAGGAATTAATCTACAGTGATCCCATTTTTCTGTTCTTACACTTTACAAAAATTTGCCTTCTGAAAAACTTCTCATATCTCTGGACCAGTTTTGTTTTAAACTGTTTTGTGAATGTATAAATTAGGAAGCAGATAAAGTTAACCAAATAGGATTATGGCCTTCAAAGTGAGGGGCAAATTGCCAGAGGCTTCATCTTGTAGCTCCAATGATGTAAATATTAAATCTAAGCTAGACCCCCATGTGGAGGTATTTGTAAAATGGGTAGGAGTATTAATATGTTGTTTTAACCCCAATACAGTAGTTATTTCCATTAATTGTTTACCCCATGATTTTAACCAGTCACAATTTAAGCCTCCCAACAATATCACCAGTTTACCACCAACACACTCTCCTATGTTGATCAATACTCCTTCAATAGCCTTTAAACTTGTCTTGGGAAGGGCATAAATCACAGCTATGATCAATTTAATGTGAACTATTTCAATAACTAAGTACTCTGTTTTACTTTTACTCCCTCTTAATAAAATCTCTGTAAGACCAAGAATATTTCTGACACAAAACATTACCCCCCACTTCTACTCTTTCTTTCTTGTCTAAAGAGCTGATAACCAGGAATACTCAATTCACAATCAACTATTTTATCTGATAGCCAGGTCTCACTCAGGCCCAAAATACCTTAGGGTCTTGGGTACTTATTATTGTAGCCAATAAGACAGTTGTACTAGCTATGCTATGAACATTATCTTGTAAAATGTTTATATTTGTCAAAAGACTTGGGCCAGGATGTAATTCTACATCGCCTTTCAAAATTAATACCAAACAGCATATCCCATCAAACTCCTTCACTGGCCTGTTAGATGTATGTGGATAAGATATTGCTTTATCACCTACTGAGACATATCTTCTCCAATTTGAAGTAAAACAATTTCTTCTACTGATTGCCTCTTTTAATCTGTTTTTTTTTTATTTCAAAGGGTGGGAGCACCCAGCTAGTCTCAGTTATTGTTTTATTTGATTCACTAGATATAGCAATACTCAATAAACCACATAACACTAAACAACCCAGTACCTGTTGTATTAACATTTTGGAATGATATGTGCACAAGATAACACACTGGGCAGTCAGGAAAATGAGACAACAACTCTCAAATCAAAATACTCATTCAGTTTAGAGTTACCCAGTGTGCCAGGAGATAATCTTGAGCAATATTAGCAAGGGAAAGCATTTAAAACATAAAAGATTTTCAAACAGTTTTTTTTCTAGGAGTAGCGCTCATGTTACTCACATGCTTGCACGCGCACTCGCATGCAGCAAGTGGCATGGGCTTTTAAGGTGTTCTGGCCTCACCCCTGCAGCTAGCTAACTGGATCCTGGCTCCCCTCATCCCCCGCACACCAGTACACACTGCCAGGAAATATCTGTGTTGTTTAAACAGTTTGTGATCTGCAATGGTGTAAAGGATGAATGAAAGTCCTGGTTTTCAGCTGCAGAGAGGCAGACAATAGAGCTGGTACAGTCTGCTGGCATCTCCTGGGGATCCTTCGGTGGCATGAAGGAGATGGTTCTTCCCCTTACTAAGCACTCTCTCTTCCAAGAGTGGCATGGGCTTTAAAGGTGTTCTGGCCCCACCCCTGCAGCAATCTAACTGGCTGCCAGCTCCCCTGAACCCACACATGCTAGTACACACTGTGAGGAAATGTCCATGGTGTTTAAACTGTCCGTGGTCTGCAGTGGTGTAAAAGATAAATGAAAGTCCTGGTTTTCAGCTGCAGAGAGTCAGACAATAGAGCTGGTACAGTCTGTTGGTGCCTCCTGGGGATCCTCCGGTGGCATGGAGGAGATGGTTCTTCCCCTTACTGAGCTAGAGGAATTTACTTTAGCAGGAGATTTCCTTTGCTGAAAGAGGGTACTTGTTTTGAGTCAACAGGGGACTGGCTTAGGAGAGGGAAGTTGAACACCCAATCATCAGGAGAAGCTAGAGGGAACCAAAAGGGGAAAAAATACAAAACAAACTGGTTTTTTTTCTACTGTTCTTCCATTTCTTCTGATTTTAGCCTTTCTCAGCTTTCAGCTTTCAGCTGGTACCTATAGCAGATGGAAGTGCCCTCCAACCCATCCTGCCACCTGGACACCCATGCCCTATCCAACTATATAGATGCTGAAATTCGAATGACAGATGGAACTTCCTGTTTGGGTGCAGGAAGGGATACATATATGTATAGGCACTTAGACTGTGGGCAAACACACAGCAGAAGGAAAGTGGATAAAATAAACTTTGGGTTGCAAAGCAAAGCAGGGACAGACAGTGAAGAAAGTGAAGATTATGGGAGTGGTGCAATGCGGGACAGCAGTCTTCAGGATGACCTTCTAGATACTATGGTGCTGCCCCATCTGTAGGCACCTCTCTGTGCTGAAGGTGGAGGTTACCATTTTATGAGACAAATTGGCTAGGATTCAGGTAACATTATCCCCCACCCAGGGACCACCAAGTCTACCACCACTACCTTGAAGGTTGTCTAGCAGGGGGACCGGATAAACTGCAGTGGGCTTGAGGAGGATGACAGCAGTGGGAGAGAGGTACATCCCCAACTGGTGAAACAACAGAACTCCTACACCATCATGGTGGAGCGGGCAGGTCCCACAGTGCCACCTGAAGTAGTCAACAAGGAGGATGAGTGGATTCTCCAGGACAGAGCCCAAAGCATGGACAACAGGTGACCCCAGAGGAGGAGGAAGAAAATCCTGCTTGAGGACTCCATTGTTAAGGGAGTAGCATTGGGGGCAGGTAGCAGAGGGGAGAGGGAATTTAAGTGACTACCCAGAGGCACGACTTAGAGGGATGATGAGCAGGTCCTGAGGATCACAAGGGCTGTAGCAAGGAAGGGCATGCTGGATGTCATTGTCCACCTGGGAATAAATGACCTGGAAAACCATGTGACAGGGACTGGAACAGTGCAGGAGGAGTTTAGAGACTCGGTAGGGTCCTAGACAGGTAGCATGCTCCATGACATTCTTGGAGGTTCTGCCTGTCTATGGCAATGGTGAGGCTAGGAAACTCCACACCAGGGATTTCAATGCATGGTGGAAGAAATGGTGCAGAAAGGAGGGTTTCAGCTTCATTGGGGACTGGGGTCCTACCTGGAGAGATGAGGATCTATACAGGGGTGATGGCCTATATCCATCCAGAGGGGGAATTGAGGTCCTTTGTGAACAGTTTAGATGCTTCTTTGGCAAGCATTTAAACTAGGCAAGGGATGGGCATGAGAGAAATAAAAACTGTCCTCCCCCACAGGCTCATAAGGTAAGTAACAGGAATAACAAGGGAGAGACAACTAGAAAGAGAACAAATAACAATGAATTCCATGGGGTGAAAAGCAGGAATAAAACTAAGATATAGCAGATGCATGGGGATGGGAGGGCAAAAGGGAAAAAACAGTAGAGGATGGCAACCTATCCTGAAGAACCATGTGTATAAATGCCCAGAGTCTGTGCAAAAAGTTGGCAGACCTAGGAGCTACAATGGCAGAACCAGACCTGGACATAGTCACCATCAGAGACACATGGTACAATGTAAACCTGGACTGGGAAGTGGTCATATCAGGTTATACTCTGTTCATAAAGGACAGAATAGGTAGAAAGGAGTGGGGAGTGACTTTTTACATAATAGATGGCATAAAAGCCATGGAAATACATAGGGAGCAGAGAGGGGGGAGATACTGGTGGTCAAGAAAAGGGGCAGCTATTCAGATAGGAGTGTTTTACAGATCTCCAACACAGGGGAAAGAGGTGGATAAGGAATGATGGAAAGAATCCTAGTGATGTTTGCAAGGGATAAGTATTGCTGGTAGGTGACTTCAATCTACCGGATGTGGATTGGATCCTCCCTACTGCATCTACAGCCAGGAGTAGGAACATCCAAGATACCACTGCAGGGTGCATTCCTCAAGCAACTAGTATTTGAACCCACTCTAGAGGGGGCATCACTGGAACTAGTACTGACAAATGGGGACAGTGGGACTACCATTGCAGTGGGGTTCCACACCTGGGGACCAGTGATCACCGTATCACTTAGTTTGATATAAGTTCTGAGACAGTATCAAATCACACAAGGATGAGAGTGTTGGTTTTCAGGAGGGCCTGATTTTAAGAAATGGAAGACTGCCTCAGGAACACCCTAGCAAGGATAGGAAATCTGGAGACAGTTGAGGAACAGTGGGCAAAAATAAAAGAAGGCATTGAACAAGTGGTGAACCTCTGCGTTAGGCAGGTTAGCAAGGGCAAGAGAAAAAGGAGACCACTATGGTTCTCTAAGAAGGTGGAGGAAAAAGTGAGAGCAAAAAGGAAGGCATTTAGAAGATACAAAGAAATGCAGAAGGAGTGTGACAAGGATATTTACAGGGAGAAACAAAGGGGGACAGGCAATGCAGTTCAGAGCACTAAAGCACAAATACAGGAAATGATTGCCAGATCAATGTCATAGGGGGATAAAACATTTTTTAGATACATAAGTGAAAAGAGGAAGACAAAGGGAGGGATAGTAAGGTTAAAAGAGGAAGGAGGGAGTTACTTGGAAGAGGATTACCAAAAAGCAGAGATTTTGAACAAATACTTCTGCTCATTATTCAAAGAGGAGGAGGAGGAGTATGGAAATGGGCCAAAGACTGAGGACAAGGGAATGATGGGGAAGGAGGTGGATACAAGTCCTTTTACAGAAGAGTGCCAAGGGAACCGTCAACACTAAAGGAAAACAAGGCTATAGGACCAGACAGGGTACACCTGAGGATACTGAGGGAGCTGAAAGATGTGCTGGTCTGATGACCCTTTTCAATCTGTCATTGCAGAAACAGGAAAGACACCAGGAGATTGGAGGAGGGCAGGTGTAGTCCTACTGCACAAAAGTGGGAATAGAAAGGAGGCAGGGAATTGCAGGTCTGTCAGTCTGACATCAATACTGGGCAAGGTAATGGAATCACTACTACAGAAAAGGATTGGCAAATACCATGTTGCCCATGGTCTACAGGATCTAAAGCAACATGGTTTCACAGGGCGGGAGGTCTTGCCAGACAAACCTGATCAAGTTCTTTGATTGGGTGACCAAGGAGGAGGATCAAGGAGTGGCGGTGGATGTGGCCTGCCTGGATTTTGCAAGCCCTTCAATACCGTTCTGCTCAGTAGGCTAATAAGCAAAGTGAGAAGCCTAGGAGTAGGGACAAAAGTGGTAAAATGGGTGGAAAGTTGGACAAACAATAGGAGTCAAAGGGTGGTGATAAATGGCACCCACTCTGGAGTACGCAAAGTGACTAGCAGAGTGCCGCAGCGGTCAGTGCTGGAGCTGGTCCTCTTCAATCTCTTTGTAAGTGACATTGCAGAGGAACTGGAAGGGAAAGTGTGCCTGTTCAAGGATGACATCAAGCTCTGCAAAAGGGTGGACACTCAGGGGATAGATAGAATGAGGGATCATAGGTATCATAGATATATTCAAGCCAGAGGATAGAATTCTACCCTATAAGGCTTGCCAACCATATTTTAAAATGTGAATTTGTTGTTTCCAAAATGAAGATCTATCCCATTCTTGAACTCGTTCATGGTAGTACTGTTCACAAGTTTTGTTGGTAGGTTGTTCCAAACTCCAACCACTCTACAACTGTACCAATATTTACAAAAATTATGACCCCAAACTTGTTGATATAATTGTTTCATATGCTTTCTTGTACTAGTTCTACCATGATTATGTATGAATCCCAATTCCTCCAACAAAACTTCATCATTCATGCTTTTGTATAGGAAACACAGATCTCCCCTTAATCTGCGGTAGTGCAAGGGATGATTTTAAAAGACTAGAAGAATAGTCATGGGTTTGACAGCTGGATTTTAACACAAAAAAGTGCAAAGTCATGCATATGGGGCACAAGAAACCAGGATCAACATACTAAATAAGGGGAGAGGTACTAACAGTCACAATGCAGGAAAGGGACCTGGGGGTGATCATTTCTGAAGACTTAAAGATAGCTAGGCAGTGTGACAAGGCAGTGGGAAAAGCTAATTAAATGCTCGGATGCATAGTGAGAGGTATCACCAGCAGAAGGATGAAGGTAAAATTGCCCCTGTATAGATCACTGGTGATATTCCATCTTAAGTACAGTGTTACGTTTTGGAGGAGCCATCTCTGACAGGACATAGATAGGGTGGAGGCGGTACAAAGGAGGGCAACCAAAATGGTGCAGGGCCCACATCTGAAGCCCTATGAAGAGAGACTCAAAGATTTAAATATGTACTTCCTGGAAGGCAGGAAAGAACAGGGGGATATGATAGAGACATTCAAGAATCTAACAGGGATAAACAAGGTATAGGAAGGAAGCATTTTCCAAAGGAAAAGATGCTCGAGGACAAAGGGACACAATATGAAGCAGGGGGGCTCAGGTAAACATGAGGAAGTACTTCTTCTCAGAGAGGGTGGTAGACACTTGGAATAGGTGTCCAGAAAAAGTGGTGGGAGTTAAAAAAGTCACAGGATTTAAGAATGCATGGGATAGACACAAGGGAATCTTAGTGGCAAGGTGGGGGTGTAAGCTGGAGTCCAAGTAGGGTCTTTGGTGGCACTATAGGTAGGGAATTTTGAGCAGACTGAGTGGGCCAAGTGGGCCTTATCTGCTGACAACTCCTATGTTTCTTTGTAGTGGGATTATTGTGCTTTATTCATTCAGGAATGCTCTGCCCCATGGACACTAGTGAGGGAGAGGAAGCGGTAACAGGGCTATAGCAACTACGGTCCTCCAGTGAGAAAGGCCCCTCTTTGCCCTTCTGCTAAATTGTGTGGCTACAGCTCCCAGATTAGCTGGACAGAAGCAGGGCAATGGTAAAGTATTATGTAAATCTAAGGCTCATAATGAGCTGTCATAAGATCACATGGAGGTGGAAACATAGGAACCCAATCTGAGCTACTGTGAACCATCTATTAGTGGACAGTTCAGCAAGGTCACCAGGTCTACCTGAGGTTGGCAGGATGGTATCTATCTCCAGGCAGCTGTGGTGAGCCCAGTGATCTGCTGCTGTATTCATATGCTGTATACAGTATGTGCTCATTGAGATCTCAGTTGGTAGCCAGCCATGGTGGTGAGAGGAGGGTTGTGCTGGTCACCAGTTGGGGGTCAGGATGGGGGGAGCAGAGTGGTGGTTCACTATCTGTCAGGGTGGGAGAGGTGGGGAGCCACTGGACCACCAATGAAATGGGACACTTTCATGTATAAGGGATTGGGATGATGGGGACACTGGCCACCAATGCAATATTTTACACATACTGGGCAGGTGATTGGATGGGGAAGGGACTGCTAGCCACCAAGGAAACTATTGACTTTGTAATGGGATGGCTATTGATTAACATGGGGGCGGTGAGTACCACTGGGGAATGCGGAACTGTTTTTCTTCATTTACTTCTTGAGCCAGGAATTGGCATGGGGGGGACACTAACATAGGGGTATTTATTTAATGTCTATGAAGCTGGCAATCAATGAGAGAGGGGCCAGAGAGGGCAGTATTTTTTTTTCACCTAGGGGATGGCGATCAGCAAACAGGGAGGGACCACTACACTACAAGGGACAATGCTTTTACATAACAGAATGGTGATTGGAGAATGGGGCAGGGGAAGGGACCACTGGACTGCCAGGGAGATTTTTTCATCACTACAGTGTCAGAGATCAAAAACGGGAAGAGACCACTAGACTACCAGGGAGAGTTTTTTCTAACTATGGGAATGGCAGTCTGCATTGGGAGAAGGGGTGCAGAACTCCCTCACAGCCCCTATAAATGAGCCCATAATGGGCATGCAAATCTGCAGCTAGCACTTTGCATGCCCAATGGGCTCATTTGCATGGCTGCTTTTGTGAATACTACATAGCGCACAGGTGCTATTCATTGTGGAGACATTTACAGAGATGCAGGTTGGGGGAGTGATAGTGGGGTTAGAGGTAGTGGTGATGGGGTTAACGCTGCATCTTCTTAGCCCTATTCACAGTAGGTAGGTAAAAGTTTATTTTTATACAGATAATACATGTTGTTTGGACAAATGTCCAGTTTACAAGACAGACCTGTGTAATCCCTATCTAAAAGAGGATAGCGGACTATGCTAGCCATCTGTGAATATCATTTTTTTTTCCACCTGGGCAATAGTAAAGTACAACCCAAATGTTTGCACTGCACTTTGTGATTTTTATGTGACACTAGCCCCTGGTGTGACATGACATTTTGTCCATATACTATAAATGGTTCATGTCATGCTTATAAGATGAATTATAAAATGAGTATCTTTAAAATTTCTGGTCAAAATTAAAAAACAAATATATCATTGTTAACAAACTTTGTGTGTAATGTCAGTCTTGACCCCAGCGGGTATGCTTTTTGATCTTGTGATGGTGAATTGAGTTAGATGGTGCGATCAGTGACCCAGCTGGATGGGGTGAGGGTGGGAAGATAGCGCTGTTATGTGACACCTCTCCAGCCAGGGAATGAAAGATGCAGGGTAGTCTGGAAGAGCCCAGATACCATCTAGTGATGACAACTGTCCTCTTGGCAAAGGCCCTTTCACCTTTCCCCCTTGGGTGGCAGAGGACCCTGTACATTGGCTGACAAATGCACTGTTTGCCCTGTGCATCTGTTACTCTGGCCAAATAGAAGTGCAGAAACCACAGAGCCCTACATTTCCACAGCCCACCAGACAGCCCCATTAAGTCTTCACATCATTCATTGTACACAACTGCAGGACCCACAAGTGCCCTGTAGTTCTATAGGTGGATGGAGTCTTCCCCTGGCACAGGCAACTGCATCTGTTCACACAGATCCCGAAGGTGACCTGTGTGACTGAGGATATGATTCTACTGTCTCAGAAAGAAAGGACATTTTTGGAAAAAACTTTAATTCACCAGTTAGGGTAATTTAATGCCACGAAAGTAGGGAAATGTGGCATTAGGGTTTCCGATGCCTAACTCACCACCCCACCCCCCACCCCAAGCAGCAGAAGGAAAAACATTAGAGTTCTGGGTCTCCGGAGTCTTGGCGAATCAGTGGTGGGCTCTTCCTCGAGGTTGCCAGCACTAATACTCACCCTGTTCCCTGAGCAAACAACATCACACGTGATCTCCCATTTCTTGCAGGGCCTGAAGGGCCCTGAGTGAAGAAAGCTACAGCAAACTGTGTTGGCAACATTTCTAACAGACAGTTCCTGGCTTGAAGTCCCACCTCAAACTGACCTGCTAGAGCTAGCCTATATCAGCTTTCCATCTCTCCTAGAAATCTCCTAAGAGTCATTAACCTTTACTCACAGGACATCGCCTCTCTAACTATGTATTATCTAGTAACGTACACTATATCCTCTACTTGTAGTCTATTATATTTATGCACTGTAAATAGATTATACTGACAGCATACATGATCTCTTTCCATCTGTAACAGTATTTGTTCTGACTAGTATTTTAGGCTCTTACTAACTATCGTGTCAGTTCTTCCCTAACAAATAACACCTGTTGTATGTGTGCCATACAGTATTATGTAAATGGATTCTGCACATTCTTCTACATTGTAAATCAGTATGTAGTTAGAAGTAATGTGTGGCGTTTAGAAACTGTTTTGTTATCTCATTTAATAAAGTGCAGAGATGTTTTATGTCAGTTTCAGTAATGAATTAACTCCAGAGCCTGAATATATATACAGGCTGCATGTTTTATGTTCAATTTTCCCATGACTCTCAGCAGTCTGACTTACAAGAAGACATGATCTGTGACTGTACACTACAATCACTAAACATTTCAGTAAAATTCATCTTGCTCTGTGCTGTATATTACATTGTAGTCCAGTCTATATTAATTTCTGACATGACCACCCTTAACCCTTGTACAACTTGTAATAATGGGAACATAACTCCATCACTGTTTCAACGTAATAGCATCTACATATGGCAATAAAAGTAGCATTTCTAAATCTCAGATCTGAAGTAACAAACTGTAGTGATGTGTCCTAGGAAACATGACAATAAAATGTGGTACAGTAGAGTTATGGCACAACAGAAAACAGTATTCTTTAGTCTTATGTTTACAAAGTTGTTACCCAACTTGAAATAAATGAATGCTTGGTCCAAACCCCACCATAGCCACTTATGCATGATGACCGGGGAGCACTTGTATTAGATCAGGGTTACTTTCATCATGTTTTGGCTACTGTTGTAACATGGGATTTAAGCACACATACATATTTTTTTTAATATATATTTTGCTGTACAATGTGTGTACATTTGCCTTTTGCAACAAGGTTAAACTGATTTCATATTAAGGAGGCACATTCTGTAATTGGACACTGTCTATTCTGCTTCACTCTGGGTTCTACTTTAAATGGAATTTCAGGCACACAAATATGGTTTAAGTATCCTTTAAATTCTGTTCTGTTATTCCTTCTGTGTACATAGGTCTCATAGGTAAATATAGAGCCATACAGACGTTAGTCCTTTTGCTTGCCATTTTATTAATAGCCCTGAACATTATGTTTAAGTAAAAAGCTATCTAGTCTGTTTTTAAATATATTCACAGTGTCACTAGCTACCACTTCTAGAGGTAATTTGTTCCAAATAATAGTAACCCTCAATGTGAGCCAGGATTTCCTTTTGTTCATTTTTAGACACTCCACAAATAGTTGTAAAGGGTGGGATCTGGTATTACACATAGGTTCCCTATATCTTAAGCCAAGTAGTTCCCATAAGTATGGATTAATGGTTGATTTATATATCAAACACATATCCCCCCTTAAACGCCTGTATTCCAAGGAATATAGACCCAGGATGTTTAACCTCCTTTGATAATCTTGACCTTTAACCTCCTGTATACATCGAGTGACTCTCCTTTGGACTCGCTCAAGTGCCACTATCTCAGTCTTTCCATTAGGTGACCAGAACTGCGCACAGTAATCCAGGTGCGGCCTCACCAAAGATGTATAAAGGGGCAGGAGAACATCCCTACTTCCTGATGTAATATGTTTATTTATACAGTGTAAAATACCACTTGATTTTTTAATAAGTGAATTACAGTACATTTTAAATGATAGATCATTCGTAACCATAATTCCCAAGTCACCCTGTTGTTCCACAATACTTAATATTTTTCCTTCGAGTGTATAAGATATCTGTTTATTTGCCTTCCCAAAGCGCATAACACAACATTTATCCACATTAAACGAGAGTTTTTATCTAATGCCCAGGATTCCAGTATATTTAATGCTTCTTGTAGTGTTATGGCATCCTTTTGGTTATTAATGGGAAACTCAACCCTGGTATCATCAGCAAACTTGGAAACCCAGACCCCATTATTGACCTTCATTGAGGCAATATATGTATTGAACAAGCAAGACCCCAGGACAGAGCCCTGAGGCACCCCACTAGTCACCTCAGCCCATGCAGAGTTGGTCCCGTTTACATTTACTGATTGCTTTCTAGAGGTAAGCCATGCATCTACCCATTTTGTTATTATTCCCAGTAGGCCATGTAATATTAATGTGTCAACAAGTTCTCCATGGGGAACCTTATCGAAAGCCTTCAAGAAATCGAGATACACCACATCCATGGACTGTCCTTCTCTCAAAGCCCTGCTGACCTTTCCACAGAATTCCAATAGGTTGGTCTGACAGGACCTTCTGGTGGTAAATCCATGCTGAACTGGGTCTACCAAGTCTATTTTATTGGCATAATCAACAATATAATCTTTTAAAATACCTTCAAAAATTTTTCCCAGGACAGATGTCAGACTGATAGGTCTGTAATTGGATACATCATGTTTATTCCCCTTCTTGTAAATGGGAACCACACTTGCATGTTTCCATGCCTCCAAAACCATCCCCCTTTTCAATGATGTTTGAAAAATTACTGTCATGGGTCCAGCCAAAAGGTCTGCCAGTTCTTTAATTATTCTTGGATGTATTCCATCCGGACCTTGGGATTTATTCTGATGAATTTTAAGTAACCTTTTGAGTATCTCTTCACTCGTTATCAGTGATTCTACTTCTAATACAGTTGGTAAATATTCTAATTTAGGGGAGGATTTGTTATTAAAAACTGATATAAAGAAATCATTATACATCTGGGCTAAGTGAGACTGGTCGGTAACTGTACTGCCATCCATTGCATGTAATGGGCCAATAGGTCGACAAGCTCCCTTTTTATTACTAATATATGCATAAAATGATTTATAGTTATCCTGGACTCTAGTTACTAGACTTAACTCGTGCTTTAATTTAGCTTCTTTAATACATTTTTTTGACATTTACTGTCAGTTTACATACTGTATCTCCTTGGAACCAGTTTACCCTTGCTGCAACAGGGAAAAGGACAAAGTCATCCTAGGGTACTTAAGGAACTAGCTGAGATCCTGGCAGAACTATTGGCTGACCTGTTCAATACCTCCTTGGACACAGAGTGCATACCACTGGATTGGAGGATGGCCCATGCGGTACCCATTCACAAGGGTGGACCCAAGAATGAACCAGACAACTACCGACCAGTGAGCTGCACATCAGTTGTTAGTAAATGGATGAAGATTATCCTAAAGGAGAGGCTGGTGACCTTTTTGGAGAACAATGGTCTCCAGGCCAGTCAGCAGCATGGGTTTGTCTTGGGAAGATCCTGCCAGACAAACCTAATTGAATACTATGACCGAGTGACTGGGTAACTGGACAAAGGCCATGGGGTAGATGTCCTGTATTTGGATTTCAGCAAGGCCTTTGATTCCGTGCCACATGAGAGGCTGGGGGAGAAGCTGGAATATATAGGGGTGGGAACAAAGATGGTAAACTGGATCACCAATTGGCTAATGGGCAGGCAGTAAAGGGTGGTGGTGGTGGGGAACTCTCATTGCCAATGGATGTGATAAGTGGGGTGCCACACGGATTAGTGTTGGGACCGATGTTGTTCGGGATTTTCATTGCAGATATCTCCCAAGGGGTCAGGATCAAAATCAGTCTCTTTGCGGATGATACAAAGATGGGACTGTGGTGGATGACATTGAAGGGTGGAAGGGGCTGCAGGAGTACCTGACAAATGACAGGAATTGTCAGAGGCATGGCAGTTGGGGTTTAATGCCAAAAAGTGCAAGGTTTTGCACTTCAGGGTGAAGAACCATGAGAGGAGCTATTAGCTGTGGGGGTGGTACAGCTGGAATGAACCAGGGAGGAGAAGGATCTAGGGGTGATCATAATGGGGGAGTATAAACAACTTGGCTCAGTGCAGAAAGGTGGCAGTGAAAGCCAACAGAATGCTGGGGTGCATAGCAAGGTGAATCTCCTCCAGAAATAGGGAGGTGATCCTGCCCCTCTACAGTTCGCTGGTTAGGCTGCACCTGGAATACTGCGTGCAGTTCTGATGCCCATTCCTGAAGAAGGACAACAGATTGCTGGAGGGCATACAGCATAGGGTGACAAAGATGATCCAGGGATTAGAGGGTTACTCCTATGAGGAGTGGCTGGGTGAGCTGAATATGTATTCCCTGGTGGAAAGGAGTGATGGGGGGACATGATCAAAAACTCTAAATACCTAAAGGGGATAAACAAGACTAGTACAGAAGGAATTTTCCAGATCAGAATGGGGAGGGTCATGAGGGGCCGTCAGCTGAGATTGGAGGGTAGAAGATTCAGGAGGGAAGTCAGGAGACAGTATTTCACAAAGAGTGTGGTGGACAAGTGGAATCCTCTGCCTGAGGAGGTAGTGGCCTATAGCATAGTACATGGCTTTAAGAGGGGATGGAACAGAATGAGATGGGGGTAATTATAAAGAGGGGAGGGGTGGGTGGGGCAGCTTCAAGGTGAGGGGATAGCTGCACAATGGAGCAGACTAGATAGACTGTGAGGCCTGTATCTGCTGGCATTTTCATATGTTTGTATGTTCATATGTAAATTCTACAGCAAAATGTATTCAATGCAGATTTAAAAAACAAATACTAGTGCATAGATTCTAGTTTGCAACAGTAGTCACGAACATGATGAAAGTAGCCCTGATCTAACACAAGTGCTCCTGAGTCATCATGTATAAGTGGCTGTGGTGGGATTTGAAGCAGATTTATCTCAAGCCAGGTAACAACTTTGTAAACATAAGACTGCAGAATACTGTTTTCTGTTGTGCTATGAATCTGATGTACCACATTTTATTGTCATGCTTCTTATGACACATTTCAGATCACTACATTTCGTTACTTCAGATCTGAGATTTGGACTTGCTACTGTTATTGCTGAAGATGCTATTAGTTAAAACAGTGATGAAGTAATTTTTCTATTATGACAGGTTTTTTACAAGTGGTAAGTGTGGTCATGTCAGAAATTAAAACTATTGATTGGATTACATTCTAATATACAGCACAGAGCATGATGAATTATTTTAAAATGTTTAGTGACCACAGTGTACAATCAGAGATTATGTCTTCATCTCAATTAGACAGATGGAAGTCATGCAAAGATGAAAAAAACAAGCATTTGTCAGTGCCAAAGATTTCCTTGCATGGTGTATGCAGGATGGCACTCGGCAGTGCTCATGGTCCTCATTCCTCTAAGTTTCTTCACACTCACCACAGCCGTATCAGCTCTGGCTAGATTTTGTTACTATAACTGTCATGTACAGTAAAAGTCAGTCATCACCACAGCTGATGGAACCACTGATATTAAAATGCCTCAACAAGATGAAAACACCATTCAGTAAAATGTCTGCTGTGTTAAAATTCCCTGTGGGGCTTTATATGCAGCATATGGGTGTGGGCATCCCAGCAAGAGATGACGGGAGCTGCCAAATGAAAGCTGCATCGCAGCAAAGCTTAAAGCACCTGAATGGGCTTCATTTAATTAAATATGCTTGAATCCATATATTGCAAAAATAACAAATAAGGGACTGTGATTACATGGCTAAAATACCACCCAGAGGTTCTGAGGACATGAGGGAACCTCTCGAGCTTCACTCTTCAGGTTCACATCTACCCAGAACCTCTTGATGGTATTATACCCTAGTAATACGCAACCCTCTATCACTCTATTTATAATTGCACTTCATTCTACATGCACTCATTGTTTTAGTGTAGATAGCCATTGTATATATGCTTTGTTTATATTTGTATTAGGGCTGGGAGAATTCGGTGAAGTTCTGACCCTTATTAAGCAATAACCGGAACACAGTAATGTTCTGATTTATTCTGTTTAGTTCTGATTAATTGACAAATATTTGAAAAAAATGCATAAAAGTGGCCAAAGCCGGTCATATTTAACACAGAGGCCCAAAGGAAAAAATTCAATGCATGATTTGTATAACAATTACAGAAAAACTGAGAAATAAAAGCAATAACTGCTAGCTGCTTTATGGCCTTGCTGTACTGGTGGCATATCCAGCTCAGACCCATGACAGCAGAGGGAGAGAAAGAGAGAGTGAGATGGAGACAGACAAACAGATGCAAGCACTATTTTGCCTGCCTGCCTGCCCTGTACAGTGTACACACGCTGCACAGCCACACTGAGGACAAGTTTAATTTCATTATTTGTGATTTTTGTGACTGTAAAATTTCTCTTTGGCTCCCAGTAGTCTAGTCCCTCTCTTCCTCTCTCTGTCTCCTCTTCTGGATGGCACAAATCGACATTTATTTTTAATTTTTTATTTATTTAGTTTTTGTTGACTGGGTGAGTGCACTAGACAAATCCTGCCTATTTTCAGGCACGACCCGGGGGAAGGGAATACAGATGAATGCCAACTGACCATGAACTAGATTGAGCTGTTGGTGATACTTTCAGTGAGTGAGGGAAATTTGGCCAGGACACCGGGGGAAATTCCCCTACTCTTTTCGATAAGTGCCATGGGATCTTTAACATCCACCTGAACTACCACCAATCTAGGCAGATGGGACCTCAGTTTATCGTCCCATCCGAAAGACAGCACCTCAGGAGTGCAGCACCCCTCTCATGCTGCACTACCGTGTCAGTACTGGGATATTAACCCAAGTGCCAGATGTGGGAACTGAACCCACAGCCCTCTGATCTCCCGGCTTCAGAGGCGAGAGTGCTACCTACTGAGCCACTGACACTGACATTTTGCCAGCATGCCCATGCTCTGGGCCTGTACACAGACAGCCACAATGAAACCAAGAATACACTTGATTTGTGAGTTCTGTGACTATACCATTACTCTTAGGCCCCCCAGTAGTCTAGTCTCTCTCTCTCTCTCTCTCTCTCATTCTCCTCTGGATGGCACATATCAACATTTATTTTGCCAGCATGCCCATGACTGGAGCCTGTACACAGATAGTCACAATGAAACCAAGAATACACTTTATTTGTGATGTCTGTGACCATAGCATTTCTCTTTGCCACCCAGTAGTCTGGTCTCTCTCTCTCTCTCTCTCTCTCTGTCTGTCTCCTCTACTGGATGGCACAAGTCAACATTTATTTTGCCAGCATGCCCATGCCCTGGGCCTGTACACAGCCAGCCACAAAGAAAACCAAAAATACACTTTATTTGTGAGTTCAGTGACTATACCATTACTCTTAGGCCCCCAGTAGTCTAGTCTCTTTCTCCTCTGGATGGCTCAAGTCAACATTTATTTTGCCAGCATGCCCATGCCCTGGGCCTGTACACAGACAGCCACAACGAAACCAAGAATACACTTTATTTGTGATTTCTGTGACAATAACATTTCTCTTTGCTCCCCCTCCCCAGTAGCCTAGTCTCTCTCTCTCTCTCTCTCTCTCTCTCTCTCTCTCTCTCACTACCTCTTTCTTTCTCCTCTGGATGGCACAAGTCAACATTTATTTTGCCAGCATGTGGGCTTGTACACAGATAGCCACAGTGAAACCAATACACTTTAAAGTACATTAAGAATATGCCAGCACTTTACCACACAATTTTTATCTTCATGGCTCAATTGCCTAGTTCCACATTCTGAGAACAACAGACCAATGAGCGACATGGCCAACCAGAGAAAGCGTCACCGACTGACCCACCAACCAACCATAGTTGCTGCAGTCCATGCTCATATTATACAATGGGGTGAAGTGATATGCCATTACTTTAATGTGCTTATCTCCACCCCATAATGATAACAAAAATATGATGTGTACACAGCCCAAAAGAGCACCAGATACATATGCTGTGTATATATCATGAAAAAATATCAACACCCTCTACACATCAGTATGAGAATCTGCTGAACTACATTCAAAGCCACTAATGATAATTAAATGATCCCAGCTGTACAAAATGAAAAGAAAATACCCTCACTATCCCTCATGCAACACACCCCTAAGATACCTGCAAACACTCCCAGGAAACCTTGTTGAAACAAACGCATAGCAGAGAACTTGAACAAACATAAAACAGATTAAAAATACTTACCGAAGATCAAAAACAGAACTCCAACCTGAACTACATATACTTTGATAATGATGGCAGAGTTAAAGGAAGAAAACCTAGAAAAAGAAATCAAATTCTTACTAACTTAACTTGAACAAGACACAGAGCCTTTACTTGAAACAGATGTAACTACAGAAAATGCTTCCAATCAAACCCAACAAATAAATCTACTTAGATGCTTGCTCTCAGTAAGTAAAGACTATAAATGCATAAATCAGTACATAGAAAGTGGGAAAAAAACAAAATACTAAAAGGAAAACTGATAGTGGAATTCAAACGTTTCAAACCTTCCTAACTAATGTGGTACAACTAAACAAACCAATTCATCAAATACAACCAGAATATTTAGATCAGTTACTGTGTCACTTTTTTATTAATTTACAAATGCAAGATGGAAGTGCTTATGAGCCTTTAAAAATAAAATCTATCTTTCAAGGTTTGGACCAATATTTAAAAGATAACCTATACCCAGAGTGTCTAACAACATCCATACAATTTTTAAAAAACAGGCAAGTTATTGAAACAAAACAAGAACAGCTGAAAGAAATTGGTAAATAGAATTGGCCTCAAGCTGCAGAGGAACTGATTCTATAATTGAACACTTTATCAAAGAAAAAAACTTAGACCACATACTGCACAATCTATATTAAATACAATGTGGAACACTGTGATGCTATACTTTGGCATCAGAGGCAGCACCAAAAGAAGAAATTTAAAGTGGGAGACATCAAACTCAAAGTAGATGAAAACAGTAAAAGATACCTTGAATACTTTACTGAACGACAAACTAAAACTAGAACTGGCTGTAACCTGAAAAACATTAGGAAATTAAAACCAAGGGTGTATGAAACTACATAACCAGAACAGTGCCTAGTAACAAGTGATCGATCTCATTTATCAATCCAAAAGACCACCAACTACTTTAAATGATGACACTTTTTTTTAGCCATCAATCACCATATAAAGCGAGCACAATATCCCACTCCATGGTTCAAAAACCAGCCTCTTGGCTTAAATACTATCAGTAAGATGGTGAAAAATATGGTTAGTAGAGCATGAATTTAAAGTGAAAAGTGTCTCACTAACCACTCCATTAGAAAACATCTTATCCAAAAATTAAGTGATAATGCAATTCCCCCCACTGAAATAATTCAGATTTCTCAGGTCATAAAAAGCGGACTCCTTAAATGAATACTCAAGACTCAATGAAACTAGGCAGCAAAGAATATCAGACATACTTGCATGTAAAAAAGAAGAGGAAAACACTGCCCAAAATAAAGAAGAACAAAATGCTTCTGAACAACTGAGCACATCAGCAAATATAAATAACAAATGTGCTACAGCAAATGAAATACCCAGCAATATAGAAAAATGGAAATCCACACTACCAGCGTGTTTCCACAACACCTCAATTAATGCTACTAATTTAACCTTTAATATAATGCAAGGTAATGTAGTCCTTACTACTGTTTAGAAACATAGAAATAACTAGAAACTCACATATTAACTGTCTTCTTAATTTTTTACAGCTCCTGCACAAGAGCAAAAACCTAGAAAAAGACCCCGATACATCTTGTCCGAGACAGACTCTGAATAAACTACTAAAGAAAGAAACTGTCTCTGAGTAAACTACTGAAAAAGAAAACTGTCCACAACTCTACAAAACAAGATATTGAAGCTAAATATTATAGAACAGAGAAGCTAAATATTACCAAGCAAGAAACCCATATACTATACCAGACAATTTAGCAGTAATAAAAAATATGATGAACAGCACCTTTGCTTTACTTAAAACTGTGGTGAAAATAACCACTGCATTTCTTCTCTAAATAACAAGTTAATGTGTAATTACATAATGAGAACCATATGTTTTTGACAAATAAAATCTCTGGTGAAATAAACCAGATTATTAACCCCATAGTATGCATCACTTTGTATATATTTCTATATTCAATTATCTGTATACTAAAGCGATATAACATACCATCTGGTAAATGTAAAGCAGTGTTCAATAAAGCAGCACAATATATTGTGGCATGATACCAGCACATTCAAAATAAAATAAAATAAAACTCATTATCTTAATGAACAAAAATCAAATAAAAATGAAAAGTGAAAGAATGCTGACACAGCCAAAACTGGAAACACCAAATAAGGAAAGACCAATCAAATCACAGAGAAACAGAACAAACAAATCAGAACGCAGCACAAAACAACATAACCCAATAAACACAGATCAATGAAACAACCAATCAAAATGTAGACACACAATCCATTCACAGAACCACAAACAACAACGTGGAACAACCTCAAACAAGAAAAAAACACAGAAAACTACAGGTAAAATAAAGCAAACTCAGATGAAAATTAGCAGAATAAATGCAAAACAAGGAAAACCCCTATTGCATAAAATGCATACGTGATGGCAAGGGATGTGATACGATACACATCTCAACTCATGGCATGTGAGCTCGGGGATTAATCACTCTTGGTTCCTCATGATATCCCCTGAGCTCACTTGCCACTTGTTAAGATATATCTCATATCACATCCCTTGCCATCATGTATCCCCTTAATATATAGATATTTATTATATATGTGCCTAGTCTACTTAATTTATCTGCTCCCCTGAACTTTGTGCAGCATACTGTAGTTGGGTTTCATAACCATTTGTTGCTTTTTGCCATTTTGCCTATATATTTGATTATATTGCTTGATTTTTTTCTCTCATTTCCTCTGTAACCCCCTCCTCCTGGTTACACCTGGAAACGAGTGTCAGTTCTGTAGCAGAAGTGGATTTTATTTATTTATTAAGTCTAGGATTACAAATACCTTTGAGCCTTGAATCTTTTACAAAGGTTCCATGTCAGAGAAATACAAATTATGGGGAACATCAAGACAGACATTACAACAATGTGGACATTGCAAACAGAGTACAGATTAATACAATTTAAGGGTAGCATTGTAACAAGGCAGCCAGTGGCATTTGTCAGAGAAAATAGACACCAGATAAGAAGTGCCAGAGTCATAGGGAGAGGGAAGAGGGGAGGGGGGGAAGGAATGTAGGAAGGGTGGGGAGAGGGTGAAAAGTGCAGCACTGGGTATACCAAGATGTGAGAGTAGAATCCAGTGAGGAGGCACAGAGTGTTGGCATGCCCCCGACACTCCCCCAGAGCATACACGTATGTAGCTGCATAAAACACTAGAGGACTGAGTATGGAAGTAGCTTGTGTCCCTTCCATAAATTCCACCAGGGGTCCACAAGACCTACAAGCACAGTATTCTCACATAGTTCATGCTCCCAAGGTTAACAGCACTACATAAAAAACACCACAAAATTAACTCAACAAGTACATTAAATAACACAAAACTATCACTTCATAAATATAGAATACCTAGGCTGGAGGCAAGGCAGTAAAATAAATAGAAGATGTGACTGAGGATCAGTTCATGTGATATTAAACACTTCCTTATTCCCTTCGGAATTAAAGACCCCTTTTAAAGGCCTCCACAAACAAGGCCTCTGTGTGGGCTTTTGGAAGAGTGTTCCAAATGGTGAGGGTCACAACAACAAAAGCCCAGTTTCCCAACAGCTTCAAACAAGCCCCTTAGTGTTTCCTAATGACCTACATCAAAGGTGTAGATAGGATGGCAGGGCAGATAGAGAGACAGGAGTTCACCCAGGTAACTCAGGCCCACCCCGTGCATGGGTTTATTGGTTAATAAACCAACTTTAAAGGAAATCTGCCACCTCACCAGCAACCAATGCAGTTTATGCATCACTGGGATAACATGGCAATACCTAGGAAGGCCAGTCTGTAACCTAGCAGCAGTGTTCTACACCACCTGGATGCAGTGCAGCAGGCCTTCATTTACCTTGGAGTGCTGAGCATTGTAGTAGTCAAGTCTGAACATCATGAAAGCATGCATCAGTGTCATTTAGTCTTCTGAAGGGATAAGGGACCCTGAACTTCAAATGTCAGCCTGTCATCTAGAATGACCCCCAGATTCTTAACCATAGCAGAGGCAACGAGACTGTAGGACCTGAGCCTTAACCCAGTAGCCCTTTTGGCCTCCTCTGCACCATTCCTCTGGACTTGATCCATCACCAGTACCTGTGTCTTGTCCATGTTGAGTCTCAGCCAGCTAAATGTCATCTAGTTATGAATCTCAGCCACACCTGTGTGCCTCTCCCAATCACCAATTTACAAATAAATTAGATAAATAAATAAGTCAATAAATAAATAAAAGTTTCATCATGTATGACATCACGGGGCTCTACAAAATGGTGGTATCGTATGTAGTATTACAATAGGTCAAACTTAATCAGTCATCAATGACTCAGGGCTGCTTCCAGCTATACACACAGGTAAGCTCCATACCTAATTTGAAAGAGTTTATATGGGCTATTAAACTATGCTATGTACTCTTCATAAATGTTCATTTTTGATGGTCTCCAGTATAGAAATGCTTCTTAAAGAAAATTAAGGATATGATTTTAATTTTTGAAAGGATTTGATTACGGACAAGATGGACCCACTATCAAATAAACAATTTTTACTCGTCTGTAAATAGGACTGTTGACTTTAAAAAAAAAAAAAGGCAGTTGCCTGGTAACTTCAGACACTCGCACTATTATTGGTTTACCATTTTATTTCTGTCAAGATGCAAGTTTTTTTTTTTTTATTTAGACTTACTATTCCAAGGCCTACTGTGATTGTTTCAAGGATATACTCTGGGGACATGAATATTTAATACCCTGCTCAGGCTGAAGCTGATATACAGAATAGACAGCAGCCTGCTTTATCTCCGGCACCCACACTCTTACTTGTGGTGTGGGCAATTTGTTTGTCAGATGGCTGCATGCAGATCATATCCCTACAGCCAGGGCCACTGCAGTTCTGTTACTCTTTGCCAACCCTACCAGACCAAGGTGCACTGCTGTCCAGCACTTGCCTCTCCTAGTCTGCTTCCCCATGCAGTGAACTGACTGTGCTACCAAAACCGGTTGCCTGCAAGACAGTGTTATGTTCTGCCACTAAGCCGTTGGGGCAGCCTCAGATGTATTATGTTTTAATGTAGAAGTTCATGCCACACAAGAAACATTCTTTTCATTCCTTTCTACTCCATCTTAGTTTGCCCCCTTCCATTTATAATGAAGTCTTTGCATTAATGGGTGGATTGCCTATGTGCCGCAGATCCACAGAGCATAGGAAACCCTATGTGAGAATACTGTGCTCATAGGTCTTGTGGACCCCTGGTGGAATTTATGGAAGGGACACAAGCCCCTTCTATATTCAGTCCTCTAGTGTTTCATGCAGCTACATACGTGTATGGTCTGGGGGAGTGTCGGGGGCGTGCCAACACTCTGCGCCATTCACAAAGGCATGGAGTGCCAGGTGAGGGGGTGCAGGCTATGCAGGCAGGTACCCTGCTGTAGCCACTGTACACCTCACACATAGCACACCCACAAGCCATTGCTGGACTTAACCACACCCGTGCTATTTCCACCCGGCCTTCTGGACATGCAGGGAGGGCTCGGGGTGGTCATTCAGGCACTAACCCATTCTTTATTATAATACCAGACTGGCAGCATCCTGAAATCCCCTGCTGTGCGTGGAGCAGGGGATCCACCATGGGACCAGGTCGGGCATCTGACTGGATGCCTGCTTGTGTCCTCCAATCTACCCCCTCCCCATGCAAAAGCACACTAGGGCTGCTGATAGGCACAATGCAGTTGTGTGCATTACTGCATGGTGTGCCCCACATATCCATCTGTGGGTGTGAAGCTATGAGGGATGGGTATGCGCCTCTCACACGTACCCAGCTCACATTCATGCATAGCCCCCAGTTAGAGATTTTTTCCCATTTTCATTCTGTCCTAAGCTTCATAAGCTCTCCTGATTTCTATTTTTAATTCTGCCTTAGTGCTTATTCATTTTAGGTTTTAAATAATTAAACAGGATTCTTTTCTAAACTGTATTACCCTGGTTTTCCGCACCTTTTGCATAAGTTGTATAATGCTTTTTGGGAATCATTTTACATCACTGTTTTAGTTACTGCACGTCACTAGGTCCTGCTGATGCATCCTGCCTGCTTGGGTTCTGCTCTGTATATAATGTATTTACTTTTTGCTTCAGGTGATGCTTTGACTGTGGTTCTGCTTTTGGGGCTCTGAGCTGCATAGAATTGTATAATGTACTGTTCATAGCCTTGGTGACTCTATGTATACTGTATATTTTGTTCCTATGCTGTGTTTAATGACTGCTTGTGTTATGTTCATCTGGTTCTACCTGATTCTGTGTAATGCCTAACTTGTATCATGTTGTCCTCTGTTTGAACTTGTATTTCATTGTACTCTCTCGGGTCATACCTGAAAATAGGCAAATGTCTTGTCTAGTGTACTTATCTGGTCAACAAAAGCTAAATAAATAAATGAACACTAGGAAACTACAAAAAAGGTTTACTGAGCTTGTAGAATCTTCGGATAACAGAGTCAAAGTTTCAAAATTGTAGTGTTGTATGGAGAAAATGAAATAATGAAATAATATAATACCATAGGGAGGGGAAAAATGAGGACTGACAGGGACACATGCCTATATTCATGAACATTACTTCCAGTGTTAGCACAGTTTTACTTAACTATTCCTACCTCAGTTGAGCAATGTGCCATTAAACAACATAGGAGATTGCTGATTCAGGTTAGTAAAGGCACAGTAAAGTGTTGGGAGGAGCCCACGGGGGAGAAGGTAAACCTGGGGGATCCAGGGAGAGACCAAGGGCAGGGAAGAAGCTGTGGAACAGGAAGGAGACAAACACAGGCCGGAGGGACAGCTTTGAAGGCACTCTATGGGCAACAGGGTGAAAGGGAAGGAGGTAAGGGAACCAGGAGGAGAGAGAGGCTGAAGCAAGGCAGCAGCATCTCCAGGGGAGGAGCCCACAGTGGGAGAGAAGGCTAGCCTGGGAGGGGTGGCTAACCTTGGGGAGACCAGGGGTAAGGACAAAGCAGGGGAACAGGAGAGAGAGACAAACACTGGAAGGAGGGACAGCATAGAAAGCACTCTATGGGCAAGAGGCTGAGAAGGGAGGAGAGAGTACTGTAGTAATAATAGCAGACTCCATCCTGAAGGGATTGCAATGTGGTAATGGGAACTCTGGCAGTGGCATCAAGAGGGTGGAATGCATGCCAGGCATAACAGCAGGGATGGTGGGAGCAATATTATCAAACTGTGTGGGGCAGGAGAGGCCACACATTGTAATTTATTTGGGCACTGTAGGTCTGGCAGGCTGCGAGGTGATGGTATCACAGGAAAGGTTCTTAAAGCTGGGTAGGATCTGTAGAGGTTTGAGCATATCTGTGACCTTCTCAGAAGTGTTACCAGTCCCAAAAGCAAGCACAGTTAGGAAGTGATGATCGAGGAGTTCATCACGTGACTGAGAGGATGATGTGAAGAAAACAGTTTTAGACTGGTAGGGGAGTGAGGTAGGGCATGGGATAACAAAACACTTTATGCAACAGACTGGCTGCACCTAAGCAAGGAGGGCACTAGGGTCCTGAAAGGTAAACTGGAACACTACTTAAGGGACAGGATAGATTTAAACTGAATGGGGGGGCAGCAAGGGGCAAGGATTTCAGCACCAGGCATGGGGGATCCAAGGGCCTCCACCTTAGGAAGAGTGACAGAACCCATGGGAGTACAAGGGCAAGGGATAGTAGGGAAGGGGGCAGATGAGGCACAGTATAATCAGAGGTAAGGAGGGCTGTGGGACACACTGGAAGGCAGTGACCCTGAATGTGGGAAATAAGTAGCAGACCAACAGGGGGGTGGGGTAGGAAGAAGTAGGCTGTTGGTTAGCTAGGATCTACAGCTTATCCATTAGGTAGGGAAATGGGTAGACTGGGTTGGCCAAGCGTTCCTTATCTGTTGTCAAATTCTATGTTTCTATGTTTCTATGGTAATGTGGATATAGCTGCCATTACAGAAACATGGGCAACTCAATTCCATGACTGGGACCTAGAGATCCTGTGTTGTGAACTGCTCAGGAAGGACAGGGCTAAGGGAAGGAGGGGTGGTGTGCTCTTGTATATAAGGGAAGTGATAGAGTGTAATAGGGTGGTGGGAGAGGCGGGGTACAACAGAAGTCCTTTGGGCAGTACTACAGAATACCGATGGCAGGAGAATTCGAGTGGGGGTGGTGTACAGACCATGTTTACAGGGAAATGATCTAGTTAAGGAGCTGGGAGAACAGATCAGAAGAGCAGAGAGCAGAGGAAATGCAGTAATTCTGGATGACTTTAATTTGCCAGAAGTAGACTGGAGCACCCCAGTTGCCACCTGCAGCAGGGAACAAGTCATCCTGGACACTATCCAGGACTGTTTTCTGACTCAAGGAGTCAAGGATCCAACAAGGGAGGATGCCACATTAGATTTATGTGGTCAAATGGGGACCAGTTCCAGGACGTGGAGGTGAGGGAACCTCTCACAGGTAGTGACCACTGAACAGCATGGGGAAGGAAGTGTTCAGGACTTAAAGGAAGGTGGTGGAATTTGGGAAGGAAGATTTCAACAAGATAGGGAACATAGTGATGGAACACCTGGTAACGATCCAGCCATGGATGAATACAGACCAAAAATGGACCATCATCAAGACAGGGTTGACTGAAGCCACCAACACTTGTACAAAGGCTCGAAAAAACAGAGCCAGAACTAAGAGGCCAAGCTGGTTTAATAGTAAAGTGGAGAGAAAGGTAAAGGAGAAGAGGGAAGCCTTCCTGATGTAAAACTATACCGCAAGGGAATTAGACAGGGAGATTTACACTGAGAAATCTCAGGAGGCAGGCAGGGAGGTCCGGGCTACCAAGGCTGAGAAAGAACTAAGACTGGATCAGGGGATTAAGAAAGGGGAGAAGTACTTCTTCCAATATGTTAAGGAGAAAAGAAGTAGAAAGGACAGGATCATTAGGATCAAGAGGAAGGGAGGAGGGTGGGTGGAGAAGGTGTGGAACTAGCAGAGGCACTTAATGAGTACTTCTGGTCTGTCTTCACCAGGAAGGCTAGTGGGCCCATGCCACAGGGAAAGATTGTGATGCCCCTTAATGGGGGGAAGGAGTATGAAGAGGAGATAGAGGTGGACAAGGTCTTGAGTGGACTTAATGAACTGCGGGTGGACAAGGCTCCTGGTCCAGATGACATGCTCCCTAGGGTTCTGAGGGAATTGGTGGAGATGTTGGCAGCTCCACCAATGGACCTATTTAACACCTTGCTTGAGGAGGGGTATGTCCCTCAGGACTGGAGG
The DNA here is from genome assembly GCA_016271365.2 of Neoceratodus forsteri. Taxonomy (NCBI): domain Eukaryota; kingdom Metazoa; phylum Chordata; order Ceratodontiformes; family Ceratodontidae; genus Neoceratodus; species Neoceratodus forsteri. Next base: position 308,032,885 of record CM028131.1, on the reverse strand, counting down.
ACAGCTCATGTGGTGCCTATCCACAAGAGTGGCCTTAGAGATGAGCCGGGAAAACTACAGGCCAGTCAGCCGAACCTCCATAGTGGATAAGTTAATGGAGGCCACTCTGAAAGAAAGACTCATGTCCTTCCTAGAAGATAATGGTCTCCAGGATGACAGGCAGCAAGGGTTTGTTATGGGGAGGTCATGTCAAACCAACATGGTGGACATCTTCGACTGGGTCAAAAGGACCTTGGATAAGGGGCAAGCAGGTGACGTACTTTACCTGGACTTCAGCAAGGCGTTTGACTCAGTGCCCCATAGCAGGTTGGTCAGCAAGCTGAGGGACCTGGGTGTAGGGGACAAACTGCTGGGGTGTGTAAAAAGCTGTCTGAAGGACAGGAACCAGAGAGTGGTGGTGGGGGGGAGCTGTCTGAACCCTAGACCTGTGACCAGCGGTGTCCCACAGGGCTCAGTATTAGGACCTGAGTTGTTAAATGTGTTTATTGGCAACATAGCAGAAGGGGTCAAGAGCAAAATCTGTCTTTTTGCAGATGATACTAAGCTCTGTGGGAGGGTGGACACACAGGAGGTGAGACAGGATCTAAGGGAGGACCTGGCAAAGCTGGAGAAATGGTCTGGCATCTGGCAGTTGGGTTTTATTGCTAAAAAATATAAAGTGATGCACATGGGTGCCAAAAACCCAAAGGCCAGTTACTGGATAGGGGGATTTCAGGTGACGGTATCAGAAAGGAAGAAGGATCTGGGGTTTATGGTGAGCAGGGACATGAAACACACAGTTCAGTGCCACAAGGCAGCAATCAAATCAAACAGAATGATGGGCTACATAGCTAGGGGAATCACCTCTAGGAGGGAGGAGGTTATTCTGTCACTGTAAAGGTCACTGGTGAGACCATACCAGCAGTATTGTGTCCAGTTCTGGTGCCCCTACAGTAGTAGCCACAGATATTGCCAGCTATTTCCAGATATTTCACGAAATTTCTAAAGAGTTTCTTTCTGCTGCCCCTATTGTGGAAATGGAGAAAGCAGGAGATTTCTCTGGAAATATCACAGAAATTTCGGGAAATAGCTGGCAGTGTCTATGGCTGCCACTGTACCTTAGGAAAGATATCAAACTACTGGAGGTGGTACAGTAGAGAGCAACCAAAGTGATTCAGGACATGAGGAACAGAACTTATGAGGGGAGACTAAGGGCTCTGAGCATGTACTGTCTGGAAGACAGGAGAGAGAGAGAGAGAGAGAGAGAGAGAGGCATATTAAAGGGCATAAATAAGACCAGCATTGAGGGCATCTTTCAGCTAAGGAAGCAGGGGAACAACAAGGGACCATGGCCTGAAACTGGCGGGGGGGGGGTGCAGATTCAAGAGGGAAATGAGAAAGCACTTCTTCATGGAAAGGGTTGTGAAAGGGTGGAATGAGTTGCCAGATGAGGTGGTAGTGGAAAGAACAGTGGCTAGTTTTAGGAGGGGCTGGGACAGGTCAGAGAAGAAGATTAAGCCAACAAGGATCATGGGGGGATGGGGACAATAAGGGGGGAGAGGGGGATGGAGTACAACTCCAGAAGGAGTGAGGTGGCAGCTACTTGGTAAAACTAGCTGTGCACGCGAGCAAACTCAATAGACCATTACGACCTGCATCTGCTTGCAGTTGTGTATGTCTGTATGTTTGTGTTACTGTACACTGGAGTTAATGTTCATGAATATAGTCCACAGTCTCCTAAATACAAGTAGGCAGGCTTGTGCAGCTAAATGGACTGATAGGCCTTTTTCTGTTGACATTTTATGTTTCCATGTTTCTTAAAGCTGAAAATGTAAATAAAGTTGCAGCCAAAGACATGGTCAGATACTTCCCGATATTTTGCAATACTTCTACAGAGATTCTTTCTGGTGGCCCAATTGTCAAACATGCAGGCAGAGAATTTATCTAGAGATACTGCACAACAGAAATTTCAGGGAATATCTAACCACATCTTTAGCTACAGCTGCACAAGGTAATGGGCAACACCAAGGCTGATTAAGAAGGTTGGATTAGTGTGAGTTAAGTACTAATTTACTACTGAAGTAAATTATTTTATCCAAGTCATCAGCGTAGTGGCAGGGTCTCTACTCATGATGTCAGAGTGACCTGGGCTCACTAGTGAGCCTGGTTTGCTGGGGCCAGCAGGGGAGAGGTTAACAGTTTATTGTTAGACTTATGGAGCCATCAACAAATACAATTTAAAATACCTTCAGGTTACAATACATACATACATCATTTACATTACATATTATAACATATATGATACATCAAATTAGACAGTGTTATGCAAAATTCCTAATTTCATATATTTGCCTGCCCTTGAACGGGGCTGCTTTAGCTCCCTCACGGTCAGCCGGCACCCAGCCAGCCACTGACCGAGACCAGGATGCCCGCCTGCAGCTCCTTGGAAGCTGCCTGCCCTTGAACGGGGCTGCTTCAGCTCCCCCATGGTCGGCCGGCACCCAGACAGCCACCGACCGAGACCAGGATGCCCGCCTGCAGCTTCTTGGAAGCTGCCTGTCCTTGAACGGGGCTGCTTCAGCTCTCCACGGTCGGCTGGCACCCAGCCAGCCACCGATTGAGACCAGGATGCCCGCCTGCAGCTCCTTGGAAGCTGCCTGCCCTGAGCAGGACTGCTTCAGCTCCCCCACAGTCGGCACACCCAGCCAGCCACCAACCGAGACCAGGACACCCGCCTGCAGCTCCTGAAGGCATGGACAGCGCAGCTAATCGAATGGGAGCTTCCAGCAAACCCGCTCTGATTGGCCAGGACTTTTCCCCTTCTGCCACCTGGCACTTTTTACAAATAGATTTTAGATAGAACTAAGAACATTTCAAGTGTGTAATAGAAGTTTTTCAACTGTATTAGCTGGATTGTAATTTCTACTAGTGTTTTAAAGTGCTTACACCTCTTCTGTTTCAGTGCTCCTCCTGCCCCCCATCCAAGCACTCTGCCTTGGCGCTGAAAAGTCTAACTCTCTTTTGTCTTGCTAAACTGCTCAAATCTAAACCCATCCTACCTCTATGCTATTTAAGACATGCTCTTTTTTTCTCTCCAGCTGCCTGCCCTTGAACTGGGCTGCTTCAGCTCCCCCACGGTTGGCCAGCACCCAGCCAGCCACCGACTGAGACCAGGACGCCCGCCTGCAGTTCCTTGGAAGGTACGGGACAGCGCAGCCAATCGGAACACGGGAGCTTCAAGCAAACCTGCTTTGATTGGCCAGGACTTTTCCCCTGCTTCTGCCACCTGGTACTTTTTACAAATAGATTTTAGATAGAAATAAGCACATTTCAAGTGTGTAATAGAAGTTTTTTTTTTTTGTTTTTTTTTAAGTGGCTAGTTTTCCATTAGCAGGTTATACAGACCTGCCACTAGAGTGATTCTTGGTCTTTCATTGGAAAAGAAAAAAAAAAAGTATACCCCCTGAAAGACATAGCCCTTGGCTGCCTGGCCTTCCTGGCTGTATCCTCACTTCCCACTGTTCCAGCTACTGCTCTTCTGCCCCCTTCTCCTAGCCCCACCAGCCTGTCTTAACCCCCTCCATCCGCCTACCCCCGAATCCTACCTTAATCATGCGCCCACCGCTCTCACCCCATTCTATTTCTTCTGCCTGTCTTCCCCCCTACTGTACACCCCAAAAGTCTGCTTTCCCTCCCTCCCCCACAGCTTCCACATTCCTACATCCTTCCTCCACTTAGGCACGCTGCACACTGGTCACTGCCTCTTGCCCAGGGTTCATCCTACTGCCATGAAACTGTCCTACACTCACACTGGTCCTAGCCCTCCACTCTGGTCCCCCCGTCTATGCTTACCCTCACCCACTATCGTCGATGCTTGGCAATTTCCCGAGATGCTAGCAGGTGAAAGCATTCCCTTAAAGAAATATGCCACAGCTCCTTGAGGCTAGTACTCCTCCTCCTAATGCTGTCAGGCAATGTGCTCCCAAACCCTGGCCTATTCTGCTCTAGAGCCATTAATCTGAGCAAGCCTTTGGGTGCCCTCTCATTCATATCAATCAACATCTGCAGCCTCCTTCCTAAAATGGATGCCCTACAGGCCTTCACCAGCCAACACAGCACTGACATCCTGGCAGTTGTTGAAACCTGGCTCACGCCATCAGTGGCCTGTGACACGTATGCTCCTATTAAGAAATGCAAAGTCAAATCACTCAGTAACCCTTGGCTCACAGGTGACCTCCTCAGGATGCTAAAAACAAGAGATCACCTATGCGAGCTGGCCAGAAACTCTGGAAGGCAAAACGACATCCAAAACTACAAATGTGCCCTCAATGACTGCATCAAAACCATCCAGCAAATGAAGTCCGCCTGCTATAAGCATGCCCTCACAAACTCCTGGGGCAATGGTAGGGAATTCTGGAAGAACATAAAGGAACTCACCAGGAATCCACCCAAAAAACCCCCATCAGTACTCATGCAATCAGCCTTCCTGACTACAATGTCTTTACCCTGGATCGCCTCTCCAAAAGAGGTGGAGGCTGCGCTCTCTACCTAAAAGTCTCCATACGGGGCACCACATCATTACCTCACTCCAACCCACAACTGCTCAGATACTGCCAGTGAGAATCCTCCTCGGAGCCCAAAACAAAACCCTCACTGTTGCCACCATCTACATCCCTCTCAAAGAACAGGGAACTGGTCTAACAGCTGTTCTTGACTTTGTAAAGTCACTCCCACTGGACACCGAATCCATCCTCCTAGGTGACTTCAACATCAACTGGCCTGCGGACGATGCTGGTGCACACAGGAATACCATTGCTGCGGGGAACCTCAGACAAATGGTTGACTCACCAACTAGGAAAAATTACAGGACCGGCACCAGCACTCTCTTGGACTGGATGCTTACCAGTCACCCATCGCGGATATCTAACACTAATGTCCTCCCTGACTCTCTCAGTGACCACTCCTCTGTTAGCTGCACTTGGTCAAATAAATAAATCAAACAACCACCAAAAACTATCACCAGCAGGGTTCTACCCAGTTGTCACCTTCCTCGACTCAAATCCTACCTCCTCCATCAAGACTGGTCCTCTATCTTCAATGCAACCAATGTAAACACTGTCCTTGACCACTTCACAAACATCTTCACTGAGGCCTGTGACACGTTATCTCCTATTAAGAAACACAAAGTCAAATCACTCAGTAACCCTTGGCTCACAGGTGACCTCCTCAGGATGCTAAAAACAAGAGACCACCTATGTGAGCTGGCCAGAAACTCTGGAAGACAAAACGACATCCAAAACTACAAACGTGCCCTCAATGACTGCACCAAAACCATCCGGCAAATGAAGTCCGCCTGCTATAAGCATGCCCTCACAAACTCCTGGGGCAATGGTCAGGAATTCTGGAAGAACATAAAGGAACTCACCGGGAATCCACCCAAAATCCCCCCATCAGTACTCAACATTAACGGAACCACAACCCTCAACCCAAAAACCATTGTGGATACCTTTAACAAAGCCTTTACCGACCTCAGCACTGTCCTACCCCAGGACTACTTCAAAGATGGTGAAGCCCCTCTGTCCGCAATGGACACTACTCCCGCCAGCTCCCCCCGCTTCTACTTCAAAGCAGTCAAGTACGCAAATATGTAACCAAAGCTCTTGGTAAATCAAGATTCAGTAATGACTGCCTTGATCTCAAAAACCTGTCTCTCACACTTGATGAAGTGCTTAGTCCTCTGACCAGAATTTTCAACCTTTCCCTCAGCCTTAGCCAGTTCCTGGACAGATGGAAATCTGCCACTGTCACCCCAATCCATAAAAGTGGTGACAAAACTGCCCACAATAACTACAGACCTATCTCCCTATTACCCCCACTCTCCAAGGCACTAGAATGCATCGTCTCGAACCAGCTCACAGATACCTGGATACGTACAACATCCTGTGCAAGCAACAACATGGGTTCCACAAAGGTCACAGCACCTCCACAGCCCTACTTGAATTCACTGGCACAATCCACAATGCACTTGACTCCATTGAACTACTAGGCTCAATCTACATTGACTTAACTAAAGCCTTTGACACCGTCAATCACCGCCTCCTGCTTGTCCAGCTTCAGAACACTGGGCTGTCAACTGACTGCATTGGCTGGCTTAAGAGCTACCTTGAAGAACGGTCCCAAACAGTAAGAATCACTGATACACTCTCAGACCCTAGACCGGTCCACTTGGGAGTCCCCAAGGGCACCATACTGGGACCCCTCCTCTTCAGCCTATTCTTAAACTCATTACCGGACAGCTGCCCTGAACAAATAATTCTCTACGCCGATGATGCTGTGATCCTCACCTCGGACCCTGATCCAATCCAGTTACAAAATAAACTTCAGCAGGACTTGTCCTCCATCGAATCCTGGTTTCTATATCATAAACTGCTTCTCAATCAGAAAAAAAACAAGTCTTTGGTCTTCTGCAGCCCCCACAACAAAAACAAACAACTCCACCTCTCCATTGCAACCAAACAAGGAGCCATCCTACAAGCAAACACAATCGTTCAAGTACCTCGGCATCACCCTTGATCCCCACCTCTCATACGCTGTCCATATCAGCAATGTTACAAAGTCTGTCAATGCGAGGTTAGGCACATTATTCTGGCACAGGAAACACCTAATCCCAGAAGCACTGGCAGTGGCCGTCCAGAGCTCCATCATCAGCATCATAGACTATGGTCTTATCATATATGGGTCTGCAACTACCTCTGCTCTCAAATGTATCGCAACCTCCCTGAATAAGGCCTGTCATCTCATCACTGACTCACATTGCCGTACCCACACATGTGACCTTTATTCCCAATCTGGATGGCTTCAACTGAACACACGCATAAAATACCAAACTTGCATCATGGCCAAGAAAATTATAATGGGTCTGGCCCCACCTGATGTCTGTGCCCTCCTTAAACATAGACATAGGAATGTCACTACAAGGCGATTCAATTCCCATCTACTACATATCCCACGATGTCGCATGACCCAAGGACAAAGATCATTTTCCTATCAGGCATCCAACTGGCTCAACTCTCTTGGCAGTGACATAGTGACCGCTCCAACACTCGGTCTCTTCAAGTCCAAGTTGCACCTTTCACTGCTTGTATCCTGTGATTGCCCATCTTAACATTTCCACCGTTCCAGCAGCAAATGCCCCAGCACTTACAATCAGTCTTTGCACCCCTAGCACCTTACCTGTCATATTCCCTTAACAAGGCCCCCGGCTGCACTCTCTCCCACCCTCGCCCACCTCCCCACCCTTATCTCCACTCCTGCCCCCACCCCAACCACTTCCTGTACCCCTACCCCTGCACTCCTTCCTCCTCGATCTCCTACCTCACTTCCCCACCACCACCCCATCCTTCTCTTGTCTTGCTCATAGCTCAAGTCTTTGTACTGCTATTACATGTCTGTAAGTCAATGACTATATGTTTGTAACTAAAAATGATGACTGTTGCACGCACTGATGTGGAACCTTTGTAAAAGAGCCTCGGCTCAAAGGTATTGTAATCCTAGATTGAAATAAATAAATAAAAAAATAAATAAATTTCCTAGCTAGTACAAATAATATATTGTACACTAATTCGGATATTACACTTTATACTTGATAAATACATCAATTGATAACACACACTCAAGCTCTATATAATTGTACCATTAATTATTTGTTTCTTTTTACTAATTTCCTTGGAATAATTTGCCAATCTTAGTATAGACCAGCTATCCTCAGTCTGCAATATAACAGAAGTCAGTGTTTCTAGATTGATCTCATATTTAGTGTCCATAAAAGGAGCTGATCAGTACTTCCATTCCTTTAAATACCAAGTACAATGCCACATAACATGTAGCAAATCCTCACATTCTCCCCTTGTGCAACTACATTTTCCATCAACTGATTCTTTATATCTAAATCTCAACAAATTACCATCGAACTGCTCAAATTTATATTTGACAAATATTTTCCGAGTTTCCGGATAACTAAGCATGTCCAAGTAGCTTTTGTAACCGAATTTTTCATTGTTCTTAACAAACCATCTTGAGTACCAGGACGTTTTTATTCCTTTTAGATCTTGGCTTTGCCAGAAAGCTTTAATTTTTGAGAGCAGGTATTTATTATACTTGTAGCTTAGTTGAATATTCCTCTCCATGTATTTCAGTAATACATTAAATTTGTATTTATCTATTATTGAATATATTTTTGAATACCACAAAGTCTTTCTATATTCTAATTTGTGCCAATTCTGTTTCTCCTTTAAACACTTAGAGGACATTTGGCTTTGTGGAAACCTTTTTAATCTTAGCCAAAAACCTTGTTGTTTACATTCAAAAAGTGCATTTATATTTGTTATTCCCAGATCGGATCTTATATATGTGGAGGGGCATGAATATCCCATCCCCATTATTTTTCTCAGCATTTTAAATAATGGTACTACTAACTTTTCTCTATGCTTAACATCCCATATTTCTGTTCCATACAAGAGTTGAGATTCTACTTTTACTTTTATCACATCAATTGAAAGTTTAATACTTGCCACACCAAATCTGTAATTGAATCTTGACAATGCAAAAACTGTTTTTTTCATAGTTTGTAGAGTTCTTTGGAACTGTGTGTTCCAGTTTCTATTTTCATTGAATTCTACTCCAAGGTACACATACGTTTTAACTCTATTTACTTTTCCTTGGGCAATACTCCAGTTCCCACTCCTGTTACATCCTTTAGGTCCAAATATTACTGCTTTGGTTTTGTTCAAATACATTTGTAACTTTAGTTCTCTTGAACCACTATCAAACTTATTGAACATATTCTGTAAGCCTGTCTGTGTTAAAGACAATAAGACCAAAGCATCGGTGTATGCCATTACAGCCCACCTTTGCTCATTTATTTTTGGACAATCAAGCTCAGCAGCTCTAAGTTCTTTTAAAAGGCCATCCATATATAGGGAGATAAGTGTAGGTGCAAGGACACATCCTTGTCGAGCACCTCTCTTCACTTAGAAATCATTAGTCATCTGACCTTCTTTTCCCATTTTTACACAAGCCCAAATATCCTGATATAGATTGGCCATAATTTTTACTAATGCCTCATCTACTCTCTTCTGTAACAGAATCTCCTATAAAAGTTTTCTAGAGATAGTGTCAAAAGCTGTAGAATAGTCCACAAAAGCTCCATATATTCTTTGTCCTCTGATCATTACATATTTCTCAATTAGATGATCCAAAATAAACACATTATCAAGAGTTGAATAATTCCTTCAGAAACCTGCTGGTTATAAATAACCCCCAGTTTATCTATTTCTTCCACAGTCTATTCAATACAATCTTTGAAAAATGTTTTCGATTTATGTCCAATAAACCAATAGAGCAATACATGGCTGAATTTATTAAACTTCATTTTTTGTGAATCGTTATTGTATTCGCTCCTTTCCATGTGGTAGGATAATTATTTTCTTGTATATATTTATTAAATAGTGCTACCAGAAATTTTGTCCAAAGACAAGACTGACATTTATAAACTTCTGCTGGTATGTTATCTGGTCCTGGTGCTTTATAATTCTTTAATGAGTTGATAGCTAACATAACTTCACAGTTATCTATAAAAATAGTATTCCTTACTTTTCTTTCAGCTATTTATGTCTGAGTTCTTTCCTCTTCTTGGTAATCACTAAAAATCTGAGAGAAATAATCTATCCATACCTGTTCTGAGATATAAGCATCAGTCTCCTCTTTATAGACACTGGTGACCTTTGCCACCAATCTCCAGAATCCTTTCTGGTCTCTATTATTCACTACTTTACTCATTTCCTCTCACTGCTTTTTATAATATTGTTTAAATTTTTCCTTATGGAGACTCTTGTATTCCTTCCTTTTGTTATTTATATGTTTTAATAGTTCTCTATTTTTATGCCTCATATACTGCTTATAACTTTTCCTTAATAATTTTTTTTGTCTTTTGCATTCATCATCAAACCATCCTCCTTTCCATTTTGTCCTTTTAACTGTATTTTTACCTAATTTATTTATGATTTTTTGAAAGATCGGGTACAAAGTTTCAATCATTTGATCACTATTTAATTCTAAGAAATGCACTAGACTCTCTGCAGTAATTTCACTCATTAAGAAATTAGTTAAATAATGATCCAGTTCAGGTAGCCACATAATTCTTTCATTAGACCTAATTTCCATCTCCAAAGGTTGTATTATCCTAGATTTCTCTACACCATTTACCTTGTTCTGTGTCAACACCATAGGGAAATGATCACTTTCTGAACAAGGTATAATTTCCATTTTTTCCCATTCTTCTAAAATATCGAACCATAATGCTAGATCTATTACAGAGGATCCTTTAGTGGAAATAAATGTGCACTCTCCTGTTATGTCTCCATTTAGGCATCCATTTAATGCATATAAATTGCACTCTTTCATAACTGAAATCAATTGTTCACCTGCCTTATTCGTCATGTGATCCTTCGTTTCTCTTTGTTTCCATGAATATGGACTAATTGCACTTGTAAACAAGGAATTATCTCCTAAACCATCAAATTTACCAATTTGTGTGTTTAAATCCCCCACTAATAAAATATCTTGTTCTGGATATAAATACATAGTTCAGACAATTACTATATTAAGTTGCTCCCACACAGACTCCTTATAAAATGTTAAGTTAGCAGGAGGAATATATCCATTAATCACTATTAAACACTGATCTTCATTTTTGATTGAGACAAGGATGCAATTCTCTATTTTCTTAAATAATGATACCTGTGCAAAACTACCTATTCTAATAAAAATTACAACGCCACCAGATTTCCTTCCCTTAATCTTGTCCTTTCTACCTATCTGACGAAAGCACTCATACCCATTAATTTCAATAAAATCTTCTACATCATGTCACTTCTCTTGCAAGCATATTACATCAAAACGTCATATGTATTTCATCCACTCTTCATCAGCTTGTTTTTCTCTTAATCCCACTATGTTCCAAGAGACAATTTGTATCCCCTTACATTGACATTTAGAACTACATTTAGAGGTAGCTCAATCTGGGATTTCAACAGCACTAAATATACTATTAAGGTTTATCTCATTATTTTCTAACTGTCATTCATCATTGTAATCAGCCAATAACTGGAAATTTATTTCCAAGCAGAATCTGACTTTCTTCATCATTTGCATCATAGGAACCTTTTAACTTTCTAGTCTTTCCAGTTATTTCCTCTAAGTCCACCAAATTTAGTCCCATCATATCTAGAACCATCGTTTTTTCCAAAGTTTGATTGGCCACTATTCTGTTTTTTGGCACAATATTGATCTGTGTATCCTGTTCTTTCCCAGTTCATTCCACTACTTCTATTTCATTCCATCCTAATTGGATGTCCAAGAAATTTCTTAACAGAATACATATTTCCCTTATTAATTTAGCATTTGTTTCTCTATATAGCTGTTTCATCCCAAATAGAGCTAGTTCAACTTTCTTTTTAACTAAAATACATTTCCCTTCATCCGTCTTTTTAAATTGCTGTCTGTTTGGGAACATTATAGTAACATCTTTGCATTTCATTTGTGCTGCATTTTACCATACTTAATTGGCAATTCTGGGAGAGTTAAAATATATATCCAATATAATTGCCAGATCAACCTGCGTATTTCTGTTCTTGAGACTGTCTTGATCACTAATTCCTATATCTAGTTCTCTATTTAGTCTTTCTACTACTAAATGAGGTACATTTACACTTTCTTTCGATATCCATTCTTGGGGGCTCACAATCCTTATTATTGGCACACTCATTCTTTCCCTTTCACTACTATTTTCACTACTGTTTAGGTATCAGTTAGCTTTTGCTTTTTCTTTTGATAAGATTGTCTCCTCATAGTTTACCTTCCCATCCATTTCACTTTCTCCCTTTTGAACATCTGTTACTGTGCTATTTTGTGATGGGATTCCCCAGTGTCTTACCCTACTTTTAATTTGATTGTTTATGTTCAATATCTCCTTCTCCAGAAGCTTCAAATGGCTGTCTAGACATACATTATCAGTCTGTAATTCCTTTCCCTTATTTATCATACAGTTTTCACTCTGTATTTCTCCCTGTATTTCTTTAACATTTGGATCTAGACCATGACAATTTCCATTTTCAGCCTATTCCCTCCTTCTTTTCTTTCCTCTTATGTTTTCCTTTCCCCTTTATTCCATTTACTCTATTCCGTGTCCTAACCTTTAATTGATTGTGTCTTTTTTTACTCGGACTCCTTCCTACTTTCATTGTTTTTTTTTTTCTTTATTTTCCCTTCACCTTGATATTCTTGCCCTCCTTTGATATTTCTGGAAACTCCATGCTACTAAAGTCTGGTCTAAACTTTTCTTCTCTAGGAATCTCTAACTTTTCATTATGTGTTCCTTCTTCCATTATTTGAGGCTTCTGGTTCTGCATAAATTCAATCAAAATTGAGCCCTGTTTATCTATATTATGCTTCATAATATCTGACATGTCCCTATTAATGAGCAGTTGTTCCATTATCAGGATGTTGGCTGTATGCTGCTTAGTTAATATGTTTACCAGTTTTTCACTTAAGAAGCTTTTTGATATTCCTTATTACTCCCCACTGTTACATCCTCAAGTTCTTGATCCTCTCTTCGATCATAATGGGGTTCATGATTGATCTGTTTTAGTCATGCAATAATACCTCTCAAATCTCTAGATACTTCTATTGCTATTTTACTTTTTGCCAAATAATTGGAATTGCTCCCATTTTCTGACTATATCTTGTCACTTAAACCCATCAGTATAGAATCTTTATTCCAGCTATCATAATAATTCAAAGTTTCACCACAGTTTTCTATAATCAGGCAATCTGTATCCAACTCCTTACGAACTTGATCTAAAGCTCCTACTTTCACTCCACCTGCACCATGTGCATGAATTCCTTTATTTGTGTTTACCTCCTCTATATCCATTAGGTCTAATTTTATTTTTCCAGTACATGGGGTTGAAGTCTTACTCACACTGGAATTTAACTTATGTTTTACTCTATCTGTATGCTCCGTTATTTTGGATTGTTTAAAACTTCTTTGTCTCATGATAGGCTAATCTATTATTAATTTATTAGAGGAAGTACTTTGTGTATTCTGCATCTTTTGTTTTCTAGTTTTCACCATTTTTTACCAACCTTGTTATAGCACTTAGCAGACACTAAACAAGCACTAATGAGACAAAAGAAAAATTAATTTAAGTTACTAACAAATAGAAGTTAGATACACCAGCTAAAAAATCCAACAGATAACAAGACAAATATTCAAATAGTACTTAAGATTTAGGGGACAACAAGGGCGGCAGTTCAAAAAACCAAGATCTTCCACCAGTATATTCACTCAAGCTGCACTTGTTCCACAATATCCCCTGTAAGTTATTGGCAAGATTAAGAAGCATTTAAGCTTTTAAATTAAGTTTCTTCTAAAGTGTTCTTTATATCTTCCTTTTCAGTTCTTTAATTTGTATGAGTTTATTCATAATTCTCTCCTTATTTAGATCAAGCACTGTTTTTGCACTTTGGATCAACCACACAATCCCTTGGAAAATATTTTCCTCTCCTATCACAGGAACTTCTGACTTATTTAATTTGATGAAACTTTTCCCTGGAGAAAATCTTAAAGGAAATAAGGAATGTAATCAGTAATAATCAACAATATTCAGTGAACAAATATTTTACTCTGTTAAAATTCCACTCTGTTTTTAAAATTAAATAATATTGACTGTGAAATTACTAGTGTTTGTGTACCAGTCTATCTCTGTAACCCCCAGGTTCATAAATCAACTATATCTCTTCAATATTATGACAGCAGTAATATAATATAGAATTGGCATGAGTATGACATTAAAACAAATAAGAAAATAAAAAAGAACTATATAAAACTAGTAATATAGAAGTGCTTACTTAAGATTCATTTTATCTCCCACTTTACTTTATTTGTTTAAAAGAAAGATTCTTATCATCTCCATGTCAGCTTAGCAGCTTATACCAACACAAGATACTTTTCCTTTAGTAACATGCTATGAAATCAAAGTGATTCTCTGTCCTCACTACTCGTAATTCACAGCTTGCAGCTTGAGGATTCCTCTAGAATGGCACTTCTGAGTAGCAAAACACCACACATGCGCATTAAATAGCCAAGCCCCCTGACCTAAGCCTGTGAACTTCAAAGAGGAAAACAGAGTGTCTATTAAATATCTAATTAATTTACAAGTAAAAGTTCAACAAATTTTTCAGGTTGAACTATTAACTGTGTCTGGTTATATATATCTACTATGTATTCTGACTGTCGCTTAAAACATTTAGCTATGTGAACCATAAACATTTAACCACTCCATAAAATTTATTCAGCACTTCAGCACTTCAGTACTTCCTTTTAAAACTAAGAAGACTCTCCCATTTCTCCAATTCTCCAGTTTTATGCCTTTCTAACTTTCTGTGTTCTGACTTCTACTTTTCATCCTCTGTTCTCTTTCTGCACCATCTGGCATCCCACGGCGCTTTCTTCTAAACCTTTTACCAGGCTCCGCTGCCTCCATCTTCAGCACTCTAGGCCTGCAAGGGAAAGAAAAGACGGCAACAGGTGGAAAACCCAGAGACGGCCGCACAAGATGTCCTGGTAAAAAGCTGTTCCTCAAGCAGGAAATAAGCAGTACTTAGGTGGCATACCTTTCCTGGATAAAAAACTTGCTTTAGAACAGCTTCTGCTCTGTTGGCTTCTCCACAACCTGCTAGCGTGCAGCGGTCTGTCTCCGGTCACAATCCAGTCCAATCTCCTTCCAGCAGGGGAGAGGAGGATTGAACATCTCAAAGGATATTATCCTCTTCCAAGGAGGGATCGTAGTGTACTCCACACTGTTGCCACTGCCTGAGATGTCTCACATGGCATTGCAGTTGGAGTCACTCAACAGGGGATGGGATATGCTTCCTAATGTCAGCATGCGTGCACTCACAGCATGCATGCATACCCTAATGCCCTTTCCAGTGCCATCCTGGAGGAAAGAAGATAAAAGCAGGAGAAAAATCCCTAACCAGTAAAGGATGGAGGCCAGCTTGTACTGAATATGGACTCCAGAATGGCTTAATCAACTGTGATGGTGTTAACCTGGAGGTAAGACATGAGAGCTCAAAGGATGGGGAAAGCTGAAACATAGAAACAGATGAAGTAAAGAAAAAATATTTTACATCCAAAGTGTCAACACTGAGGCTTTATCTTGCACTAAGCACATGGAGAAGGTGGATGACTGGGCTGGAGAGGCTGGCAAGATGTGAATGGGTCTATGCAGAAGACCCTGGAAAAAAGTGAATCACATTTCAGTGGACTGCTGATTTAAATCCAAGAGGAACAGACTGGAATTGCTATGATTCTTGTCAGGTACATTAACTCAAGTCATGCAGCATAAATAAAATAACAGACAAAACAAATGAATACAAGTAAAGGATGACACATTTCAGCATTTACGGAATACTGTAGTGCAGTACTTTTGCCAGTACAGTTTTCAGTACAGACCCCTGTGTAAATGTCTTACAAGGTAGAACACATGAGTCTGTTTTTAGGAAGTGATATGGCGGGCATTTTGACACCTTCAGAGTCAATCTCTTGTTGTAAACAACAAGAGCACTTTCAATCACCATTAATGTTCAACAAAACAAAGATGATATTTCTAACATAACTAAGAGCCTGCAGGCACAAGAGATGAGTGATCCAGTGTTACAGTTTTTCCTGGATCCTCTAGTTATTATTCCAGTTTATCTTTATGATGTCCCATTCTGCATTTTCCTTTCAGTGCACTGCGAGCCATTTCAGAGACCCGTGCATCACTGTTGAATTTTTACTACAAGCTTTTCTTTAATTGCTTACTGTGTACAGTATGTTTTTGTTTTCATAGAACATGGTAAGGTTCTTGGCTTTGCTACTTATAGATTAGATTTGGCTTTTTATCCCTTTCAAGGCCTTATAAAATGTATAACTCAATGTCTGGTGAATAGTGCTGCTTGTGCAAACTTTAGTTTGGCCTTTCTCAGTGCCCCCCCTCCTCAGTAGAGGTGCCAGGAAGTGTTACAGGAATAAAAGGCCCAACATAAAGAGAGTAATTACCTACTCCAACACATGGAGAGTGTGAACGGTAGTATGAAGGAGAGGAAATGCCCCCTGTGATAGAAACCTCTGAGGAACTATGGGTACTGAACTGCCCTTCCTCTGGGAATATTATGAGGAGATAATCCTAAAGGCTTGTCTGATTTCCTGTTCTGGATTTGGAATGTAGGTTTTGAAATATGACGAGGTAAATCTTCCAAGCATTTTAATGATATGGGCAGGAATGTTATTTTGAGAGGCTGAAGAAGCTGCTGTGATCTGGAATGAATGACCTATAAAAGAAATGGAAATGAGTCCAAGTCATTGTAATAAATTTACAACCCCCCCTCAAATGGGGGCTTGCTTCATGGCCCATTCACCCATCTTGCTCACATCCTTGGACCACCTCCCAATTCCTGCCAGGGCCCCCAGATCTTATACCCAGACTCACCACCACATCCCATGTCCAGAATGTGCCCTGAGGGTGCCAAAAGCCTTTGACCATCCCCTGCATGTTTGCTGGTTTTGGTAGGGGCCAGAAAGAGTTAGAGTGTGGGCCTCCAGCATTCAGGCAGGATGGTGTGCCTGCCTGCATGCAAGAAAATGTGCCTTTGGCTTCCAACCACCTCTGTGGTTAATGGATGGCTCCTTCAGTGGTCCTGGTCCCTGTAAGTTGCAGGGTGTGGCCGAGTATTCAGGTTGGACTGGAGAAAGCCATTCATTTAAATAAAATAAAGAGAGCCACATGCATTGGTAGTTCTGGCCTGGTATCATAAATATTAATGAGATGTCCATTAATATTCACGAAGGGGTCAGTGTTACAAAAAGCTGCACGTTTTGGGGGTGCTGCCATTTGTTAAAAATGTAAATATCAGTGTATTAAGGGCAGCACCACCATGGACATTAAAGGGGTTTCTATTTAAAGGATGAAATAATTTAAATAAAAATAATTTCTGGTTGCACTAGTACCAACAATGGGACTCACATGATTTGCCTTTCTGCTGCCTGAGGTCACTAAATTACATTGGCAGTGACAGGCTAAGGACTGAGAGAAAGTGATTAAACTGGGCAGCATTTAGAAGGGCACAAAGAGGACTGTTGAACTGTGGAGCAAATAAATAAAAAGAGTTTATTTTATTTTTTATTTATTTCGTTTTTTGTTGACCGGGTAAGTGCACTAGACAAATCCTGCCTATTTTCAGTCACGACCCGGGGGAGGGGGATACAGATGAATGCCAACTGACCTTGAACCAGATTAAGCTGTTGGTGGTATTTTTAGTTTAACCTGGCTGCACCAGAATTCTAAAGTGGGTTATGTGATGATCTGCAAGGGAACTGTGTGAATTAGCAGCCATTTTAGTGCAGCAACAGCCAATCAGAAATCCAGGATTCTAAAGAAAGGAGTACTGGGACAATGCCAGAGAGACATGGGACACTGCAAAGTGCTTATGGTGAAATTACAGTGACCTAATTCAGGCACCAAAACAGGGATCCTATTGTGCATTGAGTGAGGATTATGAATATTCATTTTGGGGACTGACAAGCAGGTTTAGACAATCAGTGTAGGAGCAACAAGTAGCTTTAGCCAATTAGGAGCCTCAGATGGACTCCATAAAAGATAATGTTTTCCAAGCTGTGCAGCGTTCAAGTGGGAGCCCCCCACATGGGTGGGAGCTTAAGCCCTTGGCTCCAGAATGGGCCTAGCAGTCCAGTGCAAGGCCCTTCACAGGGGAGAGGGCTTTTCTTCAGCCAAAGAGACAAGCGGCTGCAGGCAACAGAATTGCTAGCCCATTGGCTGCTAGAGATTGTCCTCCAGTGCTGGCAAGCACCTTTCCACGTTTTGGGAAAACATGGGTGAACCTGAACCATCAGCTGTGAGACAGCTGCACCTACGTTCTACCTCAGCAGTGCTGAAGAAAGCCTGAAACCTCAGAGAAAAGAAAGCAATTCTGGAAGTGATGTGAGTGAGCAAACTGCTTCTGACAAGTGCAAGTGTGGGAATCGTTGAGGGGCAGAGAAGACTAAGGGTTTAAAATGTGACTGTCTATCTGCACCTTACATTTAACCACAGCATAGAAACGATGAACATCCACTTAGTGACCAGAGAAGGGTCCAATTTAAGTATATAAATGTGACTGATTTAATAAGTGCCTGCAGGACTAAATGGGGAGTATTCAGAGGGCTCTTCCTGATAATGACTGAGAGGGCTAGTGATGTTCTGAATGTTCATTGAAGAGTTGCTAACACCAGCGGAAGTCAAAAGAGACTGTTCAAGTGTTTAAGATGTCCAGGTTGGAGCTGGTAAAGCCAGCACTGCCAAGATGGACTGAGACTTTTGTGAAACATGCTTGAGAGAAGCTGCAGTAACTGTTTTGAATTGCTAAGTCAAGATACAGAGTTGCAACAGAAAATTAGTTTGATACGAACTGTGAGTAATCAGGTCACCCTAGCCTTAGGGTGAAAGTACCCATCCAACTATTTGAAAGTTGAGAAGACCATGGCAGTCACACTGGCCCACGGTCAAAGTGACTAAGATAAATGTGCTAATAAATATATGTGCTCAATGCAACGCAACCATCGTAGATTAGGCCTGAGACACAGCCTGGTACTGTGTCACTTAGGGCGCTGCCATATGCATTTCCCCCCAGTGGTAAACGCATGATGTGGGGTTGAGAAGTGCCAACCCCAGTCCCAGCCTGGGCATTCAGTAAAGTGAGTTAAGCCCAGAGAGGAGCACTGCTGAAAGAAGTCAAAGTGTTGTTCCACTTGCAAAAGCAGTAAGAGCTCTGTAGTCAGTTTTGTGTTTCCTGCCTGCAAGCCTTTGCCAGCATTTTAACCTCCAGAGATACAGCCCACCTGCTGAAAGCACTTACAGTATTCCTGCCTTGTACAGACCAATGATGACATAGCAAACTATTAGTAATGCAGGGTCCAGCTCCAGCCCTGTACTAAAAGGAGGGACTTGTAAATAGTTAAAGGTTTTCACGTTTGTAGTCCACAGTCAGTGTGTGTTTAAAAGCAAAATACAAGCTAAATTAGTTTTCCTTTTAAGGATCTAGTCTAGCTGGCCAGCAACAGCTGCACCAAACAACAGGCCTGCACCTTAAGAACTTTAGGTTAATATGTGAGATTGCGTGTTCTTGCACAGTTTGGGGACTGATACCAGTGTAGGTGTTTGCTACTGTTTTTCTGCTAATTGTGTCGGCTTTCTAATTGCAGCTAACCAAATAGATAGCCAGGAATCTGACTACCTCAGAGGTTGGTGGGTGTCCACTGTGATTAATTCCTAAAGATAAAAAGCTAATGAGTATGTGATTTATGCCAATCAAACCAATCTAAACCAATTACTCAAATCAAACCAGATGTGATTATTGTAATTAGCTTAACCTCTACTCTAATTCACCCTTCCTAAACCCCACCATGTAAACAAATTGTTGTTTGGTGTTTTTTACATAATCTTGTCTTGTGAGCATATTAGTAACCAGTCATTAATTACAACATGATTTAAATGTGGGGCTTTGAACAATGAATCATGATTGGGGTAGCATATTGTTAATGTGGGTAGGTACAGCATCCCAGAGGGTTGCACCAGATCTAAAGCTAGCCCACTTAAAAGTATACTCTGGGTGGAGGCACTGTGCAATTTTATTATCTTGGGAAAGAACCTGTTTAAAGTTACAGTATGAACCCATGCCCCTCAACCTTGTACTGGGCCCACAAGGCAGGGGTAGTGTAACCTTTCAAACACACAGTGCCAGTGTTACAAATTTCTTACATGAATAGGAAACAAGATAAACAATCAGCTGCAGCATTCACAAAACCAGGAATGTGAAAGCATTTAATGATAAAGTTTTGGTATAGCAATAACCAAGTCAGCCTCTGCATGAACTGCATGATGGAATGAGATGAGGATCTGCATTTATTAATATACTGACTGTAGCTTGCTTATCTATGAATATTGAGATGGTTTTGTGGGACCAGCAATGGCCCCTTGTGAAAGCAACAGCTACTATTGGGTGAATTTTGAATAGAGAAGATGTCTTTGAAAAGTCCTGGATGCTATATATGTCTTGGAGCCAAGGAGCAACAAACTAGGAATGTTCAAATACTACAGCAAAGCCTTAGTTGGGAGAAGCATCAGTGTATATTCTGGGATGAAGATCTGGGGATGGATCCTTGTAAAATAGAACAATTGTTCCAGTATATTAGAAAATGGGACCACATTGCTAGATCAGATTTGGCTGCATCTGCAATAGTGATATGATGTTGTAGCTCACAGATGAAGCCAGTGTCTAGAGATATGAGATAAATGAGCAACCCTGAGGAATGAATTACATAGGGAAATTGAGATACCCCAATAGTGAGAGGAATTCATGCTTGGTACAGGACCAGTGAATGGAGAAGGGTTCAGCGAGAGCCTGGATCCTGTCGAGTTTATCAGTAGGCAGTCAGGCTTCCATGCATATTGGCTCCGATGCACTAATGGGGCAGAGTGACTACGCATGCATATCTGGGGGACGCAACCACTCCGCACCCTATGCACCCCACCCCTTGTGGGATGCTCTAAGAGGGCTGTGCAGCACAAGTGCCCGATCTCCCTGCTGCTCAAAGAGCAATGCGCCGGGGGTGGGTGAGGGGCGTGCCAGCAGTATGCGCCATGCACCAAGGTGTGTAGTGCTGGCCATGGGGGTGCAGATGGGTGCACAGACCACACCAGGAAGAACCTTGCTGTAAGCCTGATATGCACCCCCCACACCCATCAGTGGACTGGCTGCCAACACCCAGGATCACAGCAGCCTTGCCCCCACCATGTCCGCCAGACACCGCCTGACCCAGCACACAGGTGTGCAGCCCCTACAAGGCACCAACCCTCACAGTGTCCTGGGGCACAGGGACATTGGCCCACATATGGTGCCCCCCCAACTACACAGCCATCCCACCCGACACCATCTGCTCTGGCATATGAAAGGGTACAGTCCTTCCCCCCACCTCCAGGCACACCACTTTGGTGCCCCATCAAGGATGAGCCAACGGCATACCCACCTCTCACCCTTGTAGCCGCCGGCCATCAGACATCTGCAGGGCACACTGCCAGCTCACTCTCCTCCATTCAAGGGATCTGGTGCGGGACCCAGTCCAGGCAACTTATTAGATGCCCAGCTGGACCTGTGACCCTGGCCTTGGCTGCACTGCAGAGTCCAATGCACTGAGGGGCTTGGATACTGATAGGTGGCCAGTGGTCTTGAATGAGACAGGTGTGCACCTGTCCATAGATGCGGAGCTCTGCTGGTGGGTATTGCACCTCTGGTGTATAGCACCCATTGAATCCAATTCAATGCCAAGGAACTTGACAGTCCTAGATGGACCAAGTGTTTCTCTTCAGCTAAGGGAAATGCTAACTCATGAAAGAGACCTGTGAGCGTAGAAATGCTAGTAGCTGGCGGAGAATCAAGTGGCTCAATTAGTAGGAAGTGATTTAAGAAATGAATCCCAGCTAGACGGTGGCCAACATTGAGAAATAGCCAACAAAGCATCTCTGAAAATATATTGAACAGTTTGGGGCTGCTTCTGCAACCAAAGGTTAGACAAACGGCAAAGTAGTAGCGTTCTTCCCATTTGATACCATAGAGTTACCAGAGGGATTGATCAATGGGCAGCAATTTAAAAGCATCCAAGATGTCTGCCTTTGAATGCCAGAAGCCAGGGCTGAATCATTTAATGGTGGTGATGGTCTCATCAATACGAATGTATAAGAAAGAGAAGTCATCCAAAGGAACAAATAAGTTAATGCTGGAAATAGACTAAAAATGAAGAGCTGATAGATCAATGATCAGTCGTTTCTTGCCTGAAATCTTTCAGGAAGTGACATCAATAGGGCTAATCCCATAGGAGGGAAATGATAGATGCTCGAAAGGACCAATTAGAAATTCTTTTAGTAGTTCTTTTTGCAATAGTTGCTGAAAAACTTCTGGTTTCTTTACAGCAGACTAAATTCTTACACACGAATTAATCAGAAGGAAGGACTGAAATGCCCCTATGAAAGCCTTCGGAGAATCCAGAGATGAGAAAGTCCACTATTTGTTTTGAAGTATGGGAAGCTAGCTCTTGAGCTAAGGCTTAAACATTAATGGGGTAGAGGGATGCGCAAATTGTCATTGCTTTCACTGAGACATAGTTGGACAAATTATTTGAGCACGGGCATCGCTGCAAAAACTGCAGGGGTGAAGAAGTGGATAGCCAGAACCAGAGCATCCTTCATTGTTGAAATTATTGCAAATCAGCCTGTTTCCCAAGTATTTATTTATTTATTATTTAATTAATTATTGGAAGGAATCAGATATAACCTTTGAGCACAAGTGCTAATTTGCAAAGGTTCCACGTCAGTGAGTTACAGAGAAATTATCATCACATTTGGAGCATCATCAGTGGGTTACAAAGAATTTTCAGCAGATTTTGAGCATTGTCAGATAAGCAAAGATATTAAATACAAATACAATCATGATTATATGGTTATGATGCAGAAGAGCTGGACATTGTATCTGAAGGAGTTAGAGTATGGAGGTGCTTGTAGATGCAGAAGGCAAGTATTGGGGGAAGGGGCATAGTGAAAGCAGCAAGGTGAGGAGTAAGTCAGGTAGGGTGGGGATGGAGGTGTAGTAGTGGGGAAAAGGGTGATATCTGGGGGTGGGTGGAGGGATTTCTCAACTGAGGTCAGAAGGGAAGTGGGTGAAGCAGTGAAGATGTTAGTCGTAGCACCAACACCTCGAGTCGAGGATAAGCTCATCTCTCAGGGCAGCCTTGAAGTGGGAGAGTTTTGTTAGTCCAGTGATTGTAGGAGGGAGCTCATTAAGCCATAGGGTGGCGTGGTTTGCAAGAGAGCACTGCCTCAGGCTGGTGTCACCTCTGGGGACAATAAGGGTTTGACTAGTTACATTTCTAGCAAGATACTGGTTTGAAATAGGACAGAAGACTGCACTGATAGCTGGGGAGGTAAGTCCAAGCCATGAGGCCAGTTTGGAATTGGGCCTGCAGGATGAGCCAGTTTGATCATATAGGGTGCAAATGTGAGTGAGTCTTTCCACTCCCATTACAAACCAGCAAGCTTTATTTAGGGCGACCTAAACCCTTTCAAGAGTTGTAGTGCAAGCAGCCCTGCAGATGGGTAGACCATAATCAATGAGGGGAAGGATAGTGCTAGAGACAGCCAGCTGTCAGGCTTCTGGCATAAGATTCATTTTATGCCTATATAGTGCTCCAATTTTCCTGTTTGCAAGGTTAATAATTTTTTCTATGTGCTCGGAGAAGGTCAGGGCATCATCTAATGTGACTCCCAGGTACCTGAAGGAGTGTAAATGTTCTAGGGTGTCTCCAAGGGCCCTGCAGACAGTCAGTAGTGGGGTTTTATTTTTGAGGTGCTGGCTAGTGAATGTCATTGTTTCTGATTCTTTGTAGTTGAGTACAAGCTTGTTTTGTTGGAACCAGAGCTTAAGGATGTGAAACTAGTTTGCATAGACCTAGAGAGTATCTCCTATAAGGGGTTGCTATCAAAGATAATGGCATCATCTGCATTTAACAACATTCCAGAGTGGGTGCAAGCCTTAGCGAGTCCATTTACAAAGAGACTAAAGAGAAGGGGGCTGAGAATGGATTCTTGTGGGGCCCCAACTAAGACTTAACTACAGTAGCATATGATTGGACACTGTCAATACTTAACTCTTTGGGTGTGACCTGAAAGGTAGCTATGGAAATAGGATACTGATTCAGGGGAGAATCCCATGGTGTTAAGTTTTCTTTAGCAGCAGAATGTAGTTGACAAGAACAAATGCTTTAATGAGGTCCACATATGTGGCCCCGACCAGTTGATCATTATCCAAGGCCTAGGAGTGGTGCTTGATGATGGTCTGACCCTTTGTCATCAGGTGTCAGCAGTCGTCAAGCTGGTCTTTTTTCATCTTAGGAACATTGCTAGGATTAGGCACCTTGTTTTGCCCAGTAACCTTCCTGTTTTGGTCCACGCCTTTGTGACATCTTGCCTTGATTACTGTAACTCCCTCTACTTAGGGCTTCCTGGGATTGATTGATATCTGCCGCCTGCAGCTAGTGCAGAACGTGGCAGCATGTTTGTTGACTGGGGTATCAAGAAGAACTCATATTACCCCTGTGCTACACAGTCTGCACTGGCTGCCTATTCAGTGGCGGATCACCTTTAAGGTAGGTCTATTGACTCTCTGAAGTGTAAAGAAGTGTAAAGAAGCGGCTCGAAGAAGACTCCACAAGATAAGTGTCTGTGGACATAACTACTGCTTTCTCGAACCTTTTGTTATTAATTTTTGGTGGCCTATTGGGCTTTGGTGGTCCTGGGCTGGGGTCTCAAGCAGTGGGGGTGAGTGGGATTGGCTAGAAGGCTGGTCCTTTCTTCTCTCCTCTATGATCCTGGGGAGGTTGGCCGAAGGGCCTTCCCCCCCTGGTGTAGTAGTAGTGGGTCTCTATCCCCTTTGGACTGGCTGGTTCTTGTGATCTGTTGATTGTTTTAATCTTGTTTTTATTTAGGTGCTGATTAATATTGATTTATTGTACTGTCTGTATTTAATTTTTAGGATTTGTGATGTTTAGTTATTTTGAGGGGAAAAAAAATTTTAAGCAGTAAGAGTGCTTGTTTTCATCTTATTTTCCACCCTTTCGGTCCTGTGAGAGAGTTCCGGCGGGTGGTTTATACATTTTTTCCCTGTAAATATTTATTGTATTTTATTTTAGTTGCCATAGTTGTTTTATTATTTTCTGTCTCGTGGTCGTGAGATGACTGTGGGACTTAAAGTAATTCTTTTGATTGTTTAATTGTTATATTATAATATTGTTTTATTTAGTTTTAGGGGTGGATGGTAGTGTTCTTTATTTACTGTTTATTTGTTTTACTTGGTTTTAATTTTATGAGCAGCCTGATGTGCTTGCCAGTTCCACCAGTTGTCCGTTACTCGATCTCCGCTCTCCGCACCCTCTGCCCCTTCTTCTCCCCCCCCCTTACCATCTCAGGTTTATCATCGGTGTCGGGCTTTGGGGATTGTGTGAAGGGGGAGGCGAGGGGGTGTTGGAGGTTGTGGACAGCGGAGTGAGCATTGCTCTCCCATTGGGGTGGTTAGGCCTCGAAGACGCCCTGGGGCGAAATGGGTTCTGGAGCGTGGTAATTCCACTCTAGTTCCCATACCCAAGGGCACCTCTTCTCTTAGAGGGCAAGTGGTTGGGGACAATTCATCACCCTCGTCCAACTCGGGCGCTGTTGTGCAATGCCAGATCTGTCTGCAATAAGACTGCCCTTATTGCGGACTTTGTTGCCAGGGCAGATCTGGCTTGCATTACCGAGACCTGGTTGGATGGGAATGCGGCCCCAGTTTTAGACGCCGCTGTTCCCACTGGGTTCTCGGTTATACATCGCCCGAGATTGGATCGGGGGGTAGCGGTCTGTTTCAAGACCGAATTGGGCCTAACTGAAGTTCCAGTTGAGGAGGCCAGATCATTTGAGTGCACTGTGGTAGCTGGGTTGGGGTGCAGGATTGCTCTCATCTACCGTCCACCCGGGATGAGAAGCTTTTCCTGCAGGAATGTGTAGATTTCGCCGCTGACATGGCCTTGGAATCTCCAGATTAATGGTGCTGGGTGATTTCAATGCTTGGGTCAACGACGAATCTTCGCTTTTGGTCAACATTTCCTCCAGGTGATGTCATCTTTGGCTTCACTCAGGTTGTTTCCACAGCTACTCAAGGGAGGTCACTCTCTTGATCTGGTCTTCCTCCTGGGGATCGAGGCTTCCGACTTGGTGGTGGAACCGGTCGGCTGGTCTGACCATTACTCAGTTGGATTCAATTTTGTGGCCCCCCTGGGTAGGTCGGCCCCTGTGGAGATGGTCAAATACCGTCCATTGCGGGATGTTGTCCCTGAAGACCTGTTGGTGGTTATTGACCTCTCGTTGTGTGACGAATTGTGCTCTGATCCCGAGCGACTGGTGGTGGCCTATAATGGGGCCATCTCGGATGCTCTGGACCAGATTGCTCCAACCCGTGTTCACCCCCCTTCTGCGCCGTCCCGTCAGCCCGTGGTTTGATGGGGTGTTGAGAGGGTTGCGGAGGTTGGGGCGTAGGTTGGAGCGTCGCTGGAGGAAGACTGCCTCAGATGCCGACCATCTTATTTTGCTAGAGCATTATAAGCTCTATCAAACAGAAATTTCCCGTAAGAAGGCAGAATTCCTGTCCAGGGAAATCTCTGTTGCTCGGAATCGACCGGCTCAGCTCTTCAGAACTGTTGACAGACTGTGCAACCCAGCCTGTAGGCAGGTCCGTCGAGTTTTTACGCAGATTGACTGCAAGGAGATCGCTCGATTCTTTGAGAATAAGGTGGAAGACATTCGGAAGCAGTGTCCCCAACCTCACTCCATGGCTGTTGCAGTTGATTGGGTGTTGTCCCAGAGCCCGGAGTTTCCTGGAGTTCCTATGATCTTCCTGACCTCGTGGACACTATGAGGATTGTCTCTGAGATGCGCCCAACCTGTTGTAGTTTGGATCCGGGTCCCACTTCCTTGATTATAGGATGTAGTGAACTTATTGGCCCAGTCCTTGCTTGGATAATTCGGTGTTCTTTGGAGATGGGAGTTTTCCCCAGCTCTCTGAAAGAAGGGGTGGTGACTCCCCTCCTGAAGAAAGCTTCCTTAGACCCGAATGACCTTGCCAACTACCGTCCGATCTCTAACCTCCCTTTCATGGGGAAGGTTATTGAAAAGGTTGTGGCGGCTCAACTTGATAACCATTTGACCATCCATAGTTTATATGAGCCTCTCCAGTCAGGTTTTTGTTAGAGGCATAGCACCGAGACTGCTCTGGTTCGGGTGCTCAATGATCTCCTGATGGCGAGAGATCGGAGACACCGCTCTATTTTGGTTCTCCTTGATTTATCATCAGCCTTTGATACTGTGGATCATGGGGTTTTGCTCGAATGTCTGAGGTCCATCTGTGGGCTTTCAGGTGTTGTCTTCAGATGGTTTTCATCTTACCTCCTGGGGAGAACTCAGAGAGTGGTTTCTGGTCTATATTCATCCGGGGCTTTCTCTCTTTCTTGTGGGGTACCTCAAGGTTTGGTGCTTTCCCCCATGTTATTCGCAGTATATATGCTACCCTTCGGAGACATTATAAGACGGTACGAGCTGAGGTTTCATTGCTATGCCGATGATACCCAGCTCTACCTGTCTTTTGCACCTGACCAGGTTAGTGCTATCTCGGTGCTGAATAATTGCCTCGCTGATATCCAAGACTGGATGAATACCAGTGGTTTAAAGTTGAACCCGGGAAAGACTGAGGTTATGGTGGTGGACCCTGGTCACAGGGTTGAGGGTTTAGTGATAGGGTCCCCCTCTGGATTAGTTCTTGGGGTAGACCAGATCCCTACCTCTGAACAGGTGCGTAACTTGGGTGTGGAGCTTGACACTGGCCTGACCCTTCGTTACCAGGTGTCTGCAGTAGTCAAGACTTCATTTTTCCATCTCAGAAACATCTCCAGGATTAGGCACCTGGTTTCACCAGACGATTTGCCGGATTTGGTCCACACCTTTGTGACATCACGTCTTGATTACTGTAACTCCCTATACCTAGGGCTTGCCGGGGTTGATATCCGCCGCTTGCAGCTAGTGCAGAATGCTGCAGCACGTTTGTTGACTGGGGTGTCTAGAAGGTCTCACATTACCCCTGTGCTGCGCACTCTGCACTGGCTGCCTGTACAGTGGTGGATCACCTTCAAAGTGGGTCTTTTGACCTACAAAGCCCTACATGGGTTAGGTCCCGACTACCTGAAAGAGCTTCTGGTGCCTTACACCCCTCTGAGACAGCTTCGCTCAGCTGATGAGGGGTTGCTGGAGATTCCGAGGGTGAATCTGAAGTCTTCCGGAGCCCGTGCTTTTGGCTTTGCGGCTCCCACCCTTTGGAATTCTCTGCCCCGCCAGCTCCGAGAAAGTACAACTGTGGATAGGTTTAAGAAGGCCTTAAAGTCATTTTTATGGAATCAGGCAGTCCCTGCTGTATTTTAAATTGTTTATTTTAAATATTTTATTTGTTGCAGTGTTATTGTTTGTATGGTTATGTTGAATGTAATGATGTTTTGTACAGCGCCTTGAAATACTTGAAAGGCTCTTGATTAAATAAATTTTATTATTATTATTATTATTTATTAAAAAGCCCTACACGGACAGGGTCCTGATTACTTGAAAGAGTTTCTGGTGCCCTTCACCCCTCTGAGACAGCTCGGCTCGGCTGATAAGGGGTTGCTAGAGATTCCGAGGGTAAGCTTAAAATCATCGGGTGCAAGTTCCTTTGGGTTTGTGGCACCTACCCTCTGGAACTCTCTGCCACGTCAGCTTAGGGAGTGTTTAAGCGGGCTCTTAAGACTTTTTTGTGGGGGGAAAGCCTATTCTGTATTTTCTTGATTTTATTGTATTTTATTGTATACTGTTTTTACTTTGACTGTAAAGCGCTTTGAAATATGAAAGACACTATAACAAATAAATGTTATTATTACATTATTATTATTATTATGTAGTTTATAAGTTAAATAAGAGCTGTGCTGGTGCTGTGACACTTTTGTAAGTCATGCTGCTGGCTGCAGAGTAAGTTGTATTTGTTAAGATAGTCAACCAGTTGGTCAGAAACAATTCTTTCTAATGCTTTGGACAAGGGTGACAGTATAGAGATGGGTCTGTAGTTGACAACTCTGGTGTGATCGCCCCCTTTGAGTGCAGGAGTTATGACTGCAGCTTTCCAGATTTGGGGGAATTGAGAGTATTGAAGGGAGAAGTTGAAGATCTTTGTGAGGGGGTTGCTAGTTCCTCCAAGGACTCAGCTAGCAGCTTCATAGTGATTGTATCACTCCCCACCCTTGTTTTACCTAGTACCCGTTTAACATATTTTTAGAATTTCTCTAGGGGTGATGCATTTGACATAGAAATTAGGGTAGTCTAGGTTGTCCTGTATGGGGTAATTGCTGCTGGTACCAGCAGGTATTGAGTCTGCAGGTAAAACTGAACTCAGGTCAGTAAAGGCACTATTGAGGGCATTAGCAATATCTGCCAGAATGCTGGAGACTCTATCATCAGTTATGAGTAGTGACAGGGGAGGATCTATCATTGCCGCCCAGTAGGTCCTTCAGTTTTCCCAAGAATCTGCGGCCACTGCCCAGGTTGCATTTTTGCTGTTCTTTACAGTAAGCTACCTTTGCTTGTCTGACTGCACCCACGCACTTGTTGCGTGCCTCTCAATACTTTACATGGCAGCCTGGGAGCCAGAGTTCTTTACTTTTCTCCATAAATTATTCCAGGCCCATATTAGAGACAATAGGTGTGGTGTCATCCAACTGGCAGATGCAGCTTTTATCATCCACTTTCAGATAGGGGCAAATTTGTCACAGGCTTCATTAAAGTGTGTGATCAGGAAGTCAAGCGCTGAATCAGCATCAGGAATAGCATTCAAGTAACTCCAGTCGGTTCACTTGAGATGTGCCTTAGAGTCTGCAACCCATTCTCTATGTAGTACCCTGTGGGAGATAAGTTTGGGGGGTAGGGTATTGCATGGGGCTGCCCAAGTGCACTGGATGGGTGAGTGGTCACTAATAGCATCAGGCAGAACTTGGATCCTAGCTAGCTTTTCTGGGTGCATGGTAAGGATCCAGTCTATTAAGGATGTAGTGCCTTTTCTATGGTTAATTCTGGTGTGGTTCTGCACCATATGCCTGCCTCATCTATCCAAGTTGGGATAAGCAAGAGTAATATGGTTAGAAATCATGCTGGTCAGTCTTGTGGAGGAGAAGGAGGAAGGAACTGATTCAACTGATTAATCCTTCTTAGGTAGACTGGATGATGAGGGGATGTCAGAAACTGACAATAGATAAAGAGAGGCAAGATGAGCAAAGGAACCACAAAAAGGTACTATAGTGTAGTGGATAAAGGCACTAAGCTGCAAACTTGTAGACCTGGGTTTAAATCCCATCAGCCCCCACTTGCATACTGTGTGACCCTGAGCAAGTCACTTAACTGCCTTGTGCTCCCAGGTCCAACCTGGAAACATGACCCAGCTTAGTGTACCTTTTCTGATTAAACAATGTTCCCTTTCCCTAAAGGGAAGAAATGAGCTTTTGCCAAGTGAAATGATGACAAAATACCTCATTGTCTGGGATGGCCCATTTCAGCTTAGTATTGAAATGAGTTAAGGCAGCTGCTACTTTTGCAGAGAAGTAGTGATGGTAGTAACATAAATGCAACCCTTGTATCTAATGCCTAGATCTACTAGGAGATATAGATATGAGTCCAGTTCTTCATGCCTGGAAGGAAATGCGAGCAAACAAAATCCTGATACAAGATGAAGGCAAAGACAAATTTGGCAATAGCTTCTTCATGAACCTAGGGTCTTCCTGTTTTAATACTACAGAAACATCTCCACAGGATACTATTCTGTTTTCAATGGTGTCATGGGATAAAATAAGAAGAGAGATCAAATTAATGTCCTTTTCCTCTGTGATGTTCTTGTGAAGGTGACTTGGGATGAGGTGTACAGGATACATATTCATTCATTCATTCATTCATTCATTCATTCATTCATTCATTCTTTATTTTTAAAAGGCACTTTTCTCATAACCAAAGCACCTGTACAATACAGAAAACAATAAATAGACCAAATTTAAAACTAACATAAGTCATTAAAAGCTATACTAAAAAGATGTGTCTTCAAAGCTCCTTTAAAGCTTTGGACAGTCGGGCAATTTCGCACCTGATGAGGTAGAGAATTCCACAGGGTCAGGGCCATAAAGCTAAATGATCTAGCCCCTGAAGTTTTTAAATGAACCCTGGGAATCTCTAGCAATCCCTCGTCAGTGGATCGGAGGGGGGGAGAGGACAGCAGGGGCACAGCAGCTCTTTCAGATAAGTAGGTCCCTGATCGCTTAGGGCTTTATAGGTCAGCAAACCAACCTTGAAGGTGACTCGCCAGAACACTGGCAGCCAGTGCAGTCCACAGACCACAGGCATTATATGGCTGGATCTAGAAGATCCAGTCAACAACCTGGCCGCCGCATTCTGCATTAGTTGCAGACGGCGAAGTTCAACCCCTGGTAGCCCCAGGTAAAGAGCCTTGCAATAGTCAAGGCGGGAGGTAACAAAAGCATGGATCAACGTTGGAAGATCCTCTGGAGGAACCAGGTGCTTCACCCGGGCGATGTTCCTCAGATGGAAAAAGGAAGTTTTGACTACCGCTGACACCTGAGATTTAAACATCAAATGGTCATCAAATACTACACCCAGATTCTGCACCTGGTCTGAGGTCGTCAGCTGGATGCCCCCAAGCCATAAGCCTGAGGGTGATCCATCCAGCAGACCCACCTCACAGCGACCCTTGTCCACGACCAACACCTCAGTTTTCTCCGGGTTTAACCGCAGCCAACTCCCATTCATCCAGTCTTGGATCTTGGCAAGGCAGTTATTAAATACTGAAAAGGCAGCATCCTGGCCAGGCACAAAAGACATATACAGCTGGGTATCATATATGGCGGAGGAGTGGTCAAGGAAGAAGTACCTGAATCTTGATGAGTTGGCATATCTGAAGTTGATGGTGCACTGCAGGAAGGAGGAGTGCTAGGCATGACCACCTCTTCTTGAGAATTGCTGGAGGATAGGAGGGTGGCAGAAGAAGTTGAGGTCAAAGCCAGAGTAAACTGCAAGGGAAGGCGAGCTTCAAGTAAGGTGATATGAGACTGTAGATCAGATACTGATGTAGCAAGCTGAGCTATAAGGTCTTGTATTTTAGAAAAGGCAGAAGAGGCTAGTTGAAGGACTGGCTGGTTAGGAACAGCAGTTTTGACATGCTGAGATTTAGCTGCTACAAATAAATCAAATAATTATTGCTTTCGAGCTGCTGCTGAGTAGGAAATACTAAGGTTCTGAAGTTTGGAACTCAGGCATGGAACAAGCCAGTCTTTTAATGAATATTTTTTATTTAGAACATTGTTTGTGTGGAGTTTGCATGCTGGAGGAAATATGAGGGAGCCCTGAATGACCTTCTTCGGCATCAAGAGAAGGGTTGCCAGAAGCAGCAGAAGTCATATTGCCAAACTGCTATGAATAGCAGTGATTAATTACAGTTTGAGGAGAATGAGGACTCCTCCCATCTCTGGTGGATGAAGTCAAGCCCTGTCTATACTTGTGACCTCCTGAAGGTACGAGGTCGGAAGACAGAGTCTGAAACACACTGCTGCTGAGGCTGGAGAAAGAGGAGAAAATAATATGGGAAGCTGCAAGAAGGAGAAATAGAGCTGAAAAGTAGAAGGCATAACAGGAGGGTCTGGCTAGATCCAAGGAAAACTGCAGTCTAAAAGAGGAGACAGGAATGCAGAGAAGGGAAACTAAGG
Source organism: Neoceratodus forsteri (assembly GCA_016271365.2). NCBI lineage: Eukaryota > Metazoa > Chordata > Ceratodontiformes > Ceratodontidae > Neoceratodus > Neoceratodus forsteri. The sequence goes on along the minus strand of CM028131.1, from coordinate 308,000,340 downwards.
AAGAATAAGAGGCATTAGGCTAGAGAGACGCTGTTGCTTTAAGCCTGGTGGTGACATCACTTGTCACTAACCCAGAAGAGAGAGGAGAGTGAGGAGCCACTCCAAAGTGAAATACAATACAAAAGTGCTGCATAAACATGAAAAAACAAAACAAAAGGAGGAGGAACAAGAGGACAAGAGTCAGTAGATATGGGGGGGGGGGGGACGAGCACAGACAATCCAAAAAGTAGCAACACAGAATAGGGATTGGGAAACAAGCAGAGAGACAAAAGCAGATAAGTCAGGAGTAAGAAAGGAAGGAGGGCAGGAGGTGCAGATGAGAAAAAGGGCAGAATAGAGAGCAAGAGAAGACGGTGAGGAACACAGCCGTACAGACCACACAGCGACTCAGTGGTTTGAGATGTACTAAGTGTGGAGGGAAGGGGGAGGCATGTTTAAATTAGGCTGGTGAGAGGAGTTATTCCCCCATACTGAATCATGGGCAAAAGCCCTCCCAAAATATCAGGCTTCTGATTAGTTGAGAAACACTCCATCCCATGTAATTGTTAACACATAATTACATGAGTTGTAATGCCAGCTTGACAGCTAGTCAACTCACAATTTATCCAAAAGGATATCCACACAGGCCTTCAGTTACAAATCAAGAGGTAGACACTTTTTATAAAAACATATGGAAAACCCCAATCAGCAGGATGTTTATTTTTTTTCTTCCCCAACCCCCTGAGTTTAGAATACCTTTTTCCAAAATATTTCGGTATTCCAACAGATTCTGTACACCTCCTTTTTGTACTTCTATTGTTAATTATCATATCCTCATCCAGGATTGTGGGTTGTGTGCCTTGCCCCTTCCCACTATACTTGACCCCATCTACTCTATTGTTTCCCTTCCTCCCTCCTGTGGGGTCTATAACCTATTCTTTTTAATCAGCTCTAGAATTGGAGTCCATATACTAATAAACTTGTTAATCATATCTAAATTTAGACTGTGTTGCTTCTCTAGATTAATACAATCAATAAATAAATTCCTCCATAACATAAAATCTGGTGGGGTACTATCCTTCCAGGATCTGGCTATACATAGAAACATAGAAACATAGAAGTTGACGGCAGATAAGGACCGCAAGGCCCATCCAGTATGCCCATTTTTCCTACCTTATGAATGTGCCATAGGCCTTTACTCTGTCAATGACCAATCTATTCATACTCATCTGTATTGCTCCCTTATGCTTATCCCATGCCTGTTTGAAGCCCTGCACTGTATTCATATCCACCACTACCTGAGTTAGGCTGTTCCAAGCATCCGCCACCCTTTCAGTGAAAAAGATCTTCCTCACATTGCCCCTTAATTGGCCTCCCTCTAATCTAATGCTGTGTCCTCTTGTCCTGCTATTTTTCTTATATTGAAACATGTTAGACTCTTTCACCTTGTTAATGCCCTTAAGGTGTTTGAATGTTTCAATCATATCACCGCTTTCCCTCCTTTGCTCTAGGGTGTACATATTGAGCTTCTTTAATCTGTCCTCATATGTTTTCTGATGCAGTCCCTGCACCATTTTGGTTGCCCTTCTCTGGAATGCCTCCATTTTGTTAATGTCATTGTGAAGGTGCGGCCTCCAGTACTGCACACAGTACTCTGTGATGATGATGCCCAAGTCTCTTTCTTCCCTTGTGATTGCCAGCAGCTCCCCTCCCAACCTATAGGTGGCTTCAGGGTTTATCTTCCCTATGTGCATGATCTTACACTTCTTTGCATTAAACCCCAGTTGCCACTCTTCTGATCATTTTGTTAGTTTATCCAGATCTCCCCATTCTGCCCACCCCATCTGGATCATCTACTCTGTTGCAGATCTTGGCGTTATCTGCAAACAGACAAACCTTACCCTCCAGTTCATCTGCAAGCACCAATAAAGATATTGAAGAGGACTGGCCCCAGGACTGATCCTTGAGGTACCCCACTTGTGATTTGCATCTCTTCTGACTGTATACTGTTTATCACCACTCTCTGTTTTCTGCCCATCAACCAGTTTGCCACCCAGTTGACCAACTTCTGACCCACCCTGAACCTACCCAGCTTATTAATCAATCTTCTATGTGTAACAGTATTGAAAGCTTTGTTGAAGTCAAGGTAGGTGATATCACCTCCACTCTGGTTACCCAGTCAAACAAATCTATGAGATTAGTTTGACAGCGCCTTCCTGTTGTAAATCCATGCTGTCTTGGATCCTGTGCTCCTAAATTCTATGAGATTAGTTTGACAGGACATTCCTGTTGTAAACCCATGCTGTCTTGGATCCTGTTCCTGTTGCTCACATTAATGAATGCGATATTTAATATTTTTTGTAGATGGCTTATTGGTAGGGATTGGTAACTTGAAAATCCTTGAAGGCACAGCTCATTCTCAAAATATATTTTTATTCCCTGAATCTTTGTTAATACGTCAATGACATTTTCCCATATTGATTTTGTTTTTGTACAAGTAAACATAATATATATCAAGGTTTCTCTCTGGGTACCACATCTATTGTACATTTATGATATCCCTAGGATCATCCTAGTAAGCAGGTGGGGTGTATAGTATATTCTATGAAACACATTAAAATGTATCTGATTTAATCTATTGTTGCGGCCAACCATTTATTATTTAAAATGTTATATTGGAGTTCCTTATACCAACTTTTTTTCAATTTATCTAAGAGAGTTACTCTCTGAATCATTGTACTCTTATAGATTTTAAATATCATTTTATTGTTTTGATCCTCATTAGAAATCCAAGTCTTTGCTGTAATTTATGGTTTAGTTAACATTCTCCCTACCAATTTATCATAGTTTGTTCTTATTTTTAAATAATTAAACATTTCTGTCTCAGGGAGGTCATATATAACCATGAGCTGTGCAAATGTACTGAAGTTCTCACCCTCATATAAATCACCTAAGTCCCATATTTATATTGTACTTTTCCCAAAGGGTTATTCCCCTGCTGCTTTGCATAACCAGAACTCTCTAGAGATAATAACTTGGCTGTCTATATTTATTCTTATATTTTCTTTCATTTCTTTATGATATATGATCCAAGAAGTGAGAGCGGCTCTAATACATGGGTTTGTTATTTTCTTTATCTCATTCCTACCATAGAATTTATATTGATGGTGATAACGTCTTCCATTCTCATTTGTTATTCTTTCACTTTCAGTCCACCATGGAGTATTTTCTGAGTAATAGTCTATGTTGTGACATATTATTGCAGTTTGTTGATATCCCATAATATTAGATAAGTTAAACTCTCCTTGATCTTCTCTTGCCATTAACTTTCGAGTTGTCAACCTGGGTTTTTTGTGTTTCCATAAAATGTGTGTATTATCTTCTCTACACTTTTAATCTGTTTACTGGAAATAAAATGGGGAGGGCTTGTAAAACATACAAAACTCTTGGTAGAATAGTCATTTTTATTACCTGGACTCTACCTATCAAAGATATTTTGTAAGCATGTCCATTTCTCTGGATCTGACTTTATCCATCCCATTAATTAATCTATGTTATATTCCATTACTGTGTTAGCATTCCCTGTTATAAATAAGTATTTAATTGTATCTACAGCAACCCTTTATCTATTAAAGTAAGGGGACAGGATTTTGAGTTACATACTAATAGTTCTGACTTTGTCCAGTTTACTTTGTCCCCAGATAAATTTCAAAAACAGTTATTATATCCATAATGATAGGTAAGGCAATCTCAGGGTTTGCTATGTATAACACTATATCATCTGCATAGAGATTTTTAGTTGTCTCTCTCCTGCCATGTTCCCCTTAATCTCTACACATGATCTAATTTGATTTGCTAGGGGTTAAATAGCTAGTGTAAAATGTTTTGGTGATGAGGGCATCCCTGTCTACTCCCTCTTCTCTTTTAGAATCTTTACTTCAGGCTCCTTATACATTATTTTAATCATCCATTCTACAAATGTTTCTCCTAGATTTGCAGGTTGACATACCTGAATTAAATAATCCCACTCAACCCTGTCGAAGGCCTTCTCCACGTCTAAGGATAGCAATCTAGTATGCATATCTTTATTATTTTCAATTAAATTCAAAGCATTCCTGTGTTATTGAGACTTCTCCTTTGTTTCACAAAACCAGTTTGATCATCTTTAAGTATTAAAGGTAACATTTTTTTTCACTCTAGATGCCAGGATTTAAGTGAATATTTTATAATCTATGTTAAGTAGAAAAACTGGATGACATGACGCACATTGTTTTGAACCTTTACCTTCTTGTGAAATAATATTATCAGTGTTTCCCTGAAAGAATTGTGCATTCCCCCTTGCTTATTAAATGACTTCATAAATCAGTCATCAATGGGGATTTTTCTTCCCCTAATATTTATAAAATTTAACAGGAAGACTGTCTGGGCCTGGACTTCCCCACTTGCATCTTTTAATAGCTTCCTCAACCTCTAAATTTGTTATAACTGCCTTTAAAGTTATCCTGTGTTGTCCATGTACTTTAGATTTCTCTGATGAATATAATTTGTATTAATACTTTTAAAATTCTTTATTGATGGACTCACGATCTGATATTATGGACCCATCCACTTCAGACTTTTTTATCATTTTATCTGCCCTTTCCCTCTCTGTAGCTGGTAAGCCAGGATTCTTCATGACCTATCCACCTGTAAGTAATATTTGACTCTAGTTTTTTGGGACGATTCTCTGCATTCTGATGTTCAATAAATTAGTATGTTCCTGCTTTAAGTTATTCAAAGTTATCAGGTCTATTTCCTGTTTAGTGTGGCTAGGTTTCATTTCTGCTGTTTTTATCTCTTTCTCCTGATTATTCTTTTTTTTTTCCTATCAAAGGATTTTTTGATGTTATACTTAGTTATATTTCCTCTGATAACTGCTTTCATTGTGTCCCAGATATTATTTAGAGAAGTATCATTATTCCAATTGTGGGTTAAGTATATCCTTAATTCTTTTCTTAGATTTTATGTAAAATCCAGATCTTTATATAATAGCAGATGCATTATCCATCTGTTAGTTTTGATGTTGGACTTGAATTGCAATGTACCTTTACAACTGAATGGTTGGATACATTTATTCATTCATAGGAGATGTTATTTACATTTTGAAGTAAACTAAATGAACCTATTATCCAATCTATTCTGGAGTAAGATTTGTGACATGGTGACTAATATGAATATTCATAACTATGAGTGTTTTTGTACCTTACAGTACCTACCATCCCCAATGAGTCCATGCTTTTCAGTATAACATTGGATGCTTTTGAAAGGGTCGAGTGGGATCCAGATCTATCCATAGTTGCAGAGATGGACAAACTGGGAAACTTAGCTGTATGAATTAATCCTCAAATTTATTGCAGTTCATGGAGTTTTTGAGCGATCTGCTAACAGTGAAGTTCCACCCACGAAGTGTGGAATTTCACCTGCAAAGTTTGGAATTTCACCTGCAAAGTGTGGAATTTCACCCACAAAAGGTGGAAGTTTGCCATGAACAGCAGAATTTCACCTTTTATAGTCAAAATTCTGCCATTTGCGAGTGCAGTTCTGCTGTTCAAAGGCAAAATTCAGCCGTTCCAGGTGAAATCATGAAAAAAAAATTGGGAGGTCACACAGGCAAATTTAGAAGCTAACAGCAAAACATCACAGATTGCTCTGTGGAGGCAAATATGAATTTGCCATCTTTGCCAGAACTTCACCTACGAATTAAAATGTTGCAATGTCTCCACATAGTTGGATTCAGGACTATATTAAAGTCACCACCTATAATGAAGGGTTGAGCAAACTGAAAAATGTGAGTAAAACATTATACAAAGAAATCAGGGGAGTCTTCATTTGGGCCATGTAAACTTGCATACATCCTGATATCTTTATTAAGCTTAACTTGTACTATGACATATCTATTATTTTTATCTGGTACTTTATTCCAAACTTCTACATTGAGTTTCTAGCAAAAATAATGGCTACCCATTTGATTAACCCATTTGAAATGCTACTCCCCTCCATAATTAGCAGAATGTTTTTAATTCAAAATCCATTAAGTGAGTTTCTTGTAACATTAACAAATCACTTTTGTGTTTTTTATATAAGTAGTAATCCATTTCCTTTTAATGGGATTAACACCATTGATATTCCAAGTTAGTACATTAAATACTGTCATTTTAGGTTTCCTTGCCTATTCAAATATCCAGTATCACTACTCCATTGTCTTGTCCCCATACATAGATACATAGATACATAGACAGTGTTGGCAGATAAGGGCCTATGGCCCACCTAGTCTGCCCATTTAAGCTTGTAAGTTCAGTTTGTTTTCCTAGAAGTCAATTTCCCCTTACCCCTGACCTCTAGAATTCCTTTATGTCTATCCCATGCATTCTTAAATCCCGTGATTGTTTCAGCCCCCACCACTTCCTCTGGCAGGGTGTTCCACTTGTCCACCACCCGTTCTGTGAAGAAATTCTTTCTCATGTTTCCTCTGAATCGTCCTCCCTCCAACTTCATCCCATGCCCTCTAGTCCTGAAACTACCTCATAAGTAGTTTTAGAAAATCCTAGCCTATACTTCTTAACGCTGTGCTGTAGATCTATTTGAAACACTGGATGTACTCATAACCTGGACTCTTCTCTTTTCCCCTGGTGGTTTCTCTTTGTATAGGTTTTGCCCCATTTCCCTTTCCTTCCTCCTTAATAACCCCATACCCTTACCCAGCTCCTTCCCCTTTCTTGAGTAGTCTCTACTTCTATAGATCCTAACACAAACCATACAAAACAAAATGGAGCCTAACATCCACCTGCAGCAGCTTACTGGGGTTCAGCATTAAGAGCAGAACTGTAATTATTAGTGTTGTGTGGAAGAGAAATTCCACTGGTAAAATTAGCAAGGCACGGGCATTACACCAGCAGAATTTCCATGAGAATATTGCTGGCACTTTTGTGAAATTCTCTCTGTTATGATCTGTGGAATAATATTCTGAAAAAGAACATTTTTCTGTGGAAAATTATTATGCAACCATTTCTGTGGAAAATATTGAGATCCACTGAATAAAATTCCATGGAAATGCTATGGAAAAACTCATTCTGCATTCTTCTGCCACAGAATTCTGCCATTCTGTTTCTAGTGAAATTTGGTGGAATTTTGAAAATTCCACTAAATTTTGTTCCACCAGAATTTGAAAATTCTGCACAGCACTAGAAATTATAATTTCAACATTATTCACTAGAATTGTTTATCCCCACCTAATTCATTTAATCGGTCGCTCTTGTGACCTTATGTGTGCATTGTGTTAATAATTTACATATCTTTTGGTGTGTGTGGATTTTTAGATCTGCCAGTAAATATTACTAATCCTCCATTAGGTCTGGAGGCTTTCTTCTTACAGTATTAGTACTAAATTTGCCAAGCAATTTTGTGAGACTCCTGATTTATCCTTCAAAAAATATAGGGAAAAATCCTCTAAAGTTCTTTTTATTATACCTACAGAAAGAGGTCAGTTCATGTTACAGTATTCAAGCTTCATCTAGTGGATTTTCAACTAGACTATCAGATGAAAACACCCTCTCCAGGTAGCAGTGAACACACTACCAAACAAAAAAAAATCCCTAACAAAATGTTTCACAATTCTCATTAAGGATTCCCAAGGAAATGCATAGAAGAAACACTTGACTGCCTAAAAAAAGATACAGTATTTCCAATCACATACATAGTGGAAAAGATAATGAATCCATATGGATTATTAAATTGCATATTGGGATATCTTCTGGTTGCCTTTAAAAATGGTTACTGAAGAAATTAAAACCAAAATTAAAGATGTAGCAAAACAAAATGATTTACAATATTGCAAACAAAATAAGAACTTTATTTGGATGGTGGAAAAACTCATGGGTTAGAACCTTATTTAACTCAAGTTAAAGAACCCAGCAAAAGAAAGAGCATTTTTAGATTCCAGTTTGAAGTCTATGAAAGTAATTGTTTAAATGCATATTATAAAAAATTGGATGTAGATTAAAGAACATGTAAATGTTCCCTGGGTCAAGATGATCTAACCAATATACTAATATTATGCCCCTTGTATTTAATAGAAAGAAACAAGTATATAGGGGAAATATTGGGGAGATTAAAATATGAACCAAAGGATATGGTTACCTGCTTATTAAAAACTGAGATTCCAAAAGAAATTAGTTCTGTGGCTTACCTCCTCTGCTCTAAAGAAAAAAGGAAGTACCATTTAGTTGAATAAATAGTTAAACAGAATAGATTTGGCTCAAGGTAACTATTTGATGGGGATTCTTTGAATCTGTTGAAATTAGACTGATGATATCAGGATGGTGTGGTGCAATAATGACTGTAATAAATTATGATGAAAGTAGTAATTATGAGGAAAACTCTGTTAGGATAATATGATGTTCTTATTGTTTACTGATATAATATGGAACAATGTATAGGTATTTGTACTGTGTTTGTAGTTTTGTGATGTTTTTAATTGAAATGGCATTAAGTTGTCGATCAATAAAACATTGATACATGTTTGTATGGTATATAATTTATTGATATTTCTGTTAATACAAGCTTTTAATTAAAGAAAAATAAACCTCAACAGGGATTTTTTTAAAAATCCTAAAAATCACTTGACTAATTGGGCATTACTACTTTATGACCTGGTTAGCCTGGGCCTAGATTCAGTACCCAGTATACATAGTCTTCTGTCTCTTTTGGCAATTCCAAAGTCTGTGCTTTCCCTTTATAACTCATTTTTAAGAGAGGATAGAATGTGAAAAAGGAATCTGTTTGTCCCATAGGATTTTTTTTTATCTCCTTATAAGCATTCCTCTTCTTTTGGAGATCAGGGCCAATATCTGGGAAGATTGAGATATGGTTGTCTTGTATTGTTATTATTATTATTATCTTTTTTCCTTTTAGCTTCCTTTAATACAGATTCTCTGTCCTATTATTTGTGAAATTTCACAAACACCACTCTGGGATATTCAAAATTGGGATTTTAAATGGCCAGGGATATATGTGCCCTTTCCAGTTTGACCTTCTCATTCAGAAGTTTCCTGCCCAGCATCTCTGTTAGCCAACTTTCAAACAATTCCAGAATGTAAGCCTTTTCAATCCCTTCCCAAAGACCTAGTATCTTGAGATTATCTCTCATACACCTCCATTTTAAATGCATAACTTGATCTTGAATTTTCAATAGCTCCCTTTCTGTGTTCCTAAATCTTTTTTAATTATTTGGATTTCATCCTCCACTGTCAAGACCCTATCTTTGTATTATGACATTCTATTGTTTAAGCCTTGGACTTCCCCTTTAATATATTTGATTTCAGCTTGTACGTCCTCCATTTTATTTTCCAAATGTGTAAAACCTCTTCTTATTTCTTCCAAGATATCTCTAAAGAAATCCTCAGCATTTTCTTCTGCATCTTCTGATTTTTTACAATCTCTCTTTCTGTCTTTAGGCATTTCACCATGAACCAGTTGTCTAATCTCTGATGTTTTATTTATTTATTATTTTATTTATTTGAAAAGATTTCACCAAGAGAGCCAATATAAGCTGTGAACAGCTAATTTCCAGAAGCTTCCTGGTTACATAATGGGAGGGCTCAGCAAAAACATAATAAAATACAATACACACAGTGAATTTCAATTACATGAAGAATGGCAGTAATACAATGCATATCAATCCTAGACAACAGAAAGTATTGTGTAAAAAGTGACAGATAAAGTAATAATCAAAAACAAAGGGTGAGACATTCTGGGATAATTAGAACTATATGCAGATATAGCATATATTGTATAAATCCAGGAAAAGGTAACCCATAAGGTATAGGCCATCTGAAAAGCTAAAAGTGGCATTGGCTAAAAGTAGCCTACCTACTCCTAACAGTTCCTCTCTACCAGATACCAGACTTGCAACAGGACTCGCTGCTACACCTGCAAATTTGTTTCCAGTGTGACTGAAATTTGGGGGCCTACAGGGGTTTTTCACATCACCAAGGATTTATCATGCACCTCCACTAATGTGGTATATTGTATTTTATGCAGGAATTATAGAGCTATTTACATCGGAGAGACTGGTAGGTGCCTTGCTGACCATTTCAGGGAACATTAGAGAGCAGTCAGAAATGGTGACACTGCTAAACCCATTGTATCCCACTTTATTTCCAGGGACCACAGCGGCAATGACCTTTCTGTTTGTGTCTTTCAGCAGGGCTTCTGGGATTCCGACCACAGAAAAAACATGGAAGCCAAGTTGATCATCCACCTTGGCTCCCAGCCACCCTCTGGTTTAAATGATAGACTTATTTTCCACTAACATCTTTCAGCCACCCCTTATTTTCCTTAAAGTCTGTTTATATCTTTGCACATTTAATTTTATTTTCACCATAAGTCTCCATCTCTGTCTCCTTCCCCCACTTTGGTCACTTTTCAGCCTTCTTTCTAGGCCCTGTTAATTAGTCCCCACCTGGGGACTTCTCTAGCTCTTTCACTGCTAGTTTGCTTTATCTTTCCCGTCATCACCCTTTTGTTTCACAGATTCTCTCTCTTAATCTTGCCATTTATCACTTCTTCTCCCTGAGCCTCCCCTTTTTTCTTTCCTCACATATATATATATATTTATAGCCCTCATTTTACCTCCCCTCTACACTAACTTTGTTTTTTTCTCTTTTAGATATTTCCTGAAGAAGACCTAAGGTCAAAACGTAGATTTTTAACTATGTTTTCTATTTTCAGCGTGAATTTAATATAACCATTTTGTTTTGCTAAAGGTGGCAGGCTGAGCACAGGGATTAATACGTGCTAATTAGCTCAAAAAAGTTACAAAGTGCTATATGGATTTAGAGGAAGGGGGAATGTAACACTAGTGGTGGAGGGGGTGGGAGATGGAACAGGGGAGGGAGTAAGGGTAGGAGGAAAAGAGGAGGGGCATGGCAGGAATGATACACCTTCAGGATGCTGAGAACCCTGCAAGTGACAGAACATGTCAGAAAATGAGAAGAGAGGGAAGAGAGTGGGGAGGAGAGAATGAGGGAAAGGGGGAGGCAAGCCAAGAACTAAACCCTTTCAGGATGCTGAGAACCCAGCAACAGGACAGGACCCGGCAGAGAAGGAGAAGAGGGAAGAGGGGCAAGCCAAGAGGAGGAGGGAGAGATGAGGGACAAGCCAAGAACTATACACCTTCAGGATGCTGAGAAACCTGCAAGGGGACAGGACCAGATAAAGAAGCAGAAGAGAGAGGAAAGGCAAGTCAAGGGGGAAGAGAGCAGGGGTGAGCCAAGAATATACCCCTTCAGGATCCTGAGTACCCTCCAAGGGGACAAGACCCAGCAAAGAAGGAGAAGAGAGGGGAGGGAGGGTAGGAGGGGTGGTGGAGGAGGGGCATCCATGAACTAATCCCTCTGGGATGTTCAGAACCCTGCAAGGGAGAGGACCCAGCAGAAAAAGGAGGCGACAAAGGGGAGGGGATGGGATAGGCCAAGAACTATTCCTCTTCAGGATGCTGAGAACCCTGCAAGGGGACAGGATCCAGCAGAAAGGAGAAGGAGGGGGAGGGGAGGAGGGGTGGGGGAGAAGTTGGGGGTGGTGGGGACCCCAGCTAGAAGTAGCCTATACATGGAGAAGGTGGGATATGGTAGCAAGAGAAGGTGGAGGGGGGATTGAGAGGGTGAAGGGGGGAAGTCATTGGGAAGTTAATTAGGAGAAAAGGATATTAGGTGCAGTTACAGACATGAACAGTGTGCTTATAGAGGAGGAGAGAAAGTGAGTGATGGGATTGTGCAGAGCAAATTTCTAGTGGCAGGGAGTTCCAGATATCAGAAAATCTATATGAGAAGGCAGGGTGACCCGATGAGGTGTGCCAGGGTGGGAGGGCGAGGATTCTGTGGGTGGAGGTGCGGAGGCTATAGCTGGACAGGAGGGGTGATGATAAGAGTGAGGATAAATAGGGTGGCAGAGAACCGAGCCAGAACTTCCCAACAAAATTAGCGATGTGTGGGTCTGGGCTAGGTCTTGCATCTGATCTTGTGAAGGGAAGAATGAGGAAACACAATAGTAGACATTCGTTAAATATTATATACAGATGGGGTCAGACTAAATGGCTTCATGGAACGGCTGTGGTGGCTTTGGATGCTGAAAAAGCCTTTGACCACATGGAAAGGGGGTGTCTCTTTGATACCTTGCATAGACTGGGAGTGGAGCCTGCCTTTCACTCTTGGGTCTGTACATCATACACCCACCCACAGGCACAAATAGCGGTCAATGGGACACTCTCAAAACCCTTCACCCTTGGGAGATGCACTTGCCAGAGATGCCCTTTATCCCCCCCTTCTGTATGTCCTTTCCTTGGAGCCCCTGGGGGCTGCCCTCTGAGCAGATACCATAATCAGGGGATTTATAGAAGGAGGATGAAAGCACAAAATTGCAATGTATGCAGACGATCAACTCCTTTATCTGCAGAATCCAACTCAAGACCTTCCTGCAGTTCATGACCTAATGCAGAGATTTGGTAAGATTTTGGGTCACCAGGTCAACTGGTCCAAGAGTGAATTGCTCCCCGTAGGTACCCTGAATAGAGCCCAATTGATTGCTAACCTTGGGAGGTTGCAACTGGTCCCAAAGCTCAAATATCTCAGAGTACATTTGTCAACCTCTGTTGGACTCCTACACAAATTAAATTTTAAACCCCCTTAAACAAGATAGCTGAAGACTGTAAGAGATTGACAGCCTTGCCTCTCTCCTTGCTAGGTTGAATAGAAGTGGTTAAAATGACAGTTTTACAGAGGATTCTCTACCTATATCAATCCCTTCCCATCAAAGTCCCCCAGATACATTTCAAACAACTAGATGCTATTGTCAATAAATTTCTCTGGTGGCATGGCAGAGCAAAAATAAGAAGGTCAATGTTACAATGCCTTCCTATGGAAGGTGGGGTGGGCCTACCTAATTTTAAAGTGTATTACTGGGCAGCGCAGCTGGCTTTCTTGCCTTCCAGTGCCTTTGACGTGGACTGCCCTTGGCTGGGTCTGGAGGAGGATATGTTGCATGGTAACCTTAAAAATGACTGCCTGGCAGGGGCTCTCAGGGACTTAGGTGTGAATTCAGTAGCCAACCCCTTTACGGAGGCCACCAGGCTGGTGTAGATATGAGTACACCAATGCACTGGTCAAAGTCCTTATGTCTCCAAATGTTAGCTTACTTCTGGCAATGAGATATAAGGGAAATTACTCACCAACAGTCCTGCAGAGACTTTAGGCATGGAAGCAAAAAAGGATCTCTGCTGTTAACCAATTGTATGAAGGAGGTACATTAAAGAGTTTTCCTACTGTTAGTCATGAATGGGGTATTCAACCTGGTGATTATTTACTATATTTCTATATTTTGCGGATACGCCACCAATGTGGAGACAACCTGTCATGGCAATTTGGGTGGTCAGAACCATCTCCTTTTGAGGTAGAACTTTTTAAGCCCCAAGTGGGGCAAAGGCCCCTTTATGTACTGCATACTATCGCATTGTACAAGGCCACTTTTTGCAACAGCCTAATGTCAGTCAGGACAGATGGGGCACAGACCTTTCCCTTCCCATAGACCACCACACCTGGAAATTGGCATTCTTCCACTAAGAGCATCACCAGTAATGCCTCCCTTCACATCCTTCCCAGCACCAAACACCCCATTGAACAAGTTATAGCATACAAATACCTGGGCATCACCTTTGACTCAGCACTCACCTTCCACACCCACCTCAAAACCCTGTCCACCGCAGTAAACACCCGGATTGGCCTCCTATACTGCCACAGAGACTGTCTCCCTGAGGCTGCCCTCCAGCTGGCTATCATCTCCTCTATCCTGTCCTTGGTGGACTATGGGCTTCCTATCTATGTTGCGGCTGACAACACCACCCTCTCCAATGTACAGACCTCAATAAACAAGGCCTGTAGACTCCTGACAGGTGCCCATAGCAGAACTCACACATGCCAACTCTAATCCTCCTCAAATCTACTTTCCTTTGAGGAGCACCTGTGCTACCACACCTGCATACTGGCCAAAAAAACACTTCTTGGTCTCTCCCCTCCTGGGTTTACCCCATTCCTAAAACCAGCCTCCCGGACTGTTGCTACCAGAAGTGCAGCCAAGACCACCTTCCAGTTTTTGAGAGCTAGGACCTCACTCACCCAAAGGTCCTTTTATTACAGAGCACCTCCTGGTTTAATTCTCTCCCCCCTCATATCACCAGCATCCCCAAAATAGGCCCCTTTAAAACTGCTCTCCGGAAACACCTCATGGAGACTCGGATCTGTAGGTGCCCCTGACTGTCCTAGAGACAGCATTGTTTCTGGCTCTCTGTATATGACAATATCCTCTCGGACTGCCTCCCCCCACCCAAGGTCATGGTCCTCACCCTCCCCAGGTACTTACTACATAGTTACACCAGAGCAGACCTATTGTACTGCCTTGAGAATGTTTGTCTATTTTGTAATTAATTGCAAACCAATTTTCTTCAATGTATTATCTGAAACTTCTGTGTATATTTCTTCTGCTGTACCATACCTGTATCGTCCTCCTTGTCTCTCACTGTCACATGTTGTCTCCCCTCCCTGTGATGAGGTGCCTTTGTAAATGAGTCTCTGACTCAAAAGTTGTAAATTCTGATTTATAAATAAATAAATAAATCTGAGCTGCTTCCACAGCAATAAGTTGCATCAGATCCAATTTAATTTTTTGCATACAGCATACCTGACCCCTAAGAGACTCCATGGAATGGACACCTTTAAATCAGAGCTATGATCAAAATGTGAGATAGCTGAGGCAGACTTCATCCACTTGGCCCTGATCTGCCCTAGAATTGCCCCCTTTTGGTAATCAATACATGATATCATGTGTAAGGTATTGGGTTATGTTCCATTTAGGCCACCTTTGGAGCTTCTGCTGGGTGCAGATCCTGCACTTCCAGGTTGGAGAACCTCTGACCCTTTGTGGTCACTGGCCCTTATCAATCCCAGGAGAATTTTAGCACAGGAGTGGTTATCACCGACATCTCCCTCGATTGCCAGATTGCCTCTGTACTATTATTATTAGACCTTTTGTTCACCTGGAGTCACACTGTATATATGAAATACTGTGGTGTATGATGTATTTTACTGTGGATTGCGTGCACATCTTTTATCCCAATAAACAATTTTGGACAAAAAAAAGGCTAGCTCCATTGCCAGCTGTCCCTGCCTCTTGAGTCCCTGACAGTTTCGGAACCAAACCCCTTTCCTGTTGTTTTTCTGCTTTTTGCTCCAACCACAAGTTGTGAGAGATGGTATTCATAGTGTCAGTGACCCTGTTTACAATTTCTGTACCCTTCTAGTGTGGGAGAGATTTAGAATGCCTTGATTATTGGGGGTTGTCACCACAGAGAAATCCTTGGATTCCCTGTTGGGGTTTGAACCTGCTTTGCTCTTCTAAAAAAGCAGACTTGATGGAAGTGTTTCCAATTTCATCTAGCAAACACTGGAGGGCCGCATTGTCTGTACCCCTCTCCAGCACAGCTCCCCTGTCCATTACAAGCATGGACTGGGTTGTATTTACACTCTGCTCTGAAGCCCCCCATGCACTCACTAGTGCCCGGTGCTGTACTCTATCTTCTAATTTAATTCCTTGACTGGAGTCTTTCATGGAGTTGGAAACATTGTCCTAAATCACTTAGCTTGTCTGAGAGGCTGCTGCTTTAACTGGATACACTACCTCTCCTTCTTGGTTTTCTTGTGTAGCTAACTGCACACTATGTATCTGCAACCCCAGCCCAAAAATAACCAGTGTCCCAAGCTTTTTTCCCAGAGGGTTTTGGTTTGCTTTTATCATTGTCAACATGTTAGCGGGAGTTGAATCCTTTTTATTAACTTCTCCTTCACCCCCCTTGTTTGTTAACTCCGTAGATGCCTTTAAACTGCAGTTCAGTTGTATTGTTTGCTTACTGGCTGGCTTGTTTCCTTGGGATTGGGGAGAAGATGGTGACTTTGTTGCTTTCTCATATCTACGAGTGTCCAAGTTCCTCCCTCTCCCATTATTAGGCAGTTTTGTTGGAAAGGTAAAAACAATGGTGTCACTCTGATTCATTTTAAGCTCCAGTGAATTCTGAGTGCTTCTTGTTTTTCTACTCAGCGTTTTCTTATCATCCCCCTTCAGAGAGCACTCAGTGAAGTAAGTTCTAATTTATCCAACATTTTTTGGTCAAGATGACATCCATGCCCCAACTAATTAAACATAATCATACTTACTGGGTCTCTCTCACAGACCTTACTCAGGAAAAAGGAGGACATTTTGCCAGGCAGGTTGGTTGTAATTGGGAGATTATTTTATTGGTACTGAGCTCCTAGCTGCAGCTGCTCAATATCATGGCACCATCTTGGTTGGTTCCATAATGACAGTCACCCATATTTTTTCGATCATATCACAGGATTCACAGGATACCTCTTGGTTCCACCCCGCAAACCAGCAGGATGTTTAGAATGCTAAAAGCACTCTATCTGTGATTGTCTAGCTCCCTGCCAAGTTCCTGCTGCTGCTGTTGCTTACTAGAACTTGCCTTTGTCAGAGGTCTGCATGGAAAGATGTGCAGTGCGAGACTTGTTGGCAGAACGGGAGATGCAGTAATAAATTGATAAGAAAACAAAAAAGTAAGAAACAACAATTGCATGTTTCTGTGCTGAATACATTTTAAAACTGCAATAAAACACCCCAGGGATGTGTATGTAACCCCCCCTACAAATGGGTGTTCCCGAATAGACTTCCTTGAGCTTGCCTAAATGCTCACTGCCAGGCTGGGGTCCTGCATGGTAGCAATGTTATTGTTAAAGAGTGCCTGTGTAGCCTCTATGTACTGTCGCTTTAAGAGCTGCTTAGTTCATAGTAATAGTTAATCTGTAAGGGGGGATGAGTGTTGTCATGCTCGAGTCCTACCTGGGCTGCCAGATAATCGCTCCAATTCTGCCATCGCTAATTGCACAGAGGGAGCCCTGTTTAAAGCTGTAACTGTTTGCTGACCATTTGTTAGGGCAATGAAGATATAGTAGTTTGTTCAAACCTGCTTTCTTTGCAGCGAGGACTGTTCTGATCATCTCCATCATCTTGGCCCTGAACTGCCGAATTGGGCCAATCAGTACTTTGGGACTCTAAAATGGAGCCTGCTTACAGGGGCTGTGTGGAGTAAATCTGTGGGAATTGTAGTTTTGGACTGTTGGTGCCTTTTGCAACTGAAGGGGGAGCTCTTGCTTTGACTGACAGCCAAATCAGCCAACCAAACCTTTTGGATCTGAGGGAAATCCCCAAGCTGCCTGCTGTTTAGGGCAGATCTAAGTTGGAAGCTGAAGGGGCAAGATCTCGAGACAGTCGAGCAGCCGTCCGTGTAGTTTTGCGCAGGAGAACTGTGGAAAGGCCTGAGCTGAGGCCTGTAAGCCTGCCTGCTATCCTGAGAGGGAGAAGAAAATTGTTTTCGGACTAAATCCGAGGTGGTGAGACTGAAGTAAGCCACTGAAGGTAACCAGGCTCAACCTGTAGAAGACCAAAGATTTTGCTGAATGCGATTGGCCTGTCAGGAACTCCAGCTACCGCTGAGCTCCCGGTCTGAGCAGAGACTTTGCAATCATGACCGGAGAGCAGCTTGCCTGGTATTGTAAAATCCTTTGCATATAAATGTGCTGTTTGTGATAGGGGGTCGTGATTTGGTTCCCCATTGTGTGAGCTGTGTTCTGCTGGCTGGAAGCTGTATCCAGTCCGAACGGACTGAATCCGTGGTTACCTCCCTGTGGTTGGGCCTTGCCACGAGGGCCCTGCCAGATTACCCCACTGCAGAGAGAAAAGCCATCGACGAGAGACCTGCCTGGGGATCAGCCCCCTGCTCCATGTTCGAACAGGAATGATGCCTCGGTGAATCGTGTGGGCCCTGTTTCTCCTGGATCTGCAGATCAGCCACCTGCAGTCTCGATTTCTGTCCAGTCTGTGTCCAATTCTGGGTATTGTGAGTAACCATCAGGGTAGCTCCCTGCAACACCAGTTTAATCTAAGTGTGTCACCTGATTGTTTTGTTGTTCTTTTTCTTCCACGAACTGAGCCCTCCGGCTCCGGAATACAAATAGGATGTATTGTGCATGTTGTTTTATTTCATCACAGGGCCCCAACCAGCAGCGATGCCGGCCTACCCCGGGCAACTGTCTTGGCTAGACCATCTCTTCTTCACCTGGGTACCCAGAGGGTGTGACTGATTAGGGACTCTGAATGCATGCATAACTGCCTGATTTGTAGAGCATTTAAACTAATTAACCTGATTACACCCTTCCCTTGTTCAAGTCCACTGAATAAATCAGATTTAGTTTTTCTTGCATTTAACCTGACTGTGGTTCCAGTTTATGCAAGAGTACTGTACTGTTGTCCATTGTTGTGCATAACCTTGTTTTACAGGGGGTCCCCAAGGTGGAACCAGAGGAACCAGCCTTCGTGGTAAGTGCAACCAGTGTGGGTACTTGCAAGGCGTATCAGGGGTATTGTGAACATAATTATTATACAGTGTTTGGGCCACTAGCAGAGAAGAGGGGGGTTACAGTGTCCCAAAAGGCTATGCCCTTGTTTAGCTTGACCACTACCAACCCTGACCTCCGGGTGGAGGCACCCATCACAGAACCTAGGCCCCTCAGCCTGCTACCAGCCCAGCAGGCAGGGGTAGTAGCCCTTGGGATAGTGCCACCTAGGGGTTAAATCTTGGAGGCACCACTGGGATTAGCATCCTCTAGTGGCCAAAGGAGGGAATTAGTCAGATATGTTCAGATTTGGTGAGAAAATGGAGGATCTTGCTACGCCCAAGCTAAAAATTGCCCTCCATAAGCTGTTAGTGCACTGAATGATGGGGTGGAGTGAGGCTGAGGGGTTAGATGCCCGACAGACTCTCCTGTCACTGGATGTCCCATTAGGGACCACAAATGCTAGTATTATAGAAGCTGTGGAACATGTCAAAGGTTTGGGCAAAGTTGAAGTGAAGGGGAGGGATTCAGACCTGTTTGAACAGACTATGGTAGTTTTACTCTCCTGCAGTGTTCCCATAGATCCAGAGAAGGTACCCCTGTTATTCTGCCAGAATGGACCTAGAAGGGGTGGAGGGTTATTCAACTGCATAGTGATCTGGCTACCCCAGGTGGGACCCCCAGTATAAAGGGGTTTAAGGACAAGCTGCTCAGGTTATTAGCATCTGAAGGATGAACCACTCAAGAGCTAGTAAAGGTGCTAGACCTTTCGGAGGAACCCACACCATTGCAGTCCCTGGCCATGTCTCCAGCTTCCCCTAAGAGTTCCTCTTAAGTCCCTTCCCCCATAGTAATTCCATCTGTGCATTTGGACTCTTACCATAAACTCAGACTTTTCTCGGGCACCGTCCCAGTGCCTGCAGGGAAGGATGACCTTGGAACATGGATGGACTATGCTACCCCCTTGGTACAGGAATGGCAGTGCTCTGAGGGGGAGAAAAGAAAGAGACTCAGGGAAAGCTTAAGGGGCCCTGCACTGGAGGCCATCCACTTCTTATGAGCCACTAGCCCAGATGCTACTGCAGCTGAATACCTCTCTGCCTTGGAAGGAGTGTTTGGGAGCACTGAGTTGGGGTATGATTTGTTGTGGAAATTCAAGTCTGCCAAGCAATGGAAGAATGAGACGTTGTCTGTGTTTGTTACCAGAATTGAGAGAGCTCTACAGAGGGCCCACAGGAAAGAAGGGGTGCCGGCTAAGGAACTGAACCGGGTCAGATTGGACCATATTCCCAAGTCAGCTAGGTACTCCAGTGTGAAGATGTTAAAACTTAAACTGCAAGACAGGAAGGCTAATCCTCCTGAGTACTGTCACCTTATGAAAGAGATTTGTGAGGCAGAGAATGATGAAGAGGGCTGGGAGCCCTATGATGGGGTTGTTGGTACCTGCCAGACCCCTGAAAGAAGTGACTCAGATGAGGCACAGCAGCTGAGAGAGCTAATAAAAGAGTTGACAGAGCCAGCCAGAGAACCTGACCTTTATCAGGTACCCCCTGAGACAAAAAGTGGGGTGGGGGTGCATGTTGTTTCTTCAGAAACCCAGGCTGAGGGTAACCTATTGGAAGAAGTACGAGAGTTGAGAGCCCTGATGGAGGACCTACTACAAACCACACAAACCCCCAAACTTGGTGGAAGTCCAGAAGACCAAGAATGCAAGTCACAAGTCAAAGAAGAACTGTGAAGTGCACTTGATGTGCCCAAACTGGTAGGTGACCCACAACCCCCCAGTGACCCTAAAGAACCCACCTTTTGCTACCATTGTGGGCAATGATGGACACTCATTTCTTTTGCCGCTCACCAGAGAATCTGAGGAAGGCCACTACTAGACTAAGCCTTGATTCGACTGAACAGCAATCAGCCGCCAGGTGTAGCTGCTCAAAAAAGTTACTCTTCAAAGGCCGCTGCCAAATCGACATCTAAGTCTGCATCACCTGAATCATCTGAGGTGGTGGGTCCTTCGATGGAAACAACAGTGAAGGTGAACAGTGTGTCCACCCGGGCCATGCTTAACAGTGGGTTGCAAATGACTATAATGTTTTAAGACTGGTATCGGAAGCACCTGCCTGATGTGCCCCTACAGCCCTTGGAAGGTTTGCATGTCTGGGGGTTGAGTGAGAAGTCATATCCGTACTCCAGGTATATTCGAATATGGCTGTCTTTCCCTACCTTGGTGGCTGGGGTGGATGAACAAGTCAAGACCCTGGCCTTAGTGTGTCCCCCTACTGGACTGTATGATGGTGTTCCCCTGTTAACTGGGACCAACGCTCATATGTTTGGGAGACTGGCACAACTCTGCTACGAGAAACAGGGGCGCCGAACTGGGAGAGCTCTATGAATTCCAGCTCTGATCAAGAGGTCCTATGAGTTGCAACAAAATTCTGAGGAGGTAGACCAGGATGAACCAGTAGGGGTCGTGTGGAAGAAGGATCCCGATTAAATGGTGCTGGCCCCTAATGCCCAGTGTACCCTTCAAGGGGAGGTCCACCTACGGAAAGATGTCAAGAATAAAATGCTGATGTTGGATGCGCCAGGCGATGGAAAATTGGCAGAAGGTTTATTGGTCAAGCCTAGCATCTTGTCAGCTCATGCTCATGCCTACGCATGACGAGTGATGGTCCAGATTCACAATGTGTCAGATCGGGAGATCTGGGTGAACAGAAGCTGTACCCTAGCTATGGTGCACTGTGCAGACACTGCAGTGTTGCCCAGAAACAAGCATCCGGGTGAGACTGATAAGGTGACTCCCGACTTGTTTGACTTTGGTGACTCCCCGTTGCCCGCTGAATGGAAGACTAGAATTAGCAAGAAACTTGCTCAGAGAGACCAAGTGTTTTCATAGAAGGAATGGGACATAGGATGTATCCAGGTTGCTGAGCATCACATACACCTTCACGATGAACGGCCATTTCAAGAGAGGTCTCGACGCCTAGCTCCAGCAGATATAGATGATGTGAGCAGGCACCTGCAGGAAATGCTAGCAGCTTGTGTGATACAAGAATCCAGGAGCCCATATGTTCTGCCCATTGTGGTTGTGTGTAGGAAGAATGGGTCTGTGAGGATGTGCATGGATTATCGAACCCTGAACAAGTGAACCATCCCCGATCAATACACCATGCCCCGTACACAAGATGCTCCGGACTGTTTGAATGGGAGCAAATGGTTCTCGGTGTTGGATCTTCGCAGTGGATACTACCAGATTCTGATGACCCCGGAGGACCATGAGAAGACAGCTTTCATTTATCCCTTGGGGTTCTATGAATTTCAGAGAATGCCACAAGGGATAGTGGACACCCCGGCCACCTTTCAGCGACTGATGGAACGTGTGGTGGGAGATATGAATCTGCTGGAATGCTTGGTGTACTTGGATGACGTCGTTATGTTCAGGAGCTCCTTAGAGGAGCATGAGAGTCGACTGTTCAAAGTAGTAGACCGACTGGAAGATTTCAGCCTCAAGCTGTCCATTGACAAGTGCCAGTTTTTCCAAACCTCTGTGAAGTATGTGGGGCACATAGTATCTACAGAGGGGATAGAGACTGATCCCAGTAAAGCTGAAGTTCTGACCACATGGCCCCAGCCACACAATCTGAAAGAACTATAATGCCTCTTGAGGTTCTGTGGCTACTACCACAGGTTCATAAAAGACTGTTCCAAGGTGATTAATCCACTCTTGAATCTTACCCAGGGTTACCCTCCCACAAATCGTAATTTACAAGAAAGGGGCCATCCATGGACCAGATAAAGTATATTTTCATCCAGGTGAACTTTTCAGGACCTGCTGGATGCCTGACTGTGAAGCAGCCTTCCACAAAATCATATACCGGCTCACCCAAGCCTACATCCTCACCTATGCTGACCCCACCAAACCCTATGTGCTGCATACTGATGCTAGTCTACAGGATTTGGGAGCTGTGCTGTATCAAGACCATGGAGATGGTTTGAGACCCGTGGCTTTCGCTAGCAGGAGCCTGACCCCATCAGAGCAAAACTACCCTGTACATAAGTTGGAGTTCCTTGCGCTAAAATGGGCCATCGTTGACCAGTTTCATGAATACCTCTATGGGGCAAAGATATTTTTATTTATTTATTTATTTATTTATTTGTGATATTCGGAAAGACCTTTGAGTCAGGGACTCATTTACAAAGGTTCCACATCATACATAAAATGGTACAGGGACGAGACTTGAAATACAGATTGCAGCACAATTACAGATAACATTACATTACATAGCTGTATTAGTAGATGGTTAAATAGTGACTGAGGTACATTTGCACAGCTAGATAAAAAAATAAAGAAAAAGAAAATTACAGAAAGACTCTGCAGGAGATTGGTAGTCATGTAGTTTCACAGATACATTTAGGTACGGTGCCCTGCTAATAGCGTCTTTGAGGGAGGCACCGGCAGGTCAGGTGTCAAAGGCAGTCACATTGGTTTGTGGCCTGAAGGTATTCTCTTAGCTTGGATTTATAAGGGCCCAGCCTTATTTCATCCGTTATATGACTAGGGAGGGAGTTTGTCCAGGAGGGGGCCCTGAAACTGAAAGTACGTTGGTATTGGGAGGTCCGGCCATGGGGAACACATAGTATCTGTTTGCTTGAGCTACGGGTTGATTTGACTGGAGGTGTTGGGAGGATAATTTGGTGTAGGGAGGGTGGGGTGAGGCCTAGTAGTACCTTTTTTGTCATGAGGCAGGTGTGGTATCTGATTCTGTTGTCCAGGTTTAGTCAGTTTGTGCTACTGTAAAGGGAGCAGGAGTGAGTGAAATGATCACATCCTAGGATGAGACGGCAGGCTTTGTTTAGCACGAGCCTGAGTCTGTTTAGGGTTGTGGGGGGGGCAGCACTGTATATTAGGATGCCGTAGGCTAGTAGGGAGAGGATCGAGGAGTTTATGGTAAGTCGGAGTGCTTCAGGGGTGAGGCAGTGTTTGTACCGGTAGAGTACGCCTAGTTTGGAGCTAAGGGCAGTTGATAGGTGCAGGATATGTTGATTAAAATTGAGGGTGGGGTCTAATGTGATCCCTAGGTATTTATAGCAGTTTACTTGTTCTAGGGGGGTCTGATTTGCAGTGAGAAATTGGGGGCAGAGGTTCTTGTGTGGGTTCTAAGAGTGGGTGAATATCAAGACTTTGGTCTTATAGTTGATAATAAGGCGCTGGGAGGTGAGCCAGTCTTTGATTTCACGGAATGAGTGCTGGAGAGATTGGTGGAGTATGAGGGGCCCGGGTTGGAGGCGAACAAGACTGCATCATCCGCATAAAGGAGCAGATTTCCAGGGCATGAGGATGGGAGGGAGTTGAGAAACATGCTGAAAAGTAGGGGGCCGAGTATGGAGCCCTGTGGGACACCGGAGCGGATTGGGAGGCGGGGTGATAGGACAGGGCCTACCTTGACTATCTGCATTCTATTGGAGAGATAGCTGGTGAACCAGTTTAAGGAGTCATTTGAGAAACCTGTATAGGCCAAGGTGTTCAGTAAGAGGGCATGGTTAACTGTGTCGAATACTTTAGATAGATCCACCAAGATGGCGCCAGTGAGGTGGCCCTGGTCTAGGGCTGAGTGGGCATGGGAGGTAAATTCGAGGAGGGCGGTAGTGGTGCTATGGCCCTTACGAAAGCCATGCTGCTGTCTGGATAGCAGGTTATATTTGTTTAGGTGTTCAGTGAGTTGGTCGGCGACTATGCGTTCTAGTGCCTTAGACAGAGGGGGTAGGATAGAGATGGGGCGGTAGTTGTTTGTGGATGTGCGGTCACCACTTTTATGGATAGGTGTGATGTAGGCCGATTTCCAGTGGGTAGGGAATTTCCGTTGGCAGAGGGAGTGATTTAGAATGTGGGTGAGTGGGGCTAGGACTCCCTGGAGGGTGAGGCAGAGTTTAAGTCAGGAGGTGTACTGTAGTGGTTTTACTTATAGCTTTTGTAAGGTAGGGTTTGGCGGTCCTGTAAAGGACCTAGGTAGAAAGGCGAGCAAGGGGATGGAGGTGATACGGCCGGTGGGGGTCGAAGAAATTAGGGGCAACACATGAGAGATCGTGAAGGCGGTTTTAGGCCATGCAATCCTGAGAGGGTGGGTGGTGAGGCTACCATCTATGAGTATTTGGTCAGGTGGCAGAGTTGTGGCTTTGCCACAGAGTTCCTTTATGTTCTCCCAGAACTTGTGACCATTTCCCCATGCGGAGGTTAAGGTGGCTTTATAATAGTTTGCTTTGGTGGTGCGTATGGCCCAGGTGCACTTGTTTTGGGCCTCCCAATAACGTTGCCTGTCCTGAGGCCGTTGGGTCTCATTGGCAAGGTGCCATAGTGCATCACGCTGACATAGTAGGCCTTGGAGGTGGTCAGAGAACCATGGGGCATGATTCCCCTTGGTCATAGTTTTGGTGAGGGGGACAAACTTGTCACAGGCTGAGTTGAAGACGTTGATAAACAGTTTGAGGGTGTGGTCAGGGTCGAGGGTGCTAGAGAGGGGTGTCCAGTCCCATTCTCTGAGGTGGGCTTTGCGAGAGGCCAGTTTACTAGGCCCTAGTTTGTGTTGTGTAGTGATTTTGTGTGCAGTTTTGATGGGGATACCAGACCAGTTGCAGAGTACTGGAGAGTGGTCGCTGAGGGTGTCGGGGAGAACTTGGGTGCTTGTTATTTTGTGAGGTCGGTTAGTGAAAACTAGGTCTAGTAGTGTGGATGTCCCTGTGTGGATGTGAAGCTGGGTGGGGGTTTTGATGACCTGAGTGAGATCGAGTGCTGCGGCCTCGTTGATGTAAGGGGCGGCTGTTTTGGCCAGCCAATTTATGTTGAATTCCCCCAGTAGTATTTTTTCTTGTTTAGGGGGTAGGGTGGCGAGGTAGGACATGATGGCATGGAAGGCTAGCTTCTGGTCTCTGGGGGACATATGTCGTGGGTGAGGAGGAGGGGATGTAGACCTGCCTAGTGTTATTGTTAGGGTGAGGGCCTGGGCCCTGCAGAGTTACTTATGGGCAGGGAAGTAGGTGGCCAGTGAGGGAGTCCTTGAGGTAGGCAGCACAGCCACCCCCTTGCTTTCCTATACAGTCGGAGCGATAAAGACAGTATCCAGGAAGGTTAACTGATGAGTCGGGGATAGAGGGGGAGAGCCAGGTTTCACTCAGGGCAATGATGTCAGGGTTGTTTTGGAGCACCCAGCTATGAAAGGAGTCCCATTTTTTTTGCAGGCTGCAGATATTTAGTGAGGCGATGCTCAGGCCATTTCCAGGCAATGGGTGGGATGGTGGGGAATTTAGAGGGCCAGGGTGTGGGTGGACATTACCTGTCAGAAGAAGAAGAATGAGAGACCTGAGTTGGTTTCGGTTTGTTCTAGTAGTAGTTCTTTGGCATTTATGCTGTGTGCATCTGATGGTGGGTATTGGTAGTTTCAGGGTAAGGGAGGCAGATAGGAGGAGGAAACGGGGGGTGAGGGGTTGTTGTATTGCGGGTATGGAGGGAGGGCCCAAGCAATCTACTAAGCAGTAGACTGACAATAACCCATTGACTTATGTGCAGACTTCAGCTAAGTTAGACGCCACAGGGCATAGATGGCATTCTGCGTTATCTACCTATGATTATGCTGTCGAATACAGGTCGGGCCTGAATCATATTGATGCCCTCTACCGAAGGTACACTTCCAAGAGTGACTGGGTCAGACTGTCTGAACCTGACATCTGAGCATTGTGCGAAAAGTTTGATAGAGATGACCAGATGTCTGCGGACACAGTGGACTGCTTAGTAGATTGCTTGGACCCTTCTGATACTTGCATACCTGCTGCATATTGTCACTTCTCTGCTCTAGATATTAGTGCACTACCTCAATTAGACAATTACAGCATTCAGTGGGCTCAATCCCAAGATCCTATGATTCAGCCAGCCCTTGATGCCCTCCGTGCAGGGAAAGATGTGTCCAAGTTGCAGTCCTCTGACTTGCGAACTGCTTTATTGTTTAAAGAAGGCCCCAGGCTGAAGCTGCTTAATCAGTTGTTGTATAGAGAGACAGTAGATCAGGGTGGCCAAGTAGACAAGCAACAATTGGTCCTGCCACAGCCTTCAAAGATTTAGTACTGAGGTCCCTCCACAATCATATGGGCCACCTCGGTATCAGCCACACCCTTGACCTAGTATGATCTCGATTCTACTGGCCCAAGATGGGGGCCAATGTTGAGCACCATGTGAGGACTTGTAGTCGCTGTCTGCAGAGAAAAGCTCTGCCTCAGAGGGCTGCCCCCCCTTGTCAACATTACTACCAGCACCCCAATGGAACTAGTCTGCATAGACTTCTTGAGTTTAGAACCTGATCAGCGAAACATTGATAATGTGTTAGTGGTTATGGATCATTTCACACGGTATGCACAAGCTTTTCCCACCAAAGATCAAAAGGCATCTACAGTGGCCAAGGTGCTAGTGGAAAATTTCTTCATCCACTATGGTACACCCCAAGTGAATTCATTCTGATCAAGGCAGAGACTTTGAGAGTCGGTTAATCAAAGAAATGCTCTCTCTATGGGGGGGTGCGAAAGTCAAGAACCACCCCTTATCACTCGCAGGGGTACCCTCAACCAGAACGTTTTAACCACACCCTGCTGGACATGCTAGGCACTCTCCACCCAAAAGACAAGCATACTGTAAATGGAGCCAGCAAATTAGCACCTTGGTACATGCCTACAATTGCATGAGAAATTATGCTACCGGGTTCTCTTCCTATCGCCTCATGTTCAGGAGAGAGGCCTGGCTGCCAGTGGATGTCTGTTTTGGAGTCTCTCCTGATGGGGTCCAAGCCAAAAATTACCTGCAATATGTACAAAAAACGGAGGCTTAATTGAACCATGCCTATCAACTGGTCCAATGACCGCCAAGAGAAATCTAGCCAACAAAGAGAGATATGATAGACGAGTAAAGGCTCAAGAGCTTCAACCTGGAGATTGTGTGTTGTTGCGAAATTTGGGACTTCATGGTAAACATAAAATTGCTGATCGATGGCACCATCTTCCCCATGTAGTAGTAGGAAAGTTGGATGATTTACCAGTGTACAAAGTGCGCCCTGAGAACAACTCCATGCACCGCAACCACATGTTACCTATTGGTCAAGTCATGATTGAGGCTGAATCCCCAGAGATTGCTCCCCCTGGACTGGTGACTCGTGCTGCTGCCAGAAAAAGACAGTGTCACCCTACCCCAGTGGTCACAGATTTAAGGTTTTCTCCACAGCAGGCCCAGAATGATAATGACTGTCAGTCCATTTCTGACGAAAGTGAATATGACCATGCCTATTACCCCTCTTATGAACCGAGCCAGCTGTTTCAAGGAAACCCCCTGATAAATTGTGGGGATGAAGCCAGGCCTTCAGGACTGCCTAACCCCCCAGCTTCATCCTTGGAGCCAATGCTCCCTGAAAGTGAAGTGCAAAGTATCACATTTGAAGACGTTGAGTCTCTGTGTATGGTGGAACTCTATGATTTGCCTGGGGGGGGGTGGTGCTGATGGTATGAGTCTTTCTGGTGACATGCCAGAACTTGAAGAATGCTATGAGAGTGATGATAATTCTCCTTCAGTGCCAGAGTGTCTTCAAAATGAGCAAAGTGTTGTAGAAACAGAGCCTGCAGAGCAAGGGGCTGACAGTGCCTTAAGTTTGGACATTTCTACCCAGGCAGAGGTACCCCTCCCAAGTGCTGAAAGTCCCAGGGCTAGTGCTGAAAGTACCAAGATGTGATTGTTCCCCCCAGAAGGACTGGCCGAGCTGTCAAGCCCATAGAATGCTTCAGTTATGATTCTCCCGGGAGGCCAGTAGATTTGCCTCTCAATGTGGTCCACAAAGGGGTTTATGTTTCCCAGAGCTCACTGCCCAAACTGAGTCTAAGTACCAATGCCAGGTTGATTGTTCTGCCTTCTAGGTATGGTGCCCTGTCTAGCCCCAAGTTAGCTGACGGGGAAGGGCCCCCTCTTACATTGTTCAATGTACAAGAAGTTATTACATGAATCCATATAGTAATGTGTAAATTGCCTGTGTGAAATATGCATGATGCAATTCAGAATGGATATAGTATTATGAAATGTAGATAATATGTATAGCAAAAGTTAAGTATGTTGACTGCTGCATCAGATGTTACTTGCATAACATGCTAATGGTATAGATGTATAGTATAGTTTGCATTTGCAATTATTGTGATGGTGCCAACTTGACACAGACCCCAAGTTTTCTCCAGGCAGGGAAGGGTGTAACCCCCCTACAAATGGGGGTTCCGGAATAGTCTTCCTTGAGCTTTCCTAAATGCTCACTGCTAGGCTGGGGTCCTGCGTGGTAGCTGTTAAATGTTATTGCCAAAGAATGCCTGTGTAGCCTCCATGTACTGTAGCTTTAAGAGCTGCCTAGTTCACAGTAATAGTTAATCTGGAAGGGGGGGGGCTGAGTGTTGTCATGCTTGAGTCCCACCTGGACTGCCAGATAATCACTCCAATTCTGCCATCGCTAATTGCGCAGAGGGAGCCCTGTTTAAAGATGTAACTTTTTGCTGACAATTTGATAGGGCAGTGAAGATATTGTAGTTTGTTCTAACCTGCTTTCTTTTCAGCGAGGACTGTTCTAATTATCTCCACCATCTTGTCCCTGAACTGCCGAACTGGGCCAATCAGTACTGTGGGACTCTAAAATGGAACCTGCTTACAGGGGCTGTGTGGAGTAAAATCTTGCAACCGAAGGGGGAGTTCTTGCTTTGACTGACAGCTAATCAGCCAACAGAACCTTTTGGATCTGAGGGAATTCCACAAGCTGCCTGCTGTTTAGGGCAGATCTAAGTTGGAAACTGAAGGGGTAAGATGTCATGACAGTTGAGGGGCCGTCAGTGTAGTTTCGTGCAAGAGAACTGTGGGAAGGCCCAAGCTGAGGTCTGTAAGCCTGCCTGCTACCCTGAGAGGGAGAAGAAAATTGTTTTCGGACTAAATCCAAGGTGGTGAGACCGAAGTAAACCACTGAAGGTAACCAGGCTCAACCTGTAGAAGACCGAAGATTTTGCTGAATGCGAGAGGCCTGTCAGGGACTCCAGCTACCGCTGAGCTCCCGGTCTGAGCAGAGACTGCGATTGTGACCGGAAAGCAGCTTGTCTGGTACTGTAAAATCTTTTGCATATAAATGTGCTGTTTGTGATGGGGGCCGAGATTTGGTTCCCCAGTGTGCGAACTGTGTTCTGCCGGCTGGAAGCTGTATCCAGCCTGAATGGACTGAATCCGTGGTTACCTCCCTGCGGTTGGACCTTGCCACGAGTGCCCTGCCAGATTACCCCACTGCACAGAGAAAAGCCATTGACAAGAGACCTCCCTGGAGATCAGCCCCCTGCTCCATGTTCGAACAGGAATGATGCCTCGGTGAATCGTGTGTGCCCTGCTTCTCCTGGCTCTCCAGATCAGCCACCTGCAGTCTCGATTTGCGTCCAGTCTGTGTCCAGTTCTGGGTATCATGAGTAACCATCAGGGTAGCTCCCTGCAATACCAGTTTAATCTAAGAGTGTCACCTGATTGCCTTTTTTTTTTTCTACCATGAACTGAGCCCTCCTGCTCTGGAATACAAAGAGGGTGTATTGTGCATGTTGTTTTATTTCGTCACAGGGCCCCAACCAGCAGTGATGCCGGCCTACCCCAGACAACGGTCTTGGCTAGACCATCTCTTCTTCACCTGGGTACCCAGAGGGTGTGACTGATTAGGGACTCTGAATGCATGCATAACTGCTTGATTTATAGAGCATTTAAACTAATTAACCTGATTATGCCCCTCCCTTGTTCAAGTCCCCTGAATAAATCAGATTTAGTTTTTCTTGCATTTAACCTGACTGTGGTTCCAGTTTATGCTAAGAGTACTGTACTGTTGTCCATTGTTGTGCATAACCTTGTTTTACAGGGGGTCCCCACGGTCGAGCCGGAGGAACCAGCCCTGGTGGTAAGTGCAACCAGTGTGGATACTTGCACGGTGTATCGGGGTATTGTGAACGTAATTATTGTGCAGTGTTTGGGCCACTGGCAGAGAAAGAGGGGGTTACAGTGTCCCGGAGGGCTGTGCCCTGGTTAGCTTGACCACTATCAACCCTGACCTCCGGGTGGAGGCACCCGTCACAGAACCTAGGCCCCTCAACCTGCTACTAGCCCAGCAGGCAGGGGTAGTAGCACTTGGGATAGCGCCACATAGGGGTTACATGTATTTATGGTCAATAATCACATTTCTCTCTCATGTGTTTAAAGGCATTTAATGCAGTCACCACATGCCTAACAACACCCTGGAGATGCACGTGATTGTTGACCCATAATCACACACCCTGTGATGCATTATTACATGCATAAAAGTGTGAGCTAAATGCTGAATCCTGCATACCATCCTCAAGCTCTCCTTTGGTATTTTTCTTCTGCAAAAATAATTTGTCTCTAGATAACCAGTTGTGCAACTTCTTGCATGTGCAACAAAGCCTACAAACTGTAAATTCCATTATGTGAGTTGTTACGTCTTACCTGATCTGCCATGTACAGTATTCATATTGCTTTGTGAGTAGCAGAAATATTGCCTATTGCTATTTGCTGATCTGGCGGAGTGGTGCTCTTCATTAGAACACTCTCCCCAAGAGATGAAAAATCAGATTTTGTTTAAGTAAGTGTGTGTATGTTCTCAGTGTCTCATGGTTATTTATTTATTTTTTTTTTTTTACAATTTATTCTACCCAAGATAGACCAGCTGAGATACAACATCTCATTTTCAGTGGGGTCCTGGTTTTTATTCATGTCTGTAGCTGGGGGGGACTGGAACAATAAGTGATTTGCCAATGGGCATAAGTATATTGAGTATTTGGCTTGTGTAGGGTTTGAAACTACTCTTTATATCCATGTCAGTGCTCCTGGACTCCTAAATCTCAAGGTGGACAAGGTAATGGGGCCTGACGGGATTCATCCCAGAATTCTGAAAGAACTAAGGGGAGAACTAGTGACACTACTGACTACCCTTTTTAATAAATCATGGGAGGATGGTGTGGTACCTGAGGACTGGAGGAAGGCGGATGTGATTCCACTTCAAGAAAGTGGGAGCAAGGCAGAGGCAGAAAGCTATAGACCTATTAGTTTGACCTCAGTGGTAGGGAAAATGATAGAATCACTTCTGAAAGAAAGGATTGTTGAGTACCTAGAAGCCAGCGGGGCACAGGACACAAGGCAGCATGGATTCACAGTGGGAAGGTCACGTCAGATGAATCTAATAAATTTTGTTGACTGGGTAACCAAAGTAGTAGACCAGGGAGGGGCTGTGGGCATGGCCTACCTAGACTTTAACAAGGCATTTGACACAGTCCAGACAAAAGATTAATAAACAAGTTAGCCAGCCTGGGAGTGGGTCCCAGGGTGGTAGCCTGGGTAAAAAATTGGCTGGCCAACAGAATGCAGAAGGTAACAGTAGACGGAGTCCACTCTGAAGAAAGGGAGGTTAATACCGGGGTACCACAGGGTTCAGTACTGGGGCCGGTCCTCTTTAATGTCTTTATAAGTGACATTGCAGTGAGACTGGAAGGAAAGTATGCTTCTTTGCAGAAGACACAAAGATCTGCAACAGGGTTGATACACAAGGTGGAGGAAAGGATGAGAAGGGACTTGGCAAGGTTGGAGGAACAGTCAAAAGTATGGCAGCTTAGATTCAATGCAAAGAAATGCAAAGTAATGCACCTGGGAAACAAAAAACCCATGGAAGAGTACACAATGGGGGGGTACTAACAACAACAAACATGGAAAGGGACATCGGGATAGTCATATCAGATGACATAATGGTAGGCAGATAATGTGAGAAGGCAGTAAGGAGGGCTGGGGTGATACTGGGATGCATAGGGAGAGGCATCATCAGTAGAAAAGAGGAAGTTGTCATCCCTCTGTACAGTTGGTGAGGCCCCATCTGGAGTACTGCGTGCAGTTTTGGAGACCCCATCTCCTCAAGGACATAGACAGGAAGGAGGTAGTCCAGAGGAGGGCACCTAAAGTGGTGCAGGGTCTGCACCAGAAACCATACGAAGAGAGACTAAAGAAGCTTTATCGGTATACCCTCAAGGAAAGGAGGGAGAGTGGGTCATGATAGAAACTTTCAAGTACCTCAAGGGTACCAACAAAGTCCAAAAGGGTAGCATCTTTCAGAAAAAGAGATGTGCAAGAACAAGGAGGCACAGTTTGAAGATATAGGGGGAATGGCTCGGGTGCAGCATGAGGAAGTATTCTTTCACAGAGAGGGTGGTGGATGCATGGAACGGCCTTTCTGAGGAGGTCATGGGGTCAAAAACAGTGGGGGAATTCAAGAATTCATGGGACAGACATAAGGCAATTCTTGTGGTGGTAGGAGGAAGTAGGCTGTTGGTTAACTAGGATCTGCAGCTTATCCAATAAGTAGGGAAATGGGCAGACTGGGTGGGCCAAGCGGTCCTTATCTGCCATCAAAGTCTATGTTTCTATGTTTCTAAGTACTCTAACACAGATCTTTTTGGTCAAGGAAAGAGTACAGTAAAAATGTGTTTTGAGTGGTAAATGAATTATCTTTTCAAAAACTATGTAAAAATAATGTTAGGGTCATGAGCAAGCCTCAAGAAGTCTGGAAATCAGAGCTGACCCAGTGGCACTGAGGGTTGAGGCGCTGGATGCCACACCTCATGCCACACCAGATACCTGAGTTTGGGAGCTAGCTCAGGTACCGGGGGTTGGCAGGGATGGGGTGAGGATTGAGCACCCACTGGACTGCTTTCCTCCCTTGGGGGGAGGGTTGGGGTACGTCCAGCGCATCAGCGGCTCCCGGTAGAGATCGAGGCACTGCAGTGCATTTGCTGCACATCAGTGTGGCTGATACAGGCAGGGTTGCCATATGCCAAGGGTCAGAGTGCACCATGTGGGGAAGGGGGGAAGAATACTATAACAAGGAAAATCCCGGCTCCGCAGGGTAGGTGATGGCACCTGACCCCCATGCCCACCGCCGGATCCACCTTACCTGGCCTTCCAGTTCCTCCACCTGGGCTCCCACCTGCAGCCAGAGTCTAAATTGTAAGGGTGCCCAAGAGGCGGGGCGGCCCCACTCCGGAGGGTTTAAGCTGGGGGTGCTGGCTGTGGGGGGGGGTAAGCTGAGGGTCGAGGGGACCTCAGGCGGGCAGAAACAGGTAGGATGCCTGAGAGAGAGAGACTCCAGGGGCCAAGACTGGAGCAACAAAGAATGGGAAAAAAAAAAGTCTAGAAATGCTGAGTTAGGGTAAAGATTACCCTAAGTTAGCATGTGCAAGATGGTAGGATTTCTTATAAAATGGAGAGACAAGATATTGCTTTTTGATTCCTTATTACCTGTGCATGAAATCTGTTCCAAGCACAGGTAATAACAAGTACCTAAAGGCAGGACCAGATTAAAAAAAATTCAATGAGGCATTAGAACTCTAGAGTTTCAAATGCTTCAATTTTTTTTTTATTGCTAACACGGCTCTTCCTGGAGTTACCAACCGATAAAGAAAACTCTAATGTGGCTCAGCTTACACTTCCCCCTTTCATATTCAGCCAAGAACAGTGAACTGTAAAAGGAAAATCAACCCCAGCCCTGCCTTCTCAGTTTACTATCTTTTATTTAAATAGGGAACCTCTTACCGGTCCGGGTACCGGACCCATCTCTCTCTCTCACTTCTCCTTTGTCAACCACTCTAACTTTCTCTCCCCGACACCAGTCTCCACATGTAGTAAGCCATCACACTGCCATCTCAAAGTGTATAAAATAAAATTCTTTGAATCTGAATTTTTTTGTGGCCTCATATTTTTTTTAAGTTCTCTTTTCCCCAGTCATTCTGCTTGTTGTATGATAGCCTGTTTGGGGAAGGGGGGAGAAGTACAGATGCGGCTTCTCGCTCCATGCGTGTCTACATAAAGGGGGTGCATGGGCAGTGCTATTGCATCACACTGGCAGCAAAACTGAATCAGTACTACCAATGCTAGCAAAGACAAACCCTCTCCAGCACATAATCAGTGACGTTATTATGTAATAACATCATTATGTAATAGGCGGAGGGACTATTTTATCGTAAACTGGCATATACAAATCTTTTTTTTTTACAGGCAAATATGATTTTTCTAAGGGTAAAAGTAAAAAAAATAAAAATTTATAGGCGCAATAAGAGACTTTGGGGGTGTGCATGGGACAGATTTTAACACACTTTCAGGCCTGAAGGCACTCGTCCTCTAGCCTCATGCATCACTACACCCCGGGCATGTGTAAAATCTGTTTTATGCACACCCAATTGCATATTATTGTTTCCATATCTCTGGTATCCATATCACTGCCACCTCAGTTCTTTGTAGCACCCAACTACCAGCACTGTAAAATGCTACTACCTTGCTTACACAGACTATGTGTGCATTTATGTAATGATAGAATTAAGGTACCCAGCAGTCCAGTGGTGTAGAAGCTGAGGTGCTGGATGCCTTACCTCTCCCCATGCCAGTGACCCATGTTTGGGAAAGAGCATGGGTTACTGGGGTTCAGCCGGGGGGGAGGGGCTGGGAGTGGATGGAGCAGCTGCCAGCCAGCCAGCTCTCCTCTCCCAGATTGGGGAGGTAGACCTTCCTGGCTCTTGGTTGCCCCTGAGTGGAGACTTGCTGGTAGTGTCAGGCACTGGCCCTAGGCTGGGTGGGAGGATCAGGGGTTGTGTTTGGTACCAGCACACAAGCGCGGCCATGTTGGCCAAGGTCCCCAGGAAAGCAAGGCGGAAAAAAAACAGAGGCAGGATGAAGACCGACCAACTGCAATGCTCCGCACCAGTGGGCTGGGCACATGCCACAAGTCCTATGGCAGAGGACACTGGCATAAGGTAACTCCCAGAGAAGCAGGGTGACGGGGCTGGGAAGATCAATTGGAAGGGGTTAACTGGGGAGAAGGAGGATAAAATATGGGAGAAAGAGTTAAGGCACTCCAGGGGTTTACTTGCCTTTTGTTAATCGTACCTTGGGATACTAAGCCACTAACATATGCCATGTGTTTCATGGCTTAGAAACATCAAAAATAATGGAAAAAAATGTTAGTGGCAAGTACAGTCTGCCCTCCCTATCTAGCTGCTCTAATAATGCCCTAGTGGCTATGTGGCCATCTTAGCTCTGCCTGCTTTCCTTTTACTATGGCCATGTGACTCTACTCTACCTTTAACCCCCATACTTACTGACATGGCCTACACCACCTCTTTAGGAATTATATGCTACTGAACCACCACTCCTTCAGTGAAAAAGTACCTATAGATGACCTCTCTAGGGTTCGAATCACAGATCGTTCTGTATCTCAGAATCATGTCTTAATGATTAAAGATATTTAATAATCATAAGACTAAGAGATATCTGATTCAGTATAACATCTAATAATTTAATTTAAATTAATATGTTTTTCTAATACAGACAAACTAAGATGATGCATATATCTGAGTGTTTCATGTGGTGCTACCCTAAAATAGGAAGGTTTTAGTACTTTTATGTTGGCTTCGTGCGTGCGCAAGCAACATCTTAATAGTTAGTTGGGTCTTGAGAGGCGCGACTGCTGTTGGGCAAATGCAGGGCACGCATCAGTAGGTGTCCCTCATTCCCCAATCAGCCTGCATGCCACCGCCACACCATGCATTCATAACAGGGCGAGCATATCAAAGCAAGGTCCGCTGCAATCAGGCAAAGCTTCGTCCATGCCTTGATCCTTTGTACGTGCTCGCCACCATTATGACCATGGTCGGGCGCAGCAGGCAGCCATGTTTCTTCGACATCGGGGTGCCCAATCCTCCCGTCGGCAACCCCCCATGTTTGTGTGCCGACGGGGATACCACTCCCATCAGCATCCCCCGCAAATGTGGAATGCTGAGGGTGCCCAATCCCTGGCTCGTGCCCCCCACTTTCTTTGCCCGCCCGACGGAGCCCACTCCCGTCAGCATCACCCCTCAACTGTTGAATGCAGGTGCCCAATCCCCTCGGCTCGCTCCCTTCTTTGTTTTGCAGTGAGGTGCCCAATCCCCACCGCATTACCCTCCGTGTTGTGTGCTGATGAGGGTACCCAATCCCCGTCGGCTACTGACACCCCCCACAAAACCCACTTGGGTGGCATGCTAGGCCCACCCAGCATACCAAATGCCCTGTAATGCAAAAACTGTCAGACGGTTTCCTTTTTTTCTGCAAAACGAAAACGTCCTTGTAGTCTAGATGCCCCCTCCCCCACCAGCACCCACCCACTGTGCACTTGCCCTCACCCCATACTTACCTCCGGACTCTGGCGTGATGATCTTCCGTGGACTGGGAACACGTCTGCACTCTTCAAAGCCGACCGTGAACTGAGGAAATGCCGGTAAGCTGTATAATGCAATGAATATGTTTTTTTCAACTTTGCTGCAAATCTCAGGCATTTCATGGAATTTTGCCATCAAATTTTCAACATGGGGTTTTTGGGGCCCCTCCTCATGAATTCTGTCACTGTCATGGTGTTAATCGGCCTCAAAAGGTGATTTCTCAGTCACTGCGCAAACTCAACTTTCGGGACCCATTAACGAAATGACAGTGCCAGTGTTCACGAGGTGGCCTCTTAAAAAGCCTATGTTCCAAATTTGGTGGAAAAAATCCAACAAATGCCTGTTTTACGAGCGTGCATTGCGCAGCTACTATGCAGGCTTGTAACTTCTGCATTCACAATATTTTAATGCCGTATTTTCAGCACTGGCATTTTTGTGCACCTCCTTGTGAACAGTACAGCTGTCATTTTCCACATCCTGCCCGAAATGTGTTTCCACACTTCCGGTGCACAATTGCGCAGTCGCTGTGGGAAATCAATGTTTGGGCCAGATTATGAAAATGACAGTGACACAGTTCATGAGCAGAGATCCTAGAATGCCTATATTGAAAATTTGGAGCTGTTACTCCATAAAATGACTGTGCTATGAGCGTGCATTGGCAGATTGCACACATGCTCGTACTGTCGTGCATTTGTGATATTTTCACTCTAGATTTTCACCATTGCCATTTTTACACACCTCTTGATGAACAGTACAGCCATCACTTCACATATCCTGCCCAAAATGTGTTTCCGCACTTCTGGCGCAGAATAGCGTGGTCGCTGTGAGAAATCACTTCTTGGGACACTTTGAGGAAATGACAGTGACACTGTACATGAGCAGAGGTGCTAAAATGCCTATGTTGAAAATCTGGTGCCGAACGCCCATAAACTGGCAGTGCTGCAAGTGTGCCTTGCATATTTCCCACACACCCTTGCAACTCCAGCAATTCAGATTATATTTGTATGCCACATTTTCAGCACTGGCATTTTATTACACCTCTTATGAACTGTGCAGCTGTCATTTTTCACATCCTGCCCAGCATGTTTTCCCACACTGCACTAACAAACACCCACAGGGACACCCTAATGCCTCTCACTCTCTGCAGGGTGGGGGTGGGTTGGCATCAGTTCAATACTTGACTGCCACTCCTATGCTGCATCTCTCTAATTCCTGCACTGCCAATGGCAGGAAGACAACATTCGGCATTGACAAATGCTTGTTATAATTCTTTTTTATTTTGAAACATCTTAGCACTTCTTAGACATATTAGAGTCAAAGAACTGCATCAACTCACCCAATAAATATAAAATTGCTATTTTATTTCTATTTGCTATGTCAGGCCACCTACTGGCTGTACATTTGGTTTATCAGCCTCACTGATGTTGCATAGATGGTCACATTTCATCAAGACCACTAGTCCTTGCAAATGCAATTTTTTTTTTTTTAAGCTTTACACCCCCTCCCATTATGCACCCCCCGGAGTTGAAAATCCTTTAGTAGTGGGGTGTGGGGGCACAGCCCCCCTCATATCCAAAAATCCCATCTCTGGTTTTGTTGTCACCTGAAAGTGTTATATCGAATGCTTTTCAGCTATATACACTCGCCATTATAGCGATTGTCATAACACGCTTGTTATTATGATATAGAATCAGTCCTACCACCTTGATTAGACAGAACGTGCTGAGTTAGGGTCATTTTAACCCTAACTCAAGAATTTACAGACTTTCTGAGGCTTGTTTATGATCCTAATGTTATTTTAATATAGTTTTTGAAAATAATTTCCTTACTTTTTAAATAGGAAATTTGTTTTGAATCCCTATGAAAGTGTGAGGGGTCCAGTGGCACCTCCTCCCTTACTTTCCCCCAGAGAAAATACCTGAAGTCCAGTGGTACCCCCTTCCCACCCTTTCCCAAACAATGGGGAACTGTGCACTACAGGGTGCAGGGTACATCCAAGGGATGCATACCCAGCCCACGTAGCTCTG
The DNA here is from genome assembly GCA_016271365.2 of Neoceratodus forsteri. NCBI lineage: Eukaryota > Metazoa > Chordata > Ceratodontiformes > Ceratodontidae > Neoceratodus > Neoceratodus forsteri. Next base: position 307,961,480 of record CM028131.1, on the reverse strand, counting down.
CACCTGCAGGCAGACACATGGGGCTCAGCATGTACAATCATTGGCCACACCAGAGTGCCTGTCTGTGGACCAACTCCCCCGGTGCTTGTTAACCAGCGGGGCAGATTGTTGGATGCAGGTGGGCATCCAATCAGATGCCCGATCTGGTCTGACAGTAGATTCCCTGCTCTGCATGCAGCAGGGGATTAAGGGATACACACCCCAACCCTCCCTCTTGGATCAGCACCTGGGGCAGTACTGGACAGACATGTACAGTACCACTTTGGCAGGTGGATGAATTCCATAGGGGGCAAGCAATGGATGTGGCAGGTTGCCTTCTGTCATATACTGTGCCACCTCTCGCTCAGCACTCCTCACCTTTGCGAATGGCTTGAAGTGGGGTCCTGCCTGCTGTACACTCATGTAGACCATCCACATGTGCAGCAGTGTGAATGACTGGCAGATTGACTGTGGAATGGGCATCCACCTCTTCCATGAATGCCACCTGCAGCTTCCTAATGTGCAGTTGCCTATGCAGCATGTAGGCAATTTGATTTTGTGTGCATAGCCCCCAATGTCCCAGCCAGTCCAATGGCATCTTCCTTTCACCACTCATATATTTATTTTTATTAAGTGCCCAAATGTTTCAAGCTGAAGTTACTCCCCACCGTGACCATGTCATAAGTGACATGGTGTTGATGTATACTGTCCCAGGATCTGAAAATCATCTGTAACCTTTAGACTTCCATACAAAATATTAGCAGGAAATCAGAGAGATCCTCAGCAGCAAGAACTTGTTGAGGGATGGAGACAAATTTAGGGATCCTATGTGGATTATCAAATTGCGATTGCCCATAGAGTCATTGTCCCTTATTTGTTGCCAAGCAATGATGATATGGATATGGCACTCCTCGAGCCCAAGGGAATACAAAAACCCTTGGGATCTTAGGAAGAATGGATAGGCCTTAAGTCTCTTTCTGCCATCATGTTTTCTATTTTTTTATGCCATTCCATGCCATGCCACTTATGAAAAGGGTCCCTGGTGCAATGACACAGCCTGACTTTCTTGGATTATGCAACTGAGCTGGCCCTTAAATACAGCACTGCAAGACTTAGTGTCCTGAGAACCCACTGAACTAAATAGGCAGCTGTTAATAATCAGAATAAAGCCCTTCCTTTCACCAGTACATCAAACCCAAAAGTCAATGTTAGTTTTAAAACTATTTAAACATTATACTCCCCACCCCAAGAAATCCTTCCACATCATCGTACACCACCATACCAGTTTACAGACTTTACACTTTTTCACTTTTCTCAGTATACTGTAACAAAATAAAAATCCAAAATACCACCAAATATATGATAACTGACACTGACAGTCAAAGTCCAGACCCCATTTTTTAAACTTAAAGTTCAAGTGTAAACGTTTTACCATTTTTGTCTGTTTTTATTTCCTACTGTAGCTGACTTTGAAATAAAAGAATGGACACTGATCATTAAATAACATGGGACAGATTCTTAATGACCCAGGGTTTGCATCAACTCCTTAGTCAAGCCCATTATTGGTGCAGCTGTGCTAAACCCCTTTGCCACAACTACACCCAATTTCAGCACATTGGGAGCAGTTATGACACTTTTCCCACTTTACGGCAGCTTGTGCCACCTATTTGGTGGAAGTCCTGTGAAAAGGGTTCCTGGGATTGACAAAAGCCAGACCAGCAAAAAGCTCGTCTAACTTGTGGCACTCAGTGCACAGGATAGAAAATCCTGATTGCCAGCTAGGTGAATCCCATAAGTTCCATGCACCATATGTTCAGCACACCCCAGGATTGCAAAATTTATAAGGGTTTGAAAACCCAGCCCCAAGTCTCCTGTGCTTTTTAAACTCTATACTCATTTTAATATTTTGAAAGTGAGCACTAGCCTAGAAAGTGCTTTAATTTTTTTCAAGATTCAGCTCTGAGTGAGGTCATGACATCAACAAGAAGTGACTTCTAATGTGGTTGTGAACACTGACATATCTCATGAAGTGTAAGTACCTACTGCACAAGAGAGTGTCATCTGATCTTCTGTTAGAGACAGGCTGAATTTTGACAGAGCTACAGTATCAGATGTAGGTATCCTGTAAATGAAGCATCACCACAATAGTTAAAAAGAAATAAGAACCAGGGGTCACAAAATGAGCAGTGCTACTGATTGCAGTAACTTTTCAGCACTTCTGAAGTGTCAGTTGTGAACAGCTGTTTTGACATCTTATGGGACGCACAGCACAGCTGTTCCAGCCAGAAGTACAACTGAAAATCCCTTGCTTTAGGAAAAATGAATAAGATGGCACTTACATATGGTTTACCCTGGTTGCTGCGACAGGAAAAACAGCGACTGTCATTAGGGCACAAGCACAATGCTGATGATGAATATTGCACATGACAATTCTACCACCCAACCCCCAGTGCACCCAACACCTCGGGTATGTTCTGCCTGTTTGTGGGGGGGGGTCTGTCCCCTGCAGCCCCCCGCCTCCCCCATACTTAAATATAATTACCTTCAGGTTGGAGACATATAAGACAGGAAGTGCAACACCCAGACAGTACTGTCTCTGATGAGCACAGCAAAATCCATTTCACCTGCAAGGTGGGTGAACTGGTTGTGGTGCTTTAAATGTGGCACTCTAATTGCGGTGCCCATATAGTGGTATACCATTGCATATAGAGATAGGTGAAGTCGGGAAAATTCACTCTGCGAAATAATTCACAGATTTAGTACAATTTGCAAAGTGTGAATCAATCTGTGAAGTGTGGATTTTTCCACAAAAATTTTTAAGCTAATAGCACAGATTTGCAAATTGCTCTGCAGAGGCGAATGTGGTGTCTTCGCTCGAACTTTGCCAGTGAATTACAATTTCACAACATCTCTACTTACTATACATACATAGCACACATAGTATAAGAACTGGTGAACAATCATTTGTCCCCAGATCCCACCCGAAGAAAGACACCAGACCAGTATGTGTGTGTGTGCTCAGCTTTGGTAATTAATTTACTTCAGTTCTTCATGTCAAACATTTCAATCCACAATTCCATACTTCCATATACATTAAATATAATCCATATGCACATTAGGTAATTCCAATCCATTTAAATCATGCCATCCTTTTATTTGTTAACATTACTGTCCAATTTTATTTTTTCTTATCTTCTTCTCCCCCCAGATATACATCCTGGGGGGCACCTTTCTTCTTTTTCTTCTGCTCAAGGGGTATGAGCGTACACCCTGTACCCCTGCTTCTTGTAGTGTTGACTTACATCCTATTTATTATTCCCACCCCTTTTTCCCCCTAGTCTATCTCCCCCCCCAATTTTTTCCATTCTCTTTTCATTCTTTTCTGTTTGGCCTGCCGTCCACCTTCAGCAGTCCTGGATCTGCTGCTCTCCATCTGCAGCAGTGACCATGCTTGTTTTTTAATATCCATCTAGGGCATGTGGATGGGAAATTCTCTTGAAGCATAATTGTGAGATCCCTGGGCCTGTGCAAGGCTTTAAGTACCCTGGTTGATCACCCCTCTCTCTCTTCCTAAGTGTCCAATCACCTATTCCCACCTCACCATAGCTCTGACCTCATAACTCCTCCCCCTTCTGACCTCACTAGCCCCCTCTCCTCCCATTTCTTCCCCCTCTCCCCTCTCCTTTTTTCTTTCACCTGTCAATCAAACTTGCTTAACATGCCCACTACCTTCCTTTGGTCTGGGCCTGGGGACAATGGGGTCTGCACCTTTAATTGTGCTAACCTCTTTGTCCCCAGATCCACACAAAGAAAGATACCAGACCAGCATATGTGTGTGTGTGTGTGTGTGTGTGTGTGTGTGTGTGTGTGTGTGTGTGTGTGCTCAGCTTTGGCAATTAATTTACTTCGGTTCTTCATGTCAAACACTTCAATCCACAATTCCATCCATATACATTAATCATAATTCATACACACATTAGGTAATTCCAATCCATTTAAATCATGTCATCCTTTTATTTGTTAACATTACTGTCCAATTTTATTCTTTCTCATCTTCTTCTTCTCCCCCCCAGATGTACGTCCTGGGGGGCCGCCTTTCTTCTTTTTCTTCTGCCCAAGGGGTTCGAGCATACACCCCGTACCCCTGCTTCTTGTAGTGTTGTCTTATGTCCTATTTATTATTCCCACCCCTTTTCCCGCCTAGCTTATCCTCCCCCCCCCAATTTTTTCCACTAGTCCACCTCCCGCTTGTGATGGACGGTGTACTTCCAACCCCCCTTTTAGCCAATTGTTTCCTGCATCCAGGGCTGAATGGTGACTACAATTTCAGAATTAAACATTGCCAGACCTATCCCGGAGAGGTGCACCCCATCCCCCCTATAAAAATCCATCACCTGCTGTGTCATGCCCCACTGAATGACCTTGCTGCCCACCTCCAGAAACAATCTGTCCACCCTGGCATTCAAGCATTTTCTTGCATTGTCTAAGGCCTTGTGTTTTATGGCATGTCTCCATACCCTCCTTGGAACTATGTCCGACCACACCAGAGTAACCTCTGCCCACCATCCTTGTATCTCATTAATGTCCTCTTTAATGTGATAATAAATATCCAGCCAGGATCTAGTCCCCAGGTCGTTTCCTCCTAAATGGAGAATTAGAAGGTCCGAGTGACTGTGTTCCTTCCTCATCTCCCTCAGCACTGGCAGCAGCTGTGCCCATTTCATTCTCCAAACGCCTCTCCAGGTCAGTTTGATCTGCTTAAGGTCGAAATATAGCTGTTTCCCCCCTGAGCCTCCTGGATGCCCAGCGCTCAGCCCAATAGATGGAGTGACTGCAAATCCAGACCCTCAACCTCCTTGCTCATTCTGGATAAATCATAAACATATAGAGTTAGATACCCATCCATATCCCCTTATCCCTGTATTCCCCTGAATTCCCCCCTCCCCCCTCAGTGTTTTAAATTGCCATGAACCACCTGCTTGGTTGGAGAGAAAAGAAAACATCATTAGTCCAGTTGTTTCACCTCTAGGATATACCTTTTAAAACAGTTGGAAGATCACCTCCACTTTTCCTTGATGTCCCCAGAGGAGCCGCCCTAGGCTGTCATAGAATGCCATCCCCTTCCTAAGAACCACTACTACCTGCAATCCTGTGACCTGGACTCCTTCCCCATGTAAAAACATCAAGCATTTTTTATCCTGCAGTCGCCTTGCCACGTACGCATGCAGGGCCCCCACTGGACATATGGACCCATTCTTATGTCTACGCAGCAGTAACCTGTGTCCTTTTCCCTCCTGGTCAGTTTTTGACCTCCTGAAGAAAACTGATATGTCCTCCTCAGTCCAGATCGTGTCTCCCCACTGTAAGCCTGCAGAACTGTTGGCTTTGCCATGCCCTATCACCTCGCTGACCCGAAATGCCCCACTGTTCATGATGGTGTATACTGCCTGGAACAAGGTTGCCTCACTATTAGATGTACATACGCTGAGTAATGCACATAACAGCTGTTCTAACAGTGCCTCTGTAAATGGCCTTCTGTGATCTTGTGACTTCCCTGCCCCCCCTGAGGCCAACCTTGCATCATGCGTCGTATAACGTTGTGTTTTGTAGTGTCCCCCCACCCCTTTAGTGTACACACCTGTCCTATTGCTGCCCTGATGAACCCCTATGGTCACATTTGCCAGCTTATTTCTCCACCCGGCCACTATAAATTGTGCTTTCTGATCACCTGATACTGCCCCACTTACCTCGTAGCCAATTTGTGCTTTGAAGGCTTGGAATGCCCTCCAGGAAGTTTCATACACTTTTAAGGTCCTAGGGGACCAGGAGTTGTGAAACAACTATTTGGCTCCAGCAATACAATCTTCTAGATGTAGCCTGGGATTGCTGTCTGTCCTGGTTCTGCTCGTGGAGCAATGGCTCGAAACTTGTCCATCTGCAGGTTGGAGAGGCAATCAGCTATCACATTATCTATGCCGTCAATGTGGCTAGGCCTAAATGACATGTTCAACCTCAGCCCCTTTAAGACAAGCTGCCTCAATACCCTCATGACCCTTTTGGACATCACCCCCCCGTTTGTTGAACACATCCACGACTGCCCTCTTGTTGCTCCAGAAGGTGATCTTCTGGTTCCTATGGGCTTCCCCCCATACTTCCATCGCTACCCATATGGGGAAGATCTCCAAATAGGTGATATCCTGTGTTGCCCCCTCCTTTACCCATGTGCTGGGGCAGGCCACTGCAAACCACTTCACTACCAGATAAGCCCTCATTCTGATTCCCCCCCCCCCGCTGCATCCATGTACAGCTGTAGGTCTGTGTTAAAAACCCATTCCTTTTGGCAGAAGGTTCTCCCATTGTAATCACTCAGAAAGGTCTCCCACACCTGGAGGTGTTCCTTGGTTCTCCTGGCTATATCCACCCAGTGATGAGGCCTATAGGCACATTGCATCACCCTAGCCAAGTGCTGTGTAAACATGCACACGGATGCATTGGTCCTACAATCAAATTTCAAATGATCCCACAATTGCTGTACTTGTTGGAGTTGTACGCTGCTCCAGGCTTTGACTTCCCCTAGCAGGGTTATTAACTTTTTTACCTTGGGCTTAGACAACTTAAAACATTCCCCCACTGTGTCTATCTCAATCCTTAGGAATTCTGTTGTCTGACTTGGACCCTCTGTCTTGTCTGGTGATAATGGCACCCCGATCTCCCTGCACATTGCCTCAAAGTCCCTCAACATCTCCTCTGCCTGCTACCTCCCTTCCCCTATCAAAAGGAAATCGTCCAGGTAGGGAATCACTGCCCCATACCCATATCTTGTCTGAAAGGTGCCATTGCAATCATATGCTGAACAACTCAAATTAAATGTTGCCCATGCAATCGAACAACCCATGGGCAGAGCTTTATCAAAAAAATATTTCCCTTTAACCTGGAACCCTAGTATGTCCCAGTCCTCAGGCCATACCGGCAGCAGGCAGAAGGCCACCTCAATGTCCATTTTTGCCAGCCACACTCCCTTCGTTGCCCTAATCAACCTGACCACTTCCTCCAAAGTGACATAACTTACCCTGCTATCCTCTTCCTTGATATAATCGTTGACTGAGTCACCATGTGGATAAGACAGGTGGTGTATTACCTGAAATTCTTCCGGCTGTTTTTTTGGGACTAGCCACAAGGGGAGATCCTCAATTCTGGCAATGGTAGCTGCCGGAATTGGCCTTCCACCCTGCCCACCTTTATCACTTTCTGGATCTTCTGCTCTAACACTGTTTCCCTACCCTTTATTGACTTCAAATTCTTTGCCATGGTCCTTTTCCTGTCCCCCTTGAAAATGCAGGCTGAAACCCCTCTGGATATCATCTTTTAGCATATGGGCAGCTTCCCTATCCAGGTAGTGTCTTGCTCAGTCTGCCAAAATGTCAAGTTTAATAGGGGTTTCAGCCAGCCAAAATGTCCTCCATGTGTCGGCCTTAAGTGTCCTGATGGCTGCCGTAGAAAGATTCTCCACCTACTCCCGCCTGTTCCTCTGTCTCTAGCCTCCCTCCCCCAATGCTGTCCGCAATGCCTGGTCTGGTTACCCGAAACGACTGATTGTAAGCCGTATTATGGCTCCCACTTCCCTTTTTTCAGCTGTACCTACATTTTGATGCTAGGTGGCCACCCCGACATTTTGAGCAGGCATGGTGAAAATGGCAATTCTGCCAGGAACAAAATGCCCGGTTATAACCCCAGCAGCACTTTTGACCTGCCCCTTCCTTTTTGTCCGCTTCTCTCTCCCCACTGGCTGTGCCTGTCCAAATCTCCAGCCCAGGTCAATCTGTCTCGCATCCCACTTAACATCTCTGAAATGTAACATTCTTTTCTTAAACTTTACGTCATATTTTAACCAACTATATCCCCCTTTCTTATAGGCATTTTTTTATAATGAAGGAATAGGTTAACAAAGGAGTGGCCAGCTCTGGCTTCTTCTCTATGACTATGGCCATTAATAAGTAAACCCTGTTGACCTATTATTCCAATTCTTCCCTTTAATTGTCTTCTCCTCCTCCTCTCCTTTTCCCAGTAGCACTACCACAGCCGAAAACTCTTTTTTCCTCATATTTCTCCATGTTATCAATATTAACCAGGGCAAATATGTCTACATTTATTTGCCTTTCCAGATTTTCTCTTTTGTGGCAATGGGATGTGATCCCCTATACATATACATGGCACCCCTAACTCGCCCCCAAGAAACTTGTCACCTTCAGCCCCCCTACCGCCCTGTAGACTCCCCTTTTTCTTTGCTCCTGATTTCTCCAAATGCCTTCTCTAATTTCCCCAAACCTGTCAGCATCCATTCCACATATTCTTTCACACTGCTTTCAAGCATGATCTCTTTATTACCTGGTTGGGGTCCTTCTGTGGGCTAGGCCCCAAGGGCATGGCTGGCTGGATGATGTCTGGAGCTGGAGTCTGGGGTGCCAGGGAGGGCAGAAGGAGCCAGAACCAGGGGAACAGGAGTGCTCATCGGAAGTAAGGGTGTCGGGACCAGTGCAGGAAGGGGCACTGGAGCAACTGGGCGAAATGGCTCAGTTGGCACTGGGTCAACCGGAATGGGCTGCACAGGCCTGGGTGTCGGTGGAGTCTGAGGCACCTTCTTGCCATCAGTCCCCCCCTCTCTTGCTTCTTTGTCCCCTTCCACTTCTTGTCCCTTGCCAGGCTGGGTGGATCCACAGCCTCTAATAATCTATTGGCTTTGCTCACCAGCTCCATCACTGCCTGGTAGCATTCCTCCTTGATAGGCTTGTTCCTCCTAGGAGCCATAACACTCACTTGTACCTGTAGAGACACAAACACCAAGTTAGCCTCCTACAAACAATACTGGCTCTTTCTCGATTACTTCTACTGTTTCCTCTTTACTGCCTCTCTCTATGGGAGACCTCAATGTCCCCTAATCCCCAGCCCCCCCCCATGAAGGTCTCTTCATATGCCCCCCCCACTCCCATGTCTTCCAAATCCAACATCGTTTCCATTTCATCATCATTCATTCTCCTTTTTTTTTATATATGGGGGGGTCTGTCTAAAAAACATGTTGTCTCAGATTTGCCTTGTGTCCCCCGCCATTTCAGCGTATACCTAGCACCCTTCTAAACAGCTCATCCCAGACTGTGGGTAGCACCTAAGCTTTTTTAACCCCCCCCAATATGCTCATTCCCCTTCCTGTTCCTTTCTTCTTTGCTTCCGTGTTCTGTTTTTTTGGCGTGTTTTTTAAGGGGCTTTTCCTTGTCTGGCTTTTCTTAAACTCCATCCTCTGCTAGGGAAAACTGGAGGCCCTGCCATTTTAGATGCCCTGTAAACATCCTGGCCATTCCATTGTTATTACTGGACTCCTTTTCTCCTGGACCACGTGGCAATGATGTCAGATGCCATTTGCCACGCAGCCCGCTTCTAGGCCCTTGTGGTCAGGCTTCTTTTAATCCTCGCAGGCCACTCACGATCCCCTTTGCTACAACATACCTCCCTAAAACATGGAGGAAAACTGCATCCTGCCTTGAGCAGTTTCTTAGGCACCTATCCTAGCAGCTGGCCACGTGGCCATGATGTCAGACATCATCGCCGTGAACCCACTCCTGGGACTCTGTCGGCCGCCCAGGCCTCTCGCATGCCTTATTTCCCCTCTCACTCACACGACTGACCTCAGCTTCCCATTAGCCCAGCATTGCCCAGCCACTTTTGTCTCCTGTAAAGTCGGGCTGTCTGCCCCCCTCGCACCCGCAGGAAACACACAAGCAATGCGGCTCCTTCTCAACTGCCTAAGGGCTCAACCCTTCCTTACTCATGTAACTAAATCTGTCCTGAGTAAAATAGCAGCTGCTATTCCATCCCAAACACCAAATGCACCCAAAACAGACCAAACAGTGTGGCTCATTCCCATGCAGCTGACGGCTCAGCCCTTCCTCACTCATATGGCCAGCGAAGCTTGAGTAAGATACCAAATGTTATTATATATACAAGCACCAAATGCAAATGCCATAGAAAACAGCAATTCCGCACTTTCTGCCCTAGCCGGGCCTAGCGCAGTTTCAACTTGTCCCAAACTACTTCCACAGACCTCATTTATTGCCCAAATGCACAATCTCTGCTTTTCTTCTTTTTTTTTTTTTTGAAAACAAACCACACTTACCACTTATCGGGGAACTTCTGTAATACTCACTTGTTGATGTTCCAGCCCTTGTGTTAGTTAATTACATTTTTAAAATTACCAATTACCAATTTTAATCAATTAATTGAGATGCTAGTTACTCCAAAGAGCTATGCTACGAAATGGCCACTGCCCCAAATTAGCTAATTTAAGCAGAAAATTGCCAAAACTGAAGTGCTTTCTAGAGAAATTCTCTTGAAGCAAAATTGTGAGCTCCCAGGGCCTGTGCAAGGCTTTAAGTACCCTGGTTGCCCACCCCTCTCTCTCTTCCTAACTGTCCAATCACCTACTCCCACCTCACCATATCTCTGAACTCATAAATCCTCCCCTTTCTGACCTCACTAGCCCAATCTACTCCCATTTCTTCCCCCCTCTCCCCTCTCCTTTTCTTTCCCCTGCCAATCAAACTTGCTTAACACACCCACTACCTTCTTTAGGTCTGGGCCTGGGGGCAATGAGGTCTGCTCCTTTAGTTGTGCAATCCTCTTTATCTAATGCAGAGACAGAGTAAGCATCAGTGTTATTTCTTGATCAGTGGCATGCTGAAAATGTACTAGGGCTGTCATACACTGGTCTCTGTAGAAACATTATCATAATCATTATAACCAAAACAATAAATAAATAAGAAACATGTTCACAAAATGAACAGTGTTTCTGACTGCAGCAGCCATTTGGCATTTCCTTAGTGGCAGTAACAATCAATCATTGTAACAACTTCTCAGACTCACAGAATAGATAATCTAGCCAGAGGTTTATTGCCAACTTTCTTGTCATTACTATTATTTTGCTTACATTGCATTACATTTCAAAATCCAATATTTTTAGTTAACTAAGGTGGCACTTACATAGCATGTATGTCTTCAGAAATGGTGAAAGATCATTTAGTTATTGTAGCGAGAGACAGAGAGTCATTGTATTTTCTGATCTGAGGCAGGCTGATTATCTGGTAGCACCAACACTGGTCCCTTACTGAAGAAACAATGCCAAAATCATTATAACACAAAAGATGAAAATAAATAAGAACCAGTTTCACAAAATAAGCAGCACTGTTGATTGCAGTAGGCATTCTGCATTTCCTTAATAGCAGTTACTGTATGATCAGCTGATCCAGCTTCTTGGATGCACAGCACAGTTGATCTACAGCAGCTAGAAGTATACTTTCAGCTTTATCAGTTTCTACTGAATTGCTTACTTTGCATTCACTATGAAAATCCAATGCTTTAGTGAGTGTCTCTGAGGCTGGGCAAAGTGAAGAGGGAGGTGAGACTGAAAGCATGCTAAACTGAGTGGAAGAGCAGATCTCATACCCAGTAACCAACCTGCAATACATAGATATTCTAATGTAATCAGTCATGGCTTACTTGACAGGGTTACATGATAGAATTTCAATGGCCTACGCAGCAAATATAGTGTTATGTTTGTGCAACTGTGTTACTTTGGTTTTGGCCATTGCACTCTCTATTCCAGAGGAATTACCACCCTGTGGGGTACCAAAGGCAAGGAACCCTCAAAGAGGGTTCCACCCCTAGAGGTGCCGAGGTACGATTCCCTTGGCTAAAGGTACCTAGGAAGGATCCTGAGGAGAGAGGCGCTACCACTGGAGGAGGAGAGGAGGATGGTGGGACAAAGAAAAAATGTTTCAGAAGGAGGCTAAGAGGAACTGCTTATATAAGTCAGGAAGTGGGAGTGGCTGGCTGCTTGTCCACTGAACTACAGGCCCCGCCTTTCAATTCAATGGCCTATGCAGCCAGTGTAGTGTTATGCTTATGCAACTGTGCTACTTTGGTTTTGGCCATTCGCACTCTCTATTCCAGAGGAATTACCACCCAGTAGGGGTACCAAAGGCAAGGAACCATCGAAGAGGGTTCCACCCCAAGAGGTGCCACACAACGATTCTCTTGGCTAAAGGTACCTTAGGAAGGAACCCCAAAAATAATTATTGTAGGATGAAGCATGTTAGCAATCAGTAGCTGTGAGGCATAGTAGTAGATAAGGCATCAGGCAGCATGATAACGTAATGAGATGCGCAGGTTAGCAATGGCATGAGTTTGATGGGCTGTGCTAGAGATTGAGGGGACCTCCTAAGGAGAGAGGGAACGGCAAGTAGGGACACCATCCACCTCCGTCCAACAACAGAACCTACCTAAAGTAACTAGGTTACAATAACTATGGCTAACTAATGGTTATGACCTGAGGCATGGAGGAGAGAAAAAAAACAACTTTTGAGGAGGAAATCTCTGGGGATCCAAGACCCAGATTGCCTTCCCTCTAGGCTTAGGTTGTTTATTTTGTGATGGCTCTGCTGCTGCAGCTTAGAAACCCAATAAAAAAGGGGTGGAAAGTATTCCAATTTAGAGGAAAGCTCTCACCCGATCCCTCTAATGGGAATGTTGTGGAAGGTTGCGAGAGTGCTCTGCAACATCAGGGGCAACCAAGCCTGGAGGAGGAGAGCAACGACTGCTGAGGCACTCACCTGACCTACTTGCTCTAAAAAACAGGTAAACCAGAGGCAGTCATGAGAAGAATAGCTTTAATGGGTGCCTCCGAACCTGTTCAGGTAGCTAAAGGTGCCCTCTAAGAGCCCCACCCCTTTGACACTGAGTCATAAATTCTACAACCTGAGGTGCCGTCAGTACGGTTGATGACTGAAGGTCCACCCCGAGCGAGGACATTCCCAGCTATGGGCCAGGTGAGAAGGACCCAGCCCCAAGCTTCACATGCTCATGTTGTGTACTCTGGGTGCAGAGTGAGGACATCGGCTCCAGGGAGATCCTGCACCAGGAATGGTATGGCTGGCATGTCCCAGAAAACTGAAGAGGAGCTGAATGATCAGTGATTGCTGGGACCTCACAGAGGTCAGATGGTAGTAGTGATCATTGAGGAATGATTGTGTAAGCAATGAGTGGACCAGCATATCTGTCAGTAAGCAGAGTAGCAATAGTCGGACCTGCATGTAGGTCTGTAGAACAGAATAACAATACTTGGACCTGCACTGAGGCTGGAAGAGCAGCAAATATGAATAGTGGGGCAAGCCAGCCAGGCATTCAATGAAGCCAATGAAAATGAATACTCTGAGGATTTTAGGCAGTGGAGGCAGGACTAGAACATAAAGTAAGTATGCCACACGGGGCCACGACTCCCTCAACACCTCCAAGTCCCCCACCATAGAAAAAGCAAGAAAGTGATGGAAGGGGCAAAGACCCACACGCAGATATAAAATTAGTTTACAGCATCAGTGGTAGCTTAGCTGATCTCAAGAGTATAGTAGTAGTGTACAAACACAGAGCAGCATCTGTATGGAGTAACTGAGTTGTAGGAGTCGATGAACATAGACTGAAGAAAGGCAATGCTGAAAGCAGCTAACATCAGGCAGTGCAGTGAAACTGCAGCAATAAGGCATGAGGTAGGAGTCGAGGAAGCAGGATTAAGCTGCATAGCTAAGGTTCAGTGTGAGCCTGAAGCAGGGGAAAATAATTAAGGTGCAGAACATGGAGAGCAGCTCTGTGGTTTGAGTTGAAACACACAGATAATAATTGCAGCTGTATTGCAAATACATGGGAGCAAGTAACATGAGTTCTGGATTAGCAATATACAAAGGGCTGGATATTCAGACTGCACCACAAAGAAGCGCAATAGCAGGAGCAGGCGCAAGTGCAGTGCACCCCTCCGCAACATGCGCGATATTCAAACACAGAGCAGGCCAAGGTACACTTTCGCAACACAGCTGAACATCATGTCAACTGTGCCATGGTGCAACCAGAGATGCGCAGTGGAGCAGAGCTGATGCACAGTAGCATAACCAGGGATGCGCAGTGGAGCAGGGTAGAAGCGCAGTAGCACAACCAGGGATGCGCAGGGACAGGGACAGGATGCAGGGGTGTACCACCCATGGAAGCCATGGGTGAAGGAGAAGACAGCGGGCCAGACAGCACCCCCTCGCACCCCATGAACTGCAAAAGCAGTGGTGAGCTGGATGGACCACCAGCCCATGAACACCAGCACCGAATCCACAGCCGGGGCACAGTGCCCCAGCACCCCCCCGGTAAGCAGAGACTGCAACACAAGGAGGGCCAGCCACCCAGTACCACCGCATCCCACCAATGCAGAGCACACCCTGTACAGCGATCCCCAGACACCCGACCCAGGAGCAGCACCCAACAGTGCATCGCATCGAATGCATGCCACCACCCCCACCGTGACAGTGCAATCCTGTGCACCATGGAGCCATGCATGGCAGCCCCACTGTGAGCACCCCACAGTGGGCGGCACCAGCCACCAACGCAACAACTGAAGACACAGTGCTGCCCTGCACGGCCCTCAGTGGCACAGCAGAGAGGTCGACCCTACATCGGTACCCGAGGGACCCCGCATGTGACAAGGCCTGCCCTGGACCCCATCACCAGCAGGACAGCACCCCGCACACCCACCGATGCACACACCCTGTCTCAGCACTGACCCCAACAGCCAGCACAGTCACCCACTGTGGTGCATGGAGGCACGCGCAACACAGGATGTGACACAGGGCATGGATAAACACCCACCCTGACACGGGGCCACAATAGCGGGGCAACAAATGCCGGTAGCATGCATCCACTGATGCTTTGTACCCACGGCCTTCACTCCACCATGGCACAGGTGTACCAGCCATCCTGTGCATTCACCATGAAGCCATCCATCACCAGCATGCGGCCAGAGCACAAGTGACAGACATCAGAACACAGACACCACAACAGATACCAGTGACAGCATGGAATGGGGACAACAACAGCATAGCTCACAGTGTCACCCTAGGCAGACATGCAACATACCGGTGACAGGAGGCAAGCCACCATTGCGCCATGGCCAGAGGGTGGCCAGCATGGATGGACACCAATGACATGCCAGCAGACCATGCCTACCACAGACATGAAAGGGGTCCAGCTGCATGGGCCATGGACATACTAACAGAGGCACCAGAGACACAGCACATGCACCAGGGACCACTGCACACAGGCATCCAGTGCACAGGGAACAACACACATACCACAGACAGGGGCCGAGTCCCCCACCCACACCATAAGTGGGTCCCTGCCAGACACACACATGCCCAGGCATGCACCACCCCCAATGCCATGCACACCACTGCAGCAAAGCACCATATGCCCACTGTAAATCAGAGACCACCACCGTTGTCATAACAAATAAGTCTGTGATAAAGGTGTGAACTGTACAAAAAAACACATCAAACTAAACTAATTACAATGTGGGGGGAAGGGCCATGGGGGTGGGCATGGGGCAAGGGTGTACAACAGGGAATGGGCTGAAGGGGTGTGAGGGTAAGTCCAGGGGGGAATGCACAACAGGTGCGACGTAGGGCCTAATGGCGACCCCTCTCCCACCTTCAGTCTCGGTGGCACCTCCTGTGCCTCCTTCTGTCACCCCATTCAATGTGTTGGAGCAGCTCCAGGGTAGCCCTTAATAGCTGCAGAAGCTCCTGAACATTTCTCTCTAGGGCAGTCCAGCATTGTCCACCTAGGACAAGGGAGCAGAGTCATTATGCGTGACTGGCCAGACCGCTGCAGCCCACCCTATGTGCATGGCATACAGCCGTGGGCCACGCCCCTGTGGTGGCATGCGACCACCCACAGTGTCCGCGCCCACATGACCCGCCTACCCAGGCACCCATAGCCATGTGGAATGCTGCACACACCCACTGCCCATGTCCTGCACAGCACCACCGTGGCCGTACAGTGATATGGCTATGCGGTGCGAAGGCAGTGGCACAGCCATGGACCCAGTGCACGCACAACCCACCTACAACACCCACCCACACATGCAGTGCCACAGAACAGTGCTGAGTGCACTGTGTGGCATGCACGGCAGTGGGGCCAAGTGCGGGTGGCCATGCCCCGCCACCACCCCTGCAACCCAGCATGCACAGATGTAAGGGGAAACACGGCACTCACCTGCATCCAGGCCAGCAGGGCGCTGCTGGCTCATGGCCCCTCCAATGTGGCCCAGCTGCATCTGTACTGCACCCATGCCAGCCTGCTCCCCCTGTTCTAGGGCCAGACATGCCCTGCGGTGCTTCTCCAGGCCTAGGGTGCAAATATGGAGAGGGATACATTAGTACAAGTCAGTAACAAAGCCCCCCCAGTGTGTGCATGCCCACACAGCCCAGCCATGATGCACCCCCGCCACCACCACCCCCACTACATGGCCCCCACCCCCCCTGCAGCTTGACCTTATGCACACCGTGATACCTGGACAGACGGACACTACCAGTGTTTGGATGGAGCACCTACCTGGCCGTGGCATGGTGCCTCACTGGGCACGTGCCAGCAGATGCCCCAGGTGGTCAGGATCCCACCACTGGAGGTTGCCTTAGCAGTGGCAACACTGCTCTGCTGACCAGCTGATCCCAGTCTCCTCCTCCAGGCCCTCTGACACCTCCTGCCACACAGCAGTCCGTGGCCTATGGAGGGGTTCCTGCCCAAAGAGGGCACCAACATGTGGCTCTACCAGGGTCACCAAGTTTGCCAATTCAATAGCACTCCAGACCTGTCCTCTGGTTCATGGCATCTTGCTGTTGAAACCGCAAGCAAAATGGTGCTCTGCAGTGCACATGCCCCACGTGCTGAGGCAATGCAGTACTGCGCTGCCAGTCCCTATCGCACTGTCACTGGACTGTGTGATAGGGGTGCAACCACGTGGACGCATGGTGCCTAGGGGGCAAAGGTTGACTTCAGGGTCAAGGGTCTGTCCGTGCATGGTGCGTCACAGTGCTATTGGGATGCCCTGCATGTAGCACGGTAGGGTGCATGAGTGTGATGCCCTGCAGTGGCCTACCATGCTGTGGCACCATGGCACCCACAGAGCACCAAGGCATGAGTGCCACATGGGCAAAATGCACACTAGTGTCACAGACACAGTGGTGGCTGTGCCCTGCACTGCCTCCCATGCACAGCAAGTCAGCAGCACTGCATGCATCAGCGTCAGCATCCCAGGCATGCACCATGCAGTACCAATTGTACACGTCACAGTGCTGCGCCATAACCTGAGCACGCTCACCAACATTGCGCAAGGTGCAACAGCATGATATTCAGCCAGCATATGCAAATCAGCCCATTAGCCATTCCATGGTGCATCCACTGCATTTGCATCCACTTACAGTTGTGCCTGCCCTCATTTGCATGCATTGCACTATATAAATGCGACATGGGGCTGCAGAGGCCATGGTTAGGTATTGCAGTCCATTGTGGTGGGTTGCATGCTGTTGGGATGTGGGGACTGTGGTTTGGGAGGGCTAAATGGGATTGAACAGTCCAAGGTAACACCTGTCATTCCCACAGGCTCGAGCATGACCGAGCGTGAGGAAGAGGAATAACAGGGAATGCGGAGAAGGAGGAGGACTAACTTCACCAGGGTGGAATCAGATGCCCTGTTTGAGGCATATCTGGACAAGGAACTGCTGATCAGCAGACAGCAGGGAACACCAAAGACCTGTGCTGTGGCGTGGGCTGAGGTGGCACATGCCATGAACCAGCATAGCAGCCACCAGTGGTCCATGCAGGAGTGCAATAAGAAGGTTGGCATGGACAGGAGGTGGATCAAGGACAAGGTGGCTGCCATCAGGGCTGCACATGCTGCCACCAGTGGAGGCCAGCCAGAAGTACCATGCCTGATGTCACAGGAGAAGCGAGTGGCCAGCAGCATGCAGCGTAGTGCCATCAAGGGCATTCCTGGTGGTGGCTTCCAGATGGGTGGCAGCCCATCACGGCATGGTAGATCCTGAGCTGTCAGTGTGTGGGTGGTGGAGGGCATGCCACAGGGCAAGGTGGATGCCGCAGTGGCTGCCTGCCTAACAACCCAGTCCCAGCCTGTGCCTGTATGCCCCAGTTTGGCAGCACTGGTGTGCATCCAGGGCGGTGGAGCTGTTGCAGTTGCTGCAGCGCCGGTGAGCCCTGGTGATTGACAGCCAGAGGGGCAGTGCCAGCAGTCGGCCAATGGTGATGGGGGGACAGTGTCGGGTGGCAGTGGCAGTGCACCATGTGTGGACGTGCCCTGGCATGGCTCTGGTGTGCAGCGCCCAACGTCAAGGGGTGCTGGCCAGCAGGGCCAGGAACACCACGAGGGACAGCATGTCAGACCAGCGGATGACCTCATTGAAGAACACAGCCATCTTCTTCAGGTTTTAGTGGATCAGCAGATGCGGCTCATGATGGCGGTGGATGCACTCAGTGCAGTTCTGCACCAGGCAGATGAGCGGCACAGCAGGGACCACAGATTGCTCCTGGCAGAGATGGCCCAGCAGCAGGCGGATGTGACCACTGCCATTGACAGGCAGATCACTGCATTGACAACTGTCATGGCTACACTGAGCACCCAGTTCCATGCCCAGCCACCGCAGACACTGCACAGTGTCATGTCAACCCCCCATTCCTGGTGCCGTGCAACACCTGCTTCATTGACACGGGGTTCGGCTGTGGGCATACCGAGCAAGCCTGGTGTGGGCATGTTCGGTGGGCTGCAGACCCCTGTGCGAACACAGTCGTGTTCACACAGCATAACCCTTGGGGGACCGGCGGTGCCACCCCATGATGCCACTGGTCAGCCTGGCACGGCTGGCAGGTTTTGGGGGGCCCGCCCAGGCATCTGTGGTGGCTGTGGTACTGTGCCACATGACTGACCTGTCTCCCACTGTGGCCACTGTCTGCTGCTGCCCTATGTGCAGTGTGGTGTGCATTGTGCGATGCACTGGTGGGGTACTCGGCCCAGCACACACACAGTCCCTGTGCACAGCCTCCTGACTGCTGGTCACTATGGTGTGTGCATGATGATGCCTGCGTTGTGCTGTCCGCCACTGTGTAATGGTGCCCAGTGTCTGAGGCACACACAGTGATGGCCACTGGGCATGGTTGTGTGTGGTCCTGTGTAGGGGTGGGGGTTGCTGTTGGGGTTGGCGTGCTGTTTACTCGTTGTTCACGTGTTGTGGTGTGTGTGCACGTGTTGTGTTCATCCCTGCCCATCCCTGCCGCTGTGTGCGGTGCCCCACTCAGACCCATTCCCTTACCACCGTCCACCCCTGGTGTCCTGCCCTGCCTGTCTGTGGGCTGTGCCCTTGCCCTTGGTGGTTGCACATGGCCCCGTGACCTACCTGTGTTGTCCAAAGTGCTCCTCTGTAACAGTGTCCCAGTGCAGCTGTGCCATCCGGATCAGATGGGAGTCTCGTCACCTAGGGGGTGGCTGCCCATCACCAGCTGGACCGGCATCCTCATCATCCCCACTGCTGTCCCCCTCTTTGACCTCTACAGCTATCCCACAGTCGGTGGCCATGTAGTGCAGGATACAGCAGGCCAGGAATAGCCCACAGACCTTTGCAGGGCCGTACTGTAGGGCACTGTCTGTGTCCAGGCACCGGAACCATGCCTTCAGCAGCCCGAACACCCGCTCGATGACATTCCATGTGGTGGCATGTGCCTCATTGTACCATAGCTGCGATGGGGTCACGGGGCGCCAGTATGGTGTGAGCAGCCAGGGCCGTAGTGGGTAACCACTGTCACCTGTGTTTAGAGGGTGGATATTACAATGGTGATCTGCATCGCTATGCCATGGGCCAGCATGGCCGGTACCCATGGCACCTCTAACTATGCACCCCCCATGTCTGCTCACATCATCCTGCGTGATATGCATACTCACCTACTAGATGGCCAGTGGGGATGTCCCCACTCTCAAATATGTGGCACAGTGCACAGTGCTGGTGTTCAGGCTGCTGAAGGCAAAGTACCAGCTGAAGGCATCATATGCTCCCCCAGGGTGCGTGGCACAGACATTGGTTATGTGCCCCCTGTCATCGCACACCACCTGGCAGTTTATGCATGGGTATCCCTTGCGATTGATGTATGCCGCACCCTCCGGGCCAGGTGGCATGCGGATGCCTACATGGGTGCAGTCAATGGCCCCAAGCATGTCAGGCAACTGTGCTACCCTGTGCAACTCCTGTATGTGTGCTGTGTGCTCCGCCTGTGTGCTGGGGAAATGGTTGTACGCCGCAGCATGTGGCAGCAGTGTGCTGAGGAATTGTGCGAGTAGGCATGACGCAGCCGACTGGGTTATGTCTGTCATGTCCCCTGTTGGTCTCTGGAAGGTCCCCGTGGCAAGCAGGCACATGACGGCCATCACCTTCGTCTCCACTGACAAAGCATGGCTCCATCGTGTAGGTGCCTGCATCTTATCACTGCACAGCTCACAGAGCTGCCTCAGTATCGCCCACTTCAGGCAGTACAGGCCCACAATCTCTGTGTCAGAGTACTGTTCAAAGCTGGTGTGGGGTCGGTACTGCCTGTTCTGGGCATACCACTGATGGGCCCTTCCACGGCCATGCCTCCCTGCTTCCTGCCTTCTCACACCCCTCATTACTGCCTCCATCTGGAAGGTGGTGCTGGCCATGTTCCTGACTGGTGTTCCCCCCTGGGCGACTGTTGTCCTGTTCCCCCTGCTGTCTGTTCCTGGTGCTCCACCTGCACCAGGTACACCTCTGGCTTTTGCCTGTGGCTGTCCTGCCTCTTGCCACAGCCCTCAGTCCACTGTGACTCTCCATGCCCTTTTCTGCACAGTGGTATGGGCACACCCACTCCTACCCTCACTCTGGTACAGTTCTGGTAGTCCCTGTCCAGAGCCTGCCCAGTCCTGCACCCTGCTTCCTTTTATTCCTCCCTGGCTGTCTGTCACCACGCTCCCACCTGTGGCTTCCCTTTTGCGTTCTTCCTCCCCTCTCTTGATCCCTTTTATTTTGGCTTATTTCTGCTTTCGTGCAACATTCACTTGCTCCACTATTGCGCACGGTGCATGCTGTTGAATATCGCACTGCGCATGTTATTCATGGTTCTGCCCCCTACGGTTGCTCATGCATTCATTACTGTTGCACTCTGGCGCATTGCTTATTGCGCTGTGCAGCCACCTCCCACTGAATATCGCACAATGGCGCATTTCCTTACTTGCGCTGGCACATCCCTGTTGCGCATGGCGCATCTGCTCTGAATATCCGGCCCAAAGTGTTTTAGAAATAAAAGCCCCCCCAAAAAGGCAAAACGAAAGACAGACAAACATAGAGGAACAGGAAACAAACAACACAAAGAAGCACACAGCCGGAAGCAAAATACAAACCAAATGCAGGAGAACAGATAACAGAAGTCCAGCAGAAACAAGCAGAAGCCAAATAAGCAAGGTGGTGGTGGGGGGGCCCCAACCAGAAGCAGAGGACAGAGCCTCCGGCTGCAAAGAAAAAATGCTTCAGAAGGAGGCTGAGAGGAACTGCTTATATAGGTCAGGAAGTGGGAGTGACTGGCTGCTTGTCCATTGAACTACAGGCCCAGCCTTCAAAAAAAAAAACAAATTGGATACAGAAAGAGGCAGCAGTCTGCTTTCACTCACACAATCACACAATCAGTCTCCCTTCCCCCCACTTTGCACAACCACAGACAATCACTAAAAAACTAGATTTTGACAGTGAGTGTAAAGTTAGCAATATAGTAGTAATGCCTTTGTATGAACTTCAATCGGGGTTTTCTGATGCTGCCAAATCTTGAACATTGCCAGCAAGTTCTTGAAAGGCTTCATTGTCTCTTGGCTCACCCCCTCAGAGCTTATTTGAAACATTTCTTAGAGTCCTGATTATTAAACCTAGGGCTTTCTCAACAACATTAATTTTCATAAAATTAAGTAGTCTAGTGGTAGTTGCCCAGAATTCCGTGCTTTATTTTTGCATTTATGTCCCCCTCCACACACACACACACACACACACACACACACACACACACACAGACATATGCACATGTTACAGCATGTCCTTTCGATATCAACCAATCCAATGGATGAATCTGAGTTACTGGACTGTATCATATCTGTTAAATTGCTCAGTCACTTATTGAAAAGTAAACTTTTTTAACGGAAGTCGCACATAACAGTAGACAGCATGAATGTTGTCCCATTTTAGACCACTATACATCCACAGCTGTGACAGTCAATAAGCTTTGGAAGGTTCCTTTACAGTGTTTTAAAAGCACATACTGTACACAGAATGCTGGTGTGTGTTTGTGTTCTGGACATCGGCATCCTGCTCTACAAGTTATTTGAACTGATTTTTTTTGCAAAGATTCCCATAGAAATGTGTGCTAGTTCCATGGCCATTGCAGTGCCAGTTTGTGACAGCTCATGGTAATCTCCACTGAAGCCCTATAGTGATTCCTTAAATGTAACACAATTTACAAAGTCAGCCCTGGAAGAAGAACTGTACAGCAAGTGGATTGCACGTTTAATATAGCTGAGGGCAATACTACTGTGTGAAACAGGGATAGTGAGTCAGTAAAAAAAGGTTGCAACTTTTCTTAATAGAAAAAATGCTTACATTCATTTCTGAGTAAAGGACCTGCCTCCAAGATCAGCTCAATGAGAGCTGTCAGGGGAGGTTATCAGCTCACTTTTCCACATTATTCACAGTTGCAGTATTTTCAGCAGTCAGAAGCGTTGCAGTGCTCCCACATTGAATTTATGGACTTACAGTATTTTGACTATTCTGTATTTGTAACAGTCTATTATTCATTTTTTAAGCTGGCATATTAGGTTATATCCACCACGGAAAGCAAAGAAACCTGAACTCATAAGTACAGTGTGCCTGTTTTTTTTTTTCAAATAGATGTGTGTGTACCATGCATAGTCATTTGGATTGCTGTCCCTTGCTATAAAACATCATCACTCTAGCTGCCATCTATTTCTAGAGTTAAGCATCTTTCAATATTATTTTTTTCTCTCTTTGCCCAATCGGCCCTCCTTCCGAGGAATTTCCCAGCCCTGCCACCCTGACATCTGCCTGTATTACTTGCTGCCATCTTCCACCAGGGCTTGACCCCCTCTGGCAGAGATGGAAGGGTCCCTCATGACCCACAACAAAATTGATCTAGCTCTGGGTGGCATGCCCAGCTGGCTGGATGCAGTGCCTGTGGGTGTTCCTCATCATCCTGCTGCTGGCAATATTCCCTCCAATTTTCTTTCCTGGAGATGTGATGTACAATGACATCATGGCACACACCACACACTCCTCTGTGATGGGCACCGACATCTGCCACATCCCTGAATGTTATAGCACTGAGCTGTCTTGCCCCCTGCTTCCACAAGGGGCCAAACAAGGTGCTGGCTCTGCCACCCCAGAGCAGGAGAATACTCCTGTAGACACTCGATCCTCCTCCTCCAGCCAACCCTCCAACAGTCTGGATTTGGTCCTGAACCTAGGTTGTTGGTGTCACAACAGTAGCGGGCAGGTCAATATTTTTTTAATGAATTAATCATCATGCTAACATTGAGTTCTGTGGCTTACTACTGTAAACTGGTAATAGAAGCTACTCCTCCTGTGAACGCAATTACTGCTTTCTTTTTGATTCAAAAAGGTTGTGCTTCTCTTTGTATCTCCAGACACCAAGTGCTATTGTCAGAGCTCCCATATTTCTAAAGGTTAGAGGAAGTTGTGCCGACAGCACAGAGAATGATCATTGAACAAATGTGTAACTACATTCTCGTTTTCTTTCTTAGAGCAATAAATCTGTATGATATGTCATGATGCTCTGTTGGTGCTGGGACTATATTTATGTTTGTAACACAGTGGAATGGAGGTTCTGTGAGGAGAATGAAAAAGCACATTTTCAGGAGTCCATTTGAGCTGTGTACAGTAAATGCTATGAAAGGTTGAAAAGGAAGAAAACAAGGTGTGCTTTTACCCTCTAGGTTGCATTGTGTATGTGTGTTTGGGGAGGGGGAGGTCAGACTGCACTCCGCAATCCCTTTCCCATGTGAGGTATTTTATAGACATTTTAATATTACTAAAATAGGATCATTAACATCAACAGTCTTTTCAAAAAGTTGCCTTTGTTTATCTGGAAATGTAAAATGCAAACCCTTTGCCCTGACAGAGCGTTCAAAGGGTTTTTTTTTATTGTTCAGCAAATGCCATTACAATACATTTAAAGGACAAAAACTCAGTACAATCAGGAAGTAAATTTAAGCAATTTATACAGTAAGTCAGTTAACATAGATTGATATCTTGTTCTGTTTGTCAGAAAAATGAACAATTTACACTTTCTTGTATTCCTGTGTTAGTTTATCATGTCCTAAAAACATAGTGGAAAAATGCTTATTAAAATAAATAATCCTCTAAAAAGAGACATAACATTTGGAGGATGTACAATATGCATCTTAAATAAAGATGCTACAAAATAGGAAGTAACCCAATGCATTCACCCAAAAGGCAGCCAGATACTGTACATTGACTACTAGCAGCCACAAACAGCAAGCCATCCAGTGCCCTCCCTGGAAATGAAATCAGGCCAGTAAGCCTAAGCCCTATTTAGGATACAGTGTCATTTCATGGAGGAACTATGTCATAAACAAATTATCTGTGGGCTCAGTCACTAGACCGGTGTTAGGTCATCTTATGTGGCCAGCAATACCTATCAATTTAGGTGAACTAACAAGAAATGCTGTATAGTACATATGACTATGCGCCCCGTATAGTCATCTGATTTGGCAGGAATTACATGGTGGCTACAAGTTAAGGCCAGATATGAGTCTCTTAGACTTGGCTCACTTTAATATGATCAGACATTTCACACCACTTTGAGACTCATTAATCCTCATATTTGAGCCAAACTATGGCTGTCCATTCATGCCCTAGAAAAAGTCCTTAGACGGTACCTGTAGGGATGCAAGGGCCAATTTATCAGCTAAAATCTTAGGTTGACACCCTGAGCCCACCTGCTTCACATCATTCCAGCCATCATAAACAACCCCTTTAGATTTCCCAGATGTCTCCATAAATATCTATTTGCATCACATGTTATCAGATATAATATTAAAACACTGATATCATTAGAAGAAGAAGAAGAAGAATCAGCATTTATATAGCGCTTTTCATACACAGTATCCCAAAGCTCTTTAAAGGCAATGATAGACTGGTAGTGAAGTAATCATATATCATTAATCTTAAAGCAACAATGTAGGAAGTAAATACTACTGGAAAGCAAAGTCAGAGATATAATTAAAAAAAACACAGGGAACCGTGCTGAAAAATGAAACAGGCTGTTAATTTCATAAATCTGAATTATAAAAGCTATCAGGACCCAGAGTGGTAACTTAAAATAGTGTCTGGAGTTTTCAAAGTCCTTAGTTCACTTAATAAGGTAGGTGATTTACCTGTAATTCTAGGAAGAAAAAAAACTAGTTGGGCAACACGCCCAGTAGACAGTCTTTTATTTATTTATTTATTGTGATCTCGGATTAACACCTTTTGAGAACAAGCTCTTTACACATAAGTCACAAATCATCACCTATCTCTAAGCAGTGTCTCATATAGGAGTCCATATGATTTCCATGTGACAACAAGAAGGTTTTTAACCCTTGCAGGCCTGTGGACAGATATATATATATATATATATATATATATATATATATACACAATCCAGGAGCAACTGGCGCGAGCTCCTGGATTGTGACTCAACTGAAAAGCAAAAGTGCTGACTACTGGTAGACAGTGCTGTGTACTGGTAAAAATGTGGCCCATCCTCCTCCCCACCTCCAGCCTTAATTAAATACTTTTCCTACATTTCTTGACCCCACCCCCACCTCTGGATTGGGTGACATTCCTCCCTCAATTCATTATTAAAGGGGCATCTCACTGATACCTATCAGCCAAATGGGAAGTTTTGAATTACACTCCCTGATTGCCATTTGTCTTGCTGCCATTTATGGTTCTCATGCAGAAAGATTGCAGGACACAACCTTCCTGACAAACGGCTAATCCTGTTCACTCGAACTACTACATACAACTATCTCCGGTACAGAAGAGGATCTTTGCTCTTTACTATGACTTGTCCATTGAAGCAAATGCGCTATACCCTCACCTCCTTCAAATCTACATTGCTATCACTTGCCTGAAAGTATGGCAATACCAGCATTGGTGTTCCTGGCATCACTTCTCACTCTCCTCCCTCTTGGGGCCCAGTGGCTCCTCATGCTACCACAAAATACTATTGGGCCAACCATAACTTCCTCATATGGATGTGGGAAGCAAGCTGGTACAGTGTCCTATATACACCATTAATCACCCCTCACACCACCGCCATCGCACTAAAACCTATTCACTGTATCCAGTAGTATTTTGATATTGGCACAGTTGGCTGCTCCTCCCAGAGAGCACAGAGGATACAGCCCAATCCTCAAGGGCTTATACACAAGGAGGAAGCTCACATGAAACCACCTTTATGCTGCTGGCAGTTATTTCTTCTACTAATCCTACTCTCTGGAGATGTGCACCCCAACCCTGGGCCTTCCCCTGCTAGACCAGTTGGGGGAAAAAAGACTGTGGATTAAAAATGATTGCTCTGAACATCTGCAGTCTATTCTCCAAATTCACCCAGCTCTAGGCATGGATGCAGCTTCACTGCTCTGACATTATTTTCCTGACTGATACCTGGCTCACCCTATATATTAAAGATAACTCTATAGCACTACTGGATTATGGCACCTTCAGCCTTGATAGAACTAAGGAAAGGGGCCTCATCTATGTCAAGGATTCTATTCAGGGAAGTGTAATACCAACAATAGAGATCAATGAGAATTACGAGATGCTTGCTGTGCAACTCCTCCTTGGCAGACATGGTAAGACACTCACAACTGCCTCTGTCTATCTGCCTACTCATAATGCAAAACTAGGGCTTGGATTAGTATTGGAGACTATTTCAAAAGCTAAGAAGAACACTGAGCTTATACTAACTAGTGACTTTAACATTGACTGGCTCAGCAAAGATTCTTAAGGACCAGGTGGCCAATGTGTGTCTTACACAAATGGTCCCAGAGCACACCAGAATAAACTACAAAATGGGGATAGGCTTGCTCCTTGACTGGACCCTGACCAGCTGCCCCTCTAGGATCAAAGATACCACTGTGCTCTCTGACTGCCTCAGTGATCACTCCCCAGTGATCTGTAGGTGGGCCAGTAAAATAAAAAAGGATCCCCCGATTACTATTCAAAGCAGAGTGATCAGGAAAGGACTATTAGGCACATTTAAAGCAGACTTATTCCAAGTTGATTGGTCCTTTATTGATGAGTCACAAGATGCTGACCTTGCCCTGAAACACTTTGTGGACAAGTTTAATTCAGATCTGTGACATCTATGCACCAATATGAAAGAGGAAAATCAGAAGTCCAGTAATGCGTGGATCACTCAAGAACTACTAGATGAAATGGGGGTCAGGGATAACCTGTGGAGCAAGACCAGTAATTCTGGCTATGCAGCTGACTTCCAGAAGTACAGGGCGGCTGGAAATAACTGTACCAACCTTACTAGACTAGCCAAAGCAAAGCAAAATTCTACAAAGTACAGATGGAACAGAACTGGGGTAATGGGAAAAAATTCTGTAGGAATGTTAAAGACCTGCCCGGTAAAGATGACAGGAGACATCCTCCAATATTAAACATAAATAGCTCCCACACTTTGGATCCTCACACTATTGCAGAAGCCTTTAACTCTGCATTTATGGATTTGAGCTCCATCCTTCCTCCTGAATACCTCACCCAACTGATCTGCCACAGCTAATGACTAAACCCATAATCAATCAACCTAGCTTTGACTTCAGGTGTGTCGCTGTCAAGGATGCTAAATCCTACATGCTAAAGGTCCTCCATAAAATAAGACTTGGCAGTGACAATATACAGTAGATACAAAGTTGGTTGCCATGACACTTAATGAAGTCATCGCCCTCACTACCAAAATCTTCAACAAGTCTCTCTCCCAGGCAGTATTCCCTTCTGTCTGGAAATTGGCTCTGGTGACTCCTGTACTCAAAAGTGGCAATCACTCCTGCACTGCTAACTACCGGCCTATCTCAATTCTCTCCCCCCTGTCAAAGGCACTAAAGAGAATAGTTGCAGATCAGATCACTGAGTACCTACAGAAGTTCATCTTCAAAGTCCACAGCAGCATGGATTCCAAAAGAACCACAGTACGGCTACAACCTTGGTGGAATTCTCTGATTATGTGCATAAAGCTATGGATGGAGGCAGGCTTATGGGATCTATTTTTATAGCTCTCACAAAGGCCTTTGACACCGTTAATCAGCCAATCCTGCTTCAACAGCTGACTGTGTTGGGGGTAGCCCCAGAAACAGCCCTTTGATTTAAGGACTATTTGTCTCTCATGTCCCAGAGTGTCAGAATAAGGACTGAAATCTCATCTGCTAGGAATGTTACTCTAGGCGTCCCTCAAGGATCCATTCTTGGTTCACTTCACTTCTCTTCAGTTTATTCCTTAATAACCTCCAGTCTGCCTATAATAGTAAAATAATTCTGTATGTGGATGATGCTGTCATTCTGAGTAGCAGCAACCAGCTCTCTTTGCTGCCAAAAGAATTACAGGCCACCTTTAACCAGTTGGAAGATTGGTTTTGCTCCCATAAATGTCTTAATTATAAGAAGACTAAAACCATGCCGATCTCAAGTCACCAGCTAAACAAATTGTACCCTGACATGTCTATTGTCAATAAAAATGGTGTCCATCTTGAATGAGTACACTCATTCAAGTACCTTGGGGTCACCATCGATGACATTTTTTCTTTTGTTCAGCATAATGACCAGGTGGTGAAAGCGGTCAATATCAAGCTTGGTGTCCTCTATAGACACAAACAATATCTCACACCCACAGCCCTTACGCTGGTGATTTCCAGGTCCATCCTGTCTATCATTGACTATGGATTGGTTGTCTATGGAGCAGCAATTGAAACTGCACTCAAGTGAGTAGTAACTGCCCTTAACAAAGCCTGCAGACTCACTCTAGGTGCGGACACCCTTACTCACAACTGCACACTTTTTGAGTTAACTAACTGGTTGAACCTGAATTGTAGGATAAAGTTCCAAATGTGTCTCCTGGGGAAAAAAACACTTCTTGGAAAGACTCCTCCCTGTATCGCTGACATACTGCATATTAATCAATCTTGCTATCTGACTAGGGGCAAGGACCATGGTCCCCTGATTATACCTTTCAGGTGGACATCCCATGACCAAAGGTCCTTCACATACAGAGCTCTGCTCTGGTTGAATGAAGTCCCTGCTTCTGTAATGAACCTTGAGAGCCTCTCCTCCTTCAAAACTGAAATGAAGCAACACCTTTTTAACAGGGGTCTGTGTGTGTGTAGGTCGGCCCATAATCCTTAGCCCCTCATCCCTTGACCTCTTAATCTCCTGGTTACAAATTTGTGGATATTGTAGGTTTAAGTTATTGTAGCTCTGTTCTCCCACCCCCGTTCTTCTCATTCCTAAAACAACAGGTTCTCTCCACCAGTGCCAAGCACATATTTCTTACTGTGGTTCCCCTAAACCCAATCTGAGCTAACTACCACTCTGCATTCCTGCCCAGCCCCCCATAGTTCTCTCCTCCCTGACCTTACTTCTCTTGTTTGCTCATTCTTTAAATCAAGACAAAGCCTGCCTCCTGGCTGATCCATCCCTGTCCTGTAAGTTCATTGTACTTATAGTGTTCTCCTGGTTGCATAACCTTTCTATCTTGTTTCATTTCAAGTTCACTGTATCCTTGAAACTGTATCTCCGATTCTAAGTATCTCTAGCATAGCTGGTAGTCACCCATATTTAAATATTTACTAACTGTAGAGTGTATCACTGATGTTCCTCCCTATGTAATCTCATTACTTTGTACTGTGACCATTATTATTGTAACTTTTGTTGTATTGTCAAGTATGTTATATGACACAGAACCTTTAAAAAAGAGCATTTGCTCAAAGGTAATTTCTGAATAATGAAATAAATAAAACAAATAAAATAAATATCAGTTCAGAACTCCAATACATTCCAATTCTGTCAGAAGTCTAAGGGTTAGGTTTTACAACTCATAGCTGTGGATATAAAACAGACATAAAACCTCTTGTATAACAAGTTCAATTAAGATACTGCTAACAGATTGTAAGTTAATTGCTTCAGCTTCAGCTAGTTCATATACAATTGTTAACTGTTTAACTACCAATTTCCTTCATGCTGAGTTGAAGCCAATACCCCGATACAATAATAATCAGCTACTTAATCTTTTAATTCTGTAAACTGAAAATGCTTCAAAATAGCCATGGTTTTATTTATTTATTAATCCCAAAAGCGTAGTCATTCCCAGTGATCACTTTGAGAATGTGCTCTACAACAGCACTTAAATTTTAAAATGCCATCAAAACGCATGTTAATCAAAATGTTTAACAGAGGTTTTGTCTTCCAAATGTCACACCCAGGCCTCCCAATCTAATAAATATGAGATCCATTAGGTAAGCAAAATTTTTCCAGATTATATTCCACATAGTTTAGTACAGTTCTCTCTTGAATTAGGTTTTTTTCTATTGCCACAAAATGCCACGAGAACACTGACAAAGACAAAGGCAATAGCAGGTACACAAAATTTAATTTTCTTTCCCTTAGGATTTAGGGTTCATCAGTTTCTAGGGCTATAGCCCATGTTTGCCATTCAACTTATGCCAGGCACATCTTTCCCAAATTTAACAACAGAAACACCACTCATCCAAGAGTCTGTATAAAATCCATATAGAATCTCAGGCCATCCACTCATCTCTGGGATCCATTTTATGATCATCACTTTCTATTGAAATATCTCATATTCTGGGAACACAAAATTCACTACCCACTCCTGTCTTCCACAATGGATTCCAGCAGGTGGCAAAAGCGCTTTCTTCCTTGAAGGCTCTGTAATTTTCTACCAGTTTAGGATTCATCCTCTTTCCACACAAAAATGATTTTTAAAGGAACCTTCATTCTTCCAGAGCAATATGCTAGCAGCTTATTAAGCAAATTCACCTGAAAAGAAAAGGAGAAAAAGCTCCTCTGAGTGTAGTAACTTCAAACAACTTATACAAATTGTTTAAATAACCCCCTAGGCAACAATGTCATACCTTATTCAGCTAAAAAGAAGCCTTTCAGCATGTACAATGCTCCAAGTCATTCCGTTACTTCAGGAACCTGCAGGGGTGTCCGTGACCCATGAACCTTCTTCTCAAAGGGTTTCATGCCCCAAATTCTCTCTGGGCAGCAGTACTTCTCAAAATGCTACACAGCTCCTGAATCAATTAATCTAAATTTCTTAATCACTACTTCAGCTGTTGTATCAAAGCACCACATTCAAACTCTGATGCCATCAGGAGACTTTTAAGTAGTATAGTTGCACTTCACAGTGTGGGATACTCGAGCAGCATCCTGGGGCCTCCTTGGACAGAACACTTACTGCCAGCCCAAAAACTATTTTAAATTAATCTCAGATATTGTTGTCCATGAAAAGACTTCAAAAACTTCAAATAATATTTGTCAAATTAAAACTCTGTTTAAAAATAGCATACAACACAGAGCACTGGTGTGGAGAGGAGGAGCAGTGTGACCATCTTGATGCTCCGTCCACCTGAGTTATCCTCCTGAGATAGTATGTAGCAAGATCTTCCACAGAGTGCTCTAACTAGAGTGAGATCTGCAGTTGGGTAAAAATAAAAGTAAGCAGGTCAAGTGTCTCAGCATTTGTTTTAAGACTTATTTGACTCCTGTGTTTCTTTTAGTACATGTACTTCAGTTTATAAAACATTGGCAAACATTAATATTGAAAGCAAAGAGGAAACTAATGCAGTCATAGAAACATAGAAACATATAAGTTGATGTCAGATAAGGACCGCTTGGCCCACCTAGTCTGCTCAGTCTGGAAACATTTGGTATCAGTCCAGTATTAGTTATGATCTTCAGTTTCTTTTAGGTTCCTCATGATTAAGTACCAACTACAGCAGATATAGAGAGCATGGTTATGATAAACACTGATGCTTCCACATTTAATTAAGACATGAAGGGTATAATGTGTCTAGCCGGCTCTGATGCCAAGTCACTGAACTACTGATTGTGACTTCCACTTTTCCGATCCCCATTCAGCAGCATTAAAACTCTTCTGTGCATGCAGTACATTAACTACAGCCTGACTCCTTCAAGCCAACACACGATTTTTCAAAGGTAAATATCTTAACAAATACAAAACTCCTAAACATCACCCCGAATATATTTTTCCACCAACCTACACAACTACACAAATTTAGTATTTAAAGAGTAACAGTTGTTTTCCTCAAGATGAGAACAGAAATCCAGAAAAAAATAATTGAGAATCAATTGAAAATTGAAAACAACATTTTTTTCACACTTTAATATCTCTAAAAAAAACAAACTGACTTATGCAAGACTTTCAGTAACTGTAGATTCTGCCATGGACAACATAACCTGAAAGTTTCTTGTAAATCTGTAAAATCATCTTTCTTTAAAAAGTAAACAAAAACTCAGGTTTAACATAAAAGTCACCAGTGACCCTAACCATAGGAGTATACCATGCTCTTATAAAAAAAATGCACACTCACACCAGTAAGGCTGGTATACAAACTGGTGGTGGCTACCCCAAAACATACAGCAGCACAACAAAACACTCATAGGCAGAGCAGAATAACAAGCCAGGCAGATCTATTGTATGGTCAGTTCTATGAGCTGAACGATTTATAAATCAAAATTCTGTGCAACATGATAAAACAAAAATGGTCAAAGTGGCCCAAACACACACCAAGAGAGCAAAAAAAACAAAACACTCCAATAGCCACTGCACTTCAAACACCTGAGGAAGACCCCATTGGTCGAAGTGCTGGGGCTGTTGGAGTGCTTTCCAGTACTCTCAAGGTTTGTGTTGTGTTTAATTTGACAGTTTATTTTTGAGCAGTATGTTGATTAATTAGTGCTTCAATTTGCATGGCTGGCCACATCAGGGAGTTGTCTGTCTCATTATGATGTACTGCCTATGACAACACTCTTTTGTTTTGCCACAAGACAGCAGTTAAAGTTTGGTGGAGGCTACCTCAAATATCATGTACAAGAATTAAAATGTACAAGAAAAAAGAGGCAAAAAGACCCGTTCAAAAAGCAAAGTAGTAGTAGTAAAAATCTTATTTTTATACAGGAACATTGTTGGTATATTTTCACACCATTAGGACTGTAGTCCTATTTTCAAGGTGGTCCTGTTTTAAAGATCAGTTTCAAAAATACATTTACACAATTTTAAGACAATAAAAAAATGTCAATATTAAAAAAATTAGAACTATAAAAAATATAGGATACAAATTACACAAGACAGGAACTGATAATTTCTCAACATATAAAATCTAGGGATACATTTTGATGCATTAGTGATGGACATGGCAAGATTTCAAACTAGGGTACATGTTTAAATGTCAGTTACTACACTGTAGTTGCAGTGTAACTACTCTGTAACTTCATAGCAATAGCAATGTAGTTGCATGCAACAAACATGTAACTACAGTATGTAATTAATGATTAGTTACATTGGAACAGATTTATGAACATATATGTGCTGGATGGGATGGGAAGGAGAAAATTATACATGCACAGTTTTATGCATGCAGATCATCTCACCCAGCTATTTGAATTAGGTCTTTTGTATTTTATATATAGCTAGGCCTGTGAAAAAGGCCCCAATTCTTCTGCAACACTTTGGGACTCTGAGGAAGCCCATAGCTAACGGGCGAAAATGTCAGTGTTCTGTTCAACACTGTCCTTTGTCCAGCATGTGCAGTGGTTTTTACCATCTCTAGTGTTTACTGGTAAATTGTTGTTTTAAAAAATGGCTGAATTGACACCGTTTGTGTGGATTCTCTACTATGAGTGCTTGTTCTTCTTATCTGACCATGTCCTATGGCCGGATTACCATTTGCCACAAAGCTTCTGCAGTGGTGGTGATTTGTAATTTCTGCAGAATTTCTGCAGCACCATTGATCTGCCTTATTACAGCATCAACTTGTCAACCTGACACCACATCCATGGCAATGGCTATGGCAAATGGGATAGGGGAATGCACAGTACCATTAGTTCAAAAAAATAAGCCCACTGACTTGCAGAAATAATATTTTTCACTTAAGATCCAATCCTATTGAATAAATTCAATACACAGAGGGGACTTTATGTGATAAATTATTTATCTATACTCATGCTGTTTATGGCACTTGTGTGGTCCCCACTGTGTATCACTTATATATTTTTATGCAGTCTTTAACATAGTTTGTTGTAAAATAAGTCTCCCTTTTTGTGACCATGAAATTGTATCCTCATTCATACATATCCCTTTAAAAATGGAATATACAGAATAGTCGAGATATTTCAAGATTCATTTTTTTTTAATGCCAACCCACTTCTCCTGATGCATAATGTCACCTCATCAGGCCATGACACCCTCATGAACCCCTTATGAGAGAAGGTTCCCATGCCTGTCAAAGGGTGTCACCCATGTGACAGAACACTGTGCCATTCCTTCCTACGCTTCAAGTGGTGTGACAGTGCTGCCCCCCCATCATCTTGCTGCTCAGCCAGCTTGTCCCCGACCTTAAAGAGGAAGTCTGGCCAAAATTTCTAGCATCAATAAATTCAGAATTTGGATCAGCATATCCCCAATCAGCCTCATGCCAAAAATGAGGAGCCCGATTATCAAAGCCCTTAGAGGAATGCAAGGTGTATGTGCCAAACATATCTGACACAAGCGGTACTTTGCATCCATAGATATGCCTGTTGCTTTCCCAAAAAACAGCATACAGCAAACACAGGCTGCATGCACCAAAAGAGGCTTGTATCAACCTTGCACCACAAACCCGGCTGTGATATGGTGTAAGGGGCGCTTATGGCAGCAGTGGCACTCTATTCTCAAAGGGTGGCTACCACAACCACTGATTAAGCATTCTCAAAGAACCCCTAGAGGACATACATCAAAGTACAGTTACACCAGCCATGAACTGGTGTAAGTGCACTTTGCCATCCTCAAGGGGCTGCGTCAATGTGCTGCAAGTGAATGCAAACCATACAGGCCCCCTCCACAATCACACATAAGCCCCCCAATTCCTGACCACTGAGAACAGCAATAGGCAAGCCCTTGTTGACTATTTCCCCAAGCCCCAATACCCAACATTTTCATCCATTCAGTTTTGCTAAAATTGTCACATTACTGTAAGTCTGTTATCTAATTCAGCCCTGGTGGTGTAGTGGCCCCCATACCCCCCACCCAGCAGTGCCAGACCACTCTGCTCCCCACGGGCCAATACCCAGCTGGCTATAGCTCAGTGGGGCTTACATCTGACAGTCAGGGATTGGGGCTTGGGAGGGTGCTTATTAACATATGTGGGGATTGTGGCTGAGGGGACACTTGTGCCCTGTTAGTGGGCATTACAGCAGGCTAGCGGCACCTTGTTCAGGTATGCCCTCCTTTTGGTGCTCTGCTTGGGTTGCCACAAGCCTGAGGTCTTAGCCACAGGGACTTTGCCTGATAAAGAATTGGGTGCAGGTTCCATGGCACATTGGCATTAAGTGCAAGTTGCCTATGGCATGACTTGCACCATGCCTTTGAGAATCAAGCCTCAAAACATCTAAGTTATTCTGTTTAAATGTTACAAGTCATTTTGTGACTCTAAATTCACTGACTATTCAAAAGAGCCAGTTTCAGTAAAGAGCTACTGATGATGTTACAACCAGAACTCACAGCCTAGTCTTCCCTGCAGGCTATCTTGTACGACTTATTTCTCCCACATTACATAAAACTGCAGTTGTAGTAAACGTCTGAAAAAGGAAAGCTGACACTAGGTGGGGCAGGGCATGCATTTCCATAATGTGTGGATGCAAGGTACAGCATTTAAGAATGTGATGGAGGGGTGGGGGTTGAAATACAGCAGCAAACATGGTTTTAGAATGACAAAAATGTGTGCAATTTTTAGAATACTGCAGGGATGAGATTTCAAAATGCCACCAGACTACAACTGTGGAATGCAGCCATGACACAGTCTCATAAAGTAGCTGGGACACAGAATTGTAGAAAGTGGTAGGGATGCTAAACTTCATAATGTGTCACTATCATATAGTTATAGAATGTGGCAGAGATACACAATTTTGAAATATGGAAGACACATAGTTGTGGAAGGTACTGTAGCAGGGATATATAATTTCGTAATGTGCTTGGATGCATTAATTTGGCATGTGGTGGTGATGCACAATTTCAAAATGTGCTGGTAAGCTTGGTTTCAGATTGTGGTGGCAACATTCTATGTCAGAATATGGTATGGATACAGAATCTCAAAACGTGGATGCGCCACAGGTGCCATCTCTGTCGACTTAGCGAAAATCTTCAATATGGTCAATCACTCCCTCATCATCTACAAAATATCATTGCTTGGTTGCTCCATTGAGACCACCAACTTGTTCTGAAGTTACCTCTCAGGATGCTCCCAATCCATGTAATAATACCTCCCCTCCTTTACCTGTTACTATTGGTGTCCCTTAGGGCTCCATCCTGGGCCCCTTGATCTTCTCTATATTTGCCAACTCCCTTCCCACCAACTGTCTCATCTGTATTTCACTGCTCTATGCTGATGACCTTGTCATTTTTCACAGTGATAAATCCCTCCCTCACTTATCCTCCATTATATATGAGAAACTACCATGCAGTATCAAACTGGTTCTTACCCAATCTCCTGTTAGTCAATGTTAATAAAGCTAAGACCATGTTGTTTGGGTCTAAACCATGCCTAGCTAAGACCCTCCATGCCAATGATGCTCTCCTCATTAACTCCTACGATGGTTCTGTCCTTGAGAATGTCTCCTCCTTCAAGTAGTTGGGTGTGTTACTCAACCCTCTCTCTCCTTCAATGACCACATTAATCATATAGTCTATAGGGCAAATCAGAAACTGGGAGCTGCCTATCACCTAAAACCCCTACTTCACAAATGAGGCTTGCCTCACTATTGTCATGGGAAATCTGCTTCCCATTTTGACTACTGCTCCACCATATACTGTAGGATCTCTACCACCCTTCTGCCTAGTCTCTCAGTAGCTTACAACAATGCCTGCCACTTTGCCCTGTCAGCCCCCTACTCCACTCACCACCACAACCTCTACCACTCCTTGCCTGGCTCCCCCTGCAAGGGCACTTTGACTATACCCTAGGCATGACCTGAGTATAATGCCCTTAGAAGTGGCGATGCTTCTTCTCTCTCCACCCTCTTCAATGTCTGAACTCCTACCAGGTACCATTGCTCCTCCACTGTACCCTCCCTCCCTCCATGTACCTAAATCTGTCACCAATACCAGCAGGAAGGCCCCCTCAATTGTGGCCCCCTCCATGTGGAATGGATTATCCACCACTCTTCGGTCTTCAGAATCCCATCCTATTTTAAAACATAATCTTAAATCCTGGCTCTTTATCAAATTCATTTGAAACTGCTATGCTCGCTAGCTGTCTATCTTCTGTAAATACTTCCATACTGAACTTTCCAGTACTCCTACTCTTCCATGGCCAGCACTCCCCAGGATGTATCCCTACAGTGTTTAACTACTGCTTACCCTCTATTTATCTTGTCCTTGTATATATTTATCTAATGAACTCACAGCCATGTCTCCTATGCAGATTTGTACATTGCTCTAATATTTTGTATATTATCTATTTATTCCTGTCATGTAATTTTTGTATATTTCCTTAATTACTCCTGCTGTATAATTTTACTCTTTGTGATTGTACCTATGTGTTACGCCACCTGTGGCCTGGGTTGTGCCTGAAAACAGTCCCCTGGGTCAGTTACTTACCCAGTTACCAAAGGCAAAATAAATAAATGTGGTGGTGACACAATTTCAGATGTGTTAGCAGCAAGCAATTTCAGAATGAGGCATGGATGCATCATTTTATAATGTAACTTGCATGTGCAATTTTTGAATGTGGCAATGACACTCATTTTCAGAATGTAGTGGGGATGTGCAGTTTTGGAATATGGTGAGAATGCACATTTTCAGAATGTGACAATGTCAGGCAATTTTGGAATATGGAAGTTTACGCACAATTTCAGAATGTGGCAGGCAGGTACAATTTTAGAACTTAGAGAAGACATGCAGTTTTGGAATGTGGCAGTGCCGCACAGTTTTGGAATGTGGCGGTGACCCTCAATTTCAGAAAATGGCAGTGACACACAATTTCAGAATGTGGCACTGATGCACAATTTTGGAATGTGGCGATGGCGTACAGTTTCAGAATGTGGTGATGGTGCACAGTTTCAGAATGTGATGGTGATGCTCAAATTTGGAATGTGGCAGTGACACTCTATTTCAGAATGTGGTGGTGACAAGTTTTCAGAATGAGGCAGTGATGCACAATTTCAGAATCTGGCACTGACACACAGTTTTGGAATGTGGCAGTGAACACAACTTCAGAATGTGGTGCTGACACAAAACCTTAGAATGTGGCACTGATGCACAACTTTGGAATGTGGCACTGACGCACAATTTCAGAATGTGTTGATGACCCACAGTTTCGGAATATGGTGGTGATGCACAGTTTTGAAACTGGGCAGTGATGCACAAATTCGGAATGCAGCAGTGCCACTCAATTTTTGAATATGGCGGTGATCCTCAACTTTAGAATGTGGCAGAGATACACAATTTCAGAATGTGGTTATGGCACACAATTTTGGAATGTGGCGGTGATGCACAATTTCAGAATGTGGCAATGACACTCAATTTCAAATTGTGGTGGTGATACATAATTTCAGAAAGTGGCAGTGATGCATAATTTGGAATCTGACAGTAACACACAATTTTGGAATGTGGTGCTGATGTGCAACTTTGGAATGTGGTGCTGATGCACAATTTTGGAATGTGGTGGTGATGCACAATTTTGGAATGTGGTGGTGATGCACAGTTTCAGACTGTGGCAATGATGCATAATTCGAAATGTGGAAGTGATAAACAATTTCAGAATGTGGTGCTGATGCACAATTTTGGAATGTGGCAATGATGCACAATTTCAGAATGTGGCAGTGATGCACAATTTCAGAATGTGGTTATGGCACACAATTTTGGAATGTGGCGGTGATGCACAATTTCAGAATGTGGCAATGACACTCGATTTCAAATTGTGGTGGTGATACATAATTTCAGAAAGTGGCAGTGATGCATAATTTGGAATCTGACAGTAACACACAATTTTGGAATGTGGTGCTGATGTGCAACTTTGGAATGTGGTGCTGATGCACAATTTTGGAATGTGGTGGTGATGCACAATTTTGGAATGTGGTGGTGATGCACAGTTTCAGACTGTGGCAATGATGCATAATTCGAAATGTGGAAGTGATAAACAATTTCAGAATGTGGTGCTGATGCACAATTTTGGAATGTGGCAGTGATGCACAATTTCAGAATGTGGCAGTGATGCACAATTTCAGAATGTGGCAGAGACACACAGTTTCAGAATGTGGTGAAGTCACACAGTTTTGGAATGTTGTGATGCATAGTTTTGGAATGTGATAATGCCACATAAATTTGCAATGTGGCAATGACACTCAATTTTGAATGTGGCAATGACACAGTTTTAGAATGTGATGGTGACACTTTCAAAAATTGGCATTGAGACAGATCTTTGGAACATGGTGTGGATGTGTAATTTTGGAATATTGCATGTATGTGCAATTTTGCAATAATGCTGGAATGCACAATGTCAGATTGTGGTGGTGATGTGATGCAAAATTTTAAAATGTGGTGAGTGTGTACAATTCTAGAATGTGTCAAGGACAGGCAGTTTCAAAATAAAACGGTGTGTCCTGTCACATTCTGACAGTTTATATCTTTACTGTATTCCAGAATTGCCAGGCCCCAATAAATTCCTTGGGTGTGTCCCTGTCGCATTCTGAGATTGAGTGTACCACCACACTGCAAGATTAAATGATTACTACAGTTACAGTTTCTATAACTTCAGAGAAAAAGGTCCTATAAAGTTGCTGACATGGAGGACTAGTCTGTGAGTTCTGATTGTGACATCATCACTGGCTCTTAACTGAAATGGGCTTTTCTGAACTGGGAATGAAATCAGGATTACAACATAGCTCATAACTTTAAAACGAAGTAATGTAGAAATGTAATTTTTGGTATGAGATTTATTGGGGGTAGGTTGATTTTAATTCTGCAATGTAGTACATTTCACCAGACTCCCTCTATAAGACTCCAGCATGAGAACACAGCATGCTACCTGCTGGCCCAGCAGTTATCCCTGCACATGTTTTTTCATAATGTTTTGGTATTTCTATCATCCCATGATAACATGTAATCAGTAACCCTGGCAAAAATGTGTACAACCAATTTTTCATTTACTGTGTCTGTTCTTTCAACAGATCAACACATCATTATATTGCATCTTTCTGGGCATGCTTCTTTTTTTTAATCCAGGTTAATTCATTTTAACAGTTATTCATTTCAGAAGGCTTCCCTATACCTTAAAGGTACAAACACATCTGTACAAAGGTATTCAGTTAGGTTTTCAGTAGACAGGTCTATGCTGTTGCCAAGTGTTTGTTTAAGCAGGCCCCAGTGTAATAACTTTAAAAATTTTAATAGGCTGTAGTACAGGTTAAGGAAATATCACAGTGCCTGATGTGCTGTGCCCCCTCCTTAGGGAGCAATGGTAGTGGTCAATAAATGACTATTCATTTCTGTGGCAGAATGTAGCCCTGTCATTAGCTAATATATGATGTGATGTCATTGATAGCATCACATGCAGTGCATCAAGGAGTTCTTGATGTGAAAGGAGTGGAAGGGAACTAGGTTCTATGGAAAAACTAATAATATTAATAAAGAATCACCAAGAACAGTGAATTCTGTGACACTGCAGATACCAGTGTTCTGTGGTAGGTTGCACATTGGGCCCTGCCTATGAACCACTAGTTTTATGTAGCATTATTCTATAGCTCTGTCTTTGGCATTGGCTGCACTAATCATGCCTTTGGGAAGCAGTGACTGCTGATAGCACTTGTAAGCTGGGGTGCATATGCTGGGTGACTGTTCTGAAGGAAGTGCGAGTAGGAAGAGCCCCAGTGGGGAAGTTAGTTGTCCATCCATTCACTTCTTTGTGCCCCCCACTAAATACAGAGCCACCTGCTTTCCTATTGTCAGTGTCCTCATGCCTC
This sequence comes from Neoceratodus forsteri, assembly GCA_016271365.2. Classification (NCBI taxonomy): domain Eukaryota; kingdom Metazoa; phylum Chordata; order Ceratodontiformes; family Ceratodontidae; genus Neoceratodus; species Neoceratodus forsteri. The sequence goes on along the minus strand of CM028131.1, from coordinate 307,920,228 downwards.
TCATGCTGGACAGCTGAAGAAAGCTGGTATTTCTGTATTTAGATAAAAAAAGACCTTGTTGCATGTGGAACATTAAATCTATCTGTTTGCCTGATTGTCAGTCTCCCTAAACAGTCTTTCATGTAATTGATTTATTGGGGAAGGTGAGTACACTTCTGCATAGAACTGTAATGGGTCACTTTGGCAAACTTGACATAAAATAATTAGATACTAAAAGTTAGGTAAGGAGTCAAAAAAAATGTAAACCTTTTCTTTATTTCCTTACTTATAGGAATGCCTGCAGGATTTGAATGTATTAGCAATGAATATGCATTTTTTCTATTAATTCTAATTAAAAAAATATGTGTGGAGCCCCGGCCTGGTGGCATGCAGGGCTGAGGCAGTGATGCCTTACCTCATGCCACACCTGCAACCCATGTTCAGGTGTGAGCGGGTTGTTGAGGGCCAACCAGGGTGGCAGAGGATCGAGCATCCAGAGGACTGCTCTCCTTTCCCGGGGAGGGTGGGGTACAGCGGCCAATGTTTGCCTGACACCTAGTAGAGGCTGGGTGTTGGCATGCCAGGCCAATACTGTGGGGTATGGAGGCAGAGCAGCCAGCAGGCATGCTTCATGTGGATGCACGCGTGGCATGCCCATTGTTGGCATTGCATACTCTGCCGCCGAGAAAAATGGAAATGGCAGCCATGGTCATGTGACTTGATGGCCCTCTGCCTAATGCCCCATCTCCAAGGGCACCACTTGTACTGGATCTGGTCCTGGTAGGGAGTTGGAGGCTCCCCACCATGAGGAGCAAGCCATGTGGGTGGTGGCTTGATTGGGAGACCAGTGCGGATGGCCACCAGCCAAAGAAAGAGTGGATGTCTGGACAAAAGTGCTGACCGGGAGCCATGGGGAGAGGAAAAAAGCAAGGTAAAAAATATACAGTATATATATATATATATATATATATATATATATATATAATAAAAATAGATTCACATCTCTTTAAGGGCTGTGTTTACCTTTTTCTATGGTATTTGTTACTGATTTTCACTTTTTTATAAGTTTCCATCAGCAGGGTGATGACTCATTTTTTTTTTACTTATGTACAATACCCAAAAGGGTATTTGATGTATTTATAAGAAAAACAATCTTCTTTAATTTTAGTTGCTTTCTGATTGTAGAAATGTCTTTAAAAACACAACTCCATCTAAATGGCATAGACAGATAGATGGATAGATAGGTAGATAGATAGATAGATAGATAGATAGATAGACAGACAGACAGACAGATAGACAGGTAGACAGGTAGATAGATAGGCAGATAGATAAGTAGATAGATAGACAGAGAGATAGATAGATAGATAGATAGATAGATAGATAGATAGATAGATAGATAGATAGATAGACCAACAGACAGACAGTGAATTGACAGCACAGCAAGGTATGCTTCCAACAGCAGTCTGTCAACTTTTCTAGTTAAATATTTTATTGTAGTTTTCAAGAAATAAAATACAATGCATCATCAATATGGAAGGAGTAAGGTAGGTATTTCTGAACAGGGATGTCAGTGCATGGAGTTGCACAGTTTAAAAGCTACAATTGAGGGTTGTTTAGTTTTTTCATTATGACATCAGTAAGTAGCTACAACAACACTGTTGCAATGTGTAAACTGTATATGATGTATGGTAGAAAGCAGTTATCACACAAAAATAATCTTTTTACAGCATTGTTACACCCTCGATGTGATGACATGATGTTGTTATACTGCTGTCAATGCATCACATTGATGGTGTAACAGACTAGAACCACCACGTGGAGCTGTTGCCATGACCCCCATAACAGCCGAACATTTGCATGTTTAAAGACTGAAACACAAACTGACATAAAACAAAAGTAGAAAATAATGGCAGCAGCAATCTATTCCAAATCGATACTAGTGGCCGACAAGCATTCATCGAGGAGCAGCATAACAAACATACCTTGAGAAAAACAGAATCCAATGTACGGTTGTTCAGATCGTGCCTCACAGATGTGGGGGAGCCGCATAACATCTCTGCTATCCCTGTCAAAGAATTTGACAGCCTGATCGCTGAGTTCATCTATAAAATAAGAAGGCATGATGGCACTGAATATGAGCCTTCAACATTAAGAGGATTCCTGGGTAGTCTCGACAAACACTTGTCACAGAAGGATTACAGGCACTTCATATTTCATGGCAACAAAAATGACTTTAGTGGCACCCTAGCTACTCTTTCAGAAAAGCAAACATTTAAAAAAAATGGGGAAAGGCAGTAAGCCCAATAGATCAGAAGCACTAATGCCAGCAGACATTGACAAATTCTTCGCCACTGGTACCCTTGGCATGTACAGTCCTGTGGCCCTCCTAACATGTTGTTTTTCTATAATGGGCTCTACTATGCCCTCTGTACAGCTGAGCAGTATGCATTGAGATGGAGCAACCTCAGTTTACTGCAGGACACAGTTGGGCAGCACTTTCTTGAGTACACAGAGTGCCAGACAAAAATGCGCTCTGGGGAAAACGCTATGGACATAAGGGCTGTGAAGCCCAGAATGTACGCAAACTGCAATAGTCCAGACAGGGATTCATTAAAGGTCTATACAACATATGCTGCCCAGAGACCACCAACCATGCTGTCACCTGATTCCCCCTTTTGCCTGGCACCCAACCTCTACTTTAAGCCTGGAGTGTGACTATGGTTCCGCTCAATGACACTGGGGGCAAATAAAATCTGCACAATGATACAGCTCATCAAAACATCTGCAGGGTTACCAGTCTAGAAGCATATCACTAATCACTCCACACGAAAAACATCAATCCAGTGTTTGGTGGATAGTGGAATGCCCCTCACAGAGGTCCAGCAAACATCTGGGCATCGTAGCCTACATTCCATAAATAACTACAACTACATGTCTGAAGCAAAACAAAACAGGAATTCTGTAATTTTTGGTGGACAGGTCAGCAACACACACACCACAGCAGGTACCTCCAATGCTGCAGTCCCTGTAACTCAAGCACCAAATGTTGTAAATCCACATAGCAAGGGCCCACTGTTCCCATTATCGGATCTAACAAATTTCAACTCGTATGGGGACAAATGAATATTTCAACAGGGAATCACCCTTAATGTGACCAACAACAACTACTGTGGTGCTGAGAAGAAGAAACATGCTGCCGTTATTCTGTATTCCTCTTCTGAAGATGATGAGTAGCAGGTTAGTAAAAATGATAAAAATTCAAATATTTTCTTATCCCTCACTCCTCCTCAGACTATCTAGAATATGCCAGCACTTCCCCCAACCCCACAAACACTAGCTGAGCAGCCACACATATTAAAAGCCGTTGTTTGTGTCCCCCCCCACAAATAGCAGCCAGTGACAAATAAGTCAGTAGTTACCATGTGGTAGGGTCTTTATTGGACACCCCCACGTGCACATACCACAATTTGAAATACAGGAACAGACATAATGTTAGAAGTGGCAGAAAATACTTTAATTCGCACACTAAAACTCTGTTGTTCTCCTTTTTTTTCTGTGTCATTGCAGATCTGCGTATAACTGGGGCCGAGTACTGCACGGCACTTCCGATTGAACCACGTGATCAAAACAATTGACAGTTGGGACTGAATACTAGCTTGCATGTATTTTGACCTGCTTTTTTCTGTATTTTACCTGTATGTTTCTTTGTTGAGCATTTTTAATTAACTTCACTATTAAAGCTTCTGATTTTCAAACCATCTAGTTGTGTCCTCCTTCCTGTCCAACAAGTTCAGCAAACTGTCTATTGTAATTTGGTTGCAGAGATTTTAAAACATCTTGTTTTTGGTTTTTTGCTGATGACCATACACTATAAAAGACAGCATATGGTCATCAGGACATAACCACGCTAAGCTTGCCATCTCGTGGTTCCCATGGCAGTGCAGTTTAACCTTTTGAGCTGTGCTCTCAAGGTTTACCTGCACTGCCATGGGAACCACTCAATGGCAAGCATGGCATGGTTATGCCCTGATGACCATACGTTATCCTCTATTTTAATTCTTTCACAGAAGAATCTCTGAGTTATATAGTATACTAGGATATTTTGTCAGTTTCAACCCAGTTTTTTTGTGTATTTCATGAAAGTTACCACAAAGATATTTATAGCCTAAGTAGCTAGGCTTTGCTCTCCATAATAATGTGTTCTGAGTGATGTTGCATAAATGTTGAGAATAAATTTAGACATTAAAAAAAAAATAAGTTTCCAAAACAATTACTAACACTCAAATTGTAAGATAAGCCCTGAAAGCAACATTATTCAAATGCAGTAATATGTTATAGTAAGTGATAAGAAAACCATACATTTCGCACATCATAACAAAACTGGTAACTGAGTATGATTACCACATGGTCATGACTATGCCATTTTTTATACATATAGAACCTACACACAATTTTATATTGGTGTGTCTCCACTGAGCCTTTGTATGAGCATATCACATGTAAAGTAATTAAGCCATGTTTACATTCATTCAAATATACTTATAGGTGGGTTGTATTTAAATAAACATATTCACAGATGGTATGATTTGTGATCTTCCATGAAAATGTGGTTCATAACTGTATCAGTTTATGATTAGTAAAGTCATATTGTTCTCATTTTTATGGCTGTGGGTGGAGTCTACAGCCATTTTGCTATCTGTAGCTTGAAAATAGAGTTTCCTGGAACTCATTTTTTGGACATTTCAATGTATTCTTCCACATCTACAAATCACTATAACAACTAAAATAAAATAATCCCTTTTTTCTGTTTATAATGTTGGAAACATAACTCCATGCTGCTTATCTGAGCACCATTAGGAAACTAAAACAGCTCGTTAAATATTGGTTGACTATTAAACTGAAGATTTGTTTACCTCCTTGGAAATGCAACAGCTTGCATATTTAAATTATTAACATTTAAACATTTTTTGCTACTAATTCAGTTGGGGATGAATATTTTTCAAGAAAAATTCACACCTCATAAATGTTACCCTTTCCCAGCAAATTTTGTAAAGATTTATACTGTTTTTAACCTCTCAAGACCTATCTGATAAAATGCCAGGTATTCAGTGAACTACTCATACTAAATACATAAATTTGTTTTTGATAGAAAAGGGCTGCATCCTGATTCCCAAACATAACAGATAAGAACTATTGAGGTCATCATCATCATCATCAAATCTTTATTTATTCAGGCGAACATCATTGAGCAAGGCTCATTTACAAGATGGACCTAATAAGGTCAAGGTTCAACAGTTGATACATAACAGATACATCATACACTTATATAAAACAGTTATACATACAGGGGAAAAATGTTTATAAACACAGTGATGTACAGTACAATTCACATGATAAAAATGGGTTATAGGAGAGTTAAGCTAATATTTACAGTATTTACAGTATATATATATATATCCCAGTGGAGGGGCCATGGCAAACACACAGCATAATGTAATACTAGGATGGTGAGGGTATTACTGGGTGCCATAAGATGGGGTGTCTGCCTGGGAGGGAGAACTGAAGAACAAAGATTATGCCATATATGGTTAATTTTTGGGAGGGAGATTGTGAGATGACAAAGCCAGCTCTAGCGGTAGCAACTGCATTTCTCTGTGAAGAAAACTGTACAACACTGTTTAAAGGATGCAAATGGAATAATATTGGACAGTTTTAGGGATTTTTGTAGGGTGTTCCATGCTATAGCTAGAGAATAGTGGATTGCTGCCCTCCCTAGCCGGGTGTTGAATTTGGGCAATTTGAACAGGATGATGTTGTTGCTTCTTAGGGCATAGGAGCTAGGAATGGTCTGGGTGAAGCAGTCCAGAATATAGTTTGGAAGTTTTTTTGATAACGCTCTGTAAATCCATAGGGCTGCATTTCTGTTCCTTCTGAGATGAAGGGAAACCCATCCAACTGCAGCATAAAGAGAGCAGTGATGGGTATTAGATGGCAGATCTGTAATGAATCTTATTGCTCTATGGTATAAGGTATCCAACGTGTATAGGTAGGAGGTGGGGCAGTGAATATAAAGGAAGTCTGCATAGTCAACAACTGAGAGAAAAATGGCCTGGACTAACCTCATCTTTGAATCTCTGTTTAGGAAGGGTTTTAGTCTATAGAGAAGGCCAAGCCTTTGGCGAAGCTTTTTTAGCAGTTCTTCTAAATGTGAATGAAGTCAAGTCTGTTGTCAATCCACACACCTAGGGATTTGAAATTTTCTACATACTCCAGGTTTTCTCCAAGTATAGTGCATAGCTGGGGGAGAATGATTGAAGAGGAGGTGCTGGTGGAGCTTTGATTTGTGAACATCATTGCTTTAGTTTTCTTTGCATTCAACAGAAGCTTTTCTCAAGTAGCTGATATTGTAACAAGGAGAATTCTGTTTGTAGGATTTCATGAGCAGCTGCAGACGAAGGGTTGCTGACATACAAAACAGTGTCATCAGCAAAGAGGTGTACAGAGGAATTGGTGAGGTTGATCAATGTTATTTTATATAAATGGCAAAGGATAGGACCAAGGATAGAACCTTGGGGACTCCTCTTAACAGTGGTTTTAATGGGGATAGGTCACTTCAGCTTTTACCTGCTGTGACCTACTGGTGAGATAACACCTGAACCACTTAAGGGAGGGTGGATCTAGGCCAAGGGAGTGCAAGGATGATAGTAGAAGCTCGTGGTCCACAGTATCGAATGCTTTGCTCAGGTCCAGAAATACTGCACAGACATTATTCTTTTTATCTAATTCAGTTTGCCAGTCATTTGTGACCTTGGCTAGTGCAGTGATAGTACTATGCTTGGCCCTGAATCCAGACTGAGCTGGATTCAAGAGGTTAGCATTGTCAAGATACTCCCTTAACTGGTTACTCACTAATTTCTCCAGCATCTTGGATAGCACTGGTAGAATGGAAATGGGCCTGTAATTATTAAGTTCCATAGGGTCCCCTGATTTTAGAAGGGAACCACTGGGCTGTCTTCCACAGTGTGGGAATAGAACCAGAGTTTAGAGATAGGTTAAAGAGATGAGTTAGGGGGACTGCAAGTATGTGGGATGCAATCTTTAGAAAGTAGGGGTCCAGAGAGTCTGACCCTGCACTTTTTTTGGTATCCAGCTTCCATAATAGGTCATCTACTTGCTTCAACAGTACAGATTTGAAGCTGAAGGAAGAGTCAGCTCTCTGAACACCAGTGTGCTGGGAGCTTAATTGTTCCCTCAGCAGGTTAGCTGGGGAGGTGTCAAAGGCAAGGCCAGCCATTGTGAAGTGGTTATTGCAGGTGTCCAGAATTTCCATTTGCCAGTGATAGGGCCATCACTGTGGTGTAATTGAGTTGGAAGGAGGTACTAGCATCCTGCCCCCACCATACCCTTGATGGTACCCCAAAACCTAGCAGGATTATGATAGGACGAGTCGAGCTCAGCCAAGTAGAAGGCAGCCTTTGCATCCCTAACTTCTTGGTGCATCTATTCATTGCTTTCCTAAAGATCATCCAGTCATTTGCATTCTTGGTTTTTCTTGCCATTTTCCAGAGTTTGTCTCTCTCCAGCAGTGCAGCTTTGAGGTCAGCTGAAAACCAACGACAGGATTTGTTTTTTATTCGGATATTAGATATTGGGGCATGGGTGTTAAGGGCATTTATTATAATGCTATTTAGTAACTGCTGTGCTTTCTCCACAGAATGGGCAAGGTAAAACTCTTGCCAGTTTGGAGAGTGAGCTAGATCATGCAAATATCCTTCAATATTGATGTTTTTCTTGGATATCCTCATGAGGAATTTTGCAGAGGTTGTTGTTTTGCTGGTAGATCTTACCCCTGTGATGGGGCAGTGATCACTTATGTCACAGAGAAGCACTCCAGCGTGTATGAATAGATGTGGTTTATTCACTAGCATGATATCGAGTAGTGTGCTGTTATTACTATTCCTTGCATTAATTCTTGTTGGCTCATTAATTAGCTGTGTGAACCCATATGTATCACAGAATGATACCAGAGGTGCAGCTGCCTGGGTATGCCAGTTGAAATTCAGGTCACCTAGAACAATGACTTCTTCAGTGCTGGGCTTGAGCAGATTCCCCAGGTGGGATAAGAGCTTGAGGTCAGCAGAGGGGCTTCCGACTAGCTGAAAAGCTGAGGTCACTTATAGTAAGTGTGTGTGTGTGTGTGTGTGTGTGTGTGTGTGTGTGTGTGTGTGTTTGGGGAAGGGGTAGAAACTGTCAAACTTTAGGCAAGGGAGACCTCATATAATGAATTAACTGCTGGCAAACCATGAGTGATACAGAAGCAAATGATCTGATACCTTTTATTGGACCAACATAGATGTGACATAAAGAACTTATACCATTTATAAAATTCCTGATCAAACAACTGCAAACAGAAAACTGTTTTTTGTCATTTTATAATATGATATACTGAGTGTATATTTACTGAGTTGCTGGATCAGGACCTTGATAAAATAATAACATTTACTTAACTCATTCAAGATTCCATCAGGTGGACAGAAAAAAGTCTATGAAAATGTGTCTGAAAACTAACAACTATAAGATGCAAAAATAGCATTTGTGTGTGTTTATATATATATATATATATATATATATATATATATATATATATATATATATATATTAGAGCAAAAACTCCATTTAATGCATTAGTTAGGGTTGTTCACAGCGACAAAAGTGAGGAAATCGCTGTTAGGGTTGAAAACCCCTTGGACCCTCCGCCCACCCCAACCCGGCATTGGAGTGCGCATTGGGATCGTCAGCCTAACTCTCACCCATGACATGTGAAAAGCAGCAGAAGTATAGGAGAATGGGGTGAGAGTTAGGACCCACGATCTGTGCGCCTACGTGGAGGAGGGAGTGAGGGGTTTCAACAACTGAGCACATCCTCTCTTGCACCCTAAAACTAACCTCTTCTTATTTTGAGAATGATGAGAGAATAGTGAATGTAATGCGTTGGGCCCGCGCTCCGCCACATGATGTGTTGTGGCATACTAACAGGGACAGCAAAGCAAAACAGAAATGCTAACAGTGGCGCACATGGTAACACAAGCACGAATGAGAACAGAAAGTGCGCACATGGTGGCGTGAGAGGAATGGTCTGCCACGTGATGTGTTGTCACATAGTAAATGGTGTCTGCAAACAGAAATGTCAATGGGCATGGTGATGTAAAGTGAAACAGTAAGATAAACAGTACTGTAGACAGAAATGGCAAAAATAACAGAAATGCAAGCGCAAATGAAAGCGCAAGGATAACGCACATGGTGGCGCAGGCGTTAATGATAAGTGAAAGCAGTGCGGATCCACAAGCGGAAAGGGCAACAGTAACAGTAATGTAAGCGCACAGGCTGGTTTTCCCCAAAACCTGCATTGAGAAAGACAGTGAGTACAAATAATGTATGCAAAATAATGAGTATCGGCGCAGAAAATGAGATCTTGGAATACTAAATACATTATATCTCAGGAACCGTACGACGTAGAAAATAAATTTAAAAGTCATATTATTTACAACTGTCCTGGCTAATTTGAGTCTTAGCCCCAATAAGAGACTAAGAAATTTCTCCGAAAGTCCGTATCTTGCACCGTTTCGAGATCCCGGGCCTGAAGAAAAGCGTGAATGCCATAATGTTATCCTATGGGAAAAAAAGAAAAGTTCGGAGCGCCATAACTTTGCCTCCCTGTAATGTTTTTTCACCAAACTACTGAAAGGCACATCTGTGGGCTGTTGGCTGTCTTCCCTCCAAATTTCAGGAAAAAAGACCAAACCGTTATTTTGCAGCAGGGCTCCAAATGATTTCTGTTAAGTGTCGGGCGCCGTAATGTTATCCTATGGGAAAAACCGTTAATTTTGGAGTGCCGTAACTTTGCCGCCATGTGATATTTTTTCACCAAACTACTGAAAGGCACATCTGTGTACTGTTGGCTGTCTTCCTTCCAAATTTCAGGAAAAAAGACCAAACCGTTATTTTGCAGCAGGGTGCCAAAGGATTCCTGTAATGCTTCGGGCGCCGTAATGTTATCCTATGGGAAAAACTGTCAACTTTGGAGTGCCATAACTTTGCCGTCATGTAATATTTTTCAATACAACACTGAAAGGCACATCTGTGAGATGTCAGCTGCGTTCCTCAAATTTCAGCCCAAAACTCCAACGGTTATTTTGCAGTGCAGTGCCAAAGAATCAGCTGTCATTTTTCCACAGACTAGAAAATTACTGTCGCCAATTTAAAGAAGCTTTAGCAAAAGTTAGTTTACTTCGTGAGCCGAAAGTAATTTCTGAAGTACTTTTTCCAGAAATTTGAAAACATATTTCTGGGGTGTTTTACCACAAAATAAAGACATGGCAAGCATCCTCAGGGCCCGAATAGCTAAATACAAAAAGAATTACGTTGCTAGCGGGTCTCAAATTTAAATACCAACCATTTTCTGATCACCAACTGAAAACAAAATGGCGGATTTTGAGTAACAGGCCCATTTGCGAAAGTAAAAATGCATTTGCGACACTGCCGAACTTTTGTTAACTTTTCCTTTGACTTATAATGGAAACTGTTTTGAATAACTTTTGAACCGTTTAATATTGTTTCACCAATCTTCAAAAGGCACATTGGGGACCCCACCTGCACATTCCCTGAAGATTTTGGGCGGTCCGGTAAACCGTCGACCGCGTACGTCAATTACAGAATTCCAGAAAAGCATAAACGCGCGCACAGATCATGCTTAATAACTCCACAACCGTATATCTGATCAGTACGAAACTTGGCAGATCCCAAGGCCTATGGGTTTTAATCATACATTCCAAATTTCAGGCAAATCCATCAAATGGTTGCAAAGTTATTAAGGTGCAAAATTTTGGGTTTAACATGGCTCCTCAACCCTAACTATGGTAGCACTACCATGCTACCATAATATATATGGAAATGTCTCTATTTTCAATAAATTCGTTTACAGACATTACTAGTATCTTTTAAAAGATTGACTTGTGATTACTAATTTTGAGTATAGTTCATGAAATAATGAGCTTGATATTTGTTGTTTCATACAGTCCTCCATTTTGCCTTATGCATAGCATATAAATCCAAATTATTCCAAGACCATTATGATATTTAATACTCATACTTCACAGCAAATCAGAGCTCTTTTCCCAATAAAAGGCTGCTGATATAATAATTAAAGAACAAAGTCATAAATAAAGAACAAGTGGCTTATGGAAAAATTTACAGGGATTTGATTCTGCCTTTGTGGGGAAAACAAAGGGAAAATGAAGGCTTCTTACAGAGTAATGGTTATCTGGATCTGGAAGCACTGACTATTTCTTATCCCATATTTTGTATCCTGGACAGGGCAGGGGAAATGCTACATCTCATTGTCACAGGGATGTTCATTTACACATTTTTGCATTGTATTTACTCAGGCTGTCCCAGATTAGATGCAATATCTTGTTTTCAGTGGGAACATGATTTTATCATTTTTATAATGTATTCAGGCTACCTAGTCCAGGGCCCCTGCATTCAAAGGAGATATGCAGTGCATTCCGGTGGAAAAGGGAAATGTGCCACACAACTCCAACAATGCACAACAACATCATATTCAAACATGCAGGAAGCTCCGTCTGCAAGAGAATGAGCCAGGGCACTCACAAATGATATGCCATTCAAGTCGAGGGGGCAATCTCATGCATATGCTGTGCTGCAGCATATTCAGTCAAAATGTGCCCCTCACAGTCCAGAGCCCAGTGGCCCACAGTTAGGTCATGAATAGCTGGCCTAACCCAGCCAGCCATCCACAGGCAGCCTGTAGATGTGCACCCAGGTGCATAGCAGCCTGGCAGCCCTGGTAGACTAGAGATACCCCCTTTCCATCACCAATCTAGCCAACTCCATCCCTGAACAGCTCCATAGAATAGGGCTTCCCCCCCCAGACCTGATTGTAACAGAGGAAAAAATGGTCCTTATCAATAGTCTAGAGGGCTCCCATCTACTGCCCCTGTACACAGACACCCTCACTCCCCCATACCCAACCTGTTTCAAAGGCTGGCACTGCCCTCCACACCCTGTCATGGCCAGTCATTGACTGCACTGAACTCAGGCTGGGGACCTGCACTCTGGAATGACCCAGCTGTCTGTACCGTGCATTTGGGCACCATGCCAGCTGCAGAGCCACCAGTGTATCCAGCTGTGTGTACATCCCTGGCAAATTGAAGAGGGAATTTACATACCTCCAATGCATGACTTGCCAATGCTGTATCTTTCTGCTGTCATACACCCCTGTGTAACATGCCACCCTCTGGACTTCTGAAGTATCCCGGGTGCCATGGGGTGCGGTAGTCTGCAATGCCATTTGTAATGTATGCTTCAGGCTATAGATAATTCATCCACAGTTCCCCAATTGTACAAATGAATGGGAGATCAGCTGTAACATGCCTGTTTTGGGACCTGTGTGAGTGGGTACAGCATCGGCCATCATGCACACTGAGCAGTGCAATGGCACCGGGATAATGGATCCGCATGCAAGTGCCTGAGGAGTATGGCCACTTGGTGTTATAACCCACACACAGCTCATGCCTATGTATAACACATTCCAACATCGTACTGCAAGTGTTCTGCCACCTGCTGATAGAGTGGTACGATCCCATTACAGAGCCAGTTGTTGCAATAGGATGGGCTGGGGGCATTGAGGGGGTTGTCTTCACATCGTAGAGGGGGAGCAGGGGCCACTACACTATGGACATGGACTGTGGGTGTATTCTGGTGCAATTAGGGATGGCATTGTGTCCCTACAATATGGAACCAATAGAGCCTGGACTCCAGAACAATTGAGGCTGGTGGAATGAGCGGGGAGGCTGCCACTATACTACCAGAGGCTGCAGAACCTGTCCCACATGAGAGTGATTGGGGTCAGGGCTTGGGAGCAAGAGCTGCTCCAGTGCATTCATCCCCATGCCAACATACAAATGGGCTGGTAATGAGCATGCATAAGGCCCCTCTGCACCCTGCATGCTCAATTAGTTCATTTGCATTCTTGGGTTTAATTTTGCCCATGGGGCTGTGGTGCATGCCGGTATGTGCCACACATTCCCCCTGGAAGGTATTCAGTCGGGGTCACCCTGGATGAACCTGACTTGGTGGCTGCCTGCACTGCGACTCCCATCCAGGGTCACATTTTCAACAGGAATGATGAAGCCCACCAGGATGAAGTGCAGTGTTACAGGTTTACTGCATGACAAAAGGAATTAACTCCCTTTGAAACTGCATTGTTTGCTGCAGTAACTCTACTGCAGAATTCTGCAGAGCTGTGCTTCATCCTGGTAGGTGTCACTGTATGCACACACTGTACCGGTGGTGCATTCTCTTTGAATGTTGTATCAGTGCTGACCGGTGCACCCTCTTTGTGTGATGCATCTTTCTGCTCATGCATTGAGCCAGCACTTAATATATCCTCCAGATGAAAAATATTGTTTTTAGTGCATTCTGATTTTACACAACGTGGCATAATATTGTGTAGACGTAGAACCCCACTGAAAATAAGATACCATTTCTTCTGTTAACTATCCAGACTAAATATATAGCAATCAGTAGGCATATTCTAGGAAAACATATTGTAAAAATGTGTAAAAGGAAGACCACATTGAAACTGCCTCACCACAGATCTGCATTGTGCAAATTCCTTAGAAATAATGGCTAGAAACATCCCCAAAGCACTTCACAGCCATATTGGCTCTGACCAGAGTTTGTTCAATATGACAGTGCAGCCTAGAGGTAAGAGTAAAGAGCTGTGAATGAGCTTGGTGCATCCAGCAGACCTGGGTTTGATTCCCACAACCTCCACTTGTATGCTGTGTGATTCTGAACAAATCCCTTAACCTCCTGAGTCACCCCTGAAAACAGGCACTTGTGCCTACTGGGCCTTACCCGGTTACAAAAAAAAAAAAAACATATATATGTATATATCACATCAGCAATCTGAAACATAACAATTATTGTTTATTGCTAATTATAATAACTGATATTAGAACCAACCATTTTGATTGGCTGAGATAATTAAGGCTTGTACAGTTTTTTAAATCATTGTGGATGAATTCTTAGTATAATCATTGAATTCACAATAATAGCTACATGAATGGAATAGAGTATTCTGGTTCAGACACATTTGGTAGATGACCTATTCTATGAAAAATCATCACTGAAATTATGAAAACATTCAAAATGTAAACATATATAACTTTTTTATGAAACATGCATTTAATAATAATACAAATGCACTCCTATGATAAAAAGAAATGTCATCTATCACAATATGTGGTGTATGTCACCTGACTACACCACAAGCTATATTGCATCCATATTTGGTTAAGTATAGCATAATTTAACCTTTGGGAGTATATTATTGCTACGTGAAATCTACAAATAGTGTCATTTTATTAAAAAGAGAATGATACACATGTGATGTTGGGAAAGAAACACTTGTGATTAATAAATTGAACATACATCAATAGTTATGGTAGTCACTCGGACCAAACATTTTGATTGGCTAAATCATTTGTTTGAAAGTATTATATGTTTCTGTGATGCATTAGTGTCATCAATGAGTATTTTACCACTGCACATATACAGATGTTAGGGGAAGTTAGTTCAGGTCCATCAAGCATACTGATTAACCTGTATATTTAAAAGTTTGCAGATATGGTAAACTGCACCCAAAATTATGATATGTTCTGCAGCTTCAAACCAGCTATTAACTATCTATACACTTGACAAATGCTTCAGCATCTAGTATGAACCCACCCAATCCCATCACACAATTCATAATATATAATTACTCCCTGGTGATCTAGTGTGATTCCACTGCAAGCCCTACATCCTCCAGCTCGAATGTACATTTCATAAAAGTGAATATGCCTTGGTGTCTAGTGGTTTATCCCTCTCATCCAATTGCCCATGTACACATTTACAAGGAAACAGTTGTAGTCCAGTATCATCCAACCTGATCCAGTTGTTCATATGCACATATCTCTGTGACAACACTGCCCAATAGCCTGGCAGATACTGCTGATTACTAACCAATTGAATAAATCATTAGCTAGATCTGGCACTAATGCAGCTTAAACATTTGATTAGCCCTTGTGCTTTTGTTGGAATATCTGACAAATATTTCATTGATAAATATGAAAGAAATGTCTTACAAGTTACGCCTGTTACATCAACATTTATGTTCTCATAAATGAACCACTTATCACTCTTCTGGAATCTGGAAACTAATGGTAGAGGAACATGATATACGAGCTGAAGTTCTCTTGCACATTTATATGATGGATACTGGTGTTGAACACTAATCCCTTCTATAGTGAGTTCCTTTACATAATCTGTTAATAAATAAGTCTAAAAAAATAACAATTAAAATAAGTCATGAATAGCATGTTGCTCATCGCTGTTAACTTTGTATTCTATGATATAGCTTTTTTAAAGGATTATAGTTATACTCTGTTATACAACAGGAATCTTTTGTCAACCAATCAGAACACAAGAAAACTGAACTTCAGTAACCCACAAACTAGTACAACTACATTTTGGACATGCTCCCAGTAGGTTGTCAACATTTTAGGTACAACCTCAGTAGGTTATCCACATTTCAGACATGCCCACAGTAGGTAATCCACAGTACAGACAAGCCCACAGTAGTTTATCCATTTATTCCTCAGAAAACATGAAGAAAGAGACATATTCCACTTTAACTACCAAAGAACTTTTTAAAACCTCGGTTCAAAATTACTAGTCACATAATATTAATAACATTCAACCACATCAGCTGGTTATTCCTTCATATATTCTGACTACCTGAATGTTATCACTTAATTATCCCAAAGTTGCATTAAACTTTATATTTATATTATACACAAAATTAGGCAATCTAAACATTTTAACAGTAAGATACCCTACATAACCTAATGCAATACCAATTCATAGACACAACCTTGAATTACCCTATTTTTTTCTGAATGTTTAATATAAAAATTGGTAATACTGAAGTCACAAAAATTGCTGATGACAGGAAAGGGCTCACAAATACCTCTTGTTTATACTACAAATATGCATGATAGTATCACAGTAGACAGCTGTTATATAGAGGATTGTCCATGAGCAATCATAGGCTTTTTCAATGGAGAGGTTTCTGTGGTAACATGAGACCTCGAGAGCACAGTTCAATAGGTCTCTACCATGGAAAACCCGAGACTGAAAAAAAGCCTTGCATGTATATGGTTGCTCACACACAATCTTTTATAGTGTATTGGCAACCATTACTAGTATCCTGTGTTCAAACAAAGATTTTCCTTGTACTTAAAGAGACTTACTGTATTGAAAGCTGTAGCAGTTCTTTCCAGCACTGCCCATTTCCTGGGACAGCTCTCACTAACGCAGCTGCTTCATCACACCTGCGTGAAGACATTCTATCTTGTGCTGGAGTAGCTACAACAACATTGTGATGTCACTACTGCACCACACCAGGTTATTCCACTTATGGAATTCCATTGGTAATAATATTCTACCATGCACTATATGAAATTTGTATGCATTGTCAAAATATAATGTTAATTTTAAAACTGAAAGGAAAGAGGTCCAGGGCCCAATTTGGAAAGCGTTGGGAATGATGCGGAGTGCTTCTGTAAAAGAAAAATACATCACACCTTACATCATTTCTGACTCTACATTGCCACCTGCACTCCTTGAGAGTCCACCTGCTCAGATGGTCTTTTGTTGTCATTACAACCGATGCACCAGTGCAACATGGCAGGAGGGGGCTTGCATCAGGGCAGCGCTGTAGCATCCCCTTAAACAAGATTCTCCAAGCCCTCCCAAAGGGCACAGGGTCCACTTGAGTTAGATCAGTCAGAGCTGCTCTAACTGCATCTGCTCCACCACCATCTCACTGAGAACCCTGGACTTGGGTGACCAAGTGTCACCAGCTGGCAAGGAGAACACAGAAAGATTTCAGGGACAGCTTATATGGTATCTGCAATAGTGTGGGAAAGGGGATAGTGCTCTGCTGCATGAAGTGGAATGGTACAGGCCAACACTCTGTGCAGTACAGGTAAGACACAAGTTGTACCAATGGTGCCATAGTTACAATGTCATCTAGTGCATCCAGCAGCAGCTCACCTGCCAGTTCAAGACTGACACCCAGTCCTGCCAGATGTCAGCACACCTGTCATGCTCTGACTCAGTGGCATCCCTGGCATTGCTGACATTGCTTTCTGTGCCTTCCAGACTATCTGTGTGGCTGTGCAGGCACCACATTGTCCCTGGCCCACTCAGTGGCACCCTGTACCTCCTGACCAGTCATCCCTGTCCATCTTCTGCTGACCTCTCAGACACTCATCTAGCAGGTCTGTGACACCAGTTGAAGTGCTGTAAGGCTGTCCTGCAGCTTGCAGCATTCCCCACCCAGGAACCCTTTGGTGCACTCCTGCAGTTGCTACAAGCTACAGGAGTTTGGCACCAGGACCCCTCCTGTTTGAGAATTAGGTGTAGGGTCCCTGGCACATCAGAGACCAACGCAAGCTGTTGTTTTCTGCAGCTTGTGACAATCTAGGGCCACATTCAGAATTGGGCCCCTGGACTCTGATTATTCAGGGATGAGCTTCAGCAGTGATATTATCACAGCGCAACAATAAAATTATTCAAAAAGCAAATGAAATTTTATTTGATAATTGAATTTTTTATAACAATGTTCTTTTTTTATTTACAAGTAAGTATGTTTTTAATAATATTAATGCACTATTGGTCGTGTTGTGAGAATAGCATCACTTCTTGGATTTTGGATGCACTCTGCATTCAAGTACAACCTCCCAAGGTGTGCTGTTATCCCATCTGAGCACAAATCCTGTCATGGATTGGTGCTTAGTTATTGGCTGTATAAAAAAATGGCCAGTAAATGAATGGAACATGTTAGAGACTGAAATATATATTTAGGATAAATAATGATCAGATTATATAGTATTATAACAATTCTCAATGTTGATCATTATTGTTGTGATAAATACACATCACAATATAAACCCCTCTCCCCTCCCTCGGCCACACCGGGGATGAGCAACTTGTTGTTCAGTGTACTTTCCTGGTGAAACATTTCAATAAATAAACAAACTCTGGCCAGAGCTGGGATGGCTGCAGCTAAGGACGTGAAGGAATGCAGCACTGTCCATCATGTCCAAGATGGCTGCTGGTATCAGATGACTCATGCATGCACATGGAACTCTGGGGGCACGGTGGCACAGGCCACCATGTCCAAGATGGCCACTGGAGTTCTCTGTGTATGCACAATGAGTCTGGGCTCCAGCAGCCAACTTGGACATGGCGGACTGCGCTGCAATGCCCCCAGAGTTGTGTGCACATGTGTGTGTTGTCAAGCATGCACATGGCACATAACTCCAGTGTCCATCTTTGATATGGCAGACAGTATTATGTTTCACCAGGACTGATGGTCATAATAGTGCAGTGAAAGTGCAGTGATTATCTTTCACCTCCACTATTCAAAAAGTCCATTTAGTGTCTGGTAAGCTCCCATTTCTCTACTTGTCCTCACAAGACATTGCTCAGCAGGCTGCAGGCTATCTCTGCCATTCTGTCCTACTGTCTTTGCTTTGTCTCAGGTTGGATGCTTCCTGCATGCTGTGACTGCTGCTGTGTTCTCTCTTCTGCAGCCTTTCCTCTGTTTTTGTTGTCCTGTCTTCCCTCTTCCTTCATGTCACTGGCTGTTTCCTGCCTTGCCTTTCTTTGAATATCAGTACCACCCTGGACCCCTTGGATCTAAGGGCTACCTCAGACAAAGCAGCCACAGCCATGTTTTCCTTGGCTGTGCTTTGCCCTTCAGGACTTTAAGATATGCATTTCACTGCTTCTTCATGCTTCAGTACTGCCCTCCAGCCTGCCCACCAAGCACTTTTCCAGGTCCTCTCCTCAGGGTTCAACACTCATACCATCCTACTCATACTTGGCTTTAGGATCCACCTTCATATTAACATAATTTCATATTTTCAGGCTATTGCCTTAAGGACTCACCCAATGCCTATTGGGTTTTCAGCTATTTAACTGTCTCTCAAAAGCTCTATGTTATCTTTGGGCTTTGCCCTCAAGGACTTGGCTCCAGTGATTTCACTTCTGGGCCTTGTATGTCAGAGGAGAGTAACTGAGACATCAGAACTGAAGCAGCTGAAATGTAAGTATTCTCATTTGGATCCATTCTACAACTTTGTCATTCTTTTGGCATTTGATATTAGCCCTCTGAGCCCAACTCCTATGGTGGAAAAGTCATACACAGAGACTACTTGTTTGGTTGCAAGGCTAAGCCTTTTAGTGCTTTTGGTCCTGTCTGCTTTGCTGTCCTGGTGCTCTGTGTTCTGCCATACTGTACCACAAATGTCATGGGGCCAGCTTTTCAAGCATCTGGGGCTGACAGCAGCTTCCAGCAAATCCCTCCCATGTGTCTTGACTTTGACATAGGAAACTGCTTGCAGTGGCAATGGAGACTTTGGCAATGGGACCCATACTGTATCAAAATCCAGTGCAGGGTCCCTGGTGCACCCAGCTTTGCTGCAATCAGGGATTTGGCATAAGCTGTGTTGCTCTATTAGGTCTTTGAAAATTGAGCCCCCTGACTCCAAGCTTTCATGTAAAAAAATTAAGATTCTGAAAAATCAGTGGATAAATATTGCGTGATGGGCACAAGCAGAGTGCAAAGGTTGGCACTCTACTTGGCTTTGCCTATGACCCCAGGGATCCTATATTCAGTGGAATAGTGCACTGGCACTATCTGACTGAATATATGGCCATGTCAGGCAGAGCAAAGTTGAGTAGTACTGACCCAACATAGATCTAGGCTGCGTGCTGCCCATACTGAGGTGCCTGGAAGTGCTGCATCCCCAGACCTGTTGAGCACCAGAAGCCCCAGGCATGACATTCAGCTGGTAACATGCAAGTGAGCCCATTGGGCATGCAAGGCACAAAGGGGTCCTATACATGCCTATTATGGGCTCATATGCATGGGAAGTGGCAGCAGGTTTGCACCCCTCCTGTGACCACCCCCCCATTGATCGCTCATCCACATAAAGGTTTAAATATTCCCTGGCATCCAGTGGTACCCCCTGCCCTCCAATCACCCATCACCATGTCAGGCAAGCTGTTCCTGGCATTTAGCTTCCCCCCACACCACTGGCACTGACAAACCACTCTGCCACCCCTACTCTAGCACTGGTGCCACACAGATCTAATATGGTGATCGGCACAGCCCTCCTCTCACTACCTTGGCTGGCTACTATATTGATTGACAGAGAGCACACATCCTGTGTACTTTAAAGGGAGTCCTCATACTGTCTACTGTAGACAGTATGCAAACTCCCTTTACAGTACACAGGACACACATTACCTGTCAGTCCACATGGCAGCTGACCAAGGTGGTGAGAGGAGGGCTGTGCCAGTCACCGTAATGGATCCACATGGCACCAGCACCAGAAGTAAGGGGGTGGCAAGGTGGTTTGCTCAGTGCTGGTGTTGCAGGGGTGATTGCTAGATGCCAGGGACGGCTTGCCTGACATGGCAGCAGGCAATCAGAGGGTGGGGGTACCACTACAAACAAGGGAATAATTAAACTTATACAGAGATGGGGATTAGAGGGTGGGGGTGCCACCGGACACCATGGAATAAATAATCTTATATGGAGACATGGATAGGGGGGGTAAGGGATTTCCTCTAGACACCAGGGAATAATTATAGTAGGAAGGGGATCTGAGGGCAGAGGGTGCTACTAGGCACCATGGTATACTTACTTTATTATGCGACAGGGATCAGAGGTGGGATATGCCACTGGACAGTAGAAATGTCATTGCTTCAATGGGCTGGGCGGATGGCTGTAGTCCCTTTTCCCACCACCAGGGCCTTGTGCCCCATGAAGTCAGGATTTGCAAAGGAGGTAACGTGTGTCCATTTGGGTGGGAGTTACCACATATGCAAACCTCTGAATATGCTGCTGCACTTGTATGCAGGGGACAATCCTCTCATTTGCATGGGTGCAGTGGAAACTTACCGCTCATGTGCTAACAGGTTTTGCCCATCCTGTGGAGGTGTCTGATTATAGACCCCACTCAAAAACCAGGCACAAAACCTGGTTAGTGTGGACAAACACCCTTAGACACCATGCTAAGTTTTCAATATCTGGCCCTATTTCTTCAAAATGGGCTAACTTTGTAACCATTAAGGCTAGAAAACTATTTTTTTTAAATGAAAGTTCAGAGTCATTTAAGTTGATGTAAGCAATAACACATAACACAGTGTGCATTAAAACATTACAGTTACTGGTTAGGTTTTTTTAAAGAAAAACAACATGCCAAAATAATTAAAAACACATTTTGTGCATTGGGTTTTGTTTCCCTGATGATCCCATTCATTCTGTTACCTGTGTCTATCACAAAGTTTTTTTCTGTTTTTTTTTTTTTACTTTTCTTTGTTTTTATGGTCCCTGGGGGTAGTCTATTAGCCTTCTTTTATTTCTTTGGATCTGCTGGAATTTCCCCAGAATGCCTCTGTTAATTATGTGAATTAGACCATGCATTAGAACTAAGAGCCCAGTATCCAAGTTATAATCTCTTTTTATTTATTTTTTATTTATTTATTTATTGTCTCTGATTACAACCTTTGAGTCAAGAGACTCTTTTACAGAGGTTCCACGTCAAGCAGCAAAGACATAATAAAACACAGAAATACAGAGTAAGGGAAGAAAACCCAGAAGCAAACATAAGATAGAACTAGAGAATATGAACAGTATGACAGGACAATACAATCTGGCAGTTACATATGTACTTTTTTTACAATTGTGCAGGCTATGGCAGAACAAGTTGAAAGCAATCAATATTAAATTGATCTTGTCAGTAACATTAGACAGAGACAGCAGATACATTCTTAGCAGTACAGTTGTGCAGGATGAGACATAACCAGTAAGGAGCATTCTATAGAATAGAACTAGTCAGGGTAGTCCAGGGTGGTGAGGAGGGCTAATTGGGACAATCACATCTGCTGAGTGCCACGAGGTATTCCTTGAGATTCTGCTTGAAGGTGCCAAGGATAGGGGTAGCAAGCACATCGGGGGGGGATAGCTGTAAGCAGGCTGGGAGCCCTCTGGCTGAAAGACCATTGTGACTGTGAGGTGCGGCAGAAAGGGGTCAGGTAGGAGATTCTGGTGCCACTCCTGGTACCATGGGCTTTAGTTGCCAGGTTGAGATGGGGCAGGCAGGACGGCGCGATGAGTCCCATACTAATTTTTTTAGCAAATAAACCGGTGTGGCAGGAAAGTCTACCTTTGAGGGTTAACCACTTAGTACTGGAGTAGAGGTCATAAGTGTGTGTCTGTTTCAGGGCACCAGAAGTCAACCTGCATGAATTATTTAGAGTAATATAGATTTGCTGAAGTGTGGTGTCTGTGGCGAAACCATAAATTATGAGGCCATAGTCAATGATAGATAGTATGGAACTTGTAACAACTGTGACAAAGGCATCCTGCATCATATAGTGCCTATTCTTGTACAGCAGACCAATTCTTGTATTGGCAAGCTTGGATATGATGCTGACATGCTCTCTGTAAGAAAGGGCACTGTCAAGAGTAATGCCCAGGTATTTGAAGGTGAGGATCTGGTCAATGGGGGTATTGTCAGAGTTAGTGATTGTAAGGGTGGTTGATTTTTGCCTGTTATGAGGAATGGCAAAGATCATGGACTTGTTTTTTTTGTAATTCATAATCAGTTTTGTTTGCAAGAACCAGCTTTCAACTGCTGCAAAGTCAGACTGAAGCATTTGCCTGAGGGTGGTGGGGTCGGGATCACTAGTAAAAAACATGGCATCATCCACATAGAGGAGGAGGTTGGTATTACAGACATGTGGGAGGGAGTTGAGGAAGATGCTGTAAAGGAGTGGGCAAGAATAGAACACTGAGGGACACCAGAGGGGACTGGTTGGGAGGTGGATAATGCATCCCCAATTTTGACCCTTTGGGATCTGTCAGTTACATAATCCTTGAACCAGTTGGCCACCTGCTGGGAGATACCTGCATCATGGAGGGATGCCAGAACCAGGTTGTGATTGACCGTATCAAAGGCCTTGGTGAGATCAATGTACACTGATCCCACCAGGTGACCATGATTGAGCACTTCATGGATGTAGTCCATGAAGACAATGAGAGCAGTTGTAGTACTGTGGCCTTTTCTGAAACCATGCTGCTCTGGGCACTGGATGTTATACTTGGACAAATATTCAGTGAGATGTTCAGAGACTATGTGCTCTACCGCTTGGGGAGGGGAGAATGGAAATAGGGTGGTAATTGGTATGCTGAGACCAGTCACCCTGTTTATGAATGGGGGGCACAACCATTGACTTCCAGATGGAGAGAAATTGACCAAGCTGGAGTGATAGGTTAATGAACTTTGACAGTGGGAGGAGCACAATGTCAAGGGTTAGGTGGAGAAGTTTGAGGTTGATTGAGTAGCTGCTGAAATGTGTTTTCCCAAGTATCTTTAGGAGGTAGCTCCTAGTTTCACACAGTGAGACCTTCTTAAAGTAGAAGGGGGACACAGTGTTAGGTGGAGGATCCCTCTGGAGTTGTGGGGGCAAGGGGGAGTTTTCAAAACAGTCAGGTCGAAGTATGCTGCTGAGGTCGGTGAATGCTGTGTTGAAAGTATCCGTGATTAGTGTTGGATCCAGAATCATTTACCTGTCCACATTGAGTATGTTGTGGGGGGGGGGATTTGTCCATTTTATCACAGAGTTCTTTTAGATTTTCCCAGAACTTCCTACTATCTCCCCGGGAGTTAGTGAGGGCTTCCTTGTGGTAGTCTGCCTTGGCTTTCTGGACAGCATGGGTACAGGAGTTTATAGCATGGTGGTATTGCTGCCAGTCAGTACTGTTGCCTGAAACTCGGGCTTTGGCCCAGAGGTGGTCTCTGTCAGCCAGTGATTTGAAGAGTGAGGATGAAAACCATGGATTATTGATGCTCTTTAACTTTCACTTTTTAAAGGGGGCAAAGGTGCTGCAGGTAGTGTTAAACTGAGCAATAAAATGGTCAAGGGCTTGGTCAACACTGGTGGAAGAGTCAAGAGGTGACCAGTCAGTGTTTTGGAGGTCAGCTTTGAATCAACTGAGCCTCCCCTTTTTTAAGACATGCTGGTAGGACTTTGAGATTTTGTGCTTGGGAAACTTGTTTGACCAGATGCATGTGACAGGGGAGTGGTTGCTGATGGAGTCAGAGAGTACCTCTGTGTCAAAGATCTGATCAGGGTGGTTCATAAAGATGAGATTGATCAGGGTGCTGGTGTCGGTTTTATGGTTAAGTCTAGTTGAGTTGTTGACAACTTGGGTTAGGTCAGAGGTGGCTGCAGTGTCTTTAAAGCTAGCAGTATTGGGAGCAAGCCAGTTAATATTAAAGTCACCCAGCAGCAACACCTCCAGGGTTTGTGGAAGGTTATGGATGTAGTCAAGGATAAAGTTGAAGCCTAGTGAGCAGTGACGTGTGGGTATGTAAATGGCAAGAATTGTGAGTGGTTTTCCAAGTTGACCAAGTGGTAGTTTGATAGCAAGAACTTGGGTGCAGGTACCAGTGGAGATCTTAGGGAGGGCATGGTTTTGGAGGGTAGTTTTTACATAGACTGTGCAGCCACCATCCCTTTTTCCATACTTATCATCCCAGAAGATAATGTACCCATGAAGTGAGATGATGCTGTTGGGGACTTTGAGTGAGATTCAAGTCTCAGCTACCTCTAGCACATCATGCTTGTGCTGGGTTACCCAACCCTGAAGCCCATCTATTTTCAGGAGTAGGCTACCGATATTAATGGATGCTAACTTGTTGTGGCCCCGGTGTGTAGGAAGGTGTTGCATTGGCCCAGGGTTAGGATGTACATTCCCCGAGAGTAGGAGCTGTAGTAGTGCTTAACAGTAGAGTAGGAGCATGAGCAGTTTCTGCGAGGATAGAAGTTTGTTGGAATCTTGTCACACAATCTAACTACAACTGCTTGTGAAAGTAACTGCTTTGAAAAAGTGTTTGCTCTCCCCCTCAAGCCGAAGTCTGATTTTTCTGGGCACCAACTGTTGTTATTCTAAATGTGTGGCAATTTTCTTTGTAAAGGGTTGTGCCTTAGAGATAATAAAGCTAATACACCTTTGAAGGACTTAGATCTAATTTACATCATTCTCAGAGGCATTCTGAGAAAATTCCTACAGATCAGGCATCCCACACCGAGGATGTTTGTAAAATTCGAGTTTGACACACCTACCCAGCCTTTATTTTATGTAATTGCTGAGGACTGTTTTTCCCCCCAAAACAATTATATAAAGTAAATTGCCATCCCTACAAAGCCTCTGACTGGTCATGTTTCAGCATCAGCGTGGTCTGTAGTAGCTCCTGAAGAAATGTTTACCTTTTTGTTTTCAGCAGCCCGGTATAAACACTAATAGTTCAAAAGTCACAGTTTGGAAATATAATTCTGAGCATTATAAGCTATCAGGAAAAATATTTTGGTAAAGGTTTGGAACATATTAGCAGTTATTCTATTTAAGAATAAACACATTTGTTTCAAGTTTTAAATATTTAGTAGCCAATATCAAGAGAAATGAAAATAAGAAACACAGAATTTGACAGCGAGAAGGACCAGTAGGCCCATCCAGTCTTCCCTATTTCAACTGCCTGTTCTGACACCTTGGACCCTATTTGGTCACCTGCATCTCTACTGTCTCCCTTTCCTTTGCCTATTATACCCCTATGCCTATCCCATGTCTGTTTGAAGCTTCCCACTATTTTTGCCCCTCCACCTCTTCTGGCAGGCTGGCCAAGGTGTTCGCCACCCTTTTCGTGAAGAAATATTTGTTCACATCCTTCTTAAACTTGCCTTCACTAGTTTCATTGCATGCCCCTGTGTTCTAATGCTTTTCCTCCTCTGAAAGAGACTCCCCACCTGCACCTTGTTCACCCCTGTGATGTACTTATGGTTTCAATCATATCCTCTCTTTGTTTCCTCTCCTCTGAGGAGTACATTTTGAGATCCCAAAGTATCATGTCATACTGCGTCTCATGCAATTCCTGCACCGTTCTGGTAGCCGTCCTCTGGACAGCATCCCCCCATCCATGTCCTTGAGGATGTGTGGCCTCCAGAACTGGATACAGTACTCTAGGTAAGGTCTCACTAGTGAGCAATACAGTGGCAACACCACCTCCCTCCTCCTGCTGGAAATCCCACTCCCAAAACACCCATTATCCCACCAGCCTTGCCTGCTGCCTTGTCACATTGCCCTGCCACCTTGAGATCATCTGATATGATTACCCCGAGCTTCCTTTCTTGCTTGGTGACTGTCAGTACCTCCCCTCCCCATCTTATCCCGGGTATTCCTGCCCCAGGTGCATGCCTTTGCAAAACCCTAAACTTTAGTAAATTAAAATAGCAATCAGTAAATATAAGAGTTTAAAGCCTTTTGTCTTAGTAAATACCTATGGTCCAAATCTCAGTCACAAGGGACTGTCAGGAAACTGGTTCAAACCAATGGCAACCCCCATCAAACAATGTCAGGTACAGTTAATGTTTCATGAAAATTAAAGGAGCAATATTTGTTAATCTGCAAAACATTTCATCATATAAGTTTTGGCCAAAAATGTATTTCTGACATCCTTAGATTTATGATCAGTTTATTTTTAATTTTCTCAGGTGACATT
Source organism: Neoceratodus forsteri (assembly GCA_016271365.2). Classification (NCBI taxonomy): domain Eukaryota; kingdom Metazoa; phylum Chordata; order Ceratodontiformes; family Ceratodontidae; genus Neoceratodus; species Neoceratodus forsteri. Next base: position 307,893,481 of record CM028131.1, on the reverse strand, counting down.
AAAACAGCTTTTATAGCTTTTTTTTGCCCCTTACTGCTCAACCTGCCTCAGGCCCTATTCAGGCCACCCAGCGCTCCATTCCCATCAACCTCCCCTTCTCTCAGGGCCTACCTTGCTCCCAGTGTGGCACCCATGGTATCCCTTCTCTATAGTGCAGGTCCTTGGGCTGGCCCATTTCCCTCAGAAAGGCTAGCATTGTGTGCAGGGATCTAGTCTGTGTCAGCTGGTGTGGGGACTGTGAACTTTGGTATAGTCATCACTCTGCATTGGCTGAGGTGTTTTCCAGTTTTCTGCCCCCTTCCTCCGAGATGTGCACACTGGAGCTGGCGGGGCACAAGATGTCCCCTTGGCTCAGCAAATGGCATCCTTCCCTGCCTCTACTCATACTCCAGCCTGCACAGCCACCCGTGGTCACTCAAGTGGCAATCACAAAGTGGTAGTTGGTCGTTTCTCCTGCCTGGGGAGGAGAGTGTTCTGATGACCCCAGCTTATTCACAAACCCTGGTTGCCAGTGTTGCAAGTGGTAGTGCTATCATTGCACTGACAGGCTGGCTTTTCTACAGTTAATTTTGTAATTAATGACTCATGTTATTAAAGATGGCCGTCACTCACAATTTTAAAATAAAATATCTTCCTTTGAGGATACTTCTTGAATGTATATGCTAGATTCATAATATGCATGTATTAGTGTGGTGTTACCACATGTTTCTGATGGTGAACAGCATGACACTGTACCAAGATATTTATGTTTTTCATGGTGGGCATTCACAGGGGTGGGAACTTTTACAAAATTCATAGATACATAGATACATAGACAGTGTCGGCAGATAAGGGCCTATGGCCCACCCAGTCTGCCCATTTGAGCTTGTAAGTTCAGTTTGTTTTCCTAGAAGTCTGTTGCCCCTTACCCCTGACCTCCAGAATTCCTTTATGTTTATCCCATGCATTCTTAAATCCCGTGATTGTTTCAGCCCCCACCACTTCCTCTGGCAGGGTGTTCCCTTGTCCACCACCCGTTCTGTGAAGAAATTCTTTCTTATGTTTCCTCTGAATCGTCCTCCCTCCAACTTCATCCCATGTCCTCTAGTCCTGGAACATCTTTTTCGCTTAAAAATAGTGTTTTCCTGCACCCTGTTCCTCCCTGTAAGATACTTGTATGTCTCTATCATATCCCCTCTCTCCCTTCTCTCCTCCAGGGAGTACAGTATCCCATATCTTGGTTCTGGAATGAAAGAAAACAAAAAGAAAAATGAGACATCTTAATATTTCTCCCATACAAACATTACTGCTGAAGTAAACCTAATGGTCACTAACAAAATGCTGCTGCTTTAAGTTGCAAACTATACAACTTCTAATGAAATAATGTGTAGTATTACCACATTTAAATAAAACATAGAATTATAAACATCTGAAAGTCACACAACATTATGTATGGATGCAAAGAAACAGTACTGATACTGTCAATACAAAAAAAGTAGTATTGATTCAATGTGTCGGCTGGGTTTTTTATTGGATGTGTCACAACTTAAAATCATGCATCAATAATACACCCCAAAAATGTAAAAAGTAGACATGATAAATGCATGACTCTCAATGGTCTCTGATTTTGCCTCAGACTTTTCCTCTGCCCCTCGTAAAATTTGTGTGTTTATGTCACGGTAGTTGGGATTGTAAGCAAAAAATAATGTCGAACATTAACGTTTACAGACTTGCTCTTCTTCTGAAAATGCATTTTACACCAAGACCCTTATTCTGCCAGCTTCCTGAGAGGATATCGCCAGTTTTGAAGTTGTGTCCCTGATTTTTTCAGCCCTGTCCCTGCTTTATGAGGCAGGCAGTTGAGTAGTATGAATAAATGCTACCCCATTTCAAGGACCATTACTGAAGTCCTGAGAATTTTTTTAGTTTCAGTTTTAAAGCATGGCATTCTCTGTTTATGATAAATAATCACATCAACCAAATGGTAATGTTAACCCTGTGAGCATACCAATCAACTTTTAATTACTGAAATGAGAGACACAGACACTCTAAATAAGGGACAACGAGGGACACTCAATCTCAGCAAGAGAAATACATCCTTAAATATGGAGATATACGCTCCAAGCACTGTGCAAACTATTGTTTTACTTACACAATGGTTGTTCTCAATTTGGCTTCTTAGAATATTTTTAACATCTGTTTTAAAGACTAAATTTGCAGTTCCTTCTCTGTGTGGGTATCACCTTTTCATGATGGATAACTTAGGGATAAGTCAGTTCTGAGTGGTACTATGAAAAGATGAATGTCCCTCACAGTTAGTCTCGGTGAACTGCAAGCCATACGCAAGTGTGCCACTGAGTTTTAACTCACAGAAACCAACTAATTAAAAGTAATTTTAGAGATGGGGATCAGAAAGCTTCATATGAACTAACAAGCAAACAGGGCAATCATCACCATGCATGCATACAGACTGTTGAGTGGATCCCTACCATAGTCATCACTAAAAAGTGACCCATCACTGCCAGCAAACAGAAAGTGCAGCAGGTGAAAAACAGACATTATGGTGGGGCCAGGGTCCTAAGTTAAAAGTATTCCCTTTTAAAGTGAGTTCTGCCCAAGAATAGCAGAGCAGACAGTTGCACTGGTGGTAGTACCCTGACTGTTTGGAACTAGCTTCACTTTACGCTCTTGGAACGTCTCTGCCACAGATGACCTACTTCATTCTGTAAGCCATGCTCCTCCTCCTCTCTTACCTCATGCATCAGTTTACTCTGTTTTTGCATGGACAGAGGTGCATGCATTGGCTACCCACTCGGTGACACACATTGAGATGGTATGCACCACATCATCCAAGGGACCAGTCAATTTCTTATTCTGATTTCCTCACCCTTTGGAGTGCAGCTCAGACAGAAATGAGCTCAAGTACCTGAGCAGGCAGTTCTAACACTCAGACTTGACTCAAAGTAAACATTGCTTGTTACTGTACCATCCTGGCTGGGAGACTAAAAAGAGAAAAATAAATAAATAACATACATCTGAATCAGCCTTGCTGCAAGACAGATCCATCCCAAAACAGTTTGAAATGTTTTGTTTCTGGTAAATTATTTGATTTCTTATTCTATGGGGCACAGTGCTGGGCCAATAACATTTTAGCTATGCAAGCTATACAAATGTGCTGCAATGTTATTTTTTGTATTAGTAAAGAATGGGATCCCCAATCCCACTTTCATATGTCTGGCAAATACAGCACTTCAGAATTTTGAGTCTTTCTGCTTTAAAGAACGTTTCCACTTTTGCAAGTACTCTAATAATTATGTTCATTAATAAACTTATCCTTAAGTTAAAAATCCTTGCTGTTTATGTTCTATATATGCCTGTGAAGATTTGCTAAATGGAAGGACCAGAATCTTGATCACCATACAGTATTTACTCAATGCAAAAGAAGCTGGAGTGGGAACATGACCATGGTGCTCTGATTAAAGGGATACAGTAGACAGGGCAATTTATACAAAAATGTTTGAGCTGGTATGAATGCCGGAGTTATGTGCACATGCACACATAACTCGGGCACCTGTCTTGAACATGGCAGACAGTGCCATGTTCCACTGGGACCAATGGACAAAATAGTGCAGTGAACACGCAGTGATTTCCTTTCACCTCCACTATTTAAAAAGTCCATTCAGTATCCAGTAAGCTCCCTTTTCTCTACTTGTCCTCGCAAGACATCTGCAGGGCTATGCACACTGCAGCCGTAAAAAGTTTGTTTTTCATACAGCAAATGGTATGACAAAAGTGTCATGTACAGTACAGTGAAATACATACTATACAAGGCAGGACTCTTGACTTCCTTATTACAGGGGATACAAATTAAGACTTCGGAACTGATATACCACATTGCAGTTCACCATGCTCTGGATGAGTTTTGATTGAAGTGGAGAGCTGCTAGCATCAGTCTGTGATACATGTCTGGCAAAAGAATAATATGGAAAGAATAACTGTTATGATACCAAATTCCAGTCAAAATAGATTACGTTTCCAATACATTGCACTGTGTTGTGATTACTATATCATGCTTACATGCAAAAAAAAATTATCTTTATTAACGTTTGCATGCAAATCTGGTCCCATTACAGTACATGTTGTCTAAACAAACTATTACTTTTCTGAGATCATTATTATCTGGATTTCTATATGATCATTCCTACATGGAAAAATTAAAAAAAATTGAAATTTACTTGCAAATCTGATCCCATTGCAATACTCAAACTACTCTTACCTTTCCTATACACTCTGCTGTGTTGGGATAACCATGAGATAATGTTTGCATGTGAAAAAAACAAAAACGTAGATATCCGTGTGCAAATCTGATCCTATATTCAAAATAATTCCTTTGTCTAAATAAACTATTACCTTTCCAAGACACTCCATCATGTTGAGATTACCATGAGATCATTCTTGCATTACAAAACTGGACGTTTGCATGCAAATTTGGTCCCATTCCAAAACTAACAATAATTTGTTAGTCCAAACATACTATTGCTTTCCCAAGATGATCTTTATTATCCAGATTGCCATGAGTTCACACAAAAGTAAAACAAAAGGAGCACTCCAAATGAAATAGTTGCAAAAAATAAACTCTATAATAGCTTTTTATTGCATGCCAGAAATAATGGACCAGGAACCCCTGCGCTTCGGTGTTCGTGCCTTCAAAGGGGGTATAGCTTGCAAGAGCTACAAGATCACATTTATACAATTAATGACATCATCATCAATCTGAGACAACAATTAGTAAATTACAACACCTGTGCCTAAATGTGTAACACACAAACAGTGATAAAAAAGTGATAAAAATACAAATACAAATATAAATAAATCTTTTGTACATTTGTGAAGATGAAAGGGTCACTTTTATACAAACTAAACACCTTCTTAAATACAAAATAATTTTATTTTCTTCTTATGCATAGTTTAAGCAACAACAATAATGTATCCTATTCCTAATAAAGTATGGTCACATCCTTATAGGCTATACAATATCATTAATCCAGGCCATATTATAGGATATTCAAGTGTGCTAAAACCACTCAATCTCATTTAGTTTACACAGAAATTAGCAAATGGAAGCAAGGTTTTAAATTCAACATGCTGAACATATATTACATTTCTGAAACATTCATTATTATTGGGCTTGCCATGAGATTGTGCTTGCATGCAAAAAAAATGGAAATTTGCATGAAAATCTGATCCCAATGCAATACTAGCATTACATACCTTGTCTAAACAGACTATTACCTTTCTAAGACAATCATTATTATCCAGATTGTCATGAGACCATGCTTGCATGCAAAACAAAATCAATTTTGGACACTTGCATGCAAATCTAGTCCCATTGCAATATTCAAGATAATTGCTTTGTCTAAACAAATTACTACCTTTCCAAAACACTCCATTGTGTTGAGATTACCATGGCATTAACATGAGATCTTGCTTGCATGCAAAAAACAAAACAGAACAAATGGACATTTACATGCAAAATTGATCCCACTGCAATACTTTCTAAACATGAAAAAGCAAAAACAAAAAAACAGCTGCAGCATTCATACTCCATGATCCTGGACCTCAGTTAGGACCAAGATGTCTCCAACGTGCTGAAGAATACTTTGTTCAGGATTAAAAGACATGAGAATAAGAAAGCTAATACAAGACCAAAATCATGCAAAATAAGTGCTAGAAGTGAATGATGCTGACCCCAATGGTTTACGCTTGCACTTGGTGCTTTTTCAAGGGAAAACACCCACCTTTCCAAAGGTCCTCCTTATATACTTGTATAATATTGGAGACCAATCAGAGATGGTCAAAGAGAGCCACTGGCAGTGAGGCAAACTATAAAAGTACTGTACAATACCAAATAATATCTAACAGGTAATACATAAATAACAAAACTACTACTAAAATCATTAATATCAGGTGATGTCCAATATAATGTTGAAAACAGCGGTAGAATTGATATCTCACTATCATGTGCAATACAATATCAACATTTTCAGTGTCCCAATTAGAGTCCATTCATAATGATACTGACAGTACCCTTCTTCAGCCTTGCCTGGATGTCAGTTTTCTGAAAAATACATGGGGACTAGTAACAGTGTGGCCATCATAGAGTTGCAGTTCAGTTCTTTCAGTCAGTAGTTTGAATGAGGGACTGCTATTACTGAGAGGCAGATTTAAAAACAGGGTAAAAACTGACAACATATACAGGGCATCTTTTTAATAATAATATATACAAACATTAATAGTTAATTCCTATGTTATGCAAATAGAGTCGCTACTACTGCACCCACACTTAAAGATAAGGGGGCAGCAGGGAACAACTAAAGGGATCAGAAGGACACAAAATAAGGAAGATCATAACTAGATGAAACACCAGACTGAAACTAATAAAACCCAGGACCCCAGGATAACATGTCCAAAAATGTGAGTATGCAACAACAATGCAGCTACAAGGGGGAGGGGGAATGGGTGATAACCCGCATGACTACATCAAAACCTATACTAAACTGACTAAAGAATTAACCTGGGAACCAAAAACCGTAAGGTACCAGTGTATGATTACCAAAAGACTACTGATAATATGGAGTTTACTGGAATATTAAGGCTTGATGCTGGTGGAAAAGGAAGTAATTATAATCACAAGCTCTCAGGAAAACATCAATCTATTATGAAATACTGTAAGGGGCATAGTACAAATGACAAAACAACTTTGACTAACAGAATTAGTTATAAAGACGGGCCAATATCCTAACAATCATTGAAAGCAGGGTATGTTCTGTCCCAAAACGTCATTATCCAGAAGCTATTACGTTATGACAACTTGTTATCATATGAACCAATCACCTCTGCATGGGGACAACACTTTATCAATGCCAGTAAACTTAGTCACATGTTCCACTGCATTTCTGCAGCACTTAATATGTTATGCCAAGACATACTGGGCCGGATTTTCAAAGCTGAAGCCATGACGCAAGGAGCCTGTGCCAAACAACAGTAGCGCAAGACAGCCCTGCGTCAAACACTGTGCCAGACCTGATTTTCAAAGGCGCCCTGCATCAAAGCCAGACAACCTTGCGCCAAAGGTGACTGCATCAGCCCTGTGCCAAAATAATGTCAGCGCCACAACACAAGACAGCCTGCACCACAGAAATGGTGCAAGATAGCACCCACGGGAATTTTAAACATGCACCCCTGACAACCAACAGGTCAAAGTACTGTCAGCCGCTAGACCAGCCAGAGCTGGTTCAAGCAGCTCTAAAGCATACATAAAGGCACACAGCACAACAGACAATGCTGAAAGCTGGACATGGCTGACATTCTGAGATACAAAGAGGTGGAAGACAACACAGAGGAATGCCAGGAGCAGCTGCAATACTCCTCTACATGGCAGCAAGGGTGGTCAGGAGGTGACGACATGCCAGGCAGCAGCAACTGGAGGCTGCCAGGAGACTAGCACTGGCCAGACAACAGCAGCAACACCCAGCACGGTGCCCATATAAGCCAAGGAAGCTCCACCGAAGAATCATGCACACAGACATGTCAAATGAACAGTGCCTGGCACGGTACAGGCTGAACAAGAACACCATGACACAGCTGTGTACAATGAGTTGAGGGAAGACCTACAAAGCAGGACAGGCAGAGGCAACCCCCTACCGGTGGAGATAAAGGTCACAGCCACACTCAGGGTCCTTGCAACAGGCACCTTCCAGATGTCCACAGGAGACATGCTGGGAATCTCACAATCAGCAGTCTTAACAAGCCTACAGCAGTTCCTGGAGGCACTACTGTGCAGGACAGCACAGTACATCAGATTCCCACGGGACATCCATGAGCAGCAGGCCATCCAGCAGGGCTTCTACAGTGTTGCCCAACTACCATGGGTACTGGGCACAATAGACTGCACCCACATCACCATAAAGGCACCATCAGTGGATGGGGATGCATGTATGAACAGAAAGGGATACCAGTCAATCAACATCCAGGTAGTATGTGACAGTCACTGTAGGATACTGGATGTAGTGGCACGGTACCAGGGTCATGCCATGACACCTACATCTATAGGCACAGTGGCCTGCATGACGGATTTGAGAGTGGAGCAATACAAGATGGTTGGCTAATAGGTAGGTGCATGTGCAACACTACGCAATGTGACACACAGGTAATGCTGAACAAAACCAGCACTGAACCCAGGACAGGCATGTTATCCCATGAGAAAGAGGAAAACACTGTTGACACACAATCATACACAGCAGGTGCACACGACAATGTGGGGGCACCAGACTGGCTTGGAACAGAACCCCCCCCCAGGTAACACACATGCACACACGACACAGTGGCAGTGACACAGGAATGGTACAGGGTGCCCCTGGAAGCCACTGTGCCATGGGGAGCACAGCACAACATGCAACCGTGACCAAGGCCAGGATGGCAGTGCCCATGGAAGTGCAACCCTGGGCTCAAGTGTACAAGCACGGGCATACGTGGCATACATAATGTCCCCTCTGCCCCCATACACACACCCCGAACCAGCACCACACAGCAACACAGCCATGATGTGCAACACAGCATGCAGCTACTGTATAGGGAGGCACACTGGCCATGCAGGTGACAGTAACACAGCAGACACAGGGAACACACATGGTACAGACCTGGACATGCATGAAGGGGAAGACAGTGTGAGTAGGGAGCAACAGCCATCGTGGTAACTGCAGCACAGAGCATGCATGGTGGGTGGAGGACACAGTAGGATGCCCAGAGGTGATGCACACAGCAGCAACAATGCAGGCACAACAACTAACCAGTGTCATCATGTCCACAGGTGACAGTGGATATCTCCTACTGCCATAGCTACTGACACCAATCAGAAGACCACTGAGCACAGCAGAAGCATGATAGAATGACGCACATGCATCCACAAGGGCTGTGATCGAGCGAACAATCAGACTCCTGAAAATGTGGTTCCAGTGCCTGGACCCCTCTGGAGGCGCACTGCAGTACACACCCAGCATGGCATACAAGATTGCTGTGGCCTGCTGCATCCTCCACAACATTGCCATCGACAACAGAGTGACTGTGCCGGGATGAGGAGGACATGGATGACAGTGACCATGAGGTGGGTGACAATGAAGAAGACAATGCAGCACAGGATAACAACCAGGCCCAACACCCAAGAGGTACAGCAGCAGCTGAATACAGGGCCAGGGCAGAGCTGGTATGGAACCACTATGCATAGCACCATGCCACAGTAAGCAGCACCATGAGCAGGACAGAGCAGCTAATGACCACAGCTGGAACATAGGCCACACGATGTGCACATGCCAACTGTGCAGCACAACACCATGGTGCCATATGGACATGCAGAACAAACCAGACCAGACACCTATGGAACACAGTTGCTGGAACAACATCCCAGACATGCATGCTGTGCCATCAGGTGCCTGTCAGATGGAGACTAGTGATGATACAGAGATGACTGTCTGCCGAATGACTGACAGCCCATGGAAGTAGTACACAGCAACAACCAGGGAAGGACCATGCTAACAGAAGAAGGCACACACAACCACAGTAACAGGCAATGTGCACTGCATAGTGTGAATGTGTGGCTGTGTACATGGTGGGGCACATGCCTGGTGAAACATGCCGGGAACATGCTTATGTGACTGTGGCATGGCCACTGTGAAGATGGGCCCAGATGCAACTGAAGGACACCATGGCAACAGATATGACCAGACACAGACGTGCAGAGGCATATGGCCATGGATGGGCATAGGCATCATGGGTACATGTGTGGTGGCGTGGCACTGACCCATACCCAGGCAGGTCAAGTGTGCTGCCACATGTCCACACAGGTGCGCAGATGGATGTACCAGTACAATGGCAAGCATTCCAAGGACAATGTGCCCTGCTGCCAAGAATCACACCACTGCCATGTAGAATGGATACCACAAATGACAGCCAGCCAGGCAGTGAACAGATGTGGCCTGGGTCCCTGGACCATGTGCACCACACTGAAGATGAACCTGGACACACATGGCCAGTGTGGAGGAAGGGCACCAGCACCCGACCGGCACCGCACTCAGGGTGGCACAGGCAGTGGTGACTGCCCACACCCCCCAGAAGGCACACTCATGGGGAAGGGGCAACAAACACCAACACCGCAATGGAATCCCATGCAGCACAGGGATAGGGGGTGCACGGTCCAGACATGCTGGATGTGGGGTGCAATGCTCTGATGGCACTGCACCAATGCAGCCATGGCACATGGCTGTGGACACCATGATAGGTCCCAACCACCCACGAGGCATGGTGTCTAGACACCACTGTGGGGTGTGGCATTGCTGGCAAGGCATGCACAGGAATGCATGGCCAACAGCCATGCTACCACAGGCACCACAATGCCCATACACAGCGCCACACTATCCCTGCTGTGTGCCACACACTGGTACAGACCACCACACACCCCACAGCCAACAACAGACCCATCACTGACTGGGTCCAATACAGTGATGTTTCGCAGCATGCCACATGACATAGATGACACAGTGCGATACAGGGCACCAGCATAGGACAGATTTGGGAGGCAGTATAGCGCAGTGGCTTAAGGCTCTGAGCTGCAAATCTGGTGACATCCAGCAGGCTAGAACGGGGTTTGAATCCCACAGCTTTCACTTGCATATTGTGTGAACCTGAGCAAGTCACTTAACTTCCCTGTGCTCCCAGGTCGCTCTTGTAAAAAAAGCTTTCAGCTTAGTGTGCTACTCCTGGTTAAACAGTCACTGTGATGGTGTGGTGCAATGTGTGCTGCTGATGCCACCAGTGGCCCAAATGAGCACACAAACAGACGGAGCAGCCAGCAGAGGATGGGCAACTGGACCAACATGCCTGCTCATATCACAGGGTCCACAGCTTAAGCAAATTTCCTGCCCTCCCACCCCACCCCTCTCATCCCACCTACCCTTGGCTCCCACCATCCCCATGCCTAACTCAGGCTCCCCTACTGCTGCCCACTGATGATGATGGGATGCCCACACCTGGCAGAGCAGACAGATGGCCAACACCCATGTAGTGAGGGGGTGCCATCTGACCACCCACACAAACCCCCCCCCTCCGATGTCTGTGCCCCATGTGACATGTGTGCCACTAGACCCCAGGTGACGCCACCATGGATCACATGCATCCCTGGCAAATACCTGTATATTCTACCCATGATCCCCCACACCATACCTGTCACCCAGGGAGTACCCCACCCGTTTATGCCTGTCCCCGCTGACCGGCTGCTAGCTATGTATCCCTCCCCTGCACTGTCGCCAGAAGGGGAATATTCCTGCAGAGGTTTCGGCATCAGTACTGTACACAGTACCATAATTGCATCCCTACCAGTGACCTGTGCGAGGGTACTACATCCTCCACACCCCTACTACCGATCCACCTAGCAATGTATCACAGCAGCATGTGGTGCGTCATGTTGCAAGTGTGCATCACACCCCCTCCGATGCAGGGCCACGGTCTGCACCCAGGTATTACACTGTCCTGGAGGTCAACCCCCCCATGCATAACCTCACACCCCATGGTATTGAAGCTAAGCAGCCCGACCCTGGACCACTGCCCCAGCCATCCAAGTACACCCTGTGTGCGCACCACCCCATGCCCTGCACAGTGATGTAGTGGGTGGGTGTGTGCATGCATGTGCAATGCAGGCACCATTGCATCACAGCCACCACTGACCCCAGAACCCTGTATCACAGTGCTGCATGGCAGGTGATGCAGAGACGGGTGCTGCACAACCCCCTCGCTGCGTCAGAACCCCCTCACTGCTTCACGGTGTGTCATGGCAGGTGACGCAGAGACAGGTGTGGCACAACTCCCACTGTGAGTCAGAACCCCCTCGCTGTGTCACAGTGCATCAGAACCCCCTCATTGCATCACGGTGCGTCATGGCAGGTGATGCAGAGATGGGTGGCACAACCCCCTGTCTGCGTCAGAATCCCCCTCGCTGCATCACACTGCATAAGAACCCCCTCACTGCATCACAGTGCATCATTGCAGGTGACGCAGAGCCCATTGCATGACAGCCATGGCCCTGCATCACAGTGCATCACAGTAGGTGATGCAGCCATATTGGCATCAGTACCACAGCCTGAGTACTGCTGCGTTGGGGCATGCAATGCACGTGCAGCTGGAGTAGCATCATGCTGCACAGAGGACAGACAGAGGAGTTACACTGTGTCAGGATCCTGCATGTGGACAACTGCCACAGCACACGTAGCCCATGACAGCGCATACAGGGGTTCAAGAACACCTCCTCATCCTACTGTGCCACAATCCCTTCGGTAGGCACTGCAGGGCCCACCCACAGCTGGCAGCATGTGCAGGCAGGTCTGGGGGAACTGTACACAGCAGGCACAGCACACTCCTACTGGTGTGGTACACAAAGATACCCCATCCCCAGTAGGAGCAATAGGTGTGGCTAACCCAGTGCTGCATAGCATGGCAGGTCCAGGGCCCCGGAAACCAAACTTCACCGATGAGGAGACTGCCATGCTGGTCAGCTGTGTGACAAAGTGGTCAAGGCTGCTAATGCCACCAGACTCAGCAAGGCACCCCATGAGGGAGAGGGACAGGGTGTGGAGCAGCATAGCCAGCAGACTGCAGACGCTGATGGATGTCAAGTGCACGGTCCACCAGCTGAAGCACAAAATGAATATGTCCCTCAGGGATTCAGGAATCCTGAAGAGCCTCACAGACCAGGCCAGGGAGGCAGACATATGGATGCTTGGTGGCCATCATAGGCAGACAGGTGGGTGGCACACCACATGCACATAGTGGCAGAGACATAGCCCACTAGAGGGCCTGTACCAATCGCAAATCTAACCCATGTGATGTCACTGTCTCCACAGATCCACAGGTGTGTGCAACTGCAGAGGAACATGGGGCCACACCACGGGACACTGAGAGGACCGGGCAATGTGAGGATGGCTCGAGTACGAGCAAGGAGGGTAAGTGACACATGTCATGTGTGTGATGTGGGCATGGACAACGCGATGGAAACACAGATGAGGGCCGGTGCAGACAGCCGTGGCTGTACAAAGGTGTACAGCCCACAAGGTAACAGGGGGCAGCAAGGCATCAATGCAATGTGTGTGTGTGGGGGGGATCACAGGGTACCTGGGAAGATAGGCACAGCATGGGCAGGTACTGTGTGCCACTGTACCCCACAGCATTGCACTCCAGTGCACACACAGCACAGTACTGTAGAAGATGGAGGTGTAACCAGACCACCCAGCACAGTGAGCCCATAGCACCCTGGCAACAGGTGCTCATGGGGGTTTGCCAGAGTACACGTGGTGCTGTACAAACAATGCATGCATGGCGTGTTTCATTGCTGACAGGGCAAAGATGTGACACTGCTGTCCCACTGGCATGCAGGACATGTATGCCTGCACACATGTGCCTGGGCAAGCATGACAGTAGCACTGCCAGCACATGGTCATGCACATGGACAGTGCCATGCCACAGTGTGACACTAGACAAGGTGTATGTGGACGGGGCAGACGACACCACAGGCAACATGGTACAGCCACATGGGTGCAATGGACACCCGACAGCAGGGCACTGTCGAACAGTGCACACAGATATCACGGCATGGACACAATCAGGCACAGTGTGTGCCGACCCAGCCCACCACTGTGCAGAGCCATTACACCCTGCTGCAGGCACCACCGCACCCTGTGGCTATAGCACCCCTGACTGTGTACAGTGGCTGCAGGCACATGGGGGGAGGGGCCTGCCACATGTAGGTGCACAACACCAGGGCATCGGCGGGTGTGTCACCCAGGATATGGTGGGGGATGGCAGTGCTGGAGTGGCAACAGGGATGGTTGTACGTAGCTCATGCACACACCCAGCACCAACAGTGGGCATGCTGTACACAGATGTGGTGGTTGGCAACTGACATGCACCCCGCCTCCATGGCCACAGGTGTATGGTCCCGAATGGGCACCATATGCATGCTAAACAGGGTGCAGGGGTACATGCCACACTGGCAATGCAACACGGCACCATGGCTACAGCCCACACTGCCAGGTATGGCTAACAACTGTGACATGTGGTGTGTGTCCACAAACAGGATGGGTGACACTGTGTGTATGCATGCGTGGCTGGATGCTACTCATGGCCAACCTCTATTGTCATTGCAGGGGACAGTGAGGATGATGAGGACAATACAGATGGGGTAGATGAGGACATGCCAACACAGCATCTGAGATCCCTCACAATGGCAATGAGGAACCTGAAGCGGCAGAAGGCACAGGGCTACGAAGAGAGCACACGATGGATACAGGCCCATGTGTGTACAGCAGCAGGTACAGGACATGGTGGTGAGCCGCCAGTGGTGGCCCATCCCGGGGGGGTACAGCTCAGGGCACAGAGTCAGCTGCTGTGGACCATGTGCCCCAACAATGCGCTCAACAGCTGGCCAATGGCTGCTGCCCCCTCCACAGTGGTGGGACCCACTGTAACTGCAGGACACACAGGACAGGACAATGTGGACAGTGGTGCTCATGTGAACCAGGCCACACAGCCTGCTGTCCCTGCTGGTGATGGTCACGGCCATGATGAGGCTCCGGGGGCTGTGGGCATTGATAGCCATGATGCCCATGTGCAGCGTGTCACTGCCACTGCCAGGCAACAGCTACAAGATGTGGTAAAGCTGTTGGGTAGCCTACTGGGGTCCATAAGCGGGTCATGGACACACTTGGGGAGCTTGAATGATAGTGCGGTGCCACTATGCATGCATGCGGCACCCCAGTGGGGTTGAATGCATCTGTGGTGTGCCATGACACACATTACTGGCAGTGTGGACTGTGTGTACCGCATTGCTGGGGGACTGGGTGCACATTATATTGTAGTTGTTGGCCCTCCCTTGGTCCTTGGTTTAGCATGTTCTGAATGACAGAGATGTCAGAATCACCACAGTGTTTGGTTTTGCATATATGTGTGTACAGGGTCATGCTGGTGTATATACAGCTGGGCTGTGGCACATGGCAGCACCATTGCAATGTTCACTGTTGCTGTACAGCCATGCCATTGTTGATACATAGTTTACTGAATGCACCACACCTGAAGCAGAGTGATTGTACAGTTGTTGTTTGTACCTGTTAATGTTGATGTTGTTACTGTTCATACCCAATATATGCACTGTTGATTAGCCTTACCCATTGTTGTCTGTGTCATTTCTATACTGTGGGGTGCCATATGTTGCGGGGGAGGGTAGATGCCGACACAGTCATGTATTGTCAGGCATTGTGCAATGTACAGGTATGTGCCATCACATGTGCACCATGTCATGGACCGGGCACAGGCCATGTACACGCACAGAGACATGTCACATGGTATGGCCAGTGGGGCCGCTATGCTGGCCACCATGGTCAACAGTCTGTGGCCATGTAGGGCCTTGCATGACAGTGTACACCAGTGGCGTGGATGGTGAGCACGTCTGTGATAATGTGCTGGCTGGGGGTAGCAAGAGTGCTATGTTGCTATGGGATAGTAGACATCATGGGTGGCTGAGGTCACACGTTTGTTCTGAATGTCATGCACCCACTGGAGATGGCTACAGTGGTGTACATCTGTGTGGAGTCCAGCTGTCCTGACATGCATGCCCCTGGGCACAGGTGAATGTCGGTGGGGCGGTGGTCATGCACACGTAGCAGCCCACCACATGTGTGGCATGCATGCTGGACTACTGATGGACAGACCAGTTGTCCTCATGGCACATCCCATGCACAGTGGCTACTGTCACTGAATGCACACTCTGCAGCAGATGCCCTGTGACCACTAGCTCAAAGCATCACACATGACTGTTCCCCTGGTGGTGGTGTATCGAGGCATGCTGCGATGTCACCATCACACACACAGCACATACACAGCTACATGGCTGATACAGATGTCCATGACACCGCTGCATGCTACGCACCACATGGGCTGGGTTCTGCCTGCATGGGTGATGGACAGCATATGTGCACAGTGTGACAGCCACATAGTAATGTGCGTAACAGCAGGTGCAGCAGCGCACAGTGTATGTTGCTGGGCACGACACATACAGGGCTGCACATGGGCTGGTACGGGAGACACACGTGTGTGGGGTGAGTTCACCTGTCCACACCATTGCCTGCACATGGTGTCCACCAACACCTGTCAGCAGACCCATCACAGGCTCATGTAGCCCTGGCTGGGTGCCTGACAACTGGGTGTGTTGGCACCATGAGTCCCTCACAGTCCATACACAGTGGCCATGCCCAAATGGCCAGTTGTACTGGACGATGCAGGTATGGTGTGTTGTCCGGCTGATGTCCATGCAACTGCTGAGGGTGTGGGTGTGTGGGCACCAAGATATGTCTGCAGGGGCCCATGTGCGAAAGAGGGGGTGCACACCCTCATGGGGCAGGGACAGGGAAGATGCACTGCCATGTCACTGTGGAAATGTGGTCCGGTGGTGGGTGAACACCTGTCCAGCCATGTGTGGTGTGGCCAGTTGCTACTGGTCTGCCGGCAACACCCTGTGCACACAGTGTCTGCCATGATGTGTATGGACCATCTCGATGGGTTTTGGGCAGGCGACTGTTCAGAGGTGCCTGTGCTGGGACACTGGTGGCACATACACCATTGGCCGGTGGTGACAGGAATGCACATCATTGGTGTAAAAGGGCCACGGCACATGGCAGGGCACACATGTGGACCACTGAGCATGGAACCAGGGGAGGATCACAGGACTGTGCATGGATCAGATAGTGGACAGCATGGCATGGACCGACTGCAGGTGCCCACGTCCAGTCACATGGGCCACGCTGCACAGTGCATGTGGACGTCACACTACACAGTGGCGGTGTATGTCACATTTGCATTCTGGGTCCCAGCCAGCTGTCAGGATAGGCACCTGCAGCTGTTCAGGTCTATGCCCCCAGCACCATTGGGGCTGTGGCAGTAGTGCATGTGGTGGCACACATGCCTCAGAGCCAGGTGGGAGGGTGCACTGGGCCAGGCCACATTGCAGGCACACCAGTTGGTATACCAACACCATCACTGTATTGCAGCTTGGCCAGGTGGCTAAGTAATGGGTGTGGAGCTGTGCAGCCACCCTTTCACCTGTCACTGCCTGTTCAGCAGCACATGCCAGTTGGCCGGCCCCCCACCAACAACACATCACGGACCGTGCCCTACCACAGTGGGTCCACATAGGTGATGCACTACCGATGGCAGGACCACGGTGCATGGCCTCCAATGAGGCATGTGTGTGCTGCACCTGTACACCCTAGATGCCAGGGTGGGGGCCTTGTGTGGGCCCCATAGGTCCATGATGGAAATCATCATGGTAGACATGGATGTCTGCGTCCTGCTGTGTGGCAGCCTCAGTGCGAGGGGGCACTGTCGGTGGCGAGCAGATGGTGGGTGCTACTGTGTGGCCATGACACAGGGCTACGTGGCATTGCCATCGGGGTCCTGGTATACTCGGCTGTGGGGGAGACACTACTGCCGGACAGCGGTCAGGTCATGGTACAGCTGCAACGGGGCATGGGTGCGGGAACCATGCTCCCAGGATGGTTGGCCTGGGTGTAGGAGCTGGCTCCTCACCACATGCTGTGCCTGTTCGGCCACATGGCAGTCATCCACTACCATCGACACGCAGGACCATCCGTGTTGCTGTCAGCCATCTGGGCACCATTCTATTGTGTGGTACATGCCCTTGTGTGGACACCACCCAGGTCCACGCAGTCCTGTGTCCGGTGTGGATGGTGTGCCTCGGCAGCCACTGCATTGTGCAGGGGCACCTCCAGGTGTGTCCTGCATGCACTGCCATTGCATGGTTGGCTGCATACCATACTCTGTGCAGACGTGGCCACAGATATGTGCATGTGTCATCTGCAGATGCATGTACCCTAGTGCACTTGAGGCAGTGTGGCGTACTGCTTGGTGTGCACGGTCACCTGCAGGACAGTGCCATGTTGGGAGGGCCTCACAGGTTGGTATGCCAGCCACATAGCATGACAGGTGTACATCCCATGTGTTTGGAGGCAGCTGAACACAGGGTACTGTGCGGGTGTGTGATGTACAGCATGGGTGGTGGCTGCATGGTACAGTCTACCCCAGGGTGTGTCCATTCTGCACACTGTGCAGGCCATAGCACAGGCATGGCACCAGCATGTGGGAGCAATACAGCTGTGTGTGTGTCACCAGGCCGGTGACAGTGCATCAACAGGTGTCATGTTCATTGGTAACACGTGGACATGGGCTGTCTGGCTCTGTGATGTGGTACCCCTGCACCGCACCCTCTATGGTCCTATGTTTCCATCCCTACAGTGGTGTATTGTGCACCTGTCATGACGGACAGTGATGCATCATGGGTTGCCACCAGTGGTCCATGGGCGGATCCTATGTCATGTCTGTGCATTCATGTATGTGTGTTACCATGCAGTGCTACAGTACATGTGCACAGGATGTGTGTCGTGGGTGGGCATATGGGTTAAGGGTTCACAGTGATATGTGCCTGGGGATATGGGGTGCTATGTGCAATTTCCATCATCCCTGCCACTGTTCAGTGCCATGTGTGACAGTCCCATCAGCATGGCCATCCCATGCCATGTGGTGTGAGTGTATGCTGTCCTGGCTCTGTGCATGTGCAGTGTGGTGGGACATGTCATTCCGTGTCTGTCTTTGGCATCTTCCCTTGCCATGCAGTGGTCACCTGTGTCTGGACTGCTGCTGCCACCCTTTTGGAGCGACACACTGATGCACTGACCCTGCACTGCTGCACATCCACCTTTCCACTCTGTGTGTTGTCCATGGTCACAGCTGCAGCTGCACTGGATACCACATATGCTTCCATAGCTGTCACCTACACTGTACTCACCCTTGCCCTGTTGACCTCTACATGCCCATGTTGTCCAGCATGGGTTGCCTCACATGCCACTGATGTGTTCACCGCTGGAGTCACACCGGGTGTGTTAGGTACCTTTCGCGGCCTTCCCCTGGTGCGTACGGGCTGCCGCGCTGACCCCTGTGCAGCCTAGCTGTGTTGCACACTGTGTACCATGGTGGACCCTGCACCATCACTGCTGCCCATGGTGGCCAGTGCTTTCTGTGGACCTCTGGTGTGGTCCATGCTACTGTGCCATACCTGTGTCTGCCCTGTTGCTGTGTGTGGACATGTGTCATCCGACTGTGTGTCTGCCATGCTCAGTTGGCCAGTGCAGTGTGCTGTGGTGGCATGCATCTGTCCATCCATGCTGGCTGTGCTGTTATACATGGTGGTTGGCTGTGAACCCTGGCCACATGTTGCCTGTGGTGCCATTGCACTGTGGGACTGTTGTGCCATATTGGGCTGGTCGTGTTCTATTGTGCTGCTATGGGCCTTGGTGTGTCTGTGGACCATTGTCCCTTCCATGGGTCTGTATATCCCACCTCTGCTGTTGTCATCTGCCATGTTGTTGGTTGGTTCGGTGGCATCCTGTGTGTTGCCATACTCTCCAGTCTGTGTTGCCACTATGCCACCTTTGTGTTGCTCCTGCAGATGTTGCGCACCAGCCACAAGATACACATATGTCTGGCAGATGGTTTGCTGGTCTGTGGCGCCAGGGGCCATTGCGTCCTTTGTCTGTGGGTGCCCTGCCTGTCGCATGACATATCCACTGCTGAGCCCATGTCCACTGTTCATGTATGGTCCATGCAGTGTGTGTTGTATGCCTCCATACACAGGTGGATGTTCCTCCCCATGGACATGTGTAGTGCCATCTCCATATGGTGCTATGGCCTGTGACATTTATGGGCCAGCCAGCATTGGCACTGGGCATGGGTCAGTGTGTTGGGCATGTGCAGAAGGAGACCCATCACTGTGGATGTTGCTGCTGTGTGGCCCATAACGCTGGGACCCTCCCTCCATTGCTGATGCCAACGGCACATTGCTGAGTGGTGCCATATATGGGATGGTGTATTGTGCATGTGGTGCACTTGCTGCCTGGCTCATGTTGTGGTATGTGTCCTGTGGCCCTGTGCCATGTGCTGCATTGTGGCATTGGCTACCGCCACCATGCATGGCATGACCTTGTGCGTGACCAGTGACCATGACCTGAGTTATCATCTGCAATGCTGTGGCCATGGCTTGTGCGGCCTGTGTTTGCTCCCGCTGTGACTGCACCAGTTGCAGCAGTAATGGTGTCATCAACTCATGGCTGTTTGCCTGCTGCTGTATGCTTGCCTGTATGCCCAGCAGTATGGTCTCCATGTGTGCCTGTTGGCCCCGTGTATTGTCCACACTGGTCTGCACTGTTACATGCATCACAGCTATGGTTCCCTCAATGCGGGCCATGCTTGCTGTGGTGGCAATGGTGTGTGCCTCCAGTGCTGCATGCACCCCACTCATGCTACTGGCCATGGACTCCTCGGCGTTCACCATCTCCTGGAAGTACTGTCTCAGCCCACTCTCACTGTGTGTCTGTCCTCCATCACCATCCTCTGTCAGTTGTGGGGTGTCTACGTGCATGTCCACTGAAGATGTGCCGTCACTGTCTGCCTCCCCTGTTTGTCCATGCGCACCCTGAGTGGTGTCATCTTCCTCATCAGCTGACACTGCAGGGTCCTCCACTGAATCCCCCATATCCCCTGTTGTGGTTGCTGTCACTGGGCTGTCTGTGTCTGGCACTTCGCCTGTGTACCACTCTTCCTCACCCTCCCTGGGCCTTGTGTTTGGATCACTGTGGTGCTGCTGCACCTCCTCTTCAGCCTCCTCCTCCTGTGCCACTGCATCTGTGTGTGCCTGGGCTGCATGGTGGCATTGTCATGCTGCTTGTCTTGCTGCCTGTCATGGTGCTTTGTGTCTCCATGGCGTCATCTGTGGATATAAAGCACATACATTATGTGGCTGTGTCCTCATCATGTGATCCCTATTGGTGTCCCCATGTTGTGCTGTGTGGGTGCAGTTCTGTTAGTGTCATGTGTATACCTGCTTGTGTGCAGTCCACAGTACATGTGTGTTGTATGGCGCCACTGGGTCCAGCCTGTCCACACACCCTCACATTGCATTCCCGGCGTTGTGTTGCTGCTGTTGCATGGCTGCTGGCTATCAGTGCTGTGTTATGCACATGTTGTGGGGCTGGCATGGTTGTGGTACCATCTTGTGTGCCATGGGGTATTGCATGTGCACACAGTGTTGTCTGGATGGGTGCAGGGGGTTGTGCTTGTGTCATACTGTGTCCCTTCTTGACATGGTCTTCAGGGTGCTATGTGGCCTATGTTCCTGTACGCATTCACAATGCCATGACTGGGTACTGACAGGGGGTGGTGTCATGGGTGCCTTGGGGGTGTGGTGCTGTACAGAGGGGGCTTGGGACTGTGCCTTAGTCTTTGTACTGCAGTGTTGTGCGCATGTCTGGACTGTGCATTCAGCAGGCATGGGTCATGCTGGGGGGCATGGAGTGTACTGGGGGATACTGGTTATGCGTGCATGTTGGGGGGGCTGGGGTGTGTGTTGGGGCCCTGGTGGCTTGCCATGTACTGTTGACAATTGTGGCCTGGGCCACCTGGTTGGGGCTGTGTGTTCCTCCATCAGCACTGTCCATGGCACTGTCACATGCATCATGCTGCTGGTTCATTGTTCTGTGCATCTGTGTGGCACACCTTGCCTGCACCCATGCTCTCACAGGCTCAGTTGCTGCCTGCCAGTGTGCCTTGTGTGCAGCGGCTGTGCTGTTCTCCAGTCCTGTCTGCATTGCTGGCATGGGCTGCCCATTGTTGGCGTGTCACATGTGGCTGGTGCTGGCGCAGACCCACACTGCAGGTGTGCTGTTCCTACTGGTGGTGAGGGGGATACCATGCAGTGGTTGGTGTGTGTGCCTGTGGTGTGGCAGTGCCCGGCCTCATGTCGTGTGCTTCTGCTCAATGATGTGCCTACTATCTGGTTCCCAACACTGTCTTGCTCTTACAGCTGCGGGGTGGGTCTTTCATTGTCTGCACACCACCCATTATGACGACTGTGTACCCTCTGCTGTGCCCTGGTATCCCACCATTCAGTCTCCAGCCTGCTTGCTGCAAGTGGGCATGGTTCCTATCACATCACACTGCTGTTCCGTGTGTTACTCCATGCTTGCATCTGTAACAGTTTCTGTCCCCCTGGCCGGGACATGATGCAGCAACAGGCTGTCTGCATCCACACATTGTGTTTAGCAGGGTCTCAGAGTTCCCTATTGGTGCAGCACATGGTGCCTTTGGTGGCAGGCGTGTTGTTTGCCATCACATTTCCATGTGCTGGCAGGGACGTTGTGTACACGGTCTCCAGCAGTTGACCCCCCCATTGTTACATGTGCACATCCCTTCCACATGGTACCCCCCCCCTTCTATTCACATAGGTATGTTCACAGATGCTTCCTGTCATGGCTACTGGGGTTGGACATGTCCCTGTCTCCGTACCGGTGGGGGTTTCCAGCGACACACTGCTCAGCTGCCTCCATTTCCCATCACCTACTGTTTTGCCTGGACATGTCCTCAGGCTGGCGTATGCCTGGGGACATTCACTCAGCGGTGCTGTGCACATCTGGGTTCAGTGCGTGTGCCTGCCTACACCCTTGTGTGTAGGGGCTGTCAGTGCTTGTGCTGCACCCCCCTCCAGTGCTGTCCTGTCACTGCATGGTGTATATGACAGTTGCCTCTGTTGGCTTGTACCTCTTGGTGGTCTGCTGCCTGAAGAGGTCGAGCTCACTGTCTCCTGCAATGGTGCAGTGTCTCAGGTGGCTGGCGACACTCTCCTCCTGTGGGGTGAGCACCTGGGCCTCTGATGGGCCACCTCCTGTGGCTGTTGCACAGTGTGCATTGTGTGCCATCTTCTCCTTGGAACACCTCTTGAGGTCATGGTACCGTTTCTGCAGTTCCCTGATGGGCCACTTTGCTGGTGCAATGGCATTTACATTTGTTGCCACCTATGTCCATGCCTGCAGCCTCTTGTCCCTGTGTTGCTTGTCCCCACCCCGGGATAGCAGTAGTTTGTGCTGTTTGTGCACCTCCTCGATTAGGTCATCTGTTTCTCTGTCCGTGAAGTTGTGTTTCTGGGTATGGCGTGGTTCCCCTCTCCGTCTGGTAGCCTGCGCCATTCTCCTTGCCATAGGCCTTCTTGGTCACTTGTGTCATTCCACACCGTGCATCATATTTATGGGGCAGGCCGGCCCTTGTGTCATTATTCTGATCTTTGCGGCTGCAGGCCGATTTCTTGCAAATTCCAGGGCACGGGGTTTGACGCAGCTTGTTTGACGCAGGGTGGCCCTTTGGCTCACCGTGCACCAGTCTACCGCATGTTTGAAATTCCGGCCCCTGTATTTAATATTACCCTGATGATTGCACATACATGCTCACCAATACAGATCTTAAAAAAACTCTAATTCGGACATTGAAAATTCTGATATTGTGTCGTATATGACAGCGGGATATCAATTCTACTTGCTATTGCATAAGTTTAGTGATTTTAGTAGTAGTTTTGTTATTTATGTATGAACTATTAGATATTATTTGGTACTGGACAGTACCTTTTATAGCACATTGCACTTTTACTAAGTTTCTTTAGTTACGGTTTGCCTCACCATCATTGGCTCCCCTAGACCATCTCTGACTGGCCACCAGTACTATACAGGTATATAAAGAGGACCCTTGGAATGGTGGGCATATCCCCTTAAAATAGCACAAAGAGCATGCCCGAAACATTGGGATCAGCAC
The DNA here is from genome assembly GCA_016271365.2 of Neoceratodus forsteri. Lineage (NCBI taxonomy): Eukaryota > Metazoa > Chordata > Ceratodontiformes > Ceratodontidae > Neoceratodus > Neoceratodus forsteri. Next base: position 307,869,703 of record CM028131.1, on the reverse strand, counting down.
CACATGCCTGTGGCACTTACTTTGCATGATTTTGGACTTGTATTTGGACTTGTATTAGCTTTAGTACTCACATGTGTTTTAGGCCTGAATAAAGTTTTCTTCAGCTCGTTGGAGACATCCTGGTCATTACTGGGATCCATAGCCATTGAGGGTAAGTGCTGCAGCTGTTTGTTTTTTCTTGTTATGTTTTTCATTGCTGCTCGCACCCCCACAGCCTTGCAGAGGAATAAGTGCCTGCAACGTGTCTAAACATACTATTTCTTTCCCAGAAAATCTTTTTCATTGAGATTGCTATGAGTTCATGCTTGCATGAAAACAAACTAAAAAAAAAATTGAGGTAGTTTTGTATACAAATCTGATTCTGTTGTAATACTGACAATAATTGGCTTCTCTAAACATAATATTACAGTTCAAAGACAATCCTTGTTATCAAAATTACAAGTTCATGCTTGCACAAAAAAATTAAACATTTTTGAAAATGTGTGTGCAAATTTGATCCTTTTGTAATACTCAACAGTAACTAGTTTATATAAACAAACTACATGACTTTCATGATTATTGGCCCCTATTCACCATTGGGGCAGAAGGTGTGCACCTAAGGTGTGTACCCCGCTTGCATGGACAGGCGCAGGGTGCATAGTTTGTATAACTGCATGCACCCGCTGGGCACCTGTCCATGGCTCCAACCCCTTGGCACAAAGGGTTATGTGGGCGGTTGGGGTGGAACCGCAGAACCGGGTAGGCATACAATCAGATGCCCATCACGGGCCCCCCAATGGATCCCTTGCCTCCATGCAGTGGGTGCACAGATCAGGGAGGGGCAAGCACATAAAGAGGCAACAGTTTGACTCTTGCTGGGCACTCACCTGTTCCGCTACCCCAGCCCTCCCTAGCAGCCTAATGATCTAGGGCAGCACAGAAGTCTGTAGCCTGGTACCACCACACTCAGCAGATTAAGAACACAGTGGTGTGCACTGCATTACATCTGGGTCCCAGCTGGCATAACTGGCACCCCCTGTGCCTGGCACTACACAGCTTAGTGAATGCCAAGTAGTACAGGCATGCCCCCAACACACCCCTGGCACACAGTTATACATGGGACTAGAGATGCAGGTGCATAATTGCCTTGTACACTCTTGATGAATGCCACTAGTGGTCCGCGGGACCCCTGCTACACGGTATTCACACTTACAGTTGTCTATGTACCTTGGATATGCTGCACGTAGGCAACATTTTGTTCGTACATAGGGCCCATTGAGATTAACATGTGGAAATCAGGCCCATGATCTTCACTGAGATTAAAATGTGATCATAAGTACCATCCTTCCATGTTTCTATAGAAGTAATGCATGCTGTTCATTGCAAAAAATATCATGACTTCATGATACTCCTCAAGTGCTGCTGTTTGTTCGGTTGGTGAGTTTCATATGTCTTTACACAGGAAGGATACCTGCACTATGTTGATCAATTCTTTATGTGGTTTACTATCTATCGGTGCAAAAAAAAACAAATACAGTTGTGTTTTGTTAACACACAGTATTTGGAAGGAGGCGGTTGTTTATAGATACTATGACTTATTAACAAACAGGTCTCACACTCCCACCCCAAAACCCATCCCACAAACAGTCAATGCATACAATTATTGTAAAGCTAGAGAAAGTACCATGTTGAAAGATACATGTTTCAATGCCACATTCTGCTTTGATTTTTATGCTTGTTAGATTTGTGAATCCTCGAAAACAGAAGGACTTTTCATTATGGTTCTTTATACACATCACATCCTGAAATACACAATGATATGAATAAACAGGTGTATGCACAGACCATGCAAACATCCTACATTATATGTTTTACTTTTATTTTATTTTCATTTTCTGTACACCTCCTTTAATCCATTTTCTGTCATCAAGAAGAGCATGACTGCATTCAGTGGAAAACATCTCCATGGCCAACATGCTTATTTGTGACATGATTACAGACTGAGAACCATTTTGCTTTGACTACATCACCATCACCACTACTACTATTGACAAAACAAGTGTCTGTTGCCGTATTATTCATTATTACTTAGCATTGTCTCTTTTTTGACTCCTAATTTAGCAATCTTGTTCAGGAAAAATTTAAAGAAACAGTCTTGACTATGAAACCATACTCTGTGTACAGCTGGAATCAAGTGTCTGACTGCATGAGATTATAGGTTTTCATGGATATATTGGCTAATTTTAGCTGTTGAAACAAATGTTGTTTCCTGATTGGACTAACTGCCTCTTATGAAAAGAATAGAACTTGACATTAACAGGTTTCCAATGTGCAATGCTCCATATGTGGCTGAATAACCCATATCTTATGATGACCATTATCATATGATTGGACAACTACAACCATTGTGCCAACAGCTTGCCATATAAAAACCCAGCAGTGTCCTAAACTATATACAAATCCTCAATAACTTCAGCAATGCACTCTTAAAAACAATATATTGATAATAATAATAATACTTATTAATACCACGCCTTTCTTGAACCAAGGCACTTTAACTAAATTCCAGATAAAATATACTAAAACAAACATACAATAAATACTAATTCCTAAAATCTGATTAAATAACATCAAGTCAAATAAGCTTGCTTCCATAAATGGGTCTTCAAAGCCCATTTAAATTCCTCCACAGATGTGCACTCGCGAAGCAGGGCTATTCCGGATCATTTTTAATGTTATGCTTAGTAGGTAACTCTTTTGTGGTGAAAATGGGGAAAAAGTAAATAAATATTTTGAACAGTTAAATCAAAAATTAAAAATATATATAGATCACATCATATTTAACTGGGTCATTGTTGTCTGTATTGGATGGAAAACATTCAGTATCAATATCAGTATCTGATTTTTTTTCCAGTTAGAATCACTATTGGAATTGTCATCACATTCAGAATAAATTTCACCAGATATGTATTCTGGTTCTGCTGTATAGTGGCAGTACGTATGCCTGTTAAAAGGCTGCATTGTGTACTAATTGACTTCATGATGCAAGATTGGAGATTTACTTAAATGCCATGCCCAATCACAAATGGGAATGCCTGTGTACCATTACTGCATTTTGCTCTTCCCATACCATGAGGTGCATTGTTCTGACAACTTTTGTCTAATTATACCCAGGAAAATAGATTTGTAACATCAGTATGGGTACACAATATATTATTTCAAAACCAGATTGATAATAATACATGTTAAACTATATACAACAATGATATTTCTTAATTGATGAGTAGAAACAACAGCATATATGCACCACACAAACAAAGCTCTATGGGTCCATGTTATCATCTCAAGAATGGGATGTACAGTAAACACACACTGAGTTGTGTGTATATGCTCCTATTTTTTTTATATAATATTGTATATGGTTTACGAACATGAGTCTCAGATATGACTTGCATCCTACAGTAATCCCCCCAAACTCTCATTATCATGTATTTTGCTTTGTTCCATTATTGACATTAAAGTAGCAGTGCATGACAGTGGTAACAAATTTGGCCTATACTAGTGCCCATTTCATCAGACTATTGAAGAAGGAAAGTATCTGGGGCAGGTTGTGTCTCTCTGCAGATGACACAAAGCCCTGTGTGAGGATAGATAGTAATAAGGTAATCAGGGAAACATGTAGTGACTTACAAAAAACTAGAGGGGTGGTATATTTGCAGCAGTTGAAATTTCATTCCAAAAAGTGGAAAGTAATTCACCTAGAGAATAACAACCCCAGGACAAAGTAATTATTTAACTTGAATGACAATTTGAAATCACACAGGCATGAGTGGAAACTGAAAGGAGTGATGTTCAGGGGAACATGAGGAAAGATTATTTTACAGAAAGAGGGGTAGAGCTGTGGAACAGTCTGCCAGCCAAGTTGGTGAGGCTAAAACAGTTGATGGTTTCTTGTATGACTGGAGCAGAGTGAAGAGTATAGTGGTCACTTGGGCAGACAAAATGGTGAAAAAGAAGGGGGAGGGGCTTGGACCATGGATGGACAGTGGGTCCCAGGGTTAAATAAGGAACTTGGGATGACTGTATGGACAATTGATCTTTTCCTGCCATTATTGTCTATGTTGCATGGTAACCTTTTCCTCCATTTTGATTCTTCTTTACCACTTTCTTTTGTGGTTGAAATAATAATGAGAATGTTCCACATAACACTGTTTGGACCAGGTATTCTCAGTTGTATTTGAACTTCGAACCCCCATTATTTAAGATCACTTTTTTGTGACTGTAGTGAACTAGCATGCAGCAAACATTACCTCTTACCTTATGTGATAGTAGGTGTACAGAAACAGCTGAGAATACTGATAAAAAACTGGGTCTGAGCCATATTGAAAGGAGCAGTCTTTTTTTTTTTTTTTCAAATATAAAAAATCTACAGCTAACTCAATATGGGCAAAGACAGGTGTCATACAAGTCAGGCGTAAGTGGGCAATCTAAAATAGAATAAAACAAGCATTTGTCAATGCCAAATGTTGTCTTGCTGGCATTGGCATTGGTAGTACAGAAGTTAGAGGGATGCATAATAGGAATAGCAGTGAAGTATTGAATTGACGCCAACCCCACCCTACCCTGCAGAGACTAACAGGCATTGGGGTGTACCTTTGGGTCATGGGCCATAACGCTCATGCCATTTCACCTCACCCTACCCTACAGACACCGACAAGTGTCACAGTGTGCCTTGGGGTCTTCTGGCCCTACGCTACCCTCTTTCCATAAGGAAATACACTGAGATGGGTGCAGTATAGGAGAATGGGGTGAACTTTGGGGCCGAAGCATCCAAGGCACACCTCAATGGCTGTCAGTGGCTGCAGGATGGGGGTGGGGTGGAATGGTGTTAGCATTACAGCTGAAAATCCCAAGTCACACCCCTGATGCCTGTCAGTCTCTACAGGGTGGGACATTACAGTTGGAAACCCTAATGCCCCAGGCATTTGTTGGTATTTTCACTCCAAATTTTTAACATGGGCTTTTTGTGACCACACCTCATGAACAGTGGCACTATCGGTCTGTTAGCTGAAAGGTGATTTTGCACAGCAACTGTGCCATTTGGTGCCGCAGGTGTGAAAACACATTTTGGGCAGGATGTGAAAAATAGCAGCTGTACCATTCATAAGGAGGTGTGAAGAAATGGAAATGTTGAAAATCTGGAGTGAAAATATTAAAAAGTCTCGAAGTTTTGAGCGTGCATGGAAACTGCGCAACGCATGCTTGTAACAGTCATTTTTTGGAATTTTTTCACCAGATTTTCAACATAGGAATTGTGGGACCTCCACTAATGAACAGTGTCATTGTGATTTTCTTAATCTGTCCTGAACATTGATTTCCCACAGTGACCATGCCATTGTATGCCAGATGTGTAAAAAACACATTTCAGGCAGGATTTGAAAAATGACAGCTGTACTGTTCATAAGGAGGTGTGAAAAAATGGCAATGTTGAAAATCTGGAGTGGAAATATTGAAAATTCATAAAATTACGCATGTGTGTGGAAACTGCGCAAACCAAGCTTGTAAAACAGTCATTGTTTGGCATTTTTTCACCAAATTTGCAACATAGGCTTTTTGGGAGCACTCTTCTTCAACAGTGGCCCTATCATTTCATTAATCAGTCCCAAAAGGTGATTCCATGCAATGACTGCAAAATCACCTTTTGGGACAGAATAATGAAATGACAGTGACTGATTTTTTATGAGGTGGGGTCCCAAGAACCCCATGTTGAAAATTTGGAGCCAAAAGTAAGAAAAATGTCTGAGATAGCCACCTAAGTCAAACCTCCCCCATTGATGCCAGTATACAGCTTACTGGCATTTCTTCAGTTCGCGGTCAGCTTTGAAGAGTGCAGACGTGTTCCCGCTCCACCGAAGATCACAGTGCTGACCTCCAGAGGTAAGTATGGGGTGAGGGGTGAGGGAGGTATGGTTTGCAGAGGGTGGATGCGGGTTGGGGAGGGAGGTGCTGCCGACAGCGAGGGACCATTTCTTTGTTTCAGGTACTTTAAAAAAAAGTAACACTGCGAGCCAGTTTTCTTTCTTTACACGTGTAAGAAAATAAATGTCCAGTGTGCCCCATGACTTTGGGGGTGATGTTGGCCACAATGGGGTGGGGCGGGTGCAGGAACATGCTGATGCGGTCGGCTTCCAAACATCATGGAGGCACACTGGTCTGGGCTCCCAGTATGCCACACAGTCTTGGGGGGGTATTAAACATGCCGACAGGGGGATTGAGCACCCCTGAAATCAGCTTTCTAGGGATTGTGAGATGCATACAGCGTGAGCCACTGCCATGTTTATTGAAATGTTTCATTAGGCAAAGCACATAGGGGAGGCGTGTCATCTGTGCCACTGCATGACAAGCTTGTATCCAATTGCAGTGGCAAGTTTGTTTCAAGTTGGTGGCACTGCATAAAACTTGTGTCACCACTAGCATGCTCACTAATTGGCGAATCAGGGACGCACCTTCTAAAGTGTGCCTTGCATTTACCAAAACTGACACACCTCTGCATTTCTCCTACTACCATCTCCACTGCCACAAAATGTTGCTTGCGCTTGTGCGAGACAACATAAAAATATAGGTCAATTTTATTCTCCATTGTCATGAATTGCTGCTTTAAATTTACAGGCTTTTTTTTTATTTGAGTATTCTTTATAGTGTCTTCAAAGTATCTTCAAACACTCTCCCAACCCCTCAATTCCTGACCATCAGAAGATACTATGTGTAGAACACCAGGAAAAAGGACTTTATCATTTAAATTATCATTTGTGATTTGAATGAAGTTGGGAGTGATTGCTTATGATAGTATGGTTGTGTGACTAGCCCCATCCATCTACCAGTGAAATGATTAGTGTGTTACGCTGTTCAACAACACCATCACTAACCACCCTTTTCACTACCCCAAGAGTGTGCAAAATTACATCCATCAACCAATTCAGCAGTGTGTGTAGTCAGAACATGTAATGCAAAACAATGAAAACTTCAGCTGATACTTACCAGATGATCAGTTTGTGTTGAAATATTGCAATCTTCATTTGATTCTTCATTCATGTTTTCATGATGTTGTTGAATGATGTCTTCATATTCATCAGCTTTATTAGTGGGGATAAACACATACATTCATTTTTATGTTTTTCAGGCAGCAGATCAAGCTCTGTCAGAACCTACATTTAATATGGAAATAAGAATGACAAAGATTTCAAACAATGGAGCTTTATATGATGGTGCAACATAAAATTAAAAATTAAAATAAGAAGTAGAACTGTTACTTTATTATTTGCAGCTATAACTATTGTAGTGAGGTTGATCAGGGAATGGCAATGTACTGTATGTGGCCTATATGGACTTCAGCAATGCATTTGGCACTGTACTGTATAAGACAAGAGGTTATCTAAGATACTAAGAAACTTGTTGATGGGGAGGAAGATGGTAAGTTGTTTATCTACCAGGCTTAAGGAATGATGTCAGAGGGTGGTGGTAAATGGAAGACGCTCGAAGGATGGGAGAGTAAACAGTTGACTATCACATGGATTCTTAATAGGTCCTCTCATATTCCATTACTTCAAAAGTGTTATTGCTGAGGACTTGAAGGTGAAATTGTGTCTGTGCATGAAAAAAATAATAAATGTATGAAGCATGGTGTACAATCAGGACATGGATGAGAGAATGCAAAGGGATATGGAGAAACTAAAGGAGTAGTATATGGTGTGCAGCTATATTTAATGCAATAATTTGCAAAGTCATGCATCTGAGGCCAGGAAATGTAGGATATGTGTAAAAAATGGAATAAGAATCTTACTGTCACCAAATGAGTGAAATCTTAGAGTAATCATATCTGATGAGCTCAATATGGCATGGCAGTTTGACAATGTAATATGCATGGCAAGTGTGATGATGGGGTAAATAGGAAGGGTGATTTATGTCTAGTGAATGTTGATGTGTTTGCTGCTGTATCAATCACTACTGAAAACCTACTTAGAGTAATGTGTCTATTTCAAAAAAAAAAAAAACATACATTTGCAAGGACAGTAATATGGTTGAATAGGTCCAAAGGAGGGATACCACAATGGTGATGTTTTTGTACAGGATATCACATAAAGAGAGGCTAATTGAGCTGAACATGTACTCCATAGAGAACAGGAGAACAATAGGGGAAATGCCTGAGATCTTGAACACCTCAAACTAGTAAACAAGGTGTAGAAGGGCACTTTCTTTCTGAGGATGAGGATCAACAGGTTGTGGGAGAAAGCAATAATTGTAGAAGTGGGGAATTTTAGAAAGGGAGGTAGACACATGGAAGAAGCTGATATAGTAGGTTGTTGGGCAGATGATATGGACAGCTTCAATCATGAGTATGTAATGAACATGAGCATAATAAGTGGTTGAAAGTGAGGCTGATGTGACCACAGTGACCAAATATGATCCAGGGCTTAGTTACAGACATGGAAATAAATACATACTAGATTTATATGCTGTATTGGACCCTTTCTGCCAACAGAGTCTATGTTTCCATGTATCTAGGAACAATAAAGAAAACTCTGCTGAATCATTTGCATGCATATATTTGCATACATACAGTACCTCAGTCCTGTCCTTCTCTAGTACTTTACTTTGATGTTTACGTATTTCCTGTGAATGGCAAAACAGTGTTGGGACAGCATCCTTCTGAAATACTACTGACCAGGATGAACACCTATACTCTCAAGTATACTGTGATGTATTTGAAATTGATCGGGTTCAAAATGATCAGAACACTGTGATTAACAAAAGACCAGTGGTCCTTTTTCACAGCATTTATCCAGTGCATTTGGTGATGTTTATCAGTGGGAAAATAATGAAAACTATGTCCACTAGAAAAGTCATTCTTACATCCAAATGCACAACAGTAAAGCATTGTCAATTATTAGTATAACTATTAGTGGTATAAGTAATAACAGTACACACAGTGAAAATGGTAAAGGTATACACATGTTAAAACAGTTATTTGTATTGTAATATATGGATTGTTAAAATAATACTATCGAAAACGATCCAAAAAATTCCTTGTAATTGATAGCACAGAGCACTCCACTCCCGATAATACCACACTTCACTGCCAATAATACTATCGTTCGAACGAACGATAGTATTATCATGAAAATGCCACAGTGCATGTCCAGATCTTCCTGCCAACAAACCCAGTTGTCATGGTCACACGTCCCTTCCTGCACAACGGTACTGACGGCGTGCATCTCCATTAGCGGTTTTTATTTAGTAGGCGGGCATAACAGCATGAAAAACATGGCGTCTTTTTCCTCTCGCTTAGCGAGAGGAATCTGTTCTGTTATAATACTTTCATTTTTTTGAACAAATAATGACTATGTCACTCATCCTGCATTCCCCGAACGACAAAAAAGCTGAAAGGTAGGACTGCCTACTAAATTAAGGAAACCAATTTTTGAAATGAAGCGATGGGACACTTCGTTAGTGCTGTGGCAGTTCAGGAGAGCAGCGTGCTGAGTGCGGCGGGCCAGCCTGTTTAACAAAGCACATCAGAAAAGAAATCTCGCGTAATGGGGTCCATATATTACAAAAAATAATAGGATTCAGGAGTTATATAGTAGTCAGATTATCTCGAGGTTTTGGGAACTTTAGGAACCTCTCGAGCTTCTCTCTCGAGGTTCCAAGTCCCCAAAACCTCTCAATGGTCTTACTGCTTTATAATACATAGTCCTCTATCTATTATTCTATTTATAATGATAATAAATAAATACAGTATTATGATTAATCTTGAAAAGTTGAGTATATTTTAATCGCTGTACTCAAGGAAAAAAAACTGTTATATTCATATGAGACCTAGACTTACAACACTGAGGTAGCAGTGTATATCACTGAATATTGTAACCCCAGTGCTATTCCCAAAAACTTTCCTATGTTAGATGAAAGAATATTATGAGAACATACTGTTTGTTACAAAGTTTTATTCCCCATAATATATTACTTACAACCAGAAAATGCAAGAGAGTGAATGTATGAGGGTGGTGACGTGTGGTTGGGGGGTAATGGTGAGTTTGGTGGGAACAATAAATTGAATGGCTAATCAGGATACTATAGATTTTATGAAACCAGATCATTTCACAGATAAACAAGTAGTCCTTCTTTATATAATTAAAGCACATGCAAAGAACAGAATATTTTTCAGTCAGCCTATTTGCCCCACAGAACTTCTATGACTCTTTCAATAACACCATTATTCACTTCTTTGAATGAGGCAGAAATAAACAGAACCATTAATGTAAACTGTAAAAACAGCCAGTATTTATAATATGTCAAGAAATGCCAGACTATAGTTTCAGTAGTACCTGATCACAAAACCGTGATCTTTCAAAGTAGGAATACAGAAGTAACGCACTCTGTAACATAGGATTGCAAACAGCTATCAACCTCAGATGGAGCAATAAATTGCCACCCAGTGTCTTGTATCTGTTGACAAACCTGAGTCTATCACACAGGCACTATTCAGGAGGCATGGTATCTGTCTAACTTCAGATCACAAACAGCAATCGCACTAATAGAAAATTACATGGCAGACCCAAACTGACTGGCTGCAGCTCACAAACAGCAATGTACTCCAAGACTTCAGAAATGCAATGAAATGACAAAAACTTCGGTAGGTATGCCACCATCTACATACCATCTTAGTATACATCTAGATTTTAACACAGATGTTTTTTTCTTAGTGCAGTATTAACCACTGCTAAGTAATTTTAAATGACAAATTGAAGTGAGAAAGAAATAATGTGACTCACTGGGATTTGAACCCTGGCCCCGGAATACCATCCCGGTGCTCCTAACCACCAAGCTATGACACACATAGCTGGGCCTGTGCTTTCCCTTGGATACACTTTCTTTCTCTGGTGTTGTGCAATCCTGCAACTAGGAACAATGATGACAACCAGATGTTTTCTCTTACTGCAGTATTAGCCACTGCTAAGCAATTTTAAATAACAAATTGAAGTGAAAAAGAAATAATGTGACCCTAACACTGCAATCCTTGTTAATAGTCCTTACAGGATAGCAATATCAATGTTAGTTCAGTGTTAGTATGAAAACACAGACAAAAGAGTTTCATATCCACATCACGGTGAATGCTCAGACTGCATCAACATCTAGTAATGTAAATTAAAAAACTAACAAAGGGTGTTCTTTTAAGTTATAAATCAGGGAAGACAAACTATAATTTCATAAGTAACAAAATATTTAAATGGTACAATGATATTCTTAATATAGTGGTATCTACCACAGACAGATAAAACACAGATCAAGGGATGTCCTTTCACACAGCTCATTATTCCATGTAAGGAAAAAAGGATCAGCAAAGCTGTTTTCAGCTAGGTCAGTTACACTTCATAAACAAGTGACTTTCCAAACATTTTTCACAGATTTTTACAAAATTTAACACACACATGCACAAATGATACCATGAACAGTCGTAGCTCTTTAATTCAATATCTAACAGTGTAGCATGTAATCTTTGAAGGTAGACAACAGATCACTTTCCATAACATTTGCATTCACATGCAGAAAAGAGGTTGTTCAGTACCTCATACTTTAATCACAGATAAATGTTATTAATTTGAAGGGAAGAGAATCATAGAAACATAGAATGTGATGGCAGATAAGGTTCACTGGGCCCCACCCAGTTTGCCCATTTTTTTAACCTTCATCTGCAGACCATGCTTCATCTACCTCATAATCTCTTCCCCCCTTCCTAACCCCTTTGAGTCCCGTGTGCCTATCCCAGGCATTCTTGACCCTCACCACTGTTTTTGCCCCCACTACCTCCATTGGAAGGCTGGTCCGGGTATTCACCACCCTTTCTGTGAAGAAGGACTTCCTCATATCCCTCCTGAATTTAACACCCCCAGGTTCATAGCATGCCCCCTTGTCCTATGGCACTTTTTTCTCTGGAAAATACACCCTCCTGTACCTTATTTACCCTCTGAGGTTTTTAAAGGTCTCTATCATACCCCCCATCCTCCACAGTGTACATACTTAGCTCCTTCATCCTCTCCTTGTAGGGCTTTTGATGTAGACTTTGTACCATTTTGGCAGCCCTCTTCTGGACCACTTCAACTCTGTCTATGTGCTTTCTGAAACATGGTCTACAAAACTCAACAGAGTACTCAAGGTTGAGTCTTACCAGAGATCAATCTAGGGGTAGCACCACCTCCCTCTTCCTGCTGGTGATACTCCATTTCTATGCGCCCCAGCATCTCACTAGCTCTTCTGAGTGCCTTGTCACACTGCCTGGCCACCTTTACATTATTTGATACGATTACTCTTGGGTTTCTTTCTTGCTTCTTCTTTGTCAGTATCAACCTGCCCATTTTTAACTCTGCTTCTGGGTTTCTGTGGTCCAACCATATTATTTTTCACTTTCTTTCATTGAAACCAAGCTGCCATACCTTTGACCACTCTTTCAGTCTTTCCAGATCCCTGAACATCCTTTCTACCCCCCCCACAAGTGTCCACTCTGTTGCTGATCTTGGTGTCATCTACAATGAGGCAGACCTTCCCTTCCAGTTCCTCTGCTGTGCCACTTATAAAGACATTGAAGAGCACCGGTCCAAGCATTGATCCCTAAGGTATCCTACCAGTCACACTCCCTTCCTTAGAGTGAACTCCATTTACCACCGCTCTCTGTGTCCTATTCCCTAACCAGTTTCTTACCAAGGTTACCACCTTACTACCCACACCCAAGTTATTCAACTTGCTTACCAGTCTCCTATGTGGAATGTTGTCAAAAGCCTTTCTGAAATCCAGGTAGGTATGTCCCCTGTACAGTGACACCATTACAGTGAACGCATTGATGCCAACATTGACAGTTCACTGTAATAGTCTGCCGAAGACCCTGGCACTCTGTCCCATGGTCCTGAACTGCCTCCCTGAATCAACTCCAACTCAGAGTTGATAATCCTTAAATTCAGGGGGTGTGGGGGGCAGAGGCCCCTGTATGGGGAGTTTGTGGGGCAAAGGCTCCTGATAGAAAAACAACTGGGGTTTCTTCCAGATTTATGTCAACTGCAACTTGCCATCAACATAAATCCATTGCTGTGATGTCGGTCAACAACATAGTTGTCAAACCGGCATTGTACAGCCGGCTCAGTCCACCTTTCCTCCCTTATCCAACTCCTTGGTCACCCAGTGGCATGACCTTCCCCCTGTGAAACATGCTGTCTTGGATCCCATAATCCACTGATTACAAGATATTCCACAATCTTTTCCTTTAGTAATGTTTCCATTAACTTACCCACCACTGATGTCAGTCCTGCAGGTATAATTGCTTGCCTCCTCCTTGCTGCCAATTTTGTGAAGTGTGACCACATTTGCCCTTCTTCAGTCCTCCAGGACCACCCCAGTCTCTAGTGATCTGTTAAATACTGTAGGTCTGTCATAAGTGTGGCTAGTACCTCCCTGTGCTCCTTCAGCACTCTCAGATGTATCCTGTTTGACCCATAGTTTTTTTCACCTTCAGGTTAATGAGTGCTTTCTGGACTTCCTCCTCAGAAAATTGACTTGTGTCCATTACTTTCCCATTACAGCTCCTGGTGCCTTTCTTGGTTCCTCTTCCTCTCCCTCTCTCTCTACTGTGAACACTGAGCAAAAGTATTTGCTAAAGATGTTTGCCTTTTCTTGACTCCCCTCCATATAGTCACCCCTTCCCTCTTTAACCATACAATCCCTGCCTTTGTCTTCCTTTTTTTGCCAACATACCTAAAAAATGTGTTGTACCCTTGTGAAACTCCCTGAGCTATTTTTACCTCAGTTTGCACCTTTGCACTCCTTACTGCTTTGCCTGCCTCCCTCTGTGTTCCCTGATACACTTTCAGATCTTCCTGTCTCTGAGTCTCCTTATACCTTCTGAATGCTATTCTTTTAGTCTTTACCTTTTCTGCTACCTCTTTTGTGAACCATAATGATTCTCCTCTTTCTTTTATGTTTATTTACTTGCTTGACAAAGAGATTTGTTGTTTTCACTATGCTCTCTTTTAGTTTGGCCCACTTTTCTTCCACCCCTCCAGATCCTCTCCCCCTGTTAGCTTTTTCCTGAGGCATTCACCCATCTTTGTAAAATCATCCTGTCTGAAGTCCAGGGGCACGATTCTCGAAGTTCACTGCATACAATGCCGCTTGCATCAAACAATGCACTGTGAGCAGTTCTCAAAGGCAGCAAGCATCAACCTCAGTCTGCCTGCACCAAACGATGCTTGCTCCACCCATGCACCACAAAATGGGCTGTGGCATGGTACTTGGAGGTATGAGGCAGATGCATGCTGCCACATCCTTGAAAGTGGGATTGTCAAAACTGTCTCAAAGGGATAATTTCTAAATACCATTAGACCAGCCAGGGCTGATATATGGGTACTTAAAAATATCCCTCTCTTGGAGTTTAGTTCTTTGTGGCAATGAGCCACGGTCCCCCCTCCCCGGTCCCGATCCCCCATAATGTTTAGTTTACACTCCGTGGTGGTCTAGTGGAACCAGGAAATAGAAAAAAGCTGCCCCATGACTGCATGTGCTGAGAAAATGTATACCATCCAGTCAAAGCAAATCCAATACCATCCGTCAACCCCATATGATACAGCCAACACCAAAATGTCATGAATAGGTTCAGAGTTGGAAAACAGTGAAAACAAAAAATACTCCACACCACTCCAATAAATATTATTAAATATGAAAAATAATAAAGTGTGGAAATAACTAAACTAGCAAAAAATAAAATATATGAAACTAACTTCTATTATCAATGATCCCGCTTATTTACTATGCTGTTACAAATAATTAATAACAATCTGAGTTAGCATAGAAGTGATGGCATTCTATTAAATAAATAAACTAGAATAGTTTTAATTGGGCCGGCCCGGTGGCGCTGAGAGTTGAGGCATTTGACGCCACACCTCGCACCACGCCGGCGACCCAGGTTTGGGAACGGACTCGGGCGGCCGGGGGTCGGAGGAAGGAGGATGATTGAGCATCCCAATGGATGCTCTCCTCCTCCAGGGATGGGATCCTGGGGTGTCTTGCACACCCGACACACCTGTGCCGGTGGAAGCACAGGCATCGGTGCACAGGTGGCTCTTAGAGAGTTGGGGAGGGGAGGATGTTGTGGGCTCTTTACTGCGGCATGCATTAGCATGCCGTAGGACTGGACATTCATCCTATATGCTGATGTCCTCAGGGGAAGGAGGGTCTAAGGGGAGAAAATGGAAAAAGCTCCCTCTCTGCCCAAGATGATGACCAATCCACCTCAGACCACCTACCCGCAGGACAGACCCCATTGTGCAGGCACTCCAAGGAGAAGGAGGAGTAAGGTAGGAGGGATAAAGGAGCAAGCCTGGCAATCTAGAGGCAGATTCTGTGGGAGGGACCCATTGGGATGATTAGAGGTCTGAAGGAGTGGAACGGGGGGGTGGGATAAAAAGGAAAGAGTAAAAAAAAATAGTCTTAATCAATGTCCCCCCACTGACTCATACATAGAGTGCAAAATACATTAAACATATTACAACAACACATAATATCAGAGACATAACAGCCCTTCATTTTCATAGCTGCAGTGAGCATAGCCCTGCAGACATCTTGTTAGCACAGTGTAGTAAAAGGGATCTTATCGGATATCGGCCAGATGGTTAAATAGTGGAGGTAGTCGGCAATCACTGAGCATACACTGCAGTACTTTGTCAGCCGGTAGAGTCATTGCACATGCTTGCAGTGTTAGTTCAGCTCTGGCTTGGATCAGTGGTAACAGTACCTCAGGTTTCCAATGGCTGTTTAATGTTGGCTCCAAGGCATTACCTAAAACTGTGCACCCAAGATAAAAGACTACCTTTTCTTCGGGGCTTTCCTTATCACTTATTGTTAAATGTGATCCTCTCCATCCACCACACTAAGTTCATTCATGAGCCAGTTGTAAGATTTTCAAGCATGATATGTTTATTACCAAATTTAAAGGTACCTTACTTACCAACAATGGGAAAGTTTATTCCTCTTTTCCAAAAACAAGTGTTCACTCCTCTAGCAATTGCTGTGCTGATGTGCATGCCTGGAGTCAAGGTTTTACAATTTTTTAACAGCCATTTCTAGAGGTTATAACACTTGTTTTTGGAAGAGAGGGACTATGTCAATCTCAGTAAGTAACATACTTTCATTTTTTTTTCATTAAACTTGTCAAGCTCCAAAAGTTTACAGCTCACTCATAAACAACTTTAGAGACCTGTCAGCCCCATGCATAAGCTTGGGTCGAATATAAATAGACTGTTTTTCTTAAAAATGCAAATATTTTGAAAGTAAAACAAATCAGTATCCATTCATGCAAACACTTCGCATATACATGGCCAGAGGCACCACTCTACTGTTGGTTAAAAATTTATCAAAATTTTACAATGTCCATTTAACAAAGGTTTCCGTAACTTCATGGAAGCTTCTGCTTTAGGAAGAACGATCTGCTTTAAGTTAAATAACATGACAAAAGAAATTTGGAGTTATTAGTTCCTACATCTAAACAGATATAATTTAGAGATGTGTCTCACCTCTTCCTTGTAGTTGGAAATTAAACTGAAACTTCTCCTGTGCCGAGACACTTTTCACTTTTACATCATTAGAAATTATTTGTTGCAAGTGACTAATGTAATTTATGTAATGAGAAAAAAGTCACGGCACTCACCCACATAGGAATCAGACTTCGGTCAGAGGCATCCTGCCCCGGTGTAGAGTGAACCTTCTGTCCTTCTGTGTCCAGCTTTCCTTTACCGTCTCAGTTAGGAAAAATAAACTAGAGACCAGAAACTTTTGAGTTCATATACAGTACACCATTCATGTGACATTTATTTGTGCAAATTGCAGGTTACAGGTTACAACAGCAGCTCATGGGGAGAACAGCTGTAGATACATAACATTTCACTGAATAGGCTTTTTAAATGTCACATGAATGGAAAGCAGGACACAGAAGGACATAACGTTGACCAGGATGCTTCTGACAGAAGTCTTGTTCCCATATGGGTGAGTGCCATGACTTTTTTCTCATGACCTCATTATAAATTACTTAAATGCTTTCAGCCAATGAAGAAATTACATTAGAATGAAATTCTGTAGCACTAATAGTCAGTATTAATTGAACGAAAAGTCAGATAAAAGTTTGTGAACATGTACCAGAAAACAACCCTCTCTCAGTGGGTTGAGGTGGTTGCAGAGTTTGATTCTAAACAAATCCAGGATAAGTAAATCCAAGGAGAACAGGAGCACAAACTTGTACCCTTTCCCCTCTCCATATCTTCTCTTACATGGTACTATATGAGAAAACTTGTAGGAACTCAGAAGCCCGTACTACCATAATGGTATTAGCAGCACCTTTTGTGGAACTCCAAAGCCCATACTCACTGTCCTCATTGTGGGCACCACCAGAATTGTATTAACAGTGCATTTGTACTGTTACAATGGCACACCAGCCAGGCTACAGTGAGAATGCTGGCTACATCATCCTACATTCAATACTTGCACCTGGCTTACTCCCATTCAAGAGTGAAAGGGCTGACAGGTAATTGTGACTGCATGCACAAATGGTATCCACTTTTGATATTCATGCTCGACTTGACCTTGGCACTCAAAACCCTTTGCAAAGGTGGCACAGCACTTCATGTGGTGTAAAATGGTACTGGTCCTAGAGCCAGCCCTGTTCACATGAGTATGGCAGTTTGGGCAATGCACAGTACTGGACCCAGAGTCAGCCCTGTTCACATCAGTAGGGCAGTTCGGGCAATAGACAGTACCAGTGATAATAAAATGACAATATGAAGCCAATCTAATTAGGACACATTAACTAGCCACCCTGATCCTCCCTCTCCCCAGAAACAAAAATATATAGAAATGTGTCAATTAAAACTCTGAGTTCCTTTTATATGCAATTTCTTAATGGAATTAGATCAGTAAAATGTGTTGACACATGCGTGTGTTTTATGAAGACTTGCAAACGGAGTACGCAAGATGTATCTAATTCTTTAAATGAAATCTCAGCTCCAGAATGCCAATGGTGGTGGTGATAGTGATAATAAAATGACAATATGAGGCCAATCTAATTAGGAATCATTAGTCACCCTGATCCTCCACCCCCCCAGAAACAAACATATATAGAAATGTGTCAATTAAAACTCTGATTTCATTTTATGTACAATTTCTTAATGGAATTAGGCCAGTAAAATGTGTGGGCACATGTGTGCACATTCAAATACAAATGAGAAAATAGAATGTAGATGTCGACTTGTGTTTTCTACTGATGCCATTTTGCAAAATTACAAGACATCATCTTATAAAGCATATGTGGGGCTGGTTGACTCCTCCCAGTCCCAGTATCCATAACTAATGCTTCCTCGAGGTAGATATAATATAAATAGAATAATACATAGATAAAGGTATATTACAAGGGGTACCCCATCATTTGAGCACTACCAGCATAGCGCCACACTATACAGTGCTAGTCTAGTAAGCGCTCACACGGACAGCTACTAGGGATTTAAGGTGCATGCTGTAAGTGCTTCCCTGGTCGCTGTCCATGGTGCTTCCCTGGTCACTGTCCATGGTCCTGTAGACAGGGCAAATGCACCAGGAGCCAGGTGGCTGGCAGAGCTACTCCCGTGTTGTGGAGGGCTGGGCATTGAGCAGCTTGGCCACCAGCAGTGGAGACCAGGGTTCTAATCCTGGTCTCCAACCTTTTTAGCATACTTGGGACTTAACAGTTTTTTTACAAGAGGCCATAATGGCCTTGTGATTTTTTAACTTACCCCAGGATTCACTCCCCCTCAAAGTGATAATCCTTAAGACAGGAGCTGCAGGAGCAGAGCCCCCATGTCATGGAGTGTGGTGGGAGGAGCCCCCCACAAAAAAAAATTGGCACCCTTTCTCTCACATGCACCATGCCAAAGCTATTGTTGTCAGTGCTATTTGGACCCAGTGCCATTAAAAATCAATAAGACCATCTAGAGGTTTTGGAACTTGGAACCTCAAGAGCAAAGCTCAGGAGGTTCCCAATGTCCCTGTTGGGAGGTCTAAACCTCACTTTCAGATTCTTGATGATATTGGGAATGCAAATAATCACAGACATGTTGCATTAGAGTAATAAACAAGTTTATTACTACCAAGGGATAAATCACAGTTGCCCTAAGCAGTTCTTACCAATATGAACCGGGAGCCAGTGCTAGGCATTCCCGACACCTCGAGGTTTCTCTGTGTCTCTTGGGGTTTCTCAGGTCTCCGAGGTATAAGGCTTGTGCATTACATTATATACCTATGATAATTACTATGGTTACCAAAAGATAGAAAGATTTCTAGTTACAGAGATGAGCCCTATTGGCTAAATTAGAGGTGGCTCCACGGTCCAAGATAACATTATACAATTTTGTAAAGTCATCAGTTTGAGAACAAAAGAGTTCTTATACAGAGTCTTACATAACTCAGTGTGGTAGTACAAATCACCAAAAGGTGGCAATGCCATCTTACGTATTATAATTACTCCAAGGACACAGATATCCTGGCATCTTATAAGTAAGAAATACATAGCAGGATATATGTATTAGCAAGCAAAGTGTATCACAACAATATGCATTCATATCCTGACATCTACTCTTGTTCGGTAGATGCCCTTAGCCCTATGTGTTAGTATAACATATATCAAAGTGCTAGCTGTCTACGGTGTACCTCTGAGGGTACCAATTAGGGTGCAGGAACCACATGTAACATCCCCAAAACCTCGAGATGGTCTTATTGCCTTGAAGTACACCCTCATCTATCTGTTATTTTTTGTACTATATGGATCCATTTTGAAATCCTGTGGCTTTTTCTGTGAGATAAACCAGCTGACTGAGCACTGCACTGAAGAGGTGTGCACTCTTGGCTGACTGGTGTACTGAAGACTCACTGGCTCACCTGCTCATCCTCAACCCCCCCCCCCACTCCGTGTCTGTTAACTTCTTCACTTTTACTTTCGGGAAGCAGTCATACCTTTTAGTTTTCTCATCATTCAATGAAAGCAGGATCAACCAGATAATCCTTTGAATGTTTAAAAAAAACTGAAGGAATGAAGGGGATGGGTTCATCTCGCTAAGCGAAAGTAAACAGCCACCATGTTTTCTAATTTGTTCTGCCAGCCCACAGAGAAAAGCTGCTTATGAGAATGTACACCATCACTTTCACTGTTCATGAAGGGATGTGGCAGCATGGCAACTGGGTCTCTGTGGCAGGCAGAATTGTACTGTGTTATTTTTGTGATAATACTAATGTTCAGAGCAGAACTTGATGTATTATAAAGTCTGAGTGATAGTATTATCTCTCTGAAACCATCTAGTATCAGTACTGAAATGATAGTATTATGGTATGGGCAGTCATGTCTTACAAGACAATTTTCCAGTGGGACAATATAGTATTATTAAGGGTTATCCACATAATACAAATCCATATTTGTCAAGTCTAAACATTTATCAAATTAAGTAGTACATCATGAGATAATATTCTTCTTGAAGTTTAAATGAAACATGTCTTTTAATAAAGCCATTTAATTTCATTCTCTAAAGAAAACTGGCAATTGCATTTGGCTATTGAGAATGGCACATCCACAGACTGAATGCAAACCAGAAGTGAAAAATCTGCTTTATGAATAAAAAACAATGGTAATAGAATACATAATATGCAGATTTATATTTAGAAAACACATTTCAAAAAAGTTGTTCCTTGTTCAAAACTCCAGTCTAATCAGCAAGTACACTGTAGCACCTTTGGATGCAACATACTGTATACAGTAATATACAACGGTGTGTTGTACCTCTACAAAGAGATCCAGTGAACAGAGTGCTCTGTCAGTCAACAATGTATATCCAAGTTTTGCTTTGTAATTCCCAAATATCCAACTGTGCTTTTTTGTATGATCTGTTTAAAATAAATAATTAAGTGACAGCAATTGTTAAATTACAGAATTGTTCACCTCTGATAAAAATGTCACAGTCCATGAGAAGTGGTATGTCAGAAACGGACAACATATTAGATCCCATTGTGGGTGAATATTATGCCTTCATTGCTGGTCACTTTTACATTACAAGAAGGTGTCAAACTATAAGGGTATCATCTCAGCAGACTGAAAATTAAATAGACACAGCAACATTTCCATATTATTTAGAAATTTCAGCTTATCTTTCATTTGTTTTCTGTATGAATCCCTCTTTCTTCATAACTGAGGGTATTTTTGAGAGCAGGGTTTTTGTATCTCAAATTTCTCATCCTCCTGCATTTCCCGCTACTGAAGGAATAATCAGTATTGATTGTCAAATCATAACTTCACTGGGATGACATTGTGATGTCAAATGGAAAATTATTACCTCAGCTGAGTGGGACGGGATGGAGTCTGAAACATAAGATCCTGTTTTCATGCAATTAATCAATCAATCAAACTGTATTTAACCAGGCAATATATCATGCAAATGTCCTCAGTAAAGTAAAGAATAAAGGGAGATAATGGGATACATAATTAATAGCCTATCTCTGAATTTTCTGTTTATCTTCATGAGTGTGTGTGTGTGTGTGTGTGTGTGTGTGTGTCTGTGCGTGCGCGTGGGTGTGTGTGTGTGTGTGTTGAGGGGGCAGGACAAAAATCTGAAGTTGCACAGACACAAGTGTATTATAAGTCCTGCTGCAGCCTCAAGTTGCATTTAATGGAATATTCGGAACCAAGACATAATGTGTCCAATTCATACAATGTATTTTATATGATAAAGCTTTTAAATTCATTCTTTTGATGAAGATTTAACCATTTGTGTTTGATTTTGCAGCTCTGTTTTGAGTTCAACAAAGGTCATTATGTCATTAGGCATTGTTCAAGCTGATCTCCCATTGGTCATATTGGTCAACATTTCCTTTTGTGATCTGTCTAAAGTCAATCAATCAATCAATCAACCAATCAATCAAATCTTTATTTATCCAGGCCGGCACCATTGAGCAAGGCTCATTTGTAAGATGGACCTGGTCATACAAAAGTCATAGTACAGTAACATGGTAAAACATAAAGTGGAGATAACCAGCTAAATCAAGTTACATCATTTAGTTTTATCTAGAACACTTGTGAAAAAAAAAATAAAGCATTTATCTAAAAGGTTTGTCTCACTTACGTTGACCTCAGATTTTCAATTTTTTTTACTAAAAGTGCGTAAAAAACACATTATAGCATTCATAACAAGCATTTGTCAATGCCGAATGTCGCTTGCTTCTATGTGCTGTTTAGACATTTGGAAGTCATTGGAGTGCAAATACTGAAAATTTGCAAACTTACGAGCGTGCGTAGGAACTGCACAACGCACGCTCATAAAACAGTCATTGTTAGGAAATTTTTCATGAAATTTTCAATGTAGCCATTTTAAGACCTCTGCTCATGAACAGTGTCACTGTGAGTTTGTTAATGTGTCCCATACATTGAGTTTGCACACCGACTGCGCCATTGTGCGCTACATGGGCGGAAACACATTTTGGGCAGGATGTGAAAATGACAGCTGTACTGCTCATAAGGAGGTGTGGTAAATGGCAATGTTGAAAATCTGTAGTGGAAATATTGAAAATTCGCAAACCTACGAATATGTAAACTGTGCAACGCACACTCGTGAAACAGTCATTTTTAGAATTTTTTCATTAGTTTCAACATTGCCATTTTAAGATCTATGCTCATGAACAGTGACACTGTGATTTTCTTAATGTGTCCCATACACTGAGTTCGCACACCGACTGCGCCATTGTGCGCTACATGGGCAGAAACATGTTTTGGGCAGGATGTGAAAAATGACAGCTGTACTGCTCATGAGGAGGTGTGGTAAAATGGCAATGTTGAAAATCTGGAGTGAAAATATTGAAAATTTGCAAACTTACGAGTGTGCGTAGGAACTGCGCAACGACGCCGTGAAACAGTCATTTTTAGAATTTTTCACCAAATTTTCAACATAGCCATTTTAAGACCTCTGCTCATGAACTGTGTCACTGTGATTTTCTTAATTTGTCCCATACATTGATTTAGCACACCGACTCGCCATTCTGACGCTACAAGGGCGGAAACACATTTTGGGTGAGATGTGAAAATGACAGCTATACTGCTTCATAAGAAGTGTGGTAAAATGGCAATGTTGAAAATCTGGAGTGAAAATATTGAAATTTAGCGAACTTACAAGCCTGCGTGAGGATTGCGCAACGCATCAGAAAACAGTTTTAGAGTTTTCATCATTTTCAACATGGTTTCTTTTTCATGAATCGATGAAACACGTCATGGTGGTAGCCTGAAGGGAGATTTCGCAGTCACCGCGCCAAATCACCCTTCTGGCCTGAATAACACCATGACAGTGACATCATTCATGAGAAGAGGTCCTAAAACCCCATGTTGAAAATTTGGGCAAAAATTCCCCAAAATGCCTGAGATATGCAAAAGTTGAACCCCCCATCTAGCCCATTATACAGCTTACCGACATTTCCTCAGTTCACGGTCAGCTTTGAAGAGGCAGACGGTTCCGGTCCACCAAAGATCGCGGCAGGAGTCCGGAGGTGGTATGGGGTGAGGGAGGGGTGGGGAGGCTAAAGCGAGTGGGTGGGTGCAAGTTGTGGGGGTCGGAGACACGCCGCAGGACCGCTTTTGTTTTATAGGTTTGAAAAAAAAAAGATGTCTTGGATGTTTGCCACGCTGGGGTGGGCTCCCAGCATGGCACAAGGATCGGGTGTCGCTCAGCCGACGGGGATTGGGCACCCCATTGGCCAAAGAACTGATTGCCACGCTGGGGTGGGTTCCCAGCGGCACCAACTACTGGGAGACGCAGCTCAGCCGACGGGATTAGGCACCCGCTGGCTACACAATACATGCTGTAGCGCACGCCTGGCGTGTGGGGGAGCTATGTTTATCGCTGCTCACTGGAGCGTAGCTCCCCTTTCAACTGTAGGTCACTGCATTTTGGAGCGTGTCATAGACAGCTCCAAAATGCATTGGCTTACAGGGGCCGCGCCTGCCAGCTTACTGACTGAATTGGAGGAGGAGGTGACACCTCCGAAATCTCCACTGATGGCACTATGTTTCTTGCACATGCGTGCAAGCAACATAAAAAGGATTCATATTCATTTTTAAAAAATCACAAAAATATGTGAATACAATAGATAATCAATCAATCAATCAAGTCTTTATTTAACCAGGCGTTCATCGTTGAGCAGAAGCTTATTTGCAAGATGAACCTGGGTGGAGCATGAACAATTGTATATACAGGTCAACACAGGTATTTACAAGGCAATACAGATAATACTGTTTACAGAGAGGAAAAAAGAAATTCATATGTACATAGAATTATACAGACATTGTACAGATTGCAGGGTATCTACATACATAGAAGTGTCTACAGAAGTTAAAGGCAGGTTATCAAAGGTTTCAGGGGGAAGTAAGGGAAAAAAATAAAAATATACACCAAGTAGAGGCAAAGGTAGAGGGGAAGGGAGGGAGGTAGGGGGAGAAAGGCTAGAAGGGCACAGTGCACAGAGAGGAGTTGGGAAAAATGGGATGTAGAGATGGTGGATGGAGGAAAGGAGTATGTGTGAGCCCTGTGATTGTATGCTATAAAGTACGGGGAAGGGAGGATGTCACAACCCAGGGGTAACGAGCTCCTATCTGAAGTTGGAAAAAACGATTAGGGGAAGGCCGGGCCTAGTGTTGATAAGTCAGGGGGATATGAAAGAGAATGTTTAGGCTTGTGGGGAGCAGGCTGGGGGGTCAATACTTAAAGTTGGGTCTAGGCGGGGCTATATACCAGTGCAGGCACCGGTGCAGGGTCTGAGTGGATGAAATAAATATAACAGCAGCTGTTGAAAATTTCAAATCTTTGTAAGACTGCATGACACTACAGGCTAGATATTCAAAACTTTGCACTGGGCACAAATTGTTTTCATAGGGTTTGTGCCAGGTTTACACAGGTCCTCTATATTCAAAAGATCAAATAGTGCAAGCAAGCTGCATTAGTGCTGTGCAAAATTATAATGTTGGCACCATGCAAAGAGAAGGGGCGCGTACATGAATACTGGTGCTATGCTATATTCAGCGTGTTAATCCCATGCAAAGTGTGTTTGTGCAGTGCAGATTACCACCCAGAAAAAGGTAGTCTTAACTCTGGGCAAAACAAGGATAGGGGTTGTGGACAAATCAGCAACAGGCAACATGGCCATAAGCAACAACCACATCTTGGTGCATCTGATGATTGCAGCCAATGAGGAGGCAGAGAGGGCAGATGGCCACCCTGAAACACTCCATATGCTGTGGAAGAGACATGCTGCATACAGATGTCACCATTCACATTGCCATCATCTGGCACTGGTCCCAACCCTGCAGGCATTTGTGGGTGCCCCAGTGGACACCTTGTCAGTGCATCCATGCAGCACACATGTCCAGTCCCCCCCCCATAGGGGTACACCACCGCTATCAAGCACACACATGCAGCACTGGGGGATTGGCGGTTACTGAGGGAAGGGTGTACAGGTGGCCAGGCTGCATCATATAGTAGGTGCTGCCACATGGCATGGGCCATCCACAAAATGCACATGTGTGAGTGATGGGAATGCCCCTCATATCAGTGTGCCTGTATGATGGTAAGTGTCTGCCCCCCCCCTCGAGGGCACATTCCTCACACCTGTCCAGGCTCCTTTTCACACATGGTCAGCCATGTGTATGTTAGTGTGGGAATCCCATACCACTGGTGCAGTGTGTGTGGGTCACGGGACAGTGTGACTGTGGTGTCCACTCTCAGAACACACCTGCCAGCTGTGCATGTCACTGTGTTGATCGCAACAGTCATTGTTGCCTGATACACCGTAGGCATTGTTGTGTCTCTTACAATACAAGCTACTATGGTACTGTACCATCTGATACACGCTGTACAGGAACAACAATATATCTATGGAATGCAGCATACCCACCCGTTCCTGTGGTGCAGGGCCCTGGGCCACAATAGTCTTTGCTTCTCTGTCCAAACCTAGCCTGTAGCTACTGAACTATTTATCATGTCTGACATACAGGTGGAGCTGTGTGCATCATGCAATAGTGCCAGGCAATCTACATGGTAATGCCTGCAGAGCAGGCCATAATGAGATATAATGTGGCTGTTTGCCCATGGATTGCCTAAGTAGGCTCATTTGCATAGGAGCTTTGAACTGGAATTTACTGCCTGTATCTGTAGTAAATCAAAAAACATGCGACAGACACAAGATAGAGCTCGACAAATATGTTCTTTATTTAAGGACAGTACAATGACCCATTGAATGGTGGGAGACAATCTAGATGGGCCAATGGCATGCTTTTGTCTCAACAATACCAAGATACCAAGAATATAGCAAAATGTAGCACTGGTCTAATGTATTAGCACCAGACTAAGGTGTTAGCACCAGGCAAATGTGTTAGTGCCAGGCAAATGTGTTAGCCACTGGCCAATGAGTTAGCCCCAGGCAAACCTGTCAAAACCATAGCACAGTTCTACTGTGTTTGGCCGGCAATGTTGTTTGCAGTTGTTGTGCACCACTTCGTTACTATCACCCACTTTGGCCACCTACTGCAACTCTGCCTTACTCCACCTCTGTGTGCACTGGACTGCTGTTGCATTTTGGCCTTCCCATTTGCTATATTCAGAACTGTCTTATTTGCTGGGCTGTTTTTGCGCTGCACTCTCAGGCTTGTTTGCACAGCTTTATTTGCATGCTATATTCAACTGATTTAGCCCTAGGCTATTTCTTTGAATATAGCATGCAAATGGTTCTGGAATAGTTTGGCACACCACGCAGTGCTGCTTTTGCCTCGGGCTAAGTTTTGAATATCTGTCCTTAGATGTGCAAATGAAGCTAGCATACATAAATTTCAGTTTGCATGAAAACAACAGGTGACCAGTCAGATATTGGGTTAGATATTAGATAGATATAGCAATAGACAGATTTTGTAGTGCAGTTAGGCCCATGACATCAAGAACTGGTTTAATAAACTCTTGCCTCAAGGAGCCAAATCTACTGTATGACATTCAAATATAATATGACTAAGCCCTAAACAAGTACTTGAAGTACATGTACATTGCCTACTACATTCAAAAAGAGGTCTACACAGGAGACCAAAAGTATTGTCTCCTAACAGATTAAAGCTAAATCACCAGTAGTCTTTCCTGTATTAGACAGATGTTTTCACAGACGTGTAAATAAGATCCCATACCTTCAACAGTCTTTAAAGATTTTATAAATACTGAGTGAGGGAAATGATGATATTTTAGAAACGTCATCCTGGGCTGATATATCCTGTACTCTACAACCACTGAGTCTCTAAAGATCTTAGGTCACCTATTCAGAAAAGTGAACCATGAACCAGTGACACTTCAATTTAAATACTCCATTATACACAATTTTGATAGTCTGTTTTCCTCCATTTTAACTACTTTAACCCAGTAAATTAATCATTCTTTTCACTGTATGACACGTAATATGTAACATATTGCTAAGTACAATAGCCAAAGGAATGTCTCTTGGGAGGCGTAAGGTGCCTATGGTGCCCCTTAAGAAGTTATTTTGAACAACAATCAGCTATCAAGAGCTCTGTGTTTGTGAGCTGTTTGCCTGTTCGCTCATCCCTGCATTTTGCTTTTGTTTTAACATTTTGATTGTTTTGTTTTGATTTGTTTTATTAAGGTAAACTTGCATCTTTACACTGTGCCATTTATGTGACTATATCGAGCCACTTATGTGTTTGCCCATTTTTTGCCGTTTTTTCCAGCTGGTTCGTCACCTGGTGGACCTGCGACGATCCCAAGGGAGGGCTTATTCGGGAGCTCATGGTTAGATTTTGGTTTGTTTCTCGGATGCTCAGGAGTATTGTCACTGGGAGCTATTGAAATTTTTTTGGGCTTTCTACTGTTGCTGAGTGACCAAATTGTGTGTGCTGCAGTTTACTCCGGCCGTGAATCCATGGGAGGACTAGTGAAACTTCTGCTCAAGTGCCGTGAGTAAGAAAATACTGTGCCTGTGCCTGAAAATTGGATGCTAATTGGAGTAAGAAGAGCGGTGTGTCTGGGTGTTGTATGGAGGGGAGCCTCCTCCGTATGACCTGGGCTGTTTTGCTACCTGTTTTCCATGACTGAGTGGGAGTTGTCCCCTGGGTATTCAGGGTACCGGAGTCTTGGTAGAGCCTCTCCTAAATCCCTTATGGGGCTTTCCTGGTGGTTTGTCCGCTGGGAAGATTGCAACTGCAGGTCGTGGGAGGTAGGAGTGGTAGAGCCTGCAAGTTTCAGTACATTTGGGGTTGGGGTTCCTCACTGAGAAGCTAATTTACACACCCCAGCCCATAGCTGCATTATCAACATTATCAATGTTTTTGTAAAAGACTGCTGTTTGAATTAAGCTTTGGTTTCTCTTGGCCATTGAGGATCGCTTTTTGTGGTACAAATTTGACTAACCTGGACATGCTATTTTAAGACTGAACTTGGTCTGACTCTATCATTTAACTTGTTGCTCAGTGGTGGGCCTGTGGGTAAAAGAAGCTGACTGTCTACTGGTGGTTTCCTTTACTCAAAACCTGCATTGCTGTGACTAAAGTTTTTTGATTTTAGTTGTTTTATTTTTATTTGTTTTTTCTTTCTTTTTCTTTTAGTTTCCTCCCCACTGCATGAGAGGTAGTGGGGTGATCCATTCAGGACTCTTAAAATTGGAGTGGTGAGAGGACTCCAGTTTATTATATTTTCATTTCTCCCACTGCGGGAGAGGCAGAGGGGGTGACTTTTTCTGGACAATTAAAAC
This sequence comes from Neoceratodus forsteri, assembly GCA_016271365.2. NCBI lineage: Eukaryota > Metazoa > Chordata > Ceratodontiformes > Ceratodontidae > Neoceratodus > Neoceratodus forsteri. The sequence goes on along the minus strand of CM028131.1, from coordinate 307,840,843 downwards.
TGGAGTGGTGAGAGGACTCCGGTGTATCAGATTCTGCATTTTCTTAGTACTGTATAATTTTTTGTTTTGATATGGTGTTTATTTAATTGAGTTTAATATTGTTAATAAGTAGACATTTTGGGGAGGGTGGGTATCTTTTATACTATTATTTGTGTTTGTTTTATATTTCTTTTAAGGGCCGGGGAAAGTACGGGTTTATTGTTGATGGAAGATGTGTTGGTCTGTTGCTCTCCCAGTCAGGCACCACTCCCGCTCTGAACTCCAGGACCTCTGGCCCTTTTATTCTCCTCCTCTACCTGCAGTGGTTTATAACTGCTGTAGGGCTTTGGGTTTTGTTAGTAGAAAGCAGAGTTGGGTTAGGGGGCCTGGACTGTGGGGGGGGGGAGAAGCGGGGAGGCTGTATCAGGGTTGTACAGTCCAGGAGATGCCCTGGGGCAAAATGGTCTCTAGACTGTGGTCTTCCATGTCTGGTTACCATACCCAAGGGCTCCAGTATTTCTGGACAGATAACTTAGTCAGCCCTAGAACCCCATCTGACTCGTGTGGTGTTATGCAATGCCAGGTCTGTTAGGAACAAGACAACAATTATTGCTGACCTTGTTGGGACAGTAGACCTGACTTGCATCACCAAGACCTGGCTTGATGACAACACGGGCCCCATCCTGGAGGCAGCAGTCCCAGCTGGGTTCTCAGTGATACACTGCTCAAGATTGGACCGTGGGGGGTGGCTATCTGTTTTAGATTGGAATTGGGCCTTACTGGTGTACCAGTTGAGGGGGGGCCAGATCATTTGAGTTTACCGTAGTAGCAGGTGCGGGATGCAGGATCATTCTCATCTACTGTCCACCCGGCGGTGAGAAATTGTTCCTGCAGAAAGTAGCAGACTTCATCGTCAATGCAGCATTGGAGTCACCCAGGCTAATGGTCCTGGGTGACTTCAATGCCTGGGTCAATGATGAACTCTTACAGTCTGGTCAAGACTTCCTCCAACTTACGTATTCATTGGGGTTCACACAGGTAGTTGCCTCTGCTACTCATAACCAGGGTCCCTCACTTGATCTGGTCTTCTTCCTGGGGATCAGGTCCTTCAGCTTAGTGGTGGAACCAGTCATATGGTCAGATCACTACACAGTAAGATTCAATCTCCAGCACCCCCTCGTAGGTCTGCCCCTGTGGAGATGATCAGATACCGCCCATTGAGGGGTGTAACTCCAGAAGTTCTTCTGGCAGTATTAGACCAATTGGGAGTTTCAAGGGCAGGCGAGGATCCAGAGAGTCTAATTCTGGCCTATAATAAGGCTATTACTGAGGCTCTGGATTCTATTGCCCCTGTCCGTGTTTGCCCTCTCTCTCTTTCTCTCTCTCTCCACCCTCGATCCCCTTGGTTTTATGGGACTCTGAGGGAGCTGAGACATGTAGGACGAAGGTTAGAGCATTGCTGGTGGAAATCGACCCTTGAAGCCGACCACTTTAGATTAATAGATCATTATCAAAGCTATCAATCAGCAATCACATGTAAGAAGGCAGAGTTCCTGTCCGGTGAGATTGCTGTTGCTCACAATCGACAGGCCCAGCTCTTTCGAACCGTGGACAAGCTGTGCAACCCAACCTGTCTACAGATTCAAGGAGCATTTTCACAAGTTAAGTGTGATGAGTGCACTCAGTTTTTTGTGTATAAGGTGGCTGACATCAGAGCCGAAATCTGATCAGCACCCTCTATGGGGGTTGGTGGTGGTCAGTGTATGGTCACTTCCCCTCAGTCTTCTTGGATATTTTTTGACCAGCTGGAGATAGGGGACATCATGCAGATTGTCCAGAATTTGTAGCCAACATGCTGTAGTTTGGATCTGGGCCCTATAATTAGGGTGTATGGAGTCCATTGGCCTGGTCCTTGCAAAGATTGTTTGGTGCTCCTTAGATTTGGGAGAGTTCCCTACCTCCCTGAAGGAGGCAGTGGTGACACCGATTATTAAGAAAGCTTCTTTGGACCCAAACAGCTGAGCAAACTACAGATCCATCTCAAACCTTCCCTTTGTTGGGAAGGTGATTGAGAAAGTGGTTGTGCTGCAACTGGAGAACCATCTTACAATCCATGATGTCTTCAATCCTCTCCAGTCAGGCTTCCAGAAGAGACACAGTACTGAGACCACTCTGGTTCGGGTGCTCAATGATCTCCTGATGGTGAGGGACCAGAAGTGCTGTTCCATCCTGGTGCTTCTGGATCTCTCCTCAACATTTGACACTGTGGAACATGGGGTTCTGCTTGAGTGCCTGAGGGTTATCTGTGGCCTGGCTGGTTCAGTTCTCAGATGGTTCCATTCTTTCCTAGCCAGCAGGTCTCAGAGGGTGGTAACTGGGATTTTTTCATCTGAGCCATTATCTCTGCCGTGCAGGGTCCCTCAGTGCTGTCCCCCATGTTGTTCGCAGTGTACCTGCTGCCCCTCTGAGACATTGTAGATGATATAGGCTGAGGTTTTACTGCTATGGTGATGATACACAGCTCTGTCTGTCTTTTGCACCTGACCAGGATAGTGCGGTCTCAATGTTTAACAGCTGTCTGGTGGAGATCCATGACTGGATGAGGTCCAGCTGGTTGAAATTTAATTCTGGGAAGAATGAGGTGTTGGTTGTGGATTCAGGGTGCCGGATAGAGAGGCCGTTGGTGGGTTTACCCTCTGGGCTTTGTCTCGATGGTGTACAACTGCCTGTCTCTGAATGGGTGCATAATCTGGGGGTGGTTCTTGATGATGGGCTGACATAACCTGCGCAGGTGTCGGCAGTCATCAAGTCCTCCTTCTACCATCTTAGGAACATCACCATAATTAAGCACCTTGTTCCATCCAGTGATTTGCCCACATTGATCCATGCATTTGTGACCTCCTGCCTTGACTACTGCAACTCCTTTTACCTGGGGCTTCCAGGGGCTGATATCCACTGCTTGTAGCTGGTGAAGAATGCTGCGGCATGATTACTGACTGGGACTTCACGCTCCAGTCATATTTCCCCCATGCTGCACGACCTGCACTGGCTGACTATACAGTGGTGGACCACCTTCAAGGTCGGGCTTCTGACCCATAAAGCCCTGCATGGACTGGGACTGAGCTACCTGAAAGAGCTCTTTGTTATATAGGGAAAGAGTGGAAGGTAGTCCTGCTAAATGCCAGGAGCTTGAGCAATAAAATGCCTGAGCTCCAGACGATGCTAACTGAGTGAAAGGTGGATGTGGCAGCGGTCACTGAGACCTGGGCCACCGCAGGGCATGACTGGGACCTGAACCTGGAGGGTTACACCATGTTCAGGAAGGATAGGGGGGAGGGAAGGGGAGGAGGGGTACCAATAATAGTCAAAAACTGCATTGCCATAGGAGGAGTGGAGGAGGCGGAGGGAACTGTGGAGGGGATTTGGGTTACCTTGATAACAAAGGGGGGCAAGAGAGTTAAAATAGGAGTGGTGTATAGACCCCCTGCACTGGCAGTGGAGATGGAGGAGAGTCTGGTGGCAGATGTTGGGAGACACTGCAGATTGGGAAGGTGAAGAGTGGTGGTGTTGGGGGACTTAAACATGCCAGGAACAGACTGGGAGACTATGACATCCTCTGTGGCCAGGGAACAGAGGTTGTTGGATGTCTTTCAGGACGCGTTCCTAACTCAGCAGGTGGGGGAGCCAACCAGGGAGGAGTAGATACTGGATGTGGTCCTGGCAGATAGTGACCAGATTGGGGGCCTGGAGGTAAGGAACCCGTTGGCAGGGAGCGACCATGCCACTGTCTGGTTCTGTCTGAACCTAGGAGGGGTAGAAGGTTGCACAAAGATAGAGGTAACTGACTTCAGGTGGGCGGATTTCAAGGAAATGGGAAGGATCCATACAGAGCACTTGGATGGGATTGGGTCAGACATGGACGCTGACCTTAGGTGGGAAATCATCATGAGATCATGAGGGGGGTGCAGTATGCTACCAGCACCTGCGCAAGAGTAAGACAAAAATGTGGTAGGGCCCGAAAACCCTGCTGGTGGACTAGGGAGGTTCAGGAGGTGGTGAGGGGAAAGAAGGCAGCCTATAGGCAATTCAAGTGCTCAAGGACTGAAAGGGACTGAGGCGAGTATGAGCTGATGACCAGAAGGGCCACTAGGGTGGTGAGGGTGGCTAAGGTAAGGAAGGAGCAGAACCTGGCCAGGGAACTTAGGAGAAGGAACAAGGGGTTCTTTAGATACATTGGAGAAAAATGAAGGGTGAAGGGGCAGATTACATAGAAACATAGAACCGTAGACTTTGACGGCAGATAAGGACCGCTTGGCCCACCTAGTCTGCCCATTTCCCTACCAAGAGGATAAGCTGCAGATCCTATTTAACCAACAGCCTATTTCTTCCTACCCTTCCCCCACAAAAATTACCTTACTTCTGTCCCATGCATTCTTGAATTCTCCTACAGTTTTACATCCCACAACCTCCTCAGGAAGGCTGTTCCATGCATCCACCACCCTCTTTGTGAAAAAATACTTCCTCACATTGCCCCAGAGCCGTCCCCCCTCTAGCTTCAAATTGTGTCCCCTTGTTCTTGCACATCTCTTTTTCTGAAAGATGCTACCCTCTTGGACTTTGTTGATTCCACTGAGGTACTTAAACATTTCTATCATGTCCCCCCTCTCCCTCCTTTCCACAAGGGTATACATATTAAGCTCCTTTAGTCTCTCCTCATATGGCTTCTCTTGCAAACCCTGCACCATTTTAGTTGCCCTCCTCTGAACTGCCTCTATCCTGTCTATGTCCTTGCGGAGATGGGGTCTCCAGAACTGGATGCAGTACTCCAGATGGGGTCTCACCAACTGTCTGTACAGGGGGATAACAACTCCTGTTTTCTGCTGGTGATGCCTCTCCCTATACATCCCAGTATCCTCCCAGCCCTCCCTACCCCCTTCTCACATTGCTTGCCAACCTTAAGGTCATCTGATATGATTACCCCCAGGTCCCTTTCTATTTTTGTTGTTGTACTACCTCCACCCCTCCCACTGTGTAGTCTTCAACTGGGTTTTTGTTTCCCAGGTGCATTATTTTGCACTTCTTTGCATTGAATCCAAACTGCCATACTTCTGACCATTCCCCCAACCTTACCAAGTCTATTCTCATCCTTTCCACACCTCCTTGTATATCAACCCTGTTACAGATCTTTGTGTCATCTGCAAAGAGGCATACTTTTCCTTCCAGTCCCTCTGCAATGTCACTTATAAAGACATTAAATAGGACTGAACCCAGTACTGAACCCTGCGGTACCCCACTAGTAACCCCTCTTTCTTCAGAGTGGACTCCATTTACAATTACTTTCTGTGTCCTTTTATACAGCCAATGTTTTACCCAGGCTACCACCCTGGGACCCGCTCCCAGGCTTGTTAATTTGACTATTAATCTTTTGTGTGGGATTGTGTCAAATGCCTTGCTAAAGTCTAGGCAGACTATGTCCACAGCCCCTCCCTGGTCTACTACTTTGGTCACCCAGTCAAAGAAATCAATTAGATTCATCTGACATGACCTTCCCACTGTGAACCCATGCTGCCTTGGGTCCTGTGCCCCACTGGCCTCTAGGTACTCAACAATTCTTTCCTTCAGAAGTGATTCCATCACTTTCCCTACCACAGAGGTCAAACTGACAGGTCTGTAGTTTCCTGCCTCTGTCTTGGTCCCACTTTTGTGAAGGGGAATCACATCTGCCTTCCTCCAGTCCTCAGGTACCACACCATCCTCCCATGATTTGTTAAAAATGGTAGTCAATGGTGTCACTAGTTCTCTGTTTAATTCTTTTAGAATTCTGGGATGAATTCCATCTGGCCCCATTGCTTTGTCCACTTTCAGTTTTAGGAGTTCTTTCAGAACCCTTTCTTCTGTGAAAAGACTGGGATCAACCCCTCTATCCAGAGTGCTTCTGTTAATTGGATTAAGCACCTCCCCCACTTCCTTGTTTGTGAATACTGAACAGAAGTATTCATTCAGTATCCCTGCCACCGGGTAGGGCATAGAGAATGGCCCTGCTTTTGGATGTAGCTGCAGCAAAGGTGCTCCAGTTAACATCTGGCATATTAAAGTCTCCCATCAACATTATCTCCCTTTCTCTGCCATCCTAAGTATGCCTTCTATCATATCCTTTTCCATTCCCTCCCCCTGACATGGGGGTCTGTATACCACCCCTGTGCGGATTGTGGTGCCATTTCCAGTCTCTAAGGTGACCCACAGTGCCTCCTCTCCTCCCTGTTTACTCTTTTGTTCAGTTGCTTTTATCCCATCCCTTACATAGAGAGCTACTCCACCCCCTCTTCTCCCCTCCCTGTCTCTCCTGCAGGTTGTGTACCCTGGTATGTTAACATCCCAGTCATGGTTCTCTGTGTACCATGTTTCTGTGACTGCTATGATATCCAGGCATCCCACTTCCATCCAGGTCACCAGTTCAGGGAGCTTGTTGCCCAGACTACGGGCATTGGTACTCATTACCCTCCATTTCTTGATGGCCTTACCCCTTTTTGCCCCATTCCTGTCTTTATTGCATTTGTCACTTTCTCCCTTTACCCCTGCGCTTCTCCCTATCGACATCTCTATGTTGGTGTCTACCTCACTTAGTACCCTGATTTTGGGGGGGGCTAGGATTTACTTGCTCCTTTCCAGTGCCTCCCCCTTTGGCTAGTTTAAATGCTTGCCAATGAAGCATTTAAACCTATCACCTAGGATCCTGGTTCCCCTCCTGGACAGATGCAGACCATCGCGCCAGTATAGGCTTGCATCCCTCCAGATGGACTCCCAGTCCCCAAAGAAGCCAAATCCCTGAGCTCTGCACCAGTTTTTCAACCATTGATTGAATCCCATGGTGTGGAGCACCCTAGCCTCACCCATGCCATAGACAGGCAGCACCTCCGAGAAGGTTACCGTGCGTGCTATTTGTCTAAGGCCCCTCCCCATCTCCACAAACACTTCTTGCACAGCTCTGATCCCTTTCTTAGCCAGGTCATTTGTCCCTAGGTGGACAATGACATCCAGCTCCTTCCCCTGTGCAGTTGCCCCTGTGATCCTGAGGATTTGCTCCCTGTCCCAGGATTAAAACAGGGGAAGGATGGGCACAAGACCCAGGGGAGCAGGCTGAGGTACTAAATGAGTACTTTGCCTCTGTTTTCACCAAGGAAAATGGGGGGCTGCATCATACATGGGAGGAGACAGTGAAACTGAGGGGGGGGACCGTTACCGATCAGCAGGTCTGTTGGGGCATCACTGGCAGGTGGGGAGAAGGCAAAGCAGGGGAACGAGGTAGCAGTGGTGGAAATCACGGCAGAGAGAGTGAGGGAAGCCCTCAGGTCTCTTAAGATGGAGAAAGCACCAGGGCCAGATAAATTACATCTCAGAGTGCTGAAGGAACTGGCGGATGTCCTGGCAAAACCCCTGGCGGAGCTCTTCAGCATCTCTCTGAGGGCAGGGTGGGTGCCCCAGGACTGGAAGGTGGTGCATATAGTGCCTATCCACAAGGGGGGGATCAAGGGAGGTGGCAGGGAACTATAGGCCCATCAGCCTGACATCGGTGGTAGGCAAGGTGATGGAGGTCATTGTCAAGAAGAGACTGGGGGGGACCTGGAAATGTTGGGGTGCCTGGATGATAGACAGTATGGATACATCCTGGGGGAATCATATCAGACAAACCTTGTGGAGTTCTATGACTGGGTGATGAATGCCTTGGACCTGGGTAGACCAGTGGACGTCCTCTTTCCTGACTTCAGCAAGGCATTTGACTCTGTTCCTCGTGGGGGCCTGTTGGATAATCTGGGAGAAATGTGGATGGGGAACCAGATGATCAGATGGATAGGAAATTGGCTCCAGAACTGGACCCAGAGGGTCGTGGTTGGTGAGATAGTCTCATCCCCAAGGAGGGTCATTACTGGAATCCCTCAGGGATCGGTCCTTGGGCCCCTCCTGTTCATCGCCTACGTCTCTGACATAAGGAAGGGTATCAGGAGTGAGATGAGTCTCTTTTCGGATGACTCAAATCTGGGGGCGGTGGTGGATGGGAGGAATGGGAGGGTGGCCCTACAGGGGGACCTGGAGGCTCTGGAAAGGTGGTCTAGAAAGCAGAAGTTGAGGTTCAATGCAGGGAAATGCATGGTACTGCACCTGGAAGCCAGAAATCCCGGGCCAAGAGTACACCCTTGGGGGGGAAATGCTAAAAGTCTCGATGGCTGAGAGGGACCTGGGGGTGGTGGTGGATGTCAAGAAGAACAACTTGGAAACTTGTAGGAGGGCAGTGGTAAAGGCCAACAGGATGCTTGGATGCATCGCTAGGGGGATAACCTCCAGAAGGAGGGAAGTGATACTCCCACTGTATAACTGCTTAGTGAGGCTGCACCTCGAGTACTGCATGCAGTTTTGGAGGCCACATTTAAAGACGAACATTGAACTCCTGGATCGGGTCCATAGGAGGGCAAGCAAAATGATTTGGGACTTGGGGGATAGGACCTATGGGGAGAGGCTCGAAGAGCTAAACATGTACACATTGGAAGAGAGAAGGGACCGGGGGACATGATAGAGGTCTTCAGGTACATGAAGGGGGTAAATAGGGGAGGAGCAGTCAGGGTGCTCCGAAGGAAGGAGGTGGGGACAACTATAGGGCATGGGTGGAAGCTGGAGGGGGGAGATTCAGGGGAGAAAGGAGGAGGTGCTACTTCACTGAGAGGGTGGAGGAGCCATGGAATGCGCTGCCCAGGGGGCTGGTGGAGGCAGAAACGGTGGAGGGGTTCAAGAGGGGGTGGGACAGGTCTACAATATTTAACTGTCTAAAATGAGGCAGAGTGAGCTAGCAGCTCAAGTACTGAATTCTGAATGAGGAGATCGTAGGTTCTAGTCACACAACAGCCTTAGGCTAATAGTGTGACCTTGAGCAAATCCCCCCATCCTCCAGTCACCCATTTCAGAGGAAGGAAGAAAGAAAGAAAGAAAGAAAGAAAGGAGACGGATGCATAGATCACTAGGCACATGCCAAAATATTGATCTCTCCATATGCTGTATACAGTATGTAACACCTTTTCAAAATCAATTTGTTCTCCTATTTTTTTTTTCTGTGGGACATCTTGCTTTAACAGATGTGTCAGCTGAATCATTTTTTGCTGGTAGAGCTGGAATTAGAATGGGTGTCTCAGCTCTTTTAAATAAACATGTGGCAGTCTTTATTAATCCCTCATCCTAAAAAAACTCTCAGGCTACAGGGACACCAGATACCTGACAAATGCAGACATGTTAACTCTCCATTATTAAAGGGGATCGACAGGGCTCAATTATTTTGGGATAAAAACACTTGCAGAAAAAGTAAAAATATTAAAAAGTGTACTGTAATGCATGCCAATAAAACCTATTGAATACACACTTCTCAGACTCCTTGTGGCTATAGCTGCCTGTGGGCTATATTTAAGCAGCCGTGCTTTACATGTCTTCAGCCTGCCGCATGTCATTATGATTATTATTACATTTTAGGACCTCTTCATCCATGGTGTGAAGTGTCAAAACACCAGTGCTGACATCCTTTAACTTCTGCTTTGAGATCTGTTTTATAAAGTTCTGAAATTGCAGAAGTACTTTATTCAAGAAATGTAGATGTCTAGTTTACAAACTTGGGAATACAGACTCAAGTCTGGCAAAAAAGTACAAAATGGAGACCATTTGCATACAGTTATTACATGATGTAGGTGCCTTGGACTCCGTAAACACAAAAAGGAATCCAAATCAAATGATGCAATACACATAGGCACACACAGTGTGCATTAAAAAGTATACAGCAACTGTTGGTAAAATAGCAAAAACGAATCTCCTAACAAATCATCAATATATCTATTTTTCTTTTCACTTCATTTCATCTGTGAATTGTGACGGTTAAAGTTTTTGGAAATCTCTGCTCTCTTGGCACTCCTTCATTAGACCAAACATATGTTTATGTATTTTGTTTATACCGGGTAAGATACACTATGCATATGTATGTCTGTTTTCAGGCACAACCTGGGGGATAATATGAAACTTAAATCATCATCACAATAACCACAAAACATAATTTGGAAACATGGCATCTGCAGGGACTCATGCATACAATAGCATCATAACAGTGAGAAATAATAGTGCAAAATAAAAACAGCAGCAGGTGCAATCATAACTTACAATGCAGAGTGAGAACTGGAAACAGAAATAATAGGGGGAATAAAACAGGTGTCATTTGCACCCTGGATGAAATAATATCTTACTATAGTACTGTGCTGTTAACCTTCAAAAACATATGCCAGAACTCTTCTGGCATATTCACAGTATTATAAATCTGGTATATAAACAGTCCAAACATAATCTAAAGAAAAAAACCTTTAAAAAATGTGTATGGCAGCCATATTTATTGACTTGGCTCATTTATTTTAAAAAATGACAGTAAAATTCATACAAAATCTGAAAGGATAACAAATGCACTTATCATGAATTTGAGGCTTTCTAAAAATCATTATTGTTTTAAAAACTGCATAATGAAGTTTGTTTCTGACTAACAAACAGTGCTACTTAAATTAGTAACTCATCTGCTCCCACCCTGTTAGAAATTATAGATCACTTGTACTCCAGGTACATGCAAATCATAAATGAATGAACAATCAAATATATAAGTAAGCAAACAAATAAATACATAAATAAAACAAATGAGTTTTTATTACCCTTATGCTGAGAGTTGTGGAAGCTGTGGGCCGTTCAATGGCCCTACTCCTTCTGGGGATACCTATCCCTATGCATCACAGCATCCTGTTAGCCCTACCCACTGCTCTGTTACACTGCTCTGCCACTCTGAGGTCATCAGATAAGATAACCCCAAGGTTGATTTCCTGCTTAGTGACTGACAGTACACCCCCATCTCAGTTCTTGGGTCCTATGTATGCTCTAGGTGCATAATTTTGCACTTTTTGGCATTAAGCCCCAATTGCCATGCTCTCGACCACTCCTTGAGTTTCCCAAGATCCCTGCCATTTTTTCCACCTTTTCCTTATTATCCACCCTACTACAGATTTTGGCATCATCTGCGAAAAAAGGAATATCTTACCTTCCGGTTAATCTGCAATGTCACTTGTGAAGACATTGAAGAGGACCAGTCCCAGTACTGAGCTCTGCTGCACCCCACTGATCACTCTCCCATTATTAGAGTGAATGCCATTAACCACCCTCTGTTGCCTATTCATTATTAGTTTCTTGCATCCACCAGGTGGGTCTGTGTGGTGGCTGCTTGTCTGTGTCTGTAGCTTAGTTTTCGTGGATTTACATGGTTTTCTGCTTGGAGTAACTACACCATTCTTACTCATTACATCTGTGAAAGTCTCCTGAACTGGATTTCTGCAAAACATCATCACCAGGTATCTGCATTTTCATTTAAAAATCAACTTTTTGGAAGCTATCCCAAGCAAAACATAAGCAACTAAGTCTGACAAACTCAGTGACTCTAGGTCCTGCTTGAATCCACATTTTCGTCTGACCTGCTCCATGATCTGTATGTGGGCTTTTCAACAACCTCTTTGAATGACAAAGAAGCATGCAGACAAAAGGATTTCACATTCTGCATATGCGCAGGCACAGTTCATCACCTTCAGTAATTCTAACACATTCTGTGACTCTGTACCTCAGCTGTTGATAATTTCTTTTGGCTTATGACTTAACCACCAGGTATCTACAAGATGCTGAAATCCTTTCTCCTACAAATTCTCTTTATGCTGCTCCTGCTCTCAAGAAATGTTCACCACAACCCAGGACCACCAGGGCAGCCAGCAGTGGCACCAAGCAGAAGGACAGGGACACTCACTATAGCATCCATCAATGCCTGCAGCATCCTCAACAAACTTGATTCCCTCCAAACATGGATCCTACAGCACAACCCTGATGTCCTCTCAGTTGTGGAAACATGGCTAAACCCTGAAATCCCTGATACCTCAGTCTCTATCCCGGGCTACTGCATTTTCAGGCAAGACAGGATAGCTAAACGGTGCATGGGCTGCGCCATCTATCTTAAGGATACCCTTATGGGTCACATCATCCCATCCCCTAGCCTGAGCAACTCCTCTCAGGTCCTCACAATCAAAATCCTCCTTGGTGCACATAACATGGAACTCACTGTCATCTCAGTTTACCTACCCTCAAGAGACCAGGCGGCTGGTTTCCATAGCATCATGGAATATCTAAGGGTCCAGCAACATAATTCTGAAACCATAATCATGGGTGATTTTAACATTAACTGGCTATCCACTGAGGCCGCTACCTATAAGGATGCAGCCGCGGCACATCACCTCACTCAACTGGTCAATGCCCCCACTAGGTGTAACTATAGGACAGGCTCCCTTACGCTTTTAGACTGGATTCTATCTAACCACCCTGAGCGCATCTCCAATGTTTCTGTACTCCCAGATAAAATAAGTGACCACTCGCCTGTCATCTGCTCCTGGTCAAACAAATACCACAAGCCCCCTCCCAAGCTTATCTATGCCAGGGTTATCAAACAAGGGCACCTCCAGCTGTTAAAATCCCATCTAACCAGGCTGAACTGGGCAGTGCTTGACTCCCTCAGTGACACCAGCAAAGCTCTGGACCTATTTATCAAACGTTTCAATGAAGCCAGTGACATCTATGCACCAGTGAAAAAGATGATGGTCAAAGGACAGACCAACCCCTGGGTTACTACTGACCTTTTAACTCTACTCAAGCACAGAGACCACCTCTGGCATTGTGCTTGGGTAACTCCAACGCAAGTAAACGTACAATTATACAAAGCAGCCAGAAATGATTACACTCGAAAAATACGGAATGCTAAATACAGCTATTACAAAGAGGCTCTGACCAACTCTTGGGGTGAGGGAAAAAAAAATTCTGGAACAACATGAAAGAACTCACAGGCAAGGATCCTAAAGCACCACCCACTATGCTCAACCTTCATGGCACTCCTACACTCGACCTAGGTACCATCACCAGCACTTTTAATAATGCATTTACAAACCTGGACAGTGTCATTCCACCAATTATTTTTGACAACTTCCCCTCCAGCTCCTCCCAAGTTACCCCCCAACTAGACCGTACAACCCCAAAGTTTTTTTTAAGGAGGTCCCACCACAAGTAGCTAGAAAATACATTCAAAAGGCCATCGGCAAATAAGGGTACAGTGGTGACTTTCTTGACCCGAAACTGCTGGCACAAGTCCTCGATGAAATCTTAGAACCACTTACAAAGATCTTTAATCTCTCGCTTAGATTGGGCCATTTCCCCTCTCTCTGGAAGAAAGCCACTGTCACACCGGTTCACAAAAGCAGAGATAGGATGCTCCACACAATTACAGACCTATCTCACTCCTCCCCCTACTATCTAAAGCGCTGGAGCGAATAGTGTTGGACCAACTAGTTGAATTCCTGGATAAGTACAATGTACAGTGCCCAGAGCAGCATGGCTTCAGAAAAGGGCACAGCACCACCACTGAATTACTGGAATTTGCAACCTTCATCCATGCCACGCTTGACAAAGGGAATTGTGGAGGGGCAGTATTTATAGACCTTACCAAAGCATTCGACACAGTTAACCACCCCCTACTGCTCAAGCAACTGTCCTCCATTGGGATCTCCAGCGATGCCCTTCCATGGTTCACCAGCTACCTTGATAATTGGATCCAACGTTTAAGGATTGCAGGGATCTCTTCGGATGAGAAAAAAGTCTGCTCCAGAGTCCCCCAGGGGTCTATTCTGGGCCCTCTACTCTTCTCCCTCTTCATCAACAATCTCCCAAGTGCCTGCCACCAAAAAATATTACTATACGCAGATGATGCAGTCCTGTTCTCTAGCCACCATGACATTGCAGCCCTTGAATCCCAGCTGTAGCTCGACTTCAAGCATATCGAAGACTGGTTCAGTTCTCATAAACTTGTCCTGAACCATAGCAAGACTAAAGCCATGTCCTGTAACCAACGGAGCAGGCACAAGTCTCTGTCCCTCAACATTAAGAACCACACTGGGAACCCACTCGAACATGTCAAGGAGTTCAAGTACCTTGGTATTACCCTGGATAGTACCCTTTCCTACACTCGGCATATTGACACTGTTGCCAAGACCCCCAATATACGGATTGGACTACTACACAAACACAAGCACTGTATGCCTGCGGATGCCCTTAAACTAGCCATCTACAATTCTGTCACCTCTATCATTGACTACAGCCTTGCCATCTATGGCTCTGCCTCAACAAGTGCCCTCTGCAGGATCTCAGTTTCTCTCAACAAAGCCTGCAGACTACTAATGGGTGCGGCCCAACAAACTCACACCTGTGACCTCTATGCACAGGCCAGCTGGCTACCCCTACTCAGCAGAATACAATACCAGACCTGCTTACTTACCAAAAAGATTCTCCTCAGTCACATGGCACCTGGTGTTAGCTCACTCCTTACTACCTACAGTGGCACTCAACAAACACGTGGTGCCCAATCTCTAACCTTTCAGGTTCCTAGATGTCGTACCTCCATGGGTCAGCAGTCCTTTATCTATAGAGCCGCTCAATGGTTCAATTCCCTCAATAAAGAAGCACTTTCCTCTACTACACTTGGACCCTTCAAAAGGAATCTCAAACTTTACCTCACCTCTACCACTCAATGTGACTGCTTCTCTGAACAGAGATCTCTAAACACCTCCCAGCTCACTCATGTGTCACAGCCCGCCTTTCCCAGTCTCATTCCTCTGGCACCGGCCTTCCTTGTGACTCCTTTCCTGCTTCACATCTCCACTGGTACAAGACATTTTCCACCACCATCGGACAGTAGCCCATTAGCCTGCCAACTTTCTCTCCCGGTCGCATGCCTGCAAAACTAACTGGCCATGGTGCCCTCTGTCTCTTATTGTTATTGCAGCCAGCTGCCTACTCAAGCTGCTCATTATATGAATATTATCTCAAAGTATGTTATAACTGAGTATCTTTATTTTTTCTTTTAGTTGTTTTGGTTGTTTATTGTGCATTCATTTACTACCTCTGTATGTATGTTGACCCTCATCCTTTGACGTGGAACCTTTGTAAATGAGTAGTTTCTGCTCAAAGGTATTTGTAATCCGAGAATTCAATAAATAAAAAAAAAAATAACATGATTCACCATTTTAAATCCCACCTCTAGACTACTCAGTCTGTTAATCAGTCTCCTGTGCAGCACAGTGTGAAAGGCTTTGCTAAAGTTCTGATACTGCAGATGTCTTGCGATCACTGTAGGGGAAAGTGAGTTCACCAGATACAGAATGCACTTTTAAATAGTGGAGGTGAATGACAATCATTGTGTGTTCACTGCACTATTTTTTCCATCGGTATCAGCACAGCACTATCTGCCATGCTCAAGATGGCCGCGTGTTTTTTCTGCACACGTGCGACAACTCATACATGTGCAGTGAACTCCAACATTATGGTGCCACAGTCCGCTGTATTCAAGATAGCCAGTGGAGCCCTGTGCTCTTGTGTGACTAGTTGCACATGTGCAAAGAACTCCAGTGGCCATATTGGACATGGGGTACTGTGCCAACAGAGTGCACTGCATGTGCACGAGTCATCACGCATGCACAAAAAACACAGTGCCGCCATCTTGAACAAGGCAGACAGTGCCCTTCTTTATCGAACTGACCCTCACTTGCAGCTGTATTGGCTCTTGTTAGAATTTATTTCTTCTTCTTATCACTATCACTTTTTAAGGAAACTGGATAACTCGAGACCATCATTTAAACCTGACATATTCAAAGAGCCTAATGTATAAATCCAAACTGCCTCCCTTGTATTCAACAGCAAGTCAGCATCCCCACCCTGAGGGCCAAAGGTTATATTTTCAATCACACAAAAGGAGAATTTATGTGACCCCCTGTGTCACCACAATTTTGTAAGTGTCAAAACAGAGAGTTGTGTAGGTAATGATTGCAGACAGAGCTGAAATGTTCCCCCACATGGATTTTAAAATGCCTCTTGGTTTCTTCCCACATAAAAAAAACCTTACAAGTACAGGTGGCCAGATACACAACACCAGTCGTGCTACAATTCATGAACTGATTAATTACATCTTAGAAAATGGCAATGGAAAAGCTAGCATCCTGATTGGCTAGCTGCATTCCATTGCCGGGTTAGAATTTTTCAATAGAGCCCTGTCAGTAAGAAGTACCAGGAGCTCCATCTCAAACTGGTATCCATGTGCCAGTTTGAATTCCATTATTTATTTATTTATTTAGCTTTTGTTGATCTAGTAGGTAGTCACCATGTTTTCCCTACTCTGTAACTGAAACTTGCTACTAACAGGCCCCCAGTGACTGAGGACACAAAAAGGACCAGTCTTATATGTATAGAAAGTTTAAACTCCAACAAAAAATAGTAATGTTGTTTTCTTTTTAACAAAACTGCAGCCGAGTGTCTGATGACACCACATTCAACCTCTGCAGGCCCACCCGCTCTCATAAACCTCGCTACCTAACATTACGACTCAACATCTGGAACACTGTACACATAAGTCCCGCTCCTCTCTTTGCTCACCGTGCTGCTCCCCCAAACTCCTAGCACAAAACTAAAAAAAAAGAAATACCTGAACAAATCCAGTCACTTGCAGGCAAAATGACTCAACTGCATCCACTCCTCGCTCCCCAATTGTTGCTTTGTTGCCTTCAAAAAAACAAAACAAAAAAATGGAACATACTACGGCCATTCTGTGCCACGGAGTCAGCAGCCTTCCTCATGATTATCTCATTGGACTACAACTCCCAGAAAACCATGGGGCAGTCATGTACCTCAGCAACACAGAGTGTACTAAACAGTGGCACCCTCTACTGGCAAGAATACCATAGTGCAGGGACTACTTAGCAAGAAAAATTTATTTTTTATTTATCATACAAGTTTTTCAACTTTTTTTTATTATTTAAAATGTTACAGATGCACCATTTTCTAAGTGCAGTAATACCCTCCAGGGTGGGCAGCATTGGGAAATACAGGATCTTCCAGAGGCTATAAGGTCCTCCGCTTGCTGCGTCAGGCCTCATTATGCCCCTGGGTGGTCCGGTATTTACCAATAATGTCCACCCTGTCGAGTATTATTGCTTACTTAGATTTGATAATGTGAGTGCAGTAAATGCATCTACCACAAGTGTAGCATCCTCTTATTGTGGCAGGCAATCATTGATAATAGCAGTTATTGTAGTTTCATATGTTTTATTTATTGTTATTTGGTTGTTTCCACATTTTATTATTTTGCACATTTAATAATATTTATTGGAATGTTGTGTAGTATTTTTTTGTTTTCAATGTTTTCATCTATTGATGGGCATTTTACTTTATATGAAACTTTAAAAAGGTGGGTGGGGATGACTGGTTCTGGACAGTCCCTGATGATGTGTTAGCCAAACCAGTCGGAGATCTGGTGTGTGGGGTCCTGCCGGTATTCTCTCATAGGAGGGTCACACTGTTTTTATGGCATTCTACCAATACATTTTGAACCTATTCATGCTGTTCTGGTGTTGGATGTATCATCTAGGGTTGACAGATGGTGCTGGAATTGCTTGGTCTATTGGACCCTCTCCCTGATCTACGATTTGGCTCCTAAACATATATATTAGTACACCTATTCCCTGGAGGCCTAGTGGAATTCACTCCCTGATCTCTGATTCTGCTCATAAAATATATATTAAGAAGCCCCTTCCCTGGTGGTCTAGTGGGCTGACCAGCAGGGTAGTGCCCACCACCCTGCTCCCCACCCAAAGCAGGGCTAGTATAGACACAGCCCCTCCTCTCTCCAGGTTGGCCACCAACTGAACTCAGACTGAACACATATTATAGTGTACACTCCTGGCTGATTGACAGCTGTCAGTCCAAGAGTGCGCACGCTTGTTGTGCACGCGGCTCAGTAAAGTTCAGTCAGTGGCTGACTGTGGAGGTGAAAGGAGGGCTGTGCTGGTCACTGTCTCTGCATCAGAATGGGGGGAGCGGAGTGGTGGGCACAACCTGCTGGGGTGGGGGTCCACTAAATTGCCAGAGAAGACACATATTAATATATATATATGTGTATGAGCAGAATCAGGGAGGGGGTCAACTAGACCACCAAGGAAGGGGCTTATTAATATATATATATTTATGAGCAGAATTGGGGATCTGGGAAGGGGGGTCCACTAGATTGCCAGGGACAGGGCTTTATTTAATTTACCAGGGGATTGGGGATGGATGGACCACTAGTCCTTGCCACATGGAGCCTTCGGAAAACCCCTCCCATGTGCCATGTGTTTGTCGCATGGGAGAGGTTGCTACAAATGTGGGAACTTAGGTGCCAGGACCCTTCCTTTACCAGAAACTAGTGCAGGGTCCCTGGCGCACCAGGCTTCGATACAAGCTTGCGTCCATCTAAGCCCTGTTTGAGAATTGAGCCCCAGGACTTTCGCCATTGTGTGGTTGGGTTCTGCAGATGTTCTTATGTTGAACCACACTGTATGATGATCATTTATCCCCAGATGGCTTCCCACCTTGATGGCTGCAATACTGTCCCTGTTAATAACATCAGGTCCAGTATTGCCCCATCACGAGTGGGTTCACTTACTAGTTGTCTGAGGAACACTCCCTTCAGGGAGTCCAGGAAGTTCCTGCTTCTAGCTGAAGCTGCAGCTGGGAGGCTGAACTCTACATCTGGCAGACTGAAGTTCCCCACCAGCAGTACCTCCCTCTTTTCAGCCATTTTGCCGAATGCTTCTAACATTTCCTTTGTCTAAGTCCTGCCCCTGTGCCGGAAGCCTGTAGATCACACCTATCTGTATAGTGGCTCAATTTCCCTACTCGAGGGCGGCCCACAGCACCTCTGCCTCTGCCAAATGTCTTGTATTTCTGCTGTCTTTATGCTTTCCTTCACATAATGCAACAATCTCCCTCCTTTCCTTCCTACCCTGTCCCTTCTGAACATTATGTAGGCTTGTATGATCATATTCCAGTCATGTTTGACAATGCACCATGCCTGAGTAAGGACCACAATACCCAAGTCGGCCTCCACCAAGATGGCCTCTAGGTCTGGGATCTTATTTCCCAGACTTCCAGTATTAGCACACGTGGCCTTCCAGATTTGTTAGCCCTTTGCTTGTCATTTCCCACTTTTTCCTTTTGTTCTTCCTACCTCAATCTTCTATTTTGACTGCTTCTTTTCCCCACTTCCTCATTTGCTAACCCCCTACTTCCTTGAATAACATGCACCACAGAGGGACTCTTACCCATCGGGATTTTCTTATACTCTATTTCAGCCTGTGTAGGGGCAGTTTCTATAGCTCCTTTTTCTTCCAGCACCCCACTCAGCTATTTTAAATGTTCATTGAAGTAACATGTAAACCATCCACTGAGTACTGTGGTTCCCCTTCTGGATGGATGCAGGCTATCACATCTGTAGAGGCTCTTATACTCTCAGGTGGGCCTCCATTCCCCACTGTAGCTATTCCTCTCCTTTCTGCACCATTCCTTCAACCATGAGTTCAATGGCCTACTCAGTCAGTATGATGTTATGCTTGTGCAACTGTGTTACTTGGTTTGGGCCATTCGCACTCTCTGTTCCAGAGGAATTATCACCCTGTAGGGGTACCAAAGGCAAGGAACCCCCAAAGAGAGTTCCACCCCTAGGTACTGTGGGACAATTTCCTTGGCTAAAGGCATGGAGGAGAGAAAAAAAACCTTTGAGGAGGAAATCTCTAGGGATCCAAGGCCTAGGTCGCCTTCCCTCCAGGATTGGGATGTTTGTTAGTGACGGCTCTACTGCTGCAATTTAGAAACCCAATTAAAGGGGTGGAAATATTCCAATTTGGAGGAAAGCTCTCACTCAATCCCTACAACAGGAATGCCTTGGAAGGCTGAGAGAGTGTGCTGCAATATCAGGGGCAACCAAGGTGAGAGGAGGAGGGCAATGACTGCTGAGGCACTCATCTGGCCTAACCGCCCTAAAAACAAACCAGGTGAGCCAGAGGCAGTTGTAGGGAGAATGTGGTGAAAGTGCCTTGCTAGTAGAATACTAGAGCCAAAGGAGATCGCTGTAACCACCCTTCATGGCTTAGTCTTAAATTCTACACAGGAGCTGCTTTCGAATCTCGAACGGAAAAAGCCAGGCCTGGAGAGAGGACATTCCCAGCTATGGGCCAGGTGAGAAGACCCTGCCCAAGTCAGGCACACTCAAGATGCAGACTTTATTGGTGCAGAGTGAGACAGTCGGCTGCAGGGAGGCCCTGCGCCATGGAATGGTTATGACTGGCATGCCCCAGAAAACAACTGAGGAGGAGCTGAATGAAGCATCGAGTGCTGGGACCCTCACATAGGTCAAACATGGTAGTAGTGAGCGTTGAGCAAATGAACTACGTAAGCAATGAGTGGACCTGCACATAGGTCAGTAAGCAGAGTAAGCAAATGGTAGGACCTGGTAGAACCTGCATGGAGGTCGAAGAAGCAGCAAATATGAAAGTGGGGCAAGCCAGCCAGGCATTGAAGGAAGCCAGTGAAAGATGACAAATACCCTGAGGATTTTTGGTGGTGGAGGTAAGTATGCCAAACAGGGCCACGGCTCCCCCAACACCTTCAAATCCCCTGCTGTAGGAAAAAACAAGAAAGTGATGGAAGGCGCCGTGACCCACACGCAGATATTAAAACTAGTTTACAGCATCAACGGTAGCTTAGCTGAGTTCCAGAGTATAATACCAGTGTACAAACATAAGAGAACATCATCAATATTGAGTAACTATGAGTTATAGGGGTAGATATTCGACTGAACATATACTGGAAGGAGGCATCACTCTGAAAGCAGCAATTTGGCTAGGCAGTGCAATGAAAGCAGCAGCAATGAGATATGCAATACAAGTTCAGAAAGCAGGATTGAGCTGCATGGCTGGGGTTCAGAAAGAGCCTGAACCAGGTGAAAACAATTAAGGTGCATAGCATGAAGAGCAGCAGCAGGGAAGCAGCTTGAGCTGAAACACACAGATAATGATTGCAGTTGCATTGTGATAAATGGAAGCAAGTAGCATGAGCTCTGGATTAGCAAAATAAAAGGAGTTTAGAAACAGAAGCCCCCAAAAGAAAGCAAAACAAAAGACACACAAACACAGAAGAACAGGGAACAAGCAACACAAAGAGCACGCAGCTTGAGGGAAACAATACAAACTGAAAGCCGGAGAACAGACAACAGATGTCCAGCAGAAACAGGCAGAAGACAAAACACTGCAAGGTGGCGGGGGGGGGGCAGGCCCCAGCAGGCAGCAAAGGACAGACTGACAGAGCCTCCAGCTGCAAAGAAAAAGTGCTTGAGAGAGAAGTTCAGAGAACTGCTTATATAGCACAGGAAGGGGGAGTTGCTGACTGCTTGTCCACTGAACTACAGGCATAGCCTTCCAATTGAAGGCCCTGGTGTGGTGCTCTCTCCCTCTCCTTCACCTTATCATACACAGGCAGTACCTCCTCAAAAGCTATAGAGTGTGCTACCTGTCTAAGGCTTCTTCCTAGTTCCCTAAACTTACTCTATTCCTGCCCAGTCCCTACCCAGGTCATTTGTCCCTAGGCGGACAATGACATCCAGCTCCCCTTCCCTATCTTAATCGTTCCCTAAACTTACACTGTTCCTGCCCCATCCCTAACCAGGTCATTTGTCCCCAGGTAGAAAATGACATCCAGCTCCCCCTCTCTACTGGCCTAGCGATCCATAGGATATGCTTCCCATCCATCTGTTCCATGGTGCTGGGTAGGCACCTGACCTCCATTTCCCATCCCAAGCTCTATCCCTCTGACAATTGAGTCCCCCAGCAGCAGTTTCTTCCTCCTTCTCTGGGGTCCTTTTCCACCATCCTTGAGGCACCCACTTGGGAGGGCCCCCACATCCTCACTGGCCATTACCATGGGTGCCTCCCCTTGGCAGCACCACTCCACCAGAGTGGTGTGGGAATTTTGTAGTGGTACTGGTTACACTTGGGGAATGTGCCTATGACCCCCCCCCAGCCTTTCAGATCCCACCATCCTCTCACTCCTCAAGCCCTCCATAGTCCAGCCACTTCTAGTATCTGGCATCCTTTGAGGTAACAGTGTAAGACTTTGTGGCTCTTAGGTGGGAGAAAAAGTCACCCGACTCCTAGTCAATGCATCCTGAGTCCAGTGACCTCCTCCTGACTTGTAACCAATGTGGCCTTGAGTCTAGAGCCCTTTCCAGCAACCCAGAGAGGCACATGCACATGGGGCAGCACCACACAGTCTCCAGAAGGTTTCCCTGAAAACTGCTACCCCACAACCACTGCACTGCACTGCATTACTCCCCACATTCCCAATTCCTCCTCACCCTGCTGTCTCTGTCCAACTTTCCCAGTAGCCAGAAGGGTAAGCTGCATGCAGTATGAGTTATTAAAGTACAATAAACAACCTTGTAATTATACTTACCTAGGCATGTCACAGATACAGGTATACTCTAACAATGATTTCTACACAGATACAAAATCACTACACAGATACAGGTATGTTATAAACAACAAGCAGAACATTTAATTTTTTTTTTTGTATACAGATAAGAATTCAGTACCTGTCTGTCAAAATATCAGCCTGGCATCTCACTCCTCAAACCTCGAAATGTGCAATTCAGCTGCAACACAAACCCTCAACCACACTCCTGCTGAGAAACCCCCAAACAATGCAGGTGTACCTGGGTTCCAACCGGCAGGGTTACTGGCTGTTGCTTGTCTCCTTGGCTGACTGCTGGTACACTCCTGATGTTCTCTGTGTGGGTCCTTAGTGAGAGGACTGCAAGCAGAGGGCTGCTTGTATCAGACTCCATGTGGAAGGACTAGATCACATAGGAGATTGGAGGAGTGTGGGGGTACGGGTGGAGTTTCCCATCTGCTGCTACTCTGGACAATTTGGTTCTGGTAATCAGTTGGAAGGGGAGAGTTGTAGCATCTCCCTATACTGACTCCTACTCTCTTTCTGTAAGTTCCACTCTGCAGGGACACTTCTGCCTTTTAAATTGGCAGCTCTGATGTTTCAGTCAATAGCCCCTCCTGTGACTGGAGGAGTGCAGTGGTGTGGGCAGAGTTTCCCACCTGCTGCTGCTCTGGAGAATATGGCTCCAGTGATCAGCGGGAAGGGGGGAGTGGTAGCATCTCCTTGAACTGACTCCCATTCCCTGCTCTCTTTCTGTAAGTCCCACTGTGTTGGGCCACTACCATGTTTTAAATTGGCCGCTCTGCTGTTTCGGTCTACACCCCCTCCTGAGATTAAAGGAGCGAGGTGGTGTGGGCAGAGTTTCCTGCCTGCTACTCCTTGGGACAATGATTGGTGGTGAGGGGAGAATCACAGTGTATCCCTGCACTGACTCCCACTCCCTGCTCTCTTTCTGTAAGTCTTGTAATAAGCTAGTTTATTCCACAGTCAGTGGCTCTAGTAGATGAATATTCTCTTCAATTTTCATTTTACTGTAGTTCTGAGTACTGTAAGTAGGTTGGCCGTAGCCAAACACAGATTTTAGTGTTTATTATGTGCATGTAAGAGGTTATGTGACATCTTGGGTTCTTTTTTCTTGGCTATATTAATGAGTACTAATTTATACCACACATATGTCCATCTTTCCAGGGGGGCAGGATGGCCACTTGTCCACATAATGTACAGTGATGAGTAAGTCTGTTTGTTTTTAACACAGATCTGCATGTTCTATTGTACTAGGTGGTGATTAGCTTATTTAATTCTTGTTTGTAGTGACCTCTAACAGAGGTCTCTGAAACACAGTAACATAATTGCAAAAACAAAATACTTGACTCTAAGTACTACAAAATTAGATTTCATGAAACTGAGCATGGTGCTAGCAGGATGAAGATAGGGAGGCATGCCAAACTTCCCTAAGGGAAGCAGGGAAGGCAGTAAGGCAGACAAAGGCCCAAACCAAGGAAACACTAGCACAAACAGTAAAAGACGATAACAAGACTTTTTATATGTACATTAGTGAAAGGAGAAAGTCCAGAGGGGGTATTGCTAAGATCAAAGGGGAAAAGGGGGCGTGTGAGGAGGAGGACCATGTAAAAGCATCTATCCTAAATAGATACTTCTGCTTAGTATTTACTTAACAGAAAGTAGGGCAGGGCCCACAGCTCAGCACCATGGACATGGCGAGGGGAGGTGAGCACTAGTCCCTTCACAAAAGAAAGGGTCCTACAAGAGCTCGATAAGCTCTGGGTGGATAAGGCAATGGGACCTGATGGCATACATCCCAGGGTACTAAAGGAGCTAAGGATGGAACTAGCAGAGTCATTATCAGAACTGTTTAGTGAGTCTCTGAGCACAGGAGAGGTCCAGAAGACTGGAGAAGGGCTCATGTGATCCTGCTCCACAAAAGTGGTAGCAGTGAGGAGGCAGGGAACTACAGACCAGTCAGTCTTACCTCAGTAGTGGGCAAGATTATGAAGACACTCCTTAAGGAAAGGATAGTGCAACACCTGGAATCCATAGGAGCACAGGATCCAAGACAGCATGGGTTCACAAAAGGAAGGTCCTGTCAAACTAATCTCATAGATTTCTTTGACTGGGTAAGCAGAGTGGTGGACCAAGGGGGAGCAGTTGATGTTGCCTACCTTGACTTCAGCAAAGCTTTCGATACTGTTCCACATAGAAGATCGATTAATAAGCTGGGTAGGCTCGGGGTAGGTCAGAGGTTGGTCAACTGAGTGGCAAACTGGTTGACAGGCAGAAAACAGAGAGTGGTGGTAAATGGTATACAGTCAGAAGAGATGCAAGTCACAAGTGGGGTACCTCAGGGAATCAGTCCAGGGGCCAGTCCTCTTCAATATCTTCATCAGTGACATTGCAGATGGACTGGAGGGTAAGGTTTGTCTGTTTGCAGATGACACCAAGATCTGCAACAGAGTAGATGATCCAGATGGGGTGGATAGAATGAGAAGAGATCTGGATAAACTAGCAAAATGGTCAGAAGAGTGGCAACTGGGGTTTAATGTAAAGAAGTGCAAGATCATGCACATAGGGAAGAGAAACCCTAAAGCCATCTATAGGCTGGGAGGGGAGTTGCTGGCAGTCACAAGGGAAGAAAGAATCTTGGGCGTCATCATCACCGATGACCTGAAATAATTCAAGCAGACCTCTAAAGCAGTAGGTAAGGCTAGAGGGATGTTGGGGTGTATTAGTAGCGGTAACACAAGTCAGAAGAGGGAGGTAATAATCCCTCTTTACAAGACACTGGTTAGGCCTCATCTGGAGTACTGTGTGCTGTACTGGAGGCCACATTTCACAAGGACATTAACCAAATTGAGGCAGTCCAGAGAAGGGCAACCAAAATGGTGCAGGGACTGCATCAGAAAACATAAGAGGACAGATTAACTGAGCTCAATATGTATACCCTAGAGCAAAGGAGGGAGAGAGGTGATATGATTGAAACATTCAACCACCTTAAGGGCATTAACAAGGTGAAAGAGTCTAACATGTTTCAATATAAGAAAACTAGCAGGACAAGAGGATACAGCATGAGATTAGAAGGAGGCTGATTAAGGGGAAATGTGATGAAGTTATTTTTCACAGAAAGGGTGGTGGATGCATGGAACAGCCTACCTCAGGAAGTGGTGGATATGAATACAGTGCAGGACTTCAAACAGGCATGGGATAGGCATAAAGAAGCAATACAGATGAGTATGAATAGATAGGCCATTGACAGAGCAAAAGCCTATGGCACATTCATAAGGTAGAAAAAGAAATGGGTAGACTGGAAGGGCCTTTCGGTCCTTACCTGCCATCAACTTCTATGTTTCTATGTTTCTATGCCCCTTTGGCAATGCAATTTAGCACCTCATTGGAGATGAGGTGATTCTAGAGCAATGGAGGATGGCCAATGTGGCTCCTCAGTACAAAAGTGGCAGTAGGGAGGAGGCCAGTAATTACAATCCAGTCAATCTCACACCACTAGTAGGGAAGTTAGTGGAGTCCCTGCTGAAAAAGAGACTGGTAAAGTACCTGGAGACCAATGGGCTGCAGGATCACCAGCAGTATTGCTTCACAGTGGGGAAGTCATGTCAAACAAATCTCACGGATTTCTTTGACTGGGTAACTAGGAAGGTGGATCAGGAGACGACAATGGCTGTGGCCTGTCTATATTTCAGTAAGGACTTTGACACTGTTCCACACAGGAGACTGATAAAGAAAACTTAGTAGCCACGGGGTGGGGGAGAAGATGGTGTGCTGGGTATCAAACTGGTTGAAAGATAGGAGGCAGAGGGTGATGATAAATGGCAGTCACTCGGAGGATGGAAGAGTGATCAGTGTAGTGTCAGAGGGACTGATACTGGGCCCGTACTCTTTATAAGTGATATCACTGAGGAACTGAAGGGGAAAGTGTGTCTACAACAGGCTGAACACACAGAAGGGGGTTGAGAGAATGAAAAGAAAGCTAAGGAAACTAGAGGTGTGGTCTAGGGACTGGCAGCTTGGTTTTTAATGCCAAAAAAGTGCAAAGCCATGCACCTAGGGCAGGGAAACTCAGGGACAGTATACAAGATGGGGGGTACTTACAGTTCTCAAGCATAAAATAGACCTTGGGGTGATCATATGTGATTATCTCAAGGTGGCAAGGCAGTGCAACAGGGCAGCAGCCAAAGCAAGCAGGATGCTAGGTTGCATAGGAGGGACTTCTGCAGGAGAAGTGAGGGTTGCCCTGTATCGCCTACTTGTTAAACCCTACTTGGAGTATTGTGTTCAGTTCTATAGGCCGGACCTCCCCAAGGACATCAGCAGTGTGGAAGGGGTCTGGAGAAGGGCTCCTAAAATGGTGCATTGGTTGCATGAAAACCACACAAGGAGAAGGAGCTCAACATGTACTCCCTAGAGGAGAGGAGAGCAAGAGTGGACATGATTGAGAACTATAAGTACCTCATGTGGATGAACAAGGTACACTAGGGGAGTCTCTTTCAGAGTAGGAGGAGGTGCATCAGAACATGGGGCATGCTATGAAACTTGGGGAGAAGTTTAAGAGGGATCTGAGGGAATACTTCTTCAAAGAAAGGGTGGTGGACACCTGGCACAACCTACCAGAGGAGGTGGTGGGCCAAAAACTGTGGGAAGTACAAGCATGTGTGGGACAGGTGCATAGGTGCATGGGTATAATAAATAAAGGTAAGGGTGGAGGAAGGGGCACCTGTGACCAAATAAAGTCTGGAGTATAGTGTTAGGCAGGGAAAATAGAGCAGACTAGATGGGCCTACCGGTCCTTTTCTGCCAACACATCCTATGTTTCTGAGTTTCTGTGCATACGTAACAGATGCTGTTATGGGTAGATAACAGAACATATTCCATAACTTTTGCATTCACCTGTAGAAATGAGTTTGTTTAGTACCACAGACTTTAATCACAGATAAATTGCCTTACTTTGAATGTAAGGAGCCAGTTTATTCCATAGCCAGCGGCTATGGTAGATGAAAATTCTCTTCAGTTATCAATGTACTGTAGTGCTGTGTATGGTTAACTGGTAGGTCATAGCTTCTTGCAGATTTTAATGGTTATTATGTGCTTATAAGTGATTATGTAATATCTTAGGTTCTTTTTTTGTTCAATATATTGAGTACTAGTTTATATCACACATAGGGTCCATTTTTCTAAGGGAGGAAGGATGACCACTTGAGCATATAGTGTACAGTGATGGGTAAGCCTGGGTACATTTAATACAGACAGGCATGTTCTATTATGTGCTGGGTCATTATGCCATTTGAATTATGGTGTAGTCAAAGTTGCGCAACAGACAGAGAGCAGAGGAATATAGCTTCAGGGTACAAAACACCGCAAGGATGAAATAGTGCAGTTGTGGTTTTGTACCCTGTAGCTAATGGCTGGGAGGCAGTGATGCAGAGGATAAGACTTCTGCTGGGGGGGGGGTGGTCCAGTGAGCAGCTGGCGTGACTCAGAGGGATGAGAAGCCGATGGTGGAGGAAAGCAGTGTGTCTGTGGACCGAGGCTTGAATCCCAGTCCCAGTCTACTGGTGCAGATTTTTTAACTTTTTTTATTAAGTATTGTGCAACTCATTTTTCTCCCCGTCCATGTTTCTCCCCATCCTGGTGTTGCCTACCGGTGTTGCCCACCACCCAGAGTTGATTATATTAATTGGGAGGCTCGGGGGTACAGCCCTCCTAATAGGGATACAGTGGGTGGAGCCCCCCACAAAAATAAAGGATATATGTGTTGTTTAGCTGTTGTGTCCTTTTGGCGTTTTCTCCGAGAACTGGCAATATATCCATGGTATTGACAGCGTGGAGTATTGCTGCACTGTTTGTGTTTTCAACATCATGACCCTGTACCATTCTGTTGTACCTGGTAATGCTTATATATTTATCTCTTCCTTGTAGGGACCTGTAAAGCTATTGCCCCATATTCCAGTAATAGGAGTAGGGTTTCACTTACAAAAGTTTTTCTGTCATATGTCGGAAGGCAGCTTTAAAGTCTAAAGAGGGTACCTTGTTCATCATTTTCTGCATCTGTAGGTTTCACAATATGGTTTGTAAAGTACATTTGTGGATCAAAGAAAAGTGGCATGTATTTTAAGGTCTTTGAATTCTCCAAGGACACTCCACCTAAACAGTGGATATTCAAGTTTTTTTTTTTTTTAAGTTTGACAAGCTTATACTTTGAGTTGAACAACAATGTTTCTGTTTTTGTTGAATTTAATAGTAATTTGTTACACAGCATCTGACCCTACAGTAGGTCATATCCTTTTTGCATTTTGGTTTGTAATTCATGGAGAATTGTGTCAGTGGTATGACAATATTTTCAGTATAGAATTGTATGGCAGCATGACTGAAGCTATTGAGTATGTCATAAATAAACAGTGTCAATAACAGAGGGTGTCATACAGACCATTGTAGGATACCTGCTGGGAACCTGAGCAGGACTAAAAAACAATTTTAAATTTTAAACCTCTGAATTCTCTCAGTAACATAATCACGAAACAATTCCAGTGTTAAGGATCCTAAACCAAGTGATTTTAGTTTCGGTAGCAATAACTGGATGTCCATAGGGTGAAATGCCTTGGTAAGATCAAGGAAGACAGCTCCCATTGAAGCTTATTATTTATCTCTTTGAGTACATTGCTAGTGAATCTGACCATAGCATGTGCTGTCCAGTGCCCTGTTCTAAAACCAAATTGCTTGTTTTACCAGGTTATTGCTTGAGAGCTATACTATTACTGCAGCTGCTTTGCAACCAGTTGTTCAAGGTTGATGGGTAGACAAAATGAAGAATGACATGTAGTTCTGCTTACAAGTTTTATCCTCAGCATTGAACACAGGTGTGTCATTAGCTGCATCTAGATTTCAGGGACAATTCCAGTAGACAGTGACAGGTTGAAGATTCAAGCCAGAATGGGATTACAGAAACAGCAGCCTTCAGTAATTTGGGTTTTGTTTTGTTACTGCCGGCTTTTCTTGTTGATATTAATTTCATTAAGCAGTTCATAAGCTGCATTGACTTCAGTCTGCCTGAAGTAGAAAGGCTGATTTGTATTAAAGGGTTGGCAGAGTGTATTGGGGTATAGACTCTGGTGGCTTTAATGATGCATAGTTTATGCATATAAGGAGGGAAATCTGTGAAGACGTAATTCAAGTGTTTGGAAAAGTGCTTTGGTTTATCAGTGACTATATTGCGCTCAATCACTTTGAATATAGGGGATGATTAGTATTCTTAAACAGTCCATTTATCTTGTAGCTTGCAAACACAGATTTTAGATTGCATGTGTTCAGGCTTGATAGAAATAGCTCCTTTGGCACCACACCTACTGGGACAGCAGGCATCAGCATCATAACAGCAGAATATCTCTGTAACAAAGTGCATGAGTACCCTATCCTACTCCTGTGGAGTCTTCTGCTCATCTTAGCAGGCAAAGCAACTTGTTTATGTCCAACAGAGAAAGAACATTCAGCACAAAAGCACTGAGGTAATCATTATTCTGGAAGGGAATTGAAAGAAAAGCCATGATTCAAAGAAACACAAAAATCATGTATGCCTTAGTAATGCAAAGCATCAGGAGAGACAAGTATATACAAATCACCATGAAAGAATATGTAATTATTTATTATTTAGTTTTTATTTACCATGTAAAGGCACTAGATAAATGAATTATCTACTTCCAGACATGACGTTTGAAGTTACAATAAGGCAGAAAGACAGTCAGAATTTACTGTACAAAAATTCAACAAATTGATAGAATTGGTATTTACAGACAATTCTGTGCAAAATCAGCAGTTAGAATGGCTCTGCTTTAAGCAGGAGTGTATAGCACCAAATGGCCTCTCCCATAATCAGCAAAGGCTGAAAATAGAAGACATCGACATGTGATTCATCCTTTTCAGGACACTTCTGTGTGCCTCATCTGTAGCTCAGCCCAGGGGAGGAAGGAACCAGCCTTATGATGGTTCTACAGGTTTGGGTAATAAGTAATTTCCAAAGCTCTTCAAGGGTAACCCTTACTTGATGATTCTGTGCTGTGGTTCCTTGCCTTCTGGATTGCTTTCCTATTTTAGGTATTTAAAAAATATCTAATGCACATGTAGGGATTAGCTTTTAACTGTTCCTACTGGTGTGCCTGTGGATACTGTGGTTAATAAATGGAAGGGAGCAGAATAGATAGAGTAATAAAAATTAATATGAAACCAAGTCCAGTGGCAACATTAGCAGCAGTGCAGGGGATATCATAATCAAAACCCCTTGCCGTGGATCTGTGGAGACTGGGACATGCTACAGAGACAATATGTTTATACTCATGGTAGAAGCAGAAGAGATGCCCACTACTGCCATGTCTTCTTCATTAGCTAACTCAATGCCTTCATAGAGTGAGTGATCACATGGCAGTGGCCAATGACCTGCCTAAAGGAGGGACACAGGAAATGTCTCTCTGTGTTAGGGGAGGTGGGTGGGGTTTCAGCAGCAAATAAGAAAACTACCACTTAGTGCATTGGGTGACAGCCACCAACCCCCTAACCTATATGGCAATGAACCTCTGATACCCTGAATTTCTCCCCCAGCAAGAGCCAAAACCAACAGCCTGCATTGCGGTGGGGCAGCAGAGGGCACCGTGTGCTTCAGTAGATCAGAGAATGTTGACTTTGGTGGATGGGGTGTATCTGGATGAGATTCCTGGGGACTGTGAAATGTCTCAAGTTGGTAGTGGAACTATAGTTGAGCCCAAAAAAGTATAGCAGAGAATGTGGGTGGGCCCCTCAAAAAATACAAATAAAAATTGTTCTTTCTGTGCCATTTGTGTGGCTAAATGAAGATATTTTTTTAAGCAAGATGTAAAGGGCTTTTTTTTCATATTTTGAAGAAGAAATGTTACAGAGCAGTCAGACATGTGTATGGACTTAAGGTAAGGGAGAAGGATGTTCATAGGAGATAGCTGCAAACTGTGTTGATATAGTGAGATATATTGTTATCATACACTGAGCTTCTCAGTAAATCAGCTTTATACCAAATCGAAATCGTTTTAGCAATGTCTTTTTTGGATGAGTACCATTTCTAAAATTCAGGCAAAACAATTTTGCAAAGGTTTGCAAGTCAATGAAAAAAATAAATGTTTCAACTCCAAATCTAACTTCTTTGGTCAAAGACAATAAGTGGTAAACACGTTTCTAGTTCTACACTGATCTCTGGAAATCAATGTACTGTAAGTCAAATATTCCCCTGGTCAAAAAGAAGAATGCTATCTCAGAAAAGAAAATATGATGTTTGTGGATTATTATGAAAATAAAATGGGATGAAAAAGATAAAGGAATCATTAGCTAGAGGGATAATGTAAATCCCTTCCCTAGTGCATGCTACCCACTGGTATGATAAAGTAGTTGACTTGCAGAATCACATACAGCAGTGCATCAGGCTACAATGCAGTAATGCAGCAGTATATCACAAAATGCTGGCGTATACTACAGGGAACAATGAAATTCAATGGCAATTAAGTCATTTTGTCAAGCAATGTTTTGTGACATGTCATTTTATTGCATTGCATCCTGGCTGGCTCCACTCCAAAAAACTAACTGCTGTGACAACCCATGCCTGCCAGCAGTTTCATAGACCTGTGGAACTGATTCCTGATGGAAGTTTCACTGATCACATACATATTCTTTTGTTCGTTGAGCATGCACTGTAACTGCTGATATGGTTTATGAGATATGCAGCTTTACTGCAAATTACTGTAAAAGATTAATACCGTAGTAAAAAAAAATCCTCTTAAATAATGCAGCTGACATTGTCTTAAAATGCATGTATAATATTTTTTCAGCACATTTTTGTGAGTGTAAGCAATTTATTTCATGGTTTAAGCATGGTTACATTTTTAAAATAGCTGTAAGTTGTCCAGCCAGCATTGTGTGTGTGTGTGGGGGGGATTAATCGGATTTATCTATATCCACCTACAGTATCATGGATCACTTTATAACCACCAATTTATAACCACTGTGAGAGATTTTGTAAGTTTGATATCAGCCAAATGAATAATTTATTTATTTTATTTATTTATTTAAAAATTGATAACCAGGAAAGGCATGCTGAGCCAAGGCTCGATTCTAGGTGCAACCTGGGGCAGGGGGTAAGGATATAAAGATATGTGATATGAGAAATTCATGACAGCGTTCAGTAGTTACAGCTTATACATAAGTATGACATAACATTGGTCATTGAATCAAGGTACATGCTACACATGAAGCTAACACTGCAAGAGCTTAAAACTTTGATGCAGATGAGAGGGCACACAAAACAAATTATGTACAACATGTACAATTTATATGTGTAGTTTATGTTAGCCATGCAAGATGGAACATCTTTAAAGTTGCCATAAATGATGTTTTAAAACATACTGTACTACAAATATGTTGCATAAAATGTATAATAGCTTTTCAAGTACAATCCACTTAATGTTAAAAAAATAACTAATATACTATAAAACATACCACTTGATCATCCATATTTTTAAAAATATTCTTTGTATATCACACAGATAAAACATGCTTTTATGAGCATGATACTTATTACATGTTGGATGTGTGGAATAGCCCTCAGCCTGGCAGCTGATATGTCTGTCTTTTATGCCCCCACTACATCGTCAGCATTGTGATCTCATTGACAGTGACATCACCGGTGGCTGACCTGCCAGCTACTGACTGGCTATCCCTAAGCAGCAGTGATGCCCTGTCAGTGAGGTCACAGTGCTGAATAAGTAATGAGGGGACTGCAAATAGATATGTCAGCTGCCAGGAAGAGTGGCGTTCCACACATCACACTGACTATCCAGTAAACAATCTTCTATTTAACTAAAGGGAAAAGTACCTGAGATATAAAAGGGAATGGCTGACTACTTTTAAAAATTAATATAAGTTTTAGGCAGTACATAGCTGTTTAATACAAAATGGGTTGCCTACTAAAGGCAGCCTTTGTTGTCAGGGACACCTAACCTGAAATTGACCAAGGAGCTTTGGCGGGGGGTGGAAGATATAGGAAGGAGAGGAGGGAAGAGAGAGAGATAGGAACAAGTGGTGCTGGGAAAAGAGAGAGTCGGCTCAGAAGGGGCAAAGCTAAGAGGGGAAGACAATTGATTGGCTGGGAGAGAACAAAGGAGAAAAGGGCTTAAAAAGGGCTGCTCCAAGAGTATCCCCCTTCTGTCTTTGCTATAATTTTAGCACATCTGTCGGCAGTGAATTGAGCCTAGCCATACTTCTCAACCTCTCAGCATTACAAATCATAGCACTGTCCTTCAAAAATCATATCAAAGGGCCAGAATGTGTAGCACTTTCTCACATTAAGGAATAATATGTCTACAGATAGTGGACCCCATATAGTTCGTGATAAGGAATGTTTCTATCAACTTAGTTCAATGATTTAATAGTTTGTTTTTCCATAAATAGCTCTAACGTTATGAGGGACATCAGTAAACCTATGTGGAACAAGGGTAAATTTAAGTGTGACGATCATAGCTCTATGTAAAATTCATAGCAGTTGAGAGGTATGAGCCTAGCAGGATTGTTTGCTGAAAGAGGCGAAGGTGAGCTTAAGAAACTTGGTTACAGGAAGGCATTGGAACATTTATAAGAAGGTGAGCATCGGGTTAAAATAATTGTGAAAAATAAATAAATAAAACGGAAAGGAAGGATCATATGGGACCAGTGCAACCAGTCTAACAAAATGCACAGACAGGTCTGGGGTGCCAGGTCTCATGGAGGGAGCCCTGCTGTCACAGTGTGTAAAAGGAAGTGAGTAATTGTTAGCAGCAGGTTGTGGGGGCATGGCAAAAGGTGATGAGGTTTGATGGGATATAGCCACATTAGGTCAGGTTGTGAGGGAGCATTTGCAAAATAACATTGATTTGTGATTCTGTGGATATGGGGACAGATCACGGAGGGCTGGGTAAAGGAGTTTTTTTTTTCTTTTTATAGCTCCTCTTCTCTGTCGTGGTGGAACTGCTACAGGGATTCCCTAGACTGTGATCCCCTAATCCCTTCCCAGGTAGCTACCGTGGTGTCACTCGGACCTACCTCCATGCTGCCTCAGCCTACCCCCACGGGCAAGGAGGAGGGGGAGACCCTTTTTACCCTCTCCAGTCCATCAGTGTATGTCAGGAGGTCCATTTGCAGCATCCAACGGTAACCTGGTTATGGGTTATCTGGGGCAGTCGGGTCCCATCTTCATCCTCCAAGGCAGGTTCCTTTTTCCTGTTTTTCTATCCCCTCCCACAGGACGTGAGCATGCTACGGAAACCTAGGGGCGGCGCACGTCAAGACGTGCGAGCGCTCTGGTCTCTGGCCCACATCCTCCCTCCCTTCTGTATGCAGTCCATTGCACCTCCACCCGTGGTCACCCAGGTGGCGGTAGAGCTGCAGGACATGCATCTCCTCCCTTCCCAGAGGAGGAGAGCAGCCGCTGGGCGCTCAATCCTCCTCTTCCAGCCCGACCCTCCAGCCGCCTGAGTCCGTTCCCGAACCCGGGTTGCTGGCACCGTGAGCGGTTACCCTACCACTGCACTGGTGGGCTGGCTGGGTAAAAGAGGTTTTGAGCACTCCCAGATTTGTGGATCAGACAGGAAGTGAAGTGGCTGGGCGGCCCATCGGTGTCTAATGGCTGAAGTGGGTAACAACTTGCAGAAGATTACAGAAGCAGGAGAAACATAGATGTTAAAATGAAAAAAAAAGATAATGAAAGAGTTATTTCAAAGGTGCCAAGTCGAATTTTTTAAATACTCTGGATCAGCATCTGACGTCACCAGAATTCCACCATCTTGGACACAACACAATGGGTTTGCCAACATAGTGATTCTCTGGCAATGTGAAGGGGAAGCACATGCACTGGAGGGAAATAAACAAACAAAAAATAATAATGTAGCAGTTGAGGAGTGCTTAGGGTAGGGATGCAAGATCATGGCGGAATCTCAGGCAAACAGGCGGGGGGTCGGGGGCAGCTACATGGCAGACACCAGTTTCTAAAGGGAGTGCAATGGAGTCAGGGCAAAATGGTGGATAAGGATTTTGGAGGCAAGACAGTTCTTAGGATGACACATAGATGTATTATGGTGCAGTATCAGCCACTGCTAAGGCCTGGGTTCAATTCCCAGTAGGTCACATTAGGTTGGGGACAAGAAATGACATACAAACGGGATATAGGCAGTCCCCCAAAAAAGAGAGAAACAATCTATCTAATTAAAGTGGAAGTTTTGGGGGGGAAGAGGTAGCATGGGGCGGCTATGCTGGAGGACATTAGGACACATGCATGGGATGGTGGGGAGGCACAGGCCTACATGTCAGAAGGCCAAGGAGGTAAGAGGGTTAAGGCAATGGGGAGGTACAACAGGGAATGGACTACAGCTAATTCGCAAGCACAGGGGCTGCAGGCGGGAACCCACAGTTTCTCAGAATACCAAAACAAAATGAAATGAATATATATATATATATTTGTATCTCTTATACAATGTATGTATAATATATATATATATATATATATATATATATATATATAGTGAGTAACACTGAAGGAGAATAGTACAGGGATACATTAGGATTAGGAAGAAGGCAGAATGGGGGATCACCATGCAAAGGCTACGGGCCTGATTAACTGGAGTTCTCTTCCTTGCTTGACACCACATGACGTATCACAGGATGGTCCCAAAGAAGCAAAGAGTACCGCCCAAGAAGAGCCCAGTGGAACAGACTATAGCAATGGTGGAGGGGGTGCTGGCTATGTTGGAGGAGGTGAAGAAGAAAAATGAGCCCACACCGAAGGGAGGAAAGAGGAAGGCACTCAGATGAGAGGTAGAAAGACCCGGAAAGAAGAGGCAGGAAAAGTCACAGGAAAAGGGGAAGTACCCCAGGGTAAGGATAATCCTAATGACTTGAAGTTAGACAGGAGTGTGCAGGACAACAAAGAGGAAATTTTGGGATGCATTAGGAAGACAGAATTGGGAGAACTTCAGAAACTGCGTCAGTATTTTAAGAAGAAAAAGAGGAAGGGGACACATCCCAGTGGAAAGGGTGGGGAGGGGGAGAGAGGGGAATTCAAAAGGAGTAGATGTGGGTAGCCCGGGAGTCACAATAGGGGATCATGTACCATTGTCCTTGAAAGAAAGGATTTGGAAAGGGAAACATGTTGATATGTTTGTACTTGTGGACAAGAAAGCTGCCAAGAAGTATGAAGAAATAGAGAGGATAGGTAAGACAGATATGGCGGTGGCTCTAGCACTGCTAGAGAAGACACAGGAGGACAGGAAATTGGAGGGGAAGGGATATGGACACCTGGATTATAGGTTTCACTTACTACAGCGCAATTGGACAGCAAAAGCAGCTAGAGCTGGCCATTCCCTTTTGACATATTCCTTGATTATATGGAATGCACACAAGCTATGAGGCAACTATGAGTGGTTACAATATGATGAAACGTTCAAGCAGTGGATGGCATCCAATGGGGACAACCGGTTGGGCTCACGGTTCTCAGATATCTGGTTTGAAACCGTGATGGTGCAGTCAGGGGGAGTGGCGGCAGTAAGCAGGTTTGAGGTTGTAAGTCAACAGAGGTATTACTGGAGCTTTAACTGAACTCAGAGCACCGGGGCAAATTGTAGCATCATGCACACTTGCTCAAATTGCTCAGGGCTGCATCCTATAACTAGATGTGGGGCTGGGGGGGGGTCAGGCCTGTTGTACAATTTGGTGTTAACCAGCTCTTTCAGGGGGTCTTGGGGGCACAAAGGGGGCAGGATGGAATTCAAAGGGATGTGTTAGGGGATTCGGGTTTAGAGGGAATGGGGGTGGGGTGCAGTGGGAAGATAAGGGAATAGGTGGAGGGGATAGTCAGGAAGAATATGAGATAGCAAAAACTCTGATAAAGGTATGTGTCTTATGGAGACAACTGGAGGGATACCCAGATAGGAGGGTGGCTGAGTTGTTAAAGGAAGGTTTTGAAAAATGTTTTGGTCTACAGTGCACAGGGCCAAGGAAAAGGATGCAGGTGAAGAATTTGGGGTTAGTAAAAGGGAAGGAAGACATTTTAGTGACTAAAATTCAGAAAGAAAAGGAGTCAGGCATGGTGGAAGACCCCTTTAAGGAGTCCACCTTTCTAAATCTGAGGGTGCCCCCTCTAGAGCTAGGCCCAAAAAAGTGGCTGAGGGAGTTTAAGGTTATACATCACTTGTTCTATCCAGAAGGGAACTTGATTAATGATTTCATTTGGGATGAGTAGAGTAGTGTGTAGTACGCCACTTTGGATCAGGCAGTACAGGTTATTAGGACATCGGAAGGGGCCTGAATAGACAAGAAAAACATCAAGGCAGCTTTTAGATTGCTGCCAATAAGGCCCAAAGATTGGGAACTGTTGGGTTTCATGTTAGGTGAAGGATATTACTTTGATAAGACATTGACTATGGGATGTTCGGCGGCATGCATCATGTTCGAAATGTTCAGTAAATGGCAGTGATGGGCATTCAAGGAGCAATAGGGGTATGGCACAGTGGTGCATTACCCAGACAACTACTTGCTTATAGGACGGGGGGGGCACAAGGATGCTGAGAAGCTATCAAGAGATGTATACAAAGCTAGAGGTGCCATTGGCAGATGGAAGACACAAGGGCCGAGCCACAAGTTAGAATTCCTGGCTATAGAGATAGACACTGAACTGGGGTTATTTGGGGTGCCGGATGGCAAGGTACAGTGGTTTAGGGCGCTCTTGTAAAAGGGAAAAGGGAGGTTTCATTAGTGGTAGTCCAGCAGCTATTGGGACATTTAAATTTTGCTTGCCGGGCAGTGGCACCTGGCAGGGCATTCACAAGGCGTTTGGTGAGGGCAACAAGAGGGGTAAGACAGCCACACCTTTGGGTGGATATATCGAAGGGTATATGGGAGTTTCTAGTAGTGTGGGAGGATTTTCTATGGGAACAAAACAGGATAATATTAAGGCGAGAGGACTGGCTATTCAATACAGTATACTGTCGCCACAGTGACTCCCCGACGGCGAAGACCATCACAGAGACAGAATTTGGGCAAAATCCACATGTCACTGTGATGGTCTCTGCACAGCCATGGAACTGCCTCTCAGGGTGTCCCCCCTCCCCGGTCCTCAGGGTGTTTCGCCCCACCCCTGGTCCAACTCTGACGGGAGTTGGAATCCTAGAGATCGTGGGGTGTGGGGGTGGTGGAACCCCACATGGGGGGGTTTAGGAGGCACAGCCCCCCAAAGAAAACATGGAGGCATTCCCAGCACCACATTGCTGACACTCTGCAATGCGACTGTCACTGTCGGGAATGTCTCAGTGGCTGCTGTCGCTGTGGCATGGTAAAACCATTCCATACAGATCTCGAGCTGTATAGGAACACAGTGGGGGGGGGGTGGAAGCATATTTAAGAGGAAAATGGATCTCGGAACCATGGCCAGAAGAGTGGAAGGCAGCAGGGTTGATGTAGGATATTATCTTACTAGAGATCTTCCCCATATGGGTGTCAGCAATGGGATGGGGGAGCAGTTAAGGAATCAGAAAGTGATTTGCAGAGGGACTGGAAGG
This sequence comes from Neoceratodus forsteri, assembly GCA_016271365.2. Lineage (NCBI taxonomy): Eukaryota > Metazoa > Chordata > Ceratodontiformes > Ceratodontidae > Neoceratodus > Neoceratodus forsteri. The sequence goes on along the minus strand of CM028131.1, from coordinate 307,801,802 downwards.
AAAAGTATGTCTCTTTGCAGATGACACAAAGATCTGCAACAGAGTTGATGCACAGGGTGGGGTGGAAAGTATGAGAAGGGACTTGGCAAGATTAGAGGAATGGTCAAATGTATGGCAGCTTAGATTCAGTGCTAAGAAGTGCAAGGTAATGCACCTGGGAAACAAAAACCCAGGGGAAGAGTACACAATGGGGGGTGAGATACTGGCAACAACAAAAATGGAAAGGGACCTGGGGGTAGTCATATCAGATGACCTAAAGGTGGGCAAGCAATGTGAGAGGGCAGCAAGGAGGGTTGGGGATACTGGGATGCATAGGGAGAGGCATCACCAGTAGAAAACAGGAAGTTATTATCCCTCTGTACAGACAGCTGGTGAGACCCCATCTGGAGTACTGTGTGCAGTTCTGGAGACCCAATCTCCGCAAAGACATAGACAGGATGGAAGCTGTCCAGAGAAGGGCAACTAAAATGGTGTAGGGTCTGCACCGGAAGACATATGAAGATAGACGAAAGGAGCTTAATATGTATAGCCTCGAGGAAAGGAGGGAGAGGGTGGACATGATAGAAACGTTCAACCTCAAGGGAATCAACAAAGTCCAGGAGGGTAGCATCTTTCAAAAAAAGAGGTGTGCAAGAACAAAAGGGCACAATTTGAAGATGGGGGGGTGGCTCAGAGGTAATTTAAGGAAGTATTTTTTCACAGAGAGGGTTGTGGATGCATGGAACAGCCTTTCCGGAGGAGGTTGTGGAGTCAAAATCAGTTGTGGAATTCAAGCATGCATGGGACAGTCATAAGGCCATTCTAGGGGATGGGGGTAGGAAGAAGTAGGCTGCTGGTTAACTAGGATCTGCAGTTTATCCAGTAGGTAGGGAAATGGGCAGACTGGGTGGGCCAAGCGGTCCTTATCTGCAGTCAAATTCTATGCTTCTATGTTTCTATGTCCCGGTGTAACAACAAAGTAGTAGTGGAGGTACTGAATAGACAGACAGAATCCATGGAGGCAGTGATGAAGTGAAGGTGCACAACTACTGTTCCAGAGCGCATGGTCAGAGCAGATGCTTAGGGCCTACAATGGCTCTTGGTGGATGTTTCAGGCCTTCAGAGAGCAGGCCGGGATGGAGGTAATTGGGCCAGTCATGGAGGGGCAGGTGATGGGGTTTGTAGTGCAGAAGTGAAGCGAGGACTTGGCACATGCTACCATGGGTATCCACCAGGTGGCAATAAGAGTAGTCTGCAGCCTAAGAGGATGGGGGAACCTAGTGGGACACTGGCAATTAGGAGGATTATGCAGGGATGGTAATGGTTACAGGGGAGGCAGCCAGACACCAGGCAGCTGATGTCAGAACAGCTCCTGGGAAAGTGGGTTGAGATCCTGAGATCTGCCACACACAACAGGAAGCATGGTAGTTTTCTGCAGTGTTTTTAGTAATGTTTCATGTTTTTATTTGGGTGAGTGAGGTGGCTGCTCAACAGAGGAAGATGGAGGGAGCAGGTTTGTTGCAAAATGAGGTGCAGTGGCAATAGGACAAAGTGGTTCTGTGGTTGAAAAGGTCAAAAATTTTCCAAACAGGAAAAGGGGTGGAGGTCGCATTACAGTCACATGCAGCAGAAGGGTTATTCCTGGTGCAGGTGCTATGGAAATATGAGTCAATAAGGCTGATGGGGGATGGCTCTTTGTTTATACATGGTAAAGGGGCACTGGTCATGAGCTACCGGCTCATGGCAGTAATGAAAAAGGGTCCCCTCTGTTCTTGGAGGAGGAGGATTCAGGAGGTTTCCCATCATACTCATTCAGAATAGGGGTTGCATATGAAGCAGATACAAGAGTGGGGTCAGATGAACTGGTGAAACAAGTAGGAAGGTGCTCTTCAGAGAGTTACAGGAGATGCACCAGAAAGTTTGTGTGCTAACTCTGTTTCTGTTTTTCCTGGGTCAGATAGAAAAAAGCACATCTAGTTAGTCAGGCATTCATTCATCTGTTGGACAGACTGGAGAGCGACAGTAAAGCCTAGGGGGAAGCAATTGAGGATTGACCCAGGGAAGGCCAGAGTACATTGGAAGTGAGTTCTGAGCATGAGATGAGCCCAGTTCCTGCCACTACTGGAAGACTGTCAACTGAAATTGACTAAGACGCACTTGTTAATTATACATGTGGGGGGATGTGACCTGGGGAGGAGACCTTGGGTTGATATAATGTGGGAAATTAAAGCAGACCTGGAGAGAATCAAAGGGTGGTGGCCAAGGATCACTGTAGGTTGATCAGATATAGTACCACGGTGAGCATGAAGGGATATGAGGGATGTGAGGGTTGAGGACAGGGCCTGGAAGAGGCTGAATAGAAAGTGCGGGTTGTGATGCAGGCACTGGGTGGGGTTGTACTGAGGCATCAGAAGACTAAACAGCACAGAATGTCTGGGCTTATACAGATAAGACAGAGTCCACTTAATGGATGTCAGCTTAGACTGTCTTCATTTACAGATAGAGGAGGTGTTGGGAGAATTGGGGGGTATACCCTAAATAGGAGAGGAGGAAGCCCAGCTTCCATTACAACAGCAGAAGATGGGTTAGTGCACAGAAAGGCAAAAACAGGGGGGGAATAGAAGTGGGAAAGAGAGCAGAATAAAGAGAAAAGGAGCCGAGGGAGTACTGGGCTGGGATAAAAGAAGAAACATGCATTGGGTGTGCATCCAGGCATGTTTGGCACCTTGGGGTTTGCACCCAAATGGCCGGGATATAGATTGGGTGTGCATCCAACTATGATAGAGAGGAATAACGATATTGAAATTAGAGGTACATATGGGGGTAAGAGGAGATGAAGTTTGTGCTGAAGATTGTGGTGAATGTAAATAAAAGTTTGTGGAGAATATGAATAAATTAACAGACAAGGATGTACAGTAGCAAATCTGATGATGACATAAAATTTTGGAATATAAAATAAAATAATGAGCAATAAACTAGCTGACTGAGCACCCATCAAAAAAGCCTGAAGTGTGATAATTTCAGGGAACAGGATCCCATGACAAATGCAGTGTACACTTTTCAGTGTTAATAACTTTTGCTCAGTGAAAATATTTTTGAATTGCATCAGGAGACCCACCATATGTGAGACATAAGAGTACAACACCTGTCTAACCCAAAGGGAGGCTTCTTAACACCCTTTAAGGGATCCAAACCCAACATTTTCCAGTACTGTATATAGCCAGAAGTGGTGTAGAACATAGCTTAATCGTAATACTTTTGCTCCTGACAATGCAATTTTTTATTGTAGAAATGATTGTGAGACAGTACAAACTGAGGATTATGACTTCGGTGAATAGAAACCACATCAGGGGACAATCAATGTTATTGGACGAAGATTCCATTTTCATACTAATGTTCTTAATAATAAGAAACATATTAGCTTAAAAAGAATATTCTTTTGTGGTGAGGAGTATTTGAATTCTATGTATGCCAGCTGTTTTGTTTGCTTGCCAAAGGATTGTGATCATATTGCAATCAGTCTGAGCTCTAACAGGGCTTTTGGGGGCATACCCTTCCTCCACCTATCACAGCTTCAGAATGTCTAAACTCATTGCCAGTTCCACCCAAACTCCACCTTTCTGCTTCTTTTTCTTGTAATGTGCTTGGTCGGTCACAAGTCTGGAAAATGTAAGGTGGCACTGGGTTTTCTTGTGCAACTTGTAATTTCTGTCACCAAAATTTTCTGTGCAGTTTGTAATGTTTCACTGGTGCTGTTCAGTGGTTTTGTTTTGCTGCCATCCTGGGAATGCCAGAGATGTTGCATGATGGCCAAAGCTTCCTCCTGCCTGCAAACACCATGTCAAAATCCACCCAGCCTGCGTGGATGCAAAATCCCCTGCAGGTATCATCACCTCTTACCTGACCCAGATTTAAAACAAAACTTATGCCAGTTGTTCAATCACCCTTCCCTCTGATTTAGCTATAATAAAAAATGGTGGTGGATGCTCATCTCTGTCGCCAGTATCTAAACCTCCCTTTTTACCCAGCTGTAAAACAAAACCAATGTTGGGTGCTCAATCCCAATGCTGTTATTACACTCTCCCACCCAACTCAGCTATAACAAAAAAAAATGGGTGCAGGTGTGTAACCCTGGCACTGGTAGCACCATCTCCTGCCAGACCCAGTTATTAGAGCACTGCAGCACCAGGCTACCCAATCCCCAATGACAGCTAACAACCCAAAACCACGGTATACAGCAATAGGGTACCACCATACAACCCACCAACATTAGGGTGCCCTGTTCAGAACTGGAAAAAGGAAAACTGTTCCTCATTATTCCTTTTTTTTAAACTGGAAACTACCAATATGGTCCACTGATATCTTCTAGACCTATGATCCACCACCCACCAGAGCCCCCTCTCAACACCCACTAACTCCTACCCCCAATCTCAATTACCTAATAAGGATTACATGAAGAAATCCTGTGATAAGTAAAGCTCTTCTCTACCCAAATGCAAACTGACTGAAAACAAAGTAAAATATGCCACCTACAGCTTATCCTGAATCAGGTATGTCCGATTGCATTTGTATCTCTCCTCAACACATCAGGACAAGGCTGAAAATAGACTTTATTGCCTAGCTGTCCTTTCCCAGTCAACAAAAACTAAACTAAAAAAAAGGTAAGTCCAGTTAATAACTTTTTAATGCATTTTGAACTTTTACTAAACATTTTCCGACCTGTTTATTTATGAGATTTCAAGAAAATATATGTGTCATTTAATGTTACCTAAGGGAAGTTGCTGGCATGCATTGAGGGGAAATAAATAATAATTCCAAATCATTTTAACAATGCCTTTTTAGATGAGTACTGTTTCTGAAATTCAGGTAAAAACATTTTGCAGAGATTTGCATGTCAGTGAAAGAATATGTTTTTGAACACCAAATCTTGCCTCTTTGGCCTAAGTTAAGGAAAGGTACAAATGTTTCTAGTTCTACACTAATCTTTGCAAAACAATCTAATTCAAATGTTCTTCTGGTTGGAAAGAAAGAGGTCAGCTCAAAAAGGCAAATATGAAGTGTGTGGGTTATCATAAAAGGAAAAATAAATAATATGATGAAGAAGATAAAAGAAAGCATTAGACTGAGGGATAATGTAAATACCTTCCCTAGTGTATGCTACCCACTGGTACCCTGTATGATAAAGTGGCAGACTTGCAAGATCACATACAGAATGCATAAAACTAACTACTGTGACAAACAATGTCTGCCAGCAGTTTCTTATCCCTCTGGAATTGATTCTTGATGGATGTTTCAATGATCATATGAATACTCTTCTAGGCTTTGTGCATGTAACTGTTGAAATGGTTTATGAGACACGTAGCTTTATTGCAAATTAAAAAGCAAAATTAATTCCCTGATTAAAACAAATACCATCTGGAATACTGCATTTGACACTGTCTTAAAATGGCTGTGTAAAATTTGTTCAGCACATTTTTGTGAGAGTAAGCAAATTGTTTCATGGTTTAAGCTGGGTTATACTGCCTTTTTAAAATAGCTTGTACAGTGTAAAACATTGGGATCAATCTGTAGATCCAGCCAGCACTGAAGGGGGTAATCAAATGTATCCCTATTCACGTACAGTATTGTGGATCAATTTATACCAACCATGAAAGGTTTTCTAGGTTTGACACTAGCCAAATGCTTCTCTTCAATTGATAAGGACAGTTTATATCCATGTAAGACAGAACATCTTTAGAACTACATAAATGTAATTTTAAAACATAATATAAATACTTTGCATGACATGTAAAGTAGCTTTTTAAGTACATCCTGCTTAATGTTAAAAATAGAACTAAAATAAACATTACATGGGCTCTTATATTTTAAAAAAAAGTATTTGCAGTATCAGACAGATTAAATATGCTTTTTATGTGTATGATAATTATCGACAGTTTTACAGCAGTCATGGTCAAGAAGAAAAATTGGCATTCAACCGAGAGTACTATGGGAACTGGCAGACATACTGGCTGCACCCCTGGTGGAACTCTTCATAGAAACATAGAAACATTGAAGTTGATGGCAGATAAGGACCGCAAGGCCCATCCAGTCTGCCCATTTCCTTTTCAACCTTATAAATGTGCCATTGGCCTTTGCTCTGTCAGTGGCCTATCTATTCATACTCATTTGTATTGCCCCCTTAGGCCTACTTCCATGCCTGTTTGAAGCCCTGCACTGTATTCATGGCCACCACTTCTTGAGGTAGGCCATTCCATGCATCCACCACCCTTTCTGTGAAAAGAATTTCTCACATTCCCCTTAATCGGCCCCTCTAATTTCATGCTGTGTCCTCTTGTCCTGCTATTTTTCTTATATTTAAACATGTTAGACTCTTTCACCTTGTTAATGCCCTTAAGGTGTTTGAATGCCTCGATCATATCACCTCCCCTCCTTTGCTCAAGGGTATACATATTGAGCTCCGTTAATCTGTCCTCATATGTTTTCTGATGCAGTCCCTGCACCATTTTGTTGCCCTTCTCTGGACTGCCTCAATTTGGTTAATGTCCTTGTGAAGGTGTGGCCTCCAATACTGCACGCAGTACTCCAGATGGGGCCTAACCAGTGTCTTGTAAAGAGGGATTATTACTTCCCTCTTACGACCTGTGATACCCCTGCTAATACACCCTAACACCCCCCCCTGGCCTTAGCTACTGCTTTAGAGGTCTGTTTGGATGATTTCAGGTCATCAGTGATGATGATGCCCAAGTCTCTTTCTTCCTTTGTGACTGCTAGCAACTCCCCTCCCAGCCTATAGGTGGCTTCAGGGTTTCTCTTCCCTATGTGCATGATCTTGCACTTCTTTGCATTAAATCCCAGTTGCCACTCTTCTGACCATTTTGCTAGTTTATCCAGATCTCTTCTCATTCTGCCCACCCCATCTGGATCATCTACTCTGTTGCAGATCTTGGTGTCATCTGCAAACAGACAAGCCTTACCCTCTAGCCCATCTGCAAGGTCACTAATGAAGATGTTGAAGAGGACTGGCCCCAGGACTGATCCCTGAGGTACCCCACTTGTGACTTGCATCTCTTCTGACTGTATACCATTTATCACCACTCTCTGTTTTCTGCCCGTCAACCAGTTTGCTACCCAGTTGACCAACTTCGACCCACCCCAAGCCTACCCAGCTTATTTATCAATCTTCTAAGTGGAACAGTGTCAAAAGCTTTGCTGAAGTCAAGGTAGGTGACATCAACTGCTCCCCCTTAGCCCACCACTCTGGTTACCCAGTCAAAGAAATCTATGAGATTAGTTTGACAGGACCTTCCTTTTGTAAACCCATGCTGTCTTGGATCCTGTGCGACTATGGATTCCAGGTGTTGCACTATCCTTTCCTTAAGGAGTGCCTCCATAATCTAGCCCACTACTGAGGTAAGACTGACTGGTCTGTAGTTCCCTGCCTCCTCCCTGCTACCACTCTTGTGGAGAGGGATCACATGAGCCCTTCTCCAGTCTTCTGGGACCTCTCCTGTGCTCAGAGACTCACTAAACAGTTCTGCTAATGGCTCTGCTAGTTCCACCTTTAGCTCCTTAAGTACCCTGGGATGTATGCCATCAGGTCCCATTGCCTTGTCCACCCTGAGCTTAGCAAGCTCTTTAGGACCCTTTCTTTTGTGAAGGGAGTAGTGCTCACCTCCCTCCCCCCTGTGTCCATGGTGCTGAGCTGTGGGCCCTGCCCTACTGTCTCTTCAGTAAATACTGAGCAAAAGTATCTATTTAGGATAGATGTTTTACATGGTCCTCCTCCTCACATGCTCCCTTTTCTCCATTAAGCTTAGCAATACCCCTCTGGACTTTCTCCTTTCACTAATGTATCTATAGAAAGTCTTGTCACCTTCTTTACTGTTTGTGCTAGTGTTTCCTCAGTTTGGGACTTTGCCTGCCTTACTGCCTTCCCTGCTTCCCTTAGGGCAGTTTGGTATGCCTCCCTAGCTTCATCCCGCTGTGTTCCCTTATATTTCCTGAAGGCCAGCCTTTTGGCTCTGACCTTTTCTGCTACTGTATTTGAGAACCAAAGTGGTTTCCTTCTTCTTTTGCACTTCCTTTTCTGTCTAATGCAATCGGATGTTGCTTCAAGTATTGCATCCTTAATGCTTGCCCACTTTGCCTGTACCCCCTCACCTGTGTTTCTTTTTGCCAGGGCTAGCTTAACTCTGTTGGCCATCTTATCAAAGTCAGCTCCTCTGAAGTCCCATATTTTTGCCTTGGAATGGGATGATTTAGATGTAGTAGCCAAACTGAACCATACCATGTGATGGTCACTGGCCCCCAGGTGACCTTCTACCTGGAGATCTGTGATCCCTTCCCTGTTAGTCAGTACTAGATCTAGGATAGCCCTGTCTCTTGTGGGTTGTTGTACCAGTTGTTTGAGGCCCTCCCCCTGCAGGGAATCCACTATGTGTCTAGTTCTGGCAGATGTTCCTGCTGGTATTGACCAATCTGTATCCGGCATGTTGAAGTCTCCCATTATCAGAACCTCCCCTTTAGCTGTCATGTTTTGTATATCTTCTAACAGTAATGTGTCTATGTTCTCCTCTGATCTGGGGGCCTGTAGACAACCCCAGTTCTTATGGCTGTCCCATTTCCTGTTTCCAGGGTGACCCACAGTTCTTCTGGCTCCTTCTGTGTATTCTGAATTTCTGTAGCTTTGATATTTTCATTGACATACAGGGCCACTCCTCCCCCCCTTTTTGCACCTCGGTCTCTAATGAACAATACATAGCCAGGTACTGAAGTCTCCCATGTGGTTACTGGTAAACCCATCTCACTAATTGCTACTATGTCCAGTTTAGCCTCTGACATTATTGCCTGCAGGTCTGGGATCTTATTTCCCAGGCTATGAGCATTTGTGTACATGATTTTCCATTGGCCAGATTTCGGTGTGTTAGTTGTTGGGTGAGGTTTGGCATTTCCCCTGTGTGTTGTGTGGGGAGACAAACCTTTTTTCTTACCTGGTGATGCAAATGAACTGCAAACATGCTAAATCCCTGTTTGACCACTAGCTGAGGCGGGAGGGGTGTTCTTCCCATTCGACGTATGGGGTGCTGCACCCCTCTCCCCATTTGCTAGTTTAAATATTCTGCAAAGACGTCAAACTTCTGCCCCAATGCACTGACTCCCTCCTTAGTCAGATGCAGTCCATCAAATTTAAAGAACTTTCACTCCCAGAACTGTTGCCAGTTCCCTACAAATCTGTGTCCTTTTTTCTGGCACCAGCCCTTGAGCCACGTGTTAGGCTCTGCTATCTCCCCTTCTCTGACCTTCCGTCCATCTGCCCCCCTCTCCCAGACTGGCAGGATCTCAGAGAAGGAGATGCCGGACGAAATGGATGATAGTTTTCAACAGGTCACTTGAGACAGGGAGGGTACCTAGGGTCTGGCAAGAGGCACATGTGGTGCCAATCCATAAAGGGGGGTCAAGGGAAGTACCAGGTAACTATAGACCCATCAGTTTGACCTCGATGGTGGGAAAATTAATGGAGAGTATACTATAGGAACGATTGGGGGTGTACTTGGAGGAGGTGGGAGGTCTGGATAGTCGGCAACATGGGTTTGTGCCAGGGAGATCATGTCAAACCAATCTTGTGGAGTTCTATGAATGGGTAACATCAGAACTGGACAGGGGAAAGCCTGTGGATGTATTATTCTTGGACTTCAGCAAGGCGTTTGACTCTGTCCCCCACAATGGTCTGGTTGAGAAACTGATGGGGTTAGGAGTAGGCCCTTTGATGGTCAGATGGATTGAAAACTGGCTAGCTGGATGCACCCAGAGAGTAGTGGTCTGTGGGGAGCTCTCGAACCCTAGAGAGGTTGGTAGTGGGGTACCATGAGGGCTTGGTCCTGGGTCCGATCCTGTTTAATGCATACATAACTGACATCAGAGAGGGTATAGGGTGTGAAATGAGTCTTTTGCTGATGACTCAAGATGGGAGCAGTAGTTGAGGGAAGAGGGAGATTGGCCCTGCAAGGGACCTGGACACCCTGAAAGCTGGGCTCACACATGAAATTAATTTCAATATCACCAAGTGCAAGGTGTTGCATCTTGGGTGGGAAACCCTAAACACAGGTACACCCTGGGAGGGGAGGCGCTGGAGGCCTCAATAGGGGAAAAAGACCTAGGGGTCATGGTGGATGCATGTATGAATAACTCTGAGCAGTGCAGGAGAGCGGCTAGCAAGGCAAACAGGATGTTGGGATGCATCGTAAGGGGGATCACCTCTAGGAGCAAGGAAGTGATTTTGCCGCTGTACAATGGACTGGTTAGACCACACCTTGAGTACTGTGTGCAGTACTGGAGACCACACTTGAAGAGGGACATACAGCTCCTGGAGAGGGGACAGAGGAGGGCAACTAAGATGATACGAGGGCTAGGGGATTTGACGTATGAGAACAGACTTGAGGAGCTCTGCCTGTTTTCATTGGAGGAGAGGAGAGACAGGGGGGACATGATTGAGGTTTTCAAGTACCTCAAGGGAATAAATAGGGTAAACATGGAGGGGATCTTTAGACTAAAGCAGGGAGGTATTACCAGAAGGCATGGTTTGAAGTTGGAAGGAGGAAGGGTGAGGGGGGAAAAGAGGAGGAGGTTTTTCACTGGGAGGGTGGTGGACCCTTGGAATGCACTGCCTGGCGAGCTGGTTCAGAGGTCCACAGTGGAGGGCTTCAAGACAGTGTGGGACAGACACAGAAAGTGGATGTATCAGATGATGGCCTGTCCCGGGGGGTGGGGATGGATGATAGGGGTTTCTGAAACACAAGGGAGGGGAGGGCCCCGGCACCCAACTAGGGATCTGAGGTTCGAGCAGACTCGATAGACCGTAAGGCCTAATCTGCTGGCAAATAGTATACAAAGTAACATTTCTTTCCAATGTGAATTTGAAATTTAGTGTTAATGGACTATTAAAGATTAATGCTATTTGTACTGAGAGCTCTGATTTTTACACACACACACACACACACATACGCACACAATTTCATGAAGAGATGCACAGTAGGTCTGAATAAGCTGAGCCCACAATTAATGACTGTCAAGTTGTACTGTACAGTTAACACAGACACAGTGGTGATTTTTCATAGAGTTCATGAATTCTTTTCCTCAGTGAAAGTATAAAGTATATTGAAATGGGTCCGGATACCTGCCAAATGTGGCATATGTCATGATAAGACCTATTTAACCCAGCAAAAGGATCCTAACACCCTTCCAAGGATCCATACCTAAAGTTTTCCCTGCAGGACCAGTGAAGGTATCATTTCTGGTCCAACACAGCCTTTGACTGAAGTAGTCACTGGAAGCTATTCACTACTGGCTAGGGAGAGTGACTGTCAGACAGCACACATCATCATCATCATCATCATCATCATCATCATCATCATCAAATCTTTATTTATTCAGGAGAGCATCATTGAGCAAGGCTCATTTACAAGATGGACCTGATAAGGTCAAGGTTCAACAGTTGATACACAACAGATTCATCAATACACTTATATAAACAGTTATACATACAGGGGAAAAAACATTTATAAACACAGTGATGTACAATAAAATTCACATGATAAAATGGGTTATAGGAAAGTTAAGCTAATATTTACAGTATATACAGTATACATATCCCAGTGGAGGGGCCATGGCAAACACACAGCATAATGTAATACTAGGATGGTGGAAGGTATTACTGGGTGCCATAAGATGGGGTGTCTGCCTGGGAGAGAGAACTGAAGAACAAAGATTATGCAATATATGGTGAATTTTTGGGAGGGAGATTGTGAGATGACAAAGCTAGCTCTAGCGATCGCAACTGCATTTCTCTGTGAAGAAAACTGTATAACGCTGTTTAAAGTATGCAAATGGTATAAGATTGGACAGTTTTAGGGATTTTGTAGGGTGTTCCATGCTATAGATAGAGAATAGCTGATTGCTGCCCTCCCTAGCTGGGTGTTGAATTTGGGCAATTTGAACAGGATGATGTTGTTGCTTCTGAGGGCACAGGAACTAGGAATGGTCTGGGTGAAGCAGTCCAGAATATAGTTTGGAAGTTTTTTTGATAACGCTCTGTAAGTTCATAGAGCTGCATTTCTGTTCCTTCTGAGGTGTAGGGAAACCCATCCAACTGCAGCATAAAGAGAGCAATGATGGGTATGAGATGGCAGATCTGTTATAAATCTTATTGCTCTATGGTATAAGGTATCCAACTTGTGTAGGTAGGAGATGGGGCAGTGACTATAAAGGAAGTCTGCATAGTCAACAACTGAGAGAAAACTGGCCTGGACTAACCTCAGCTTTGAATCTCTGTTTAGGAAGGGTTTTAGTCTATAGAAAAGGACAAGCCTTTGGCAAAGCTTTTTTAGCAGTTCTTCTAAATGATGAGTGAAGTCGAGTCTGCTGTCAATCCACACATCTAGGTATTTGAATTTTTCTACATACTCCAGATTTTCTCCAGATATAGTGCATAGCTGGGGGAGAATGATTGAATCATTGCTTTAGTTTTCGTTGCATTTAACAGAAACTTTTTCTCAAGTAGCTGATATTGTAACAAGGAGAATTCTGTTTGTAGGATGTCACGGGCAGCTGCAGAAGAAAGGTTGCTGACATACAAAACAGTGTCATCAGCAAAGAGGTGTACAGAGGATTTGGTGAGGGTTGAATCAATATTATTTATATAGATGGCAAAAAGGATAGGACCCAGGATAGAACCTTGGGGGACTCCTCTTAGCAGTGGTTTTAATGGGGATAGGTCACCTTCAGCTTTTACCTGCTGTGACCTACCGGTAAGATAACACCTGAACCACTTAAGGGAGGGTGGATCTAGGCCAATGGAGTGCATGGATGATAGTAGAAGCTCGTGGTCCACAGTGTCTAATGCTTTGCTCAGGTCAAGAAATACTGCACAGACATTATTCTTTTTATCTAATTTGGTTTGCCAGTCATTTGTGACCTTGGCTAGTGCAGCGATAGTGTTATGCTTGACCCTGAATCCAGATTGAGCTGGATTCAGGAGGTTAGCATTGTCAAGATATTCCTTTAACTGGGTGCTCACTAATTTCTCCAGCATCTTGGATAGCACTGGTAGAATGGAAATGGGCCTGTAATTATTAAGGTCCATAGGGTCCCCTGATTTTAGAAGGGAACCACTTGGGCTGTCTTCCACAGTGTGGGAATAGAACCAGAGTTTAGAGATAGGTTAAAGAGATGTGTTAGGGGGATTGCAAGTACATGGGATGCAATCTTTAGAAAGTAGGGGTCCAGAGAGTCTGCCCCTGCCCTTTTTTTGATATCCAGCTGCCATAGTAGGTCCTCTACTTGCTTCAACAGTACAGATTTGAAGCTGAAGGAAGAGTCAGCTCTCTGAGCACCAGTGTACTGGGAGCTTAATGGTGCACGCAGCAGGTTAGCTGGAGAGGTGTCAAAGGCAAGGTCAGCCGTTGTGAAGTGGTTATTGAAGGCGTCCAGAATTTCCATTTTGCCAGAGATAGGGCCATTACTGTGGTGTAATTGAGTTGGTAGGGAGGTGCTAGAATCCTGCCCAACCATACCCTTGATGGTAACCCAAAACCTAGCAGGATTATGATAGGAGGAGTCAAGCTCAGCCAAGTAGAAGGCAGCCTTTGCATCCCTAACGTTCTTGGTGCATCTATTCCTGGCTTTCCTAAAGATCATCCAGTCATTTGCATTCTTGGTTTTTCTTGCCATTTTCCAGAGTTTGTCTCTCTCCAGCAGTGCAGCTTTGAGGTCAGCTGAAAACCAACTACAGGATTTGTTGTTTATTCGGATACTAGAGATTGGGGCATGGATTCTAAGGGCACTTATTATAATGCTATTTAGCACCTGCTGTGCTTTTTCCACAGAATGAGCAAGATAAAACTCTTGCCAGCTTGGAGAGTGAGCTAGATCATGCAAATATCCTTCAATATTGATGTTTTTCTTGGATCTCCTCATTAGGAATTTTGCAGGGGTTGTTGTTTTGCTGGAAGATCTTACCCCTGCGATGGGGCAGTGATCACTTATATCGCTGAAAAGCACTCCAGCATGTGTGAATAGATGGGGTTTATTCACTAGCATGATATCAAGTAGTGTGCTGTTATTACTATTCCTTGCATTAATTCTTTTTGGCTCATTAATTAGTTGTATGAACCCATGTGTATCACAGAATGATACCAGAGGTGCAGCTGCCTGGTAAGCCAGTTGAAATTCAGGTCACCTAGAATAATGACTTCTTCAGTGCTGGGCTTGAGCAGATTCCCCAGGTGGGATAAGAGCTTGAGGTCAGCAGAGGGGGGTCTGTAGCATCCAACTAGCTGAAAAGCTGCTGTATTGGGGAGAGAGACTTTTAGGGATAGGCATTCAAATTCCTTGGGCATAGAGGTTGCAGCAATACAGGATACAGGTATACCGTATTTTGCATATATAGCTACTCCACCACCCCTTGTTTGGCGATCTGCTCTGAATAACTGATAGTTGGGTAGGTTAACATCCCTGTCTGCTGTGGTGGGTTTGAACCATGTCTCAGATACCACGAGAAAGTCTGGCAAGGTATGGGCAACCCAGGCTTTGTATCAGTGTAAGTTTTTTCAACAGACTGCATACATTAATATGCAAAAAACTGAGGCCTTTAATTGAGGTTAGGTCTGCTGAAGAGGTAATACATTCAGGGGGGTCCTGGGTTGATTTCCACGTTACCAATACAGACCAATAGAAAGAGTAGGAGTTTCATGAGGGCTGCCAGAGATATGGAGAGAGGGCTGTCTTTGGTCCTCCTTCTCTTATTCTGTTGCCACTCTTTTGGGGTGCACCATGTGGGGTTATAGGATTGTGTCGAGACACCAAGTAGCAGTATGGTGGTCAGGCGTAGGGGGGATCTGTATATCCAGTAGTGGAGCCTTGATTGAAATACATGTATGGTGGTTTGCGTCTCTTTTTAGGGGTCACCCCACTGTAATCGATGCAGCAATGGTAGGGCATATGTGAGGGTCTGAGTGTCAAACAATGGGGATGAGACAGAGAGACTGGGCAGATGGATCACCATAGTTTGTGTGATAGGGACATCTTCTTTGGGGGAACCCCATGGCTGACAGTGAAAGAAGTATCAGAAGTAAACTCCCCATTGTGAGAGAGATATTGTTAGTTGGCTATCGGGAGAGTAGTGAAGTTGCTGAATAGTTGGATCAGCAAGACAGTGGAACAGTTTAATGGTTTAGGGTAATGCTGAGGGCGGGAAGAGATTTGATGGAAGATGCCTATAAAGTAACACACAAGAGGGAAGGGCGGGTGGGCAAAATTTTACGGCTTTCCTGAGAGTTTCCTGGCTGTCTCTCCCGCCTCGTGGTTCCCTGGTCGGCTAGTTTCCGCTGACCGCCTGCTGAACGAGCGAAGCCCCGGCACTTCAGGCTGGGTGTTGTGGGGCAGGGATGGCAGTCAATTGGCTGTGGCTTTCCCGAGAGTTTCCTGGCTGTCCCGCCCGGCCTCGTGGTTCCCTGGGTTGGCTAGTTTCCACCGCCTGCCTGCTGGTGGAGCAAAGCCCTGGCACTTCAGGCTGGGTGTTGTGGGGCAGGGATGGCAGTCTGGGTAGTCACATAGAGGGTTCCATGTGATAACAGAGATCATGGAAAGGCGATGGCTGTTAGGGTGAGTGTACATCACTGAAAATCAATTTTGGCAATGTATGCTCTCAGTGCACAGCAAAAGGGTGCAAGAGACTTCACCCCCCCACATCCCCTAGTAAACAATTCTCAACTCCAGAGGGGATGCATGTCTGGGGGGTTCAAAAGACAAAAAAATAAAATTCCTGGACCGGTGCAAAAAAAAAACGTGCCCAGAATCGAACATGGCACCCTCCCTACCCAAGCCTGCCACCAACCCACCATGCCACACGGCCAGCTTGGCAGCCCACTGCCACACTACAGCCCACCAAACCCTCCCTCCGCTTCTGCCCATCATATGGCTTGGTCCCCCCCATGCATGTGTACATATAGCGACATCCTATTACTATATTCGTGGATCCCCCCATCCGGTAACCCTCAGGCGCCGTGATTGAGTCGCCCTTTTTGAAGGAGCTCAGTCATGGTCACCATAATCACAGGCTACCCACATAGAGCCAGCAATAGTGAACAGCATAGCTTAACCACAATAACCTGATTCTGGCATCTGCTGTGGAAATTATTAAGAGATACTGTATTATAATTACTTGGTAGTGCTTTTCCCCATAGGGAAACCCAGTTATAATTTGTCATTATAACCAGCTCGGCTGGTTATAATGGCAAACACGCACCAGGTTTCCCTTGGAACAGCCATCCTCAGTCGCTGTTCTTCGATCGCTCATCGCTTGTGAAGCAATCCCATGGCGCAGCACACTTCATGGTCCCTCATATTTGGCGGTAATGTACTTTTTATAAAAAAACTCATTTTCTGAACTAAACCACTTGAAAACAGAAGCAAAACAAAGAAAAACCTGCGCCGTGTTTCCCTGTCAGCCTGACATATGGCGAGTCCATGCCACAGACTGCCCCAGCCTCGAACCGGAAGGACGCTGCAACCGCCGGTCGGCGGTAGGTTTATATTCAAACAAAAATCAAAGTTTCTACACATTTTTTTATAAAATATCCTCTTTCTTTTCCTCCAACAAGTGCAGCAGTATAACTAGGAAGACCATGCAAAATCCAGACTGGTCCGCAGCTTCCTGAACACTAATCTGTTAGCTTATTTTATTTTTTATAATTGCTGACATGAAAAAGCCCACTCCTGCAATTATAAAAAATAAAATATGGGGTGGTGTGTGTAAAACTCGATTTTACACCCACCCTCGATTGGGATGCTTTTCATAAACCCCTCAGGCTTCGACCTCGGGGTTTATGTAGCATCTCACAACTCGGGTGTGCATAAAATCTCGTTAAACACACCACCCCATATATTATTCTCTATACAAATTGAGGATTATGACTTCAGTCAATGGAAAGCATGTCAGACAACATTGAATTCTAAAAAGAAAAACATCCCATTTTCTTACAGATGTTTTTTGTACTAAAGGCATTGGCCTAATAATATGGACATTATTTTGGATGTGGGGGGATCCGAGTTCTACTCATGCCAACTGCTTTTTATATTTTCCTGCCAAATGACAGTGAACATATTGCAATTAATCTGAGCTCTGAAAGTCAGTTTGCAGGACAGGTATAATTCTCAAATGACCAACCCTAGGAAATGAATCAATGCCCACACCTTCTTATGGATGATCATATGGTAAGGTTTATTACACTGAATTCAAACACAGTAATACATTCCAAAACATTAAATTATTTATAGCTGATCACATTCAAATGTCCACATTAAAACATTCCTTAAATCCATTCTTTAGTCCCAATCTCTTCTTCCTTTTCTTCTTGTTTTCAGGGGTCCAGATGTCAAATCCGACCCTCCCCCCATACCACCACCTCGGCATTCCTTGAGCCTTCTCAAGTTCCTAGGTCTGGAGGCAATACCCCAATCCCTAGTACTCCTAAATTCCCCCTCCCCACCCCCCTTTTACTCTCATCCGGATGCCACTGATCCTGGCCCGTGTTGCCTACCCTGCCTACCCCATCCTGCCCCCTTCCCCTGCTAAGCCCTCCCCTTCCTTCTCTTTCCTTCCTTCCTCCACCACCTGCTGCTCTTTCAGCAGCCCAGCCATATGAAAACTGCAGGTACTGTCCACCTGCCCTGAACACCAGTCCACACATACCACTGGCAAAGGTCCACCTCCTCCCTTGTGCCCAGGTCAAGAACCCCTGTCCTCTGTCCATGAACTGGATTAGGGAGGGTAGGAGGAAAAATCCTAGCAGAAAGAGGGAGAACTCAGTGCTGCAGAGTTCTAAATATCCCTTAAGAACCCCAAGAAGGACCACCACTTAACTCCTCCCCTCTACCAATCCTGATCTACCTGGGGCACCTGTCACCTCCCCCAAGGTGATGTCCTCATTACATCACTAGACCCCTCTGCTTACCTTGCCTGCTACTCCCCCCCCCTTCTCCCTGGCTAACTATACCCCCCATCGTCTATTCACCATTTTCTTGGCTGCCATTTGACAATTCAGGTTACCTTTAATTGGCAACCCCATTTGTCAACTGACCAACTCTCGGAAATGAATCAATGTCCACACCTTCTTATAGATGCTTGTATGGAAAGGTTTATTACACTGAATTCAAACACAGTAATACATTTGAAAACATTCAATTATTTACAACTGATCACATTCAAATGTCCATATTTAAATATTCCTTAAATCCATTCTTTAGTCCCAATCTCTTCTTCCTTTTCTTCTTGTTTTCAGGGGTCCGAATGCCAAATCCAACCCCCCCTCATGCCATCCCCACATTCCTTGGGCCTTCTCAAGTTACTAGGTCTGCATGCAATACCCCAACCCCTAATACTCCTAAATTCCACCTCTGCCACCCCCTTTTGCTCACGTCCAGATGGCACTAACCCCAGCTTGTGTTGCCTACCTGCCTCTTCCCATCCTGCCCCCCCTTTTCCCCCGCTAAGCCCTCCCCCTTTCTTCTTTTAACCCCTTTCCATTAGCCAACCTCCAGCTTGCATTGGAAGGTGGGCTTCCCTCCTTGCGGGCTAGCTTCAGCCTCTCCTCTCCCATTTCCCAACAGGCTCTGTCAGCGGTAGTAGGAAGAAAGCCATGCCTACCTCAGAGACGTGAACTCTGTCTGAGCGGTATGCCCCCATCTTATCCAAGGTTATTTCTGTGTGTGCTACATATGACCCCTTACCATTTCTGCAAGCAGACCAGCGATCCTCCTATTCAGTCTCTTTCTGGCCTTCTCAATTGCCTGTATGTCCTTAGCAAATTGCCAGACCCTTCTGGAAATTATCTCTGACCGTGCAATCTCTACCCATGGCCACCACCTTTTGATAGTTTCATAGGCAGCTTTTATGGCTTGAAACAAGGCCCCCCACAGGGTTTCCCCCAAATCATTCTCACCCAGATGTATCACCAGGATATCCGGCCTCCCCCATGTAAGCTTTAAGTCCTCAATTAGTGGCAAGAGTTGGGCTCATTTTATGCCTGAATCCCCTTCCAGTGGACTTGTGTCATCCCCAGGCCCCTCCAAAGTTGCCTTCCTTCCTGAGTGGTGGCCGCATATCTTTCAGTCCAGTAAACGAATGAATGTCTCAATATCCAGACGTTTCTCCTATGACCTCCTGCCACATAATGAAAAACAGATTTAGATCAGGATATTGTCTGACATACCTTTTTTAGCAAGATGACTTCTATCTACCTACTGCCTTGATGTCCTCCTCTGATCACCATTTTATTGCTGTTCCCAAAGCTGCCATGATTCTGAAAGAATGGGGGGGGGAGGTAAAATCCCTGGGCTCCAGCCCTATGAAAGCCAAACTTTTCTTCAAAACCCCCCTACCTGGTAAGCTGTGACCAGCCACCCATTTCTGTGCTTAAACCATCACCCTGTCCCTGCTGCTCGGATACCCGGATACTCGGAAGCCAGAAGGTGAAGGAAGGAAACATATTCAATTCAGTGCTTCAGAGTAACTGGTAACTGGTATTTTTCTTTTAAACTTAGATTGTAGGCTTGTAGTGACACTATACTTTCTTTCTGTGTTGTCTTTACTTATAATTGTTTTTGGGCTGTTGAAAATTTAAAAAATAGTGGTGGTGTAATTCTGTGCTGTCTTTAATTGCTGCAAATTTTATCTTGGCTTGTCTGACTGTCCTGTAGCTGGGTGAAGGTGTTAATTGTCTGGCCTCTGACCTCAGCTACGTGATAACTGGAGGTGGGGCTTAGTCACAGTTAAAGCAGCAAACAGAAGTTCATCTTCTCAGAAGAAGCCAGAAGGTGAAGGAAGGAAACATATTCAATTCAGTGCTTCAGAGTAACTGGTAACTGGTATTTTTCTTTTAAACTTAGATTGTAGGCTTGTAGTGACACTATACTTTCTTTCTGTGTTGTCTTTACTTATAATTGTTTTTGGGCTGTTGAAAATTTAAAAAATAGTGGTGGTGTAATTCTGTGCTGTCTTTAATTGCTGCAAATTTTCGCCCCTCCCACCCCTTCCCCCAACTCTTAATTATATGCCCTGATAAATTTGATTGACAGGAGCTAAACACAGTGTATAGTAAGAGGTGTGAAGTAGGAGGGCATGGGAAGAAGACCACCCTCAGCACGACAAGTGTTTTGACTCATTTATTTATTGGTTTCTTTTTCCTTAAAAAATATATATCTGAGGATCAGTTACAGGATTTTTAGTACTGTAAATAAATAAAAGAGAACTAAGAGAGCTTCAGTAGCAGATAAGTAGTGGAATTGCAGTATAATGTGGGAGTGGTGCAATGCAGTGGCTGTGGGCAGCTATTCAGGCAGACCTTCTGGACACTGAGGAATGCTTCCTCATCTGCATGCATCTCTCGGGACTGAGGGATGAGGTAGCCAGACTCAGAGTGGAAGTAAACTGGGTCAGGAGTACCATCACCCTGTCCAGGAACCACCCAGTCCAATGCAGCTGCCTCAAAGGATGCCAGAACGAGGAGCACTTGGATGACAGTGGGCTCAGGGAGGGTTAGAGCAGTCAGGCAGAGGCACATCCCAGATCCTATTCCTCTCAAGAACTCATATGCCACACTGGCAAATGAGGACAACCAAATAAGTACCCAGGAAGTGGAAGGAAAGGATGTGGAGGTTAGGCAAGGAGGTGACCTCAGTGGGGAAAGCAGTGGACCCCAGAGGAGGAGGAAGCGAATCCTGGTGGGGACTCCATCATAAGAGGATCCAGCTAGGAACACAGGAGGGAGGACAGGGAGGTGAGGTGCCTACCAGGTGCCACGGCATGGAGGGATGGAAGGAAGATACTGGGGATCACTGGGAAGGCAAGACAGGAGGGTGAGCTGGATGTCATTATCCACCTAGGTACTAATGACTTGGCAAGCAGGGAGCCAAAGGAAGTTCAGGAAGAGTTTAGGAAACTGGGAGGGTCTCAAACAAGTAGCTACTTCTGTCACTTTCTCAGAAGTACTACCTGTGAGAGGCAAGGGAGAGCATAGGAGTGCATGCACCAGGAACTTTAACTCATGGTTGAAGAACTGGTGCTGTGAGGAAGGGTTGGATTCATTGGTGACTGGGGACCCATCTGGAGGGATGGAGGTTTGTTCAAGCCTGATGGCCTGCATCCATCCTGGAGGGAATCCAAGCACTCAATGATAAGTTTAAATGCTACATTGACAAGCATTTAAAACTAGCAAAGGGGTGAGCAGGCCAGCAAGGATGGTACCTACTTGCTCACCCCACAGCTAGTAATGGAACCAGTGAACCAGAGGTGGCTATCTCTGCAAAGCAGTGTGCAAAAGTTGGAGATTAGTGTCCAAAAGGTGGATAAGCAGAAAAGGGGCAAAATTCAGCAGGAGGGCAGACAGCAAGGAGAACCAGGGATAAATGACAACCAAGGAAGGGGCTGAGAGAACAGTGAAGCAGTCTAGGGAGGTCAAATCATGGAAAGCCATGTGTGCAAATGCCAGGAGCCTTAGCAACAAGATGGAAGATCTGGAGGCTGTCATGGTACAGTCAGACCTGGACATTGTGCCATCACTGAAACCTGGTGTAATGATAACCATGACTGGGAGATGGCCATACCTGGCTACAACATATTCAGAAGAGACAGAGCAGGCAGGAAGGGAGGAGGGTGGCACTGTATGTGAAAAATGACATAAGGGCCACACAGATCCAGGAGGAACAAAATGGGGAGAGATACTGTGGGTTAAGCTGGAAAGGAAAATGGGGCCAGCCATCCAGACAGGTGGTCTATAGACCAGCCCAGGAGAGGAAGAAACAGATAGGGAGTTGATGCTAGCCATCCAAAGGATGGCAGACAAGGGTGAGGTAGTACTAGTTGGAGACTTCAATATACCAGACGTGGACTGGAGCATCCCAGCAGCAGCATCAACTAGGAGCAGATTTATCCTGGACTCCCTTCAGGCTGCCTCCCTCAAGCAACTGGTCATGGAACCAACTCGGCAGAAGGCAATACTGGACCTTGTGCTCACAAACAGGGACAGTGTGATGGGGGTAACAGTGGGGGATCACCTGGGTAACAGTGACCACCAGTCATTGTGGTTTGAAATCACAGAAAGAGCAGAACCAAACCACACAAAAACACGTATCCTGGATTTTAGGGGGGCAGACTTTGGGAAAATGGGGAGATGCTTGAATGAGGCATTAAGGGAATGGGACAGGAATCAGGATTGAGGAACAGTGGGCAGTATTTAAAATGGGGATTATAAGAACAACAGAATTATGCATTAAGCAGGTTAGCAAGAGGAAAAGAAAGGAGACCATTATGGTTTTCAAAGAGGTAGCAAAGAAAGTGAAAGCCAAAAGACTGCATTCAGGCAATACAAAAGACACAGGCAGAAGGGATAGGGAGAAGTACCAGGAGAAACAAAGGAGGCAGGAAGTCAGTAAGGAAGCCAAAGCTCAGACAGAAGAACACATTGCAAAATCAGTGGTTAAAGGGACAAAACCTTTTACAGGTACATAAGTGAAAAAGAAGAGACAAAGGGAGGGATAGTGAGACTGAAGGGGAGGATGGGAGCGCGTGGAGGATGACAACAGTAAAGCTGACATATTGAATAGGTATTTCTGCTCAGTCTTTACTAAGAAGAGAGGGTAATGGGTCTGAAGGGGTACAAGGGGTGAGAATGGTGCAGAAATGGACACAAGTCCCTTTACATGAGAAAGGGTCCTGAAGGAACTGAAGTAATAAGAGCTGATAAAGCAATGGGGCCAGATGGGGTGCACCAGGGTCCTTAAAGAACTAAGAGAGGTGGTGGCTGAACCTCTGGCTATCCTGTTCAGCCAATCACTGGAAACAGGGAGGTACCAAAGACTGGAGGACAGCAGATGTAGTCCCTTATACAAAGTGGGAACAAAGAGGAAGCAGGGAACTACAGACCAGTCAGCCTCACCTCGTAGTGGGAAAGATCATGGAAGCACTACTGAAGGAGAGATTGGTGGAACATCTGGTTGTCAATGGACTACAGGACCCAAGGCAGCATGGTTTCACCAGGGAGGTCATGTCAGACCAACCTCATTGAATTTTTGACTGGGTGACTAGGGAGGTGGATCAGGGGAGGGCAGTGGACATGGCCTATCTGGACTTCAGCAAGGCCTTTGACACTGTGCCACATAGAAGACTATTACACAAACTGGGGACTATGGGTGTGGGCAGGACAGTAGTGTGGTGGGTAGGTAACTGGCTGGGTGGCAGGACACAGAGGTGGTGGTAAATGGCTGTCACTCCACAGAGGGAAGAGTGACCAGTGGGTACCACAGGGATCAGTGCTGGGACCGGTCCTATTCAACATCTTCATCAGTGACATTGCACAGGATATAGAAGGCAGAATTTCACTGTTCGCTGATGACACAAAGCTCTGTAACAGAGTAGACACACCAGAGGGTGTAGACAGAATGAGAAGGGACCTGCAGAAACTTGAAGAATGGTCAAGGGTTTGGCAGTTGAAATTCAATGCAAAGAAGTGCAAGATAATGCATATGGGGCACAAAACCCTGGCACAATATATCAGTTGGGGGTGAGGATATAGCATGCACCAAGCAGGAAAGGGATCTTGGGGTTGTCATCTCTGATGACCTCAAAGTAGGGAAACAGTGTGACAAGGCATCAAGTAAAGCAAATAGGATGCTGGGATGTATAGGCAGGGCATCACCAGCAGGAAAAGGGAGGTCATAATTCCGTATACAAGACACTAGTGAGGCCCCACCTGGAGTACAGTGTACAGTTCTGGAGACCATACCTACGTAAGGACATAGACAGGGTAGAGAAGGTTCAGAGGAGGGCAACAAAGATGGTGCATGGGTTGCATCACAAGTCCTATGAAGACAGGTTGAAGGAACTGAACATGTACTCCTGGAGGAGAGGAGGAGAGAGGGATATGATAGAGACATACAAGTATCTTACAGGGAGGAACAGGGTGCAGGAAAACACTATTTTAAGCAGAAAAGATCTTTCCAGGACTAGAGGGCATGGGATGAAGTTGGAGGGAGGACGATTCAGAGGAAACATGAGAAGAATTTCTTCACAGAACAGGTGGTGGACAAGTGGAACACCCTGCCAGAGGAAGTGGTGGGGGCTGAAACAATCACGGGATTTAAGAATGCATGGGATAGACATAAAGGAATTCTAGAGGTCAGGGGTAAGGGGAAATAGACTTCTAGGAAAACAAACTGAACTTACAAGCTCAAATGGGCAGACTAGGTGGGCCATAGGCCCTTATCTGCCGACACTGTCTATGTATGTATCTATGCATCTATGTATTCCTCCATGTCCTTCAATGCACAACCACTGCCCCCTTCCTCTCATTGTATCACTACCCTTTTTCATTGGCCCATTTGTTCTGTCTTGGACCTCCTGAGCCAAGTCACTAAGCTCTCACCCAGAAAAGAAACCTCGCCCTCCAGCAATCCACCTTCTAAGTCTGCCTTACTCTTGGCCATGACCTCACTGATTCTAAATGCCCCTTTAGCCATGACCGTGAAAATTGTGCAAAACAGACAGGTCTTCTGGGCTGTCACACACCGCCCTGAGAGTTGATACTAGCCTGATCAAGATGTCTTCAGTGATGGGCTTTTTGCCATCCAGCTGAGGCCCTTGTCCCTTCTGCCATCCCAATAGCATGTGCCTGACCCCGTGGCCTTGTTGGGATCCAGCCACCCCCACAAACCACAAACTCAACCTATGCTTGCAAGTTGCACCTCCATGGTGGAAAAAGTTACACCTTTGTCTCACCTGTCCACCATAAACTGCATTATTTGTTCTTCCAAGGGTGGCATACTTACCTCCATACCCTACTGCCCCCAAAACTCCTGGAAGACTTCCCACGCTCCCTCATAAGCCTTCAGCATGCTAGCTGACCAGGAGTTGTGATACAGCATTCATGCACTTGCCACCCAATCTCCCATAACTGCTCCGGTACCCGTGTTTCCACTTCCGCTGCTTTGGGGGCCAACTCTCTGAAACTTCACATCTGAAAACAGAGAGACTGTCAACGATGTCATTGTTCACCCCCTCTACGTGCTTGGCTTTAAAAGTAAAGTTGAACTGCAGCCCTGCTAATACCAGCTGTTGCATTACCCGGGTAACCGTGTCCATGGACCCCCGCCTCCTATTGATGACCTCCACCACAGCACTGATATCGCACCAGAACACCTTTTTATCTCTCATCCTTTCTCCCCAAACCATCATAGATACCCAGATGGGAAAGATCTCCAGGAATGTGATATCCTTCAAGAAACCCGTGGGCCTACACTTCTCCAGCCAGGCTGCTGATATCCATTGACCCTTGAAGCACGCTCCCATACCAAAAGCCCCTGAGGCGTCGGTGTAAAGTTCCAAGTCCGCAGTGTCAACTCACTCCTCTTGCCAGAATGACACACCATTGAAATTACTCAAAAAGGTATCCCAAATGTCTAAGTCCTGTTTTGTGTTCCTGTTGATATCCACCCCGTGGTAAGGCAATGTAGTTGTCCCTGTAGCCCTGGCCAACCTCCTAATGAATGACCTCCCTGGACCTATTGCCCTGCAGCTGAAACTGAGGTGCCCTAGGAGCTGCTAGACTAATGCGAGCATCACCCTCTGTCTCTCCTTGACCTGCCCCTGCAAACTTCTCAGCTTGTCCACCTTGTTAGCTGGCAACTGAAAACACTCCACCTTCATGTCCACCTCAGTCCCCAGGAATTCCAAGGTCCTGGCTGGGCCCTTGGTTTTGTCTGCCACCAGTGGGATACGTATCTCCTGGCACATGCCCTGGAAGTCCGCTAACATCCCCTCAATCTCCTTCTTACCCAGACCAATCAGCAAGAAGTCATCTAGGTAATGTACAACCCTCCAATGACCATATGTGTGCCCAGAAACCCACTGCACCCATAAGCTAAATGCCTTGAATGTGGAGCATGTGACTGAGCAGCCCATGGGCATGGCCTTGTCAAAGTAGATCCTGCTGTTGAATTGGAAACTCAACAAATCCCAATCCTCTGACCTTCCTACCAACAGCTGGAATGCAGACTCTATGTCCGTCTTTGCAAGCCATGCCTCCCCAACACCCCAATCAAGCTGACCACCTGATCCCATTATGCATAGGATACTGCATGCATTTCTTCTGGTATGCTGTCATTAACTGATGCATCCTCTGGGTAGGACAGATGGTGTATTAGGCAGCACTCTTCCGCCAGCTTTTTAGGCATGATCCCCAAAGGAGATATGTGGAAATCCCTACAAGGAGGATCCTGAAAGGGTCCCTCCACCCTGCCCGCATCCAACTTCTTCTGGATCTTCTTCCACACAATCTCTTCCTTCCCTTTACAGACCCCAAATTCTTTGCCCTCATCCTCTTCCTAACCCCTTGGAAAGCAAAAGGGAAACCCCATGTAAACCCTTCCCACAGCAGCCAACCCCCTTTTTGATCCGGGTAGTTGGCTGTCACTACAACACTACTGCTGCTTTTATGGGGGTCTCCGCCAGAGGAAAACTCCACCTGCCTGTTCCCTCTATTGCCTAGGCCCCTGTGTCAATTCTAACCGTAGTTGGAGTTGTACCTTCCTCTGCTACTGGATCCCCTGCCTCTCCCCCTATAGCCTCCCGGTCCTTACCCCCTGACCCCCCCCAAAAGGACTGATCACTATACTGGTGACCTGCCCCCTTCTCCCCGTTCAATCTGCACTTTGACACTGGGTGCTGCCCCGCACATTTAGAGCATACGTATCTGAATTTGCAATTGGCCCAAGTGCATGAGGCTTTGTTAAAACCCCAGCATGTCTTGGCCACCTGGGCCAATGTTGCCTCCCCCTCAGCCCCTAGCTGAATTGACCCGACAAGGTCCTGACCCACAACTCCGAGTGAGTACAGTCCCATCTGAGGTCCCCCTTGACTGTCATCCTTTGCCTAAATGCCTCATCGTATTTTAACAACCCATACGCTTTTTGCACCTTATAGGCATCTGATAATGGCCATATAGGTCAATAATGGCATACCCAACTCCAGGTGCTTTTCTAGTAAAATTGCACTGAAAATCAAAAACCCAGCCTGCCACATGTCCAGATTTTTCCCTTTGTACATGACCTCCTCCTCCTTGTGCCCCACTAAACCAAGGGTTACTGCCATCTCTGACTTACCCATTGACTCCTTCTGCTCATACTACTTGGTTGTTTCTTGGTCTACCAGGCCAAAGATGTCCACGTACTCACCCTTCCATATTTTATCTTTTATGGACAATGGAACATGGTCTCCCAATGAAAAGCCTGGTGACCCGTCATAGAGCTTCTTGCCCTTTTACCTGTGCCCCCTTCCCCGGGTTTCTCCCCTTTTCCTCTTTACCTCCTCCAAAACCTTCTCAATTTTCTCTCTTCTCTTGTCCCCCATGTAACCTAAAAGACCCTCCAAATAGTCTTTTAAATTTCCTTCATCCGATGACTTCCCATCTCCCTTACCCACTCACGGTTCCCAGGGCTCTGGAGTGGGTTTCGGTAATGGTTCAGGCATGGGCTCCTGGGCAGCCCCCAGTGGGTGCTTCCCACCCCTGCCCCCATTACTTGGTCCAGAAGGTTCCTTCCTTTTACATGCCTCCTCCTCTGCCTCTTCCCTCTTTTGGGCCTGGTCTATCAACTGTACCATCTTCTGTGTCAGTGCTGCCACCTCCTCTCTCATCTTCTGTGCACAGGTAGCTGGTGCCTGAGGTCTTCTGGGAGCCATCTTCTCTTCTCCTGGTTGTTAAACTGGGACAGCGAGACAAAAAAAAAACACCATTATTAAAGGTGTCTGGCTGTGCCCCCATGTGGGCCTGCTGCCCACTTCCCAGATAAACCTTGATAAGCAATTTACAGTTCCACCCAGCCATTGTACAGGAAGTAGGCAGCTTTATCTGTGTCAGGAGATGCCAAAAACCCATGTGCTCCCTGCTCGATCAACCTTCCTAAGTCTCCTTTGATATCTTATCCTTCTTCATGCTTGCCTTTTCTGTTGTTTTTTTTTTTATTTGCCTCTCCCCGACCAGGCTGGATGCCATGGACCCCGTTCTGCGGCACTGCACAATGCCCCCTGTCACGCTGGCTGGATATGCCCCTGCTCCTGAATTTGCAACCTGAACCTTTGGCTGTTCGACTCCCTGGTCTGGCCACAGGGTCCCAGAGCTCCTTCTAATGTTTGCCCTGGCTCTGCGGGCCAGAGCTGCCCACCACCATACATGCTTCTCCTTGGCCTCTCCTTGAGTTTTCTATCATGCCTGGGCCACTGCACAGTAACCACTCCACTCTACCACTGCGGGAAAACCTGACCAGTGTCCCCCTCCTTTCGCCTTGGGCTCTGCCCAGCCTTCCTTTGTGCCATGGCACTTCCCAGATGCCATCTGCCTGGGGAAGGGTACCCATTGGAAAATGGGAGGGCAGCTGTAACACTGCTGCAAGTTATAGTGCTCAGAGGCCCATCCCATTTTAGGGAGGCTGTCCATCGAATCTCCACAGGAAAAAAGTGGCCCCCTGTGACCCCCCCTCACTCCCTATGGTAGGCCAGGTTTGCCGCATTGCTGGGACACCATCCGGTATCAGGCCACCTCTCACCAGGCCTCCTGCCTGCTACCTTTTTGGCACCCCCAGGCTGACCCCTGATTCCTGGACTCCAAAAAAAAGGTTGAAAATGGCCCAAGCAAGCATATCCCGTGTAGCATCTGAGGCCTACAACCGCACCTCCACTGCAAGGCCCTGCCCCAATTGCACACCCACAACGCGGTCCCAGCCACGTGGAAAAAAAGCCCCCCTCTCCCTGTTTTGGCTTGCAGGTCCATCTGCTGATCATGCACCCCAGCCTAGAGGCTGCATCCAGAGGCCCACCGCATGGGCAACCCGAAACCTGCCGTAGTCAAACGCTGTCATGATTGCTGTTCCTCCCCCATGGCTGGATTACAAACAACAAAGCCCAGCACAAAAGGAGAACACCAAGTGGTGCATGCCGACTTCTGTGCTAGATTCTGTCCACTGCTAAAAATCCTAGCAGAAAGAGGGAGAAATCAGGGCTGCAGAGCCTTAAGTTCCTCTTAAGGACACTAAGAAGGACTCCACTTAGCTCCTCCCCTCTACCAATCCTGATCTCCCTGGAGCACCTATCACCTACCCCCAGGAGATGTCACTCATTACATCATTAGGCCCCTCTCCTTACCTTGCCTGCTACTTCCCCCCTCCACCCCTTTTTCCCTGGCTGACCCTACCCCCCCATCCTCTGTTCACCGTTTCCTTGGGCTGCCATTTGACAATTCAGATTGCCTTTAATTGGCAACCCCACCCCATTTTTCCCAATCCCCCATGAACATCTTTCAGCAGTTGCTCAACAAAATCACCTTTCAAACAGGATTTCAAAAATTATACCTGACTTGATCATAATGTGGGGTAATAAAAAGACTATGGGCTCAATTCACAAGCCCTGGGTGTGCTGAAGATATAGCACATGGGGTTTATGGCAATAACCCCAACGGCAATCAAGAGTTTCAACCCGGGCACTAAGTGCCGCAAGTTAGACTAACTTACAAACATGTGAACATATGAAATTTGCCACCAGATAAAGGCCTAGAGGTCTATCAAGTCTGCTGGAATGTGCAGCTAGCACCCCTTATTCTGCAGCTGCCCTTCCCTTCCACCCTTCCCCTTCATGAACCCTCCCCCTTGTCCTGTCCCATCCCTTTTTGAAGCAGTCCACTGTTCTACTGGATACCACTTCTGCAGGTAACACATTCCACCCAGCCACCCCCTCTGTAAAAAGTGTCTCCTCATCTCCCTCCTGAACCTTCCTCCTCCAGTCTCATATCATGGCCTCTGGTGGCCTCCCTCCCTACTTTGAACAGCCCTCTGTACCAGTCTTGTTTATTCCTTTCATGTATTTAAAGGTTTCAATCATGTCACCCTGTCCTCTCTCCAGTGAGTACATGTTCAACTCCTTCAACCTCCTCTCGTATGATAAGTCCCCAGCCCCTTGACCATCTTTTGTTGCTCCTGCGCTGCACCCCCTCCAGTAACTTAATGTCCTCTTCAGATACCGGCGCCAGTACTGCACGCGAGTACTCCAGGTGGTCTAACTAATGATCTATACAGTGGCAGAATCACCTCCTCCCTCCTTGAGGATATACTCTTTGCAATACAACCCAGCATTTTGTTGGCCTTGTGCTGCCTTCCTACATTGTGCTGGAGTTGCTCATTGACCTGTAATGAGCACTCCCAGATCCTTCACCCTCCTCTGTCCAGCTGCACTCCCCCAGCTGGTAACTCCTCCTTGGTTCTTCATCCCAAAATGCAGCACCTTGCACTTTTGGCATAAACCCCAGTTGCCAGGTGTCTGACCAGGTTCAGGCTTTGCCAGATCATCCTGCAACCCCTGCCACCCCCTAGGTCATCCACCACCGCGCCTACCTTGGTATCATCAGCAAACAGACTGATCTTACTCTTGATGTCCCATGATATGTCTGCAACGAATATCCCAAACAACACTGGTCCCAACACCGAGCTCTGTGGAGCACCGCCACTGCCCTTGGGGTGAGAGCTCCCACCCACCACCACCCTCTGTTGCATTCCTGAAGCCAGTTTCCTACCCATCTCACCACAGCTTTGCACCTGCCCCCTGTGCTCTACTAATTTCCTTCCAGCCTTCCATGTGGCACAGAGTCGAATGCCTTACTGAAGTCCAGGATACAGGACATCCACCGCATGGCCCCTGTCCGGTTGCCTAGTTACCCAGTCATAGAACCCACCAGGTTGGTTTGTCAGGATCTGCCACGATGAAGCCATGCTGTTCTGCTGTCTTGTAGTCCATTGGTCTCTAGGGAGGGCCACCAGCCTCCTTCAGATAGTCTCCATTAGCTACTCCACGATGGATGTGGGAGGCTCACTGGTCTGTCGCTTCCCAGTTCATCCTTGGGCCACTCTTGTGGAGGGGCACCACATGAGCCATCCTCCAGTCCCAGGTACACATCCCAATGTAGGCATTAAATAGGTCTGCCAAAGGTCCTGCAAGGACCTCTGCCAGCTCCTTCAGTACCCTGGGGTTGATGCCATCTGGGCCTGGCGCCTTGTCCACCCTCAGTGCCTTCAAACCTCTCGAACTCTGCCTCCATGATTTCCCCATCTGTCACCCTCTCCCCCTGTTTCTGCCATTTCTACCCCTTGGGTGTCACCCTCTCTCTTTAGTAATACTGAGCAGAAGCACTCATTTAGTGCTTCTGCCTTTATCACCCTGCTTCCACCCACCCCATCTTCCTAATCTCACTATGTGGTCCTTATAGCTCCTTTTCTCCTGATGTACTTAAAGAAGTCCTTTCCCCTTCTTAATGCCTCATGCCAGCCTGAGTTCCAGAGATGCTTTGGCCACCCCTTAATGCCCTTGTCACCTCCTTTGATTCTGTCAAGTACTCCTCCTGTCCTCCCCCTCCTTGTTTTCTTGTACTTCCTAAAGGCAGCTCTTCTTCCTTACCTTTCCATGACCTCCTTGCTCAACCAGCTTGGTTTCTTAGCCCTAGCCTCTTGCTCTGGCCTTGCAGCAGGTTTTGGTGCTCCACTATCCCCAGCTTTATGAGCTCCCACCTCTGGTTAGTGTCCATACTAGATTGAATTCTGGCCAGGTACCCTTTACCACTTCCCCATCCTCCCAAAGTCGGCCCTCCTGAAGTCCAGCACTCTTGTGCCAGATTCCACTCCTTCCTTGCCCATATCCAATGTGAGCCATACTGAGTGGTGGTCACTCCCTGACAGCGGTTCCTCCACTGTAAGTTCTCTCACACACAAAGTCCCCATTTGCCAGCACAAGGTCAAGGGTATTCCCTAACCTGGTAGGTTCACTGACCATTTGCAGCAGGAAGCTCTCCTGGAAGGCATCCAGCAGTACCCGCTCCCTTCTTTTCCTGGTTGTTGGGGTACTCCAGTCCACTCCTGGCATGTTGAAGTCCCCCACAATCACCACACTACCCTTCTCACATGTCCTCCTGATCTGTCCTGTTAGTTCCCTGTCTAACTCCTCCATCTGAGATGGTGACCTGTACACCACTCCCATTCTAAGAATCCTATTCTTAGAATCCTGGATTTGCATCCAAAGTGACTCCATACTATCATCCTCCCCTTCCTCCCTTACACACTTCAGTCCTTCCTTCACACATAGTGCCACCCCCCATCCTTTCCCAATCACCCTGTCCCTACAAAATAACCTGTACCCTGGTACAGACAGATCCCAGTCACTGTATTGGGTGGCCCATGTTTCTGTGATGGCTGCAATGTCCACCTCTCCCTCTGCCATGAGAACCTGTAACTCTGCAGTTTTCCTCCCAAGGCTCCTAGCATTAAGGGTAACCACCTTCCACCCTTTTCCCCACCTCCCATCCTGCCCCCCTTTCCTAGCATCACCAATAGTACTTGCCATTTGTCCTTTGTCACTGTTATGGGGGGTAAGCTCATATGGTTTCCCAACCTGTGGTCTCTGCATATCTCTTTCCCAATTGCCACCTCCCACTCCTAGTTTAAATTCCCAACTTCCTCTATGTACTCCTCCATCCTCTGTTTCAACACTTTCTTTCTCTCCTCATTCAAGTGTAGTCTGTCCTTGGCATAGAGACTACTGTCCTTCCAGGTCCCTCCCCACCCCCAACAGCCCATACCCTTTAGCACAACACCAGGTTCTTAGCCATCCGTTAAATTCTCTAGTCTCAGCTTTCTTGTTGTGCTTGCCTTTGGCACCGGAAGTATCTCTGAAAGTTACTGATCTTCCTGCCCCCTCACATAATTGTGCTAGTTCCTCAAACCTCCTCTGGACTATATCTACTGTCTTGTCAGCCAGGTCATTTGTCCCAAGATGTATAATTAAATGAGGCTTGTCCCTACCCCTTCTAGCATATTTCAGAACAGATTGCCCCACCCTTTCTGGTGTCATTCCTGGCATGGCCTCCACCCAAATGCGACTATGCCTCTCCCCCTTGCTACCCCACCTGACTCCTCTTAGTATTGAGTCCCCCAGCACTAAGATTCCACCCCTCTTACTCCCTGCTTGCTTCCATTCATCTCCCTCTTTCATTTCCAGCTCATCTACCTCCTGCACATTATTTCCACCTTTAACCCCTGTTGCAATTCTCTGAGCAGAATTTCCCCCCTGCTCCAGTTTGGTCCAGGCATTTACCAGTTACTCCTCTAATTTCATCATTTTCCTCCTCCACCTTCTTCCTCTCCAGCAGTGCAAAACTATTTTCTGAAGACCCTTCACAAATGCCCGCTCCCTCTCTCTTCATAGTAACCTATTCTCTCCTTTCCACTCCATGACTTTTGCCACTTCTTTGCCTCCCTTCCCAAGTCCCTATCTCCTCCTTCCATTTGTCTTTTGTCTCCTGATCTGGTTTCCTCGGCAATTGTTCTTCCTGGCCTGGGCCCTTTGCTTCCCTTTTTCTGACCCTCTCCTCACCACTGTTGGCTTAAATTGCCCTCCCTCATCTCCCCTTCTTCCAACCCTCCAGTATTGGGCTAAACCCACCCCCAATCTGCCTTGCCTGTCTTAGTTCCTCCTGCAGACCCTCAATCTCCTTTCTAAGTTTTTCTATGTGGTTGCACACTAAACATCCCCCACACTCCAGGCAATTTTTAGAAAGATTGGTGCACCGCAGTTGTTGCAGCCTACCACCCTACCCATTGCTGTGGTTGCCCACCAGCGACCCCCACACCCTTCCAGATGCAGGATACCAAACACCCCCAAGTCTCCCTCCTCTATCAGTGCAAACATTCTTTTCTTTATTTCCCATACCCCTTTGTTGTACATGTTTAGATATATTGAGCAACTGCTTTTTATATTCCTATCCTTCCTATCCACACTCAAAAAGAGACTTAAGTAGCCATTGCACAACCTTCTTCAAACTCCTGCTCCTCCTTTCCCCAATGCAATATCAATGCGAAGAAGTAATAATGAAAGCTCCTAGATTTGCATTTACTTCCCTTCCACTGTGATAGCAGTCACCTCTTCACTTACTGCTGTTCCTTTCCTGGATGTCTGCTTCTGCTATGACAGGTGCATATCCTTTTTCTGATCTAACTTGCAGCATTCCTGGGGGATGTTGTTAAAGAGCTTGCATCAGATATTTGGTGTAAGCTGCCATGAAACGTGCAAACTGTCACAACTGCACCTAAGATTTGAGAATTAGGCACAATTGCATCAAAGGTGTTTGGTGCACTGCCATAATCTATGAGTTATGGCACAGAGCATGGCGCATTCCCTGCACCACGCTTTAAAAATTGAGCCCTATGTTGAAAATCTGGGTTAAAATCTTAGAAAACCCAATATCATGAAGAAACATTGAAATTATTCAGTGTTTACCCATAACTTTGCAATTTTTTGAGATTATGACCTCACATTTTAACATAGCCATTTTTTTATCTGACCTCATGAACATATCAGTGTCATTTTTCAACAATTACCCAAAATGTGTTTTCACAATAGTATCGCGAAATGATGTTTTGAGCAGGATTTCATAAATAACATTTGTCATGTTCATAAGGTGGACTAATAAAAAGCACGGGCTGAATTTTTGGGATCAGGCTCTCAAAAACAACACCGTTATGAAGAAATGTTAACATTTTTCAGCTTTTACTCAAATGCAACGTTTTAACATTTTGAACTCTTATTTTCAACATAATCATTTCTTACTCATCTCATGAACATAGTAGGTTTAATTTTCAAATACCCTTCCTAAACCTGTTTATGTGGTTGTTCCACAAAATCCCATTTTAGTGAGATTTGATAACTGACTCCTGTCATATTCTTATGCTGGTGTAATAAAAATCCTATCTTGAATAATTTGTGGTCAAAATCATAGAAAACAACAGTGTTATGAATGAACCTCCCATTATTGGTCTTGAAAATATGAGTTCAAATTATAAAAACATTGCATTTAAGTAAACACTGAAAAATGTTAACATTTCTTCATAATGATGTTGAAGACAGTATAGCATTGTGATTTAGGGCACTGAACTGCAGACTGGGAGACCTGGGTTTGAATCCCACAGCCCTCACTTGAATACTGTGTGACGCTGAGCAAGTCACTTAACTTCCTTGTGCTCCCAGGTCACACCTGGAAACAAGTGTTGGCTTAGAGTGCCTTTCCTGGTTAAACAATTCCCCCTTTCCCTTTCCTTTACTTTATTTCCCAATCATGGAACTGTTATTATTTAAACTTAGGTTATTCATTTGTTAATTTGTTGGGCATGGTAGGGAAAAGAACTTTGGCAGTCACAGACAGGAATATTTCATGGGACCCTTGCTTGGTAAGTGAGGGATTGCTGGGTGTGGGGTGGTTGGTGTTCAGTGGGTGCTTGGGGGGGTTGGGTTGGGGGTACTAGAAGAGAGTGATGGAGGGTTTTCTTCATTTCTGATTAAATTTTTTAGATTCCAACTCTGGAGATTGGGCACCACAGTGTTGCTGGGTTGTTTGGCAGCACTGGGGGCTGCATGTCCCATTGTTGCATGCTGTGTCAAGGGGATTGTTAGCTGACATGGGGGCTTGGGCAGCTTGGTGTTGGAGCATGTCGGGGGTCTTTGTGTGTTGGGGGTGTTGTTTGCTGACACCACAGGTTGGGCACTCCAGTGTCAGAGTATTATAATAACTGGGTCAGGAAGGAAGTGTTGATAACAGTGCTGGTGTTGAGCACCTTTCCCAAGTTTTTTATAATAGTTGGTCTGGTGGGAGGGGGTGATACCACTGGTGGGGTTGAGCACCTGCCCCGATTTATACTGTAATATCTGGGTCAGGTTGGAGGGGTGATAGAGGACATGATGCCATTTTTGTTTAATGTCTGGGTTGGATTGGAGGTGGTGATACCAGTGGTGCAACAGAGTACCCACCACAGGTTGGGTGGATGTTGACATGCTGGCCACAGACATTAAGAAGCTGTGTCCATTGTGTATCATCTCTGCCATCCCTAAAACGGATGAGAAGCAAAGTACGGGACAGCACCAGTGAACAGAACATGCTGTACAGGAAATGTTAGTGCAAGAAATTACAAGCTGCACAAGAAAACCCAGTTTCACTTTGCTTTTTCCAGGTACTGTATAGGAACAAAAACAGCAGAAAGGCAGAGTGTGGGTGGAACAGAGAAGAGGTTTGGGTATTCTGAAGCTGTGTGGGTATTGTGAAGGTGGAGGAGGGGCACCTCATCAAGCAAACATAAAAAGTAGTTGGCATGAGCAGAACTTAAATACCCTTCTTCCACTCACCAAATGAAATTTATTTTAAAGATCAACTGCAGGTATACTATACACATGGTATGAACTGTACTCTTGTTCCCTAACATAAGGACAATCAGGCCTTATGTATTACATATGTAATAAGTAAACAAAATTGAATCAGTAAAATGTGATATACGGTCTGGTGCATACAATCAGAGAGACCAAAGCACAAACAAAAAGGGCAGATGCCCTAAACAATTTGCTGCACTGACCTAAAAGCTAAATAGCTTAAGTAAGTAAATGGGAACACTCTCACCAGTGCCAAGTTCCTTTATTACAAAGTGCTCAGTGCCCTTTCTTTGGACCATCCTGCAAAGATATGTTTTTCCTTCAGCTTTTATTAATCTGTTAAAATTTATTTACCTTGATTCTTCGGCTTTTGTAAGGATTAATGGCCACTTCTTATCATCATTTAGGTTGTACAGAGGTACTTGTCAGGGATGTCCTGTTTCCCCTCTTCTGTTTCCTCTCTTTGTTGAACAATTAGCTGCATACATTCGTCAACTGAATAATATTGAGGGGATCCTGATTGGGGGGGGGAGGATTATCGGATTGCTCTTTTTGTGAATGACATTTTGTTGACTTTATCTAATCCAACCTCTTCCTTAATGGCAGTCACTAAGCTTCCGGAGGAATTTGAAGTGGTTGCTGGCTTTCACCTTAATAAAACTGAAGACTGAAGTTGTATCATGCCATTATCGTCCCCCAGAGGAGATACATCTGCTTCCAGTATAGTGGAACAGAACCTATATTAAATACTTGGGGGCTCTCCTACCTAAAATATTGGACCTTATAGATATATTGAATTTTGAGCCCCTTACCCAGTCCATTAGGGATGATCTCATCTCTTGGTTTACTTTGCCATTGTCTTTTATGTGGCATATTAAAGTTGTCCATATGGTTATATTACCTAAATTTCTTTTCTTTTTGCAAATGCTTCCTATAGGCCCAACTCAGGCATACTCAAAGGAATGGCACAGGCTTGTCTTAAATTTCATCTGGAATGGGAAAAGGGCAAGTATCAGAGAATCTATATTATATTTGCCCTCGGTAAAGGGTGACTTAGGGCTCCCCAATTTTGAATGGTATGCCCATGCTTCCCAACTGCGGATTCTTTGTTGGTGAACCAACCCCTCTTATCGAGCTTATTAGAAGGATTTTGAGAATGCATTGAATGACCTCTATAATATGGAACTGATTTGTTACTCTATTTGTAAATTTTGGATGCCATTATCTCATTTTTTTGATTTAGGGAGAGAAGTACTGAAGGTATGGCGTAAATGCTTTCCTCTTTTGCCTTGTGAAGATAGGCTGTTAATTACTGCTCTAGCCTGGGATGAGCATAATCCACTTTGTGTAGCTGATGCTTTTCTACAGAAGTGGGCAAAAATGGGCCTCGATTTTTATCATCAATTATTTGACATTTGATATCTGCCTTATGTTCAAGTATCAGGGAACTTAAATTGGGCTCGACTTGGTTGATTTA
Source organism: Neoceratodus forsteri (assembly GCA_016271365.2). Lineage (NCBI taxonomy): Eukaryota > Metazoa > Chordata > Ceratodontiformes > Ceratodontidae > Neoceratodus > Neoceratodus forsteri. The sequence continues at coordinate 307,764,018 of CM028131.1, read as the reverse complement.
CACAAGATGGGCCACTGAACCGGACACTTCCTGTACTTTGGAAGAATGGGAGGGTTCAGCTTGTATCAGCTTTTATATCGCCATTTCTCTCTTCATACAGTTATTTCTTGGAAATGTTGGTCATGTTTTTTTTTTAACACCGGCTCAGGTAGCTAAATATAAAGGTGGATTGGAAGCCAGATGTTGGAGACAATGTGGTGAACTATCTGCTGATTAGTCTCATATTTTTTGAATCTGTCCACTTTTATTTCCTTTCTGGCAAGCTGTGTCTTCAGCCCTTGGTCAGATTTTTGATGAAGCGTTTACTCTTAATTCTAAAGTTGTTCTCCTCCATATTCCCCTAAATTCTTCGAAACTTCCCACCCATCAAGAGAAGTTATTTTTGTTTTAACTAAATATTGGCTTAAAATACATGTTCCAGATCTTCATAGTCGGTATACCACTGTTAATTTTGTTTATCATTTAAAAAAAGGCTGCATATGGGCATTTACATAAGGAGGCTATATGTTCAACCTTATGGAGTCCTTGGGTGACTTTTCAATTAACCGTTTCACCCTCTTTTATCTCGACAAAGGTTTAGGATCTTTTTTTTTCTGGCTTTCAATGTATTTGTCCTCATTTTTTATTTGCAATTAGCCTATCCCACTGTTTTCATAGATTTTTTAATGCATTTTGATATAGCAGGACTACACTGTGCTATGACCCAAACTGCAAAGCTATGGCCTATGTTTCTATTAGGTTAATTATCCATTACTATTATATCTGGGTGATACCTGTCTAGGATTGTTTTTTGGGTTCCATGGCAGAATATCGACAACAATGTTGTCAACATCCTGAACAGCGACGGGAACAATGCCAACAGTCGGCATTGTTCCCATCAGGAATGGAGTGTTTTTTTTTTATTTCTGTTTATTCTCCCCACATGCCAGAGCCCCACTCCACTGGGAGATGCACATGCACCTGCCCCACTACACTGCTTTATCTGATATCCCCGGTGGACCCTCATGGAGCCATAGCTGTATCACCCAGGCAGGTACGAGGTGGGGCCCATACACCCTGAGAAAATTCAAGTTTCATCGGATCCTCTGGTGGTCAGGCAGGCAGCAGCTATTAGGGTCTGTACTGCCGTTCATTCTTCTTGGTGCTCCAGCATCATTTTCCCCTGTTCTGGGGTGTGTGGCATGTGCCTGATGTCAAGGCATCTCCGCCAACATCCACCACTCCCCAACCCTCTATGTATGCTCTGCACTTGCTGTGCCTCCGACTTCTGCCAGAGGTCAGTCAAGTGCCAAGCCTGAACCCCTCCCATCCCTCCCAGAGAAGGTGAGCTGTCCTATGGATGCTCAAGCCTTCCCTCCAGGCCAGCCATCTGCCTCCCTGAGCTCATTCACAAACCCAGGTTGATGGCATAACAAGTGGTAGTGCTACCGCTGCACTAGTGGGCTGGCTAAAATGGAGTGTTTTTTGGGGGGGCTGTGCCCCCCCACACCCCCATCTCTAAATAACCATCTCCGAGTCAGAGTTGGTTCAGGGTGTGGGCTCAACACCCAGAAAGAGAGCAGCATTGTGAAGTGAGACCATCACAGCGACCTGGCAAGATTTGCCGCTGTGGTGGTCTTCACTATAAAACTGTCATTGTGGTGGTGTGCTACCATTTTTTCAGGTTGTTTACAAACTCCCCTTGAATATCTGAATTCACAGACTAGGGATCAAGGGTAGGGAGGAGGGTTCACTAGACAACCAGTGAAATGTTTATTTAGACTATACAGGGGATCAGGATGGGGCGGGGGGGTTACATCGGACACCAGGGCATGATATCCACATTGGGTGGGTGACTGGGTGGGAGGGAGGGACTGCTAGGCACCAGGGAAATATTTTTATACATGGGGCAGGTGATCGGGTGGGGGAGGAACTGCAAGCCACCAGGAAATTATTTATGATGTGTGGGGCAGGCTGGGGGAAGGACCAATAGCCACCATGGAAGTGTTTTTGTGTAATGGGGAGTGATTGGGTGGGGAGGGACTGCTAGCCACCAGGAATTTTATTAAATTTTAGCAGGGCTTCATGTGGTGGAGGGTACTGGAAACCAGGGAAAGTTTGTTTTTTGTTTTGTTGGGTTTTTTTTTCCCCTACTACACTATCTCAGTAGAACTGGGTAAAAATTAACCCATCACATTTGGAAGACTTCCAGTCCACTACAGGTGGAAGTTCAGAAATCTCCACAACAGTTATGATATTTCATGGAAGTTCCGCTATGGTGGAAATCACAACTTTCGCCCACCTCTAGTCCTGACCTTCTTGACCTCCTTAACCTTTTTTGACCTCCTTGTCCTCCTTGCTCATTATGACCATTTTAGCTCTGTTGCCCCCCTATACATTTTGGTAATTAGCTGCTGTATCAATTTTATCCAAGAAATTTGACAGATCTGCTCTTTGGTTTGATATCTATGGTAAGTTGCATGGTAGGCTTGGGTTCTACTCACAGTGTTCATTAATTGAAATATTTGATAGAAGGGTTGTTGTAACCACCTGCACTGCCTGTGGGTCATTTTTTAATCCTTTCTCTTGTGACTGTGTTCTAGTGTACTCTTATAATCTTCCTCTGAATTTAGCTGAGTGTTTGCAGAGGTAATTTCCATCCCAGAATATCCTCCCTGTGTGTTTGGTCATGAAATTAATTGGAAAAGCTTTGCCTGGAGTTCGGTGGCCAAGCAGCCAGCCATGCCCACTTCCTGAGCTATATAAGCAGTTCCTCTCAGCCTCATTGTGAAGCACTTTTTCTTTGCAGCCGAAGGCTCTGTCGGTCTGTCCTCTGAGCTGGTTGGGGTCTACCCCTGTCTTGCTGCTCCTGCTCCTGCTTGTCTGCTGGATTTCTGTTTTAATTTCTTGCTTCTGGTTTGTATTTTGACTTCAGCTGTGTGTGCTTCTTCTGTCTTTGTTCCCTGTTTTCTGTCTTTGTGTATCTTTGGTTTGTCTTTTTGAAGGGCTTTTGTTTCTAAGCTCCTAGCATATCGCTCCAGAGCTCCTACTATTTGCTGTTACTCACAACTCTCATACTACTACAATGCAACTGCAATCATTATCTGTGTGTTTCAGCTCAACCATAGCTGCTCCATGTTGCATACTTGATTGTTTTCACCTGACTCAGATTTACTCTGAACCTAGCTATACAGCTCAATCATGCTCTCATACTACTTAGTTCATTGCAGCAGCTTCACTGCACTGCCTGGTTACACCTGCTTTCAGCAGCATTGTGTCTCCTTATTTATATTTATTGCAGTTTTACACCTCAGTGTACTCCATTCAGATGGTGTTTCTATGTTTATTCACCCTGTTATACTCAGAGGTCAGCTACAAGCTACTATTGTGGCTGTTAAACTAGCTTTAATATCTGCATGTGGTTTTCAGCCCTTCCATCACTTTCTTGTTTGTCCTATGATGGGGACTGGGAAGTGTTTGGGGAGTCATGGCCCCATGTGGCTAATTATTTCTGTTCTAAATCCTGCCTTCACCACCAAAAATCCTCAGAGTATTTGTCACCTTGATTTGGCTTTTCAGTGCCTGGCTGGCTTGCCCCACTATTCAGTGCTGTTTCATTGCTGCTATGTTATGCAGACCTACATGCAGGTCCACTTATTACTACTCTAGTTACTGACCTACATGTGGGTCCACACTTGCTTACACAATCGTTGCTCATTGCTTAAGCAAATCATTGCTTCATGCCTACTGCCATCTCCTCAGCTTCAGCTACTGGGATTCTGCTGCACTCAATTCTGCATTCAACCTTGCAAGGTCTCAGCACTCACTGCTCATTACGATCTCAGCACACCAGTGCTCAACCAGCTTCTCCCCAGCTTTTCAGCTCTCATTCAATTTCGGGGGCATGCCAGCCATTCTATTCTGGCACAAGGGTCCTCCAGCCAACGGTCTCGCTCTGCATTTAGTCTGCATCTTGAGCATGTCCAACTTGGGGGTGGGATCCCTCTCACCTGGCCCATAGCTGGGAATGTCCTCACCCCAGGCTTGGCTTTAGCTGCCTACTATGCTACAGCAGCTCCTGGTGTAGAATGTATTTATTTTATTTATTTATTTAGGGATTTTGTTCATACATTTGAGCTCAGAGCTCTTTTACAAAGGTTCCAAGTCAAACAGTGACAATGACGACACTAACAAACAGTTTATATACAATACTTGAATAGTAGATAGCCAGTATACAATGAGGTTACAGTGTCATTCATAGTACCAATGGTAATAGTACAGCATCAAGAGCATTCAACTAGGGTAAAGGACAGTGTTTTTATGTAGCGAAGGAGATAAAGAGGTGTGACACCTAGTGTGAGAGTCTGAGGAGGAGTCAAGGTGAGGGGAAGGGGAGGGGAGACTGGGGGAGGGAGTGGGCAGCCAAAGAAGTGGCTTTGTCCAGGAGGTTGGGAGGTAGTGTTAGTAGGTTGGGTTTAAGGTTGATCCAGTGAGGGAAAAGGCACAGGGGGGGAGACAGAGGGATTGGGCAAGGGGAAGAGTGGGGGTAAAAGGAAGGGGAAGGAGAGTGTGGGTGAGTGGGCATTATGGGTGTTAGAGTCCTAGTGGCAGTCACAAACTGTCTTAGTAAGAAGGTGTTGCCTTAGGCCATTTTTGAATTGTGAGATGCATTGGGAGTTTAGAATGTGCACTGGGATTTCATTGAGACATTGGGGAGTTCTATGGCTGAAAGCACACTGTCCCTGCACAGTTCAATGGAAAGGTGTTGAATTTAAGACTAGCAGTGAAGGGTGGTTACTCTGATCTCCTTCGGCTCTAGTGTTCCACTATAATGGTTATCCATTGTCTTTAGTGGTTTCCCTAGCATGACACCTTCACCACATTCTACCTACAACTGCCCCAATTCACCTGGTTTGAGTTTAGGTTGGGTAGGCCAGGTGAGTGCCTCAGCAGTTGTTGCTCTCCTCCTCCGCCTTGGTTGCACATATTGTTGCAGAGTTTTCTCACACCTTCCATGGTGTTCCCATTGGAGGGTTTGAGTGAGAGCCTTCCTCCAAATTGGAATATTTTCCACCTCCCTTTAATTGGGTTTTTCAAATTGCAGCTGCAGAGCCATCACTAAATAAAATGTCCCCAGCCTGGAGGGAAGAAGAACTAGCCCTTGGATCCCCTGCAATTTCCTCCTCAAAGGGTGTTTTTTCTCTTCTCCATTGCCTCAGGTCATAACTGTTAGTTAGCATAGTAGTGTCCCCTAGTTTCTTTAGGTAGGTTCTACTGTTGGATGGATGTGGATGATGTCCCCTGCCATTCCCTCTCTCCTTAGAGGATCCCCCTAATTTTCAATGTAAACCATCAGTATCATGATACGCAACCTGGGCATTTCATTATGTTATCAAACTAAGCATCTCATTACTTTATCAAACTGCCTATGTTTCTCTAGTACTACATCTCATTTATTGCTACTATGTCACAGTTACTGCTTGTTTATATGCTTCATGTCACCTCATTCTTTTTGCAATATGCTTGTACTACATTTCTTTTTGGGGATTCCTAAGGTACCTTTAGCCATAGAAATTGTCCCATGGCACCTCTAGGGGTGGAACCCTCTCCAACGGTTCCTTGCCTTTGGTACCCCTACAGGGTGGTAATTCCTCTGGAATAGAGAGTATGAATGTCCAAAACCAAACTAACACAGTTGCACAAGCATAACACTATACTGGCTGCACAGGACATTAAATTGGAAAGGCTTTGCCTGGAGTTCGATGGCTAAGCAGCCAGCCACTCCCACTTCCTGAGCTATATAAGCAGTTTCTCTCAGCCTCATTGTGAAGCACTTTTTCTTTGCCCCTCCATCCTCCCCTCCTCCTCCAGCAGCAGCACTTCTCTCCATAGGATCCTTCCTAAGGTACCTTTAGCCATGGAAATCATCCCATGGCACCTCTAGGGGTGGAACCCTCTCGAGGGTTCCTTGTCTTTGGTACCTCTACAGGGTAGTAATTCCTCTGGAATAGAGAGTGTGAACAGCCAAAACCAAACTAACACAGTTGCACAAGCATAACACTATACTGGCTGTGCAGGACATTGAACATGCAGAATGCTGTGGCAAGGATGGTATTTAGCACATGAACTTTTGAACATATTAATCCTGAGATGCTTTCAAAATAAAATCTGATTTGATTTTGATTTTTAATATGTTCTAATACCATATGTGTCCATTATAAGTAAATCCAGGTAGGAGATGAGAAAAACTTAAGGATGTTGAACATATATAGAAACTGAATCATGAGGTCCAATGTAATAATATAGCCATTGTGATAATGTGCACTCTTATCAATCTCACTACCAAAAAGTGATCAGTGTGGGACCTGAAATGTCTATAGTGAATGATCATTATCTGGTATTTTTCAAATGTGTGTGAATGTAGTACAGTATGGGAAAAGATATGCACAGGACTTGTATGATAGGTTTGTTTTGAGCTGTTTAATAAATATTTTGTAATTTTTTTTTTTGTTGTTTATTTCACTGTTTGCACTGTTTGAAAGGGCATACACATTAGGGCACAGATCATGATCAGGAATAATCTTGTGACTTTGAAAGGGGACACACCTTAGGGCACAGATCATGATCAGGAATAATCATGTGACACTTTTATATTTATGAAATGCTTGCATCCTGGATTAGTCCTAAACATCTCATATAGGCCCACACCCACAGGCACAAAATGTTATGTCAGCACATTCTCCAGTGTCTGAATATGACTGTAGTGCACTAGATAGCAATGTATTGCACTAGGCACTTTATCTTACTTGTTTTATGGTACAATTGGCACAGCATAATTTTGTACCACAATAAAGACTGGAAACTACATGATGAGTATGCACTAAAGGGAGGTGAGTACTGTTCACTGTATTAACCCAGATTTGTTTTGTTGGAGCAAGGTACCATCACACCATTGAGTGTCCTGATTCTGTTTGGACCCAATCTAAATACAAGATGTTGACTGCCTGCCCCTATTTAACTTCTCTATCACTAAAATGAAAAATCAGTCAAGTTCCTTTGATGAGTTCCATGATCCTTGCTTAGTGGTATAGTTGTAATACCTTTCACTGGGTGACACTCTTTGATGTCCACTAAGTGGGAAAGCCACGGCACACTTTGATCACTGCTGAGTGGTGCCAGAACTACAAAGTGCAAATATCAATGTGGGGATGGCAGCACAGTTCATTGCCATGGCACTAATGTGCACAAATGAGAACTGCAACAGTGCACATTCTAATTCCTACAAAAATAGAAGTCAAAATGATATTATGCTTTAGTATCTCAGAAAAGCACATGGCATGTGAAAGATGTTCCTGAAAAGCCGAAGCACAGCTTTTGCTTTAAAGTATTATACTTTTATTTGCTCCTGCCCTACCACTCTATATCATGTCATAACTGCTACTTTAAAAGAAATAAAGAGCCTGTATAGGAATAAAGCCCCATGGTACACACTTGTAGTCAGACAAATCCCGACAAAATGAAAAGATTAAGTTAAAGATCTTAAACTGTAAACTTGCAGAGACCAAAGATGATTAAAAAACTGAGCAAGGTCAATTCATTGCTGCCAGCTGGAGATCCACTACAATTATAGGAGAAGTAAGCAGTGGAACTAGGGAGTTGAAATTCAAAAGCTTTATATACTAAGCAATTTGTTCATGCCTTCACATTCCAACAGAGCACACAGCTTCTTCTGTGGAAAAAAACAGCTTAAAACACATACTGATAACCATTTTAGATCCATAAAATTGAAAATGTCAAAGGCTAGAATATTCAAAACATTTTCATATGCAATTTTCTTGCCCCTGCAAGTTTTAAATCACATTTCTGGCAGAACAATGCCTGTGTAGCATTTCAAGGGAAAAGCCAAATCAGCAGAATTTAAAGCCTATAAATTCTGGAGATATTCTTAGGAACTCTGGACAGTCATTTTTCTTGGAGCCGCATTTTAAAATTTGCTGGAAAAATCAAAATGAACATGTAAATATTTTGGATACATACTCTCAACATTTCACATCTTGTAATTATAGGTACTGACAATAGAATGATGCATGTTGTTGGGATCCTTGGTTCTATCTATGATGCATTCATCTAAGAATGTATGAATAGGATGCCTCATTAGTGTCTCATACATTTGTTGCACTTGATTGGTAATGCTCGATAATATACAGTATAACATGTGTTGAGCAGTATACTAGAGTAATACTTATTCTGATGAGTTGGGTAACCTAATGTTACCCTTACTTGATAATCCCATTCAGTTCACTAGCATATGTCTCAAAGAGAAGATTCCCAAGTGCTTAAGAACCCAAAAGAGAAATCATTACAATAAGATCTGTCATTATTTCAGGTATGTTTCAGTGCTTGGACTGCTTGAAAGGGGCACAGTGGTGCTCTCCATAGACAGCCTGCAAAATTGTGATAGCATGTATCATACTCAACAATATAAAAGAGTAGAAGATTGCTGCTAGAGAGAAGAATGTGTTGCTAAATGATAGGCAGAAAATTATGCTTCTATGTTACTTGGACAGCTGAACACAAAAGCTGATTCTGGAAGCAGAGAAAAGTTTGTAATTTCTTTCTTCAGTTGATTACTTAGCATTGCAACATGCAGCAAAGGGACTCGAAGATTACAGATAGTTTATAAATCTTGTTTCCAAGGTTTCTTATACTGAGTCCGTATGTAATGTAATAAAAGATGACACAGTGGATTGGCAGCTGAAACTTTTAAGTCTGTTCCCTAATACATGCATGGTTAAACAACCGCTGATCTCTGAATAAATGCAATATGTTTTATGGGAGGGTGTGTTCAGAAAGAGTGCATATTATCTTTATAAGATAGGTTAGGTAGAGTGAGTCATGCGATTGATAGAGTGCCATCAGGTGACAGTGCATTAATGCACATTATCAGTACACTTAGGGTGAAAGAGGCCACATGCTACAGAATCACTGGGCAGAATGGGTCTTCTTTTCTCAGTGTGGAATAAACCTCATAGTCAGCCATTTTTGTGAGGCAGATTAGTGAGTGCTACACAGTGAAACCTGTGACTTGTGCTGAGAAGTGCTGCACAAAAGTTGGAAGCATGACTTGCCCTCTAAGCTGTTGCTGCTGTGTTACAGTGATAGAGAGCTACACAGTGATACCTTGTTACACACAGCAGTATGTTTCAATTATTCTCCCCATGCTGCTCTATGGATGCCCATCTGCCCGCTCCATGGATCACCAAGCTTCATCCTGCCATCCTGCAGTCTCCCAACCTTGTGACAGTCTGTGGCTACCCACCCCGTGTATCTCTGGGGACCGAGCAGACAGTCACTGGGGTGCCGGCAGTGCTCAGTTGTCAGAGTCTGTCTATTTGTCTCTGGAAGTGCAACACTCAGTGCCTACCCACTCACCCACCCCATGGATCTCCACAGCCCAAGCAGCATGTGAAGGGGGGCAGCAATCCTCAGTTATGATAGCCAGTGTGTTTGTCACTGTCTCATGTACAGTGGATGACATTTTGTGAGGGCACAATCAGTGAGCAACTCAGAGATATGGACCATGATTCCCACATTCATTTGGCTGGTGGTAGCCTTCCAAATGAGTTCTGACAGCAGTGAGAGGCTGCATGTAATGAGGCTCAGACAGCTGGAGCACCAGATCATGATGAGGAGAATGGGAGAGACAGATGGCAAGATTACAGCTGAGTGGAACTAAGTGAAAGATAAACTATAGTTTCTGACTGTCCAGGTAACAGAAGTAGTTTGGTAGAGACTGGGAATCAGAGGGGGTAGCATTTGTGGAGGGGGAGACACAGACCGTGGCAGCCAGAGACATTAAGAGCAGCACATCACACCTTGTGTTGTGTGGCCAGGCTGCAGAGCGAGAGAGGCTTCAGTCCCTGTACCGTGATCTCCCAAGAGAGAGAGGATATTCTGCCCCATTTGCCTGAATGGCCATGTGACACAGAGCATGAGTGAGTGAGTTTCCCAGTGTGTTGTCTGGTGAGAGAGATAGGGAGAGGGAGAGAGAGAGAGAGAGTGGAAGAGATGCAAAGTGTGTGGTCCACTGACAGAGAGAGAGTGGGAGAGATAGAATGTGAACCAAAGTGCTGCTGTGTCATTTCTATGGTATAGATATAAATTAGGTCTTCAGCAAACTGAAAATGGTGACTTTTAAATGTATTGTTGTTTTGCTCTGCTATAGTGTTTTACAAATGTGGCATCTTATAATGGTTATATGCGGTTCTCTTTAAGAGGACCGTTTTATAAGGAAGTGAATCAGGAGTTTTTGGCCCCCACAGGAAATGTTCATATTGCATCTAGTCTTTTATCTATTGCTTGTTACAATGACTATATTAAGGTTCTCTTATTTGGTGGGACTTTATCATCTTTCTCCCCCCCAAGGGTAAATTTGGTAAAAAACTTCTAGGTATGCAAAATAATACTTGTGGGTTTATTCCAGGATGGGTATTAAAAATGTTTTTATTGTTTAGTTATTTGTTTGTGCTGATGTCCACCCAAACCCTGGTCCCCATTCACCTGTGGGGTATGATGTACATGCACCTAATCATGGAGCCCTGAATATTGTACACTTTTATGTGAGGAGTTTTGGGAAGAAGTTTGATGTAGTTGGGGATTGGGTGGATGAACATAAGCCAGGGATCATAATTTTAATGGAGACCTGGTAAAATGAGAGAGTTTTTGATGACTCAATTGGTTTAGCTAACTATCAAACATTAAAGAAGGATAGGAACAAGAAAATAGGCAGAATTGTGATTTATGCCGAAACCAGTTTAACTGTTAAGAAAATATCATGTTCACCCTTGGACTGCGGTACTGAAGTCCTTGCTACTGAGATCTCAGTACCTTATAGGAAAACCCATTGTTATGCTGTCTTGCACACGCAGCACAGACAACATATTGTGGTTGCTTCAGTGGAGATGCGGGTTTCAGAGGTGCGGTCCTGCTGTAGCCAATGGCACCACTGCTTTTTGTGGCCAGGATCTGTGGCGCCAATGGCATAGCATGTTGTCTATGACAGCAGTTGAGAAACATGCCACCACCTTGAAAGAAATTAGCCACTGCAATCAGGGAGAGCCATGGAGCAGTCCCTGATTGCAGCAGCAAATTACTGCTTGCCTTGTCTGGTGTCCCCATCAAGCAACATGGCAGCAGCTTCCCCATCACCTTCTCATAGTCCCCACAGAAGCCGAGGGACAGCCGTCACCTTTCACAGTCCCTCTGAAAGCCAATGGGGGTGCCCAATCCCCCTGTCAGCATGCCCTCCTAATTTAATTTGCTGATGGGGGTGCTCAATCCCCATCAGCATAATTTGCACCCCTCATTTCTTATGTGCCGAGGTGGTGCCCAATCCCCCTCAACTCATGCGACCCTCCCAACTCTGTATGTGCCAGCGGGAGTGCCCAGTCCCTATTGGTTACAGACCACCTTCCCATCAAACACACAGATGGAACACCAGGAGCCCACCCCAGTGTGCAAAGGTACCTGTACAAATAGAAAACCTTCCCGTGTTGTTCTTTCTTTCCTGGTTTAACCTGTGAATCAAAAAATGGTCCCTCCTTGAGTTCGGTGCCCCCCTCCCCCAACCCACAGCCAACCTCTGTGCACTGACCTCCCCATACACACACCCCCTTACCCCATACTTACCTCTGGAGCCTGGCACGACGATCTTTGGTGGACCGGGAACATGTCTGCACTCTTCAAAGCTGACCACGAACTGAAGAAATTCTGGTAAGCTGTATAATGGCATAAATGTTTTTTTTTTCAACTTATGTGGATATCTCTGTGATTTTTTTGACTTTTGCCACCAAATTTTCAACATGGGGTCTTTGGGACCCAGCCTCATGAATTCAGTCACTGTCATGGTGTTATTCGGTCTCGAAAGTTGATTTTGAGGTCACTGTGCAGAATCACCTTTCAGAACTGCCTAATGAAATGTCAGTGTTGCTGTTCATGAGGTGTCCTCCCAAAAAGCCTATGTTACAAATTTGGTGAAAAAATTCCCAAAAATGACTGTGTTACGAGCATGCATTGCGCAGTTTCCACGCACAATCATAACTTCACCAATTTGTAATATTTTCACTCCAGATTTACCACATTGACATTTTTTCACACCTCCTTATGAACAGTGCAGCTGTCATTTTTCATATCCTGGCTGAAATGTGTTTTCGCACTACCGGCGCAGAATAGCGCGGTCGCTGTGGGAAATCAGTGTTTGGGACAGATTACAAAAATCACAGCAACACTGTTCATGAACAGAGGTCCCAAAATGCCTATGTTGAAAATTTGGTGAAATAATTCTACTAAATGACTGTGTTAGAAGTGGGCATTGCGCAATTTCTACATATGCTTGTAAATTCGAGCATTTTTTATATTTTCACTCAAGATTTTCAACACTGCCATCTCTTCACACCTACCTATGAATGGTACAGCTGTCATTTTTCACATCCTACCCAAATGGTGTTTTCCCACATCTGGTGCAGAATGGCATGGTCACTGTGAGAAATCAATGTTCGGGACAGATTAGCAAAATCACAGTGCCACTATTCATGAGCAGAGGACACAAACACTTTCATGAGATGGGGTCACAAAAATGCTGTGTTGCAAATTTGTAGTACGAATACCAACAAATGGCTGGGGCATTAGGGTTTCTAACCATAACGTCACACCCTGTACAAATTGACAGGTGTTAGGGGTGTGTCTTTGCATTGCCACCTGTCATGCTCAATCCATACCATCTCCCCACCCTCAAGCCACTGACAGGCATTGAGGTGTGCCTTGGACTCTTCAGCCCCACAGTACACCCTATTCTCCTATGCTGCACCCATTTCAGTGTATGTCCTTATGAAATGGGGTGACTGTAAAGCCGAACATCCCAAGGCACACCTCAGCACTTGTTGGTGTCTGCAGGATAGGGTGAGGTAAAATGCCATGAGCCTTATGGCCAAATGGGCTGAGCATAAGGCCCGGGGACCCCAAGGCACAACACAATATTTATCGCACTGCAGGGCAGAGTGAGCTGAAATGCCATTAACATTATGGCTGATGCCCAAAGGCACATCCTCAGTGCCTGTCAGTCTCTGTAGGGTGATGTAGGGTTTGACTTCACTTTCATACTTCACTGCCATTCCTATTATGCATCTGTTCAACTCCCACACTACCGATGCCAATGTCATCAAGACAACATTCAGCATTGACAAATGCTTGTTTTAATGGGAATTTATAAACCTCCCAAATTGGATGTAAATGCATTTTATGTTTTGCCAGAATTCCTGGCAATATATAAACATTCTCATGAGTTATTTTTAAATGGGGATTTCAATGTTAATTGGTTGGGAATAGACCCAAGTCATGCTTTAATTGATTTTCAGATTGACTTGGGACTGACCCAATTAATTACGGAACTTGTGAGAATAAACCATCATGACCCCTTATGTTTACTAATTCTCCTCAACATTTTTTGACTTACAGCGCACTGTCTGAGTCATTTTCTTACCATAAATTAATTTATGCTACTAGAACTAGCATCAATGCCCCCAATTCAGGATATATGTTATATTGGAGAAATTTAAAATGGTTTGATTATACATCATTTATGATAGACCTAGAAAATGTGAATTGGTCAAGGCTGAATTTAATCCCTACAGCATCAGATGCGTGGGATTATTTCTTAGTCGAGTTCCTAAAAGTACTGTATGTGATAACCATGCACCAGCAAGAGTCAGGAAGATCAAACATGGGGGTAACATTTGGTTTAATACTGATTTACATGAAGCTAGGAAATTTAGGGATCAAAAATAGAAAATTGCTAAGAAGTCTATGAAGGAAACTGATTGGGCCTTATATAGACAGGCTCGAAATACTTACACAACTAAAATCAGGTTAGCTAAATGGCAACACTTCAGAACTAAACTGGATAATAGTCATAAGCAGAATCATAGATTGTTTTGGAGGATGATCTCAGATTTAACAGGGAAAAATAAATTGGCTTTTGTGAATAAGATCATGGTTGATGGTGTTGAAGTTACATCTGGGGTGGAAATAGTAGATATATTTAATACTTATTTTAGTAAGGTGGCTTCCTCTGTACTTGATGCAGATATTCCTCTTGACCGTATAATAAATGAGAATAATGGGGGTTCTGGGAATGGGTGCCATGGTGTATTCAGTTTCAAATCCATCTTACCTGAGGAGGTGAGAACAGAGTTGCTGGGGCTAAATACAGCCAAGGCAATTGGTTTTGATGGGATTCCTGCCAGACTATTGAGGTATGCCGCCCCTTGTGTAGCTGAATCCTTAGCTTTTATTTTCAATTTGTCCTGCTCTTGGAGTACATTTCCTGAGGGATGGAAGACTGCAAGAGTAAAGCCTATTTTTAGGTTGGGGGATAGGGGTGAGCTGGGCAAATATAGGCCCATCTCACTCCTACCACAGATTTCAAAGGTTTTTGAGAGAATTATTTCTAACCATTTGAGGGAATTCTTGGATTTGAATAAAAAATTGTCTGTTTATCAGTCTGGATTCCAGCCCTTGCATAGCACTCAAACTGCATTAGCTAAGGTGATCACTACAGCTGAGCCTGGACTGAAGAGCCGTGGTTGGAGCCATGTTTATAGATCTTTCTGAGGCTTTTGATAACTTAAACCACTGGATTCTTCTGTCTAGGCTCAGCTGGATCAGCTTGTCCACTCAGGCAGAAAATTGGTTTGCCTCTTATTTAAATGAGAGAAAGCAATTTGTAGAAATTGGTCCCTTTAAGTCTAAATTAATGAATATTTCTTCTGACTTCCGAAAGGGTCGATATTAGGGCCCTTATTATTCAATATTTATATCAACAAGCTTAAATTTGACCTCCTTGACATAAAATACCATCTGTATGCAGATGATGCTATATTGTATGTTGAGGGCAAAACCCTGGAACAAATTGAATCTAAACTCCAGTTGGCTTTTGATCACGTTCAGGAATTTTTCGATAGACACTGTTTGATCTTAAATCCCAAGAAAACCCAGGTTCTTTTGTTTAGAAATAAACAATCTAAAGAAGTGACCTCATGCTTGAATATTTGAACTGTAGGAGGTTTTGTTATAAAGGAAGTAGCCCAATATAAATATTTAGGGTTTTGGCTGGACTCCTACTTGACTTGGTCTTTTCATATAGAAAACATGCTTATGGGACTGAATAGGAAGCTGGGGTCTCTCTATAGATTTAAACATTTTATGTCTAGAGATATTCAATTAAATGTAGTCAACTCTTTACTAATGCTGGTACTAGATTACGGTGACATTCTTTATGGTGGAGCCTCCAGCACTCTGCTGAATAAAGTGGATATAATGTGCCCCAGAATGGCACATTTTGGTTTGGAAGTACCTTACTGAAGAAACAGATGCATATTATATAATAATTTAAACTGGTCGAAACCCCTGGCTTGTAGGAATTTACATCTTCTTAAATTCACGTATAAAATTCAGAAACATAAGGTTCCTACTTATATTCTTGAGATGTTTCCCATAAGAACGATGAAAGACAACCTGAGGTCAGCTCAAGGTCTACAATATTCCATTGCTAAATGTAATTTAAATGTTGGCAGGTCCTCTGTTTCTTACAGGGGAGCTGCCTTGTGGAATAAAATCCCACTGAGTTTACGTGGAATTGAACAAATAATTTGCCTTTCTCTCCTGAATAATTGGTGCCCAAGTTGATCTAATGATCTTTCTTACTGTAGCGAATGTGATGTTTGCTGATTGCCATTTGTTGTGTATCTTGATGTATTATTTTTTTTTTAATTTGTATTGTATAAGTTATTTTATATATGTAATTCTTTTTATACTATAACTGATGGCTGCTGCTATAAAACCCTTTGGGACTTCATTGAAAATGATTTATACTCAACTGAATGTTTTTCCCTTATTCTTTTAAATAAAAAAGATTTACTACTTTACTACTACTACTACTTACTACTACTACTACTATGTGTGTGTCTCTCTCTTTCTGTCTGTATGCCCCGACTTAGATGGCATTCCACAGAAAGTAGCACACAGATTCCCCGGCCAGGTGTTGATTAACCAGGTGAAGTGGGAGAGAGAGACACACACAGCACAGGAGAACGTGATGGCAGCTGCCATCAGATAAAAGCAATGCTACACTGCAGTTGGCTGAGACTATTTCTGTTCCCCTTTTTGGTAATTAAGTAAGTAAAAAATGTATTTTTATACAGGAATAATACATGTCATTTGGATAATACAATCCAGTTTTCAAGACAGTCCTGTGCAAGTATTCCAAGTTCCACATATTTACATCAATAACAAACAATCTAATAAAAAATATACATAAATACACAATTGACAAATTTACAAAAAACATACTACAAAAACAATAAAAAGTCAATAACAAACACAAACACATGAATAGACATAATACATTTTTAACCCTTTCAAAAAAATTTTAACAGTTTTCTCAGACTGCAATAAAGGAGGGAGTGCATTCCAAATTACTGACGCTTGTGATACTAATGTTCTATCCCCAAAATTATTTTTAAGCTTATCTGGATCAATTTTGTTTTGATACAGAACCCTTACTGATGCACAAGTAGGCAATAGTTTCATGTCACAGCCATACATTTAATTGTTTGTGACACTGTATAAGATGTTTAACCAGGGTAACAATTGGAAATACTTTCTGTTGTGGAAGGATACATACTGCTAAATCTACTTTGAAGCCTTTAAAACACCATTTCTCTCTACAGGTTCCCTACAAATGAATGACCCTTATTAAAAGCACAATAACTCAGTCCAGGATGTGCTGTTATTGGGGATTAGCACACCTGGGTGCTGTGAGGGCACTCAGCCTGTGGCCTCGTGCCTTACAACGCACCTGGTTGTGTGTTAATCCCCAATAACAGCACACCCTGTAGTGGGTTATTGCTTACCTATACAATAGATAGTTGTCTAGATAATGATTTGGCAACATGGGAGTCTTGTAGTGTCAGATATGTGAACTCAGCTATTCAAGATTTATGTTTATTTACAATTCTGCATCCCATGATAGCCTCATTTACTGTAGGGGCATCATCAGTTTTATGACAGCGTCATGGGGGCATAATAGCCACAGAAATTACAGTAAAGTAATAATACATTAGGCAGTAAAAATGTTATGCTGCATAAATCAAATAACATGAACAAGAAAATACAATATGACAGACAAAATAGAATACATACAAATATTATAAAAAAAAACTCTTCAATAATATCCGAGAACATATGAGACCAGAAACTAAAGAGTCCCTCCCTGTACTATGAGAGCTGTGAAAAGATAAAATGACGGAATGTACTATTTTCTGTTTGGTGAAGGTGATGAATAACAGTAGTTGCAGGTGCTGCTAAGCTAGTTTTATATACTTATTTGAAGATATCAATAGTTATAGAATTCTTGATACTGTCTTAGAGAAATTTGCAAATGCCCAAGGTGGCAGCAGTGAAGGCTTTGGACTTGATTTTCTAAAGGGTTGCTAGATTGATGCAAGCTGTGGCAAACAGCAGCTTGCATCAAAGCCTGGTGTGCCAGGGACCCTGTAACTGATTTTAGTTCAGGAGGGGTCCTGACACCAAAGCCCATGGAGTTGTTACAGCTGCATCCATGTGCCAAACAGATGGTTCAGGGAGGGGATTGCTGCAAGCTCAGGGATGATTGTGTGACCATGTAGCATGGCAAACAGTGTCAAAGATCTGTCATCTGTTTGTCTGGGTGGGCAGCATTGGATGTGCTGGACATGTAAGGTTGGGTGAGACATGCAGGGCTGCAAAGCACTTGAACAGGAGGGACTGTACCCCACCCTGACCCCCAATACCATCCCCTCAGCCATGCAGACCCCTATAGCATGGTGCAGCCTGGGTCAGGGGGACAGTGCTGCACTGGTCCCACCATGCCATGTCAGTCTGCTGTCCTGATGGTGAAGCCAGTGCCAGGGTGGTAAGTGAAATGTGCAGCAGCCTCTTACCACAAATAAGGGTGCAATGGGCACCGGCGACAGATGTGTGCCCATGCCCAGCCATACAGACTGTGTCCTGAAGTGATAGACATTAGTAGCCCTGTCCTGGTAGATACACCACTGGGAAATGACTGACAACATACGGGGATGTCCATGACATCATGGTGGGGTCGACAGCTGATGAGCATAGTCATCTGAGTATGCCCCATAGGGATCCACTGGCAGTCTACAGATGCTGTGAGGGCAGCAGTGATGTCCTGTGCCAATGGTATCCCAGTGGCACCACTGTACCCCTCCAGCAATCATGGTAGTGGTAATGGCTCAGCAGTCGATCTTGGATAAATTGCAACCAGTACTGCAGTAGAGCTCTGCAGCCACCTGTATGGGGGATGTCTACATGTGCGGGATGTGGTGGTGGCAGGGGCACACATCAGTGGCTCCCTGGTCCATGGCATCACACAAGTCCAGCACCTCCCAAAGTCACAGGGGACTCCTGACATCTGGGATATGGAATCACGAGTGGGTCAGTTCACAGGGCGGTGAGGCTACATGCCCCACATCTGTAACCTGTCCAACAGTGGGCACAACTGGGAGTCCTTACTGGGGAATAATGGAGTGGAACTTCTAGCAGTGTGAGCTCTACCAGCAACGTCATGCTTAATGGTAGTATGGTACATGGTACCAGATGGTTAGATGGCCACAGGCATGGGACACAGTGGATGGGCATTGCTGCTCATATAGGAGTCCAGGTAGAAGGGTCCACCACAGTTCCCAAAATGCACCTGTTAATCTGCTGCAGCAGTGCCATTGCTAAGGTGGGCACTGTGCCCATCTGGGGCAGGTGGGGTGGTCCATTGGCTGGTGGACCACCACTGCACCTGTGGGCACAGGATCACCTCCCATTCCATCCTGTTCCATAGTGTGGTACATGGGCTGTTAGACCAGTTCTAATTGATTTAACCACACGCATTTCCTGCAACCATGGTGGGGCTGAATAAATCCCAACTTAGGGGATGTTGCAGAATGGAGGTGGAGCAAGCCCCTTTCCACCATGGTGCACTGGTGTGTCCGTTACATGGACGATGCAAGCCTGGCTGGCACAGGCAGCCTCCATATGGTGCAGGCCACATCTAAAAATTGGGACTGGTGCATGGTGTGATGCATGTTGCCCCCTGCACCATTCCTTGTTGGCGTAGGCACCATGCTCCATTCCTAAACCTTTGTAAAAAGCAGACTTGTGGCCCTATGTGCTCTAGGAACAATAGAACAGTGTGTCTAAAGAGAGATTTAATTGGTAACAGAGAAACTCACTAATATAAGGTTGAAAGGGACTGTAGTTTAGTCTTGTCCCCCTACCAGCAGCCAGTGGAAACCCTCACATTTCTAAAAGATGCAGGTAAAGCCCAAATTAAATTGAAGAATCTTGAATGTATTGTGTTTTGCAGCAATAGTAAGGGCAAAGGGCAGTGAAAAATACCTAGTTGCTTCACCTCTCCAAGAGGCTTCATTGGGAAGGGGGTGATAGAGTTTATCACTTCCCCACACTGTTAAAGACACAGGACACTCCAATATATACAAATGCAGAGATAAATGTTTGAACGAGGTACATGTGCAAAAACAAAATGCATTCAACTGCTTATAGTAATAAAGTTGTAATAAATATAGCTATATCTTCTATATATTCAGACAGATAATAGCATTTAAATTAATTCAATATTATTAAACACCTAAAAATGTGACCAAAGCTCCAAAGGTCACTTGAAAGCCTGTCAACAGATCATCATGCTGAGGGATCCCCAAAACATATGTATTTAGGTATCTCTCCAAGAAAGAAAATATTTAAAAATTATGAAAGAATGTGACAAAGAATAAGCCCTATCTAGAGCAAATCAGGAATTATTACTAAGCCAGTGACCAGTTCCATTTGGATGCTTTTTTTTTTTTTCACACATCTGTAGCAAGATGTCCATGGCATCTCAGAATACAGCAACCCCACTGATCATCATAGAACCCCTTGATTTCCTGAAGAAGAATTATTTTAAAGAACAAAAACAAATGCCTGTAAATGCAAGTGTAATCACAGCTATAGCAGATTTAAAAGCCACATGCTTGGCTAACAGTAATGAATTAGTCCTCTTAGTGACACAAACTGTTTCTATTAAGAAAGATCTAACTCACTGTAAGGAACACATTGTTGCACTTCAAGCTGCAGATGCTGACTTGGAAACCCAGATTTGAACAATGGTCTTGCAATGATTAATACCTGAGACTGTTTTTCCCTATGGAGAAAGCCGGAAACTATGGAGAACCAGTTACTGAACAAAAATGTAAGCGTTGTAGACTCTTAGTTTAAGAATATCTGTGAATGTTAAATGATATTTTTGTGAATGCATTGGCTTTACTTTCTGATAACTTATCCCTGATCATTATTGCATATAGAAGGATAACAAAAAAGCAAATGCTTGACCAAAATAAAAAAATAAAAACTACATTTGCAAATGGGGATCTATGTTCTGTGAGCTTGAAAGAAAAACAATTTATTTCAAAAACTGTATATTGCATACTGGTGTTTGAATCAGACAAAGACATAGCTCTGGACATAGTATGGTTCTTGAAGCCCTTAGATTAATGCTAGGTGCCTGCGTCAAACATTTCTGACACAAGTGGCATCTTGCATCAAAAGATGCCCCTGTAACTATTCTAAAAGGAAGCCTGTGTCAAACACAGGCTGCCTGTGTCAAAGGGGGCTTGTGCCAGCCTTGTGCCACAAAATGGGCTGCAGCATGGCGCTGGGGGGCTTGCAGCAGATGCAGGCTTCCATATCCCCTAATTTGGTATTCACAAACCCCTTCCAGTGGACAAAGGTCTAAATACCATTAGGTCAGTCAAGGGCTGGTCTAAGGGTACATAGAAACCCTCTGGGAGGGTTTGGAATGGTGTTTCAAATTGCTGCACCCTCCCCCCCAGAGTGTGCAATGTAAATTCCATCTGACAGTCTAGCAGCCCCCCCAACCCCAATCCCAGAGTGTACAAGGTAAATTTCCCCTGGTAGTCTAGTGGACCCCCAGCCCCCGTCCCCGAGTGTACAATGTAAATTCCCCTAGTAGTCCAAGCGCCCCACAAGCCCCAATCCCAGATCGCCCTGTACAATATTAAAATAATGTCCCTGGCAGTCAAATGCCCCCCACAGCTCTGATCCCTAATGTTCCCAAATCCACTGAAGGGACAATCTGGTGGTCTAGTTGCTCCCCACCCCAACATGCAGTGCCCCACCACCCCACTCCCCCATCTCTCAGCCAGTGACCAGCACAGCCCTCTGCACACCTCCATGGCTGGCTGCCAACTGAGCTATCAATAAGCATGTACTAAATACATGCTCATTGATAGCTCTGTCAGTGTCCAATGATGGAGGTGTGCAGAGGGCTGTGATGGTCGCTGGCTTGGGGATGGGGTAGAGTGGGGTGGTGGAGCAATGCCTGTTGGGGTGGGGGGACTGCTAGACCACCAGGATTGTCCATTCAGTGGTTTTGGGGACATCAAGGATTGGGGCTGGGGGGTGCTAGACTACCGGGAATATTGTTTTAATATAGTACAGGGTGATCTGGGATCAGGGCTGGGGAGCACTAGACTACAAGGGGAATTTATATTGTACACTCAAGGATCAGTGCTGGGGGGGCCACTAGACTACTATGGGAAATTTACCTTGTACATTATTGGATTAGCTCTAGGGGGCCACTATACCAGGGGGAATTTAAATTTTACACTTGGAGATCGGGGCTGAGGTGTGCCCTAGACTACTAGGGATAATTATTTTACACTTGGGGATTGGGGCTGGGTGGGGTGCTAGTCACCATGGACTGCTGTCATGGCACTCTTGCCACATAGCTGCCTCAAGGCTTGTGGAACACCGTTAAGATGTGCCATCTGTTTGACTCAGGACCAAGGCTGCACCAAGCCACGGGACATTGATGCCAGGACCTGATCCAATAGAAAATCAAGTGCAGGGTCCCTGGTACACTGGCAATTGGTACAAGCCACCTTTAACGTGGCTTGCACCTACTTTTGAGATTTGGGCCCATAGTTATCAGGATTGTTTATTTGAACAGGGCTATATAATACAGAGATTACCATTTATACATTTTTCTTCAAGCAAATGTGATACGAAACATTTTCAAATCACAGTTCTGGCATTATCAAACTGGGAGCAAGATTTACAATTCTGAGGGTCACAGAGTGCAGAGTTAAAAAGGAAAGTAGGGCATTCTTTTTTCAAAACTGATCAACTCCCTGAGTTTACAAGAAATGCAGCTGACACAAATATAGGACTGATTCTTGCAGGTAGTTAATAAATATTTAATAACAATCCATAAATATGAAAAGTGGCAGCTTGGTAAATGCCATTAACATCAAAGCTTGCATTGGTGTCCACTGACAGCTTGGAAATTTATATAAACCACCTAAAGGGAAAAACTGGGAAAGTGAAAGTGAGAGGTGGAAAGGATAACAAGAAGAAGAAATGAAACCTAACAGAAAAGGGAAGAACTGTGGATAGCTAGGGAAGATGGACACACAAGGATTAGGGAAGGGGAAAGGATGAAAAATGAGAGGAACAAGAAATAAAATGAGAGTGAAGAAAAAAAATAGTGGTGAGATAAAGTGGGAACTGGGAAAAGGAAGAAAGTAAGAAAAAAGGAAGGCAATGGCAGGGAAAGGGGTAGAAAAGGAAAAAAGATACAAATGAGTGATACACATCAAACATTATTAGCAAAATATCTCAAGTGTAGTTCATATGTTAAAATATTGCATAATCCCACAGTAGTAGAGAAATGGAAGATGAAGAGGAAGAAGAAGAAAAAGAAGATGTAAAAGATGAAGGCAGAAAAATTTGCATTTGCAATATATAGTGCTTTTCATACGCATGTATCACAAAGCACTTTAGAAGCAATGAGAACCTCCTAGTGAAGTCACTATAAACATGCAGTAGTAGCCATTTAACACATTAAACACACACACACACACACACACACACACACACACACTTGGACAATTGCCTAAACCAGGTTTTTGGTGGGGGAATGCTGCCAGGAAAACAAGGAAAATCATCTAATTCTCTAAGAGTGATTTAAGTTCTTTTCATTCCACCTTAAATCCCACCAGGACAGCACCACAGGTAGGCAGAAAGGATCTCAGTTTAATATGTCATTCAAAACATGGCACATCACGACAGTACTGCATCCCCCAGTACTGCTCTCAGGTGCCAGCCTTAGGTGCTATGCACGAAAGGGGCGGAAGGTACACGTCAAAGGTACATAACCCAACTGCGTAGCTCCATGGCCCCGGACAGGTGCAAGGTGAGTGGTATTCACAACTGCCTGCACCCACGGGGCAACTGTCTGTGGCCCTGCCCCCTCGGTGTGCAGGACTGCACAGGGTGGCTGGGGCAGAGTAGCAGACTTCAAGCGGCATCCAATTGATGCCCATCCTGGTCCCAGAGTGATCCCCAAGGCAAGGTGTGGACTGCGCGTGCATGCACTTAGACACCCGGAGAAAGTGCATAGCTCCCGATGTCTAGTGGATTTCTCCCAGCCCACTAGCAGCATGGTGCACAGCTGTCCCCCCCTAACTGCAGGGCACCAGCCCAGACCTGACATCTGGGTGCAACTCCTACCCCCAACAGTACCGCTGCTCATGTCCCATATGGCAGCCCCCACACACACACACAAACGGCTGCCCTGTCCTCATATGTGGAATGACAACCCCCCCCACACACACACACTCATCAGAGCCATGGCCCCATCTGAGTGCAGTACCCCCACATACACATCACAGCCCTGACCCCATCTGAGTGCTGTCCCCCCCACCTGCACACACCTGTGCCCCATCCTCATATTCTTAGAATCTACCCCCAACCAGTGCCCTGTTGGGAAGTACCCTGCTCAGCAGATCTCCATGCGACCACCCCCTGACCCCTCTTTCTGATCCCGCTGCCACTCATTGGTGTTCAGCGGCCCCCCACCCTTCCAGCACTGACAACATCATCTCCCGTCCCCTGTACCAAGCAGTCGGTGCCTTGACTCTGGACAGCCAGTGGCACAGCCCTCTGAACACCTCCATGGCTTCCAGCCATCCAACTGATGTTGGGAGCATGCCACCTACGTATAGCAGCACACTCCCAGCATCAACTGGCTGGTATGGGGGACAGCATGGTGTTGTCGGTGCTGCGGGGGGCCACTAGCCACCAGTGAAGGGGCAAGGGTTCAGGGATCAGCAGGCAGGGGGTGGTGTGCAGGGGCATATCTGTGCTGTCTCTGCCAGAAGCAGGCTCTGGTTGTGTGTATGTGTGTGTGTGTGTGCATGTTGGGGGTGTCTCACATATGTGTACTGGCCCAGGGCTACCCATGTGTTGGGGGGCAATCATATCTGTGCATGGGGACAGGGCACCACTGCGTAGAAGGGGTTGGGGGTGTGCTTATGCATTTGGACAGGGATGGGGCACAGCTGTGTGATAGGGGTGTGTGTGCTTATGCATTTGGACGTGGATGGGGCCCAGCTATGTGTGGGGTGGGTCACTGGCATATGGGACAGGGGCAGGGTTGCTGTTGGGGGAGAGGGTTTGCAACTGGCAGACCAAACCGGGTGGGAGTCTGTGAGCATGCTGGCATGTACAGCAGTTACAGCACAGTTTCCCTTGCCGTAACCTGTGCCCTCCTATGCACCCCTGTGAGCAGCACTATGCACCTTTGTGAATGGTACATAGTGCAGGCACACCTCTGGCAGACCACCCACCCACCCCCACACATTGCTGACCATGCGGACAGGGGATCCAGCATGTAACTGACTTGCGCACCATTCATGGATACACCAGGCGTCTGTGGGACCCCTGCTGCACGGCATTCATGCGTATATATGCCTACACTCCTGGTTTCTGCGGCACATAGGTATAGTGCATAGAGCCCATTAATGGTATGAGCCCAAGTTTGAGTGCAGGACTGCAACCTGAGATATTCTAGTCCAGAAGAGGATGTGCTACCAAATGATCCACATTTAGTAATCAGTCTAAAGCACCTATAAAAATTGCATCATGTCCAATATATCATTAGTGGTTTCAACATTTTTCAACATTTTAAAAGTATAAATTAATCTCAAACAAAAACAAGGTGCTGCGTCAGCATAAGGTCTGAAAGCAAAACAAAATGGTTATATTAAATGATTGTTGAAAATAGAAAATAGAGTTAAAAATCTATGTTTCGACCTTAGGTCTTCTTCAGGAAAGATCTAAAAGAGAAAAAAACAAAGTTAGTGTAGAGTGGAGGTAAAATAAGGGATATAAATGTGGGGAAAGAAAAAGGGGGATGTTCAGGTAGAAGAAGTGATGAATAGCAAGATTAAAAGAGAATCTGTGAAACAAAAAGGTGATGATGGGAAAGACATATCACCCTTTTAAATCAACACCGATGAAACATGGAAAAGACCATTATATCACACATTCACTGTAATGGTCCTTTTTCCATGTTTCACCTTTTCCCTAGGTGTTCCGCCCCTCCCGGGACCAACTCCGACCTGGAGTTGGAATCCTAGAGTCCAGGGGTGTGGGAGAGAGACCCCACATGGGGTGTGGGTACTGCCTCCCACAGAAAACACCCATTTAAGAGGCAGCCCGATACCTGCGTCGGTATTGTGCCATCACTGTGGGGGAGGTCTGCATTCTCGCTGATGAGAAAACTTGGTGCTTCCTGGGAAAGATAAGGCATAATAGGAGTGAAAGAGCTAGAGAAGTCCCCAGGTGGAGACTAATTAACAGGGCTTAGTAAGAAGGCTGAAAGGCGACAAAGGTGAGGGAAGGAGACAGAGATGGAGACATATGGTGAAAATGAAAAAGAAATTAAATGTGTACAGATAGAAATAGACTTTATGGAAAACAAGTGTGGGCAGGCTGAAAGATGTTAGTAGAAAATAAGTCTATCATTTAAACCGGAGGGCTGCTGGGAGCCAAGGCAGATGATCATCTTAGTTTTCATGTTTTTTCTATGGTCAGTATCCCAGAAGCCCTGCTGAAGGACACAAACACAAAGGTCATTGACACTGTGGTCCCTGGAGATAAAAAATGGGATACAATGGGTTTATTAGTGTCTCCATTCCTGACTGCCCTGTAATGTTCCCTGAAACAGTCTGCAAGGCATCTTTCAGTGTCTCCGATGTAAATAGCTGCACACTTCCTGCAAAGAATACATTATACCACATTAGTGGAGCTGAATGAGAACTCCTTGGTGACATGAAAAACACCTGTAAGACCCTAAATTTCAGTCACACTGGAAACAAATTTGCAGGTGTAGCATCGAGTTCTATTGCAAGGTTTGGTACCTGGTAGGGAGGAACTGTTAGGAGTGGGTAGGCTGCTTTTTACCGGGAGATTCCACAGGTTGGGTGGCCGGTGGTAGGAGGTAATAGGTGGTTCTGTAAAGGAAGCACCAATGTTGGGGTCAGTTTGCAAAATAGGAAAGTTACTGGTGATGATCCTGTGAAGAGAAGGTGTACTCTGATGGAGAGGAAGCACTAGAGGAATTCGCCGTTGTTCTTGCGTGACAGTATTCTTCCTGCGGGGGTCAAAGTTATGTGGCATGTTATTGATGAGGGAGAGTGCTCTGTCCACAGTGCTTTTAGGGTATCCACTATTGATAAAAAAAACATGCATTATTTGGGCCTGCTCAGCAAAATCATCCTCTTCACTGCATAACCTGCGGAGTCTAAGAAACTGTGAATAAGGCAGGCCATTCTTGACATGTTTAGGATGGAAGGAGCTGTGAAGGAGGAAACTGCGAGAGTCAGTGGGTTTGTAATAAACTGATGTCTTCAGACCAGTGTTCTGTACTGACAGTTGGATATCCAGAAAAGGCAGTGTAAAGGAGGATACTTCAATAGTGTATTGAAGGGAAGGATGGGTCATGGTAAACTTGTCAAGGAAGACTTAGAGGGTCTCCCTGGATCAGGAGGTGGCCCCCACATGGTCATCTATATGGCATTTCTAGAGTTTAGGCACAGTCCCTGTGAATGAGAGGAAAAAACTGTTCCTCCACCCAACCCACAAACATTAGCAAAGCTGGGACCCATCTTTGTGCCCATGGCAACTCCACTGACCGGCCGAAAAAAACTGTTATTAAAAGAAAAAGCACTGAGTTTAAGAACAAGTTCTGCCAGACAAGTCAACATGTGTATGGGTGGCTGCTGGCCTTCCTGCTTATTCAGGAAATGCTGCAAAGCTGTCAGGCCATCATCATGAGGAATCACTGTGTAAAGAGATTTGATGTCCATGGTGAGGATTAGGTAATGAGAAACAATGAACCTGAACCTGTCAAATAACTGGAAAGCATGGTTAGTGTCTTTAACATAGGAGGGCAAGGACTCAATGAGTGGTCTCATGAGGCTGTCCAAAAATGCAGAGATGTGGGATGTGGGGCAGGAGCAGGCAGACACAATAGGACAACCAGGGTTACCTGTTTTGTGGATTTTGGGAAGGAGATAAAACCTGGATGTCTGGGGATGCTGAACTATGAGTCTCTTAGCAGAAGCAGGGAGCTCTTTGTTTTCAATAGCAGAGGTGATGGTGGTGGTGACCTCAGTCTGATAGTCAGCAGTGGGGTCCTGTGGAAGAGAAGAGTAACAGTTGGTGTCAGAGAGTTTCTGTGTGGCTTCAGTGATGTATAGCTCCTTTTGCCAGACCACAACAGCACCTCCCTTATCAGCTGGTTTAATGACAATGTCATTCCTCCATTGCAGAGATCTGAGGGCTGCAAGCTTACTAGTTGTCAGGTTGGAGTGGTTGTGCCTGCAAAGACAATTGAAGTTAGTGGTGTTTTCCATGCATTGGTTAACAAAATAATCAACAGCAGCAAAATGTCCTGGAGGGGGTGTCCATACACTTCTCTGGAGATTGATATGATTGATTGTTCTGGTGATACTGTCATCATCTGCGGGAAGAGGAGTCTCATTAGAAAAATGAGCTGTAAGGCATACTCTATGATAGAAGCACTGCAGATCAACTTGAATCTGGGGTGCGTCAAGATATCTTGGTGTGGGCACAAAAGAGAGACCTTTCCTAAGGAGAGATCGCTCATCTTGTGTTATTGGGAGGTCTGGAGGAATACAAAATACCAAATTGTTAGGTTGTGCCTGACTTAAGGGCTCATGTTGGTTGCTGATCTGCTGGGTGAGAGACTAGAGTTTGGCAGATTTGGTGTCCTCGAGTAACTAAAAAGAGTGGAGTTATGGTGTTGGATGCAGTGTTTAATAAAAGGAAGGTTATGTGGAGCTGTTCGTTGCAGGAAATCCTTTTGTCTTTAGATGGTTTTGTCCACAGAGATCAGCTGTTTCTTAATGGAAAGAATGGTGTTTGTGATAAGTTTCCTAAGGAAAGTTTTCAAAAGCTTATTAGTGGAGGAAACATGTACCTCAGACACAGATGAACAAGGATGGAATTTCAAATAGAAACCTTTAGGAAAAATACCCAGGTGGCGGCATTTGGAAAGAAACTGTAAGTGGCTGCAGAGTTTAGTCTTAGAGCAAATGGCAGAAAATAATTCAAGAGAAGACTTAGAAATATGAGAAGGGAGTGCAGACATAGATGAAATGAAGGATCATAGAGCATCATAGAGAATTCAGAAGAGATTTCAGAGAAGGCATAGTGAGTCGCAGCAAATGTAGCACACAAAAGTAAAAATAAAAACAAGATGCTGTGTCAGCATGTGGTCTGAAACCAAAATAGAATGGTTATCCAACTGGATATCCAACTGTCAGTACAGAACACTGGTCTGATGACATCAGTTTATTATAAACCCACTGACTCCCGCAGTTTCCTCCTCCACAGCTCCTTCCATCCTAAACATGTCAAGAATGGCCTGCCTTATTCAGTTTCCTAGACTCCGCAGGTTATGCAGTGAAGAGGATGGTTTTGCTGAGCAGGCCCCAAAAATGCATGTTTTTTTTTTTTTTTTTTATCAACAGGGGATACCCTAAAAGCACAGTGGACAGAGCACTCTCCAGCGTCAGTAACATGCCACATAACCTTGACTCCCACAGGAAGGATACTGTCACACAAGAACAACGGCGAATTCCACTAGTGCTTCCTTTCTATCAGCATACACCTTCTCTTCACAGGATCATCACCAGTAACTTGCCTATTTTGCAAACTGACCCCCACATTGGTGCTTTCTTTACAGAACCACCTAATGCCCTCTACCACCAGCCACCCAACTTGCGGAATCTCCCAGTAAAAAGCAGCCTACCCACTCCTGACATTTCCTCCCTACCAGGTACCAAACCTTACAACAGAACTCACTGCTACACCTGCAAATTTGTTTCCAGTGTGACTGAAATTCGGGGTCCTACAGGTGTTTTTCACATCACCAAGGAGTTCTCATGCACCTCCACTAATGTGGTATAATGTGTTCTTTGCAGGAAGTGTACAACTATTTACATCAGAGAGACTGGTAGATGCCTTGCAGACTGTTTCAGGGAACATTACAGGGCAGTCAGGAATGGAGACACTAATAAACCCATTGTAACCCATTTTATCTCCAGGGACCACAGTGCCAATGACCTTTCTGTTTGTGTCCGTAAGCAGGGCTTCTGGGATACTGACCACAGGAAAAACATGGAAACCACGCTGATCATCAGCCTTGGCTGCCAGCAGCCCTTCAGTTTAAATGATAGACTTATTTTCTGCTATCATCTTTCACCCCCTCCGCCACACTTGTTTTCCCTAAAGTCTGTTTCTATCGGTCCACATTTCATTTCTTTTTCATTTTCACCATATGTCTCCATCTCTGTCTCCTTCCCCCCCATTTGTCACCTATCAGCCTTCTTACTAGGCCCTGTTAATTAGTCCCCACCTGGGGACTTCTCTAACTGATTCACTCCTATTATGCCTTCTCTTTACCATCATCACCTTTTTGTTTCACATATTCTCACTTAATCTTGTCATTTATCACTTCTTCTCCCTGAGCCTTCCCCTTTTTTCTTTCCCCACATATATATCCCTTATTTTACCTCCACTCGACACTAACTTTGTTTTTTTCTCTTTTAGATATTTCCTGAAGACCTAATATCGAAACATAGATTTTTAACTCTATTTTTTATTTTCAGTGTGCCTGTAATACAACCATTTTAAATTAATCTCAACTCACATTGCAGAAGAGTCTTGAATCGCAGACAGAAATACAATTCAAATACCACAAGTGTGTAGGAGTAGTAGAAATTAAAGTGTGGAAACAGCAAAAGCTCTGGTGCATCAAATGATTGGCTCACTGAGGAATAGGTAGTGTGCCCTGAAACACCAGAGCTTTTGCTGTTTTGCACACTGAGCCAGCACTGAATTCTACTTCTGCTCTAGACTTAGAAACATAGAATTTGATGGCAGATAAGGACTGCTTGGCCCACCCAGTCTGCCCATTTCCCTACCTGATGGATAAACTGCAGATCCTAGTTAACCAGCAGCCTACTTGTGGTACTTGCACCATATTTATGTGTGTGGTTCATACTCTCTGACTGAATATGGTGGAATTGTCTGGACCTGGTAGCACATTGTTTTTTTTTGCTTTGTTTATGAAAGGGTCTTGCCCCTCTCACCCTCTCTTTGTTTAAGACTTATGTGATCCAGACCCATATACATGAAATTACTGATGTTAGCTCCGTGGAAATCTTCCCAGTATCCCACAGTCAGTATATTCTTCTTGCCAATCAAAATGGAATGGTTATGTTCCTACATTCTTATTATATATGAACATATGAATGTACAAGAAGCCACCAGAATAATATAATTTGGCCTATCTAGTCTGCTCATACTGCAGGGTCCACAGATTAAGTTAATGACCCTGCCTCCCCACCCCAATCTTCCCATCCTTTCCAATCAATCAATCAATCAATCAATCAATCAATCAAGTCTTTATTTAACCAGGTGTTCATCGTTGAGCAGAAGCTCATTTGCAAGATGGACCTGGGTGGAGCATGAACAATTGTATATACAGGTCAACACAGGTATTTACAAGGCAATACAGATAATACTCTTTACAGAGAGGAAGAAAAAGAAGTTCATATGTACATAGAATTATACAGATATTGTACAGATTACACGGTATTTACATACATAGAAGTGTCTATAGGAAGATAAAGCAGGTTATCTAAGGTTGCAGGAGGAAGTAACGGAAGAAAAATAAAAATAAAAATATACACCAGGTAGAGGTGAAGGTAGGGGAAGAGGGAGGAAGTAGGGAGAAAGTAGGAGGGCACGGTGCACAGAAAGGAATTGGTAAAGCTGGATGTAGAGAAGGTGGATGGAGAAAGGGAGTATGTGTGAGCCCGGATTGAATGCTATAGCACGGGGCATGGTAGGATGTCACAACCCAGGGTAGTGAGCTCCTATCCGAGGTTGGGAAAGGAAGAATAAGGGGATGGATGGGCCTAGTGTTGATAAGACAGGGGGATAAGAGAGAGAACAATTAGGCTGGTGAGGAGCAAGCTGGGGGGTCAGTACTTAAAATTGGGTCTAGGCGTGGCTATATACCAGTACTGGGTCTGAGTGGGTGAAGCATTTACATACTTCTCTGATTGTACGGAAATAAAGCATCTTGAAAGCATTTATACCGATTAGAGTGCTTAATTTGAGGGTTTTTTGTAGATCGTTCCATAAGGTAGGTAGCACGAAGCTTATGGCTGCCCTGCCGAAGCGGGATTTTGCTTTGGGTACTTAAAGTGTAATAGCTGAGTAACCATTCACCCCTAACATTACCCTTACATTCTATGTATGTCTATCCCAACCTCTCTTGATATTGCCCAATGAGACCACCTCTTCCAGCAACTCCTTCCAACTGGCCACCACTCTCTTCATGAAGAAGTGCTTCCTAGCCTCTCTTTGAATCCCGCTCCAATCTTAAGACTGTGATCCCTCATTTTTCAGTTGCCATTTAGCTTAAGGAGGCCCTCCTTATCCACCCTATTTATCCCTTTCACATACCTGAAGGACTCAATCATGTCCCCTCTCCCTACTCTCCTCCAGGGAATAAATGTTCAGGGCTCCCAATCTATCCTCATGTGGTTTCCCTGCTGACCTGCAATCATCTTTGCAGCCCTCCTCTGGACTGTCTCCAGAAGGCTAAATGTCCTTTTTATGGTGTGGGCACCAGTAATGAATTCCATACTTCAGAAATGGCCTCACCACTGACCTGTACAGGGGCAGTATGATCTCCTTTTTCCTACTGCTGATACCCCTAACTATGTATCCCAACATCTTATTTGCCCTTGCTACTGCTTTTCTGCACTGCATGGAGTGCTTCAGGTTGCTAGTGATCATCACTCCAAGATCCTTTTCCTCCTCTGTTGCAGGTATGTGGACCCCTCCCAGGTAGTATTTCATTCTGGGATTCTTGGTTCCAATGTGCATAACTTTGCATTTCTTGGCATTGAAGCCAAGATGACATCATGGACTTCTTCTCAATCTTTTTCAGATCATCCTGTAGGTCCTGTATCCCTTTGGCTGTGTCTACCCTCCAACAGAGCTTGGTGTCATCCATGAGTAGGCACATTTTGCCCTTAATGCCATCCTCAGCATCATTGATGTAGACATTGAACAACTCTGGTCCCAGCACCAAGCCCTGCTGGATCCTGCTGGTGACCTCCCTGCTACTAGATAACTCTCCCCCACCATCATTACCACCACCCTCTGGTTCCAGTCCTTCAGCCAGTTTTCTACTCATCTAGTCATCTTCTCCCCAACACCGAGATCCCCCAATTTCCTGATCAACCTCTTGTGGGATACAGAGCCAAAGGCCATACTGAAATCCAAATAGAGGATGTCCATTACTTGGTTTCAATCTACTGTCTTAGAGACTCAGTCAACGAAGTCAATTAGATTCATCTGACACAATATCCCTACCATAAACCTGTGCTGCCTTGCATTGTGGAGTCCATGCTCCCCTAGATACTCTACCAACCCTTTCTTAAGTATGGTGTCCATGAGCTTGCACACAATTGAGATCTGACTGGTCTATAATTCTTTGGGTCATCCTTGGGACTGCTCTTATGGAGGAGTACTACATGTGCAGTTCTCCATTCCTGTGGTACCATGCCCGACTCCAGTGAACCATTTAACAGGCCTGCCAGTGATTCTGTAAGCTCCTCTGCCAGTTCCCCTCAGTACCTTTGGGTGTGTGCTGTCTGGGACTGGTGATTTGTCCACTTTCAATGTTAGCTGCCCTTTTCCTCACTTTATCCTCCTCTGCCACCACATCCATATTCTCCTCCCCCCCACTCTTCTCCCGCCATAGGCACCAGTTAATTTTTCTCCCCGGTAAAGATGGAACAGAAGTACTCATTCAGTACCTTTGCTTCTCCCCACTATCCTCCACCCATTCATCCCCTGTCTGAAGCCTAGCAATTCCATCCTTCTTGTCACTTTTCTCATTTACATAGTGAAAAAAAGAGCTTCTCCCACTTCTTAATTCCATCAGCTATCTGCAGTTCCTTCTGTGCTGTAGCCTGCCAGACTACCTTACTTGCCACACTAGGAAATCTTAAGTAATTCTCCCCTATCCACCTCTCTCTTGGTTGTACTGAATTTCCTATAGGCTACCCTCTTGTTCCTTTCTGCCTGGATGACCTCAGCACTGAAGCAGCTGGGTGCTTTGGCCCTTGAGTTCTTCCACTTGATCCTGATGTACTCCTCTGTGGCATCAATTATCCTTTCCTTAATGATGGACCACCTTTGGTCCACCCCTAATTCTGCTATGATGCCCACCAGGTGCCTCCTTTGCACCTCGCCCATCTTCATGAAGTCTGCCCTCCTAAAATCCAGGATTTTAGTCTTAGTGGGATGTTTTCCCTGCCCATGTCCAACTGAAACCACACTGTTGGATGTTCACTTCCAGCCGAGACTCCTTGATTGTTATTTATTGTATGTGCACCCCATTCTTGAGCACTAGATCAAGGATTGCCCCCATCTCTGGTGGGTTTTGTGACACCATCAGTGAGGAACCCAGTCTGAAACACTTCTAGGTTCACCTGACTCCTGCCACATGTTGTGGATGGTATGCTCCAGTTTACCTTGGGCAGGTTGAAGTATCCCACTCTTACCACCTCTCCTTTCCCTACAGCTTTGAGTATTTGTGAGCTCAGTCCCCTGCTCCTTTCCTCCTCCTGGCTGGTGGTCTGTAAACCACCACCTACCTCACCTTTCACCCTCTATTGGACCTTAATGGAACCCACAATGCTTCCACCCTCCTCTTCTCTAACTCCTTCCTTGTGCACGTTATATCCTCCCTGATGTAAACAGCCACTCTCCCTTTTGATACTACCCTGTCTCTCCTGTATAGTTTATATCCAGGGATCAAGAGGTCCCAGTCATGGTGTGGTGCGGCACATGTCTTGGTCACTGCCACTATGTTCACCCTCCCATCTGGTAATAGCACCTGCAGGTCATCCATCTTGTTTCCAAGACTTCACGTATTCAGGAACACCACCTTCCACTTATAATCTGAGCTTCCTTATCTTCTTCTCTTCATTCTTTCTTATTTTCTCCTCTGTGTGCTCTCCCACCCTCCCACCCTCATTGCTAACTGCTCTGCCCCTTCTACCTCCACTATCCAGACATCTTCTACCAGTATGGGCTGAGGTCTGCTGACCTCCTCTTCCCAGAGTCTTTGGGCCTGCAAGCCTGCTGGCCCCCAGTAGTTTAAATTAAGTTTATTGGTTATGTACCCCTCCCAGTTTGTCCCTGAGTACCCTCAAGCCTCTCTACTGAGGTGTAGCCTGTCCGTTAAAAAGAATGTTTTATTTGACCAGGTCTCCCCCCAGTCCCCAATACAGATGAACCCTTTCCCCCTGCACCATTTACTTAGCCAGTTATTGTATTACTCTATCCTTTTCTTCCAGGCTGTGCTGGCCCTTGGTAATGGTATTACCTCTGAGAAAGCCAACACCCTGAATCTACTTTGCAGTACCTCCACCTCCTCCCCAGCTAGATTGTTAGTTCTCAGGTGTATAATTAAGTTTGGTTTCACTCCAACCTCCCTTAATATTTTCCTGATTCTTGGGCACGCCTTCCTTGTTGTCATCCCTGGTGTGAAAACCACCATCCTTCTTGCATTTGGGCCCCCTTCCTTCTCCAGTTATAACTGCATCATGGGTACTCCTGATGCCATGGGCCCAAAGGATCTCACAGTACAGCCTACAATATATAAACCTCTTGGCAGTTACACCAAATTTAAAGATCTGCCAACCATTAAGGAAAACTTAAAAAACATAATATATAGGTATAGTTCAGTCTGTATTCCATATATCTTCTGTAGATATCTCCTCCCTGAGATCTATTACTAAAGAAATATGCATAAATACATGATATTTTTCCATTAGAGTTCATCTGTAGCTTAGTCCCTAATTCAAGTCATAATCCTCTTTTGTGACATCACAATCTGTTGCCATGGGACTAACTGTGATGTCATAAAGAGAGCATTTTAACCTCAGGTAGGGAATAATCAACAGTAAAAAATAAACACCTTAGGAGCAAAAATCTTGTTTTCATGCAAATAACCTCAGTTATAATTAAGGAGGAGAAATTCAGAACTAATGTGAAAAATAAAGCTGAACTGTGTGCACTTCAATATACCAAAAAGTTGGGTATTTCAAGTCATGAACTGACAGCTCTCAATCCATCCAGTGCTACAGAAGTCTTAAAATTCTGCCTTTGGATGCAGAAATGACATAAAATAGAGTGACCACATTTGTAGGAATCACTTGGTATAGCACCTAGCCAAGTGACTTTTGTCAGTTTTGAGATGCAGAAAAGCCATGTACCAAATAGTCATCAATGCTTTTGTACCTACCGAATACAATTCTTGTTATTTTTTTATCCACCCATGAAGATAGGGTCTCATCTTTATGAAGAATAGGCAAGTATTCTTTTTTAATAATTTGCCCAATTCAGGGGGAACTTAAATTGTATTCATAAAAAGTTGACAAGATGAGGCTCAGTGGATTCCTGTTTTTTTTTTGGTGGGGGGGGGTAGGATATTGGCACTATTTTTTTCATGGCTTTCTGTTGTGCAGATTCAAATGCATCATTCAAGTAACTTCTGGTTAAGAATTTCTCACAGAGTTCCAATGCCTGGACTTCAAACATTTCATCCATGGAGCAATTACTGCTGAAGACTTATAAACTTATAAAGACTCACTCCGGTTTTCAAAAACAGCGACAGAACTTTTCATTCCAATTACCGGCCTATCTCTATTCTCACCCCGCTCTTGAAAACATGTGAGAATATCGTCTCTGACCAACTCGTAGATTATTTAGACAAGAATGTGCTTCAATATCAGCAACAACATGGTTTTGGGAAGCAGCACATCATGACTACAGTGCTTGTGGAATTCACTGACTACATCCATGAGGCTCTTAACCGGAAGCTCTTGGTGGGTGCTACCTACATTGACCTCACCAGGGCCTTGCCATCTGGGGACAAGTGACCATCAAGCAGTGTGATTCACGTTAAACTCAGCTGCAGAGTCAAGCCATACAAAAGTGAGGGTACTGGACTTTAGGAGGGCTGACTTTGGCAAGATGGGAGAGTGCCTCAGAAAAGCACTAGCAAACAGGCTAGAAGGAGGTGTGGAGCAACAATGGGGAATCATCAAAACTGCCATCACAGAGGCAACAAGCCTTTGTGTGAAGCAAATAAACAAATCAAAATGAAAAAAAGCCACTATGGTTCTCAAAAGAGGTGGCTGTAAAAGTCAGGAAGAAAAAGATAGCATTCCGGAAGTATAAGGAAACACAGAAGGAGCAGGACAGAGAGCTGTACCAGTTAAGGCAGAAGAAAGCAGGGAGGGAAGTCAGAATTGCAAAGGCCCAAACTGAGGAAAAGATAGCCAACTCGGTTAAGAAGGGAGATAAAACCTTTTATAGGTACATCAGCGAGCGTAGAAAGACAAAGGGAGGGATAGTGAGGCTGAATAGATGAATGGTGGATGGGCAAAGGGGGACAGTGAAAAAGCAGGAATACTGAACTAATATTTCTGCTTAGTATTCACAAAAGAGGAGGGGGAAGTGCCTAATCCAATTAACAGAAGCACTCTTGATAGGGGGGTCGATCTCAGTCCTTTCACGGAAGAAAGGGTTCTGCAAGAACTCCTAAAACTGAAGGTGAACAAAGCAATGGGTCCTGTTAGAATTCACCCCAGAATTCTTAAAGAATTAAGGGAGGAACTAGTGAAACCACTGGTTACTCTTTTTAATAAATCATGGGAGGATGGTGTGGTACCCGAGGACTGAAGGAAGGCGGATGTGATTCCCCTTCACAAAAGTGGGACCAAGACAGAGGCAGGAAACTACAGACCTGTCAGTCTGACCTCTGTGGTAGGGAAAGTGATGGAGTCACTTCTGAAGGAAAGAATAGTTGAGTACCTAGAGACCAGTGGGGCACAGGACCCAAGGCAGCATGGGTTCACAGTGGGAAGGTCATGTCAGACGAATCTAATAGATTTCTTTGACTGGGTGACCAAAGTAGCAGACCAGGGAGGGACTGTGGACATGGCCTACCTAGACTTTAGCAAGGTATTTGACACAGTCCCACACAAAAGATTAATAGTCAAATTAACCAGCCTGGGAGTGGGTCCCAGGGTAGTAGCCTGGGTAAAACATTGGCTGCACAACAGGACACAGAAGGTAATTGTAAATGGAGTCCACTCTGAAGAAAGGGGTTACTAGTGGGGTACCTCAGGGTTCAGTATTGGGTCCAGTCCTTTTTAATGTCTTCATCAGTGACATTGCAGAGGGACTGGAAGGAAAAGTATGCCTTTTTGCAGATGACACAAAGCTCTGCAACAGGGTTGATACACAAGGAGGCGTGGAAAGGATGAAAAGGGACATGGCAAGGTTGGAGGAATGGTCAGAAGTATGGCAGCTAGGATTCAATGCAAAGAAGTGCAAAATAATGCACCTGGGAAACAAGAACCCAGGGAAAGAATACACAATGGGTGGGGAGGTAGTAACAACAACAGAAAAGGAAAGGGACCTGGGGGTAATCATATCAGATGACCTTAAGGTTCGCAAGCAATGTGAGAAGGCAGTAGGGAGAGCTGGGGGTATACTGGGATTTATAGGGAGAGGCATCAGCAGCAGAAAACAGGAAGTTGTTATCCCTCTGTACAGACAGTTGGTGAGACCCCATCTGGAGTACTGCGTCCAGTTCTGGAGACCTCTTCTCCGCAAGGACACAGACAGGATAGAGGCAGTCCAGAGGAGGGCAACTAAAATGGTGCAGGGTCTGCAAGAGAAGCCATATGAGGAGAGACTAAAGGAGCTTAATATGTATACCCTTGAGGAAAGAAGGGAGAGGGGGACATGATAGAAACTTTTAAGTACCTCAGTGGAATCAACAAAGTCCAAGAGAGTAGCATCTTTCAGAAAAAGAGATGTGCAAGAACAGGGGACACAATTTATAGATAGAAGGGGGTGGTTCAGGGCAATGTGAGGAAGTATTATTTCACAGAGAGGGTAGTGGATACATGGAACAGCCTTCCTGAGGAGGTTGTGGGGTCTAAAACTGTGGGAGAATTCAAGAATGCATGGGACAGACATAAGGCAATTCTTGTGGGGGGTAGGAAGAAATAGGCTGTTGGTTAACTAGGATCTGTGGCCTATCCTGTAGGTAGGGAAATGGGCAGACTAGATGGGCCAAGCGGTTCTTATCTGCCGTCAAAGTCTATGTATGTTTCTTCGACAAGGTCAGCCAGGAGCTACTGCTAAATCAGCTGGTGAATACTGGCCTTTCTAAATAATCTGTTAATTGGTTCCAGAGCTACCTGTCAGGTCATGAGCAAAAAGTAAAAATTATTGATGTCCTTGCTGAACAATGTAGTGTTACTACTGGGTTCCCACAAGGCTAAATCTTGGACTCCCTACTGTTTAGTCTGTTTCTAAACAACCTTCCTAAGGCCTGTCATGACAATGTCCTATTATGCACAGATGATGCTGTGCTCTTCACTAGTCACTCTAACCCTGAAGTTCTAGGAAAAACAAATGCAAGAAAATTTTTCTGAAATGTAATCCTGGTTCATTGACTCCAAGCTCCTTCTAAGTTACAAAAATACTAAGACAATACTGTTCACCTCTACACAGTACAAGCATAGGTCTTACAGTCTTAAAATCCTTAAAAACTGGAATGATGCACTAGAGATGGTCAACAGCTTTAAATATCTCAGTGTCACTCTCAACAGCTCTGTTTCACTTACTCAGCACATTGATCAGGTTGCCAATACTGCCAACTCACAGATTGGGCAATTATACAGGCACAGACACTGCCTTCGTAATGAAGCCCTTTAATATCGCTGTCACTAGCTCTGTCCTGTCAGTTATTGACTATGCGCTTGTAGTCTATGGGGCAGGTACAAACTCAGCCCTA
The DNA here is from genome assembly GCA_016271365.2 of Neoceratodus forsteri. NCBI lineage: Eukaryota > Metazoa > Chordata > Ceratodontiformes > Ceratodontidae > Neoceratodus > Neoceratodus forsteri. The sequence goes on along the minus strand of CM028131.1, from coordinate 307,724,573 downwards.
AAGAGGATCAAATTGGTCTTAAACAAAGCTTGTAAGCTTGTACTAGGTGCACATTGATTAACCCTTACCTGCGAGCTCTACGCCCTATCAGAATGGCTTAATCTGCAAAATAGAATCTAGTACCAGGTCTGCTTACTTGGAAAGAAGACCACTCTTGGCCTTACATCGCCAGAGATACAGAACCTCCTTTTTTTTGCCCTCTCACCATAGGCAAACTAGGGGAACTTGCTATAACACGCTTCTAGTCCCCTTCTGCCGAACATCACTAGGACAATGGTTGTTTGCCTTCAGGGCCCCTAAATGGTTAACTCTCTTAATGCTGACCTGCAATCCATACCAAAACTTGGCCCTTTCAAATCTCAACTTCAAGCTCATCTTGCTGCTAACAGTATGTGCAACTGTAACACCTAATGCCCTTACTCCCTTTCCTGGGACTACTATCAACAAAAGCACTTAGTCACAGTCCTCCCTGTCCTATCTTCCTGCCATCCTCCCACCCCCACTTCCTTATGGTTTTAGCCAACTACCCCCCTTATGACCAATCTCTTCGCTCACCTGTATCTACCCTTTCCTTGCCAACCTGCTTGAGTCACTCCTCAATTTCTCCTATTCACTGACAAGGCCCCCTTGGGCTGCTCCCTCCTCTACTGCCTCTAGCATCCCTGATTTTTTCCGCAGCTATCTACCCTCCAATACCTGCCTATCTTACTCCATGTTTCCTCTCACCTTATAATCCTCACCCTCCTAACCTCCTCTTACCCATGTTAAAGTTTGCACTTTACCTAAGTTTACCTTATCTGTAAACATTAAGCATTTGGAACTTTTATCCTTCTTTGTTGCAATTTGTAATGTTTAATCTCTTCAATGTTTGTTTATTGTGCTCATATGACATGGAACCTCTGTAAATGAGCTTTTAGCTCTAATGTATCAATCCAAGATGTTAATAAATAAATAAATAAATAAAATAAATAAATGCTGACAGCAGTCTCCCGGTGCTCATCTTTTCAAGTACTGGATCACCAATGAAACACATGCCAGAATCTGGGGATTTTTTTCTCAAAAAATAGTTACAACCATGCACCAACAGCATTCTTTATGCAGATTATAGAACTCTATATCCAATGGTGGGTACAAAAACAAGAACTGTATTTAGTGAGGGCACAGACATTGGTGGCTGTGTGATACATAGCTTCTTTTTACCTCCAAAACCAGCACTCTCCATGTCTTAGGCCCTATACTATATAGTTCATACAAATGGGAACACTACAATCTGTGCCATTTCTGCAGCAAACATGGTTTACTTCCCTCACTGCAACAAGTGGAGCCCCACATAGTGTGTAGGTCCTGTCTCTGTTTTTTTTTTCCAAAAGTATAGCAACTTGCATTTGTCTACATTTAATCTGCAGCTCCAGGAGTATGACCAATCACTCAGCCTACTTATTTCTTTCTTGAGACTAACCCCATCCTTAAGGTAGTCCAAGGGAAGCCATATAGCCTAGAGATCAGAGTGGCAAGCTGTGAACCTGGAGGATCAGATGACCTGGGATTGAATTCCACAACTGCCTCTTGCATACTATTTGACCCTGAGCAAGTTATTTAATAACACTCACTCTAATGAGGGGGAAGTAACCAGTGCAGTGCCTCAGGGCTCAGTACTGGGATCACTCATCATCAATGTCTTTATAAGTGACATTGCAAAAAAGCTGTAATAGAAACATAGAAACATAGAAACATAGACTTTGACAGCAGATAAGGACCCCTAGGCCCATCTAGTCTGCCCATTTCCCTACCTACAGGATAGGCCGCAGATCCTAGTTAACCAACAGCCTATTTCTTCCTACCCCCCCACAAGAATTGCCTTATGTCTGTCCCATGCATTCTTGAATTCTCCCACAGTTTTAGACCCCACAACCTCCTCAGGAAGGCTGTTCCATGTATCCACTACCCTCTCTGTGAAATAATACTTCCTCACATTGCCCCTGAACCGCTCTCCTTCTATCTTTAAATTGTGTCCCCTTGTTCTTGCAAGTCTCTTTTTCTGAAAGATGCTACCCTCTTGGACTTTATTGATTCCACTGAGGTACTTAAAAGTTTCTATCATGTCCCCCTCTCCCTTCTTTCCTCAAAGGGTATACATATTAAGCTCCTTTAGTCTCTCCTCATACGGCTTCTCTTGCAGACCCTGCACCATTTTAGTTGCCCTCCTCTGGACTGCCTCTATCCTGTCTATGTCCTTGCAGAGATGGGGTCTCCAGAACTGGACACAGTACTCCAGATGGGGTCTCACCAACTGTCTGTACAGAGGGATAACAACTTCCTGTTTTCTGCTGCTGATGCCTCTCCCTATACATCCCAGTATACCCCCAGCCCTCCCTACTGCCTTCTCACATTGCTTAGTAACCTTAAGGTCATCTGATATGATTACCCCAGGTCCCTTTCCTTTTTTGTTGTTGTTACTACCTCCCACCCATTGTGTATTCTTCCCCTGGGTTCTTGTTTCCCAGGTGCATTATTTTGCACTTCTTTGCATTGAATCCTAGCTGCCATACTTCTGACCATTCCTCCAACCTTGCCAAGTCCCTTTTCATCCTTTCCACACCTCCTTGTGTATCAACCCTGTTGCAGATCTTTGTGTCATCTGCAAAAAGGCATACTTTTCCTTCTAGTCCCTCTGCAATGTCACTGATGAAGACATTAAAAAGGACTGGACCCAATACTGAACCCTGTGGTACCCCACTAGTAACCCCCCTTTCTTCAGGGTGGACTCCATTTACAATTACCTTCTGTGTCCTGTTGTCCAGCCAATGTTTTACCCAGGCTACCACCCTGGGTCCCACTCCCAGGCTGGTTAATTTGACTATTAATCTTTTGTGTGAGACTGTGTCAAACACCTTGCTAAAGTCTAGATAGGCCATGTCCACAGCCCCTCCCTGGTCTACTACTTTGGTCACCCAGTCAAAGAAATCTATTAGATTCATCTGGCATGACCTTCCCACTGTGAGCCCATGTATGCCCTCTTTGCAGATGACGCCAAAAGCTGCAGTAGTGTAGATACCCCGAAGGGGGTGGAGAGAGGGAGTAGAGAACTAAGGAAACCTGACGAGTGGTTGAAGGTAAGATAGCTGGGTTTCAATGTGAAAAACTGAAAAATCATTCACCTTGGTCACAAAAACATAGAGGTGGTGTATAAAATGGGGGAAGAGGTACTGACAGTCACTAAACAGGTAGGGGACCTTGGGGTTATCATAGCCAGTGACATCAAAGTGGTGTTGTAGTGCGACAAGGCAGTTGGCATAGCAAGCAGGATGGTGGGGGGGGTCACGTGATAGCTGCTTGAGAGAGAGTTGCTTACCTCTGCTTCTCCTCACCACTCCCATCTTTAAATTCCTACTTTTCTCAGTCTGTAGCATCAGGTGTATGATGTGGCTCGCCTAACCCACCATAGGAGATTCTGCGGTACAAGATTCGGGGCACAGAGTATGAAAGTGGAGATGAAGAAAGCACTGCCGTGCCACTCACACCCGCCAGAGCCCAAAAAGGACAAGGCCTCAAAATGTATAAGTTGCAGCCTGCCAGCTCCAGTATGCCGCAACCCAGCAGCTCAGTGTTGTCGGAAGAGCGAGTTCTTGAAAGTATGCAACCTATGCAGGAGATCATCTCTGCAATTTTGGCAGATCTCCAGAAAATCTGCTCCTCGATCGACTCCCTTGCTACCAGAGTCGGTGACTTGGAAGCCAGACTTGCCTCACTAGAGAACTGGAGGGGAAAATCAGATCAGGACACCACAGTCATGCGACAAAGATTAAAGCACCTGGAGGATAAATTGGAGTACTTAGAAGGGCACAGTTGGCACAATAACTTGATAATCAATAATCATTGGGCTACCGGAAAAAGAGGAGGGCAACAACCTAGTGTTATTCATCCTGACGTTATGTGAGAAGCTTGCCGGCCCCACACTTAATAACATCACATATGTCATTAAAGGGGCCCACCATTCACTTCACCCCCGCCATCGGAGTCCCTCCTTGGCCCATGATCTCTAAGCTGCTCAATTTTCAGGACAAAATGCATATTCTGGCCAAAATTAAAGACATTTAGAAGCTGAGCTGGGAGGGACATAAGCTTCAGATTTCTCCAGATCTCCTGCAGTCGGTGCGCACTAAACGGCAAGAGCTACATCTCACTGTTTCCAAGTTAATCGCAACAGGGAAGCCTTTCGGGGCTCGATACCTCACTACCCTACAAGTTAAGCATGTAGACCAGTGGATCTCTTATGAAAAGCTGGTGCAGGCAGCAGCGGGACTTAAAACTCTTTTGCCAGATCTCTTCAAATGATTGTCTGATTAATAATGCTCTGTTTTTTCCTGGAAGCTAACCTTCATAGGGCACAGTGAGTACTCCGTTTGATCACATCATGTTTTTTGATTGATGAGTCAGGTTACCTCTCCACTTTGGCTTGGACTGGGGCCTATCTCAGGTGAATTCTTCACCCCCTCCTGACTGGCCTGCCCCTACTACCTCTTCTTCATGGTCTCCTTGATTTTCACTGGGTAATCTCTGAAACCCTTGTCTGCTGCACCCCATTGTTCACCACCCTGGATTATACCTATAGAGGAACCCCCATGGGGCAGTTAATTGGATGAGCCCCATTGTACATTAGTGGACTATTTTGGGCCTGGACTTTATCTTAGTCGGGATCTACTGGCCCACTATAATGCTGCATTTGTGGTATAGGACTGGTGGATTCTGTTAGTCCCCCACCCGCAAGCTCGGACACTCGAGGCAACTACCATAGTTCTTTTTTGACTGTTAGCACTGCCTAGTGCTGCAAGAAAGGGAGGAAGGGGGATCTGAATTCTCCTTTCTGTTGGACCTAAGGCTTTATTCAGCCAGGGTAACCACAAGTGTGGGCTTATGACTTGAAACAGTTAATTTTCATTGAAGGCTACTCCTGCTTTTCGGGGACCTTTTCAAGGGTAACCATAAACATGGACTCATGGGCTGAGAAAGCTGATTTCATTGGAACTGATGCAGTTCTTGGGGAACTGTCTTTTAGAGCTGTGGGCTCGATAACCACCTTAGTCACAATCGGCTACTGGGGTGAGCTTGGTAACCACACAAGGCAGTTCCTAGCCGAGCTACCAATATTAATGCCTGTTTACTGATACTATTTGTATGTTTAACTAGTTTAATGTTCCCATGCTGTTTATGGGGGGAGGGTTGGGCATATGTTTTCTTATAGGTAGTTGATAGAACATCACTTGTCAAGGTGTAGTAAGTAGTACGTTATTAGAACTGGGGTAGAGTTGTTATCTTCTGTGTTTTTAAATGTTGTTGCCAATTTTGGGGTTTAGTAGATATAGAGGGGGGTACTGGCGGTATGGGGTATTATCCTTCTTTCGTTGCTCAGTTGGCATTTTGATCTTGGGGTGGGGGTGGGAAAGTTCTGTCAGTAATGGGATATGGGTCAGTGTTCTACAGTATGTAAAATGGGCAATAAATGGTGTTTAAGACTGTGTATTTTTAGTATTTTCCCCTAAATCCACATCTTTTAAACCACATGGGTGGTCCATATACATTTATTAGCTGGACTATCATAGGGGACCAAGTCAGGTGCAAAAGACTAACTGACCTACGCCATCTTCATCACCTTGTGGCAAAGATAGTCTGCCTGCAGGAGACCCATCTTCATAGAAAGGATATCTCCCTCTTCCGAAGAAGTTGGGTAGGGCAAGATTTTGGTGCTGGCATCTCAACAAGGTCAGGAGGTATGACAATCTTAATAGCTAAATCAGTTCCCTTTACTATGCTACATGAGTGGTAGGACCCCTCCGGACATTACATTGTCTTCCAGGGCACTCTTTAATCATTTCCAGCAGTTCTGGGATCAGTATATGGCCCAAATGTGGACTCGCCACAGTTTTGTACCCATATATTATCATTGTTAACTTTTGACTCCCCCATGCTAACTATCCTGGGAGGAGACTGGAATCTAGTGCCCCAGCCTGACATAGACCGCTTGGACAATAGAAGAGTAGGGTTATCCCTGGCTCAACAGGCTCTGAGGGATCTCATGACTGGTATGGGAACAATAGATGTCTGGCCACCTTGAATCCTATGGAGCGGCAATACACCTACTTCTCCACCCCAGAAAACCCTATCCTGAATAGACTACTTTCTGACCAGTTCCTTTTATCTGCTAGGTATCTTAGATGCAGCTATCCACCTCAAGGTATTGTCTGACCACTCACCAATTAGTATGTCATATCTATTAGGCCCAGGCATCCAAAGAGACTCTCTTTGGCACCTTAATACCCAGCTCTTACATGGTCCCTCCTCATTGAACCATACCCAAAACTTTATTTCCGCTTTCCTGGAGACCAACAAGGGCTTGGTGGACAGAGTGGGTACTGTTTGGGCTGCACTTAAGTGCGCCCTTCGAGGCAAATTTATTTTTCTAGCAACAACCCGATCTCGTAAGAGCAGGGAACAATTGGATACCCTATTAGGGGAAATTTGTCAGCTTGAACACTCCCTTCACCGCTCATCCCCTAACTCAGAATGGGTTAAATTTCATTGCTTACAATCCCAGTTTGCTGATGTCATGGCACAGAAAAACGGAACTTGCTTTGGCACCGCACTAAATTAAAATATCTGGAGTCAGGGGAACATGTTGGTAGGCTTCTAGCCCTTAGGCTCAGACAAGCTGAGGTGGCAAAATTTATATCAGGCTTGTGCCCAACTCTTGATGAGGATATAGTCTCGGATCCCAGAGAAATAGTATCAATCTTTGGGAGATATTATCAACAACTCTACTCAACAGAGGAGGTACCCACTCCATCTGACTAATCCATCACAGATTACCTAAATTCCACTGTTCTCCCAACTTTATCCTCTCACTCTACTGTGCACCTAGAAGTCCTGATCTCAGTTTGTGGGGTGGAACAAGCCATCAAACACCTACCCATAGATAAGGCCTCTAGACCAGAAGGCCTCCCCAATAACCTGCATAAGGCCTGTCTCCTCCAATTATCACCATTTTTACTGGAGGTCTGTAACTCCTGGTTTGAGAATGCTGTGGAAGACCATACCTTTCTGGAAGCCCTGATAACCCTTATCCCTAAGCCTGGCAAAGACCCAATACGCCCAGGAAATTATTGACTGATCTCTCTCCTGAATTTGGATGTGAAAATTCTGGCTAAAATCTTGGCTAACTGTCTGGCTCCAGTCATGGGAGTAGTCATCGGACAATGTCAGGTGGGCTTTATGTCGGGGCAGGCCTCAGAGGACCACATGAGGAAGCTCTTGCATTTGATCTTGGCATTGGGGGAGTCTAAGGTTCCAGCAGCCCTGGTCTCCCTTGATGCTGAGAAAGCATTTGATCAGATCTCCTGGGAGTTTCTATTTGCCTCCCTTAATCGTTTTGGGGTACCAGCTGACATTATTAAATAGTTCAAACTTCTGTACTCCTTCCCCACAGCCTGAGTATGGTGTAACGGCTGCTTATCCAACCTCTTCCCCCTACAATGGTGGACCCATCAAGGCTGTCCGCCTCTCTCTCCTCCTTTTCAACTTTTAGCTTGAGCCCCTAATATGCAGACTAGATAGCTCTCCCATCCTGAAAGGTATTCAATTAAAGGGAAAGCATTATACTCTCTCAGCTTAGGCTGATGACCTACTGTTACATATGGAGGACCCCAGCCTTACTATCCCCGCCTTGCTGGAGGAATTGGATGGCTTTTCTAAATCTCCTCCTACAAGTTAAACCTCTCCAAGACAAAGATTTTCCCTCTCAATAACCAGCTTGCCAGGGCAGGCTTTAATGACTTGGGTATATCTTGGGAGTCTAAAACCCTAACTTATTTAGGTATTAAAATTTCTAGGAATATTCCCACTTTGATTAAGGAGAATTTTACCAAATTGTTACAAACACTGAAAGCTGATCTTGACAGATGGGGGACAATCCCAGTATCACTATGGGGCCGAATCAGCATCCTTAAAATGCCTGTTACCTCGCCTACTTTACCCATTGGGAATGCTGGGTTTCTTTTTTCCCAAGCTCTGGTATGCTTGACTCCAAAAAATGCTCAATGCCTTCCTGTGGACGAACAAGGTGGTATGCAGGGCATATGGCAAGCTTGCGGCACCCAAGCTGCAAGGCGGCCTAGCTCTCCCCTCTTTCTTCACTCACTATAGGGCCCAGCACATCAGCAAACTAGCACTTTGGATGAGTGGTTCAGTTGTACAGAATACCAACATTTATACCCCTATCTGGTTAGAAATTGAAAGGGCCCTAGCGAATCAGTCACATAGTTCCCTACCTGCCATGGTGTATCTACTTCCCTCTCATCTTCCACAGTCCCTGAAGAATTCCCCAACTGGCTGGTCCCTTCAAGCCCTGCATCAAATACAAACCCACTTATCACTGAACTGGCATAGATCACCTACGCAACCCATATTAAATAATCTCCATTTCCAGATAGGTAGCCGTGCTGTCCCACTCTCCTTTTGGCCCCAGCTGAGGAATTGTACCCTTGCTACCTTTGTCCAAGGAGATGACCTGGTCTCCTTTCCCACTCTCCAACTCCAGTTTCAGCTTTGCAATAAGGACATATTCAAATTCTTGCAGATGAAATACACTATACTCTCATTTCTGGGACCCAAACCCTTGACCCTCCCATCTTGGGAGGACTTACCCTCTGTGATCCATCTCTTCCCTCTGGAATTTGCTATTATTGGGTCCAGGCACTGTCTCTCCCAGCAGAGGTTACCTTCTGGAGGAAAGCCTGGAGTGCTATCTATAAATTCATTAAACAAGATAGACTCCGCTTGATCCAGTTTAACATTATACATAATCTCTACTACACTCCCATTAGACTACACAAAATAGGTAAACTTATCTCCCCCCTATGTTTCCACTGTGGAGATGCTCCTGTGTCACTATACCATCTGCTCTGGAGTTGCTTGAAGTCCCAATTTTTCTGGAACTCCATAAAGCAGGCCCTAGATCCTTTTTTGGGTCTGGAGCCATTATTCACCCCAGAATGCTGCCTTTTAATCTTGTACCCTCCTCGAATGCCCTGAATCAGGAAAGCTCACCTTGCCCTGGTGACTGCCATGGCAAAATTAGTAATATTAAGGCACTGGAAAGAGGATTCCCTTCCCTCTGTATTAGAATGACATCAAGAAACCCTGTTAGCAATTCAGTTGGAGAAGCATATAGCTAGTATGCAACATAGACTCCCCTTCTTTCAGTCTACATGGGAGCCCCTTTTGGCCCTGCTCTCTCTTTGGAGGCCATAAGATAGTGGCCCTAGTTTTACTGGACCCCTACAACTCCCCTTTTTCTTTCTTTGTCTAATGCACAGACTTTTGGGGGAAGTTGGGGAGGAGGGATGGGAGGGGTTTGTGATTTGTTTTTTGTTTCTTTCTTCTGTGTTTGTTTTGTTTTATTGATTGTCTTAGCAGCTGCCTGTTGTGCTCTTGTAGTACCCTGTAATGTTTCCTGCATAAAACTCAATAAAGTATATTGAATGAAAAATAAAAAGCAGGATGCTGGGGTGCAGAGAAAGCAGAATCACCAGCAGAAGGAGACAGGCGGTGTTACCACATATTGATCATTGGTTAGAGCCCACCTGGAGTACTGTGTCTAGTTATGGAGACCACATATCATGAAGGACACAGACTGAGTAAAGGCAGTATCATAACTCCTATAAGGAGAGGCTGAGAGATGTCAATATGTGCACTCTGGAAGAGAAGAGGGAGAGAGAGGCATGATAGAGACCCGTAAGTACCTCACAGGGGTGACTAACATATGGGAGGGAGTATTGTTTAGAAGAAAAGAAGCATAAGAACAAAGGGGCATATGACTCAGCTTAAAGAGGGATTTTAGGAGGGATATGAGTAAGTACTTTTTCAATGAAAGAGTGGTGGCTGTCTGGAACAGTCTTCCAGCAAAGGAGGTGAGGGCAATAACAGTGGACTGCATCTAGCATGAATAGGAAAGGCACAATGGAATCTTGGTAGGAAAGCAGGAGGAGTACTTGGAGATTAGGTGGGATTTACAGTGACAGCATAGGCAGGGACAAACTGGGCAGAATGGGTAGGCCAAGAGGTCCTTATCTGCCATCAGATTCTATGTTTTTATGTTTCACCACTCTGGCCAGCTTAGTATCATTAGCAAACTTATGCAGCCTGCTAGAGATCCCAGCTTCCACATTTTCTATGCAAATGTTCAGTAGTGGTCCCTGCATTGATCCCAGATGGATGTTGATGAGTACACATCTCTGCTCAAAGTAGTTACAGTTCCCCAAAGCATTCTGGTTCCTGACCCAAAGCCAGTTAACAATCCTCCTTGTATATACTTCTTGTATAGCATATTGGTTAACTTTCCCAAGAAGTTTGCCAAAGGCTTTGCTCAATTCCAAACAGACTACATCTAGGGTACTGCCCCTATCTACCTTCCTGGTCATCATCTTGAAGATGGTGATCAGGCTGGTTGCTGACTGTTTCTTTATGAACCTATGTTGAGGGGGAAAGAACTTAGGCATCAAATAAGTTCTTCATTTCTCCATCTGTGATAATGGCTTCAGGGACCTTTCCCAGCACTAGCATGAGGCTGACTGCCCTATAGTTATAAAGGTTCAACCATACCCATGGGAATTATTTTGCTTGATTTTTCCAACAGTTAGGTACCAGGGAGAGTATGATGTCCTCTAACTGCAGCATGGCTACTCCTGACACCATGGGCTCTCCCACAGAGTACCATCCCAGAAAGGTCCTGTAGTGAACATTAAAGTGAAGTATTTATTCAGCATCTCAGCCTTTGTCCATTGCACTCTTACTTGTTCCTCTCTCATTCCCCAGTTTTTAGAGGCACATTCCTCATCTTTACCTTCATTCTTCCATTTACATACTAAAAAAGGCCTTGGTGTTCTCTGTAGTTCCAGCTTCTATCCTGATATTAAGTCCCTCCTTGGCTTTCTTAATTACAGCCTTGAAGAACTTTAGTGCTGCTCTGAACTCCTCTGTTGCCTGGACACAACTCTTCTCTTTCCCACCATTGTGGACTTTCATGGTGTTCAGTATCAGTTGCCTAAGGTCCCAATTGAGCCAGGGGACCATATATGGTCCCTTTCTTCTTATTGCTTACAGGGTTGCAGGCCTCTGTGGCAACATTAAGCATTATCTTCAGTGCATTCCACATGTACTCTGCATTATAAGCTTCACACAGCTGCTCTGAAGCACTGAACAGCAGTTTCTTCATTTTGGTAATGTTTGTCTGTTGAAATTCAGCACTAGGTTTGAAGCTCGAACACATCAAAAGTGATACCCGAACAGAGCAGCAACAAACGGTGCCTTCAAAAACAGCATCCAGTGAAAACACACGCATCTACATGGTAGCGGTCCAAATACACACCAAGGACTGCTACCATGAATATAAAACAAAATACTCAGTTTATAGTTCTGAGGGGGGTTCTGCCCCGCACACGTCCTGACATGGGATGCACCCACATTACTAAAATAATCAACTCCGAGGGGGAGCTAGATTTTGGGGGAAATGTGACACTTGGGGGGGGGTGGGACTGTGAGATGCGACTTGTAAAAAATGTTGTAAACCCATCTTACAGAAAAATATCGGACACTGGGACCAGAACCCTGGTATCCAAAATTACACTGGCAGAGCTGCTCTATGCCTTAGCCCTCTCCACCACAGGAGCAGCTCAGCCAGCCACCAACTTTTTCCAGCTCTTCTTTACTTCCACCAGTCACTCTCTGTAATGTGACAGCTACAGGGGTAATGATAACTGCTATTCGCAATTCTACCCCTGCCGCTGTCCTTGTTTTGCTATACTTACAGCGCTGTTCTTAACATGCGCTGTTAAGGAAGTGCTCTTCTAACTGGGTACCCTGAAATTCCGGGTCCTAGTGGCTGAGGCATAGCTAGTCTTCCCCATCTCCAGGAAGAAGGTTATCCAGTTGAGGTCACTGCCTTTCACCAGTTTATTTACCTTTACACTAGAGAGCTCCCCATACCAACTCCTGATAACAAGGTCAAGGGAGGCCACGAACCTAGTCCCCTACCTGACATGCTGCTCTAGTAATCAGTCCTTGAAAGTGGACAAGAATGCTAGGAACATTGTAGCAGCTCTGCCATTAGTCATTGAAAGAAACCAGTCTATACATGGGAGATTGATGCCCCCAGGATCAACACTATATGTGAATTGTCTGCTCATTTACATTTTCCCATCCAGCTGAGTATTATGCTCTACTAAGCTGTTTGGGAGCTTTTGAACAGTACACTTCCAGGGTGATTCTTTTACCCTCCCTTTTCCATGGCTCTACCCAGCCGGATTATGTGACAGTTAATACACCCTGAATGTCCTGGTCGTTCTTCACGGTGACTCACTCCCTATAAAGAAAACCATGTCTTGATTTACATATAAAATTGCCAGCAAAAAAAGGCCTACAGATCTATCAAGTCTGCCATATTGTGCAGCTCACAGTTTAATACCACTGCAGCTGCCCCCCTTCCTACCCATTACCCTCCCTCCATCCCCTCTCACAGTCTTACCCCCCATTGTGTTCTTGTCTGTACTAACCATGCCCCTGACTCTATCCCAACCCCACTTAAAGCTATCCACTGTCCTTAGTTCGAATAACTCCTCTGGCAGTATATTCCATCCCACCACCACTATCTTTGTGAAGTAGTGCCTCCTCATTTCCCTCTTGAATCTGCCCCTTTCAACTTCAGACTATGCCCCCCTAGTGACCCTACCCACCTTTAAGCAGAACAATCCTCCCTCCCTCTCTGACTTTGTTTATGCCTTTCAAGTACTTAAAAGTCTCCATAATGTCTCCCCTTTCCCTTCTCTCTTCCAGAGAGTACATGTTGAGATCCCTCAGTCTTTCCTCATATGGCAACTCCCCTAGTCCTGTGATCATTTTAGTAGCCCTACTCTGCACCCCCTCCAGTAATCTCACATCCTTCTTGAGGTATGGGCACCAGTACTGTATACAGTACTCCAAGTGCGGCCTCACCAGTGATCTATACAAGGGCAGAATGACCTCCTGCTTTCTAGAGGTGATCCCTCTGGCAATGCACCTCAGCATCTGATTTGCCCTTGCTGCTGCCTTCCTACCCTTTGATGATACCTTCATGTTCCCTGTGACTATTGCCCCCAATTCTCTTTCCTCCTCTGAAGTTGCTACCTGCACTCCTACCAGCCAGTAGCTGGTTCTGGGATTTCTGGCTCTAAGGTGCATGACCTTGCACTTCTTAGCATTAAACCCCAACTGCCACTCCTTAGACCAGTGCCCGAGTTTAGCTAGATCCTCCCTGAGTGCCTGCATCCCTTTCTCACTGTCCACCTTTGCACAAATCTTAGTGTCATCGGAAAGCAGGCTGATCTTACTCCTGACTCCTCTGCAATGTCTCCAACGAAGACATTGAACAAAACAGGCCCCAACACTGAACTCTGCAGTACCTCACTAGTTACTGGCCTTGGCTTGGATGTCTCCCCCCTGGCAACTACCCTCTGTTGTCTGACCTGCAGTCAGCTCTCAACCCACCCTACCATTTTCTCCCCCATCGCCACATCCCTCAGCTTGCCCAGCAACCTCCTGTGTGGCACTGAGTTGAAAGCCTTGCTGAAGTCCAGACACAGGATATTCACAGCATGGCCTTCGTCCACCACCCTAGTGACCCAGTCGTAGAAGTCAATAAGGTTAGTTTGGCACAATCTTCCCGTTACAAACCCGTGCTGTCTCTTGTCCTGTAGACCATTACTATCGAGAAAGGTTATCAACCTCTCCTTCAGAATGGTCTTCATCAACTTCCCTAGTCAAGCTCACCTGTCTGTAATTGCCCGGTTCATCCTTTGGTCCACTCTTGTGGAGGGGTACCACGTGAGCCATCCTCCAGTCTCTGGTAACATTTGCTGTCACCAAGAAGGTGTTAAACAGGTCTGTCAGAGGGCCCTCCAACACCTCTGTCAGTTCCTTCAGGACCCTTGGGTGTACATTGTCCAGTTCTGGCACCTTGTCCACCTGCAAGGCTTTCAGACCCTTCAGATTTCTATCCTCTTTGATGATCCCCTCCATTATCTCTGCCCCCTCCACCCTTGCCCCCTTTTTCTTGTGGTATTGGGCCATCCCTTTCTTTCATGAACACTGAGCAGAAGTACTCGTTAAGTACCTCTGCCTGGTCTTCCCCCCTTTCTGCCCATGACAATGTCATCCCTACAACTCCTCTTTTCCCTTATGTATCTAAATAACCCCTTTCCCTCTCTCTGATCCCTTGAGCCAGTTTCAGCTGCTTTGCTGCCTTTGCTGACCTGACTGCCCTGCTCACCTCCCTTGATGTCTTTGTGAACACCTCCCTGTCCTCTTCCCGCCCAGATTTGTTGAACTTAATGAAGGCCAATCGTTTTTCCCCTCACCTTCCCCTCCACCTCCTTGCTGAGCCAGCTAGGTTTTTTTGACCTGGACTGCTTACTCTGAGACTTGGCACACATATTCATGGCCTCATCCAGTCCCTTCCTAATGATTACCCACTTCTGATCAGCATCCATCCCTGGGCGAATTCCAGCTAAATACCGCTCTAGGGCGCTGCCCATTCTGGCAAAATCTGCCTTTCTTAACATATTTTGACAAATTCTACATCTCTATAAAAACCTACAAGAACCTCATGGGAGTAAACAGAGTGCAGATAGGGAGTCTCTTTCACAGGAAGAACAGCAGCAGGAGCAGAGGGCATGCAAAGAAGCTGGAGGTGGGAAGTTAAAGAGGGATATGAGGAAGTACTACTTCACAGAAAAGAGTGATGGACACCTGGAATAGACTACCATTGGAGATAGTAGAGATGAAAACAGTAGGGTACTTTGCATTTTTTTATCATATAAGATTTTATTAGATTTTGTTAAATTCAATCTTACAAAACAGTTCAGTATAAATCATCAATCATACACATGCAACAGAGTATCTCCACAACAGGAAATATGTCACATAATTGTGCTACCCTTAATCTACAACTAGTTGCTGATGTTAAGAAAAAGAGAAAGAAATGTAGGCATCACAACAGTGATCAACACCATAAATCTTTAGCTTATACTTTCCCAACCAGTAATCTAAACAAAGATATGGGAAATAAGCCCTCAGCTGTCTGTACCTCAACAGGGGGATTGCCAGGAGGTGTTGGGGTCTTACACAGGGGCAATTGAAGGTATGCTTCCCATTTATGAAAAAATTGGTCCAGTTGGCACCGGTGAGAGTAGGATAGTTGCTCTAAAAGTGCCAACCGAGCCATGGCAGTGTGCCAGAATGCCAGGACTGGTAAAGCCGTCTGTCACCACTGCATCAGTAGTAGCCATTTGGCTTGAAGCAGGGTTAACAATAGCCTCTCCCAGTGTGCTTTGGACAGGAAGGTGAGCTCTGAGGTGTCTCCTAAAAGCAACTTGGGGTCTGATAGGGTGATGTGGGATCTCAATACTTTAGAACAATCTGCTGCTATGGATGCCCAAAATGTAGACAGTTGGGAACATGATCACAGAATATGCAGGAGGTGAGCAGAGGGTTGTTGACAGCGCCAACAGTCTGAGTGATAGAGTACCCCAGCCAAATGGAGGGCAGCAGGTGTCTGATACCAGGGTAGAATGATTTTGATTTGCAAGAATCATCTTTTGGTATCCCTGTAAGTGAGATGGACAGCCTTAAGGTACTAGGACCAGAGGTCTTCAGGGATGTCCGCATTCATATCAGCTATTCACTTAAGTCTGCAGTGATCTGTGGGGTCAGGTTTTGAGTCCTGCCAGGTGTTATAGAGATGCCCTATTAACCCTTGGGCAGAGGATGATTTGTACAATGTGTCAAGCCATTGCCACTTACTGTCCAGGTTGTGTCGTGCTTGTAGGCAAATGTTCTTGCTGTGCAGCTGGAGATATCTCCAGAAATACTTACTAGGTTAAATTTCTCCTTTAACTGCTCAAAGGATAGTAGCATACTGGAATCTGGCATGAGTAAACCATGTATGTGTATAATGCCTTGTGACTCCCAGGAGGTCCAATGTAGAGCCCCGCCCCCCGTTATGAAGTTGTTCCGCCAAAGCTTAGTGTAGCTCAAAGGAGGGTCCCGGACTCTAGGAGGGTGTGAGACAGGGACATAATACAGCACTAAGCACATCTAATCTCGCACATGATAGGTGAGAGATCCTTGCTAACTGGGCCACCAGTGTCTAGCAATGACCTAAGGGGAGTGGTACCCACTAGGCTGGTTTCTAAGTGGACCCATGTTGGGAGGGAGGTGGGTGCTGGAACAAACCAACTCATGGCATGCGCAGCCACACATGCATGGTGGTATCCTTGGAGCCAGGGGATACCAAGCCCCCCCCCGGGTCCAGTGTGCTCCCAGTTTGTTCTTCCCCCACCTGGGGGCCAGCCCCTTCCACAGAAGGTAGGATATAATCTTTTTGAGACAAGTGAACAACTTGGGAGAGAGGTGCAGGGGGAGGTTGTTAAACAAATAGGTGACTCTGGGGAGGAGAAGCATATGAACAGCTGCCACCTTACCTGGGAGAGAAAGGTGCAGCTTATGCCAGCACTCCACTTCAGCAGACAACTGGATTAGAAGAGGAGAGAAATTGTCAGAGTCAAGGTCGGCCCATCTATTGGGAATGTACACCCCCAGGTAAAAAAACCCTGTGTTGCCAAAGCTAGTTCAGTACCTTGGAGGCAATCCTTGGTACAAGATGGGCTGAGCGGAGCAAGGGTGGTCTTTCTTTGGTTGACTTGCAAACCGGAGAGACAAGCAAAGTCCTACAGAATTGACAGGACAGCTGGTGGGGAGTGTTGTGGATGGGACAAGGTAAGTAGGAGATCGTCCGTGTACGCCGCTACCAGGTAAGTGTTGCCTGATGCCAAGATACCAGAGACTCCATTGGACCATCAACCTTAACTTTTTTTTGCACTAGCCAGCCAGACAAGTCAGTTAAAAATTGCACTAGCCCACAGATGGTTACACTAGCCCACAATAATAATGGTCAATTTTGATCAGTTATACAGAAAAAATGCAAGCCAAGAAATACTCTGATTATTGCATATATATCCTGCTCCCACATTGCTTCCTGACCCAGCAAAAAAAAGACTGCAGTCCAATCAGATGCAGTGTGTACCCCCATTGTTTTTTTACCATGTGCCCCTTGCTTCCTCTTTCTTCATCCCCTCCCCACCAAACCAGAGAATACCATAATAGCAAATGTTCAATCAGGCAGTTCTAGCTCTGTACACACAATAGCCAACATCATCATGTACGTTACCACGGTCCCACCCTGACCTGCAGGACAATGTACAAAATCAGGCAGAGAAAGACACTCTCATCCACCACCCTGTGATTAACCAGAACTGCACTTCTGGAAGTTTTCTTACACTGCGATGTGAGCCAGGGGCAGTTCTAGGATTTCTTTGGAGAGAGTTAAACAAACACAGGGGGCTGGGATGTAATAAACTTTGACATACAGTATCTGTTTATATATACCAGGCACACAAATATTGATTTAACATGCTCTGCCCTAACAAAAACATATTTTTCATAACAGTGTCCTATCATCAGTCAAAGGGGAGCAGTATACAGGCATGATGCTGTACTACCTCTTTTTCTATATAGGATGACATGTGCACACCAGGAATACCTATTTTAACCTTTCAAATTATATAATTTACTAATGTTTTGCTTTGTACCATACATGCTCCAAAGCATTGTTTTTAGGATGAAATGACATGCTTGGTGGTACTGCATTGATGGCATTGACTGGTGTGATCCATTAAGAGGAGCTGTGAACCATACACCAGTCAGTAATGGCAGCTATGGGTCTATGGTTGGCCACTTCAGAGCCTAGTCTGCAGTGGTGTCCAGAGAAAGTATAGAGCGGACAGACAACCGGGCTGGGAAGACCGTGTATACATGATAGCATTCTGTCACTGCAGTGTTGGATACAGGCACTCAAAAGGTTGGGAAATGAGGCACACTGGTTTTAATATTATGGGACAAATCAAAGACAAGTTCAGCAAACTGGAAGCTAGTTACTTAACAGCACTCTGCCCTTGATCATAGCATGCACACTAGCTGAATGTCCTAACAATTGAGTGATAATGACTCACATTGAGTCTTTTGTTAGATCCCCCTCTTAAACTGTCAGATAATTGCAGCTCTTAATGAGCTGTTAATCAAACCAGGCCACCTGGAACACTGAGGGAGATTAGCAAAAGGACTACAGCCTGCTAAAGTAGGGACTTTTTCCAACTTCATTAACAGCCACGAAAAACCTGCACTAGTCAAGACGGACAAGTAGAAGGTTAGCTGCACTAGCCCTGGCCAATTTGCACTAGGTTCAGGGCTAGTAAAACAATGTCAAGGTTGAACCCTGCATTGGACGCAATAAGCGCCCACATCAGGGGTCCAAAGCCACCAAGAATAAGAGTGGGTTTAGGGGACATCCTTGGCGGGTACCTATATATAAGGTGAATGGAGGAGAGATATTAGCATTAGTTAAGATTCAGGCCATCAGAGAGCTGTACAATGTCACTATCCACTGCCAAAACTGAGGGCCAAAGCCATACAAAAGGAGGACTTCATGCAAGTAGTCCCACTCTACCGAGTTGAAGGCTTTAGTGAAATCTACGGCTAGTGCAGCCATGGGACTTTTGGAGCGGCCATTTCAGATTGAGTAACAGTCTGATGTTGTAGGCCCCAGACTTCCCTTGCATAAACCCCATTTGTGCTGGGTGAATTATAGATGGTAAGACATTTAGCATCCTAGTGGCCAGAATCTTAGCTATGATTTTAGTGTCAACAGATAAAAGGGAAATGGGGCAAAAACTGGCACAGTCTAATGGGTCATTAGACTTTTTAGGGAGGAGAGTTATTAAGGCTTCTCTCATAGTAGAAGGGAGAACCCCTGCCGAATGGGCATCCTGCAAGGCTAAAAGTACGGTTGAGCAATCTCCTGGTTGAGCACTTGATAAAGTTCAACTGTCATCCCGTCTGGCCTGGGCGCCTTTCCTTTGGCCATCTGTGAGAGGGCCAGATGCAGTTCCTCACCTGAGATCAGTGCATCTAGAAGATCTGCTTGGGCTGGTGAAAGGCCAGGCACCACAAACTGCTGGCAGAACTGCTGAAGCCCCTGAGACAGCTGGGCACTGGTCAGGAAAAAGTGGGACTGGTGTAGGGACTGATAATACTGCTGCATGGTGTTGTTAATGCTCATGGGGTCCACAGTCACCTTCCCTGCAGAGGTCTGGAGAGCATGTATAAGTGAGGAGGCCTACTGCTTCCATAGCTGAAAAGCTAGTAGCCTGCCTCCCTTCTCCCCACCCTCCCAATAGGCGTGTTTGGTACTCAGCAGAAGCCATTCTGCCTTCTGATGCAACATGGAGTTAATTTGATATTTTAGCCCAACTATTCTCCAGGTTAGGGAACTATCTCCAGCAGCAGCAGGGGACACTTTGAAGTGAGTCTCTAGCTCCAGTGAGTTCTGCCTGTAATAGGTCGAGGGTCATCTTGCGGGCCTTATTCGTCTTTGCAGCAAATACAATGATGTGTCCACAGAGGACTGCCTTTAAGGCTTCCCACACTGTGCCTGAATATACATCACAGTCAGAGTTTGTAGAGAAATAATCCCTGGCTGCCTTCATTAGTATTTGACAGAAATCTGGGTCATGGAGCAATACCGGGCTACACCTCCAGTGGGTACCGGTGGGCTGTTGCATTGAGGGGGTATACATCATCATAACTGGGGCATGATCAGAAATTATTGAAATATTGCCAATTGTGTTGTTGGATATCCCACTGGCCACTGTCCCATTGGCTAACCAAAAATCTATGTAACTATATGTGGCATGAGTGGGGGAGTAGTAGGTGCAATCATGCCCCGTGGTATGGTCTCACCTCCACATGTTGACTAAACCCCATTCCTCCCTCATCTCCTGCAGAGCCATGTGCCCCTTGGGGTGTAACTGGGGGGAGGGTTTAGATTTATCAAGGAAAACATCATGTACTAAGCTGAAGTCCCCTCCAATCAGTATGGGAATATGAGGGTTGGGTGAGGACAGAGAGGACATGGCCTGGCTAAGACTAGGGGAAAATGCAGCATGATCTCGATTTGGAGTGTATACATTACTGACAAGCAACTTGCCCCCAGGGGAGGAGAGCCTGATGACCACCCACTGACCTTGTGAGTTGGCTCGGACGTCCTCAACTACACAGGAGCAAGAACGACAGATAAGTATGGCAACTCCCCTTGATTTGGAAGTGGCAGAGCTTGCCTGGACAGCCCTCACCCATGACTTCTTCAACCAAGGAATGGACTTACTGAGGAGATGAGTCTCCTGTAGGAGTGCTATATCTGTATGCAGAGTACATAGGTACTGCAGCACCTTAATATGTTTGATGGGATGGTTAAGCCCTTCAACATTCCATGACACCAGTTGCAACCCTTTACACGAGGGGGTGGCCATGACTCCATTTTGGTAAAGTAAGTAAAAGGTACTTACCCTCACGTGCCTGTGGGTACAAGAGGTGGGGGTGTACCTGGACCCAAGACATTTATCACCACAGGAGGCAGACTGCTGCCATGTACTTGGGAATGTGTAAGCACACTAAGTTGAGCGGTAGCTTCAGAGATGCAATACAAAAGTTTTAACTCAATAATAAGGTATGATTGTCAATCTGAAAGAAAGAGAACAAGAAAAATGTAGTGCAACTATCAAGACACAAGAATATCAATGTAACAACAATAATAATAACAGATCTCGGTCAGTGCAACCTACAAGGAACAGCTAACTACCTGCATGAGGTCTATACCAGTAAACTCACAAGCGTGAATATACTAAGGGTGGAGAGCTCGAGGCGAAAAGGGTACCGAATCATGGGTTCCCTTGGCTACACTAGCTCTAGCACACAGTGATGAGGGGAGTAAACTGCAATCCAATGGATTTAAGCTCCTCCTCATCTGATGGGTTCCCCATGGTCGTGCATCATGATACCGGGGGAGGGGATAGGGTAAAGGGGGGGAGAGGGGAGAGGGGGGTAGGAGAATAGAAAAGGAGGGGACATAGGTAAGGTGGTGGAGAGGGGGAGTATGGGCAATCCCCCAACTATATACTTAAGCCCAGCTGGGCTTACAAAGTAGGCTGTATAGGCCTGAAGAAGATACATAACTTGCTGTCATTCTCATTACGCCTATTTGAATGCTCAACAGATACAAGCTTGGGCAGTAACTCAGAGCACCTCCCTTCAAAAAGCCAACTAGAGCAAGGGGGGTACTCTGAGTAGGAGGGATGGTCTGGCCTCCTGCCAGTGCCATGGGAACCTGGTTTAAGAGGTTTGAAAACACCCAATAGTGCAGCACAGCAAATGGTGGGCAAACCCTGTCAAGATAGTTGCACTGGACCCGGGGGGGGGGCAAGAAACCGGACGTATCAAAGTGTACAAAACAGATAGGATCCCAATCCACCATGTCCATTACTCCCACCTCAGCCAGACGACCCCCAGGACTACATAGATGGGGGTGATTTAGCATGAGCAGCAGACAATGGTCCCATGCAAGGACCATGCAGCAGTCCCCAGATTACAGCCTGGGAGGGCTATGAAGGGACGACCGAATCATGGCTTTAACAGGGCAATTAAATCAAAGACAGTGCTATAAGACTGGCTAAACAACAAAGAGAAAATTCTCAATGAAAGAATTCAAAAATCAGCCTGTATGTCCATCACTAGGTGTGGGAGCCACTGTATGTCAATCACTGGATGCGGGGGTTTCAGCAGGGCCATCAGTCGAGACGGCAGAGTTGGATGTTAGGGCTGCAGCATAAGACAGTAAACCAGGTTTGATCAGCATGGATAGATCCATTGCTTCCACCAGAGATGACTCATGAATATCTACCCAATCTAGTGGGCTGCTCTGTGTTCATAGTGTCCATCTCAGGTGTTAGAGGCTGGTAGCAGGCAGGGTCTGGAGAGGGATCATCCCTTGAAATTTTGGCTGGCATCTTCTTGGTGGTCAAACCACGCCCCCCTCAATAGGGGACTTTGAAGCTTGAGTGGGATAGACATAAGGGAATAGTAGTGGATAGGAACAGAGGAGGGAGGGACACCAGAGACCAGTTAGGGTCTCTGGAGGCAGACTAAGCAGAGACCATCTATGCAGACTAGCTGGGCCAAACTGTCCTTTTTGGCCAACAACTTGTTTCTATTGCATAGATAGCCAACTTCAAGGGGGAGGATGCCTTGGTAATTGAAAATGTCCTAGTGGTGGGACAGCCTATTGCCGTTAAGGCAAAGCTATAGATGCTATTTAACACAACACCAGTGTTCCAAAGTTCTGGAGCTTGCTGTTCTGTTAGTTTTATTTCCATACTGCATGGCCCAGGCAAGAGACTGCTAGAGTGCCAGCTTGCTTGTGTTACAAATGAGACAGCTACTGTACAGTTACAGTATAGCAAGCAACGTTTTTGGTGCATGGTTCAAACATATTTCATAAAGTGATCATGGAAGGAAATCTTTGGGTCTAACCCTTTCCCAGTGTTATTGAAACTAATAAAGCGTTTTTTTTTTGTTTTTGTTTTTTTGAGGGGGGGCAGTTGCCAGTGAGATACGTAATAAACTGCAGTAGATCAGTTTGTTTGTGAAAAGCATTGCATTGATCTTAATGTCATTAATGAACTTGTGCCATTGCCAGTTAACTAGTATTTGCACACAGTTTTGCTTAACTTTTAAACATTTTTCTATTTATCTACTCTGTTTCCTTATTACTTAGGACAGCATCCTAAAAATAGGGTCCTTGTCACTTAAACATCAGGTGTTCCTTCCGCTGGTTTACAATTCATGTCACAGTTCTCAATGAATCACAGCTGGTTTCTTTAGAAATGATTATGATGTCCCCAGCAGGATATTATGATATCAAATATAGACAAACATTAGCTGATGCAATGAAACATGAAAGAGCAAGGATCTGTGTCAATCCAAATGTTAATAGTAGAGAAGGAAATATAGGAAAAACAACTAGAACTGTAAAACAATTCTGAAGACTTCTCAGAGGTAATGTATTACAAGCTGTTTAAGCAGCACCCCATTTGTGCACATCCAGCTGTATTTCTCATCAAAGGTTAACTCCAAAGTGCTGTTGAGTTCTATGAGGGTTTTGACTTTAGTGTATATGGCCATGTAATCTGAATAGAGTTGCACACTTGTGTTGGAGTTGCTATAGATGTAAGGAAGGATTTTGGTATACCAAAAGAATAATAAGGTCCTTATGTGGAATATACTGTAGGTTTTTCAACTGTCTGTCAAAATATATTCTAAAGCATTGTACTGTTTTTTTGAAATGTTCATTAAACCTGTAATGCTGTTTGTTATAATATATGGTAGTATATAAAAAGGAAGTTACACATTGCAGTTTTGTGATCAAAACAATATGTTCTATGTTTTCTGACTCAACACATTATATTTATTGATATTCCGTTACTCTTTGTATGCTGTACTGTATTTTGTTCTGTTATAACTGTGCCTGTTTCCTGTTCTGGAAGACTGATGGGTGTTCTTGGGTTGACTGGTTGTAGTAATTCGCTGAGTTGTTTTTTTATCTCTGAGAATCTTCCTGAGTCCCCCTCCCCCCCCCAAATTCATTGGGCTCCATTATGGCGTTTTCATTCTTCAGAACAGCATCTGAAAAGTTATTTTAATCTGATGCTGGTGGGAAGAGAAACAAATATATTTTGAAATGTCTGCATCTGTCATTTCAGATGCTACAGATCACAGTTTTTCGAATGACAGAAAATAGATATAAGGTGCAATTTTCTCTATAGATAATGGATGGTCTTTACAAGGAGAATGTAAATAACGTAGAAGAAAAGAGAAGTAAATTAATGTACTGCATATGAACAATATATCACATAGAACACCTAACAATGAAATTATCATTTGCATCCTCTATTGTGCTGTTTCCCACAGGGCATATTTTGTTATGATCAGCTGAATCACTGTTTTAAAAAACAATAGGCACAACATTACATATATGATGTTAACTGCGGAAACAAAATAATACTGCCAAATATGCAATGAAGGGCAGCATCAGTTCCTGTTCTTCCATGTATGGATACAGGATTTAGGCATGCCAGTTAGTTTTTAACTCTGGGTGTGAGGTGACTGATACTGAATGTTTCCATCTTGATTTTTTTTCATTTACCTTATTTATTTTAGATCATTCCATTTTACTGTATACCCTTTTATGCTTGTGGACACAACAAATGATATCGGCTCTCTTATCCATTGGTGTCAAATCATTTGCCAAACTCACAAAGGACAAGGGGTGTGCACCAAAGACAGAGGTTACATGCAGGTTATTACATATTTAATTAAATGATTTTCCAGCAGTCTATTCTTTCACTTTCACCCGATTTAAGGGCAGGAAAAAATTGATAGACAGATAGCTAGATAGAAAGATGGATGGAGAGAGAGACAGAAAGATAGGGAAAAAAACACAAAGTATACAAATTAGGGCGATGAATAATTATGGCTCATTTTGGGATGCTTTACCCATTTCACTCCATTCTGCATCATCACTTTCTTGCTTTAAGTTTGTTCTTACACAATTGTTTATAGAAAATTCTGTGTGTAAATGTTTTAATTAATTATATATTAATTTTATATTATTGTTTGTGTTTTAAGTAATTTGTATTTTCTTGTTGTCTCCTGCTCGGACCAGAAAAAGGTTAACAAATAAATAAATAAAATAAAAAAAAAAGGCTCTGGAACCTTGGCAAGTTGGTGGTGCAGAGTTCCTTGAAGTTTGAACGAATGTGTGATGCTGGATTGTAGTTGCCCTGGATCTGCACTTTCTGTGCAAGTATTGTTGTGTCATTTACATTGGAAGCAGAATAGGAAAGTGAAATATTATGATTGAATGTCTCTGAAACCATGACATGTCAGTGGTGGGATGTTCCATGGGGTCTGATCGATCATTTATGCAGAGTGGGTGTTACCCTGAAAAGCAGTATAGTCTTGATAGATATATTAAAATAATTGATTTCAACTAATTCAACACTTTTTGACAAAAATATATATAAATGGTAGCCCGTGACATGGGTGTCGGGCAATTGGGTGCCTACAATAATGGTGACCCAATCCCCAGCGCATGTCACTGAGGCTACGGTAGGGTGGCTGGATGGGGAGGGTCGATGAATGTAGCGACGGGATGTCGCTATACATATGCGTGTGGGGGGAGTGAGTATGCACAGCGAGGTGGGAGGGATGTGAGGGGTGGTGCCATGGTTAGTTTCCAAGCTGACCCCGTGGTGTGGTGGGTGGGTTAGCAGCATTGGTGGGCAGGGTACTGGGTTTGGGTCCTGGCACTGGTGTGTTTTTGTTGCGCCTGGCCCAAACCTTTTTTTCTAAGTGTAAGTCATTTGCAAATAATTCCCTTACCTTTACAAAAAGATATCTAAACACAGCTTGATAGTGACATTCACTGTGCCAGAACTGCAGGGCCACTCATGAAGCAGCTGCATACTAACACTCACTGCACCAGACCTGTAACTTCCTTTGTGAAAGCAGCTGCATGGAGATGCTCCCTGTACCAGACCCATAACTTGATTCACAAATGGCCCTACAGGCCACATACAAAGCAATGACATAATGCCTCTCCTTACTACAACCCTTCAACTTTCTTTGTGAGTGACCCTGTAGGTCACTCAGGAAGTAACTGCATAGTGACATGCAAGGTGCAGACTTGTAGCTTACTTCATGAATGGACCAGGGCACTCATGAAGCAGATGCATAATGATGCTCACTGTGCCAAGCTTGCAGCTTGTTTCACTAGGGGCCCTGCAGGGCAAATGGAAAGCAGCAGTCCATCATGTAGGGGCTATAGCTGTAGCTTATAGTGTGCAGAGCCCTGCAAGCCATATGAGAAGCAGCATGTCCATTATACATGGCACCAGACCAATAGCTTACTTCTTGCAGGGCCCTGCATGCCCTGTATGAAAGAGCACACCTGTCAGACAGGCTTGAAACATACCAGTTGGGTATTAGTGAGGAGCAGTAATAGGTAACAGATCTCTCAAATTTAGTGAAAAAAATATTAGAAAATAAAAGAAGTCATATGTTGGAAAAAATGATAAAAAATGTAAGCCAGAAAATAAATTAAGTCCATGTTCCTGCACAGTGCAAATTTTATAGGACCTATTTTTTTTGTTGGGGGGGGGCAAGGGTCTAACACTAATAACTTTTTTTATTTTTTAATATTGTATTTTCCAAATTTAAAGACTGGGGTTCTTATTCCCTATGGATCCCACATTGGCATTTTTCCAAAGTGTCCCTATGTCTGCTTTTGGACAACTATTTTTACCTATAAAAACTAATTCCTGGTTTTAGACAGTTTTCCCTCCATTTTTACTTAGTTGCCAGAGGAGGAGAACATTAAGGGGCAGTATAAAAATTATGAAAATGGACACTGAGCAACCTCATTGAGAAACAATGTAGAGTCTCAACGAGGGAGATGTGAGAATTGGTGGGGATTAGGTGAAATGGCTACTAGACTGTGTAGTGATTGATATGGGATGGGTGGGGGAAGATAGTTGGTAAGGAAATTTGTCATGTGGCAAGTGGAAGGCTTTTGTGGTAGGTGGGGCTAGAGGGATACTGGTGGAGTTGCGTAACTACTGCTTTCTTTTTTCTGGAAGGCATATGGGAGGGGCTATCTGGATGAGTCTTGGGCACCCACTGATAGCTGCATTCAAGATCAGGTAGGTAGGAGCGGGAATCCACCATTTGGTTTATGTTGGGGTGCAGGGGTGCTGGTATTCAAGACTTTGTGGGTGGGAGAGGGGTACCAGTTATAGGGGTGGACACCAGCTGCTGGCTATTTTCAAGATTGGGTGAGGAGAGGGTATCAGTGGTGGAGCTGAGCACACACAACCAGCTGTATTCATGATCAGACAGGTGGGAGGGGTTACCAGCTGTAGTTTTGGGAACCTGCTGCTGGTTTTCCTACAACTCTGGTGGGCAGGTGGAGGTGCCAGCAGCAGGCTGGGACTCCAAACCACTGGACGAATGTGGCAGGGCAGTGCCAATAGCAGGAATAAGTCCTGATCACTAACAATCTAATGACAGTGGGGGCAACTTTTTGGAATCCAAACCAAAAGAAACAGCAGTTCCGAGTCACGAAAATGGAGAAATCACACAAACCTGTTTTGCAAAAATCCAGTTATCTTTAAAATGTTTGCAAAAAGCATTCTTCACATACACAAAACTACCACATTATTTTCTACAAAATTTAAAAGCCGCACATTCTTCAGTAATATCACCTATCAAACAATGATCCTTTGGCCAATCTCTATTGAATGTGAAAGTTTCAGGATTTAACTCCCAGCATGTTTGTGCTATTGATGAGCAAAACATGTATTATTTTCATATGTGTCATGTTTTTTCAACCTTCTAGAAATGTTAAACTTCTGACCTAACTATTACTAAATTTTATAGAATCCAGAGATCCTGGAGCTGTCTCTATGTCCAAATGTCAGCCTATTCCACCCAGAGATGGCAGAATTATGTAAGTACAAATGCAGAGGTTTCACCTTAAGATGCCTACTCATGTTTAATATAGTGGTGCAAATCTAATTGGGCTACAGCATCAGAAGTTTGGAAATGAAAAAAATTTAAGGCAAAAAAATTCCTGGATCCTTGGTGAACTTGTGGTGTGGTGTTCCTCGTGGTTTGAATAATCATGCAGTACATTGTTGTTGTTATGCTAATATTGGCACTCTCTATTTCCCAAATACCACATATAATAGGCTATTTGTTACTCAGTAAAAAATTAATAACTGGCACTATTTGGGGCTAGTCAGCATTTTGCTATTTTGCAGGAGTTCAAGATCTTCCAAGACTTCCTGTCCAGTCAGATGTCACTTGGAAAACTCACCAAATGCAGGTCATGTGACCCAGCATTCACAGAAGCTTCAGGCAGGGGAGACAGATGACTGAGCTGCTGCTGAGAAAGAATCTACTTCCAGCCCTTTGTCAAAATTAGACAAAAATCAGAAATTATGACAGTTTTCATTCTCTTTCTCAGTCGCAAACTAGACAGGGTCATTGTTTTGCACTGTAGTGTGGAAATGAGGCTTTTTAGAAAGAGAAAATTGAAGGGCTGTTTGCTGAAAGAGACAGGTAGGGACTGTAATGTTAAAGAGGGAAGGGGACTGTTTGGAGGGCGACCAAGAAAAGGCAGGCACTTTGAACAAATACTTCTGCTCAGTGTTCATAATGGAAGGGGAAAGACCACATAAATGTATCAAGAGCTTCGATGGGATAGAAGTGGACACTAGTCCTTTTCTGGAAGACAGTGTCTGAAAAGCACTCAATAACCTGAAGGTGGACAAAGCTATTGGGCCATACGAGGTGCATCCACGGGTGATAAGGGAGCTCAGAGAAATACTAGGTGAACCTCTGAGAGGCCCATTTAACTTATCACTGGAGACCAGAGTGGTTCCAGTGGAATGGAGAAGTGCAGATGTAGTCCCACTTCATAAAAGTGGTAGCAGGGAAGAGACGGCAACTATAGGCCAGTCAGCCTAATATCAGTTTTGGGTAAGTTAATGGAAACACTGCTACAGGAAATGATTGTGAAATATATTGAATTTAACAGATACAGGATCTGAGACAACATGGATTCATGATGAGAGGTCATGCCAAACAAATCTGATAGATTTCCTTGACTGGGTGGCCAAAGAGTTAGATCAGGGTGGAGTGGAAGATGTGGCCTACTTGGATTTCAGCAATGCTGTTTCACATAGGAAACTGATAAGCAAATTGGGTACTTTGGGGGTGATAAACAAGGTGGTAAAATGGGTGTGACAGGGTTGAATAGGGCCCTGCCCCATTTGTTATGCAAAAAGAGTTTAAACACAAG
The DNA here is from genome assembly GCA_016271365.2 of Neoceratodus forsteri. Lineage (NCBI taxonomy): Eukaryota > Metazoa > Chordata > Ceratodontiformes > Ceratodontidae > Neoceratodus > Neoceratodus forsteri. Next base: position 307,695,619 of record CM028131.1, on the reverse strand, counting down.
GGTCTGTTTTATCCTCTCCTTTTTGGTCTCTTCTCTGTCTCGTTACGCAACTAAATTTTTCTTGTGAGTCCTAGGATCTGATCACTCCAACGGTTTTACAATTCTCTGACTCTGATAGCTCTCTGCCTTCCCTTGCTACTTCTGTCTTTTCTTCCTCCTTGCATATCTGCAGTTATAAAAACATTTGTGATGTGAAACTGAAAGTGATACTGGGATCCCTTTGTTTGAAACTGTATTCCATTGTTTAAAATGTATATAGTTATACTGTTGAAATGATTGCAAATAGCTATTTGGAACTCAAAGTGTTAACCTGAGATGCAGTTTTTAAGCCCTTTGCAGAGCTGTCAACAAGTGGTCTGTTCTGGGACAACATGTACTGTTTTGCTGCACTTGCAGGAAACTTACAAGAACATTCTGTAAACATACAAGAATATTCTGTGAGAAACAGGGTCTCATAACAAGTTCCCAGGCAAAGACTTATAAAAGAGCAACTATGCTTTTGCCAGAGAGATAAGGAGAGTGAGAGACTGAGAGACTGAAACTTGGAATTAAGAGATACACTCAGAGGAAGGACTTAGTTTTCTCTATTTGTACTGGCTTTGTAAATAGTTATACTGAATATATTTTTTTTGCTGTTATTGAGAAAAATAAAATGCCATTTGCAAAGTTTGAAACTGCTCCTGGTTTTCTAATGCTTACTGACCTGTGTCTCGAAGACAGATGATATTAGAAGTGGGATTTACGCCATGCATACACTAAGCCAGGAATTTTGTGTGTGGGTACTATACCTGGTACCAGGGAAGCATAGAAGGAAGGTATGGATTTTGCAGCAGCAAGTCCAGGAGTGATTACCAGAAGAATGGCAGTCAAACTAGCAGAGACAGAAGTCCAAGCTGAGACAGTACAACCAACACCAGTGATGGGAAAAAAAGAACAGGCAGTGACAGCACCTGTAAGCCTGACTGCCTTTTCAAATGGTGGGTTATACAACAAACAGAGACCGAGAAACAGAGAAGAGAGGAGATGCAGCAGAAAGAAAAGAGATTCAACATTTAGAGGCACAGAGAAAAGAAGAAATGGAACAACTCGAGACGCAGAGAAAAGAAGAGATGCAGTGACAGGAGCAACAAGGAAGAGAAGAGATGCAGCAACAGGAGCAGCAAAGAAGAGAAGAGATGCAGCAATGGATGGATGCCTTGCAAGTTATCGAAGTTGGAGGATCTGGCACTGCTGCAGCAGAGCAACAAGACACAAACAACTTAAAATACATTAAGCTTACAAAGTTGTGTCCATCAGATGACATTGAAGCATACTTGACAACTTTTGAAAGGGTTCCCACAGCCTGCCAGTGGCAAAAGAAACAATGGACAATCAGACTGGTACCTTACCTGACAGGTAAAGCCCGACTTGCTTACAGCAATATGGACACTGCACAGCCAGAAAACTGTGACCTGGTGAAAAGCGAAATCCTGAAATGGTATGACGTCTCAGAAGAGACATACAGGAAAAGATACCAGTCCCTGAAGTATAACTCAGAAGACAATCCCCAGGAAACCTTCACCCATCTCAACTCGGAGACTTGTAGGAGGGCAGCAGCCAAGGCCAACAGGATGCTGGGATGCATCGCTAGGGGGATCACCTCCAGAAGGAGGGAAGTGATACTCCCTCTGTATAACTGCTTGGTGAGGCCACACCTTGAGTACTGCGTGCAGTTTTGGAGGCCACACTTAAAGAGGGACATTAAACTCCTGGAGAGGGTCCAGAGGAGGGCAACCAAAATGATTTGGGGCTTGGGGGACAGGACCTATGAGGAGAGGCTGGAAGAGCTAAATATGTACACATTGGAAGAGAGAAGGGACCGGGGGGACATGATAGAGGTCTTCAGGTACATGAAGAGGGTAACTAGGGGAGGAACAGTCAGGGTGCTTCGAAGGAAGGAGGAAGGGGCCACTAGAGGGCATGGGTGGAAGCTGGAGGAGGGAAGATTCAGGGGAGAAAGGAGGAGGTGCTTCTTCACTGAGAGGGTGGTGGAGCCATGGAATGCACTGCCTAGGGGGCTGGTGGAGGCAGAGACAGTGGAGGAGTTCAAGAGGGGCTGGGACAGGTGCAGGGGAAGGGTTCTGGAAGCAAAATCCAATGTAGCAAGAATATCTGGAACTGGGAAGGGAGAAGCCAGAGAAGGCGAGGGGAGCAGCAAAGTCGGCACCCAGGGTGGGGGCTGACCAATCGAGCAGACTCGAAAGACCGTTAGACCTATTCTGCTGGCATGTTAGTATGTTAGTATCTCAGAGAACTCCTTATTAAATGGCTCCAAGCAGAGGTCAAAACAGTCCCACAGATCATCAACACATTTGCAATGGAGCAATTCATCAACATCCTGCCTACAGACATACAGCTTTCGGTAAAAGAACACTGACCAGAAAGTGGAGAAAAGGCTGTTTCTTTGGCTGAAGACTACCAAATGGCCAGACAAATGCTATAGCAGTGAGGTAACTGCCAAGCACTGGTAAGACACTATTTTTCCTATTTAAACTCCAAGTCTGATAACTCTGGTGGGGATAACAAATCTGCACCCAAAGTCTTTATTTGCTATAACTGTAATAAGCCAGGTCATATTGCAAGACACTGCTATAATAATAAGAGTGTCACTGGAGCATATTTATACTTAGCAAACTGGGGCAAGTACTTAACAGATGTGAAGGTGGGACATAAGACTGTGAGAGGACTTATAGATTCAGGAAGCAGACAGATCCTAGTGTATATTGACATGCTGGGAAAACATTGTCCAAAAAGACCAGGTACTGGTGTCATCTGCATCCATGGGGAAACTCGATACTATCCCATCAGTCAAGTGACTCTAACTATTAAGGGTGTATTGCACTAAATAAAAGTGGGGGTAGTACCTGAGTTACCTGTACCTGTGATTATTGGAAATAACTTTCCAGGATTTAGTGAGTTAATTAAAGATTTAGTAAATCCTGATGTTTCAACAGCTGTGGTGACAAGAGCTCAAGCAAAGAAAATCTCAAATGGTTGGAACACTTCCTTTCACTGATTTTGATTCGGACTTGATTGAGCTAAGCTCCAAGATCCAGAAGTCCAGGAAAGAAAGAAGATGACTGAAGAAACAGTGGCAACAAAAGACTGATGGACTTAAGGGGTTAACATATAAAAATGTTGAAACTAAACCAATCAGTGATTTTCTTTCAGAACATAGAAACATAGACTTTGTATGGCAGATAAGGACCGTTTGTCCCACCTAGTCTGCCCATTTCCCTACCTACAGGATAAGCTGCAAATCCTAGTTAACCAACAGCCTATTTCTTCCTACCCCCCACAAGAATTGCCTTATGTCTGTCCCATGAATTCTTGAATTCTCCCACAGTTTTAGACCCCACAACCTCATCAGGTAGGCTATTCCATGTGTCCACTACCCTCTCTGTGAAAAAATACTTCCTCACATTGCCCCTGAGCCGTCCGCCCTCTATTTTCAAATTGTGTCCCCTTGTTCTTGCACATCTCTTTTTCTGAAAGATGCTACCCTCTCGGACTTTGTTGATTCCACTGAGACACTTAAATGTTTCTATCATGTCCTCCCTCTCCCTCCTTTCCTCAAGAGTATACATATTAAGCTCCTTTAGTCTCTCCTCATATGGCTTCTCTTGCAGACCCTGTACCATTTTAGTTGCCCTCCTCTGGACAGTCTCCATCCTGTCTATGTACTTATGGAGATGGGGTCTCCAGAACTGGACGCAGTACTCCAGATGTGATCTCACCAACTGTCTGTACAGAGGGATAACAACCTCTTGTTTTCTGCTGGTGATGCCTCTCACTATACATCCCAGTATCCCCCAGCCCTCCCTAATGCCTTCTCACATTGCTTGCTAACGTTAAGGTCATCTGATATTATCCCCAGGTCCCTTTCCAATTTTGTTGTTGTTACTACCTCCCCTCCCCCATTGTGTAATCTTCCCCTGGGTTTTTGTTTCCCAGGTGCATTATTTTGCACTTCTTTGCATTGAATCCAAGCTGCCATACTTCTGACCATTCCTCTAACCTTGCCAAGTCCCTTCTCATCCTTTACACACCTCCTTGTGTATCAACCCTGTTGCAGATCTTTGTATCATCTGCAAAGAGGCATACTTTTCTTTCCAGTCCCTCTGCAATGTCACTTATAAAGACATTAAAAAGGACTGGACCCAGAACTGAACCCTGCGGTACCCCACTCGTAACCCCTCTTTCTTCAGAGTGGACTCCATTTACAATTACCTTCTGTGTCCTGTTGTCCAGTCAATGTTTTACCCAGGCTACCACCTTGGGATCCACTCCCAGGCTGGCTAATTTGATTATTAATCTTTTGTGTGGGACTGTGTCAAATGCCTTGCTAAAGTCTAGGTAGACAATGTCCACAGCCCCTCCCTGGTCTACTACTTTGGTCACCCAGTCAAACAAATCAATTAGATTCGTCTGACATGACCTTCCCACTGTGAATCCATGCTGCTTTGGGTCCTGTGCCCCACTTTCCTCTAGGTACTTAATTCTTTCCTTCAGAATTGATTCCATCACTTTCCCTACCACGGAGGTCAAACTGGCAGGTCTGTAGTTTCCTGCCTCTGTCTCGCTCCCATTTTTGTGAAGGGGAATCACATCCACCTGCCTCCAGTCCTCAGGTACCACGCCATCCTCCCATGATTTGTTAAAAAGGGTAGTCAGTAGTTTCACTAGTTCTCCCCTTAATTCTTTTAGAATTCTGGGGTGAATTCCATCAGGCCCATTGCTTTGTCTACCTTCAGTTTTAGGAGTTCTTTCAGAACCCTTTCTTCTGTGAAAGGACTGGGATCGACCCCCCTATCCAGAGTGCTTCTGTTAATTGGATTAAGCACCTCCCCCTCCTCCTCTTTTGTGAATACTGAGCAGAAGTATTCATTCAGTATCCCTGCTTTTTCACTGTCCCTCTCTGCCCACCTACCATCCTTTCTATTCAGCCTCACTATCCCTCCCTTTGTCTTTCTATGCTCCCTGATGTACCTATAAAATGTTTTATCCCCCTTCTTAACTGAGTTGGCTATCTTTTCCTCAGTTTGGGCCTTTGCTATTCTGACTTCCCTCCCTGCTTCCTTCTGCCTTAACTGGTACAGTTTTCTGTCCTGCTCCTTCTGTGTTTCTTTATACTTCCTAAATGCTATCTTTTTCTCCCTAACCTTCCAGCCACCTCTTTTGAGAACCATAGTGGCTTTTTCTTTCATTTTGATTTGTTTATTTGCTTCACACAAAGGCTTGTTACCTCTGTGATGGCAGTTTTGATGTTTCTCCATTGTTGCTCCACCCCTCCTTCTAGCCTGTTTGCTAATGCTTTTCTAAGGCACTCTCCCATCTTGCAAAAGTCAGCCCTCCTGAAGTCCAATACCCTCACTTTTGTATGACTTGACTCTGTAGCTGAGTTTATCATGAAGCACACCATTTGGTGGTCACTCGTTCCCAGATGGCTATCCATGTCTAGATCTGAGATCCTCTCGCTGTCCCCATTTGAGAGTACAAGGTCTAAGATTGCTCCTCATGAGTGGGTTCCAAAACTAGCTGTCTGAGGCATGCCACCTGTAGGGCATCAAGAATGGCCCTGCTCTTGGATGTGGCTGCAGCAAAGGTGCTCAAGTTAACATCTGGCATAGTCAGGTCCCCCATCAACAGTATCTCACCTTTCTCTGCCATTGTAAGGATGCCTTATATCATATCCTTGAAGAAGCTAACAATGTTTCTATCCAGGGTTATTTTAAGTAGCTGGGGGTATAACCAAAACAAGGTGAACCTATGTTTAAAAAATGTAATGGGCTACTGTACAGAGTTTGTATTAAACTTCAGACACAAGACCAGATAGAACAATTGGTTATACCACAAAAATATAGATCTGAGTTGTTACAGATAGCACATGATAGGTCTATGGCTGGTCACTCAGGAAATGATCGCACCCTTGCCTGATTACTGTAGGCCTGGAATTCATGAAGATGTTGCTACCTATTGCAGTTCTTATGCTGAGTGTCAGAAAGTAGCCCCAGTAACTATAAAAGACAAGGTGCTCCTGGTGCCCGTATCCTTGATAGATGTGCCTTTTGAGAGAATTGCAATGGATGTTGTTGGCCCCTTAGAGAAAAGTAAAAAGGATAATCAATTCACTTTGGTAGCATGTGACTTTGCTACTCAATACCCAGAAGCTGTTCCTATGCATACTGTCACAGCCACAAAACTGGCCTCATAGCTTGCCAAAATTTTCAGCAGGGTGGACATACCTAAAGAGATTATAACTGATCAGGGTAGTAATTTTGGTGCTGCATTACTGAAGGAGCTATACCGACTACTAGGTATCACTGCCATACGAACTTACCTTATCACCTTCAGACAGAAGGCCTTGTTGAGCATTTTAATCAAACCCTAAAACGCATGTTAAAAAGGTTTGTAAAAGGGGAAGGGAACAACTGGACCAATACTAATCTTACCAACTTTTTTCTTACTGAGAAGTGCCACAGGCATCAACAGGTTTTTCACCATTTGAAATTCTGTATGGTAGACAACCTAGAGGGCCACTATATGTAATAAAAGAAACATGGGAAGATAACCCCCATCAGAATCAATCTATTACATCTTATATATATACCCTGAGAAAGAAGCTGACAAAATATGTTGAAGTAGCCCATAGCAATCAGAAAGAGGCCCAAAACCACCAGAAGGTGTATTATGACTATGGGGTAAAAGAAAAGGTTTTTGAGCCAGGTGAAAAGGTCTTGCTACAGTTACCCGCCATAGAAAATAAACTATTAACGAAGTGGCAAGGGCCTTATAAAGTGTTTAGATGTACTGGCACAGGTAAATATGAGACTGAGTCTCCTGATAGGAAAAATCCGACTAAGCTATACCATGCTAACCTCCTCAAGAAAAGGGTTGAAAAAACACCAAAAGCTGTTTTGCTGGTTTTACCAGAAACCTGATAAAGAAGATATTGATGTAGCTTATGATAGACTGGATCAAACTGTAACTGCTGATGCTGTAAAGGTGATTGTTTCCTTAACCACTGAGAAAACCACAGATGTTTGTAACTTGCTAAAGATATTTAACAGTACTTTTACCACAGTACCAGGCTGAGCAAAAGGGATCAAGCATGTAATAGTGATGAGGAATGTTTGCCCTATTAGACAAAACACATACAGATTACCAGAGTGGTTAAGAGCAGATGTGGCTAAGGAAATACAAAACATGAAAGAATGGGGTACCACAGAAGAGTTAAGAAGTGCTTGGTCATCACCAATGGTGATTATAAACAAAAAAGAAATGGTGTGTGTAAGAATCTGCTTTGATTTTAGGAAACTTAATTGTAAGAATTTGACAGTCATCCTACGCCCAGAATAGATGATTTGGTGGACAGACTGGGAAGTACCAAGTATATCCGTACCAACAATCTCACCAAGGGTTACTGGCAAATCCCCCTAGCTAAAGAATCCAGAGGCAAAACTGCATTTGCCACTCCAATAGGATTCTATCAGTTCACCACCATACCATTTGGTTTATATGACGCAAACACTACATTCAAGCAACACATGGATGTAATTTTATCCCCTCACACTGGTTATTGTGCTGCATACCTGGATGATGATGTGGTGTACAGTCCAGACTGGAAAGGCCTCCTGGAACACCTATGAGCAGTTATCCAAACAATCAAAAAGACAGGTCTGGCAATTAATCCTACTATGTGTGCATTGTGCATGCAGGAAAACAGATATTTGGGCTATGTTTTGGGTATTGGAGAAGTCAAGCCAGAGGTGTCTATGATAAAAGTTGTAGCTAACAGCCCTGTCCCCAAGACAAAGAAACATGTCAGGTCAGTTTTGGGGCTGGCTGGCTGGTTATTATCAGAGATTTGTTCCCAGCTTTGCCGAGTTAGCTACTCCCCTCACTGAACTCACAAAGAAACAGTTACCACATAATGTGAAATGGACCCCAGAGTGTGATGAGGCTTTTCAGACCATTAAGGCTACATTAAGTTCAGTCCCTGTTTTAAAAAGCCCAGACTTTGAGAAATAATTTCTGTTACAGACTGATGCATCAGAGGTAGGCCTAGGTGTAGTCTTGAGACAGCATATAGATGGGAATATACATTCTATTCTATCCATAAGTAGGAAATTGCATGACATACACAAAAGGTACTCCACCATTGAAAAGGAATGCCTTACGGCAAAGTTGGCCATGGAGTCCCTTAAGTTTTACTTACTGGGAGCTGACTTTGTACTTGTAACAGATCACAGTCATCTCTGTTGGCTTAACCAAATGAAGGAAAAAATTCTAGAATCACATGGTGGTACCTGGCACTACAGCCATTGAAATTTAAAGTGATGCACAAATTTGAGAAAGAGAATGTAAATGCTGATTTTCTGTCAAGATATGGACCAGGAACTGAGAATTCCGAAGGCTGAAAAAATGTGAGTTGAAATTTCTCTGTTTGTTATGCTGCATATGCACTAAACTGTAAAGATTTTAAGCTAATGTTAGATGGGAATTTAATAGAACATTTTGGAAACCTGTTTTTGTAAAACAAGTTCCCTCTTAAAGAGGGGGGCATGTGACAAGGTTGAATAAGGTCCTACCACATTTTTTATGCCAAAAGAGTTTAAACGCAAGGGTCTGTTCTATCCTCTCCTTTTCTGTCTCTTCTCTGTCTGGTTGAGCAACCAAATTTTTCTTGTGAGACCTAGGAACTGATCACTCCAGTTGTTTCTCAAGTCTCCACCTCTCGCTATCTCTCTGCCTTCCCTTGCAATTTCTGTCTTCTCTTCCCCCTTGCATATCTGAAGTTATAAAACATATGTGATGTGAAACTGTAAGTGATACTGGGATCCCTTTGATTGGAACTGTATTCCTTTGTTTAAAATGCATATAGTTATACTGTTGAAATGATTGCAAAAAGCTATTTGGAACTCAAGGAGTTAAGTTGAGCTGCAGTTTTTAAGCCCTTTTCAGAGCTGTCAACAAGAGGCCAGTTCTGGGACATCATGTACTGTTTTGCTGCACCTACAAGGAACAAAACATACAAGAATCTTCTGTAAACTTACAAGAATATTATGTGAGAAGCAAGTTCTCTTAACATGTTCCCAGACAAAGACTTATCAAACAAAAACAACAATGCTTTTGCTAGAGAGACAAGGAGAGTGAGAGACTGAGAGTCTGAAACTTGGAATTAAGAGATACCCTCAGAAGAAGGACTTAGTTTTATCTGTTTGTACTGCCTTTTTAAATAGTTATACTGAATAATGTTTATTTTTTTATTTTGCTGTAATTGAGAAAAATAAAATGCTATTTGCAAATTTTGAAACTGCTCCTGGTTTTTCTATGCTTCCTGACCTGTGCCTTGATGACACTGGGTAAGAAACTGGTTAGGGGATAGAAGACAGAGGGTAGTGGTCAACGGAGTTCATTCTGAGGAAGGGAGTGTGACCAGCGTGTACCTCAGGGTTCAGTGCTGGTACTGGCCTTCTTTAATGTTAGTAACACAGTAGAGGAGCTGAAAGGAAAGGTCTGCCTCTTTACAGATGACACCAAGATTTGCATCAATTTGAACGCTCCAGAGTTGTGTGAAAAAGATAGACAAAGGTCTGAAAAAAATGGAGGAGTGGTCAAAAGGTACGGATTTAATGTAAAAAAATGCAAAATAATGCACTTAGGACATAGAAACCCTGGCAGGTGTCAGAAACTGTGTGTGTGCCTTTCCCAGGGGGGCAGAGGATCACCCCCCACCCAGAAAGGTCTCCAGCAGTGGCACATGGCAGGTTAGTCCAGCCTCAGGCTGGTCTAATGGCAGGGTCTGTGGGCCCATTGAGGGGGCTTGCAAAATCCTACATGAGGGGATACATCAATACTGCCTAGCACAAGTGACCTTCCACCATGGTGCACCAGTACAGCCATCACAAGGACAGCACAAGCCCAGTTGTCACAGGCGGCCCCCTCACTGGCACAGGGTGCAATACAAAACCAGGACTCATGCAAGGTGTAGTGCAAAGATCCCTTTGTGCAATTTCTCCTACATCAAACCCCTTGTGACAGTTCTGCTTATTTGAAAATTGGGCCCCACATCTCAGAACAAACATAGACAGAGAGGAAGTGGTCCAGACAAGGGCTACCAAAATGGTATGTGGTCTGCATCTAAAGCATTAAAAGGAAAGGATTAAGGAACTTAGTACATACACCCGGGAGGACAGGAGAGAGAGGGAGGATGTGATTGAAACCTTTAAATACCTCACAGGGGTTAATAAAGTAGTGTGCATGAGAGGAATATTTTTCAGATCAAAAGGTGATTTAGAACAAGGGGACATGCTATGAAGCTGGAGGGGGTAGATTCAGTAGAGATGTAAAGAAGCATTTCTTCAGAGAAAGAGTGGTGGATTCCTGGAACAGCCATCCAGCTGATGTAGTGGGGGCAAAAACAGTGTTGTGATTCAAAAATGCCTGGGATAGGCACAAATGAATTGTAGGGGTAAGAATGGGGGGAAAACAGCGCTGTAAATCTTTAGCATAAATGAAAGTAGAAAACAATGGGCAGACTGGGTGGTCCAAGCACCATTATCTTCTGTTAGATTCTATGTTTCTATGTTTTTCTGATAGTTTCTGGCATTCTGTTCACTGTGTCTGTAGTAAGGTTTTTTTATTTTGTTACTTTTCTCTGCCAGATTTTTGGCCCCTGGAGGAAGCCATGTAGTCTCTTTTATTGCCTTTGATCTGTTTGAATTTTCACAGAAGCCTGTGGGAATGATGTGAATTAGACCCAAGACCTTCAAAGGTGCATCAGCTTTATCATTACTCAGTGACAGCAGTTTACTAAGAAAGGTGACACACATCCAAAATAACAACATAGGCCACTTAGAGAAATCTGACTTTAGCTGGGAAGGGGAGGGCAAACACTTTTTCAGATCAGTTAAGTTTCATAAGCATTTGCAGTTGGATGGTGTCACTAGATTATAACTAAGATCCAGAGCTGTTAGTTGTACTCCCAGGTCTAATTGGCATCATTCTCAGAGGCAGCTTGGGAAAATTCCAACAGATCAAAGGCAATAAAAGAAACCTGCATGGCTACCTCCAGAGGCCATAAAAGTGGGAGGGAATAGTGAAAACAATCTTGCCACAGACACAAGGAACAGAAAGACATAAACAATCAGATAAACAAAAACCAAAAACACAATGGCCCAGATATTCAAAAGGGTTGTGCCATGCGCAACAGGGTTGCGCATGCTCAAGTCCTACATTGCGCCATTCTGCGATATTCAGCAGGAGGCAGTTGCGCCACTGAAAACAGGTTGAGCAACAGCGCAATGCAAATGAATGCATGCTCAACAGGAGAGGGAGGAACCATGCATAAACTGCGCAACCCGATATTCAGTCGGGTTGTGCAAAGTTGTGCATGTGCAACCCCCAACCTGCGCCTGCACAACTTTGAGCCCAAAAAAAAAGGATCAAGTTGAGGGCCACCCACAGGTGAGCTGCTGTATTGCAGGGTGCAACACAGCAGCTGCCACCCGTGGCTGGCCCCCAACTCAGTCCCTGTGCCCCCCCACCAGCCCGATCATGGGCAGAACGTAAAAACAACCCCCCAAACATCTCCCAATGCCTGATCGCGGCAGAAGGTATCATGAAACCCCCACCTAAACAGCTCCCAATGCCCGATCACGGGCAGAACGTATCATGAAACCCCCAAACAGCTCCCAATGCCCGATCGCGGGCAGAGCGTAAAACAACCCCCAAACAGCTCCCAATGCCCGATCGTGGGCAGAATGTAAAGAATCCCCCAACCGAATATCTCCCTGGTGGTCCAGTGGACTATAATGCCCAATCGCGAGCAGAATGTCCAGTGACAACCCCCAAACATCTCCCTGGTGTCTAGTGTCCCCACCCCACCCACCCACGAGCCCCACCACCCCTCTCCCCGGCAGCGGCGGGCAGCAGCATCCCACCCCAGCCAGCCCACTCACCCACCGACTGACTGTCTGGCAGGGCTGCATGCCCATTGGTGCAGAGCTAGAGCAATGGGCATGCAGTTCATATCAGACGATGACAGTCCAGATTTGTGAATGAACCATTCACAAATCTGGACTGTCATGTATGTATGGCTGCACGCCCATTGGCTCTAGCTCTGCACCAATGGGCGGCAGCCCTACCGGACAGTCAAGTCGGCGGGCGGTGGGGCGGCAGGCGGTGGGATGCTGCCGCCGCTGCCGCCGGGGGAGCGGGTGGTGGGGCTTCGTGGGTGGGTGGGGTGGGGACACTAGACACCAGGAGATGTTTGGGGTTGTCACTGGACATTCTGCCCATGATGGCATTGGGTCACTGGCACAGGGGGTTGTTTTCATTATTCTGCCCGTGATTGGGCATTGGGAGATGTGTGGGTGGGGGGTTGTTTTCACATTGTGCCTGCGATCGGGCTACAGGTGCGCGGTCCCCGATGGCTGCTGCCTGGCAGGGCGGCCAGGTGCAAGTCCACACCTACATGCTAATGGCATGCAAATGGGGCTGTAATCAGATGCAAATGGCCCCCCCTGCGCCTTGCATGAATTATGGCCCCATTTGCATGTCACCTTTTGAATATCGGAAATTTGCGCATGGCGCAATGGTACTTGCGCCACCGCAAGTTTAATGCTCAACTCTGACAACTTGCGGTGGTGCAAGTTCCACTGCGCCATGCACAGTGGCTGTGGCTGGGGGGTGATATTCAAAGGAGTTGCTCAATAGCGCAACTCCTTTGAATATCGCCCCGGCCACACCCCTGCGCAACTATTTTGAGCAGCGCAAGGGCTTGCGCCTCAGAATGGCGCAGTTTGAATATCCGGGCCAATGTGTTTTTATAATATCATGTTGTTTTCCTTTAAGATTTGGTGTAACTTAGTTGTCTGAAACAAAGAATAAAGCAGGTACAGTGTAACCCCATTTAACCAAACCCCTTTTATCTGAATCTCTCTATTATCTGAAACTGCCTTGTGTCCCCCGTTGTTCCCATGCTTTTTTATGCATGACAGTTTAAGCTGTTACAAACTGTCAACTTTCACAGCTGATTTATCAGTCGTTTGCATTTCCTTTCTTCTTTTGTTTAGAATTTGAGTGTTCTGCTACCCCCTCTCACCTGCCAGGCTTCAATAATGTGTTAATGAGTTAATTAATACTTTATAACAAGACTGCTAAGTAAGTTGCAGCCATTTGCATTTCATTTGGAACCCCTGTTCCTGCATTGTGCTCAGTGTGCTATGGCTAAAAGAAAAAGGTCAGTGCTTGACATTGCAGCAAAACTACGGAAAATAGAATGCCTTAAGAATGGAGACAAAGTTGTGGAGGTGGCCCACCGCTTTGGTGTTGGAAACACTATTGTCTGCGATATCCGCAAATCAGAAGACAAACTGAGGGAATTTGTAGTCACAGTGGATTGCAGCCTCAGTCATATGAACAGGAAGACAATGAGACCCTGTCATTACGAGGAACTTGACAAGGAGATTTTCATGTGGTTCATTCAGAACCGAACTAAGGGCACTCCAATATCAGGAACAATCCTGAAAGAGAAGGCATTACAGTTCCCCCGCATGATGAATGCTGACTACCCCTTTTCTGCTAGTGAGGGGTGGCTAAATCATTTTAAGAATAGACATGGCATTAGGCAGTTGGCTGTAGCAGGTGAGAGCATGTCATCCTGTACAGAATCGGTAACGGCATTCAGAAAAAAGCTTAAAGATATGATGGCTAATGAGGGGATAGTAGATGAACAACTGTACAAATACAATGAGACCGCCAGTTATTGGCGTATGCTACCTGATAAGACACTAGCCTCCTCCACTGAAACACATGCTACTGGACACACAAAAAATAAGGAGCGTCTCACTGTGTTAGCTGCAAGCAATGCAAGTGGCACACACAAGCTGCCCCTGCTCATCATCGGAAAGTCTTAGAATCCAAGGTGCTTTAAGCACACTAACATGTCTAGCCCTCCTGCACTTTACCATTCACAGCGTAGTGCATGGATGACAACAGACTTGTTCAAAGAATTTTTTTTTTCAAAGTTTTGTGCCTTCCATAAAATCTCACTTACGCTCAAAGAGACTGCCCCTCTGGGTAATTTTGTTAATTGACAACACCAGGGCACATCCCAGTTCTGAAAATTTATGGACTACTGATGGCCGGATCAGTTGTGAATTCTTGCCAGTTAATACAGCGGTATTGGTCCAGCCCATGGATCAGGGTATTCTAGCAACAGTAAAATGTATCTATTGTACGAAACTTCTAACAACTGTACTGAGCTAGGAGAATGACCAATCTATGCTTGTGGAGATTATAAAGTTTGTTACCATCAAGGATGCTCTGCTGATGTTGGCAGATGCTTGGAGGGATGTGAGGCCAGAGACAATACAAAAATGCTGGCACAAATCAACCCTGCTGCTTGAGCCCCCACAGCCTTCTGCACAAGAAGAAACTGAGCCAGAAAATGATCAGCTAGCTAATGCCATTGTAGCTCTGCAAAAGGCTGCCAAGAAGATGGATTTTCAAGCAGACACAGTCGAGGAATGGATTGTGACTGATGAGCTGGAGTGCGGATATGGGGAGATGTCAGATGCTGACATCATAGAGGCAGTCAAGAATGAGGTTGATACAGACATGATGGAGGGAGAAGATGATCCAGCTGATCAGTGTGTGCCTCCCCCTTCACTGCCACCCACAGATGCCGAGGCTGCCGACTCATTTGACAAATGTATCTCTTGGCTGGAGAGTCAGCCTGATGCCGATGGAGTGCAGCTGCTGCTGCTTAGGCAGTTGTGACTACGCGCTGTGAGACAGTGTAATGAGAAGAAAAAACAATGCACCATTGTGGACTAAATTAAAAAACTTTAAGCACTATAAGGACTCTAAGGACCAGACAATATAGCAGAATACCTACTATTTCTATTGGCAGACATTATTGTCAACCCTTTAAAAATAATGTTTGAATGTTTCCTCACTGAAAACTATGTTTCTTATGACTGGAAAGAGGCATACATGATTCCAATTCACAAAAAAGGTTCAAAAAATAATTGGGAAATTATCGGCCCATAAGCTTGACATCCTCAGTATGTAAACTCTTAAAGAGTCTTATTAAAGACATGATCTCAGCCACTTTAAATCTCAAAGACCCTCAACAACATGGCTTTAAAAGTGACAGAAGCTGTATTTCTAACTTGATGTGTTTTATGAACACATTAGTTCTTTTCTTGATAGGAGTTTACCTTGTAATGTCACATTTATTGATTTCAGCAAGGCTTTTGATGTTATGCGACACTGGGCTTTGACCAGCAAACTTTGCAATATAAATATTAACTGTTTTCTTATTAATTGGATAAACAACTTGTTACAAGATCGAACTCAACAGATCATTATTAGTGGGTCAAAATCAGTAAAGGGTCCTGTGTTGAGCGGTGTGCCCCAAAGATCTGATTTGGGCCCTTGCCTTTTCCAGGCATTTATAGAAGATTTAATGAAAGATTGCTTGTCTATTACAATGAAATATGCTGATGACATCAAAATTGGGGGTTTATGTGCAACAGTTTTACAAGCTACAACAATTCAGAATGATTTAAATCACATATCCACATAGGTAAATAAATGGGGCATGAGTTTGAATATCTCAAAATGTAAGGTGATGCACCTAGGAGCAAAAAACTTACTACATCCCTACTCTTTGGCATGTTTTTTGCTTATCAAGACATCCAATGAAAAGGATCTAGGCATCACTATTTCAGATGATTTGACACATAATAAACATGTGCATGACACTATTAATAAAGCCAATAAAGTAATATGCTCTATCCTCCGCAACATACCATCAAGGAATCGTGAGGTATTGTTAGCCCTGTTTAGAGCATGTCAGACCCCATCTGGAATATGCTTCTCAGTTGTGGTGCCCTTATAGAAAAACAGAAGGACAACTGCTAGAAAAAGTCCAAAGAAAATTCACCCAAAAATATCCGGACTTGAAACAGTGCCATATGAAGATAGACCTGACTCTTTAAAACTCATGCCTCTTTCTATTCATTGTCTTAGAGGTGACTTTATGTTTTTGTATGACATCGTTCAAGACCCCTACCTCATGTGTGAATTGGGTATGGACTTCAAAAACTATGCATATGACATTAGGGGAAACCCTTACAGTTAGTAAGGAAACCATTTATTCATACCAGTCAGAAACACTTTTTTACTCTTAAAGAGTTATTGGTCCATGGAATAGACCACCACTCCATGTTGTTATAAGTGAGACCAAAAGTATCTTTAAGTCTCAACTGGATAAATTGATAACTACAGGATATGATTGTTCCTATTATACTCTGGCTTAGAATAAGAGCAATATGGGCTCATGCCTTCTCGCTCTTGAACTAACCTTATTATGAACCTTAGTATGAACCTTACTATGACCTCTTTTTATACAGTATGTTATACAGTATGTTTTTTAACATGTTTTACCTGTCAGAATAAAAAGATATGCCTGTTTGACTACAGTATTCTGTTGTGGCAATGAAAGAGTTTAGAGCTGCCTGATTTTTGCTTATCCGAAACCCCACTTATCCAAACATTTCCGATGTCCCCCAGCATGTTCGGATAAATGGGGTTACACTGTAATCTAACTGAAGTGCAGTCTGCTGTTAGGGACATTTTTCTATTGTTGTTCGTGGCTTGACTTTGTGCCTAAGAAAAAAAAATATTTTTTTTTCTGAGAATTTAGTCAGGATAGCCTATAGTGAGTGAAACTTGTCAGCTCAGCATTGATGGAGTGACATGAATGAATTGATTTCACAATACTGTAAATGTAATTTACATTTAATATTAGAAATCTTCCTGTGAGGAACCCGGGCTTGGGTCCCTCCACAACCACTTGTGCAACTGTGAGTGCACCATAGCTGGTAAAGTGGGACAAGTCAGCTGACTACCATCACTTCAGTTAGCTGCTTTTCTGTTGTGTGTGTGTGTATGTGTGCAAGGCAGTGCACTCAAGACATTTCTTTCTGTTTTTTGTGGGTGTGTGCCCTAGAAAAATTTTAAAACAATTCTGAGAAGTTAGGCTTGGCAACAGTGAGTTAGACTTGTCAGCTCAACATTGCTGCAGTGAGTGAGTGACTGTATTTCATAATAATATAATTTAAATTTAATATTACACATCTCCTGTGAGAAACCTGTCCTCGTGTCCCTCCATAGCCACTTATGAAACTGCTAGCGCACTGTATCTGGTATGGTGGCATTATTCAGCTGATTCCCACATATTCAGTTAGCTGCTTTTCTGTTCTGTGTGCATGCATGTCTGTGCACTCAAGACATTTTTCTAAATGTGTAATTGTGTGTTGCAGATAAAAAAATTTAAAAATATGTATTTTTTTCTAAGAATTTAGTCAGACTTAACTATAGCGATTGACATTTAATATCACACATCCGCTGTGTGGATCCTTAGCTAAGCACCCTCCACAACCACTTAAGCAACTGCAAGTACACCATAGCTGGTAGAGTCGGACTAGTCACCTGAATTCCATCACTTCAGATAGGTGCTTTTCTGATCTGTGTGTGTACATGGCTCAAACCTCAAGACATTTTTCCAAGTTTGATGCTCTGTCCCTAAGACATTAAAAAAGAATGTTTGTGGGTTTGTGCCCAAAAAGAAATTTAAGAAAGATTTTTTTTTCTGAGAAACTTTGTGGTTTTCTGCTCAAGAAGAGATTTAAAAGAAGACTTTTTTCTGAGAATTTACTAATCTGGCTTGTCACCTCAGAATTGCTGCCCTGACCTGAGTGACTATATTTCATAACAAAATAATTCAAATGTGATACATCTTCCTGTGAGGACTACATCTACAGCTGACAAAGGACATAGTACCAGGAAATGTAGTTGGTCTAGCAGACCTAGCAATGTTGCAATAGGTGTAGGAGACCAAGGAGAGGACAGGATGAGTATATTGCACACTGATACTCAGGATGCATTCACTGTACAAAATTCTGTTTTATCCCATGCCTCCACCAACATCAGTATGACACAGGCTGACACCTGGGGAAAAGGTAAACATACCATTTAAACTACTAGTAATGTTGCTAGGAGGACATATTCTTTTTTTTTTAAATTGAAAAAGCTTTATTGTTTTTATAAATGCCACGATCAACAACAGTACACTACATCCGAAACAAAGAACAGGAAAAACAAGAAAACCCTCCCCCACCCCTACCCTGTACCCCTCCTTTACAAAGTGTGCAGCGTTACCTGTGAATAATTATCCAGTAGATGGTGAACGAGTTGAGGCTATGTGATCAAAAAATATCTAATGAGGTACCAGAGAGCGCACAAAAGGCAGTCAGTTTAGATAAAGACCATGCAATTTTCCCCATTTCTTATTAAACAGGGGCATACGATGTTGTATACTAGCAATCAGGTGTTCTGTCCATAGAGAGAAAGAGAACGTATGTAGCCATTCATTGTATGTGATGGATACCTGGTCCAGCCCATGTTTCAGAACTAGTTTTTTAACCACCAAGGAAATGAGAGCCATATGGTATCTCCTTTCCTTGACCTGAATCTGTGAGCAATCACCAATAATACATATTCCGGGAGAAAAGAGACCTCATAACCCAAAGAGGGGGTCCATCGTCTTTTCAATATGTACCCACCAGGAAGATACTTTCTCACAAGACCAAAAAACATGTAACAGGGTACCCTCCACCTTGCCACATCTGGTGCAGGTAGGAGAGGGGAGACAACCCATCTTAGCTAATTTAACTGGGGTATAGTTCATATTATTTAAAATATGGTATTGAGTAAGTCTTAGCCGATCCTGAGTCAGGTAAGTATAAAGATCCTTCCAGAGATGTGGCCAATTAAAGGCAAAATCTGGCATCAGGGACTCCCATATCTTGGAACTGGACAAATTAGAAGGCCATGAAGTGGTTAGCAAGCACATATATAAAAAGAGATACTATGGGGTTTGGAAGCTAAATCTTGGATCTGCTGAAGGAGGTCACCAAAGTACAGAAGGTTTTAAGAAAAGACCAAATTGTTGCAGTAATAGGTGTCGTAGCTGATAGATCTTGAAAATGTTAGTTGGACCCACTCGAAATTTAACTAATAACTCTGGAGAGGTGAGTATAGAGGTCTGAGTGTAAAAGTCTGACACATTAAGTTCAGAACGATAGGAAGCCAGTCGGGAGACAGTGGGCGGTCTCCGATCTTGATGTCTAGATTAGAAAAGATAGGTTGAGACAAATCTTTGGAAGGGGAGACCTTAAATAGGAGCAGAGTTGTGGAAAGACTGTGATAGAAATATCAATTGGAAAGAAGCCCAACACAGCCGGAAGAGATTTCCCTGGGGGGAGAAAAGGATGGCAGCAGGAGACAGATTGTGATT
Organism: Neoceratodus forsteri; assembly: GCA_016271365.2. Lineage (NCBI taxonomy): Eukaryota > Metazoa > Chordata > Ceratodontiformes > Ceratodontidae > Neoceratodus > Neoceratodus forsteri. Next base: position 307,676,205 of record CM028131.1, on the reverse strand, counting down.
AGAGATTAGCTTGGGATTCTATTGTAACCAGATGGGGATGCAGTCATCATAGGATGCATTCTGAGACATAGAGAGCCATTTTCCACACTTGTGAATATGACTGGCCCAATAATAGAGCAGGAAACTATGAAGTCGTAGACCGCCTTATGCTTTAGGGAGCCCCAGTTTGAGGTAAGAGCACCTGGGAGATTTGTCCAGCCAGATAAATGAAGTAATACATGAATGAATATGTTTGAAGAAGGATAAAGGAAGCCAGTTATTAAGCATATTTAAAGGATAAAAAAGCCTAGGAAAGCTTCATAATATTAAGTCTGCCCCATAATGATATTGGGAGATTCTTCCAATGTGTTAAGTCCTGTTGTATTATATCCAGGAGATCTTCTAAATTCAATTTCCGTATCAAGGAGGGATCAGTGATTAAAAATATTCCAAGATATTTGATACAGCGGGGAGACCACTTCATACCAAAGGGGTCGAATTCTTGACTGTGTACAAAATGATTCAGAGGGTATATTTCTGTCTCGTTGAGGTTCAATTTGTAGTTAACTACCGAATTGTTTGATTATCTTTAGGGCCTCAGTGAGAGAAGGGACAGGGTTTGAGAGATGAAGTAAGATATCATCTTCATAAACTGAGAGAGATGCCACGATGCTGGGGAAAGATTTAAGATGTCTGATAAGCAGTTTGAGATATAAGTTAAAGAGAAAGGGGAAAAGAGAACATCCCTGATGGGTACCTGTGTGGAGAGGGAACAAGAAGGAGAACACAACATTGCATAGATTTTAGCCATTGGGGAAGATTAAATCACTTGAAGCCATTGTAGAAAAAAGGGAGGGAAGCCCATTTTCTGAAGGGTTGACCAAAGGAAGGACCAATCAACTCTATCAAAGGCCTTTTCAGCATCGAGAGAAATCAGAGCCATAAGGGAAGAAGAAGAAGAGCTAACTACCTGGAAGAAATGGGATATCTTGCAGAGATGATCAGCTGAAGACCTCCCAGAGATAAAGCCTATGTGTTCGCACTGAGAAGACATGACCATACCTTCTCAATTCTTGTGGCTAGAATCTTAGTTAGGATTTTGATGTCACAGTTTAATAAGGACATAGGGTGAATACTCATGGGACAAGTAGGTGGCTTATCTGGCTTGAGAAGGAGGATTATAGTGGCCTCCAGAAGAAAGGGGTCTAATGATTCTGAAGATACCATAAAGTGATAGAAGAAGCAGAAGGGGGGCTAAATCTTTAAGGAACAGTTGGTAGAAGTTTGAGAGAAAGCCATCAGGGACAGGAGCTTTCTCGAGTGCTAGATTATTTATAGCAGATTCCACTTCTACCAGGGAGATGGGGGCCAGCAGAAGGGCTCGATTGTGATCCAGGAGGTGAGGTAGTGAAGCAGAGTCTAGATAAGAAGACATTTCATCGATAATTGGTGGGGTTGAGTGCTGACCATATAAGGCAGAGTAGAATTGTTCAAATATCAATTCAATGTCCCTGGAGAGTGTCTTTATGGAACCATCTGGAGCCAGGATGGAGGAAATGATTCTTGAAGCTCCCAACTTCAGTAAATGGAGAGCAAGCAACCAGCCTACCTTTTCACCTTGTTCAATATATTTGGATTGAGTTTTTAAGATTTAGTATTCCACTTTTTCATACAGAAAGATGGAGTATTTATCTTGAAGAGACATCAAGGTCTGCAAAGAGTCTAAGGAGGAAGTGGGAGAGAGAGAATGCTCCAAGGTATGAATTTGAGTGAGTAAGGAAAGGGCTTCTGATTCTCTACGACATTTCCGGGTGGAGGCCAGATGGTTAAATTTACCTTGCAGGAAACATTTTAAAGCACACCATTCATGATCTACCCTCAGGACCGTATTATGATTAGATTGGATGAAGGACTGGATACGAGATGAAATTCTAGGAGGACATTTTCATTAACTGCAACTGATACTGCCAATGTGAATGTGTCATCTTCATCCCTTGCCACTAGCACCAGTACCATCAGGACATCCTCCTTAATAACTACCACTGCTCTAATTCACCACCCACCCACTGCAACTACTACCATCCCAACTTCTGTTGCAGCAGTGGCCCTGCTGGCATCTCCTGCCACTGTGACCCACACCACTCCTGACACTGTGACTGAAACAACTCCTGCTACAGTGACTGAGACCACAACTGACACTGTTACCATGGTGACCAGCAGCACTGCTACAGTGATACAGGCCACTATTACCACTGTAGCTACAGTCAGTTGCATAACTATTTCCAGTACCAGGTCCAACCCTACTGTGATGCTGCTTGTTTCTTTGTCTGTCTTCAGTACTGTAGAACTTGTCAGTGAAAATGAGGAGACACACTCATCCGGGTCTGAGTACTTTTCAACAGCTATGAATTGTCCAGTAATACATTATCTGAGGAGGCTAACCTGAGCAGCAGTGATGATAAGCTAGAGTATGGGGAGTATCTTGAGAGTCACAAAGCAAGAAAATCAGGTGGCAAAAAAACCCTCAACCTCTTGAGGTCACAGTGTCTGGAGAAAGAAGGATAAGGCTCTCCCCTTCAAAAAAAACAAACTCAGCAAGCTATCCTTCAGCACCTTGTTTAGCAGGCTCCATCCCAGCCTGAACAGCCAAGCAAAGTAGCTGCCAGTGGCACCAGTGATGCCAGGGGAAAACCTGTAGAGACAGACCCAAACAAGAAAGGCTAGAATGGGTGAAAAGAATGGTGGGGATGGTGGAGGTACCAGGGACACTAGCTGCGTGAGTGGAGTCAGGAGCAGTAAGAGCATGTTATGGTTGCATTTTGCATTACTAGAAGATGAAAGGCAGTATGGATACTGTGTAGTATAACTATCAGCAGGGGGAATCTCTGGCAAATTTAGCAACAACCTCCTTAATGAACCACCTAAAGATTAAGCATCCCCAGGTTTTTAAAGTGTGAGAGTCTGTGTCTTTGGTTCCATCTGATCCCTCTCATGGTGATGATGCAGGCACTCATGCTGGTGGCACTGGCAAAGCCAAAGACAATACTGCCTCTGAATAACATATTGCTGTGCCTGGTGCTACCACTCCTTACCCCTCAACACCAAAGAGTCCTCTATGTACCCTAGCACTCTCACCAGGCAACAGTCCCCTTCTATTTGCACACCACCAGACAAGCATGGAACATCTCCCCATTCAGGTCAATGCCAATAGTGGAACTGCTCCAGGCCAGAACTAAGTACTAGCCACCCATTCCACAGCTCAGCACATAACACAGCTCATAGCTGAAATGATGGCATTGTTCTGTAACCCTTTTTACTACAGTAGACACTGGCTTTCAGAGGCTTCTGCAGCACTTTCAGACACAGTAGGTGTTCCCATTATGGTCCACATTTTTATGAACTGTGGTTCCATAGATATATTACAATCTGAGACTGGCAATTGTCATACTACTCTCGTAGGCTGTGGGTGGAATTTTCCACTGTACCTCAGATATCTGGAGCAGTACATACTCTACGTATGCATCTCTGTCCTTAATCACACACTGTTGTGTGCAAAAGCCTATGTCTCCTCTTTCAGATTCCTCCTTCTTTCAATGTGTCACTGTCTCACCCTTCATCCCTCCACAGTCTGACAATCACTCCAGGTCTGTTCTTCTAAATGTTGGACCAATGGAAAAATACCACACATCACTGAACATCCTGGCATTAATTCCAGGCATACTGCAGTCATAGACAGTTGGTACCAATCTACATCTTTTTTTCCTTATAGATAATGGGGCAAATATTGTGAAAGAAATTTCTGATAGAGATTTTATCAGAATTTATTGCTTTGCCCACACCTTGAATCTAGTTGTCACATCTGTGCTGCATCACAGTTCTGAGGCTAGCAAGACTGTCTCCACAGCATGCTCCATCTGTGTTCATTTTCATCTCTCTGTAAAGGTGGCTAACCAGCTAAGAGAAGTGCAAAAACAGTTTGGTCTGTCTCAACATTGCTTGATGTAAAATGTGAATACCAGATGCTGTCTAGACTACTAGAACAGAAGCATGAACTTCATGACATGTCAATGGAGTGCATATCGGGGGAGTCCTAGGCCACCATGAGTGGTCACTGACTGACGCTAAGGTGAGAGTACTTGGGTCATTTGAGGTGAAAACTCATGACCTAAGTACATTCATTGCTACTCTGAGTAAGGTGATCTCAACAGTAAATATACTGAAAGCATCCATAGAGACATATGTAGAGAAACATGGGGAGATTCCAGATTGTGCAGCTGTGCTTGTTAAGCAGTTGCAAGCTGAACTGGACAGAAGGTTTTCAAAAGTGGTGGATAGTCACAGCTACATTTTGAAACCATGCAGGATGCCCAGTATAAATGTGAGATCCTTCACATGGCTATGGATAACTATAGAGATTCATTTTCGACAAGAGCTATGAGATGAGATGACCGGTTGCATGCAGGGACTGGTGCAGACACTGGCAGCTGGCAAAGAAGACCATAATAGAGAAGGAATTTCCATCTGGAAGGTCTGGTTCCACTAGTGGAGATGGGGAAGAAATACCTGTTGGTGGCAGCAGCACAGATGAGAGTGAATGGGCACTGCTTAGCACATCCTTATATCAAGAACAACAGAAGAGAAGACAGTGACAGCCTTTTCTGCAGAAAATATCTTTAATAGCCATTTTGCAGAGTATCTTCAGCATTTCAGGTTGATCCATTAGGCTACTGGACACAGAAAATGCATTAATCCCCTCACTTGGTGCAACTGGCTGTGAGATTTGTTAGTTGCCCCCTAAGAGCATACCTCTGAATGGATGTTAATCTCAGCTGGTGATGTTGAGCCTCATCATTCAGCACTAGACCCAGAACATGTCCAACATCTTGTTTTCATCAAGCGTAACTTGCCATTACTTGGGTACAAACATGAATTACACCCATGAAATGGAAATATTGGGCAGGATTCACAAAATGGATGCGCCTAGCGCATCTGAGATGAGCGGGTGTATCCCCGACTTGTGTACCGGCGCGATTCTGCAAGGGAACCAATGTGCTGTTGCATTCCCCATGTGCCAACACATCACAGATGCACTGCGTACCACCCATAATGATATGTGGTGCATCTGGAGGGGCCTTGAATGGGACATGTCATGCATATAGTGTGCAGCCCCATTCACAGCCCAACCAGGAGGCACATCTCTGGGGCAAGTCCGGAGATTTACCTCCTAAAGATAAGTCTGCAACAAGTAGATGTAAGTTGCATGCCACTGTAAGAGGTCTAAACCTCACTTTCAGATTCTTGACGATATTGGGAATGCAAGTAATCACAAACAAGTTGCATTTGAGTAATAAACAAGTTTATTACTACAAAAGGGATAAATCACAGTTGCCCTAAGCAGTTCTTACCAATATGAACCAGGAGCCAGTGCTAAGCATTCCCTACACCTCGAGGTTTCTCTGTAGTCTCTTGGGATCTCTCGGGTCTCCGAGTTGTAAAGCCTGTGCATAACATTATATACCTGTGATAATTACTATAGTTACTAAAAGATAGAAACATTTCTAGTTACAGAGATGAGCCCTATTGGCTAAATTAGAGGTGGCTCCTAGGTCCAAGATAACATTATATAATTCTGTAAAGTCATCAGTTTTAGAACAAAGGAGTTCTTATACAGAGTCTTACATAACAAGGTGTAGCGGTGCATATCACCAAAGGATGGCAATGTTGCCTTACATATTATAATTACTTCAAGGACAGGTGTCTTGGCATCTGACAAGTAAGAAATAGACAGAAAATACATGGTATAATATGTGTGCATTAGCAAGCAAAGTGGATTACAACAATATGTATTCATATCCTGACATCTACTCTTGTACGGTAGATGCCCTTAGCCCTATGTATTAGTATAACCTATGCCTAAGCATTAGCTGTCTATGGTGTACCTCTGAGGGTATCAATTAGGATGCAGGGACCCCGTGTAACAATTCCCCCCTTGTTGTCTCTAAGGGCAACACAGGCAAATCCAGGGAAAGGACAGGAGCAGTGGTCATTTACATTCTTGATGCGCGAGCCTTGTAAAGGAACTCAAGCTGCTCACAGTGTTGGCGTAGTGCACACGTCGGAGGCAGCAAAGCATACTAATCAACGTGAATATCAAAAATGCTTGTATAATAACAAAACCTTTAAAAGTAATCTCTAACCAGGTGTTAGTTAACGCATTATTCATATCTCCATCGTTAATCAAATCAAGAACAGCTTCATTGGCTTTGGTTATATTATTGCTGATGTGGATGAGGTGTGTGTCCTTTCTGTCTAAAAGGGATTTCAGTGTGAGTGTAAGTGGGTCTATGTGTACGTTAAAGTATGGTAGGTATTCTGACAATGTGAGTAGATAATCTGGGTTACCATCAATAATGTCTGCATCCATAAGGGAAACAGGGGTTATAACAGTATGTCCAATAACAGTCTTCTGGTGGGGAACAAAACACAAATTGGGGTAATCAATAGCACAAGTAACAGAACCATATGTATAAGATTTATAGTTAGAAACGATACAGTATTCACCATCAGAGTTGTACTGTGAGCGTACAGTAGGCAGTCTCCACTTTTGCAACTGGACAGGGCATGTGCAGGTCTTCTTCAAAATCCGTGTTGACAGGTGATGAGCTTCCTCACGATAGGACTAGTAGAGCTGATCAGGAGACAAAGTTGAGTCAAAAGAGTTGGTGCCATTGTCAGTGAAGTCATCATCCATGGTAAAAGTCCAATCAATGCTGTCTGGAGAGTAGCCACGAACAGGGCGTATAACATCAAACACATCACATCGGCACAAGTAGATGTATTGCTTTTTCGCACAGCAGTCCGTGTGCGGTGCCACCCAGGCATCCAGGAAAGAAAGGTAGACCAGTAGAGGTGGTAGATCGAGGCGTTCTCTGTAGATATCATCATCCAAATGCCCAATGGAGTGCACCAGTGCAAGCTTGTCGAACAAAGCTGTAGTGGGATCAAAACGTGGTAAGGAGACAGTAAAAGAGACAAACTTGGTATCTGTCATGGAACACTTCTTAGTAGAGAAACAAGGACCAGTATTAGGGTGTCTGGTCACAAACCCCAAATTTCTCAATGTGTAGAGAGGAATAGATAAAGTCTGTTGCATACACATGGATACACAAGTAGAGAGTTTACATTTAGGACAATACCATTTGGCAATGCGTCTATCATGTATGATATCAGGAATTCTTCCGGATTCTAAATCACGGAAGAGGTTGTTGACGGTAGTAAGAATGTATGAGCCATAAGCGGAGCAGTGTATTTCCCTACCAATATATTGTTTGTCAGCTTCCCTATTGTTCTGTTGTATGAGTGCGTTAATCTTATCTTTTGAATCAGTGAATGCTTAGCAATGTCGTGCATGTTGTGTACAGTGTATCTTTCTTCCTGACTAAGGCCATCCACACCATGTAGTAATGGAGGTAAAACATTATTAACCAAACCAGTGGAGAACTTCGCCGAATGACTTTTGATAGCAGCAATGTCTGCTTTATTCCAGATAGATATAGCAGTACCAAAAAGACCTGTGACAGTACCTGTAGTACCTGTAACATCAGAACTGTCAACTTCACATTTGTTACGTTCATGATTCAAACTACCAGGAGGAGTTTTTCTCCTAAAATTACCTCTATGTTCAGTAGAATAAACCCCAGCAAAGGGATCCTTAGTACGAATCTGAAATGCAGCTAAACTATCAAGCAATAATGTACTATAAAATGCAGATGTATTAGTATTGTGACACATACCAAATTCTTTCATGTTCCAGTAAGTAAGGTTAAACAAAACAAGTATATGCATAAACTGTAAATTATTAATCAAAGAACCTGGGAGGGCAGTGGCTGTGAGACCACTACGGGGACCAGGGTTATGTTTTGGACATTCCAAAAGTTGTTTCTCAGTGGGAGGTAACACAGAGAGATACATGGCAGCAGAGGCCATGTGGTGTATAGCACAAAATCTGCGAGCGGAATCTTTGGAGGGAGAATTACAGTAAGAAGGATCTATTAAAGCAGTAATGTTGTACAAACCAGAGTGTCTCAATGCAGTTTGTAACAAGGACAGTGAACCATTTGGGGATAATTTAGCATTGGGCCAACCCTGAAAAGTTCCCTTGGAGAGTTTGGCCACAGGGAGGATTTGTCCTTGTGATGTGGTTTGCCACTCAATTTGAAGGGTAGATTTGTCAGGAGCAACGACTGAGGCAGTGAGGTAAGCATCAGAACCTTCCTGGACAGTGATCATAGTATCTGGTATTTTGATGGAAACTCCCTCTGTAGGAGGTGCTGGAGGATCCAGTTGTCGAAGGAGGTCCGGTACCGTGCCTTGGACGCAGGGGATCACTCCTGAAAGGAGGAGGTATAGGAACAAGATAGCCATCTTGTCAGTGTATCTGAAAAGGAAGATCAAAGATTAGTATATTAGTACAATTCCGCCCAATGGGGTTAGGAAAAGTAAGTTAAGTTCCTTTGTACAGTTTCAACTGGTTTGCATGCAACCATTTTTCAGTCAACTTGTTGCTGTGGAGGAGTCTAACCTGATAGACTGCCGGACTGAGCTTGTTGACAATGGGGGATGGGCCTTCCCACTTGTTGGAGAAGGAGTGGGTGGGATGTGCAAATCAAAGTACCATTACCTGATCTCCAACCTGCCAATCCACTTCTTGTGCGTGTTTGTCAAATTGTATTTTGGATTGTTGCTGGGCCTTGCTCATGCAGTTTGCAGCATACAAGTGTGTGTGTGTGTATGAGGTCTTTTCTGAGTTTTTCCACATACTGATCCACAGACACTCGGTCTGCAGTGGGGGTATGCAGGTCAAACAGTAAGCGTTCAGGTAATCTCATCTTCTTCCAGTCATCACCTCAAAGGGTGTCAGCTGGGTAGTGGCTGAGGGTGTGCCCCTGATTGTCATAAGGAGTAAAGGCAACAGGGAATCCCAGGTTTTGGGATTGTCCTCAATGAATTTGGAAAGCATTTGCTTAATCCATCTGTTGGCTCTTTCTACTTGACCTGAGGATTGAGGATGATAAGGTATGTGGAACTTTTGTTGAATCCAAGGAGTTCAAGGGACTCTTTCATCAACTCACCTGTAAAACTGGTTCCTTTATTGGAGTCTACCTTGAGAGGCAGGTCCCACCTGGAGAAAATTTGTTCCACCAGGATTTTGGCAGTTGTCTTTGCGGTGCATGTCTTAGTGGGGAAAGCCTCAACCCACTTAGAGAATAGGTCAGTTACCACAAGAGCATACTTGTTGTTTCTACTCGTATTGGTCAGGGGGCCAATAAAATCAATTTGGATGGCATGCCAAGGGCCAGAGTGTCTTATGTGGTAAAAGTTTGGCATTTTGTTTTGTAGGTATGGGATTGTTTTGTGCACAAACAAGGCAATTGTCTATGTATTGTTTAACATCATTGGTAATACCAGGCCACCAGGAGGTGGTTTTGAGTCATTGGAGGGTGTTTTCTGCTCCTTGGTGTCCACCAGTAGGAGTATTGTGTACTTGGTGCAAAAATTCAGATCTTAGGTGTCTGGGAACTACCCACAATTTGGTGGTAGTGTCATCTGGTTGGAACCAAATGAGCTTGTCGTCAGGGGATAAGTGCAACTTACCTTCATGTCTTCGGCATGGATTATGTGTAGGTAGTCTTTCTTCAGTATCTTTGTCAAGGAATCTGAACACCTCTTTGAGTTCAGTGTCCAGGTGTTGGGCTGTTGAGAGGTCAAGGGGAGAAAAAGACTCAGATTTCTTCTTGAGGGCTCTGACATGTACAGCTGCATTAGCTTCTGGATGGTCCATCATCCAGACTTCCCCCCCTCAGGCCCCCTCCTTAGCAAGGGTGTCTGCGGTGTCATTGAAAGCATGATAGGGGTCATGAAGAGAATGGGCCTTAGCCTTGTGCACATAAAATTGTGTGTGTATTTCTGTGCCAATGCGTGTATGTAGATTACCAATTCTTTGTATTTCACTGGGCTACCATCAGAAGAGAGGAAGGAGTTCTTCTGCCAAAAGGGAAGAAATTCTGTAAGGGAACAACAAACCCACTTAGAGTCTATAAAAATGATGGTATCCTGAGTTCCATGTTGGATGAACTGAAGGGCACAGGCCACCGCTGCCATCTCTGCATAATGAGATGAAGCTACACTACAGTGTTTAGATATCTTGACAGTGTTCCCATAAGGATAGACTACCAAAATACCTATCCCTGCAATCTGTTCTCCCTGATAGTAAGATGCTGAACCATCAGTGAAAATACGGCACAAGGAGGTACTTTCGAGTAGTTGTGGTGTGGCAGGGAGGAAAGGACCTGGATCTGGGAGGTCTGGTGACTGTAGTGTACAGTCATGGGGTTCTCCCTGAAAAAGGAGACCATGAGCTAGTAGAGATGGAACTTTGGTCTGGTGAACTTGGATATCTCTATCCTGGAGGAGAAGTGACCAATGTGTCAGCCTAGTGTTAGAGACTGACCATTCCTTCACTCTATCTGAGAGTAGAAAGGTAGTTGGCATGTGGTTAGTGTTGAGAATCAATGGTGAGTACCCAATGATATACAAGAAGTGCTTGACAGCCCAGTAGGTGGCCAGAAGGTTTCTTTCACAAAGGCCATACTTCTGTTCCACTGGGGTCAAGAGCTGTGATGCATATGCAATGGGTCTCAAGGTGCCATGCACCTTCTGGGCCAGCACTGCTGACATGGCAATGTCAGAGGTGGCACATTCCAGATGGAACGGTAGTGTGGGATTGGGGTTGACCAGCACTGGGGCGGAGGCCAGAGCCTGCTTCAGTGATGTCACAGCCTGGGTGTGGACAGGACCACAATTCCATAGAACATCCTTTTTGAGTAGTTCATACAGAGGAGCGGCTTTCTGAGCAAAATCACAAATGAAATCTCTCAAATAATTTACCATACCTAGAAACCTTTGAAGAGTTGCCACACTGGTAGGCAACGGCAAGTCTTGTAATCCCTGTACCTTTTTCCAGGTAGGGCTTCGACCTTGGTCAGTTATTTTCAGACCCAGAAAGAATACTTCCTTCTGACATAACTGTGCTTTTGCTGGGTTACATTTCAGGCCTGCTCTCTGGATGAGAGTCAGTAGTTCATCCAAGAGATCCAGATGTTGTTCCTGTGTGGCCGTAGCCAACAACAGGTGATCCACATATTGTAAGAGACATTGGGGGGTTGAGAAACTCTGTAGGGCGTCCATCATGTGGAGATGGAAGAGGGATGGACTGTTATGGAATCCTTGTGGCAAGCAAGTCCATGTGTATTGTTGTCCTTCAAAGGTGAAGGCAAACTTATATTGACTCTTAAGGGCCAATGGCAATGACCAGAAACCATTGGAAATATCCAGGGTACTGAACCATTTCTGATCAGGTGTTAGAAGTTGAAGCACATCTGTTGCCGATGCCACAGTTGGGGAACAACTGGGAGTGACCTGATTCAGTTTCCTGTAGTCAATAGTAAGTTTCCAGGTACCTGTGGGTTTCTTCAGGGGCCATACTGGGGAGTTGGCAGTCGAAACACAAGTTCTGATTACTCCTTGTTTGAGGAGTGACTTGATCATTTCTCGAAGAGAAGGCAAGGCCTCAGTTGGAAAGGAGTATTGCCTTTGCCTTTCATGTGCCGGGCCTGGCACCTCAATGACAGTGTGCATTCTACCACAGTCATGCTTATTAACTGCAAATGCTTCCAGATGTCGTTGCAGAATAGGTAAGAGTTTCGGAAAAAGTTCATGATTCTTGAACAAATCTATGACGTCATACTCTTTGTCATTGATAGATATTGTTGCCACAGCATGAAAATCAGGGATCAAGATGGTATGGTATTGACCCTGAATCTGTATCAATAGCATGTTAGCCAGATCCACCACACAGCTCTGTGGTGCAAGGAAATCGATTCCTATGATACTAGGATGATAATGCAGTATCATTAGTTGGAAAGCATGTGAGGCCTTCAAATGGCCTAGCTCTACCAGTAGGAGTAGAGAACGGTATGCAGGCAGCCTAATACCATCGACTCCTGACATATTGATCTTACGTCCGGTAGACCAAGGGGACGTGTCAGGGTGTTCGTCATGCAACACAGATACAGCTGCACCTGTATCTAGTAAGACTATCAGCTGGCGGCCCCCAACCTCGGCTTCGGTGTAGAGCCTTCCATTTGTATCCAAGACCAGCTTGTTTACAATATGGACTGGGGCCTGTAATTGTCAATCCGTGTTGCCGGAGGCATGCAGAGGTTGGGCCTGACTTGCGTGAATAACTTTACAGTGATGTACCGATGCACTATAGGGAGGAGCTTCTGGGTTCAGGCTCGTATGGGCCTGAGGGCTTGTACTTCCAGTGTCTCCATGGCCAGTAGTGGCCTGGACCACTGATTGTACCGCCACAAGGGTCAGTGCAGGAACAGCATCTGCTACAGAGTGTACTTGTCCCAGGAGCTCTCGGAATTTTCAGTTTTCTTCAGCTATCTCCCTATATGAAGGACCCATTCTCTGTAATGGTTTCCCTCTGCCCTTATGCCTCCTGTTTTTGGGCCAATTATGGTTCCTACTCCACTGTTGTTGTTGTTGTTGGCCTTGTTGGGGGTTTTGTTGGTTACCAGCTGGAGGGGCCAACAGGTGTTTGGTTTGCTGTTGCTGTGCCTGCCCTTCCACTGTATAGTGTGTCGCAGTCCCAGAGGTGGGTTCCACGGCAGCAACTTTCTTAGAACCGGAACCCAAATCACGGATGTACAGTTGATACACTCTCTTGGTTTTCCGAAGAATATCGGCAAACCTATCCGTATTTGGGTAAGTGGTTGGCTCTACCTTTTCTCTTACTCCTGGGATCATGTTCCTAAGGAACAAGATCTTATATTCAATAAGCTCTACATCTGCAGCTTCTTGTGCCAGGTGTTTTCCCGCCCGGTAAGCCATCCAGAGCCTCTGTTGGTAGGTCGCTGGGCTTTCTTTCGCATTTTGATTTACGGGGTATGCCAGCATCACTCCTACTACACCTGGGATATGAGCGGAGATGAGCTCAGCTGCAACCTCTTCAAAGGTAGCGTTCCCATCCTTGCGAACTGCTTAGGGGAGTTTGGCCCATAAACCAGGATCGATGGTCTGGCATAGTATTTGGACCTGATATTCTGCAGCAAGGCTGAGCACCTCGCATTTAGAGTGCACCTTTTCCAAGTGACAGCTAAGGTTGTCGGACAGACTCATCTAACCAATACTGTCAGCAATTTGCTGGACAGAGTAGGCCATTTGTAGGGGATTAGTAGGTGGTCGATCAGGCAAAGGTAACGCATCTCGCCACCATCCAGGGCTGCACAAGCTGCAGCTTTGGCTGCAGTGCAGACAACATCTTCCTGAGTGCCAGCTTCTTGGAAAATCTGTCGAATCTGACTTTTAATAGCTTTCATGCTCCTTTCAGGAAGCGGAACGTTACCTATTGCTCTATCAATCATGGTTTCTATCTCTTGCCTGTCTTCCACACTAATAATGGCTACTGGAGGTGCCATCGGGACCAGGCTTGGGCCTGCTCCCCCCCTATCATGGGCGCCGCCATGTTGGCGTTTCCCATGATGTGCATCATGACATCGTCGACGTGTGACCTGGGGAGTTGTGGGCGGGGACCCGCCATACTGTGGATGACTGGGTGGGGATTCTGGGCCATAGTAGGGGCGTGACTGGGTGTTGTACTGTGAGATGTCATCATCAGATAACTCCCCTTCTGATGACGAGTGAAAGGCAGGGGCTACGCCTCCCATCGCCTTAACATGGCCAGCCAAAACCTCTCGCTGATGGCGCAGTTTGTCCATCTTAGCTCTACATTCATCATGATTCACACTTGCAACATCCATATCAACCTGATCCTGCTTCTGCTTGTGCAAAACCCGGTACGCGGTGCTCAATTCGCGATTGTCCCTATAGGCTATTTCTAAATCATTACGTACCTGGTTGATCTCGTCCTGAAGCTCACCCATTTCATCACTCAACTGTGCATTCGCAGCACTCAACAAATCATTCATTTGCACAACCTGACTCTTATCCTGTCTCAGACTTTCACACTCCTGCTTCAAAGTACACATTTCTTGTTCACCAGCCTGTGCTGAATGATGCAATAGTGAATCCTTTTCATTTCGCAGAGTTTGGAGCTCGGACTCCAAGTTCTGCTGCAGTCTAACACATTCTGTTTCCTGTAAACCCATCTCTTGCTTAAGAGATGCGATCTGCAGATCAAGGGTGCGAAACCTCACTTTGGAGGCTTCCAAAGCAGCATAGAGAGTGGCAACCATCAACCCTTTAGCACAACGCTTATTGGTTGATTGTTGCGTCTCTGCGTACTGGGTTGAAATCCCCAGTACAAGGTTGTCGGATTGACTTGCGTCCCGCGCAAAGTCAGCCCATCCTCCATGGGAGGCAAGGAAATTAGAGACATTGAGTCTCAGTTCTGTGCAGATATCTGATACTGTGGCCATTGTGTGGGAGGGAACGAAAATTCAAACTGTGAAAAAGACAACGCGTTGCATATCGATCCACAACACGAGTACTTTAAACACAGCCGGGCTACTGTATAAGTTGTAGGTTTGCAATTCAAAGCTGCTATGCAGTGGGTCGAGATGGCATCGACCACACCCAAAAAGTCAGCCAAACTTTGCAAGTGACTACAAGCTGGTAGGAAAAATGGGAGAGGTGATACGGGAATGTACACCTACAGTCCCCGTGGGGAATGGAAAAGTTTCAGCAACAAGTGAATACTTACAAACACCAAATATCGCCTGCACACGGTCGCCAATTTGTAAGATGTCTAAACCTCACTTTCAGATTCTTGATGATATTGGGAATGCAAGTAATCACAAACAAGTTGCAATTGAGTAATAAACAAGTTTATTACTACAAAAGGGATAAATCACAGTTGCCCTAAGCAGTTCTTACCAATACGAACCGGGAGCCAGTTTTAAGCATTCCCTACACCTCGAGGTTTCTCTGTAGTCTCTTGGGATCTCTCGGGTCTCCAAGGTGTAAAGCCTGTGCATAACATTATATACCTGTGATAATTACTATAGTTACTAAAAGATAAAAACATTTCTAGTTACAGAGATGAGCCCTATTGGCTAAATTAGAGGTGGCTCCTCATCCAAGATAACATTATATAATTCTGTAAAGTCATCAGTTTTAGAACAAAGGAGTTCTTATACAGAGTCTTACACAACAAGGTGTAGCGGTGCATATCACCAAAAGATGGCAATGTTGCTTTACATATTATAATTACTTCAAGGACAGGTGTCTTGGCATCTGACAAGTAAGAAATAGACAGAAAATACATGGTATAATATGTGTGCATTAGCAAGTAAAGTGGATTACAACAATATGTATTCATATCCTGACATCTACTCTTGTACGGTAGATGCCCTTAGCCCCATGTATTAGTATAACCTATGCCTAAGCATTAGCTGTCTATGGTGTACCTCTGAGGGTATCAATTAGGGTGCAGGGACCCCGTGTAACACCACCCACAGGCAGGCTGCCATACTGCAGACATTAGCATGGCAGTCCACCCACCCTGGCTGTCCAGTACCCCCCCTCGCCAGCATACCCGTAATGGCAGCAATATAGCCCACAGCATAGTGGGTGTTAGTATCCCCCCCTTCCCTGCCTGTAGCCCGTTATAGTGTGCATGTCCACCCTGGCCATTATAGGCAATGGACTTCCACCTTCCTGCCAGTAGCCACTTGTGACACATACCATGGCCCCAGTCTGCATAGACAATTAAATCCACCCTCCCTGCCCCAACCCAATTACCTGCCATGCCACGTCCAAACGTTTCCCTGGTGGTCCAGCAGACCCCCACACTCAGGCACCCGCACCCCACACTGCTACACCCATCACAGTCCATCCCGAATGTTAGCTGGCAGCTTAACCCACACACATCACCATGGCTGCCCACTGACAGAGCTGTTTGTGAATGGCAGCTACTGTACTACTGTAAATCCATTGATTGACTGTGTAGACTAATGGGCCTGTAGTGTGTACTGCACCCTGTCATTCACAAAGCTGTGAAAGACAGAGTACAATACACACTGCAAGCCTATTGGTTGACACATTTGACAAATGGACTTGCAGTTGTATAGTAGCTGTCATTCACAGACAGCTCTGTTGGCGGGCAGCCATAGCAGTATATGGGTGGGCTGAGCTGCCCACTGATGGTGGAATTATGCTAAGATGAGGGAGCAGGGTGAGTTGGGGGTGCTTGAGTGGGTTGGGATGTGGGGGTCTGCTGGGCCAAATTGGGGACTTATACGCTTGTCGCTGCGCGACTGGACCGGGATGGGGAAGGGGCAGATCTGAATATCAGTACCGCTGCAGGGAGCAGCACACATATGGGGATGCAGGTGGGATGGGGGCTCTGGGCATTCTACTCTACCGCTGTGTGGTGTGGCATGTGGGCATGGTGGGGGTCTCAGCTTTCCACTGTACCACCACAGGGGGGCAGAATACAAACAGGGGATGCAGGCATGGGTGGGTTCTGGGAATCTTACTCTACTGCTGCAGCATGCGGCGTTCGAACGGAGACTCTGGCAGGAAGGGGAGTTCCATGTTCACTGCACTACTGCCGCAGTGTATGGCATTCTGATGGAGGACTTGGGTGGGGAAGGGGGTTGCATTGACCAGACAGGAGTGTTAGGTATGTGGCAGTACTGCCACACATGCAGGGTGCCTGGCGCATTCTGCCAGGTGCAGCCCTGCACAGCACATGGAAATGTTTCCATGATGACACACAAATGGCCCCATTGCACCTTGCATGCCTAATGGCCCCATTTGCATGTTGTTGGCTCTGAATAGCACATTTGGGTGCAGCGCATAATGAGATGTGCTGCCCCATTAGTGTCCTAGCCTGACCAGGGGGTTGTGCTGATGCATCCAGGGTCGGGCACAACTGTGGTATTCACAGAGGGGGTGCACCAGGAGCTCTCCCCGGTGCATCTTCGGTGAATACCACAGTTGGTGCTCGGTGCATCTCATTAGCTCCGGGATATCCGAGATGCACCAAGCACAAGCCCTTTTTGAATCCTGCCCTTAGTCTCTCAAGTCTGCTGTTGCTGAATGTTTATCTTCCTAAAGTCAACCTATAAATATTGTCCCCTATGTTTCCTTCCTGTAGTTTTTTTTGTATCATCTTTTTATTAACATTTTTGCAAATACATCACATACAGTCAGAAAGCAACACTTGCCATACACAATTTGACACATAAATCCATAAAATATAGCAATTTCACAATTTAAATAAAACAACATAAGAAATACACAAAACTGAAAACATATGTGCACATCAAATATTTAATTTCTCTTCAAATCAATCATGAAATAATACCTAAAGTTCCTCACATCAGCACCCACTACATTCAAAATTCAGGGGAGGTGAAAAGAGTATTCATGATGATAGGCTCCCATTCATCCAGCCACCAACAGTGAACATGGAAAAGGCCCTCTCTGGTCTATTCACCCTTCCTCCAGCCCTCCGTGTAGGATCTGCACCTCTGCCAGTGATAATGTTACCATAAAGGGTTCCCATGTCCGTAAAAAGCTTTCCCCTGACCCTTAACTTTGAGTGAAAGTTGCTCTAGTGCCAAAATCTGGATGGACAGGGCATACCACTGGGTCACAGATGGTGTAGCACTTAACACCCATGTGTTCTGAATGCAGTGATGAGCCAAAATTAGGAGGACCCTAGCCCACCATAAGAGAGGGGCCCAGTCATCCACTCCAAGGTCCTTGACTCCAAACAGACACATGAGAAGGACCACCGGGAGTTGCCTTCCCATCATTCTTCCCACCTCCTCCAGCATGTCCCTCCAGAACAACTGGAGAGCTGGACAAGACCAAAAGGAGTGAAAATAAGTACCCGCATCTCCCATAGACCGGGGACACAGTTGGGTGGAATTTATGTACAGCTTGAGGGGGACAATATAGGCGATACAGAGAATTTTAAAAAAAGATTCCTTAAACCTGTTGCATACAGCTGTAGTGTTTAATGCACACACCATCATTATATATAGAATGGTGGTGGGCATTAAGAGGGTTTCATACACATCTGAGGTGTGTGATGCCACCTAATCCCTGAACAAAGCTCAAGCGGTTTATATAAGCATCACACACCAAGGAAGTGTATTAATTTTGAGTAACTACTCCACCCATACCTTACTTTATATGATTACTGAGCATCAATTTTTTTTATCCCTTTATGGGATTTGCCATTATGTGAACCATGTTTGAATTTTGTGATTTTACAACTGTGCTAATGCTTATAACTTATTTGGTAAACATGCTTTACAAACTGATTTATGGATGATAAGCTTTGATTGCAAAGTCTTTTATTTTTCAATTTTTCGTCTGGGTTGCCATGATGATTTTGCAGGAGTCACGAGGTGCTCGAGATTCATGTGCTAAACAGGACAAGCTCAGGAAGGACAAGATGCCACTAAAAAAATGGTACCCAAAGTATTTCTGTTGCTAAAATATCTATTTCTGTCATGTGGTTGAGTTACAGCCTTGCTGAGTTTTGTGACTAGTTAGTGTTTTTGGCCACTGTTTGTTGAAAATCTAAAAACTGCTTGGCAGTGTCTCGCATCTCATGTAAATAAACAGTGTGGATGTGAAAGCAGTGTGAAACACTAAGAGTCTGTGTAAGTGCTGAGTGCAGCTGCTTGGCACGTTTGCAATAATAACTTGCCATTTATTACAGCAAAAAATAAGTGTCTCCTGTCACCATAGAAAACACTGATGGTTAGTTCTTATAATTATATTAACTTTTTCTGAACCAGATATAACTTCTCTTCTTGTCATTTTAATACATGTTATAATGTGGTATGGCAGAAACAGCAAAGATGCTGAACAAAAACACAGCTGTAGTAGCCCCAAGGTAAATGAAAATCTAGTGGAAGCTTGCTTATCACATTATGACTTCATAACAATAAGGTTATGAAACTGGGTGCACTGCACAGTGCACCACCCACCACTCCACTTTTACATAAAGCCTACAAAAACAACATTCCCCAGATCTTCTTGCTTTCCACTTAGCCCCAACAATTTGCCAATGCAGCTTGTTTAGGGGGCTGTTTTTGCTGCTTTCATCATTTTGCTATCCCTTTTTGCCTGCAATTATTGATCTCACAAATAAAAAAGGCTGCCTGCTTTTATTGCTCTTTCAAAATCCTTTCATTTCATTTTCTTTTTTTTCACATCCACTTTGCAGCCACCCAGCTTATGCTTGGGCACCGTGGAAGTCCCACAGGGGTACACTGACTGTGCCTGCACTTCCCAAGAGAGAAGCCATCCATGGAATTCTCAATCCTCCCTCACCTGGTTGGCCCACGAGTGACCAAGGACCATTCAGAAACTGGATTCTCCAGAGCAGTTAACAGTAATGATGATACTGTAGCACTGGCTAGGCTGGCTCTTTCATTTTATTTTAAGAAACCAAAGCTTTTTTTTTAATCTTTTATATTCCCCACCTGTTGATCACTAGGGATATACCCCGTAATCAGGTGGGAATGGGATATACTATACCCTGCTCAGGCTCTATAATCAATCATTGAGACAGAAGGAACATTTTTCAGCCAGGTCTGTTACACCACACAGCACCCACTCAGCTTTGCTCCTCCTGAACCTGGCCCATTGGGGTAACCACACAATCAAAACATTTTGACTGTGCCATGTTGGTCTCCTAGTATGTTGGAGATCCCTACAAGAAGACCAAGATGGCACTTTACAAAAATGGTCTGTGAGGCCTTGCCCTTGGGCCCACTTTGAAAATGAAATCAAAGGATGTAAAAAAAGTGCCATAAAAACAGGCAGCCTTTTTTATTTGTGTGATTAATAAATTATTACAAGTAAGAACTTGTATATGTACCTACTGTATTATAACTTGTACCTATTGTATGGTGCCACTGTATGGCCCGGGTCGCAACAGAAAATGGTCCTTTGGATAGGTTTGCTCACCTGGTTACCAAAAACATAAATAAATAAAGGGAGAGCAAAATGATAACAATAGTAAAAACATCACATTAAACAAGCCCTATTGGTGAAATCTTGGGTTAATATGTGCGGTTTTAATGGAATTTTTTTTTTTAACAACTTGATATTTGCAATGTTCTGTGTCTGTTGGCATTGTGTGAACTGCAGCTGCTGACTAAGGGCACTATGTATCAAAGCTCATAAAGTACTAGCCAAAGGCACATACCTTGCCTGCCAGCTCTGCACCACCAGATAGGAGTGCACCAGTTGGGATTCACTATCGCTCACCACCTGTCTGTAGTTACACATACCCGGTGCATAAGGGGTGGAGTAGTAGACACAATCAGGCATCCAATTTGATGCCCATCCTGGGTCCCAGAGTGGACCCCCTATTTGCGGGAGCAGGGGAGTGTGGGAAGGCAGCTGTCCGGGTTAGTGAATAGTACACACAGGCACCCAGTAGATGTACCATTGTTCCCTGGTGACTAGTGGTCTCTTCCCCTGTCCAATCCCTGTCATTGGAGAATCAAGCCTTGCCTGGTGCACAGATGTCCCCCCCAAAATAAACAGCAGAGCCCTGGCCCCAGTCCCATAAGTCAGTTCTCTTCCCCCCCATATGAGATCCCTGGCCCGTTTCCAGTAAGTCAGGGATACTAGCCCCCATAATGCAGATGCCAGGCCCCAGTCCTGTAAGTCAGGGATGCAAAACCCCCCACTGCAGATCCCCTGCCCTGGTCCCATAAGTCAGTGAAGTTCCCCCACCCACAACCAGAGCCCCTGCCCAGTGGCCCTGTCCAGTATGTCAAATGTCACAGATGTCCCTCCTGCCAGCCCCCGATCCTGCACCCCCCAACCCACTCACTGGTGGTTAGTGGTCCCCCACAGCACCAACAACACCACCCATCCCACATTCCCCTAACATTGGTGCTGTAGTCAATGGATGGCAAGCAGCACATGCCTCCACAATCCACCTCAGCCACCCACTGTCTGACTGATGCTAGGAGCTTCCTGCATATTTATAGGGCTGGTTGCCCTTCAAATAGGCAGTGCACTCCCAGCATCAGTTGAGCAGTGGGTGGCTGAGGTGGAGTGTTGAGGGATGTGCCACTTGCCTTCCATCAACTGCAGCACCGACGTGAGGGTATGGGGGATGGGGGGGTTTCGGTGTTGTGGGGGCACTAACCACACTGAGCAGGCTGGGGGGCTGAAATCAGGGCCAGGACAGGACTTCTGAGACATTCAACATACAGGACAGGAGCCACAGGGCCAGGGCTCCCATTGCAGGGGAGGGAACTTCACTGATATACGGAACTGGGGCCAGGGATCTGCAGTGGGGGGGGCATCCCTGACTTACGGACTGGAGCAGGGGATCTGCTGAAGGGGGTAAAGAGAACTGACTTACAGCACCAGGGCTGGGGTTCTGTGTGCACAGGGCTAGATGCATACCACATTTAAGGCAGGTTTCCCTCAGCTGTATCCTGCGCCCTCGTGCACCTCCCTGCATGCAGCAATATGCACCTTTGCTAATGATGCATAGTGTGGGCACTCGCCTGACATTCACCCGGACCACCTTGGTGTATTGCTGCCCATGCAGTCAGGAAATCCAGTGCATGTCTGGCCCACACATTACTAGTGAATGCCTAGGGACCCCCGCTGCATGGCATTCATGCGTACGATTGCCTACATGCCTCCGATCCGCAACGCATATGCATAGAGCATAGTGCCCTAAGTGAATGGCCTCTCTCTATACTACTACACCTAATGAGATCTTCTTTATCGTTATGGCAAAATAAAGAGGATGTGCACCAGGATGACTGATTCTTGCTTGTGTAGCAGAAACAGGCCTGGCCTAGTATGACTTTTTTTTTCACTCTTAGGGGGAAAACACACATCCCTAGCAGTTCTCCTGAGAAACACTGAAAATGTAAATTATTACACAGAAGAGTGAAAAAAATGTACCCTCTCCTCTAGCTTTGGATTCAGAAAAGGAAAACAGCTGTCAAGGATTTCTGCTTTTTGGCTAATTTTAACAAGTGAATGGAAGTAGATTGCTCTTTCACAATAAATAATTGCAAGTAAGAAAGGGATAGCAAAATGATGACAACAGTAACACTCCCCTAAACAACCCCTTTCAACCAGGATGTGACTGATTGCATTTTTTAGCAGAGCAGAAGCAGGCCTATTATAGTCCTAGCTTTTTTAGCACTCCCAGCGGTCCCCCTGAGAAACACTGAAAATTATCACACAAAAGTGTGACAAAAATTACCCTCTCTAGCTTGTGATTTAGAAAATGAAGAAAACTCAAGATTTTTGATTTTTTACCTAATTTTAACAAGTGGATGGAAATAGATTCTTTCTCAGCAGCTGTTCAGTCATCCGTCTCTTCTCTGAGTGCTAGGTAACATGGCCTGCCTTCAGTGAGCTTCCAAAGTGGCCTCTGATTGGACAAGAAGCCTCAGGAAATCTTGAAGTCTCACACCCAGTTCCAGTGGCCGAATATTGAATAACAATTTATTACTTTATGTCATTTAAATTGTGTAATGAGACCGTGGTTCATCTTGGGGGTGAAAGGCAGGTATAAGTGAAAGGTGTCAGTTCTACAGCTTTTTCAAAATGTATGGAAATCAGTTGCATTAACTACATTAAAGTAGTGGTGGACCACAGTGGTGCATATATTAAAAAAAAAGAGTGAGAGAGGTAATAATGGTGGTATCCTGGCCACTTGTATCTGGGGGCCCTGAGTAAGCCCATTAATTGCATATCTATGGACCTGTAAATCCAACAGTCCAGGGTTCAAATCTCTCAAATATCACTTTGATTTTATTTTATTTGTTTACGGGTAAGCAGTCTGGAATACAATCCCTTTTATAGGTACAACCCATGGTCCATAAAACATACAAATAAACATATTACATACTCAAAACAACATATAAATAGAAAAACAAATTTCCACGTCTATTTGCTTTACAAATACATATTTTAAAATAATCACATATCATCAGATCCCTAAGATCCCTAAGATCCCTAAGTCATTTTAGGGTTCTGCAGAAAATATCATAACTTGTTAAACATCTTATGTCTGATGCAATTTTGTTCCAGATAGTTGATGCAGTATATGCAAAAGTGCACTGTCCATTTAATGTATGCATTTATGGAACTTTTAACAGAGTCTGATCGTATGTAGATCTTGTTCTAACTTCAAGTTTAGGTTCCTTAAGCTGTTCACTTAAACTGATAGGAATGCCTGTTTTCTTTACTCTAAGTATAAATCTGGCAATGGAAAATTTATAAAATAGTGTAACAGGCAGCCAATCGAAACTATTTGTAATGTTACAATGATGTGTATTATTTGATGCAAGGAGTGCAAATTTACCTATTTTGAGAATTAACACAGATTTCCGTCGTAATGTACTGTGCTTACAGGAGCATTATTGACTATAATGGATGCATAATTTAATATGGGCATTAGTCCTTGGTTAGCAATTGCCAACCTAGGTTCATCAGTTAAAAAGCTTCAAAGTCTATAAAGTAAGACAATTTTTGCATGAATTTTGGCCATTATTGCCTGTACATGAGGGCCATAATTTAATAAAGAGTAGAACTGGAGCACCAGGAAAAATGATGGTGCTATGTACATAGAACACGAACAAAAAGGTAAAGAAACAAGCACCCATCCATCAGGACTAAAGGAGAAGCACAAAGAAAAATATGTTGTGCCAATACATCTTTATTTTCAGGCACAAGTGGCACAGCAACCAATAGCAGAAATAGCTGGAGAACAGCGGAATAAACCTTACATTTCACCCAGTGAACTACTGGGCTTCCTCAGAGTAATCAAATAGCCAATAACATAGTGCTTTAATACATCTTGTATGTGGTCATGTGATTTAAAAAGAACAGGAACAAATAACCTGCACCATTCACAAATAATTACATGTAATAGGGAACTAAAAGTGTCTCCTTAATTCAAATACCAACAGCTAATAACATGATCCCATCAAACAAGGTGTCCCTCTGATGATAATTAATACTAGTACTTAAGAACTAAACAATTTATAGAAACACAGAAACATAGAAGTTGACGGCAAATAGGGACCGCAAGGCCCATCCGGTCTGCCCATTTCTTTTTCTACCTTATAAATGTGCCATCGGCCTTTGCTCTGTCAATGGCCTATCTATTCATACTCATCTGTATTGCTCCCTTATGCCTATCCCATGCCTGTTTGAAGCCCTGCACTGTATTCATATCCACCACTTCCTGAGGTAGGCCGTTCCATGTATCCACCACCCTTACTGTGAAAAAGAACTTCCTCACATTACCCCTTAATTGGACTCCCTCTAATCTCATCTCATTTATATGACTAAAATGTAACACCAAGGGGAGTCTTAAAAATATAAAGACATCTAAGCAAACAATCTAAATATCAAAGTTATAAAAAAACTAGAACGGCTGTGCACTACTATAAACATAGGTGTTACAGCATGTTTGTAACTGGAGACATAAATAACTGAGCATGTAAAGACAGAAGCATAGGTTTCCTTTATAGGCGTAAAACTATGGACTAAAATAGACATTCCAGATATCCCTGACAATAATTTTTGCTCTGAAGGGATGTTTTGTGATGGCTAATACAGCTCCAACCTAACATATATACCTTATTGGGCGGTTTTCGTGGTAATTGGATGTTTTGGAAGTGGATATTTTCCAGCTGATTATGGCAGGAAGACCCCTTTAACTAGCAATTTGATAAAGGTTTCTGACTAGTGGATGAGAAGTTCTGGGGTTTCTACAGTCCTTATGTCATTATGTCAGGCCAAGAACAGACGCCCGAGCACTCTGCATTTGCCCAGAGTACTCCAGCTGGAGGATTTGCTGATTTGGT
Source organism: Neoceratodus forsteri (assembly GCA_016271365.2). Classification (NCBI taxonomy): domain Eukaryota; kingdom Metazoa; phylum Chordata; order Ceratodontiformes; family Ceratodontidae; genus Neoceratodus; species Neoceratodus forsteri. Next base: position 307,651,300 of record CM028131.1, on the reverse strand, counting down.
GTTTACTCAGACTGAAGCCATTAATCCTTTATTGTGCCAGACTCATGACCCAGGAAGACTGACAGAAACCACTGGTGAGCCAGATATCAAAATTGTTTTTGGGAAGTTGGAGAAGTTAGTACTCAAAGGCCTTAGGATATATTGGCACAAAACCACATTGGAAGCCTACTTAGCAGTAAAGAGAGTTCCTCATGGTTTAAGTATAAAACAAAAGCCATCATATGGCACTGACAATCCAGTTTTCATGGCTCACTGGCAAAAAAATATGCAAGAGGCTTCAATTAATAACATTAAGTTGATACTTGAGTTTGCCAGACCAATTCGAGAAGAACTTTCAGGTGAAATTGGAAAAGTACAGACCCAGCTTTAAGCCATCACTGAGGTTTCTGAATTTCTGAACTTGTTTGATGGTATCATGTTATTAGCTGTTGGTATTCGAATTAAGGAGACACTTGTAGTTCCCTATTAAATGTAATTATTTGTGAATGGTGCAGGTTGTTTGTTCCTGTTCTTTTTAAATCACATGACCACATACAAGATGTATTAAAGCACTATGTTAATGGCTATTTGATTACTCTGAGGAAGCACAGTAGTTCACTGGGTGAAACGTAAGGTTTATTCTGCTGTTCTCCAGCTAGTTCTGCTGTTGGTTGCTGTGCCACTTGTGCCTGAGAATAAAGATATATTGGCACAACATATTTTTCTTTGTGCTTTTCCTTTAGTCCTGATGGATGGGTGCTTGTTTCTATACCTTTCTGGCCATAATTTAATGTAGAATCTAACTTGACTCTCAAATATTTTAAATGATTTACATTCTCGTAATTAGTACCATCTAAGGACCTAACCTGTAAGCAGCTGCCAATGTATTTTAATCTAGCCAGGGTTCCAAAAAGCATTGTTTTAGTTTTTTGTTTATTTAGCACCACATTATTGTGCATTAGCCACTTTTGCATAGAATTTAATTCCCCTGTCAATACTGTGTTCAGTTCAGATAATGATGACCCCTACGAGTAAATCACAGCGTCGTCTGCATACAGTATAAGGTATGCACCCCGATAGCTGTTGTAACTGAGTAAAAAAATATAGACAATTAAACAGGTCCTAATATCGAGCCCTATGGGGCTCCACATTTGACTAATGCCTTTTCAGGAATGTTAACACCCATATGTTACCATTTGAAACCAGCCAAACAAATAGTCAGCAAACCAACCCTGTACTGATCCTCCTACCCCAAGGGCAAGTAATTTCTTTATTAATAAGGCATGGTTAACCAGGTCAAATGCTTTGGTCAAGTCCATAAACACGGCCCCAGTCAGGCATCCCTTTTCCATGCCCTTGTGGACCACACTCGTGAACTTGCCCAAGGCAGTCTCCATCCCACGCCCCTTCATGAATCCATGTTGGTTCTGTGACAATAAACTACGAGTTTCTGCATAATCAATTAACTGACCATACACTATTTTCTCCTGAATTTTTGAAAGGGCCAATAATATCGAAATCTGCCTGTAATTAGTGAACTCTTCAGAAGACCCTGACTTGGGTATGAGCATTACAAAACAGTGTTTTCACAAGTCAGGCGCTTCACCTAGGGAGAAAGACAAGTTAAAAATAAAGCTAATTGGGTAAGCTATTTCAGATGATGCTAACCTTAACAATTTTGGTAACAGTCCATCAAATCCACTAGATTTATAAGATTTCAATAGTTTCAATAATTTGTATACTTCAGTTCCTGCTACTGCCTTCAGGTAGAATGTTGATCTTCCTGGAGGCTGAGCTTGTCTTACATCAGGCTGATGATGCATGACCATGAATAAGTCATTTTACCACCTACACCAGCTTACTGTGAGGCCATGAGCAAGTCACTTAACTGACCATATTCTTAGAACAACAAAAAAAATATTTGTAGCCCTTTGTTCCTGCCACACAACAGGGGATATGTGGAAGGAGAGGAAGTGTTGCTCTGGGGAATAAAAATCAGAGGGACCATCAGTTCAAAGCAGGGCTGCCACAGCAAGGCCCTACTCAAGTGATTTGGGGTCTCAGATGGGCAGGTTAGTCAACATGTTTGACAACACTAAGAGCATGTTCTTCTTTCTCTGTGTGCAGCAGTTTCTTCTTGTTTCGTTTTTTTAGCACATTACCCAGAAGAAAGACACCATCTGCCAAGGCAGCAGTGGCCAAGGTGCTGAAATATCAGCTGAGGGTCATGTATGTACTGTACAGTAGGTCAAGCTTGACTAGACTCCTGTCTGATGGGGACACTGACACCAAAGGAGAAGCCAGTACCCAGAAAACAGAAGCAGCCAGTGACAAAGCTGGCAGCCCCCTGAGCAAGGTAAACAAGAAGAGTTAAGGAAAAGATAAAACAATTCAGAATGATAACGTTTTGCCTGAGGAGGAGTTCAGGCAGATGGATTTGAGAATTTTTGGTGCAGGGCTCCAATGCATCACTCCTCTGCCCACCCCTCTCCCACCACCAGGGCAAAAAGTGCCTCCAATTACAAGAAGCCCGACTCAACATGGTCATAACAGAGGATTCACAACCCAACCTCATGACACCCACACTGGATGAGACAGTGCAGCCAGTTCTCTTCCAGGTGCCTGAGCCCATGTCAGTGCCACCTTCCCCTGACCAGAAGCTGGACAAGCTGCTGAAGGTAGTAGTGGGGCTTGCTGCAACAATTTAGGCCTAGCACCAAGGGGCAGCCTCAAGCCAGACTGCACCAGGGGCAGGCACCAGCAGATCTGCACAGGCAACAGTAGCTTCTGCCATGAAGAACTATGCCAGTGTAGCAGAGTTAGTCGGGGAACATCTGTCAGACAAGATCTGCCAGCAGATATATGGGCAGGAGCATGTGCACATGTTGTCACTGTTGAACTGGCTGAAGGAGCTGGAGGAGAACAAGGACATGAAGGGAGTGGACCCAGCCCATAAAAAGGTTAAGGTGGATAGAACACCTGACTATTGGTTGGCAAAATTCATAGTTTTCCCCAGCACAATATGTCAGGTGACCCCTGAGAAAAGTGTTGGCCTGTTTAAGTATTTGAATAGAATCATGTGTTTCCATGGGTACAAAGGGGGCACCAGCTGGTTTGAGTATGATAAGAAATCTTTTTGCTTCATGCAGCATGACCTGTCCAAGGACTAGGGCATTTTGAACATTGCCTTGCTGGTAGAAACCATGTTCCCCTGTATACTCAACTGCACCCCTTTCACTATGCTCATGCCTAAACATCACATATCACTCCATTTGTCGCTTTGCCCTCTAAGCCCCTTTTTCCACCCACCACTGCTCACTATATCAGTCCCTAGACTGACTCAAGCTCCAGGGGCACTTTGACTGAGCTATGGGCAGTCTAGTTGACAATGCACTCAGAAACCAGCAGCTGTCCCCTTACTCAGCTCTTCTCTCTGACAGGGTGACCTCCAGGCCCCTACAGATTTCCTCAGTCCCCCCGCTGGAAGTTCCTCACTTAACTACTGCTATGGGTAGCAGAGCTTTCTCGGTCTCAGTACCTTCCCTCTGGAACATACTCCGATTGTTTCTCAGGTAATCTCCCTCCCACCAGTCCTTCAAATCTTACCTAAGAGTGTGGCTACTGGCCAAGACCATCTGTACCTGTAGTAGCCCCCCAGACAGCTCCAGGGTCCATAACCCACCCTAGGACCCACCAGCTACCACAATCATTACCCCCAGCACCATACGCCCTGCCATCCCTCCCATGATTAGAGGACCGACCTATCGCACTGAACTGCTAAAGTGTACTGAATTTCTGACTTAGCCTGCTGTTAACTATTCATTGTTGTTTTCTCTGATTCAGGATCCACTGTTTTTACTTGCTAGTGACTAGGCTACTGTGTGACTGCTTGCTCGTACTTGACTATTGTTATAATGTTTATGGTTCCTAAAACAATGTATCTTATTGTACTTTCTGTTTTCTTTGACATGCTATTGATATGTATTGACCTTATGCTGAAATTTGTCTCAGCAGCCTTGTTTCGTACAACTGTATTGTCTTCTGTTATTGATCTACTGTATTTGTGTGCTATGGCTGCCACCCAGTGTGGCCTGGGTCATGACTGAAAATGGTCCTCTGGATCAGCTTGCTTACCTAGTCAACAAAGACATAAATAAATAAATAAATAAATAAATAAATAAATAAAGGCAAAGTCCATCACAGTGATGGCTGCCACTCAGAATGTCCCAATCCCACAGAGCAGAGACAGCTGGGTCCCAGTCACAGGTATGCTTTGGGTGCAACAGGGTGTCTTTCAAAAAGATATCCTGCGGGAACTGCCACAAGTTTTTGGTATGCAGCAAAAAGCATCCTTTCTCTCATTGCAAACTTAACAAGATGAACCAGGGTGGCACCGGCCACCCTGGTTCATCTTGTTAACCATGGCAAGCCATATCATGGCAGCCTGCCCACTTTGAAAAGATTGGACAAGCTTAGGCCCTGCCTGGTGCAGTACTTGAACTGCAGAGTAGCAGCTCTTCTGGTGGACAGCATCATTTTTGGTTTCAGGATCTATTATGAGGAGAACTGGCTCAAAGAGTAGAGCTGCGATCAGTGATAGAAACGGGTAGTGCAAATACTGAAGGGCGGCCAGCCATACAGAAAACACAGTTTAGAAGTTTGTAAATGCACTCTTGATTCCTTTGAGAAAGATTGCAGTTCCAGTTCAAGCAATGCGAAGTAAATTTTTGTTTATTCAGACTAACAAAGACAAGACCAGACCAAGGGTCCACAGTAGGAGCTTTCAACCTGCCCCAGGGCTTCGACTTGCAATGAGTCTTCCTCAGGGGTGGAGCTTTCTGGGAACATGTAACCCTTAAGTACTATGGTCAGATTAAACAATCGAATTCACCTGTTTCAAAAGAATTACTAATATAAGTGCACCATTTCTAAAAATAAATTCCAGCGTTATCCCCATCTCCATTCCTAGAGGGTTCTGCTGCGTAAGCACTCCCATATATTACTATTGTCTCAATGAATTCCTATGAGACCAATACATTTATTCAAACACAGTGCTGAAACATCCATGTAAGTGCTCAGTAAGTAGAGGCCACTCCAGAGTCTGTTTCCAGTCTAAGAATAAGCAAAATAAAAATCACGATGGTGGGAAAAAGAAACAAAATAATAGTAGTGGAAACAAAAAGCCTTTTTTTGGATCAGGACAGGAGAACCAACATGGAAACACACGGGAGAGAGAGAGAGCCAGAAAGACCAGACAAGGCAAGGGGGGGGCAAAGAAACAACAAGAATAGAAGGAGCACTGAAAGCCAGGAACAAGGAAGTCAGCTACAAGTGCTGAATATATCTGACTATACTTTGAGCACTACTGAAACAGAAGTTCTGCAAAAGGGACTTAACATTATACCTACCCCTCCAGTGAATGATTTCAATATGTTTGTGGATTTGCATAATTTTTTAGTAAGCTTAAATTAAACGTTTATTTCCAGAAGCACAGAAATTTACAAACCATGGGGGGATTCATTAGAAAACCAGAGCACCAGAAGATTTGGACTTTTTGATTGAATCAGTAGAAAGCAGCAACTATTGACTTGAAACAACATCCATAGACACTGATTATAATCGTGACCATTTAATGGAAGGTTACTATAGTCCAGAAAGAGGGCTTGCTGACTTTGAAGAACTTGAATTTTTATTTAATGAAAATCAGGTGGAAGGCAACCTCTTGACCTCCTAGCAAGGGGCAACAGGTAATGCTATGCTTAATGCAAAATATCACATTTCTAAACTTGGAAAAGGTAGATTTGTGGGGGGCTTCATATTTTGTTGTAGTATTTAAAATCGGGCAATAATGGTATCTGAAAAAACTGTGTGCAAAAAAGTAAAAGAAATTTTGGAGAGCAATATTACCCCTAAATACTATAATCTAACTAAAAATCAAAAGAAATGCTTAGGATACCCTATCCAAAAATCAATCGGTTGTGATCAAACCAGCTGATAAGGGGGGGAGCAATAATGTAGTTCTGAATGCCCAACATTATTGCAATATTGCTCTCAGACTCCAGAATAATGAAAATAACTACTGCAAATTGAATACTGTCCACACTGCTAAATTCAAAGAAGAATTGTATTCATTACTGAAAATTTTTCAACCAATCCCCCTTTAATCTCTAAACCTGGGGCAGGTTGTAAGCTCCTACTGTGGACCTTTGGTCTGGTCTTGTCTTTGATATTTTGAATAAATGAAAATTTACTTCACATTGCTTGGACTGGACCTGTAATCTTTGATAAAGGTATCAAGAATTAACTAAAAAACGTGTACACTGTGTCCTATATGAGGAGCCCTAATAGGGATATGAAGCAGAGAAACTAAAATTAGCCAGGAACAGACCTCAGCTGGTCCAGGCAAAGTGGAAGCCCTTAACTCCATAATTTGTCTCCTGGGCATCAAGATTGACACAGGCACAAGAATGCTGCCTGCCACAGGACAAGATCAGGGATCTCAAAAATCTTCTGGGTCAGGTGAAGTCAGCCAAGAATGTTACCTTAAAGGAGCTTTAACAGCTAATGAATCATTTGAATTTTGCCAGCAGGGTCATCCCAATGGGGAGAATATGCTGACATTGCATGGAGAAAGTGGAGTAGGTTCCTGGATGCCTCACCACTGAATACATGTGATGGAACGCTTGAGGTTAGAGCTTGAGGTTTGGCACTCCTTCCTGATGCACTACAATGGAGTCTCTATGTGACTGTGACAGTTGACAGTGAGGACCTGGATCTGTTGATGGATGCATCTGGGGTGGTTGGGATGTGGGGCATACCTCAGAGGGGCATGGTGGGCCTCAGGTTTGATGTCAGGTTGGGTAAAATGGGGATTCATGAGGTAGATCACCCTGCTGGAGTTTTTCCTGATAGTTTTAACACTACTGGTTTGTGGTCACCAGTTGAAAGAGAAAATTGATCCAAGAACACTGGTGGTGGTTCATGCCCTTAACAGGCATTTGGAGGCCAAGGGGCAATTGGGTAATCTAATGAGGATTTTCATCCTGACATGTATGCTACATAATATTAATTTAAAAGTTGTCTATGTCCTCATGTTGAGAATGGTATTACTGATGCTTTACAGTATCTCATTCTCAGTGGCAGAAGTTCAGGGAACTGACACCAGCAGTATCCATGTCCGGTCCCATCCTTCATCTGGGTGACAGTGACCCTGAGGCTTGGGAGTAGATAAGAAATTCCAATGCACCCAAGACCAGTTATGGATTATCACCACTGAGTGGAACACATTCATTCCATTAGGGTGGAGGTAGGTTGGCTGAACAGTTTGCCGATTTCTGAAGAGCAGCTATGAAACTACACTATGATAGCAAAGCAAAGGGGACTGGCACTTGGAGTGGATGGACAGCACCCAGCTGGATTGTCATGGTTCACTTGGGTGCTGGGTTTCATGGATACCACTGCAGCCTTCAGAGTTTAGAAGATAATTGGAAGCTGGAGCAGGGGAGCCCTAAGGCAGGCTGACAGGCAGTGCTGCCTAAGCCTAGAAATACTGGAGAAGGGGTGAGAGACCCTTTTGTCTGCTGGTCACAATTCAGGTACTTTATTCAAGAATGCATTATTACTGGCCATCTACAGGGACTTTATGTTCTCAGAGATGGTGCTGCTGGCTAAAGGCAGGGTTACCTCTGGCCTGTGGGATGAAAACACAACTGTGACACCAGTGTCCATGTTTATGCAGCTATGCACTGTAGTAAGATAAATCAGGGCGTGTGCACTGATGGTGCACAGTGAAAGCCCTTGGGGGGATCAGCTTGGGATCTGAGGACCGTGGTGCTGGAACACATGGCCCTCTGTCCACTCACAAGGACTGAATTCCTGCGGTACACAAATAGCAACCCAGTAACAGCCTATCAGTTTAGGCACATACTGGTGCAGCCATGCAAAGTGTAGGACTGAACTCAAAAGAGTTTAATACCCACTCATCCTGGATATGGGCAGCCACAATGGCCAGGGCACAGGGGCTTACTGATGGGCAGATTCAGGCCCTGGGCAGATGAAGGTCCTAGGTATTTTTACCCCACATGAGGCCATATTTTCTTTAGCATTGCCCTTGCTGTTGTCCTGGATCCTCTAGTGGTTCCAAGTGGGTCTAGATTTGTAGATAGAGGAGGGAATGTGTGGGCCTATCAAGACAATAAGCAGTCTGCATAAGCCTTGTAGCAGATAAAGCATTGTCTGTGTCCCTGCCCCAAAACTTAGCCTCAAGGTAGACAGGTAGTTTGTTGCCTAAACAGGTTAAGTGTCCATACATTGGGAGACCCTCTGAGTTAATTGTTCAGACACCTCACGTTGGAGATTTTGACCCTGGTTTTGCCTTACTTGTTCACTGTTATATCTTATGTGAGTATGATATGTCAATGGTTTAGCCAGTTTACTGTTTTTCTGTTAAAGTAATAAGAAGTCCATGTTACCATGCAGATGATTCTACGTGGTTTTGCAGATGTCTATGGTGGTGATGGGTGGGGAGGGGGACCCCTTAGGCTCAATCATCATTGGCTTATTTTTAAATAGCACCATGGCACACAAATTGTGCACCATATACTCCATCCATGTTAATGGATTCCTTAATCCAGTGAAGAGTGCTAAGATTATTACTAAAATAAAATGTTCTGTCTGGCCCGGTGGTGATGAGGGTTGAGGCGCTGGACGCCACATCTCGAACCACGCCAGTGACCCGGGTTTGGGATCAGACCTGGGGAGCCGGGGGTCGGCTGGGGGGAGAATGGCTGAGCATCTGATGATGGCTCACCTTCTCAGGGGGAGAGGATGGGAATTCAATCCGGGCATGTGGTGACCTCTGGAGGAGGCTGGGGACATGACAGTGCATCTGCACCTCAGGAGTTCGATTGGTCGTGGGCGGAGGCCTGCAGACCAATCACCTCTAGGGGCTGCATCATCAAGGGGTAGGATGTTGTGGATGTCTGCGCTTGCACCTTGACATCGGGTGCTGGCAACATCCCTTACAGAACAGGGAAAAAAACACCCCTCAGAGCCGGGAAGATGGAGCTCCGAGCCGGGTCCCAATGTGCCAGTGCCTGCCTGCCACCCCAGGACCCTGACAAGACTTGAAGGATTTGGGGGCTGCCCAACCCCAACCCCACCAGGGGGTTTGTCGAGGCCAGATGGAGGGACCAAAGGTTGCAAGGTAGGCACTGGTAGGGGCAGGCTTAATGGGCGACTCCTGATGGAGCGGCTCTGTGGGGCAGTAGGAGGGGGAAATAGAAATATCAAAAAAATAAATAAAATGTTCTGAGCCAGATGTGGTCTTTTTCCAACAGAGCTTGACGAAATTTATCTTGTACCAGCAGACTTCTGGGAAAATTATGATTTTGCTTCTGTGAAATTTCACAACATTTCCATGAAAGGTTTGTAAAATGTTGCCAAAATTTTGATTTCACTTATTTCCATCTAATTTATTAAGTTTTTATTCAAATTTTACCAAACTTAGTATTACGACTTTCCCAAGGACCATACAGAACTGTATCATGACTGAGATCTCTAGTTTTAATGGTGACTGAGTTATACACCTGCAAACTTTCAGAAATTTTTTAATTTCTTTCTACACTCATGCAGAATTGTAAGACTATATTGCTTTGAAGCTAGAGAACAGAATATTACCAATTTTACTAGGTTCATTGACTCTAAATATTAGACTTATAGGCCACCCCCATGGCTCAGCAGCTCTATTTATTACTATGTTGATGATTATGATGATGATGATGAGGAGGAGGAGAAGGAGGAGGATGATGACAATGATTATCATGCTAGTTCTGGCCCTCAAATTAAGCCTGGCAAATGTCTGCCTATCAAGGAAATCACAAGATACCCTGCATAGCAGAGGACTTGGAAAATCCCTCTGAATTACTATAGTCTTGCACAACATGCTGCCTAATTTATTGTCGTCTGTGATGTTCCTTTTTCAGAAATGAAATTCATACCCCTAGGATTACCCATATTTAATGGTATCACAATAACCATATATATGAAAAGCTGTGTTTTGTATTGTTTTCCCTAATTAATAAAATTCTACATAGCTCTCTTCCTAGATCCAGGAGTTTGGACTTTTGCCTACAACACTGCATGCATTCATTTGTCTAACACTTTATGATTTATAATGCATGGATTCAGAAATGTAAGGACTGCTTTGATAGGCCAACAACTTTTGGTCATAGTTCTGAATCCAACCAGTGACATAATCAAAACTTCAAAATTCTAGGCTCTGTTAATGAAAGTGCATAAAATGCTGCCCATTAAAAGAAAACAATGCAAAATGGTAGTCTGCACTTGAGCAACTGACGTTCATTCCAAAAAACGTAACGTGATGTACTTAGGGAACACAACTCCATTCACATAGTATTGTATCTATGGAATCTTTGTGGAGTGCTCAGTGGAGGAAATAGACCTGAGGATGACAATAAACAACAGTTTAAATACAGTAGAGAATAATGCATTGAGATCTATGTACAACATGACTGTGTTTCCTTCAAGGTGTTCTGATGACATCAACAGGACTTTGTGAGCAAAACTCAAAAGATCCCTGATGCCATCAGAACCACAGAATGGAAACTCAGCAGATAAACAGTCTGCCCAAGCATTGTAGCAGATGGAGCTTTGATTTGGACCCTCCCTGAGGCTGGGTCTTCTAGTAGGCATGTAGGGGGTCTTCTCTGAGGTGGACAGTGGTGTGATTTGTTTTTTTCTTGATGTAGCCATTGTAAGTGGTGGCTTGGAAGTATCTGAGAACAATGTTACAAGGGGAAAAGGGAATGAACTGCATCTATTCGAATGGTTTCCTTGATGATGATCATAACGTGAGGGACAAATAACCAGGGGCCTGGTTTGAGCAGGTCACAAAAAAACTCATTGGGCTTGCTATGGGTGTAGTGCCACCAGATGGGATGGGTGCCTGCCACCTGGCCACATGACCACTTATTTGTTAAGGTTGGGTTTCATCTCAGAGGGACACATTGATCCCTTCATCCACAAATGGGTTTATCCCATTCACAGGAAGGGTTGCAGAGGTTTGTGGTTGAATTGGCAAGACTCCCAAAATGAGCACATCATTCCAAACTGTACCCTCGTATACTGTAGTTTAATAAACATATGGCTGTAGTTATTCCACCAGTGCACATGTAGTGTGTGGTTTGTCCAGAGAGATGGAATGGTTGGGTCCTAGTAAGACAAATTGTGCATAGTTGTCTATGTATAATTTTATATAGCACATTTTGTTTTAAAGCATGGTTGTATTTGTGTGCTTCTCATACAGAAACACACCAGACTCCCAGCTGCTAAAAATCCACCCTGTATTATTAATAAGATTATTTAAGTAAAACTATTTGAGCATTGGAAAATAATGTTTGATTATTAAGCAGAAGAACCACAAATATCTTCTGCTGTTTTAAAAAATGATTTTTTTATGACATGTTTTAATGCTTGAAATTATATTTCAAAAGCTGTGACATTTCAACTGTTAGGCTTAGATACTTTTTTTTTTTAATAGAAGCTTGTAGTCTGGCCAACATGAACAGATAATAACAGTACAGCTCTCATGGGCTGAGACATGTCTGCAAATGTCATAGAACATTTTGTTAGAAATGACAGCATTTTAAAAATGTTTTGAACCATGTCATATATATTTATATAACATATATATATATGTATTCTTTGCAAAAAAATGTTGTTAATACAACAGTTATGGTAACTTAGTGCCACAAAAGTAGGGACATGTGGCATTAGGGTTTCCAACTCTAACAACCCACTCCCACCCTTAAGCTGCAAAAGGAAAAAAATATTAAGGTTTTTCATCGCCAGAGCCTTAGTGAATCAGTGGTGGGGTCTTGCTTAGGGTTGTCAATTCTAATGGCCCCCCTTCCCCCTCAGCCCGTAGCCTGTAGTCCAAAGCTCAAGGAACAGCTCCATGCCAGTGATTCATTCTTCAAAGGAAAATAATTATGTCTCGACACATGTTGCTAACACAGTTTGTTGTAGCTTCCTCCTGCAGGCCTTGCATGAAGAAAAGAGATCATGTGTAATTTTTTTTTGCTCATGGAACGGGGTGGGTATTAGGGTTGACAACCCCAAGGAAGACCCCACAACTGATTCGCCAAGACTCTGGAGACTCAAAACCCTAATGCTTGTTCCTTTTGTTACTTGGAGGGTGGGGAGTTAGGGCTGGAAATCCTAACAGCACATTTCCTTATTTTTGTGGTATTAAGTTACCCTAACTGGTGAATTAACAAAGTTTTTTGCAAAGAATTTCCTTACTTTTTGAGATAGTGAAATTGTGTCCTCATTCACGGAGATCCCTTGAGAGGATGCAGATGCCCTGTGTGAAGGGAAGACTCCATCCACCTACAGAAGTGCAGGGCCCTTGCGAGCTCTGTGGTTCTGTTCAATGACATATGTGAAGAATTCATGGGACTGTCTGGTGGCCTGTGGAAGTGGATGCCCTGTGGTCCCTGCACTTGTGTGTGGCCACAGCTACAGATGCACAGGACAAATAGTGCATCTGTCAGCCAATACTCAGCGCCCTCTGCCACCCAAGAGGGGGAGAGGTGCAGGGTCCTATGCCAAGAGGACAGCTGTCTTCATTATATGGTAGCCAGGCCCGTGTGAACAACCCTGCACCTTTTGTTCCCTGGCTGGAGGGGTGTCACATAGCAGTGTCATCCCCCACCCGCACCCCATCCAGCTGGGTCACTGATCTCACCACTGAACTCAGAGCACCGGCATGGGATCACAAAGCATACCCACTGGTGTCAAGACTGGCACTACACACAACGTGTGTTAATAATTTTTTTTTATTTGAACCCAGATTTTCAAGATACTCATTTTATGATGCAACTTATAAACATGACATGTATCATTTACAGTATATTGTATGAAATGTAATTTTGCACCACAAGTCTGAAAACATGTCTTGTCTGGGATTTTAAAAATGACACGTCACATTTATGAGGTGGTGTGGAACACTGGCTATGTTGAAAGTTTGGAGTCAAAATGCAGTATGTAAATATTAACCCACAACAGGGCACGGGTTTACTGAGAATTAATCCACACTGGGGGGTGGAGTTGTGAGGCATGAGGCAGTGATCTGAGTGACTTCAACCTCTTAGGTGGGGATTAATTCTCAGTAAACCATGCCCTGGAGTGGGTTAATTTGCTTATAAAATGTTTTTTTTTGTTTTAAAAATAAATGAAAATATGTTGTTTTAGGTTAAAACATGAGACATTTGGCACATGGAAAAATAGTCAATAACAATACATGAACATTTCATTTGTTTTTAAAAGTACAGTTATTGCAGAAATAATGTTTGAAACTGATCTGTAAAGTTTGTTTCTAAGAAAATTATTTTTAACAGATATTATGGTGATTTTAACCTTTTATGATGTAATTGAACTGAAAACTGCAAAGTGTAGCATCTTTTTTTTTATTAAACTGAAACACCAGCCACAAAAGTCAAGACAGCAAGCAATAAGTGATATTTGCTTTTTTTTATTTGCTATGACCGCCTCCACCATAAGCTGTAAGGGTAGACATCTCCATCCCACCACCGTGTTTCCCCACTATGCTGTACTACCTCAATATGCCAGCCTTCACTTTCTTCTCTCTCTCTCTCTGTTTCTCTCTCTCTCTCTCTATTTTCACTCTTTATCTACTGAGCTGACAGTACTACTCTCTCTCTGCTTTCTGTGATCTGCCACTACTGTCATTGTCTCATCTGTCTTGGCTCCTCTTCTTTTGTGCTGAGGACTTTGCAACTGCCACAATCTCCTGTCACTCACTCTCAGCTCCTGATCAATTCAGAGGACTATGTAATGGCAAAAAAGTCACTCCGAGAGATTCCATGTCTTTCTAAGTTAGGTTCATGTGTAGTGCGGTATGTCAACTATGGGTGTACTGGGGATTAATCAATGGCAACATAATGACTTTTAGTCAATGAGGTTTGGAGAATTCCAACTTTTTTCCATTTTATAATTAAAATTAGTGAAGTTATGAATTAATGTTGAAATACTGCAGCTAGGATGGTTTTCTTTATTACAGGTAACATTAATGTGTGGACACCGATCAGAGGGTGTTGTTTGTGCCACTAGATACCAGGAAAAAACACACATAAGGTGATGGTGATCGGAGGGTGGGGGGCATTACTAGACACCAGGGAACAATTATCATACATAAGGGGATGGCAAATGCTGGGTGGGGGGGTGCCACAAGGCACCCGGGAAACATTATATAAGTATGGGACCAGTGATCAGAAGGTGGTGGGGTGACACTAGACACCAGGGAAATATTATATAAATACAGGGATGGCAATCAGAGGGTGGGGGTGCCACTAGACAAAAGAGAAACATAAAATACTTAATAGGATGTTGATCGGAGGGTGGGGATGCCACTAGATGCTCAGGAAACATAACATATGTAAAGGTATGGTGATTGAAGGGTGGGGTGGTGCCACTAGACACCAAAAAAACATTACATACATAGGGGATGGCAATGGGGGGTGGGTTTGCCACGAGGCACTAGGGAAATGGCAGTTCACTGCTCTCAGAGCAACCTGCAGCACAAAGTCCCACTGTTCTCACACAGAGAACAAAGATCAATAGCTCCTTTCACTAAGCTGGGCACCCAGGATTTTGGGATGCCCAGAAAAGGCATTATTCAGATTGATTCTCTGAATTTTGAGTTATTTTTATCTCAATTTGCTCAGAGTCGTTAAAGCACTAGAACACCATAATGTTAGAGTGTTTTCTGGCATTTCTAGCTACTCTTGAGCATTCGTTTTGAAGTATTAAAGGGTGTATTCCACATCCAATTTTCTCTCCTGTGCAGTAGTAAGTACTTGAATTTTTTGTATGTGATATATAGGAGTATTGAGTGTTAGTACATACTATTTATTCTACTTTTACTATTTGCGTTGTTAAAATTAATACCAAGGCTTTGTTCAAATTTTTACATTAGCTATAGTGTGTAAGATTTTAATGCTTTTTAAACAACAACCACCTTAACCGTATTCATGAATAGGCAGAATATTTTACTAAAGGTGCCTCTGCTGTATATATCTCTATAAGCCCATAAGCCTATAAGTTTATAAGCCTGTCATACATTTCTTATATCAGGAAATTCTCCTTCTTTATTTTGCCTTTTTGTGGTAGATTTCTCATTTTGAGCTCTTTATTTGAATTAGAGTTACAAGAAATGCACCTGGTTAGTTTGTTTTCCATGAACTATCTTCTATTTTTTGTTCCATAAAATAGTATTTTATTGGTTAACCCATTTAACTGTCATGTTGACATAAAACATTTTCCTACAAAAACTGAGTTTACTGTATATGTTCTGGTTCATAGTAACCTGAATATTTGACTTTGCAGTTATTATATAGATTTATTTACTCTTTATCTCGGTGGCATCTAGATCAATATGGTGAATACCAGAAGTAAAATGGCCAAAATTGCCAATTTAGATTGCACAGAAGGTTCAGAAGGATGTCCTCAGATAAATTTAGTGACTCAGGAAACATCACTAAATTTAAATAGAACGAAAGTCAAAGGAAGTTCAAAACTCAAACAAATAAAAAACAAACAAAAAAAAGAAGCAGGTAAAAAAAATGGTTGGGAAAATTGACTTACAACGAGGTCTAAAGCAGTCCAAAATTAATGATCATCTGGTGAAAGTAAAAAATGTAAATACGGATAAACTGATGAACAGTATAGCCAGTCCTGGTAGCCCCATTGGACTTGTTGTCTCACTAGCTCCAGTACCTTTGGCAGCTACTTTAGAACAACATCTCATGAATGGACTAGATAAGGATGGAACTGAATTATGGCATGATTGCTCTAGACTTTCATCAACTCCAAAGATTTTTTTGGATGATAAGACCTCTCCTCTGAAAAAAAATAATTCATATTTGTCATCTTGTTTGGAAGATTCACTGGGTTCAATAAAAACAGTCAAGAATGCCATCGTTAATAAGACCAAAGGAAGTAATAGCTCAAACAATTTAAGTAATTTAAGTAACCTGAACAAGGGGACTTGTAATCTACAAACTGAGTTTGGAGATGAAGCCTCTATTGATTTATATTATGAGACCTCTGTAGATAGTTTGGAATTTTCCCCAGAACCCAAAAACATTAATTTAATTCAGGAGTTGAAATCAATCACCACGGACCTTCAGGGTACTTTGATTAATATTAACAAAGAAAACCTTTTGTATGCTAAGACCAAAACTAATGATCTTGTTTTCACTTACCCCCTGGGATTAGATGTCGGTCTGAAGAACTTTATGAAAGATCCATATGCAGCACATCTAGTGTTGATGGATCAAGTGGTAGCTGTTCATGATGAAATCAAAATGTTAAAAGGAATGGTAGCCTCAAGTGGGGCATGCCTTGATAACATACTAACTAGAATAACAAGATTAACCCCTGAAGTGAAATATCCTTCTATAGTTTTGGATGAGAGTTTTTCCCATAAAAGTATCGATTTACATGCTAGTGATGTCCTTGCTATAAGGCCTCATTTCCCATCCTTCACTATTTCTGAGGATGATAATTGTATCCAACAGGGTAAGAAGCAAAGAAATAGTAAGAATAATGGAAAAAGTAGAAAAAAAAGAAAAAAATAGAGATAAAAATATGGGAAATATAGGAAAATCAGTTATAAGGGAAACTGAACCATCTGTGCTACCAATCAGATCTGATCATAATCTAGAGGATCCTTCCCCTAACATCTCTAATTTAACAAATGAAATAATTAGTAATCAATACAATTGTGATCAGAAGATGGGAAATGAAGTAAATATAGGGCCCAGATTTAATCATACTTCTACTAGTCAATTACTTTTTTCTCAATTATCTGACTTTAAGTTGGAGTTGGAAAACTTTAAGAATGATTGGCAAAATTGGTCAAAAAACATTAAAGGCGTAATATTAGGAGATGGAAAAGGTGTTCAAGCCCCTTCAAAAGAATCACAAAATAGGAATATTGAACCACCTACTAAGAAGTTACATGACATTTCAGATTGTGCAATGTTGATATTTTATGGACTTGAGGAGATTAACCAAGATGTCTCTAAGTATAGATTTGATAAATTGGTAAATTTTCTAAGAGAAACTACAGGAGCTGAATTACTGGAATCTGACATTGTAAGTGTATGGAAAGATAAGGATGAGTTTAATCAGGATTGCATTTATGTTTTTTGCTCTGCTATTAGAATTGAAAACCAAATTTGGCTTAATAATAATCTGTTAAAATCTAGAGGATGTTCTGTTGAGTTTATTAATAGGGATCAATTAAATATGACAACATGCAATAGCTTAAAATGCTTAAGCATATTTGGCTTATTTTCCTTATGAAAATTACTGGAAACTATGCAATGTTTTTCTTAATCTTTGTACACATGTCTTAAAAATCCCAGTAGATGAAAGAAATATAAAAAAAAATTTTAGGCACCATTACCTATCTGAATCTCCTCAAGTGGTTGTTTTAATTCAAGATATCGATGTTGTAAACAAAATTCTGGCAAAGGCTTCATTGTTAGATAAGGTTGGTGTTCATTTAATTAATAGTGAAATACTTATATACCCTATGAAAAGTATTAATGAAAAAAGAGTTATTGTTGAAAAATCTTCAGAAGACAAAACTCTATATTTATTTGGTTTGAATCGAAGTAGAAATGAAAACCCAAAATGGCTAAAAAGGACTGTCCTTAATTTAATTGAACAATGTTTACATATTTCAGTGGAAGTGATGGATGCTATGGAGGTACATAGATTGGCTGAAAGTCCAGACTGTGACCAAATTGAATTAATAATAAAGTACAGTAGCCTCTATGACAAATCAGTTGAAAACATATCCATTTTAGATTCAGTAGGGTTATTCATTATGGGGCAGAACACTGTTAAGAGTATGAATAATGAGGAAATTTCCCCTAGTGTTCCACATACACAGGTTTCTGTTACTCATGTTACTAGCCCTCAGAATGATTATAATGTATCTGTATCAAATAGATCTGAAGTTTTGTCTACTCAGAGTGAATGACTGGAACAGAAAACAGTAAATAATAACTCCACGTTCTATGTAAATGATGTTAAGTTGGAATGATCTGCAAATTTTGTCTCTTGGAATATCGCAGGTCTTTTTTCCAACTTGGTAGATCCAGATTGGGTAGAGTTTGTAACAGGGAAGGATATAATATTCCTTCAGGAAACTTGGGCTTGTGAAAAAATAAACTTGAATGGTTATTACCTAATCCACTCCCCTGCTGTTAAAAATATGAAGCATGGCAGAGCTAGTGGGGATTTGGCAATATATGTTAAAATAAAAAAATAAATAATTATTTCAGAAACACTAAAAATTAATCAATATTTTATAATACATAATATCATTTGGTGTTCTCTCCCTATTACACTGATTAATGTGTATATACCCCCTAGAATGGGAGGAAAAAATAATTCACATATATGGAAACAGTTACAAGTAACGATGGAAGAAAATCTTGTTAGATTTCCTTTGAACCATATTTTAGTTGCAGGGGATTTCAATGCAAGGATCACTCTCAATGAACAAAGAAACTATATACCTGATAGAATATCTCCAGAAGTAATTATTAATAGAAAGAGCCAAGATAAGAAGAGCAATCTGCAGGGTAAGGATTTTATTGAATTTATTAAAGAAAATGAGCTGGTTATACTAAATGGCAGAATACATGGAGACTTACTGGGAAATAACACTTACTTCTCTTCTCTTCTTCTGGCAGGAGTACAATTGACTATGTTCTGAGTGACTCTGATTTAGTAAATTCAATTTTATACTTAAATATAAAGATGATGCCTGAAAGTGATCATGCTCCTATCTGCCTGACAGTTTGCTTAATTGATGAATCTATAGAAGAGACTATGTATATAAAGGATCTCTGTCAAATTGGTAAGAAGGTACTTAGGAGAAATAAAATAACTAACATTCAATTGGGAAATGTTTTACAACAGGCCAGTATTGACCTTCAATCATTCTCTATAGAGTCTATGTTACCTGCTCAAATTCAAAGTTTTTTAGTTTATTTAAATCAAAATATTCGATCAACCATCTATAGTGATGTAATAGGTGTAAATTATTCAACCCAAAATTGGTTTGATAAAGAATGTAGGAATGCTAAATTCGAACTTAATAAACTAATTAGATGTACCAAACTAAGACCGTCTAAATTAAATTTTCACCATTTAAATAAAACAAGGAAATGTTATAGTAAATGGCTTAAAGAAAAAAGAATAATATTCCAACAAAAATTATGGTTGGATACGTTTAATGTTATACAACAAAATGGTATGTGTTCATTTTGGAAATTAGTAGGATTAAAAGGAAGTTTGGATCTTGCATTTCAAGCGAATCTTTTCTGGACCAGAAAGTATAGACTGGCAACCCATAAGAGAGCTGGATTTTTCCATAGGTGGCCCTATTCTTTTCAGTGAGCTGGAAGTTGAACAAGCAATTTTAAAATTAAAAATTAAAAAAGCCCCAGGTGAGGATAGGATTCCTGTGGGAGTTTTTAAAGAATTCAAAACCTTTTGGATACCTTTGCTGACCAGTTATTTCAATTTATGTTTGAAATATAAATACATACCTAGAACATGGGTTAAAACCATTATTGTACCTCTGTATAAAAAGGGCTCAGTATATAAACCTTCAAATTATCGACCAATAAGCTTACTTAATATAATTGCTAAAATATTTTCTAGTCTTCTATTGGATAGACTGATTGGATTGAAATTAACTATATTATCCCTCCATTTCAGGCAGGTTTTCATAAAGGCTTCTCTACAATTGACAACGTATTTGTATTCTCACACTTAATAGAGAAATATGTCAAATGGAGGAAAATGAACTTATATGTAATTTTTATTGATTTTGCCTCTGCTTTTGATTCTTTAAATTGATGTAAACTATGGCCAACTCTTTATTCCTTAAAATTGAACAATACATTGTTAATAATTATATATTTACTACACCATGGCACAGTATCTTCTGTTAGATATGATAACAATGGCAGTTTAACAGATTACTTCTCAACCCAGAAGAGGGTAAAACAAGGGTGTTTACTTGCTCCACTTCTCTTTAATATATATGTTAATGATTTACTTATATTTAAAAAATATAACACACCTGATGCCCCAAATATTAATACTAACATACTAACATACTAAAATGCCAGCAGAATAGGCCTAACGGTCTTTCGTGTCTGCTCGTTTGGTCAGCCCCCAACCTGGGTGCTGACCTTGCTGTCCCCCTGGCCTTCTCTTGCTTCTTCCTTCCCAGTTCCGGATATTCTTGCTGCATTGGATTTTGCTTCCAGAACCCTTCCCCTGTACCTGTCCCACCCCCTCTTGAACCCCTCCACTGTCTCTGCCTCCACCAGCCCCCTAGGCAGTGCATTCCATGGCTCCACCACCCTCTCAGTGAAGTAGCACCTCCTCCTTTCTCCCCTGAATCTTCACCCCTCCAGCTTCCAGCCATGCCCTCTAGTGGCATGGCTGGAATTAATGGTTTACTATTACATGCATTAGCCTATGCTGATGATATGGCATTATTTGCTCTATCTGTTAAAGGTCTTCAGAAAAAATAGATATTTTCCCCCAAAAAATGTGAGTTTCTGGAACTATCTATAAATTTGAATAAAACAAAAGTAATGATCTTTAACCAGCATGGAAGAAGAAATATTAAGTCTAATCTTTTTCTCAATAAAAAAGATTGAAATATTGAATAACTATCAATACTTGGGGGTCAATTTAACAAACACATTCAATTGGTCAGTTCATCAAAAAGAACAATATTTAAAAGCTAAAGGAATTGGCAAAGGTCTACTAAGGTTCAATATGACCTATGGCAGTAACACTATCCTCCCTGCTCTTATAGCAGGTGATGCAAAGATTAACTCAGTAACAACATATGCGGCTGAAATCTGGAGTTCCAATATTACCAAATATACTGATAAAGCTCTATCCTATTACTGTAAATCCCTCTTGGGTATGCAGACTCCCACCCCCAATGTGTAAATAAGATCAGAGCTTGGGGAAATTCCTTCTAGTATACTTGCCACTTTAAAATTACTGATTTATTGGTTAAAATTAATAAATAATAAACTTAATATACTTCCACACAAATGCTTTAAGGAGAAAATTAAGTGGGTAAAGGTTGGTCATACTTCCTGTTGGCTTAAAACGTTAGAAAATCAGTTGACACAATTAAATATAATGCATCTTCTAAGTGACTATAAAAAGAGCATAAACATTGACTTAAGTTTTATGAAACAGATAAAAAGTAAATTATTTTCTTTTATGAAACAATAAGAAATGTTAAAAGTAAGAGAATTAAAACTTAATGTTTGGTAGAGACAATAAAATTGATTATAGTCTAGAGAATTATTTAACTCTCCCTATTTCATCCTCAGATAGGAAATTGATTACATGGACTCATGCTGGATTAATCAATTCAAGTTATACATATTTTAATAAAGCGCTATATATTGACAAGGGCCCTGTTAATACATCCAATCTTTGTAGATGCATTTTAGCTCAAAATGAATCTTTAAATCATATAATTAGATTCTGTCCACTGTATTCTGGTCGTAGAAATAGACTGCTTGGAAATTTTTTTTGAAACTATAATAGTACTGACTATGATCCTGTTTTTATTTTATTACATCCTATCACTGTTGAAGATGCATTAATGATACCTACATTTATTTCATCTGTAATTAAGATAAAAAAAGAGTTATGCCAGATCTAAGAATTTCTGATTCCCCAAGCCTTTTAATTGAGTTTCTTTATTCCTTGTATGGAAAAAAGACTGGTCGAAAAGTTGATATGTATTGATAAAACTATTCAGGATCAGAAATTTGACTTGCTATTTTTTAAATTTAACTATAAGCTTATGGATGTGTATATTCTTGAAATTAGTACTATTGACAAAGAAAATCATGTTAGAATTCTGATGGTTTTAGACTAAATCATGGTAAATCTAAGAAAAATGCACTTTATGAAAATGTTTATCTTCTAGGCAGGACTATCTTTTAAATCTGACAGAGCACCTTTTTTAGATCATATACAATGTTATTTATGTTATATTTATTGTGTGTGATATTTCTAGTTTGTAAAAACTTTGATTGCTAAAAACAACAAAGTTGACCAATAAACTTAAACTTACTTTGAGCATTTCTGGTCATTAATTGAAGAAACAAACATTATAACCCAGCTAAACAGTTCCTGTTTAGCTAGGTTCTGGTGTTTATTTTATTTTTTTATGATGGAATTTGTATGTAATTTCCATACTTATTTGTTTGAGGAGAAAAGAAATAAGATGGTGGGTCTCATGGCACAAAAAAATGCTTTGTACTGTGGGAAACAAATAGTGAGAAATGAAAAATGGCCTTGCAAAACAGAATTGTTGGTGTTGTATCAGAACGTTATCCAAAGAACACTACTTAGCATGCTCAGAACAGAAAAAACACAACATTTTAAAGCCTTATAAGTCTGGAACTATTAATTTTTTTTGACAAAACCCTTCAAAGGCACTACCTTAGGGCATCATGATTGCACCCTGAAAGTTTTGGGAAAAATTCCATTCTGTGTTGGATGTAGGTGAGATCAAAAAAATCCCATGTTAAACACAGGAAAAAAATTAGACATCTACAGAAAAATTACATATGCAAATCTCAGAAACTGCACAAGATGTCATCACAAAACTTTCCACAGATTTACATCTTGCACCCTAGACAACACATGCAAACTTTCAGCTGATTTCATCAACAGCTGCCAAAGCTATTAAGGTGCAATTTAGGGGTTTATCATTGAACACCCTACTGAATCCTAACTATAGGGTCACTACCGCACCCTTATAATATTGAAGATGTACAATAGCAACAGCATGTATTGCTATATAATCTTAGTTGTCTCCAAGATTTCATCAAAACAAAATTAAGTCTCTAGCCTAATTGCAAAAATTGGTATCTCTCTGCTTCTCTCACTAAGCTCTTCCCTGGTTCCCTAGTTATCTTTTCTATCACTCACAGTTCATCTCGTTCAACAAAGCCCACGCATCTCCTACCTACATCAGCTTAGACATCTCCAAAGGCTCTATACTGGGTCTGATACTCTTTCTCATGTTCATAAATGACCTACCTTCCTCTTTCTCCCATTGCAGGACCCTGTTGTATGCAGAAGACCTGGTACTCTACCACAGCTCAAAATCCTTAATTGACATCAACTCCAAACTCACTGAGAACCTTCACTCTACTCAAGCTTGGTTAATTCAAAACCATCTCATCCACAATATAACTAAGACCCAGGCTATGCCATTTGGATCCCCACATAAGATGCAAACACTGGCCCCTAACATAACCATCTGATTCTTAGATGGTTCCCCTGTCCCCTCAGCCCTCTCCTTCTGATACCTTGGTGTCTCACTTGACCAAGCCCTTGACTTCTCATATCACATTAATGACATCCGCAGATCCGTCAACGCCAAGCTTGGACTGGCCTACCAAATCCAGCATGCCTTTACCCCCACAGCAAGTCTTGCAATTTCCAAGGAGTTCTTCTTCTTAAGCTCTGTTATGCACTACCCTCATTTTTTCCAGTAGAGTGCTAGTAGTTTACTAAAATGGGATGTTGCTTATAATAATGTGTGCAGGCTCACTTCATCTGCCCTCAACTAACTCACCACTCTCTGCTCTACCAAAACCTTAAGTGGTTATCCCCCTCCTCTAAGCAGTCTTATATCTTTGGATGTTTTACAGACATTATTAGAAGATCACTGCCTGGCTCCTTCGCCTCAATGTTTTCCCCTTTTGGCCATACCTATCCAGTATAGTCTTCCACACAGGCCCTCATGGCAGTTCTAAAATGCTCCACTAGGATGGGTGACCAAGCATTTTCCCACTCCACCCCTTCTTCTGGAATTCCTTACCTCATCACCTATGCATCACTAAATCCCACATTATCTTCAAGAAAGAATTATCCAGTTACATTAGATCTCAGAATAATTGTTCATATTTCTAATTTTGCCCATAGTCTTATAGCCACCCTATTTATCTCCCTCCTTACTATGTCTGCCTCCTTATTCAGTCTTCTACCTTAGCCTAATAATGACTGTTTTGCCTGTGTGAAAGTGCTGTTTTGCTCATTCGACTATTCTTCTTCTCTCAGACTGTAGAATGTCTAATCCATTTGTTTTACTTGTTTGGTGTTAGTTCATCATATTTAACTGTAAATGACAAAGAACCTCTGTGCGTAAACACTGAGGCAAGGGTTACCCCAAAGGGCATTTGGCTGGGAAGCCAAGTTTCAAGAAAATACAAAATCACACATGCCCCCACAATGCAAAGCATCATGGGCTGCATATGCAAATCACCACAGAATGTTATGCTGGTCCAACTTTAAGCAAAATTGCATGGTGCCGAAAAGCCTCTCACACAGTTTACAAAGGGTGCTAACAGAAGACATAGACATGTGTTTCGTCCTACCAGGACTCATCAGTATGCCTCGTCTGTTTGACACCCCAGTGGAATGGACCAGTTACCCCTAAGGCAGTGTGCCTGGGATATATTGTGGTGAACCCATTAAAATAAAAAACTATTTAAAAGACAAAGAACCTCTGTGCGTAAACACTGAGGCAAGGGTTACCCCAAAGGGCATTTGGCTGGGAAGCCAAGTTTCAAGAAAATACAAAATCACACATGCCCCCACAATGCAAAACATCATGGGCTGCATATGCAAATGACCACAGAATGTTATGCTGGTCCAACTTTAAGCAAAATTGCATGGTGCCAAAAGGCCTCTCACACAGTTTGCAAAGGGTGCTAACAGAAGACATAGACACGTGTTTCATCCTACCAGGACTCATCAGTATGCCTCATCTGTTTGACACCCCAGTGGAATGGACCAGCTACCCCTAAGGCAGTGTGCCTGGGATATATTGTGGTGAACCCATTAAAATAAAAAAATATTTAAAAGACAAAGAACCTCTGTACGTAAACACTGAGGCAAGGGTTACCCCATGATGCTTTGCACTGTGGGGGCATGTGTGATTTTGTATTTTCTTGAAACTTGGCTTCCCAGCCAAATGCCCTTTGGGGTAACCCTTGCCTCAGTGTTTACGCACAGAGGTTCTTAACACTGTCCCTCACAATGAATGTATAAAGAAAATGATAAACCTGGGCTTTAATCTATATTTTATTAGGCAGATAGAAGAATGACTCAGGGGAAGAAGCCAGCAAGTTAGAGTTTCTAATACACTTTCAGGGGAGCCTGCCATTACCAGTGGGGTCCCCCAGGGCTCTGTGCTGGACCCTATACTCTTTGGCATCTTTATCAGCAATTTACACCACAATGACCAGAGTAAAATCATCAGATTCGCTGATGACATGAAATTAAGCTTAGATGTGGACAGTGAGGTCAAATTTCATACACTGGAACATGATTTATATAATATAGTCAATTACTTACACCCTCCCCACATTGAAAGTTTGGGTCTCCCCTATACCTAACATAAATTCTGAAGGGCAGCAAGGCAGTGTACACTGCAGTACCTTCCCATAATACTATGTATCTCTTTCAAGATTGGTGCCACCTTACTGCATGTCAAAGCCATATGGATGAAATTACCATCAGCAGCCAAACACATAGGCAGCAAGGGTTTAAGGAATATTGTAATGGTACAACTGAACTGGCATTAAATAGGTTATATAAAGGAAGTTGTATTGACTTCTTCTCAGTCTGTTATAACTGGAACACATATGAACATGCTTAATTGTGGATTTCCAGTCCCCTGGGCCCAAGACAATATCCAAATCATCACTCCAACACCCCTGCTCCCAAGAGCAGCCTATAAATGGTAGTCAAGGGTCAGGTGCAAAGATATGGATGAAAAAGAATCTCCTCAATAGGAGATGACAAAACTGGATTGTTGGAAAGATATTGCCTGACTTCAAAAAAGCAAATAAATCACCTGTTTGCAAGGAAAACTCCTCCTTTATCACAGAAAACTATTTCAACAACCCCCCCATTCAAAGCCTCTACTTATATCTGAGCCCTTTCTTGCTCCATCTTAATATGGCCTGGTGCATGGGGACATTATAATTCCTCATCTGTGTACAAATAGCTACCAGCCCAGCTCGTAGCAACATCCCCTTTGAAGGATTACTAAATTTATGGGTGCTATTCAAAATCCTAACCAGTCGTCCAGTTTAGGCATTGCTTTTCAGCATAAACTATGCCCCTGCTAACCCAGGAAGCAAGTAATCCCCAGTAAGCTCACCTCATACCATTCCCCCTCTAACATGAACCAGTCGGAAGGGCACCCCCCCCAGCCCCCACTGCCAAAAGGGCCAGCTGTGCATCCAAGTAATAGTATTTCATGTTAGGTAATGCCAGTCCTCCTTTGTCTATGGGGAACTATGACATGTTTCTTGGAATCCAGCCCCTCCCCCAAGACAAGCCTATGTAGGAAACTGTTAATGGATTTAATACAATTTTTCTGGAAGCCGAGTAGGTAAATTCTGAAAAAGATAGAGACATTTGGAAAGTGTATTCATTTTAATGGTGTTGATGCAGCCAATAAAACTAAGAGGAAAGCCTTTCTATCCCTTGCAGTCTTGTCTTATCGAGGTCAGGAGTCTATCATAATTCTCATGAAACAGTATAGGTCCATGCTTCGAAATATAGACTCCCAAATACATTAACATGCTAACTACTTTCATATTTAGGGAATTACTAACTAAGTGAGAATGGGGTCCAGGCCCAACTGGCAGAATCTCACTCTTGGACAATTTAATTTTATGACTGGATATTTTACTATACTCATTTAATAATTGGTGCACTCTAGGGAGACCCACTCTGAGTTATTAAGAGAGATAAGCAAATCATCTGCAAATAAAGATATCTTAAAGTGGTATTTTCCTGACTGAAAGCCAGTAATGAGTCTGTCAGACCATACTGTCACAGTCAGAGGCTCAAGGGACAACATGTATAGCAGCGGGGAGAAGGGACATCACTGTCGGGTCCCCCTAGTGAGAATAAAAGGCTTTGATAAGCTACCATTTACAAAAACCTGAGCTTTGGGGAGCTGATATAGGGTAGAGATTGACCTAACCATATTACTACCCAGGTAAACCATTTAAGTGCGGCAAATAAGTACCCGGCCCAAAATGGTCGAAAGCCTTTTTGGCATCAAGGGCCAAAACAGCAGACCCATATCTAGTGTGGCCCATGCCCCACCTCCAAATAATATTTAATGCTTTACACACATTATGTTTGCCTTGATAGCCCTGAACAAATCCTGCCTGGTCAGTATACATGATAGTAGGGAGTACATTTTTTAGCCTGCAGGCTAGTACCTGTGCTATTATTTTATAATCAGCAGTGAGCAATGAGATAGGCCTGTAAGAACCGCACTGCACTGGCTTAGGTAGGACAGTTATAACAGCGGACCACATGGATGGGGACAACAAGCCACTCTCCAAGCATTCATGGATCATGTCGTGTAGTGGTTCCTGGTGCTCTGAACTAAAAGTCTTATAAAAGTCAATGGGGAATCCATCCAGTCCAGGGGCTTTCCCTCCTTTAAGGTGCCTTATTGATGTCTGGACCTTCTCCCAAGTGATATCAGACTCTTAGCATTTTGCTGTGAATTAATACTGGGGATTGGGGCATGATCCAGAAAGGTCCAAATGTCTACCTCGGTTGACTGCACCTTAGAATTATATAGTTTCTGGTAGAAACTATGGAACGATTTATGTCCTCATCAGTATGTTTAACTAACCCAGCCTGATTTGCAGTTCAGTTGACACATTTAACACTTTCCTTATGTTTTAATTGCCATGCCAACAGTCCTCGAGTCCCCCTCAAAATAACTAGTGGCTTGAGTCAGAAGGATAGAGCATTCTGTTCTGGAATTAGAAAGCCAATTAAACTCCCATTTTAGTTTTTGTAGCTGCTGGTAGTCATCGGGTGTGGGATTATCCAGGTGTCAGTTCTCAACCTGGGTAATTTGTTGTTCCAAATCAGTGAGCTGCTGATTTTCAACCTTCTTAGTATGGCAGGAATATAAAATAATGACTCCCCCGTTAGAAATGCCTTAAAGGCCTCCCATCTAGTGGTATTTGAGGTTTCACCCCTTTGGTTAACGTGAAAATACAGGTACTGCAGAATCTGCTCCTTAATGTGAGCAACAAAATCTGTTTTTTTTTAAAGTATAGGGTCTAACTTCCAGGTTCTAGGGACTGCAGAAACCCTCAAATCCTGAGGATTCAGCAGCACTGGAACATGATCTGTTATATTCATAGATTCATGCCTCACTGACTGTATTGAGGGCATTAGGCTCTGGGAAAGCAGTATAGCATCCGACCTGGTGTAGTTGGAGGCTGAGGGGGAGTAACAAGTGTATTCCCTGTCAGTAGGAGAAGAGCATCTCCAGGCATTGATTAAGGAGTGATCATCCATTAAGTGCATAAGTGCCTTAGCATTACAGGCAGAGGTACAACAGTAGGGGATGACCTATCAGGAATGGTATCCATAACACAATTGTAGTCCCCACACAGCAGCCATGGGCCCTCAAAATCAGCTATCTGCACTGAGAGTTTATGGAAGAATTCTGAGCAATTAACATTTGGCCCATATATGTAGCCAATAGCTAATTTAAGTCCAGTATTTAATTGCACCTGCACCAAAACATACCTGCCCCCCTAGCAGCACAAAATTAATAATTACCCCCTGGAATCATGGATGGTACCAAATTGCTAAGCCCTTAGACTTTGAGGAGAAATAGCAACCATACCATTCACCTCCCCCAATTCTTAATCATATGAAAGCCCCCCTTCTCTTCCATGTGCATTTTCTGCAGGCAAATAACATCTGTTTTCATGGCTTTGATTTTCAATATCGCTCTCTTATGTTTAATATGTGGTTTTAAACCATTAATATTCCAGGACCTTATATGAATAACCTTGTCAACCATTTTCAAAAACTGTAGTGCTGCTCTGTAGCTGCCACTTAAAAAGAACCATAACCACATATTAAATCATTCTGCAAGTACCATGTTTTAACAAGTAATAAAACTTGGTGGGACATCTACAACAATGTGAATTGACATCCCCCAATCCTACCCAAAGCCCACATAACCCCTATTAACAATAGAACAGTAATGTAGAACACCCTAAAGGAAACCCTCCACCCCTCGATCCTTCCCCAGTACAAAATATCCAATCAGTAAGAATCACGAGTGACTTGGAGAGGATTCATTATTACCCCACAAACTTTGGGAGCAACTCAAACCCCCCTACCCACCCCAGTACACCTCTGCCATTCCTGACAAAAGATTTCCATTACAACAAACTGGGAAAGCATTATTAAAATAACTCCCTTCCCCTCCTCAGTTAGCACTTAAAAGGTGCACCATCCCCCCTGTACTGTGGTGGAAACAGGATCAGGGCTTAGTGCCTAAAAAAACAATTCAAAGATAGACTACATTAATGAGTGCAGCGTAACAATCAATCAGATGGGGGAGGTCCAGTCCTCCCTCCCTCCCCACTGTGAAACACTGCAGCATGCCCCCCCCATAACAATCTAGTTGTATAACCATGGGCAACAGTTTATCAAAACTGACCAGTAGCCAGCCAGTGTGTGCCTATATACATCTGGGAATCAACCATCAGACCATAAAGAGTAGGACAGAATGGGGAGCAAGGAACTCCTAAGGCAAATAAATGCACAGGGCAGGAATTTCAAAGCCTAGATGCAAGCTGTGACAATGGCAGCTTGTGTCGAGTGCTGGTGCATCCAGGACCCTGAGTCCGATTTTCCAATGGACAGGGTCTCGGCGCCTAAGTCCTATGGCTTGCAGAAACAGTGGCAGTGCACCACAGAGATAGTGCACCCACTCAGAATGCTGCAGCAGCTATAGGGTGGATGGGGTGAGAGCTGCACCCCTGGATGGAGGCATTGTAATGGCTCATGCCCCCCCCACCACCACCAAGCCCCAATCTGCTAGTAGGGTAACAGGTACCAAGGAGTACCCATAGTGGCCTCCCTGCCTCGATCTACCCCATCGTTGCAATATAAGTAGAATATACACCCTGGTGATCTAGTGTCCCCCTCCCCACTCCACCCCAATCTACCCCTTCACTGCAATATAAATAGAATATGCTCCCTGTTGATCTAGTGGCCCCCCACCCCCCACATCTGCAGGTAGTACACACCATCCTGCTCCTTCCCATCCGCACCCCATATTCGGTGACTGGCACAGCCCTCCACCCACCACCATGGCCAGCCACTGAATGAACTGTCTGAGTGCGTACTACATACAGTATGCACTCTGACAGTTCATTCAGTGGCCGGCCATGGTGGTGTGTGGAGGGCTGTGATGGTCATCAAACTTGGGGTGCGGATTGGGTGGAGAGGGGTGGTGGGTACTACCTGTAGGGGTGGGGGTGTGGGGGGCTACTAGATCACCATGGAGAATATTCTATTTATATTGCAGTGAAGGGGTAGATTGGGGTGGGTGGGGCACTACATCACCAGGGACTGCTATTATACTTCTCCATCGTGCACATCATTTATGTGTAGGGGCAGGTTAGGGTGGGGGACACAGTGGCACACAATGGACATCTCTCCCAAGGGATGTCTAAGTACTGTTAGACCAGCCCTTGACTGGTCTAACAGTACTTAGCACTTTGTCCCTAGGGAGGGCTTTGAAAATTGTGAATTCCGGGTTATGGCAGCTAGGGTCTGCTGCAAGCCCCCTAGCACCATGCTGCTGCCACCTTTGGGATGCAGGGCTGGTGCAAGCACACTTTGGGGTTAGCACCCTGCTGTTTGACACAGGCTGCTTTAGAAAATGGCTCGGGGCACTGCCTGTGGCACAAGGTGCTTGTTCCGTCCAACATGTTGGACGCAAGCACTTTGTGCCATTCTAAGGACTTTGAAAATCCAGCCAGCAGTGTCATCTTCCCCTTATGCCCCATTACTGCAAAGAGTGCAGACCCTGGAGACCAGCACACTGTTAGATCAGCAGTTGAAGGAACCCATGAGGTCTGTCGAGAAAAGGGCGCTAAGTTTTGGACAACTGGAAAATAAAGAAAATCTACAAGTCTTCATACACTGAGAATTTAATACAGTAAAAAAAGTCCCCATAATAAGGTCCCAGTGAGGAAGTGTGGACTGCCATTGACATTAGAGGAAGCAGTGTAAGCCCCTTGCAGCCCCTCCACCAAGTGTCAAAACAGCAGCTGCAGAGGGCAGCAGCCCCATAAATGAACAGCTAGCTATACTATTAATAGTAGAGCTGGAGATAAGCAATTATATCCCTGTTCAGAGTAAAACATCCAGTACTGTTACGAAGAAAGCCCCCCACAACTGGTACCTGCAGCCCAAGAGGCAGCCAGAGGGAGGGTGTGGTGGGACTCAAGCCTCGAGACTCCAACAAAGCAGCACAAGCCATTAAAGGTAATCAAAAAGATATTATTCTGATAGTGCCACCATGCAGAGCAGTCCAAGTCAGCAATGCTGAGCTCCTAGTCCGGGGGATCATTCAGGCCACACCAAGACCTAGCACCACTGCCTCATGTCTCATCCACAGCTGAAGTCATACAGACTCACTGCACAGTAACCATTGCAATATAGGTCACACAGCCATGCAGAAAGCCTGGTGGTGGGACGGGTGGTATGGGGCCATCCAATTTGATTCATATGGACCTTTTCTTAGCCTACCATTGGTAGCCCCCTGAAAAAAACAAAAGTTAAAAGGCAAAAAAAAAATCAGAATCACCTCTTCGCATAAACTCCGGCCACGGTACTATGCAGAAAAAAAACAAAACAAAAGTGAGCCCCAATGTGTCAGAAGGACAGGAGCATGCAAAAGAGGGAACACAGGGTCACATACATCTACAACCCAGAGAGCAATACCAGGCAGGTAGATGGTAGCCATATTCACAGGTGATAGGGATGAATAACAGGGATCTTCCCCAAACCACAAAGGGCAGAGAATTGCTGGACTTAGTCACACCAAAATATCAGTTAGGAATTACTTAAAGTGCCTATCACCAGTGACAATCATCTGGTACATACCTTATCTAGCAGGCTGACCAGTTCTTGGTTCAGATCTACCCTCCTGGGCATCTTTGATTATATTAACATATTCTTCAGCATCCAAGGGTTTGGCACAGAACTTTGCAGGGCAACCAGGGCAAGTGATCTTTAACTTTGCATGATAAAACAAGGCAAACTCCCAGCCGAGACCCTGTACTTTGATCCTGAGCCCTGAAAATTTCTGTCACTGGATCTGAAGTTCTCAACTAATGTCCTGATATATGAATGCCTTGGCTCCGTTCACCTCTAGGAATCCAAGCTTTTGAGCCACACGTAGCATTTTATCCTTTTTGGGGGTACCAACTATATTTAATTAGCTAATGCTGTGGTTTATTCCCTGGGCACTGCTTGGGACCAGTGCTGTGAGCCCTCTGGATTTCATACTTTGGTGCTTCAGATTCAAGACCCAGTTTTTCCAACAACATATGTTGAACAGCTTGACCACCTTCTTTGCCTTCAAAATTTTCCTGTAGTCCAATGAGGCAAATGTTGGACCATCTGCCTGTATTCTCCTGCTCCTCCGCCTGCTCACATAGGGTGTTAACTTTGTCAGGCAAGATCTTTCAGTCCCATGCCAAGTTGGCGACTAGTTCTTCAAGTTCTACAATGCATGTTTCTGCTTTGTCTAGACACCTGGTAAAGGAAGAGATCTCTGCCAGTCCCTTGAGAAGAGATTGAAGGTGTGTAATCTCTACGGTAAGGTTTTTAAAACCTGCTTTAACCTCATGCTGCAGGTTAAGTATAAGGGCTTTTACTGAGTGCCCCTGACCGTCTCTGTCCTTATCTTTTCCCGCCTCAGCCACCATGCTCTACGACCATGTATGGGCTTCGCCAGGAGAGAAAACAGATTTGCCATCTGGCTCAAATGTGATAGTAGACTGGTGTTTGGTAGATTTCCCAGATGCTATCAGATAAAGAAAACATTTCAAAAGTGGATAGATTAATGCTCATCAGCTTAAATCAAAATAAAGCTGCAATTCGTGTGGTGCCAGCGGGATCCCAGCTAAAACCCAT
This sequence comes from Neoceratodus forsteri, assembly GCA_016271365.2. Taxonomy (NCBI): domain Eukaryota; kingdom Metazoa; phylum Chordata; order Ceratodontiformes; family Ceratodontidae; genus Neoceratodus; species Neoceratodus forsteri. The sequence continues at coordinate 307,618,117 of CM028131.1, read as the reverse complement.
CCACCATTGTTGTCTGCTAAGCCACATCCCCTTTTGTTCTTTTAGTTGGGACACATATACAAAACATCAAACACATACATAAGAACATAGACTTTGTTGGCAGAAAAGGAATGCTTGGCCTAACCAGTCTGCCCAGATGTTGCCTGCCTAATCTGTTTCCACTGACCCTAACTGATCTCCGGTGACCCCCTCCCTGCTTATTTATTAATATTCCCCTATGTTTATCCCACGCATGCTTGAAACACCCCACTGTTTTGCCCTCCACCACTTCTGCTGCTAGTTGTACCAGGCATCTACCATCCTTTCAATGAAGTACTTCCTCACATCCTTCTTAACCCCCCCCCCAGCTTCATCACATTCCCCTTGGTCCTGTTGCTCTTTCTAATTTGAAAGAGACTCCACTCCAGCCCCCTGTTCACCTCTGTAAGGTACTTGTAAATTTCTATCATGTCCCTTCTCTCACTTGTCTCTTTCAGGGTGTAGATGTTGAGATTCCCTCAGTCTCTCCTCATAGGCTTCTCAAGCAACCCCTGCACCATTTTAGTTGCCCTCCCCTGAGTTCTCTCCATGCTGTTCGTGTCCTTTCTGAAGTGTGGCCTCCAAAATTGAACCCAGTACTCCAGGTAGAGTCTCACTAGTGAGTGATACAATGGCAACACCTCCTCCTCCCTTCTTGTGTTGGAGATACCCTTCCCTATACAACCCAGCATACCACTAACCCTATACTGTTTTGCTATTCTGCCTGCCACATGAGATTGTCAGTTATACCCCAAGGTCCTATTCATGCTTAGTGACTGTCAGTACCTTACCCCATCTTATACTTCACTCCCGGATTCCTATACTCCAGGTACATGATTTTGCACTTTTTGGCATTGAACCCCTACTGTCATGCTCTTGACTACTTCTCTAATTTCCCAAGAGCCCATTTCCCATTCTCACCACCCCCTCCTGAATGTCCATAGTATCAACGCTAAGTTTTTGTATCAACAGGATGCATAAATACTACCAATATTTTTTATATTGATACATAAAATGACATGATGGTTTTGAAAAAAAATTATTAAAAATTCTTTACTTTTTTCTGGAGTTTGATGATACTACACATTGTTTAGTAAGAAATGAATTTAAAACTTAATTTTCATTCATCTTATGCCATTAATCATGTTACAAACATTTCACTCTCCCCTCTAGCAACCCTTATTCATCCTTGGTTTCACAGATGTGTCAAATATGGACTTATTTATTAAGAAGATATGCCAAATGCGAAGTAAAACTAAAAATCCTTACAGTCTGTTATAGACATGGAAGTTCTTTCTTTTATCGTTGTCAGCTGGTGCTCAAAGTACCATTGTTTTAAAAAGTAAGCTTATTCTCAAACAGTATAAAATGCCCATACAGGTAATATACAAAAAAAAATATTTATTGACATTTGTCTAATTACAGTTCACAGTTTGTTACAACAGTTACAGTACATACAATTCACCAAGCTTTCCCCAGTGATTCTAGGTAATGCCGTTTCCTCAGGGCACCCCACTTCCTTCCTGCCCTTTCTCCTACTCCCTCTCTCTGATCTGTAGACAAATTCTCCTTTTCTCTTCATTGGTCCAAAACCTTTGCCTGAAAAGTAGCCTTTCTTATAATCTGGACAACCTTTAGAATAATCCCTAAACTGTCCTAATCACTTATACCTCCTTCCTGTCCTTAACATAGAGTACTTTATGTCATCCAGGAGTTCTTCTCATCCTGCTGTTCCTTTTAAAAGCTTCCCTCCAGTACTCACCCACAGTCCTGTTCCTACTTCCTTCTATACCCAGCTATTTCTATTTTTCCACTTATCTCCCCCAGCACAGCAGATACCCTGGATTGTTATCTTTTGATTCTTTCACAAGCATTAGAAAATCTGAAGTGTTTTGGTAGAAATGAGGATTTTATGTAATGTAATTCAATCGTTTAATGTGTGGAGGGACCAGTGGGCAGTTAGGAGTGATCGTTTACCCACCCAACAGTGACAGTTCGACAGCGAGGTCCCCCACAGTGACTACAGCACCATGCTGCTGTAGGGGACCCACTGGAACTGGGCACTATCTGTCAGGGGTCCTGCACACCCCCAAATCAACTCTGACTCGGAGTTGATAATCCTTTAGTGGGGGTGCGGGGAGTGCAGCCCCTCGCATGGGGGGGTTTAAAGCCCCCCTAAGAAAACACAACCAGCACCTAGAAACCATCAGCTGACTGCAAAATGTGGTCAACCTGCTGGTTGTGCTGTTGGAGCGGTTGACGGGAAATTTGTCGACCACCCGTCGTGGATCCAGGAGTGATGGGGCTTGATTGCTGGCTTCATGAAACTGTACACTGGAGACTTTCCTGCTTTCATTTTGCCATGTCCTTTGGATAAAGCCTGTAAAGGCCCCATGATGCATGTGGACTGGCTATTAAATGGCCACTCACCAGAGTCCAGATGCATTCCACTTCCCACTAGATGCTCCAGCAGCATGGGCAGCTATGGTCACCCAGGTGGCAATGTTATAGCAGAATGTGCCTGCCTTATTTCCCAGAGGGAAAGAACATCTTCAGGGATGCTCAGTCATGTTCCCCTCAACCGGACCATGACATCCCAAGCTTGCTCCAAAACCCAGCTCTTCAGCATCATGAGCGGTAGCCCTACCACTGCACTGCTGGCCTGGCTTCTTCTACCACAATTTTGAGTGGTTGCATGACAATCAAGGCATGCATATTAAAAAATCCTGCCCAGTGTGTTTATATATGTTTAAGGTGTAGGGTGCAGGATTGCCCTCATCTACTGTCCACCAGGTGATGAGAAGCTTTTCCTGCAGGAAATTGCAGATTTTGCTGCCGACATGGCCTTGGAGTTGCCCAGACTGATGGTTCTGGGTGACTTCAATGCCTGGGTCAAAGATGAATCTTCGCTTTTTGGACAACATTTCCTCCAGGTGATGACTTCTCTGGGCTTTACACAGGTTGTTTCCTCAGCTACATATAAGGGAGATCACTCTCTTGACCTGGTCTTCCTCCTGGGGATCGAGGCCTCTGATCTGGTGGTGGAACCAGTCGGTTGGTCCGATCACTACTCTGTTGGGTTCAATTTTGAGGCCCCCCTGGGTAGGACAGCCCATGTAGAGTTGGTCAGGTACTGCCCTTTGCAGGATGTGGTCCCTGACAACCTGATGGCAGTCATTGACCTCTCATGGTTGGACGAGTTTTGCACTGATCCTGAGCAGTTGGTAGTGGTCTATAATGGGGCCATAACGACAGCCCTCGATCAGATTGCACCTTTCCGTGTTGGCCCCCTTCCACGTTGCCCTGGAGCCCCGTGGTTTGATGGGGCTCTAAGGGAGTTGTGGAGGTTGGGGCATAGGTTAGAGCGTCGTAGGAGAAAGACTGCCTCTGATGCCAACCACCGTATTTTGCTAGAGCATTATAAACTCTACCAAACAGCAATTCCCATAAGAAGGCAGTATTCCTGTCCAGGGAAATTTCTGACACATGGATTCGACCGGCTCAACTCTTCAGAACTGTTGACAGACTGTGCAACCCAGTCTGTCAGCAGCTCCGTTGAGTTTTTACACAAACTGATTGTGATGAGATCGCTCGCTTCTTTGCGAATAAGGTTGAAGACATTAGGAGGGAGTGCCACCAACTTCACCCTAAGGGACTTGCCGCTGATCAGTGCCCTGTCACAGAACCCGGAGTTTCCTGGAGTACCTTTGGACTGCCGGATTTCGTAGACATTATGAGGATTGTCCAAGAGATGCGTCCCACATGCTATAGTTTAGACCCAGGCCTTACTTTCCTGATTTTGGGTTGTAGTGAGATCATTGGCCCGGTCTTGGCTCGGATTGTCCAGTGCTCTTTAGATACTGGAGTATTTCCTAGCTCCTTGAAGGAGGGGGTGGTGATCCCCCTTCTGAAAAAAGCTTCTTTAGACCCGGAGAACCTAGCAAACTACAGGCCTATCTCTAACGTCCCTTTTGTGGGGAAGGTTATTGAGAAAGTTGTGGCTGCTCAATTGAATAACCATTTAACCAACTGTAGTTTATACGAACCTCTCCAATCTGGTTTTCGTAAGAGGCATAGTACTGACACTGCTCTGGTTCGGGTGCTCAATGATCTCCTGATGGCGAGAGATCAGAGACACCGTTCCATCTTGATTCTCCTAGATCTATCATCAGCTTTTGATACTGTGGATCATGGAGTTCTGCTCGAATGCCTGAGGTCCATCTGCGGACTGTCTGGTACAGGCCTTGGATGGTTTTCATTTTTCTTCACAGGGAGAACGCAGAGAGTGGTCTCGGGTTTGTTCTCATCTGGGGCCTTCTGTCTACCATGTGGGGTGCCTCAGGGCTTGGTGCTGTCCCCCATGTTATTTGCAGTATATATATGCTACACCTCAGAGACATTGTTAGATGGTATGAGCTGAGGTTTCACTGCTATGCTGATGATACCCAGCTCTACCTGTCTTTTGCACCTGACCAGGTTGAAGCAGTCTCAATACTGAACAACTGCCTTGCAGAAATCCAAGATGGAACGAATTCCAGCTGTCTAAAGTTGAACCCAGGAAAGACTGAGGTTTTGGTAGTGGACCCGGGTCATAGGGTAGAGGGATTGAGGACTGGGCTTCCATCTGGTTTAGTCCTGGGGGAGGACCAGATTCTCTCCTCTGAGTGGGTGTGTAAACTGGGAATAGAGCTTAACGTTGGCATGACTCTTCGACATCAGGTGTCGGCAGTCATCAAGCTGGCCTTTTTCCATCTTAGGAACATTACCAGGATTAGGCACCTTGTTCCACCCAGTGATCTGCCTGTTTTAGTCCATGCCTTTGTGACATCGTGCCTTGATTACTGTAGCTCCCTTTACCTAGGGCTTCCTGGGGTTGATATCCACCACTTGCAGCTAGTGCAGAATGCGGCAGCACATTTGTTGACCGGGGCATCAAGAAGATCTCACATCACCCCGGTTCTGCACGCTCTGCACTGGCTGCCAATACAGTGCCGGATCACCTTTAAGGTAAGGCTTTTGACCTACAAAGCCCTACATGGTCTGGGTCCCGATTACTTGAAAGAGCTCCTGGTGCCATACACCATTCTGCGACAGTTCCGTTCGGCTGACGAGGAGTTGCTAGAAATTCCGAGGGTAAACTTGAAGTCATCTGGTGCACGTGCTTTTGGATTTGCGGCACCTACCATCTGGAATTCTTGCCCCGCCAGCTCTGTGAGTGCAGAACGGTGAGGAGTTTTAAGCAGGCACTTAAGACTTTTTTATGGGCAAAGGTGTTTCCTGTTTTATCTTGATTTTATACCTTATGTGTTTGAATATATGTTTGTTTTGTATTTCTGCTGTACAGCGCTTTGAAATTCTGAAAGGTGCTTAACTAAATAAATTTTATTATTATTATTATTATAATTATATATTACACATCAGAAGAGACCCTTTGTATTTCATTGAACAGAATCACAAACTTTTCAAGGATAACCACAATCTTTTTCTATCAGTTTACTCTGGGTTCTTATTAAGTAACTATGATTTTGGGTAAAGGAAACTAGTAACAATATTGTTGTCAACAGAACACATGTTTTATAAGAAGAGAGTAGTAAATGATTTATGAGCAGTAACTTGAAATCAGAAAGAAAATTGCCCTATCTCTTTCACTGATATAGGGGGATATACACGAACAGGCGGGAAGTTCGCGCTGGAGGTGCATACCCTACCTGTGTAGCTCTGTGGCCCCAGACAGGCACAGGGTGCACAGTATCACAACTACAAGCACCCTTGTGGCACCTGTCCATGGCCTCACCCCCACAGCATGCAGGACTGCACAGGGTGGTCAGGGGCGGAGTAGCAGACCCAGGTGGGCATCCAATTAGATGCCCATCCTGGGTCCCAGAGTGGATCTCTTGCACACAATGTCACAGGTCCAGGTGCGTGAATAGCTCCTGCAGGTATCTGGACCTTTGTGGCCAAGGTCTGTTGGCTGGAGGACCCCCACCCCTGGCCTGTATGACAGCCCCCTTCCACATGACAGCTGTGTCCCCATTGCAGTGTACGCATCTCCCCCACACATCAGCCCCATCCTCGAAGTAGTGAGTAAACCTCCACTCCAATAAATGACAGCCCCATCCCCAAAATAGGCATTAACATCCCTCCAACAAATGACAGCCCTATCCCCAGTGTAGAACAGGACCCCCCACACACACAGATGGTCCCTGATCCACACAACCATGAGCCCCAAGTCCCAGTGCCCCAGCAGTAGCATTGGTGTTCACTGGACTCCCACCCACCACCCATGGCAAAGACAACCCCCCACACCCCCCAAACCTACTCCAGCTAGTTGGTGCCACAGCTCAGGATGGCCAGTGGAACAGCCCTCCACACACCTCCATGGCAGCTGGCCATCTCATTGATGCAGGGAGCATGCCTCCATATATTGGTGACATGCTCCCTGCATCAGTCAGATGGCTGCCAGCTGTGAAGATTTGCGGAGGGCTGTGCCACTGGCCATCCTGAGCCATGGCACTGACTTGCATGTATGGGTTTGGGGGTTGGGGGGGTTGTCGGTGCTGCGGGTGGATGAGGGGTCATTGAAAACCAATGCTACTGCTGGGGCACTGGGATGGGGGCTCAGGGTTGTGCAAAACAGGGACCATCTGTGTTTGAGGGGTCCTGTTCTACAACAGGGATGGGGCTGTCATGTGTTGCGTGGGTGTTAATGCTTATTTTGGGGATGTGTCTGTTATTTGTTGGGGTGGGGTTTTCCTCACTACTATGCAGACAGGGCTGTCATTTGTTGGCGATGGTGTTAATGCCTATTTTGGGGGCAGGGCAGACATGTGTGGGAGATGCTTATACTGCAATGAGGATGGAGCATACATGTGCTTCAGTGGGCACATCACTGTCTTGCTGACTGGAGCTGGGGCTCTGCTGAGGGAAGTTCTCCATGATGCTGGGACTTGGGGGGCTCTTTGTGTTGATGGGGGTGTTTCCCACATTTCCAGGACCAGGGAGGACTCTGTGAGTGCATGGGCCTAGCTGTGTTTTGCAGTTATGGAAAGGTCACCCCTGGTGTATCCTGCTTGCTCCTACACCCCCCCTGTGAGCTGCACAATGTGCCTTTGTGAAGGACACATACTGCTGACATGCCCCCCACCTGCCCCGGCGTACTGCTGTATTTGCAGCTGGGGGATCAGGCATGCAACTGACATCTGCACCATTCAGGAATGCTGCTAGCGGTCTGCAGGACCCCACTGCATGGCACTCATGCATAGTTATGCCTACGCGTCCGGTTTTCATGGCGCATAAGCATAGTGCATAGGGCCCATTGTTATCAGCTATGCGTTTTTTTATCCTAAATGTGCACAAGTATTAGAATGTTATGTTCTTCAATGATTTTTATTGTAAAGAACCCATGAATAATTTTATGGAGACACACATTATATACTATGCAGTGTGTATTTTTTATCTTTGTATTTTATATCTACTTTAGTAATGGTCTTTGACTAAACACAAGAACTGAGCTATTAGTTTTCAAACAATTCTTTGTTATTCTACTCCACCTTCATACAGAAGTTTGAATTATTGTACACATTTGCAATGCCTTTTTGAATATTTTAAAATCTTGTATATTCTGTATGTTGTAATTATGTATTTTTGTAAACTTCTTGACTGTTTGAAATTTTCCTTTGGATGATTTGTACCTACTGTAGCTTTGTTTTGTTACATTTTATACTGCCTGCATTACTGTGCAACTCCCTTGCTGTAACCTTTCTCCAGATTACACCTGGAAAGAAATCTCTGCTCAGGATGCCTATTCCAGTCAGCAATTTAGACAAATAATATTGGTGACTTTACCTGCTCCCCCCCCCCATATGTGTCTTCCTTGGCCTGGTGTTTATTGTACTTCTTGAAAACCTAAAGCCAAGGGCTTAGGTTTTGTTAGGCTTTTGGCAACAGATGTTTGTGCTTTATATTAATATGTGCCCTAGAAATGAAGTTTGCCAGAAATAGTATATGCCAGCAGAAATTAGAGGAAAAGGCACATTATTCACAACATCTGAGTGTCCTAAGGGAAGCAGGTAAGGCAGTAAGGCAGGCAAAGTCCCAAACTGAGGAAACACTAGCACGAACAGTAAAAGAAGGTGACAAGACTTTCTATAGATACATTAGTGAAAGGAGAAAGTCCAGAGGGGGTATTGCTAAGCTTAATGGAGAAAAGGGAGCATGTGAGGAGGAGGACCCTGTAAAGGCATCTATCCTAAATAGATACTTTTGCTCAGTATTTACTGAAGAGAAGGTAGGGCAGGGCCCACAGCTCAGCATCATGGACACAGGGGAGGGAGGTGAGCACTACTCCTTTCACAAAAAAGGGTCCTACAAGAGCTTGCTAAGCTCAGGGTGGATAAGGCAATGGGACCTGATGGCATACATCCCAGGGTACTTAAGGAGCTAAAGGAGGAACTAGCAGAGCCATTAGCAGAATTGTTTAGTGAGTCTCTGAGCACAGGAGAGTCCCAGAAGACTGGAGAAGGGCTCATGTGATCCCACTCCACAAGAGTGGTAGCAGGAGGAGGCGGGGAACTACAGACCAGTCAGTCTTACCTCAGTAGTGGGCAAGATTATGGAGGCACTCCTTAAGGAAAGGATAGTGCAACACCTGGAATCCATAGGGGCACAGGATGCAAGACAGCATGGGTTTACAAAAGGAAGGTCCTGTCAAACTAATCTCATAGATTTCTTTGACTGGGTAACCAGAGTGGTGGACCAAGGGGCAGTTGATGTGCCTCACCTGACTTCAGCAAAGCTTTTGACACTGTTCCACATAGAAGATTGATAAATAAGCTAGGTAGGCTCGGGGTGGGTCAGAAGTTGGTCAACTGGGTGGCAAACTGGTTGACTGGCAGAAAACAGAGAGTAGTGGTAAATGGTATACAGTCAGAAGAGATGCAAGTCACAAGTGGGGTACCTCAGGGATCAGTCCTGGGCCAGTCCTATTCAACATCTTCATTAGTGACCTAGCAGATGGACTAGAGGTGAAGGCTTGTCTGTTTGCAGATGACACCAAGATCTGCAGCAGAGTAGATGATCCAGATGGGGTGGGCAGAATGAGAAGAGATCTGGATAAACTAGCAAAATGGTCAGAAGAGTGGCAACTGGGATTTAATGCAAAGAAGTGCAAAATCATGACACATAGGGAAGAGAAACCCTGATGCCACTTATAGGCTGGGAGGGAGTTGCTAGCAGTCACAAAGGAAGAAAGAGATTGGGCATCATCATCACTGATGACCTAAAATCATCCAAGCAGACCTCTAAAGCAGTAGGTAAGGCAGGGGTGTTAGGGTGTATTAGTAGGGTATCACAGAGTCATAAGAGGGAGGTATAATCCTCTGTACAAGGTACTTGGTTAGGCCCCATCTGGAGTACTCAAGGCAGTATTGGAGGCCACATCTTCACAAGGACATTAACCAAATTGAGGCAGTCCAGAGAAGGCAACTAAAATGGTGCAGGGACTGCATCAGAAGACATATGAGGACAGATTAACGGAGCTCAATATGTATACCCTTGAGCAAAGGAGGGAGAGAGGATATGATCGAGACATTTAAACACCTTAAGGGCATAAACAAGGTGAAAGAGTCTAACATGTTTAAATATAAGAAAAATAGCAGGACAAGAGGACACAGCATGAGAATTAGAGGAGGCCGATTAAGGGGATGTGAGGAAATTCTTTTTCACAGAAGGGTGGTAGACGCATGGAATGGCTTACCACAAGAAGTGGTGGCTATGAATACAGTGCAGGGCTTCAAACAGGCATGGGAGAGGCATAAGGGAGCAATACAAATGACTATGAATAGATAGGTCACTGACAGAGTCAAGGCCGATGGCACATTTATAAGGTAGAAAAAGAAATGGGCAGACTGGATGGGCCTTGCGGTCCTTATCTGCCATCAACTTCTATGTTTCTATGTGTTCCTTAGTTGGCTGTAGTTTCTGTAAGTTAACAAGCAACCAACATGAATTGGTAGGGAACTACAAACCTGTCAATCTTACCTCTACTGTAGGGAAGCTGATGGAGTCACTGGTCAAGAGGACCCTGTGGACTACTTGGAGAGAGATGGGTTCCTGGATAGTGAACAGCATGGATTGGTGGCAGAGAGGTCTTGCCAGACTAACCTAATAGTTTTCTTTGACTGGATGATGAGGGAATTGGATAGGGGCTATGATGTGGATTTGTTCTACTTTGACTTCTGCAAGTCTTTTGACTCGATGCCTTACAGATACTTGTTGAAGGAGATAGAGGATCTGGGATGAAGCTAAGGTAATAGTAAACTGGGTAAGTAACTGGCTAAAGGGGAGGCAGCAGAGGGATGTGGTCACAGGGTCAAATCAGAAGAGAGGAAGGTCACAAGCGTGGTACGACAGGGATCTGTCCTGAGTCTGGTCCTCTTCAATCTGTTCATCAGCAATATTGGTGAGGGAATCCTGGGCAGGTTGTGTCTCTTTGTTGAGGACATTAAGCTCTGTGGAAGGTTGGATAGCAGTGAGGGAATCAGGAAAATTCATAGGGAATTACAAAAGCTAGAGGTGTGGTCTAATGTCTGACAGTTGAAATTCAATGCCAAGAAATGCAAAGTAATGCACCTAAGGGAACAAGAATCCCAGGACAGAGTACTGGATGGGTGGGGTGAGACTTAACACTGCAGCTAAGGAAGGTGACCTTGCAGTTATCATCAGTGACTCCATAAAACAATCGAGTCAGTGCAACAAAGCATATAGTGAATTGAGTAGGATGCTGGGTTGTATCGGGAGGGGCATTGATAGCAAAAGGGATGAGCTAATACTTTCTTTATATAGATCTTTAGTGAGGCCACACCTGGAGTACTGTGTCCAGTTCTGGAGTTCTCACCTCAGGAAAGATATGGATAGGCTGGAGGCAGTGCAGTACAGATTCATGAAAATGATTCAGGTCCAACAGGGCAGGTCCAATCAGGAGCACCTAAAGACACTTTACTTGTATTCGCTGGAGACCAGAAGGTAGAGGAAAGATATGATAGCGGTCTTCATGTCCCTAAAAAAAAACAACATTAACTGCCAGGAACTACTTATCTTAAATACTAGCTTGCAGTTACATGAACATGAGTGTAAACTAACAGGAGGGAAGTCTAAGAGGGACAGCAGGAAGTATTATTTTGCAGAAAGGGTGGTGGGGCTATGGAACAGTTTTCCAGCTAAAGTGGTAAGTGTAAAAAATATTGGCAGTTTCAGGCATGGTTGGGACAGAATGAAGGGTCTAGTGCTTGCTTGGGGTGGCATAAGCTAGGAGAAGTATGGGGGGATGTTGGGGAGGGCTAAGATGCTGAAGGGACAGCAGATCCCAGGGCTAAATAGGAAACTTGATCAGACTGGATGGACCATGGATCTTTTTCTGCTGTCATTGTCTATGTTTCTATAATAGACACCTGCAAGTACCTAACAGGGCAGGTACCTAACATTCAAAGCTTAAACGGATGACAGAAAAGATGGCGCCACAGGGAGAATTTTACCTTCCTGCACAAATGGAATATATTTAACAATAATGATTTGTTCTGTAAGGATGGACTGCACTTGAAAAGGAGAGGCTCTAGAATATTAGGTGCAAGGATTAGGAAGACAATTGATGGAGCTTTAAACTAACGGACTGGGATGAGGAGCAGGTGATGTAAACCCTGATTTTAGGGAGAGTGAAGTAATGATAACCAAAAAATATGTAGGATGGAGGGTCACTTTAATTAATTCAAGGAGTTTATGAAATAAAAATGATGAGTTGGAATATTTTCTAACTAAAGAGAACATTCAGATTTGTGGGGTAAGAGAGACCTGGTGGACAAGTGAGGATACCTGGAATAGGGATATACTTAGGTATAGGCACTACAGCAAAGAACATTTTGATAGATGTGGCTGTGGAGTGGTGCTCTATATAGCTGAGGATATTGTGGTTGAGGAGATTGAGAGGATGAGTGGGAAGCAACTAGAGCATGTTTGGGTAAAAATACTACTTAGAAATGATAAAAAGATTATTTTGGGTGTGATGTATCGATCAGAAGAAGAAGAGAATTTGCATTTATATAGCGTTTTTCATACACAGTATCCCAAAGCACTTTACAAGCAATGCTAGACTGGTAATGAAGTGACTGAATGTGTGGTGGCAGCCATATCACACATCATCACCCAAACATAGCCTGGATAATTGCATGAACCAGTTTATGGAAAGAGGAATGTTGGCCAGGACACCAGGAATGTTCCCTGCTCTTTGCGAAGAGTGACCTGGGTTCTTTTACTTCCACCTGGACACCCACCAGGACAACACCAGGATGGGCAGAAGGGACCTCGGTTTAACATGTCATCCGAAGGACGGCACACACCAGCAGTACAGCACCCCCAATAATGCACTCGGATGCCAGTGATTTTTAGGTGCAAGTCCAATCCTGGTGTGGGACGAGAACCCACGACCTTCTGGTACAGAGGCGGATGTGCTACCAACTGAGCCATGCTGACACCAGCTGATCAGCATCACAAGAGGATTGCTTAAATAACCAAATGTCACAGTTCCTAGAAAATATCAATCCTGAGGAAAACATTATTATCATAGGAGACTTTTATATGCCAAATATCGATTTGGAGATATGGGAGGAAAGTTCAAAGCTTAAGTGGGAATTCCTCCAGGGTATTGCTAAATTAGGGTTGGAACAGCACATGATGTCACCAACAAGAGAATCAAGAATTCTTTACCTCATGTTAAGCAATATGGGGATACTATTTCTAGCTGTTCAGTAGTACCACCACTTGAAACAAGTGATCATATGAGGGTCTTTTATTTTTGTATAACAACTAAAGTTCAGGAAGTACAGGGATTCACAAAGAAGAAACATTTTGCTAAGGCAAACATCTAGGCTATGCACAGTGAGATGAGAGAGTAGAATTATAACACTGAATTTAAAACTTAACCCATGAGTAAGTGTGGCAAAGATTGGTTACAAAGATGGAAGGACTGGAAGCCAAGTATATCCCTGTGAGGGATAAATATAGAAAAGCTAGGAAAAGGAATCCATGGATTACCAACACTATCATTGGAATATTAGAAAAAAGAAATTTGGCATATACAGTATATCAGTCAAAAAATCCAGTAATGAGATGGAGTGGTTAAAATATAAGGCACTAGCCCAAGAAGCTAAATTCAGTATTAGCAAGGTAAAGGCTGACTATGAGATAAACTTGCCAAAAGAACAAAAGACAATTATAAAGCCGTCTACAGACATGTTAATAATATGATAGGTAACAATGGGCAAGTGGGACCATTAGTGGATAGGCAAGGGGATTTGGTTACAGATGATACAGAAATAGCTAACTTGCTCAATGAATATTTTGACGCTATTTTGGGTGACAAAGCAGAATGTGAAATTATTAATTCAAGTCAGGGGGGTTAGCTTCTATAAAATTGGACATAAATGACATAAGAGTCAGGATCCAGAGGATAAAAGCAAATAAATAATGGGGGCCTGATTGTTTACATCCTAGGGTAATTAATGAACTGGCAAACAAATTGGCAGGATTTGTCACCATGATGTTTTATGATTAAGCTTCTGAGGAAGGACTGGGTTGGTCCGAAAGCTAAAACACTTTGTTCTTTTTGTTGCATCTATGTTAGTCCAATAAAATGTACCAAATCATTTGCTTCTGGATCACGATATTTCAAGAATCCCTAGACAGAGATGCAGTGATATCCTTCTGGCGAGATGCTGTTATAATACCAAGTTTTAGAAAGGGATGCAGGAAGGACTGCAAAAAATTACAGACCAGTCAATTTGACCTCTGTGCTGCGGAAATTATTAGAGAGAGTTATTAAGGATCATATTGAGAACCTTCTTGCCAATTAGGGTTTGGTGGATGAAACTCAGCATGAGTTTACAGAAGGGAGATCTTCTCAAACAAACATGCAGAGTTTTTACAATAAAGTCAGCATGGCATTGGATGAGGGAAAGGCAGTGGACTTGGTTTTTGTAGATTTAAGTAAGGCTTTTGATAAGGTCTCTCATGATCAACTTTTACAGGTCCTATACAGCATAGGTATAAACAGCACACTGATTACATGGATTAAATCATGGCTTTGTGGAAGAAAGCAGTGCATAGATATAAGAGGGTATATGTCCAGTTAGATAGATGTTACGAGTGGAGTGCCACGGGGATCGGTCCTGGGACACTGTTTGTTTAAAATATATGTCTCATCCATGCCTATAATAGATGGAACATGGCTAGCTAAGTTTGCCGATGATATTAAATTGGGGAGGGTGGTCAAGAATATAGAGGATGCAGTCCAAATGCATGAAGCATTAATCAGGACTGAACAGTGGAATAGACATAAGCTAGAACTGAGTATAGAGAAATATGCAGTTATGCACTTAGGAGAAATAACGTGCCACAACTATTCATTAGCAGACAAGGATCTCAGGGAAACTAAGGAGGAGAAGGACCTAGGAATACTGATATCCGATAAATTCAAAACAAAAAGTCATTGCAACATTGTAGCCAAAAGGGCTAATTCCATATTGGGAAACATAAGGAGAAATATCAGGAGCAGGGATAGGAGTGTGGTGCTACCTATGTATACATCTCTGGTGAGGCCGAGTCTGGAGAATTGTGCACAATTTTGGTCCCCTTGCAACAAGGCTGAGGTAAGACACTAGAGAGGGTACAGCACAGAGCAACCAAAAATGATAAATACAGTGAACCATCTGAGTTATGAGGGAAGATTAATTGAACTGGGGTTGTACTCTTTGGAGCACTGAAGATTAAGGGAAGACCTATGCGTGGTTTATAAAGCTTTAACTAACAATGATTTATGGGACCGTTTGGATTTTAGGATGAGCGATAATAGGCAGAACACAAGAACTTACATCTTGCAGTTGCAAGGAGAAACTAGCCATACCAAGAAGAGGGCATCATGGTTTATTCAGAGGGTGGTCAGCTTCTGGAACTCATTACCAAGTGAGGTGGTGTGTAGTAAGAGTATGGAGATTTTTAAGAGAAGGCTAGATGACTACTGCAATAGGAAGAAAATCAAGGGTTACTCTTTTTAATGTGCGAGCTGTTATGGGCAATGCCTACTTGGCTTGAGTAAACCTATGAAACCTATAAAATGAGTAAACAGGGTGCATGAGAGGAATCTCTTTCAAATGACATCAAGCAGGCAGGTCTATGGTTCCCTGGCTCATTTTTCCATCCAGTCTAGTGTAGAGGGATCACATTCACTGTTCTCAAGTCCCTAGGGACCACCACCTTGGACAGCAAGCAATTAACTGTGTCTGCAAGTGGCCTTGCTATCACTTCTGCTACCTCCTTCACCATCCTTGGGAGTAAGCCATCAGGTTCTGTAGATTTATCTACTTTCAAACCTATAAGGTTCTCTAGCACCCTTTTTTCTCCATTATTTGACCTTGCCACTTGAGCCCTTGCTCTCCTCCCTTTCCCTGCTAAACACATCAGTCTTTGACACTGTAGACCACATTGTGCTTCTTGATCATCTCATAGTACTGTGGATTTGCCGGCACTATCATCAGCTGGTTTGATTCCTACTTTTTTGGCAGGAATCAACAGGTAGCGATGGGGAATTTCTCCTCCTCCCTGAGGCCCCTGTCATGCGGAGTACCTCAGAATTGATCTTGTTGCCGATGTTGTTTGCAGTGTATATGCTGCCCCTGGGAGAGCTCATTAGGAAGTACAATGTTGGTTTTCACTGCTATGCAGATGATACCCAATTGTATTTGTCCTTTGCCCCTGGAACATCAGATGCTGTGGAAGTGCTAAATATTTACTTGGCTGAGATCAATGATTGGATATCCTCAGCTGGTTGGAACTGAATCCCAACAAGACAGAGGTTCTAGTGGTTGGGCCAGGCCAAGGGCATGATGCAAGTATGGCAACGGACCTTTTCCTGGGGCCTACACCATTGATGGCCTCCTCTACGGTGTGAGATCTTGGTGTTTTCCTAGATGATAGATTGACAATTGAATCTCAGGAGTCATCTATTCCACAAAGTGTTTTTTACCACCTGAGGAACATTGCCAGGATCAAACCCTAGTTCTGCTTGAGGACCTGCCCACACTGGTTCATGCCTTTGTGACATCTAGGCTTGAGTACTGCAATGCTCTCTACTTCGGAGTCTCAGGTGGCAACCTCCACAGACTGCAGCTGGTGCAAAAAGCAGCTGCCAGGTTGCTGACGGGCCTTTCAAGGTACTGTGGGAACTGCACTGGCTGCAGATCAGGTGGAGAGTTATCTTCAAGGTGGGCACTCTCACCTTTAAGGCCCCACATGGAATGGGCCCTGGCTACCTGACTGATCTTCTAACACCGGCCACCTCAGTCCACTCCCTCTGCTCCTCTTTCAGGTGTCTCCTCGAGGTTCCCAGGACTAGACTTAGAATTTCTGCTGACAGGGCATTTAGTGTCACCAGCCCAGTCCTGCGGAACGTGTTGCCATCTTCTGTCAGGGAGGCCCCATTGATCGTGACCTTTAAGTGCTGTCTTAAAGCCCACTTGTTTTCTTTGGCCTTCCCGGATGTGAATTTCTGACCTTGCTTAGTGAATTTTATCACAGAAATATTTGTTGATCTGCTATTTATAACTATTTATTTTTTACCTCTATCAGTGTCATAATTGTATTGTGTTTTTTGTTGACTACCTTACATCTCTTGCTTGTGTTAAATGTAAGGCACCCAGATCCTCCAGGATTGGGTGCATTAGAAATAAACTTTGCCTTGCCTTACCTTGCCTTGCCACATTCTAGTAGTGGGTAATCCTTCTCCCTAGTAATTACTGAAGACTGAAAAAGGGCAATAGTCGTTCCACTTCACAAATCAGGCAGTTGCAAAGAGGCTAGTAATTACAGACTGGTGAGCTTCATGTCTATAGTAGGGAAGTTAATGGAGACACTACTCAAACAGAGGATCATAGCATTCCTCAAAACTAGCAGCCAACAAGACCCTAAACAGTATGGTTTCAAAGCAGGTAGGTCATGCCAGACAAATCTGCTCGAGTTTTTTAAATACGCTACAAAAATAGTGGACGACGGTGGGACAGTAGATGTGGTCTACCTAGACTTTAGTAAGACCTTCGACTTGGTTCCACACATAAGGCTGGTAAAGAAGCTTGACCCCACAGGGGTTGGTCCAGAAGTAGTCAGATAGGTACAAAACTGGTTACAAGGCAGAACCCAGAGGGTACAGATTAATGGAATGCAATTAATGGAAGGCAGGGTGACCAGTGGGTTCCCCCAGGGTTCAGTGCTGAGGCCTCTGCTCTTCAATGTTTTTATAGCAGACATCACTGACTGACTTTAAGGGAAGGTGTGTCTGTTCGTATATGACACCAAGATATGTAACAAGGTGGACACCTCAGAAGGAGAGAGCAAGATGGAAGCTGAGCTCAAGAAACTAGAAGAATGGTCTGGAGTGTGGCAGCTGAAATTTAATGCCAAAAAGTGTAAGGTCGTGCACGTAGGAATGAAAAATCCAAGAAAGGAGTATTACCTAGGATGCGAATGACTGGTGGCCTCAAACCAGGAATGAGATCTGGGAATCATAATCTCAGATGACTTGAAGGTTAGTAAGCAGTGTGAGAAGGCAACAATGAAGGCCAACAGAATGCTAGGCTGCATTGGTAGGGGAATCATGAACAGGAGGAGAGAGGTGGTACTACCACTGTATAGATCACTGGTCAGGACTCACCTGGAATACAGAGTACAATTCTGGAGGCCTCACCTGAGGAAGGACATTGACCAGGTGGAAACAGTACAGAGACAGGCAACAAAAATGATTCAGAGTCTGCAGTACATGTCCTACAATGAAATATTTAGGGAACTGAATATGTACTCCCTGGAACAGAGAAGAGAGAGAGGGGACATGATTGAAACATTCAAATACATAAAAGGCATTAACAAGGTACAGGCAGAGGAACTTTTTCACTTCAGAAAGAGATTCAGGACCAGGGGACATGACATCAGGCTGCAAGGAGGGAGGTCCTCTATCAACACCAGGAAAATTTTCTTCACAGAAGGAGTGGTGGACGCTTGGAACAGCCTGCCCCAAGAGGTTGTGGGGGTCAACACTGTGGGGGGATTCAAGAATGCATGGGATAGACACAAGGGAGCCCTGACTACAAAGGGCAACTAGAGTGTCAAAATAGGTCTAAAACAAATGGGCAGACTAGATGAACCTAGCAGTTGCCTTCTGCCATCAGCTTCTATGTTTCTATGGTGCACAATTTTTCAACATGTATCCCAGCCCCCTCTTTTTCCCTTTACCCTGGGTAAGTTTGATTCTACTGTATTGGTCAATTGGACAAGGCTGGCATGGCCCCCTTGTTCATGATGGTTTGTGCCTTGTCACTCTGACCCATCTCATTTGTTTAAACTAGCTATATGCTGTGTCCAAATTTCTCACAGCACCTTCTGCCTCCTCCTTGGGATGCAAGCTATCACTTTTGAATAGCTTCTAATCCCTCCTCCCTCTACTATCCCTTTAGCCATGCACAGAATTGGAGTACATGAAATTGCTTCCTCTGATCCAAGCATGGCAGCTGTAGCACCTCAGTGAATGTTACCAACCATACCCTCTCCTTTGCTACCTTCCCCATAGCAGAAAATTCAGACTTCACCTGTTCCATGCCCTTCATCCCTCCCTCCCTTCCTTTTCTTTCTTTCTTTCTTTCTTTCTTTCTTTCTTTCTTTCTTTCATTTTACTTGTAAATTTGTGACCAGGAGAGACTCACTGAGCCAAGGCTTGTTTTCAGGTGGAACAGGAAGGAATGACTGAGTGCACGGTGATGCTGAATAGAGTGCATTTATGGGCTGAGCAGGCACCACACAGGAAACAATGGACAAAAAGTAAATGCACTCCTGTACAGCTTCAATGTCCTGCACACATCAGATGCAGAATGATAGAGTGTCAGCTTCTAGTAGCGTTAATCATTTAAACCTTTTTTTGTAAGTCTGTGTCTGTCTGACAATAAGTTCATATATGCATCTTTTGGATGCTTTGAGAAAAATTGCTGTTGATGAATTGTATCACACTTTCTGAATCCCTCCTCAACTACTATATCCTAGATTCTAAAATGTCTGTTTGTTAATTGCACTTTCACTCTGAGGCTCTGTCCACACTAGTTGCTTGGCATAGAATCTTTCAAAAGAGTGTTTCCCTTACCAAGTTTAAGCATGGATGTTGGAGAGTCCAGACTGCGCTCTGACACCATGCTTGCCCCCTTGAGTTCCTAACCAGCAAACGTCTCAGTCTAAAACCATGCTAAAACCCTGCTCCAATTAGGGTTTTAGCATGGCTTTTAAACATAATTCATAGCACAGTTTTACCATGCTACAGTGTTGACGCAATCTGTGTTTGCACTTCTTGTAATGTTATAGACTGCTGATAACATTGCAAAAACTCAAGTGTGAGCAGGGAGTAAGTGGCCAATATTAATGAGGAGTAATATTTAATGGGGGTTAGACCAGGAGTCCCCCACCCTGACAATACTCAACTTGAGCAAAGCAGAGTGGCACTTGGTCCATGAAGGGTTACCCATCCCTATCTGCACTAGGCCTATAGTGTATTGTTGTTATTTGTCTCTTGTCTGGAAATTCACTGAGCAATAAATCACTTAATTACAGGCTGTTGCTGGCTTGAACACTCAGTCACTCGGCATCTGCTGTGCCCTGAACTTTAAAGCTGTGTAGGAGTGTGTTTACTTTTTGCCTGTTGATTCCAGGTACAACCTGGGTGGAGATGTTATAAAGGAATAATAAAAAAATTCAAGAAACAAAATTAAACAAAAATAATAAATACAATGAATAAAGTTTAGGTGCTAAAAAAAGTGTCAAAAAAACTCACAGGGAAGGCTACTGTCTAAATGAATAATTACAATTCATGAAGGTAACTGGATGCACAGTGGCAGTAGCAATCAATGCAATTACTATCACAATCCAGTAAGTGTTATTGACAACAGCCTTTAGGCAGACATATATAGGTTAAGTGAGAAATGTGAAGTTAAGGAAAGCAATGGAGCTTTATCACAGATGAGAGAAGAAATAATGCACAGGGAGGTTAACTGATTTACTCAAGGCCATGTATTAAATTAATGGTAGTTGGATGCAAAGTCTGTAAGATTAGAGCCACATGCTCTACTCACAAGGCTACACTGCTTCCCTTGCTCATGTGCAAATGACACACAATTGTAATAGTCTATTAGCATAGCAAAAGATATAAAACATGGAAACTTGCTGTATATGTGAGCATAATTAAATATTTTGCATTCACTCATTAATATGACCCACAGTACAGTAATCCATAACAGGATGTGTCTGTGTAGAGCATTATGATGTCATGCTAGAGGCTGATTTTTGTATTCCAAGCTAGTCTTACTAATAGAAAAAAATGCAATGGCTGAGTTAAGCCTGCTGTTGACTAAAGCTGAAGGAGATTCATTAAGATTCATACAGCGGTTGAGAATGTGGCAGAGAAGATAAAGAGTTTTGTGGGAAAATGGCAGCTACAATTTATACATTCTGATGGGTTTGACAGATTTTTATTACAGAAGATTTCACTCAACTCTTCAAATCTGGGAATACAGACAGTACATCTACTCATGTAAAATGATGATGAACTGTGTTATTCAAATTTGAAACATAACATAATTTGAATTCTGTAGCACTGTATTATATAATTCAATAGTAATATAATGATAAATAAAAAGTCAATACTAAGTTGTAGGACCTATACTGTGGCAGTTATGGAGTTTGCTTTTACTAGGTTTAAATGAATGACAATGCATTTCAATATGCATTATATCTAGATATATTTCCATAACTGTATCAAGCAGAGCCATATTACCACCACTGTGTACTGGGATGTCTTGCAATGTTTCTCAATTAAATTTCAAAAAGCAGGTTGTTTTCCATTTTTCTCTTTCTTTTCCTTTTTTTCTTTTTTTTTTCGCACAAGAAAATATTTTCAAGTGCAGTAGATTGTCTTACAGTGGACACAACTCATAGTTTATACATTTAAATTGGATAATCAGCTACAGTGGACATTTTCTTATTTCCCAAACTAAACAGTATATATCATTGTTGTATTTTTATCCCTTATAGTGAATTTAACTCCTCTCTTATACTAGACACAATGGATCAGAAAACCCTGCAGCTGTGGAGTGTTCATTGATGCATTAGCTTCTTTTTAAAGTTGTTTGTTAGTTTCCTGTCACTCAATCACTTATCCCACCAAATGACTCACCTCCTTCTGTGGACCACTGTTTGTGGTGGTGGTCAGAAATGTAATGCTCTTTCTTTCTCTCTCTCTCTCTCTCTCTCTCTCACACTCTCTGTCACTCTCTCACATTAAAAATCAAAATTTAGATTAAGATGAAGACATTGCCAAAAATAAGTGCTTGAGTCTATTCTCTGCACTTTGTTGTCTTAAAGGCAATGCTCTTAGATCATATTAAGCCTATACAGAAACTGAAAAGCAAGTGGCATCAAAATCAGAATTCAGTATGTAAAAGGAAACTGGAGGGCAAAGATACAAGATAAAAGATATCAAAAAAAAAAAAAACAGCAAGGGTCGCTTCTACGAGGTTAATGTCTGCAAGTCCCACAATAGAAATGAAATCACAAGGACTCAGCACTCCATGTTAAAAAATGTCTTCAGACCATTCAAGTCATTTCACAAATTTCGTTTACTTTATTGTGACTAGACAACAAGCAGTGTTACCAGTGTAGTATGGGGAGGCTACCAATTACCAATGCTTTACACTCATTTTAATTGCTTTGCAAAGGTGTAGTGCACTCACTGTAGTTCAGATTTTATACCCTTGCTAATCAATTATTAATTATTAAAAATGTGAACAGTGACTACAATACAATTAAGTTGATACACAACTTCATTTGTGCTGATGCATTTAACCGAACATGTTTAGACAAAGTGTGCTAACTATGGTATTACCACCTTCAATTTCACCTTCAATCTTCAGTGGTTTAAGGGGGAGGCACTTTAGTACAGTGGTTTAAGGCTTTGAGCTGCAAATCTGGAGACCTGGGTTTGAATCCCACAGCTCCCACTTGCATATACTGTGTGGCCCTGAGCAAGTCACTTAACTTCCCTGTGCTCCCAGGTCACACCTGTAAACAAGCTTTCAGCTTAGTGTGCTATTCCTGGTTAAACAATTAAAAAAAATCTATTGGCTCTTAGTGATTACTTTTGCACACTTAGTTTATACTTTTAAATGTGGCTTAAATATAACTCCAATCTGCATCAGTATCTCACACATTTTCACAGAAACATAACATCTTTCAGCACCATTGTGATCTTATAATTAAATCATTATCATATTGGGGGGGTGGGGTTGAGACACAGTATACTATAGCCAATTAATGGAAAAGCCTTGGCAACTGTATTTGATCACCGGGCCATTCCAAAGCTCCTAACTGGTATATCCAACATGCTTCTCATTTAGCCAATTTATTCTCAATGTCTCACCCCTTGATCCTGACACAACCCTATATATGCCTATAAATATAGGGCTATGTAGGGTCCTATCTCCAAATTGTTAATATGCATTCCTAAAGCATATTTGTCAGTTTTATTTAAGACTGCTCGCATATGCTCTCCTATTCTTTCTTTTAGCTTATGCTTCATCCTCCCCACAAAAAAAATTCCACAGCTGCAGGCTGTTAAATAAATAACATTTTGTGTGTCACACATAATGAAACATAAAATGTTATATTCCTTTACTTCTTTTGATCCCTGAAAGGTGGGTGTCCTGCTGACTACGCTGCAGTATTTGCAGCATCCATATCATGTGCACCCTGAATCTGGAGGTGGAAAAAAATATTATGTTTTTATGGGTGTGGGTGAAGCCTACAGCCATTTAGCTTTAGCTAGAAAAATGGGATTACCATGGAACACATTTTTTAGTACTTTTCAGCGTATCCTTCCATGACTGCAAATCTCTATGGCAGTTAAAGAAATACTCCATTCTTTCTGTTTAGAATGATGCACACAGAACTCCAAGCTGCTTTTCTCTGAAAACAAATGTGCACACATTCCAAACACATCTAAATATTTTTAGAACTATTCAAGGTGTACAAAAACAACCAGTGTGAATGTTTTTCAGGACAAAAAGACCTTTCACATGAGGGTAGTCACTAATCTGAATTCTTTCTATTTTGTAAAATATGTCTTCCAAACAACCTCATTTTTTATCTCTCTGAGTGAATTCAGTAGGAGTCATGCCAAACAAATGTAAATATCTCAGAAAGTGTACAAGTTACCAATACACAACCAACAATGAAAGTCGTCCGGAACAAAATGACCTTTCAAATGAGGGTAGTCGCTAATCTGAATTCACTAGATTTTCATAAATATAGCCATCCGAAAGGTGAAAATTTAGAAGAAAAATGAAAATTCTGGTAATCAGATGACCATAGTTTAAAAAAATATAATTAGTGCAGCTTAATGAATTGGCTCATTGGAAATGTATGTTTGTCCTGAACAACTTTCATGCCGCTTGTTTATGTGTAACGTATACATTTTTAGAGATAATTACATTTGTTTGGCATAACTCCTATGAAAAATTAAAATTTAGGTAATCAGATGGCCATAGTTTAAAAAATATAATTAGTGCAGCTTAATGAAAAGGCTCATTTGAAAGGACTTTTTTGTCCTGAGCAACTTTCATGCTGTTTTTTTATCTGTAACTTGTATACTTTTAGATATATTTACATGTGTTTGGCATAACTCCTATTGCATTTCTAAAGAGCCTCAGTGTTTCAACCCAACAGTTAAGTGAAATTCTAGACCAGACAACCTTGTTCATCTCTTGTCATGCCTAATTTAAAGTGGCCTGGAATTGATTACTTACATGCAGCTGTTTGAAATGTCCCTATTTTCTTAAATTATATTTATACCTCTAAAGGATCCCTATTTAACTGTGCCAGAATAAAAGATGAAGCTGTCAGTTGTGTTTTGTATTGTTTTCTTTGAATGGACAACATTCTGTGCAGCTCCTTTCATGGAACCACATACAGAAATAGATTTGTTGCCATATTGGTCCTCTTAAGAACAGATCTAGAAGCAAATGGTTGTATACCTTTTATTGGGCCAACATAGATGTTACATCTATGTTGGGCTAATAAAGGGTATCAAATCATTTGCTTCTGAATCTGTTTCATGGAACCAAGAATTTGGAGTTTTGACTATGTCACTTCATGGTTTCAGAACTGTGGGCACTGTACTGATAAGTTCATGCTAACATTTCTGAAATGGTGAAGCCACAGAAAAACTTGTTGCCGTATTGGTCCTTGTAACACCAGATCCACAGAAACAGATTATTTGTTACCTTTTCTTAGACCAACAAAGTTGTTACAAAAGAACACAGGTGGTTTTAGCTTTCAGATTACACAGAATCCTTTGTCAGAAAACACTGGCAGTTGTTTTTGAAGAGCATACTTTCTCAAAACCCACATCATATAAAAAAAAAAGAGATGTAAAGTTGATAAGGACCCCATTGGTTAAAACTGCATTAGAAAAAAAAACATAACCATATAAAGACAGCAACAGTTCCACCGAAAGAAAGCTATCCCAAGGTTAAATGTCACTGACTTGAATGTTCACTCACTGAGAAGAGCTATAAACCAACTGAAGCTTCATTTTAAAACCATCTGTGTATGTGTCTGTGCTAGCATTAGTAAATGCCAATGATTAAAAACCACAAGGAAAATAAGTTTAAACAATACATAGTAAATAATGCTAAATGTCTTATAAATATAAACCATCTATGTGTTAAGTAAACAAATAGGTTAGAAGACATCCTGCCCATGTAAATTAAGCATTCACCAGCTGTTTCACACAGTGGTGTTAATCAAATTTTACACAGAGTTAGTAATGTTCAGATGCATTTTTCTTAAACTCTGTGTACAATAAGTTCATATTACTCATGAATAGAATAGTCAAACTTTTACTGTCTTAAACATGACATATCTGCAATTCTGTAACAAGTCACTAGTGTATGTACTATAAACATTCAAAATCCCAACCTAACGCAGACTCCCTTGTAATTGAGATACTGTAATCCTAAATGTAACAAATATAAAAATACCACCAACAGCTTAATCTGGTTCAATGTCAGTTGGCATCCATCTGTATCCCTCTCCCCAGGACAAGGCTGAAAATAGGCATAATTGCCTAGCTCTCCTTTCCTGGTCAACACAAACTAACTAAATAAATATATCAACATGTGTCCAAATGTACCTAATCTGCTGTTGTATTAAATAACAGTTCTATAAATCTAAAACCTAAACAAAACACAACTGACAGATTCAACTTTTATTGAAGCATAGTTAAACAGGGATCCTTTAGAGGTATGACTATAATATATGAAAATAGAGACATTTCAAACAGCTGCACATTAATCAATTCCTGCCCCCTTTAACTCATTCAGACCCATTGGATGTTTAGAACACTGGAGACAGAACTCCTAGCTGCTTTTTTTTTGAGAATCTTCCTAAAGCACTATGCAGAATTCTTAGCAAATGTGTACATATTACAAATAAATCTAAATTTCTTTAAAACTATTCCAGGTGCACAAAAACAACCAGCCTGACAGTTGTTCAGAACAAAAATACCGTTCAAATGAGGGTAGTCACTAATCTGATTTCCTTATATTTTGTAAAATATGGTCATCTTATTACCTGTATTTCCATTTTTGTTTTTACAAAATTCACATTTCTGATGGCTATTTAAAAAAAAAAAACTATAACGAATTTAGATTAGTGACTACCCTCATCTGCAATGCCTTTTTGTCCTGAACACACATGTTAAATATTGCACTTTGGGCACAGAAATCCAGAGGCAGATTACAGCATGGGTGGAGTGGTATTGACAACATTAAGATAGCACACATTAAAAAAAAAGCTTTTACATTCAGTTGATTATTATTTAACAAAATTATGCATCTATGGCTGCCACTGTACATCTAATGCAAACCCATAATCATGTTTTTCCTCACTTGAGGCAAAAAGGGGGGAGGATTTGGAGGCCATAACTGACTCCTTGTTTTTTTGTTAAAGGGGTCCATGTTTTTTACAGCAAAAACAAGAAAAGGGGTCATTTATAAAATGTGCAGATGAGCATGGGGATCACTTTCTTCAGAGCATGCTACCGCCAGCAGCTACCACATATTTGCATAAGAGCACTGTGGAAGCATATAACTGGACCATTGTCTGATGTTCTGCCACAGTGATCTGGCATAGTTTCCAGTGATTCTGTTTATGCAGCCCTTCCCCACCATTGGCCGCATAAATATACCCACTTCCTTGGGAACTACTTTTCCTTTCCATAACTGCGGAAGTGATGGCTGCTGTGTGCAACATGGTGATGCTGACTTAAACTGCATATGCATGAGTATTGTGTATATGTATGTGTATGCAATCCCCACACCGCCTTTGGCTGGCTGGCTCCTCCTTAAAAGAACTACTGCCAACTACATGGCATACAATTTACTTTTGGCAGAACTACACACATGGTACCACTCCTAGCATTGGAGTGTATACCAGGCTCATTATCTAGAGGATGGTGGGTGGGGTACATACTAAAATTAACCTTTTTATTTACAACTAGGTGCAGGGGAGAGGATGCAAGGTGCATGCTAGACCTAACTGCTGAGGGGCTTTAATAACGTTCACACTAGAAGCAATAAGTGGAATGTCCAAAGCAGTAACTGGGATTTTGCAGTATGACTTTATTTACAGATGTTACTTAAAGCAAGGGTGGTCCCCCAAAGGTTTGTCATTGCAATACAGGCACATTCTCTTTTGTATGACACTTTGCTAGGCAGTACTGCTTTCCACAAAAACACCACTATCTCTCTTCCAAAGTGTATATCTGTGGGATGCGCCACACACTTTAAACATTTTCCACACATTTCCACTTCCAAAGTGTATATCTGAGGGATGTGCCACACACTTTAAAATCCTCCTGGTGCATTGTCTTTGCCCAGGAAACACTGGTGTCCATCCATGAACCAGTTAGCCCTGCTTGAAACTCTAGATGGCATTCCTCCCACCCTTTTGCCCAAACAGCCTCTACCCCATTCCTTCAGGATGACACCAAATAAGTCTCCAATGAATTGCTAAAGACTGACAACTTTAACTTTAAATTCAGCACAGTTGTAGTGAAAAGGGTCCTGACCAGTGTGATCTAGCCTTATCTAGGGCACACACACTTCAGACAACTCCCTCAGAGAACAGTCTCAAATTCTGTACTCACAGATTAGTTGTTCCTCCCTGTCAGTCATGGAAAGAACAAAAGACACCTTTCTTTCTCTGGTAGCAGTTAGATTCTACTCATTGTTCTTCCTTAAGGCAGCTGTGAACTTCAGGACCTTCAGAGGATTGTCTCTTGGATCCATAAGAATTGCAGTCAATCTCACTCCCCCTGGAGTGAAACTAAAGAATCTTGCAGGCAAACGGTCCCCACCACTTCACAGGTAAACAGAAGATTTTACCAAACTAGGGTGAGAAATACCAGGGCTCCCTTTGAAAAAGTCCCAATGGCAGACCTCCTGCCACCTTGACTGCCACACTTGAATTTACTGATGAACATTCTAAGCTCCACTAGAGAAGCTGACTCTAAAATGGTTATGCTGCTGGGGAGAGTTCTAAATGACATAATCATCCTTCTTTCAGGGTAGCTGAGTAAACAATTATGTCATTATTTAGCAAGCCCCTAATGAGCTCCCCAAACACTGCCTTTTCCTACTTGGCTAAGATTCATACTAATGGAATTCTAGTAACCCCAGGGGACTGGGTTGTTACATGCAGTTATGTCAGCACTGCCATGTTGTGTAAGGCTGAATCTGGGGCAAACTGCACATGTGCGAGTATCACACATGTAAAGTACTGTAATCACTGCAGTATTACGGCTGACTCCAGTGCAGTGAGAGCACCGCATGTTCTTTTCACTGCTCTTGCTGCTCCTAAAAAGCTCTCCACAGCCATATTGGCACTGACCAGACTTTGTTTCTAATGGTTGTTCACTATGTACTAGTTCATCTCTAATATTTTGAGCCCTCCTATATATAATTCTAGGAGGAATATCACATATATCTCTCAAACTGGATTCAGCTTTGATAATTTCCCAGTTATTTCTTATAATGCCATTTATAGCTTGTGCAGCGCATGAAAAAGTAGTTACAAAGTTCAGTCTGTTATCTGATTCTGCATTTTAACTCTTTCCTGTAGCAATGTAGTCCTTGTCTTTTTGTCCACTTCTTGTTTTGCTCTCTCCACAGTACCTCTACTATAACCTCTTTCCTGCAGACAAGCAGCCAAATCATCTGCACACACTTCATAATCTCCTTCTTCTGAACAATTATGTCTTCATCTCATAAATTGCCCCTTGGGGAAATTAACAATGCTGTGCCTGGGATGACTGCTGCTCACCTGCAGAAGAGTATTTTTGCACATTTATTCCTGATATAAGGAGGTCTAAAGGTCACCTTCATTCATTCGACTAACACACACATTCCAAAAATGTATACTTTCTCCAGTTCAGTTAATATCAAATTTAAAATCTGGTTGATGTTCTTCCAGATATTTTTTAAAATCACATAACTTTTGTTCACTTCCTCTCCATATCATGACACAATCATCTATGTATCATCACAAGAATTCAGTATTACCCCAAACAGATTTGCTCAGTATATGTAATTTGTTCCTCACAAAATCCCATAGTCAAATTGTCATTGTTAGGGGCAAAAGTTGCCCCCATAGCTGTTCCACTGTGCTGTAAAAAGTATTTGCCCATGAAATTAAACACATTATTTTCTAGCACTGTTTTTGTCATATCCAATAACATGTGTGTAGATGGTTTTTCATATCTGAAAGACACTAGAGACATTATTAACCTAACATCTGAAATGCATGTGGGGGAATGTAGACTATTGGTTATCCTGTATGTCATGAGTTTGTATACTAATATCCCTCACAATTTTGGACTACATGAACTAGAATATTTTATTGAACAATGAGGGAACAAAAATCCATCTACACAGATGTTACTTGATATGACAAAAATAGTGCTAGAAAATAATGTGTTTAATTTCATGGAAACATATTTTTACAGCACAGTGGCACAGCTATGGGGGCAGCCTTTGCACCCAGCTATGCCAATTTGGCTATGTGATTTTGGGAGGAACAAGCTATATATACTGAACAAAATCCACTTGGGGTAATATTGAATTCTAGAGATGATACATAGATGATTGTATCATGATTTGGAGAGGAAGTGAACAAGAGTTATGGGATTTAAAAAAGCAATGTCTGGAAGAACATTGACCAGGTTTTAAATTTGACAGTAACCAAATTGGAGAAAGCAGATATTTTTTGCATGTGTGTATTAGGAGAATGAAAGAAGGTGACCTTTTGACATCCTTATATTGAACGAAATGGACAAAAATAATGTCCTGCAGGTGAGCAGCAGTCATCCCAGGCATACCATTGTAAATATCCCCAAGGAGTAATTTATGAGATTAAAACATAATTGCTCACAAGAAGGGGGTTATGAAGTGTGTGCAGATGATTTGGCTGCCATCTGCAGGAAAGTGGTTATAGTAGAAGTGTTGTGGAGGGAGCAAGACAGGAGGTGGACAAAAAGACAAGTAGTGCATTGCTACAGGAAAGGGTTGAAAATGCAGAACCAGATAACAGACTCAGTTTTGTAACTACTTTTTCCAGTGATGCACAAGCTACAGTATAAATGGCATTATAAGAAGTAACTGAGAAATTATCAAAGCTGAACCCCATTTCAGAGAGATATATGTGATAGCCCTCCTAGAATAATATATTGGAGGGCTCAAAATATTAGAGATGAACTAGTACATAGTGATCTACCATTAGACAAAAAAAAAGAACCATTTTTTCCACGTCCAAATCCAGAGTGCACACAATGTGGATGCTGCAGATACTGCAGTGTGGTCAGCAGGACATGCACCTTTTGGGGACCGAAAGATGGAAAGAAATATAAAATCTTAATTTTTGTTACATGTGACACACATAATGTTATTTATTTAGCAGTCTGCAGCTGTGGAATTTTTTATGTGGGGAGGATGAAACATAAGCTAAAAGAAAGAATAGGAGAGCATATGTGAGAAATCTTAAATAAAAATGACAAATATGCTTTAGGAATGCATATTAACAATTCGGGGATAGAACCCTACATAGGCCTATGTTTATAGGTATAGCTAGGGTTGTGGCAGGATCTGGGGGGGGGGAGATATTTAGATTAAATTAACAAAATGAGAAGAATATTGTATTTATCAGGCGCTTTAAATGGCCTGTTAGAAATGATCAAATAGAGCTGGCAAGGCTTTTATATTAATTGGCTGTAGCATACTGTGTATCAAAACCCACCCCATTTAATTAAGATTTGATTGTAAGACCACCTCAGTGCTGAAAGACGTCATGTTTCTGTGAAAATGTTTGAGCTATTGATGTATATTGCAGCTATATTTAAGCCACATTTAAAAGTATAAAGTGAGTGTGCAAAAGTAACCACTAAGAGCCAATAGAAGTTGAAGGTATAATATTATAGATAGCAAACTTTGGCTAATTACTTTCTGTTAAATGGATTAGCACAAGCGAAGTTGTGGATTAACTGAATTGTACTGTAGGCATTGTTCACGTTTTTAACAATTAATAATTGAGTTGAAAGGGTATAAATCTGAACTGTAAGGGGTGCACTAAACCTTGCCAAAGCATTTGAAATGAGTGTAAAATGTTGGTAATTGGTAGCCTTCCTCGACTGCACCAGTAACACTACTTGTTGTTGTCTAGTCACAATAAAGTAAAGGCAATTTATGAAATGACTTGAATGGTCTGGAGACATTTTTTTACACAGAGTGCTAAGATAGAAGATACCCTACTCTATTGATTTATAAATATTTATGATTCAAAGTGGCTGAATACTGTCCCACATTTAGAAGATAAGAACAAACAGTTAGGAGATGCAGCATACAGGTAAGATTTTTCCCCTACTGATAGCTGGCTTCAGAGATGGAAGACCCACCACAACATTGGTTCAAGTGAGCTCACAGAGAGAAACAGAATTGGCCCAGACGGGTTCCACACACCAGTCATTAAAGAACTTGTGAATGTATTAGCAGGCCCTTTGACAGTCATTTTCCAGAAAACCCTGGACCAGGGAGAAGTGCTGGAGGGATGGAGACAGGTGGATGTAGTTCCAATGGACAAAAAAGGTTCAAAGCAGGAGGTGGGAAATTACAGGCTGGTCAGCTTGACTGCAGACTTGGGTAAAATTATGGAAGACATCATCAAAGATCATATTACACTCCATATGCTGCAACAGGGTGAAGCAGATTATATACAGTATGGATTCACAAAAGGCCAATCCTGTCAGACTAACCTTTTGGCTTTCTATGGCAGGGTCAGTGAAGCTCTGGACAAAGGGGAAGCAGTGGATGTTATTTTTTTTTATTTTTCAAAAGCATTCAACAAGGTCCTGCATGGTGAACTTGTTGATGCATTAATTGATTGAAGGATTCAGGGTAATATCTCTAAATGGATCACTTCATGGCTGTCAAACATAAAACAGAGGGTTTGCATTAGGGGGACAGTCTCAGAGTGGTCTGAGTTTACAAGTGGAGTGCCGCAGGGTTCTGTCTTGAGCCCCTGTTTTTTTAACATTTACATATCCTCTATGAAGACAAATGGAAGGGTTTGGGAATCCAAATTTGTGGATGACACAAGATGGGCTTAACAGTAAACAACATTGAAGACACAAATAGATTGCAGACAGCATTATACAAACTAGAGGTGTGAGCAGTCAAATATAAGCTGACATTCAACACGGATAAGTGTACTATAATGCATCTGGGAAGCAGAAACGTGAAACAAAACTACATATTAAATGGGATTTCTTTAAGGGTAGTTATGGACAAAAGAGACCTCAGGATCAGAATAACAAACTACCTGAATTTTAAGCTACATTGTAACCAAATAGTAAAAAAGGCCAGCAGCATACTACACTGTATCAAAAAAACATATTAACAGCAGGGAGAGTGCTGTGATTATGCCATTATATGGCTCACTGGTGAGGCCTTATGGAGGCGTACTGTGCTCAGTTTTGGTCTCCAGGAGGTAAAACAGAAATTAAGACACTCAAGAGAGTACAGAGGAGGGCAACAAAGCTTGTAAATAAAGTTAAAAACAGAGACCATGAGGATAGGTTGACTGAACTGGGAATGTACTCACTTGAGTTCCGTAGATTAAGGGGGGAAATGTGTTGATTTATAAAGCACTTTCTGATGCAGATCTATGGGAACAGTTGGGTCTTGTTTTCAGTGAATATAAGTATTGTACAAGGGCACATTGTTTACAACTAGACAGCAGAAGATTCAGAATCAAGAGAAAACACTGGTTTTCTTTTAGAGTGCAGATGATCTTGAATGGATTACCATCTGAGGTGGTGTCAAGCAGCACTATGGGGGAATTTAAACAAAAATTAGACAAGTATCTGATACAAAGTAGGATTAAGAGGTACGGTTAAATCAATTGGCGAGCTGTATGGACTTAGGTCTTCTTTGCTCTGAATCAACCTATGAAACCCTATGAGAATGTTAATTTGACAAGTGCTGTGGAATTGTTCAGTGATGTGCTGCCTGGTTCACTTGATGTCTTTAAGCCATTGAACATCTAAAACTATGGTAAGACTCATCTTTTCTTACATTGCATAGTTTATGACTTGTTTTCTAATAAATCCAAGAATCCTATGGAGCTGCAGAAAGTGAGAGAAAGACTCTACATCAGGATGTGCTGCTGTAATATGGATGACTCAGATGATCTGATAGTTTCTTAAAAATCTGCTTTCCAAAGGTGTCTTTAAGGTGTCTATCATCTTCCCATAATATATAGGTGCAAATCACATTATGTGGATGATGGGGATATTTTTACTGAATGGGACTTTAGTTAGGATAGGAATCTGCAATCTTGTAAAATAGCCCTGCTTTTAGGTAACAGTATTGAGCACTGACACATGAATAGGATAAGGATCATCAGGATAAGTCTTCTCTCCGCCAGTGCTATGTGCTTCATTCAACAGTTTGATCAGGCTATAACATGCCTTTAAAATACATTATGTTCATGCTATGAAGGTGCAGATCCTTGAAGCTATGGACTTGACATCCACATTTCCTGCAGTGACTTTGTGCCAAGAAAATTAACTTGCTGGATGCAATACGGCTAATGAAACAAGCATAGAATCACACCATATTGGAGACAATCAGTCCCTGCTTTACAAAATTAGGTTTTCATGTGAGATTACCTCAGACCCTGGAGATCAGTATTCTGGCCACAGAAGAAACTTCCTGAGGGCACAATAGAAAGAAGTTGGTGGGGTCCTGCTGGTCTCTCCCTCGTTTGTGGGTAGGAGGTCTACAAACTACCTGATGTATTAAACTCAATTTCTTTTGAGCGTTACTATGTGGCTGTGGTGTTTCTTATGTGGTGGGTGGTGCAGGAGTATCTGAATACCCACAGAAGAAACTGTACCAGATACACTTACCAAGACAGAGTTGGACAAGCTCTGTCATCTAAAGGAGACTAAAGATCCCATCATGGCAACGTTATCATTTAGGCTGCCTGCATTTTAGCAAGACCTTAAGGCAGTCATTTCTCATTTCTCTGCCATTTCTGGCTATACAGTGAATGTATCTAACTCTTGACAAAGAAATGTGGTAACAGTGTATCTAAGTCTGAAATGTTGTTTTTAATATGCCATCTGAGCAGAAATGTGTGATATGTTTGAAGTCACAATTAACTCTGACTTTGTGAAATGTCTGGGTATAAAACTATCCAAATCATTAGACAATGTATATAAATATAACTTTCTTTCTTTGATCAAAGATATGAAACATAACATTTCTGGTTGGTCTAAATGGTCGCTGTCATTAACGGGCAAAATTCAAGTACTGAAAATGGTTGCCATTCCTCAAAGTTCATATATATTACAAGCTATTATTGTGGATATTCCTGCTAAATGTCATTGTAAAATGGCCAAATATATGTATCTTTAAATAAACCTAGTACAGCTTGGCAAAAAGTTTGTCTTTTTAAGAGCAGTGTTTGGGGGGGACCGATGGTCAACAAGTAATTTTTCTTTAGAAAATACTTTAGTAAATATTAATTTGGATATGACTGTCTTAAAATACATTCTGTGGTATGTACCCAAATACTGCTAGTAAAGTAAAAGTGAAATCATTAGAAACGTTCGATCACTGGTGAAATATTATTTGTCTAAAATTAAAATATTAAAATAAAGTTCTTCAAATCCAGCAAATTATGGAACAACCCAAATGTTAGGATTAGTGGTAAATCAATATATTTTTCATTCATGGAAAAAATACATTTCCAATTGTTCAGATTATCTGCAGGGCAGGCAATTTATAAACTGTAAATATTGTAAAGAAAAGTTTGATCTAACTAATTCAGACTTCTTTAAATATTTTTCTGAAAGGGTATATGAGATGGTAAAGGGCTCCAACTGTTTGTAAAAGTGAAAGGTTAGAGGAAAAGCTGGGCAGACTTAAATGCAAAAAAAATGGATGGTTTATTTAAACATTTAATGCTACAATTATATCTGAATCAAAGCTAGTATTATAGAAATCCCAAAGATAAATGGTCCAATGATTTGAATTACACAATTTCAGAGGCCCAATGGAACCAAATATTGTCCACAATTAATGAACACAACACCTCTAGGAACAGATCAATACAATTTGAGATAATTAACCGAGCCTATGTTACACCTCTTGTAACTCATTAAGCTAAGCTTAAACAAAGTTCAAGATGTCGTCACTGCCAAATGAAAATGCAGACATGGGTCCTGATTCCCAAAGGGATACGCCTGGCATAACTTGACTTGGCGCCAAAAAAAATGGTCCAAGTAGCAAGTTATGCCAGGAGATGTGAAATTCCATATTCTGCAAAGCAGCCTGCACCAAAGTGGACTTAGGCCATCAGTTATGCCCTAAACCCACTGTGTCATGGGACTAAGGGGTTTGCAGCAGTAGTTGCACCCTATTCTGTAAAGGCAGCAACAAAATCCACCAGGGCGCTATTCTACAACAAACCCAAGGGGAAAATCTGAAATGTAAGTTACAACAGAATATAGCTGGCATAACTGTACTTATGCCCCCAAGGGTTGCCTGCATGTGCAGCCCACCCATCACTCTCATGTTATGCTAGCTGTCCCCCCAACACTGCCCCATCTCCAGCACATGATTGCCCCACAGGGTGACCTCTGTCTCCACATACCACAATGCCACACAGGGTTACCCCATGCCCTCAACCCACTGTACATGTTTATTAGCCCTGCAGGGCTGAACCATGTCCCTGACCCCTGTACATGTTGAAAGCCCCATAGGGCTGCTGCATGCCCCCTACTCAAGTGTCCCATAAGATACCCACAACTCGCAAACAGAAATAATATCCCCTATCCCCGATCAACTACATGTCGCCCATACACTCAGGCATCCCTGGTTTGTCTAGTGGCCCCTCCCACCCAGCAGCACCCAATCACCCGCATCCCACAAAAAGACCTGTCTGAGGTTGGCCACTGGTACAGCCACCTCTCACCACCATGATCAGCCTCCAACTGAACACTGCAGGGCGCATGCTATGCATACTACATGTATGTACAGGTACGCGCTCTTACAGTGTTCAGTCAGTGGCTGGCCACAGTGGTGAGAGGTGGACTGTGCCAGTCACTGGCCTCAGACAGGTCTTTTGGGGGGAGTTGGTGGTCGGGTGCTCCTGGGTGAGAAGGGTGGGCCACTAGACTACCAGGAATTCCCAAGTGTATGGGTGACATATAGGGGATTGGGGACATTATTTCAGCTTGTGCATTTCAGGTATCTTAAGCAGCACTTTGGTCAGGGGCAAGCAGCAGTCCTGTGGGGGTTCAACAGATTCAGGGGTTAGGGGCAAGGGGCAGCCCTGTGGGGCTTTCCAGACAGGGGGGATCTTGGCATGGGAGGCACATGTGCCCTTCACACCCAGAGCTGTGGCTTATGGCAAACACTTCAGGTACACCTTTTGTTTGGCAGTTCCTGTGGGTTTGTTGCAAGTCACAGGACTTAGCCGCCAGGACCCTACCCTTTTAGAATCTGGTGTAGGGTCCTCAGCACAACTACACTCTTTGCACATCACAACTTGTGACATGCGTAGGGGTGTTTATAGATTTGGGCCCATTATGCATACTATGTGGTCTTGTAAGTTAAATAACAAATGGGGGTCTGAGTCCTTTAGGATTATTCATAGCATTTCCAATATCAACATAAGCAAGATGTAGGTTCAGTTACCCTTGAATATTTAACACCTGAATACCATGCCTGCAACCATGCCTGTATCCACTATTTTTCTTTACTGTAACCACCTCATGATGTAACTCAGAATGCCTCAAATGTTCCTTATGTCCTTGTTCATTCTTATAACTTGTATTGTTATCCTGGGTCGCCCCTGAAAAAGGAACCTTCGGGGCTCAGTGGGCCTACCCGGTCACCAAAATTTAATAAATAAAAATAAATAAATAAAGTAGTAAAAGCTAATGTAATAGCAGTTAAATGACTTATTTTTAAAATATC
The DNA here is from genome assembly GCA_016271365.2 of Neoceratodus forsteri. NCBI lineage: Eukaryota > Metazoa > Chordata > Ceratodontiformes > Ceratodontidae > Neoceratodus > Neoceratodus forsteri. Next base: position 307,581,377 of record CM028131.1, on the reverse strand, counting down.
AGAAAATAGATAATAATGCTGCAATGTTGCCATATAATGAAGGGAAGCCACTTTTCATGATGGCTCTTTCTGACACAGACATCTTATTTAATTCTAGAGGATGACTTTCAGTCAGTTTATATACCAGTATGTCCAATTATGGTGTGATCTTCCCAGCTTTTCATTCATTCTTAACCAGATCAAGTAGGACTTGAATGTTCATTTCTTGTATTTGTTTTTCCTCAAACCATCCAATCTACTTTAACTCATGGGTCAGAACTGTGGACATTACTGTACACTTAAAATTCTATTTTTTCCCACATTTTTTTATAATGAATTGTTTTGTAGTTAAGAGTTTTATTGAAGTTTTAAAATATATCATAACAAAAATAGAACATCATATAGTGTTAGGACATAATCCTATTGGGTACTGGCACAGTAACAAACAAATAAAATGCATACAAAGACAAGTGGTGAAGCCATTACTGAATTACAGGCTGTTAAGGTAAGGTAAGGTAAGTAAGGTAAGGTAAGGTAAGGTAAGATAAAGTAAGGTAAGATAAGGCAAGGCAAGAAGAAAAGTACATAAGTTAACCTAAGCAGATTGATTGTAATGTTGTACAATCTTGATGTACTTTACTGCAGTGTAATCTATATCTCTTTAATGATCCAAGCAAAATATATTGGAAAAAAGGTATTCTACCAAGAACCAAACCAATGACAGCAGCAGATGAGGAGACCAACAAGACAAAAATGGAGAGCAATAAAGTCTGCACTAGAAATGTCAGCGCCACACTCTTCACACAATAATAAGTAATGAAACGTCTTATCATCGCCTTTAACTGGGAGAACCTGAAAAGCAGAGATCATTTGGCTGCAGTACACTACAATGAAAGCTGCATAGTCAAAGAAAATGGACTTCTTTTCAAAATAAAAAAAAATTTAATCAATGAGAAATAAAAATCAGGTTTTTAACAGTAGCATAAGCATTACATATATGAGTGCTGCAATACCCCACAAACTCACATGGTGTCTTTATACAAATGTCATAAATAAATAAATGTACCACAAATACTTTTGGAGCACTTCAAACACCGGTGACTGACCCTACTATCAATACTACAGATAACAACAATATTGGACAAAATAGCTTTATGCAAGTGTGCCTGCTATAAGCGGTAGACACTGTATCCCAATTGTCTAAATAGTGACACAGTATACTAGTGGTAAATAATTTTGTTGACAGTGCAAGCTGTCAAATAATAAAAGCATTTTCCTTATTGTCTCTGTTGGTAAAAAAAAATGCAGTATTTGAAAATGTTCACAGCACAACACTACAGTCTTACTTTAGGAAATGTCTTCAGTTTACTGATTGAGTGCCTGCCACTGGGACTCAGGGCCATGTTTTAAATGACATTGACGTTTTTTTTTCACAGTTATTTTCCAAAATACATTCTGCTTGTGAAATTCTCTGAAGACTTGGGCAACCAATAATGGAGATGAAAATGGGTTGTGGAGACAGCTTATTATTGCTTATATAGCTTATTCAGATTGTAGACAGATAGTTTATTGCATTCTAACCAGCAGAAGAAATATATACGGCTTATTAGTATATGTGACACACTGTGGGCCTACCGTATGTCTCTCTTGGCTTCCAGGTATAGCTGGATATAGGAGTCTCCTATAGACACACTAGTGTTGCACACGCAAACAAACACACACACACACTCTCTCACTGAGAGGATAGTTACCAGAATTAAAAAAAAAACATGTTGTTTATGAGACCTTAGCTATGTTGTACATATCAATGTTGTCTATTCTGGGAGAGGCAGGTAAGGTTGCTTAGTTACCATACTGATAAAGGGTAGTGCTGTGAACATCTGAGGCCAGACATGTGAGAGACATCTCACATGAAATAGTCAAGCAACTTTATAAATATGTGCTGAGATGCTTTAGTTTTATAAGGGTCCTTGGATGTATCATGTAACTATATACCAAGGGTTCTGTGTAATAATAGCATGTACAAAGCGGCTCAGACCACAACTTGTGAAGGCCCATAGGTGAAAACAAAAACGGTGATGAGCACTACAGTGCCTCTCAAAAACAGCGATGGCACTCATTCACTTTCTCTGTGGGCAGTGATTTAAAATTATTGTTTTATGTGGAGGGCTATGCACCCTGCACACATATTTGCAGGGGGCCTCACCACAAAGCACCCTCATAAATTAAAAAAACAACAACTCCGGGGGGGATTTCAGGGAGGAGGAGAACTCTGGAGGGGATGCAGCTTCAAGACGGGGACAAAAGTTGGGAGGGGAGAACATTGGGGTAGGCAACCTGTAGGCAGGGAGGAACAAAGTCAGGGGAACAGGAGTACATAATTACAAAAAAAAGTTAAACACCCCCCCAAAAAAACATGTCCAGTCCTGAGACCGGGTCCACCACCTTCAGAGGTGGTGAATGTAGCCACCTTGCCAGATGAGCTGCTGTGAGGTGGCTTTCTAGAGAAAGCCTATAATGTGATGCAGCCAACTCTGGTGCCTCCCTTTTGCTGTTCATTACTGCTTGCTATTTTTTCACAGTCGCTATTCTCCTAGGCGATCAAACTGAGTCACTTAATTTGAGCTACCCATATTATGGGACACCACATGAAGCTGGATATAAGAATGGCTCCCAGATATCCAGGGATTTCAGTGGTATATTCCTTCTTAAGAAGACCTCCATGACCTGCTGCCCTTTCAGAAAAGGTCATTTTGGCCAGGTTATCATATCTCTGTGTGCTAACAATTACATGATTCTAGTCCATGGGATCATGCAATAACATTGTATCACTATTTGTGTACCAAACTGCAAAACAAGGAAGTTTATTCCAATTACTTTTGTACTGTGTGATTCTTTGTGATTGGGTAACCAGTGACACCCAAACATCTTCCTTGCAAGATGCAGACTCTGGTGTGTTCCCCCAGGACCTTGTGAAATGGTAGAGGGGTGTTCTGAACCCTAATGCAGTTGTGTCATTAGCAATACAAGCTGGGGAAGGTTCACAGCCCTTTTGTAGCTCATAGTGGAAGATCTAGACATAACTCCAGAGTCAGGGCATCTAGATGCGTAGTCTGAGAGGACCCGGTTAGGGAGGCAAAATGGAGGAATTTATTGTTGCTTCTGGTGCTCTGAATCTAACCAAGGAGGCTAGACATAAAGGAGACCTCTGGATATTACTTAAGCAATAGTTTTGTTTACAGTCAGTTAAGAATACTGTTACTGATTTGACTTTGCAGGACAAAGTCAAATGTGTTTGTAACCGTGTGGTAGAGCTGAAAAATGTTAACTATAAACTGAAAATAGTAAATAAGAAACTAAAGGAGTTATACAGACTGCCAGGACACTTGCAATGTGTAAACTGTGATAAGTTTAAACAGCAGTGCATGGACCTTGAAGGAACCATGCATGTAGAAAAAGAAAAAGGAATCGCAGCTGATCTCTCCGAATGTCAACAAAAGTATATGAGATTACAAAGGTAAGCTTTGAGTGGCAAAGGTTAGGGACATGAAGGAACACGTCAGCCTTCCAAATAACCTTAACCTTTGACGTTAACTTACAGTAACTTTCTCTGTTTTGGGGCAGCTGTCTACATTTCCTTCATCTTATCTGAACTTGGTTTGAACCCCAAAGTTTAGAAATCTCTTAATGTTCTTTTTTTTTTTCTCTCTACATATAGAGAAACCCACATGCACACACCCATAGGCGTTATCATTGCTTTAGAAGGGCAGCTGTTAGGAAAAGCTTTGACTTTTAGTACTGTGTGTTCTATGATTTTGAAGAGGGATTTTTCTACTCTGAAGAGCAAGCAAATTTGTTCAAGGTTAAGTGCTTTGAAATGTTTTGCTATGTTTTGGAAACATTATCTCAGTCTGCACTGAGAATACTTTTTCTTTTGGAGTGTGCGTGTGTGAGAGAGAGAAATGCAATTGTGTTATATTTTGCTTTACAGTCTAAAGTAATTTCTCACATGTGGTGACTTTGATGATTTTGATACCGGTGCTGTTTCATATTTTGGTTTGAATATTTTTGCCATATTCTGCTTTAAATATTTTTGCATTATGCTATGCTTGAATGTGTATGCATCTTTCTTACAAAGAGATGTTTTAATGCATAAATATGGTGTGGTGTAAACTAATGCAATTAAATCCCCAACCTACCCCCCTACTGAGATCATCCCTTCAGTGGCATGGAGTCCAGGCAGCTGCCAACCTGCCATATCTATCACTCATTTAAACCTAGTAAAATGGGGGGGGGGCAGGCACAATGTTTAACTGTTAATTGAAGCAAAAAAGATCTCCTTCAGCTGCTAATGTTTGCTTATCTGATATGATTTGTAGCTTTATCAATGCATTGATGCATTTGTGCCATCTCAATTGCAAGGGGGTCCCAACTTTTCTTATACCCTTATTGTGCAAACAACAGGTTTTCTTTTCTTGTACCATACTGCTTGATAAGTATCAGGGGTTTCAAATTTCTTCATTATTTTATTACTTTTTGTTTGTTTTTTTACTCTCCTTCTCCAAAAAAGGGATGAATGCTTCTAAAGGAGGCACATTTAAACTAAGCTGTCTCGTTACAGGTAAAACTGGCAGCCTTGAATTCTCAGCAATTGCTCAAGAAGGAGTGACTGGCTGAAATCCAGTCCACAGGGATGAAGTTCAGAGACTCCTTGAGGAGGGCTTTTGCCGCATTTGTCCTATCCGAGAGAAGAGCCAGGCCACCATTATATAGCAGCCATACTGAGATTCTCCATTAAGCAGGTGACAGAGAGTTCTAGAAAATGTCAGACTTTCAAAAATGTCTCCATGCTTTAGCAGGGTCCTGTGTGTGGAGTATAGTCTCAGGACCCTGTGGAGAGGCAGGAGCTCCAGACTCTGCTAGTTCCACTCTATCCACACAAGATGTGCTAGGAAATGTGGCAGTAGGCCAATGAGGAAGGGTTTGCTTGCAGGCAAAGAAAAGTTCTGGGGGCCATCATCTGATGGCATATCAATAGACAATGTTACTGAGCTTTGCAAGGTTGGCTGGGTATGCTCAAGCTGGGGCTGGCTACAATTAACTATAGAGCCCTGGTCAGGACTTGGTAAAGCAGCTGTAGGCACTGGTGGATGTGTAGGCAGAGACAGTGGCAGGGCCAGAGACCACACCTGGATGGGGGAGTATTGCAGGAACCAGACACTATGTGCAGAGGACCATCTGTTGGTGAAGAATATGAAATGACTGGAGCATTAAACAAATCATCCAGTGTAGTGGGGTCCAGACATTGAAATCCTTGCAATGCAGCTGAACACATCTGTTCTGTGGAGACAGTCGAATGGGGTCACCCACATCAGGATGAAAGCAATCTTGCTGCAGTTAAATTGAGCATCAGAAAGAAGTCAGCAGGAATCACAGTACCAGGCTACTTGAATGAGGCATGGTCAGAATGAATACTGACCTCTGAAACACCTGCCAGCAATGAGCATGCAGATGAGGCAAGAACAGAAACAACACACACAGCACAGATGCACTTGTCATTGACTACCGAAGTGATGGGGGGATCAACCCCCTGCACCTCCTGTTGTGAGAGACTGCACCACCCACACACCACCAACATTATATAGAGGGAACTCCAGAGGGCAGCAAAGGTGGAGAACAGTACATGCTGCAAAATACCACCCGACCACGTTCCATTAGCACAAGTTCACTCTCCCAGATCACATTGCCTTCATTCTTTCACTCACTTGATGGTACACCAGTCTGATGCTATTACCCAAAAACACCATGTCTCTATCCTGCCATGGACAAGGAATCATATGAAGACCAGTCTTTTGGGGGAAAATCAGTGGAAGTAGATCTCCTGCCATTAGGCTTCCTAATCCCCAAAGAAGTCTGCTGAAGGAGCCTAGGTGGTGCTTCTTTGACAGGTTCATCCTTAAAAAATGTCACATTTGGGTAACATACCTGAGCCCTGCATGATTGGTTCAGTAACTAATGACCATTAGAGAGAACTCAGACTTATAACAAATAGTTGTCTGTGCGTTACTTGGATATGATTTAAAGAATGCTATTAAGTGTGAGTAAATCTGTATATTGTGTATTTATGAAATGTTGTAGATACTTTTTATAACTTTTGCATTATCATGATGATACATTAATATATATATGATTCTTGTGCTTTTATGCAAGAAACTGTGGCATTCACTTCATCCTGGCAGTGTCACATTTTCCTGAATGACAAAAGGGACTAATTGCCATTGAAATTACATTGCTTTATTCAGTAGGTCTGCTACAGCATCCTGCAAAGTGCTGCAAAATGCTGCAGAATTGGGTTTCATCGTGGGGGACGCCACTGTATATTGTACATAAACATATGCAAATTAAAGAAAAATTACATTCTGAGGTCTGTTTATACTTTCACAGATTTCTCATAAAAATACTGAATCCTGTTTCTTTAAATTTATAAATCAAATTGAAAAAGTATCTCTGACTTATGCTTTTCTATACCCTGGATGGAAAAAAATAAAACATTATTCAAGTAGCAGGGGCATCTGAATCTGTGATCAGGGCAGATTTCTCCAACACTACAGTAAATAATTGTAGGTTTTGTTTTTTACATTTGGCAGATAGATAAATCTTATTTCCGAGGTAATTTTTTGTAAGAGTTCTGTATGAGAAATGTCTTTCTGCTGTAGAGTATATAGACATCTGGCGTTCCAAATAAACCATGTTATAACTGTAAAAATGACATTCAAAGTACTTGTATCCCAATTTCTCCAGGACTTGCCAAAGTGCCATATAAAAGTGTGGCAGTATTAACCTTCTCAGAACATTTGACCTTCCATTGTCTGGCTATCAACTTCCAAAACTCAGAGATATAGCTGCAAGTGAAAATAAATGTTCTATTGTCTCCTGCTGTTGTTGATATGAATGCCTGGAGCACAGACATTCCTGCAACTGCTGTGTTTCTGGTTTTCTTTGACATTAAGCTTACCATGACAATACACATCATCCATTTTCTCTGGTGTTCTTGGGTTATTTAATAACTCTACTAATGAAGGAAGGAGACCTATAGGGCATGCTGGGAAGACTTCTGGTTCAGTAAAGTGGCTATGTATTATGCGTTTATAAAGTAGTTTTCTTATCATAGTAGTAACCATGTCACCAGCGATTTGCCAGCTTTCAGATTTAACAAAAACTTCCCTAAGATATAAGGGAGCTAGATGGGAGCATTTAAGTATACAAAGGGAGTTGCTGCTCCACTGTATGATCCAGGTTTCACAGGATAAACTATGTAAGGGTATATAGGCTTTCCTTGGTTGCAAAAGGAGTGGTCTTAGATTTGTTACAATATATGTACTGTAAAAAACATGAGCGGATTTATCATATGTAAGCCTCCTTGTTTTATTGGAAGAGAAAGTACAGTATATTGCTTTTAAGGGGATTCAACCTACTTCCCCAGACTGCCTGGAAGAATATACTGTAGATTGTCTTTTCCAGGGGTTTGGGGGGTGGGGATAAGTAACTTACAAATAAGAAAACAGGTAACAAGAAAGTTTTGATTAAATGTATTTTTTTGGATTTACTTATGTTCCATCTATTCCAGTTTTGTACCATTCTATTATTTTTTTTATTATTTTAGTCTTTGGTAACCGGGTAAGGCCCACTAGACACAAGTGCCTGTTTTCAGGAGCGACCTGGGAGCACTGGGTGGTTAAGTGACTTGCTCAAAGTTATACAGTATGCAAGTGGAAGTTGTGAGAATCAAACTCAGGTCTAGTCTGCTGGATGTACCAAGCTCATTCACACCTCATTCCTCCAACCTCTAAGCTATACTGCCAGCCCTGTATCCTTGTTCTATTTTAGGTTCCCATTTTAAGAATCCAAGATCCCCTGACCCAAAATGGATGCCCATAATAGCGATAGGGTCTTCCATAATTTTAATATTTGCAAGTTCTACTAGGGGGTTGTCAGATATCCCAAGTTGTCTGCCTATGCATTCTGTAAGTTTAGTGATGCTCCTGATATTCTACTAAACTCACTGCATACATTCATGGCCTGTACTACTGATGCTACATCGTTGGTTATGACAGTTATATCATCAGCATAAACTATTGCAGTATGTGGGATTATATATGATTCAACTTGTACATGTCTAATTTGTGGAGATGAAGTTAGAGATCTGAGTAAAGAGTCAATACTAAACATATAGAGTAGGGGGCTGAGGGGGCACCCCTGCTTGACCCCCATTTGTTTGTGCATCATAGGACCATACCAGCCATTTATTTGTGGAGTGACTGTGGCTATGTGATATAGGCTTTGTATTCAGTTAATAAACCTATCAGGGATGCCATAATGATGTAAAATATCCCATAGATACTGATGATTAACCATGTCGAAAGCTTGTTTTTGATCCAAGGAGAGGATAAAACCTTCAGTACCTATCCTGCTAACATGTGTTATAATTTCCCTTATGAGAATGAGTTGGTCTACCATTTTTCTCTCTGGTATCAAACAAGATTGTGTAGGTGAAATCAGGTGGATGGCTGCTTGTAATAACCTGTTGTTATGGATTTTAGTTAGTATTTTGAAATCAGTATTTAATAAGTCTATGGACCTCCAGTTGGTCATACATTTTTTGTCCCTTTTTATAAAATAAATAAATCAGCATGCATTCCGTCATATGTAGTGGAATGGAGTTAGTTCGTAACACATGGTTATGGGCAGATGTTGATTCCTTTGACATTTCCTTACCCATCATTTTATATAATTCTGGTGTCAGCCCATCCATACCAGTGGCTTTATTAATTTTTAATGATTTAATGGCAGTTTCTACTTTAAGATGGGAAATGTCCATTGTTAGACTGTCCAGTATGTGAGTAGGACATGTTGGTGTCAGAGAAGAAAGTAAAAAATCAGGAAGTCTGTCCATTTCAGTGTGAGTTATGTTGAATAATTCTTCAATGTGTTGTGTCACAATCCATAATAAATTATGTCTGCCTGAATAGTCAGTACCACCGTGGTCAGTTAAATGTGCCATTGATTTATTTTTGATTCTGTCTTTACAATGTAAGAAAGGACAAATCACTTCTGCTTTCCCCTGAGTGCAAAAGGATTGTTGTTTCTGTAAGCGCTCCTGCTGTCTTAAGTGGAACGTTTGCATTTCATGTTTAATTTACTGGATCTGATAAATAAAGTTATTATTGGTGGTTCTAGCAAGGGATTGCAATTTTTGCAATTGTTGCCTGTTTCAAAGGTACTGTACATAGTCATTATTTTTGCATGATCTTCTTACTGACTGTAACAGTACAGTAATCTTAAATCCCTTTTTGTGTCCTCCCACCAGGTGGCAGGATTTTCATACATTTCTACTACAGATTTATTTGTAGTCAAAAAATACAGTATGATTTTAAGAACTTCTGGTTTAGATAATAGAGAAGAGTTAAATTTCCATGATCCTGGCCCTTGTTTGGAAGTTGGTGAGGGACCTATCTGCAGTTTGAGCAGTTTGTGGTCTGAAAATTCAACCTCTTCTACTGACATGGAAGAAATATATAATGATGGTGATATAAAGAGAAAATCAATTCTAGTAGGTAGTGTTCCTTTTTGAAAACTGGGGTTAGGTATGTTGTTACAAGACATGTATGCATCGATTAGATTTGACTCCTGGATGATGCCCTTTAAGGTAGACATGTCACAAAATATTTTCTTAGTTTTTGTATTTTTTCCACTATCCTAAATATCCATTCCCCAGATAAAGTCTCCCCCAAATATTATATAATGAGATGAAAATAAATACTGCTGTATAGTCTGAAATAAGCTGATTCTGTTTTTGTTTGTGGTGCATAGAAATTTATAAATCTGTAATATTCGGGATTAAATTTATGTATCTAAAACTAAAGCCCTTCCAGGCAGAAGATCAACTAGTTTTATTAAGTGAACTTGTATGCTGTTCCTAATGAGTATGCCCACCCCTGAACAGGTATCTATCCCTACTGACCAGTATGAAGGGCCTACATACCATGTTTTAATTGCTGTATTTATTTCTGCTATACTATGTAATCTTGTATCTTGTAGAAAGAGAATATTAAAGGGGATGGAAAGCAGATAAGACATAACTATTTGTCTTTTCCAGCAGCTCTTTATACTGTTCACATTAACAGTGTCAATGGATAGTAGTGTTTGTGTCATGGAAACAATTTTTTAGGAGGAAAGAAGCCTATCATCCTGCTTAAATTACCAATGAGGTTCTGTGATGGCTTTATGAGGTTTCCTTTGCCTTTTCACAGTTTTCTGAGGAATCTGGACACTGATGTCTTGATCGTAGTGTCAGGCTGAGAGGACCAAAGGGAAGAGTCCTCAGAATCAGTGTCAGATACCTCAGAGTTATTTTGAAAAGCATCAGACCTGTTGGATAAAGGTAGCTCAGTATTTCTGAGATCATTGGGGCTGGCTGGTTCTGGGTCTGACTACGACTGGTTATTCTTTTGTGCTTGGCTACAGGTCACTGGGGGGGGGGGTGGCATGGTTGTTGGATCTGTTGAGAGAGTCTCTCTGGTGGGGAATGGGGGAGGGTCCTGCTCCATGATTCTACACTGTCTGAAAGAGCTTCTACTGTCTGTTCTGTTATAATGTTAACCACAGGCTGCTGCTCCTGTTCTGAGGGAGGAGGAACAGGGATTGTGGAATCTGTAGAATGTGCTCTAGGAAAAGTTGCTCTTTGGGCAGTGGCTATTAACAGGCATGGTTCTGAATCATTTGTGGGGTCTGCTTGGTTGTTGGCTGCCCAGGCACAGCTCTGACATGTATGACCTAGACTATTACAGAGATTGCATTTTGGTTCATTTAGGCAGTGACCATTGGTACGGCCTAGTTCCTGACATAAGGTGCATTTGACTTGGTCACAGATACTACTTAGATGGGCTGTAGATCCACTGTTATAGCAGGCCTTTGGTTGGCTTGCATAAAATAGAACTCCCCTGTCCCTGCCAAGAAAAAAACAGGTAAATGACGTAAGCCAACATCTGAAGAGCATATCATAACCTTAACCCTCCACCCCCAGTCCAAATGTACTCAGTGTCAAAAAATGCTTTGGGGCACTCAGCACAGCACATCTTTGTTTTATCCAGTAGGTTAAATCAGTCACACTGACCCCATCATTTCTAAACAAGACAGTTATTGTTTTACAGGCTGGTTTTGTCAAAGGAATAGCATTAAGGGGGGCCCACAAAAGAGTTTGTTTCAAGGCATGGAACTGTGTCCAGAACCTTTGATGCCCTGCATTAAGCTTAAAGCTAATGTCAAAAGTTGTTTCACCTGAATCATGAAACATGAATCAGTGCATGTGTTTCATTCACAAAGAACTTCATAGAGTCTTTTAATAAAGTTTTGGCAACAAATACTTGGTCCAGAAGTGTGTCTATGCCTCCTTTATACAGGAGTCTGACAGCGTTATGTCTCTTTGCAGGGTAAATAGGTTGGTGGAAAAATGAGGCATAAGGTCTGGTAGTTATTCTATTTATTCTGTTTAATGGTACTTCTGGGGGCCACTCTGTTGCAGCTGTTTGTACTGTAGAGGTTGATTCCTTGGAGGTGGAGGTCACTGAAGGCTCCAAAACAGTAGTTTCCATATTTGACACCACTTCTTGCTGTAGTGATATATCATTATTAAAAGGGAGCACAGGATTGTCAATTAGCTGAAGTTCCTCTGGTAAATGTTCTACTTTATGTGATGTGGAGCCTTTGTAAATAAGACTTGGACTCAAAGGTATTTTCTGAATATGCAATAAATAAAAAATAAATAAATAAATTTGGAGGAGAGTCAGGAATCATAACAGTATAATTTGCTACTTGCATAAACTGTATGTGATTTTTATCGTTATGTGCAGCAATTGTTTGGTGCCTTTCAGTGATTACAGACTCTTTAGTTGGAGTAGTAACAACTGGGGTTGGATCAGAGATCTGCTTACCTGACTCAGTTTGTACCCAGCAGGCGGCAGTACTGTATCAACAGACCATTATCCTTCACTCGATGTGGCAGGTCCAGAAGTCGGGGAGCATCTTAGGCCAGATGCAATATCTGTGTGTGCCATTCCTGGCACTTCCCCGACAGGTCCATCTGTTGAATCAACTGCTGCCTTTGCTGTGATTTGCTCTGAGGGTGCGGTAACATTGGCCACCTGGACATCTTTTGCAGAATTAGTTTTCACTGCTGCACAGCTGCTTGCAGCAGATTTTGATGTGCTTGTAGCTGTAGACAGCTGCTTTACTGAGTCGTGTGTGGCCACATCAGGTTCTACGCATACCACAGAAAGTGCTCTGGAAAGCTCTTGATGGTATAATGCATAACGCCTTTCTTTCTCTCATAACAGTGCCTGTAAATGATCAGCTGAAAGATTGCCAGTCTGTATACTGGAGATATCAGTGTCCAGTCCCATTTCTTTTGCATTGCTTCCTTGACTTACATTTAAAGGTAAATTTTTCCTTTCTCCATAAATAATTGGATTTTTCTCATTATTTTCAGTGACATCATAGAACAGGTCAGTCAAATGCAGAGGTGAGGCTGGGGAGGAGGCCTGTTCCCCAGCCTCTAGCACATCCATCAGCTCCTCCTTCTCCACCAAGGTGGCCAACTTGGCAAAATGCCAGGATGCCAGAGGTTCCCCTGGAGGTGAGCTGGGGAATTTTGCCAGTGTCCTGGACAAATTTCTCCCTTTCACTAAAAATACCACCAACATATTAATCTAGTTCAATTTCAGTTTGTTTCCATCTGTATCTCCCCCTCCCCTAGGATGAAGTTGAAAATAGAAAGAATTGTCTAGCCCTCCTTTCCTTGCCAACTAAAACTAAATAAATATATAAATGTCAATATCATGGTGCAGCTGTTCTAGTGATCAAACCATAATCCTAGGCAATAATAGCATACACAGATTTCTTCTATTATACAGCAGGAGCACATTGACCTGTTGTACAATTTGGGTCAAGGTGACCTCGGGTTAGGTAATCATCATGTCAGTAGGGTCTGGGGTCTCAGAATACAGCACATGGTGTCCTTTAGATAGCTGGATTGAAACAGCATACCTTTTTGGACCTAAATCTTTTTTTTGCCCAAATACTGGGTGGAAACCAGGGATCCAGACCTTTTAGGCAGTGGTAATTCAAGATATCAGTGAGCATTTTGCCTCAGTTTGGGGACCCAGGCACTTTAATATATCTTAATATGTAACTCTTCCTCCTTGGGTGACCACAGTCTGACAGTCATGGAGCCTGCCACATGCAGCCTTAGTCCATGTCAGTGCAACACATATCCACTTAACACTGCACTGACATGGCCCCATATTCAATCAGTTAGCAATATCTATTTAATCATAATCATAATGAGGTTGTCATCTTAGGGGACCTAAACTTAAACTGGCTTGGGGCAGCTCTCAGTTCTCTTCAATCTCTGACTCATAGCTACAACCTGCATCAGATGGTGACAGTGCCGACTAGAAGTCTGTCTTCATCACCACTAGGCACACTATTGGATTGGGTGCTGGTAAAACGGATCAAACACATCTCAGCCACTGGTACTCTTGCTGACGCCTTAACTGACCACTCTCCTACTTTCTGCATCCTGTCCTTAGGGGCACCTCCATCTCCTCCACCATGTCTCATCACTCTCACAAACTTTGCTCACCTAGACCAAGAGGTGTTTCTGTAAGACGTCTCCAGAACTGATTGGTCGGAGATCTATCTATCACACTGTTCTCAGGATGCTCTTAACCTCTTCATCACTAAATTCCATACGGTTCAATGTAAACATGCCCCAAAGATCACATGGAGAGTGAGGGGTAAACAAACAATATGGCTAAACAAAGACTTGCTCAACGGTTTGTGCCTTAGAGATAAACTCTGGAAGCGGTACAAAACATCAGGCCAGCAAACAGATTTCAACACTTACCGTACGCTATGGAATTCATGTAAAAGACAAGTCAGAGTTGCGAAGAGCAAGTATTGTAAAGACCTACTGATTAACTTGGCCAATGATCCCAGAAAATTCTGCTCACACATCAAATCCTTCCTAGGATCCTCACAGTCAACTACCCCTGGTGATATGCTGATAAATGATGAGCATTGCAATGACTCACAAACCATAGCTAATTCTTTCAACCTGCATTTCTCTGATCTCTCCCAATATACCTCTTCCTTCGATCCCACTGCAGTGTTCTCCCACTTCTCATCAGGAACCTGTCTGGATAAGTTGGAAGAGTTGTCCCCTGTGCCTCCTTATACTCCTCCATTCAGTTTTAAGGCTGTGTCTAGAAAGGAAGTCCTGAAGCTCCTGAGATCCATCTCTGATCATACCAGCTCTGGCTCAGACTCCCTTGAACCCCGCCTCTTGAAACTTGCAGCTCCTCTTATTGCATTGCCGCTGGCCAAAATTTATATGTTATCACTTTCAGGTGGAGTGGTCCCTGACCTCTGGAAAGCTGCTCGGATCACACCTGTACTTAAAAAAGGGGATCCTAAGGTTGTCATGAACTACAGACCAATTGCCATACTCTCGGTACTGAGCAAAATCCTGGAGAAAATTGTCGCAACTCAGACAACTGACTTTCTACTTAAGCACAGCCTGCTCTCTGATACCCAACATGGCTTCAGAAAAGGACATAGCACAACGACTGCACTCCTTAAATTCACCACAGACAGTCTTTCAAAAATGGATACTGGCAGTCTGACTGGGGCTGTCTTTATTGACCTCACAAAGGCTTTTGACCTTGTTGATCACACTTTTCTTCTCTCCTCACTTTGACACCTGCATTTATCCTCCTCTGTTGTTGACTGGTATGAAAGCTACCTGACAAATAGAACTCAAGTGGTTAAATTTAATTCCCCTCTATCAAACAGTGCCACCATTAACATTGGTGTACCTCAGGGCTCCATCCTAGGGCCCCTCCTCTTCTCTCTTTATATAAATAACATTGGAGCTGCTCTAAAATCCTGCTCTGCTGTTCTATATGCTGATGATCTTGCCATCTATACAAGTTCTGCTAATACAGACACTATCAACACAACCCTTTCCTCTGACTTTAACAATATCCAAAACTGGCTATATGACCACAAACTGGCTGTTAACACTAGCAAAACTAAAGCCATGCTGCTTGGATTGGCCCCAAAGCTCTAGGCTTGCACAACAGCACTGACGGTGCAGGACTTAGAAGGTCAATTACTGGAATGTGTGACCTCTTTCAAGTACCTGGGCATCCTGCTAGATCAATCTCTTGATCTTAATCTTCATGTAAAGTCTGTTTGCAGAGCTGTCAACTCCAAACTGGGTGTTGCATATAAGACTAGTTATATGATCATGCCGTCAGTTAAAATGGCCATTGTGAGGGGGATTCTGCTCCCCACCCTAACCTATGGGGCTCCCTTATTTGGGGCTGCTCATAAAACAGACCTACTCAGATGGGATATTACGTATAACAACATATGTCGCTATGCCTCTTTTGTTCCTCGGCTTAAACACCACTGTCAGCTTTATAATGATCTTGGTTGGCTCTCTCCATTAGCTAGTAGGAAATACTACCTTGGCTCTCTTATTGATTCGATAATTCAAAATCAATCCCCTAGTTATCTTGCAGCTATGCTTGTTCCTCAGGACACACTCCATGGTCTACGATCAACTAATAAATCCTTCCTGAATTTGCTGAGGTGCCACACTAGGAAAGGAACTGTTGCATTTGAGCATGTGGCTCCACAGCTGTGGAATTCCCTTCCCCTCGACATTAGACTTTCTAGCTGCCACACATGCTTTAAGAGAAAACTGTGCTCGAATCTGCTGGTTGCTGATACCTGTTCCTACTTTCACCCTACCTAATGACTGATGTCTCTGGCCATACAATAGTATTTCCTCACCTCTATATAACCCTCTTACTGCCTCAGCCTGTCCCGGCTCCCTTTCCCTGCCCATATACAATCTTGCACTGCAGGCATCTCCATTACACTTACATACACTCATATAATCTAATTTCATGGCTTGCTCCCTTCTTCCTCACTTACCGACCTTTTCTTTAATGACACCCCCTGCTCTCAGTGGTTATTTCTTCCTTTTGTATTACCTGTTTTTGTTTTTGTGTACCTTGTTCTGTTCATATGATATGTCACCTGATAATTTATTGTCCAAGGTCCTCTCTATTCATTGCATAGGTAGGCACCTATGAACTTATGAATGGTCTATTCTTTATGTCTCTAATATATTGTATCCACTTTAGCTCATTGTATGTAAAGCGCTTTACTTTGTATGTTCTGATATATTGTATCCACCTTAACTCATTGTATGTAAAAAACTTATAATTTGTTATCCTGTTAAGTTTCTGCATGTCTGTACTCTCCTGGGTCGTGCCTGAAAATAGTCATTTTATGGCTAGTGCACTTACCCGGTTAACAAAAGCTAAATAAATAAATAAAAATAAATAACTGACTGAATATTGGGCCACGTCAGTGCAGCTCTAAGTGGATATGTGCTGTGCTGACATGGACTAAGGCTGCATATGGCCCACAGGAGATGGCACTGCCCAAAATGGGATAGCATCATGACTCCTGAGGGTCATATTCAGCTTGATCATACAAATGAGCTAATTGGGGATGTAAGGTGCTAAGTGGCCATCTCATGCCCATTACATGCTCATCTGTGTGCATGCAGCAGACCACATAGCACTCATGCTGGGCAGTGGACAGAGGAGTCCCAGGTAGTGTCATGTCACAGGCTTTCATTCATCTGTTTGGCCAGCAACCATCTGACAGTCACAAAGTGCATTTGTAAGTAAGTTCAGTACTTGTGATCAGGCACCGTGACTATCAGATTGTGGCCAGCCAAGGATGGGAGTGGAGGCCTGTGACAGCTGTCAATTTGCTATGTTATTACAGTTGTGTGGTGACTGGGGTAATGGGGGCAGGGTGGGGGGTGCTCAGCAGGTGGGGGATTGTGCAAGCATGTGGGGGGCTATTGCCCTTGGTGGGGGAGGCATTAGCCCACCAAGGATTTTAATTATACGGGGACCTAGGGCAATCAGGTGAGGGGGAACACTAGACTACAAGGTATCATTCATGTTTAACATTGTAGGGGTGACCTGGAGGAGGGACTCACCTGGGCACCAGGAGTTTGTGGCTCAGTACAGCTACCCTGTATTTGGGGAGTGGGGTTGCAGCCTTATCACTGTGATCAGACAGATTTTTCAGTGGTGGTAAACAGTACTGCTGTGTGGGCTGTTTAACACTGTGAAACCATTTCAATAGACCATTGTAATATAATGCATCAGGGATTCCCTCATTTGCATAGGCACAGTTGTATGGTTCCCATGATTGTGCTGCCGGGTTTGGGAAGAGCTCTGAGGACCTCTAAATATGGCCTCACTGGAGTGTCAGCGCAAACCCAGTTTAATGCAACTGCTAACTTATTTGCTGTCATGCTAATCTTTTGAATATGGGACCCATAGACATACTGTAAATGGCAGAAATAGGCTCTTGGCCCATCTAGTGTGCCCACCCCACCTAAATATTCTGCCTTGTTCTAGTGGAAATCTTTCCCTTCCCTTCCCTTTGATATTGCTCCTCTTTTTCTAACTAAACCCACATGCCTATCCCAACACAGCTTAAAGCTGCTGATTGATTTGGCCTGTACCACTTCCTCGGGTTGCTTATTCCATTTTATTGCTACATTTTCTGTAATGTAATTACAGTATGGTGCCCTTTTTGAGTCTCCCTCCTGGCAACTTTTTTTTTCATACTCTTTTTTTATCCCCCAGATCAACCGTAGGCAGGACACTCTGCACCTACCAGCCACCTGGGACCATCATCGCTCTCCCCCAGTACCCCAGAGCACCATTCCCCTGTGGATTTGCCCCCATGGCAGGGCAGGAATGGGGAGGTCCATCCTCTCCCCCTACCCAGGACACAATCCAGATTAGAACAATTACAGGCAGTCCATTGACAGAGCAGTAAACCAGTCAGCTTGGCAGGGCTTCACAGAGCCTGCGGTCACCCCTCTCTTTTTCCAGTTTTCTGGTCCCATCTCTTATGGCCGTAAATGTGCATATGTGGAGGCACACGCATGTCATGCAGCCACGGTCTTGCCTCCCTAACTATGATGCTACCACCCAGTCTCTACCAGCCAGCTCTCAAGGAACAGGACAACATCCTCCCCAACCCCGGAAGAAGAGAGGTATCATCAGACACTTGATCCTCTTCCTCCCCTGCCAATCTCAGGCAACTCCAGGTCACACCCTACCCTGGTCACCGGCGTGGCTTGAGGTGTGGCGTCATGCACCTCAACCCTCAGTGCCACTGGACCAGATCTCCTGCCAACCATAATGATTTTTGTTTTATTTTATTTTATTATGATCTCAGATTAAACACCTTTGAGCAAAAGCTCATTTCATAGGTTCCATGTTAGAGGAATTAACAAAGGTTATAAACACAGAACAAGGATTTAAAGCAGGATAGGCTTACAGGTAAAAAATACACTTGCGCATCAAAATGTGACATAGTACAATGTATGCCAAAGAGCAGATTCAGTCATTGAAATTCTAAGCACACAAAGAAAAGAGTAGAAAATAGAGCAGCCAGGGGCTTTGTCAATGGATAGCAGAAAGGTTGAGGTTTGGGAATGAATTAAGGGGAGTGCAAGGTAAGGCAGCTGAGGGGCCTTGTCAAGTTGTAAGTGGGAGGGCAGGGGGCAGAGGAAAGGGGGAGATGGAAAATGACAGGCAGTGGAAGGTGACAGGTGGGGAAAGAGGGGGGTGAGGATAGGAAGAAAAGGGAAGTGGTTGTGAGGGAGGGTGAAGAGCAGTGAGGATGAGAGGAAGAGGACAAGTGGCAAGTAAGAGGGGAGGCAGTGGGGGAAGTAAAGGCTGGGCAAAAGGGGATGGAGCAACATGTGCTAGTGCAGAGGGGTGAGGAATAAGTGCAAATAAGTGTAGGAACAGTGTAGAATTAACGAGTACAGTGAGGTAGGCACTATTTAATGGTAGCAGTCACAGTTGTGCAAAGTTAGGTATTGATGGAGTTTGAATTTAAAAGGGCCTAGTTTTGAGGCAGAAGAGATGTCAAGATGAAGGGAATTTAGCCAAAGCTTGGCACGGTAGGCAAAGGATCTTTGTCCCTGAGTTGCGTGACAGTGGGGTACCTGGAAGATCTGATTTAAGGAGACTCTAGTCTGGTGGGGATTACATGATGAGTTTAGGATGTTTTGAACCAGGAAGGGGGAGCAAGTCCAAGGCCGACCTTCTTGGCTATTAGACATGTTTGATATTTAATTCTGTCTTTTATTTGAAGCCAGCTTGTCTTGGCATACAGGTCGAGGGTATGCATGAATCATTCAGTGTCTGTGAGGAGCTGTCAGGCCTTGTTCAGAGCTATATAATTGCACCATAGGGCTGTGTCAATGGCAGATCAGTAGATTGCAAGTCCATAATCAATTAAGGATATTACAGCGCTTTGGATTGCTAACCTTAAGGCATCAGAAGTCAGTCTCCATTTGTGTCTATATGGTAACCCAATGTGGATGTTGACAGATTTGTCAACATAGTCAATATGTTAGGAGTATGGAAGTGAGTTGTCTATGGTGAGCCCTAGATATCTGAAGTGCTGGACATGTTCCAAGGAGAAGCCTACAGAGTTGTTGATTGACAAAGGGTAGAATATGAATTTGTTATGCTGGCCACTAAAGATCATGACTTTCGTCTTCTTGTAGTTGAGTATGAGCTTGTGACTACTACTGAACCAGTCCTCCACATTTGAGAAGCTTTGCTGGAGTTGTTCTTCAAGGATCTTGGGGTCATGGTTGCTAGAGAAGATAACTGTGTCATCTGCGTACAGGAGTATATGGTCCCGACAGGAGTCAGGTAGGTGATTCAGTAATAAGCTGAATTTCCTCTTGCTCCTGTGTTTGAACTCCATGAGAAGAGTTCCTTGGTGTCAATTCTAACCCATACAGGTAGTATCAAATTATTTTATTTGTCAACTATTGTAGACTTTACAAAAATAGACATTATACAAACATAATTAAAAAGACAGTTAGTATATCAGCAGATAATATCAAGTTGGTAAGCTATACAAACATCTAGCAGTTCAACCATTTGCATAATTTATGTGCAAAAATACAAAAGATTACATTATTCTTGAACAAGGATTCACTGATTCAGTGAATACTTGTCAAGCGTTTTCCTAAATTAAGAAAGGCCAACATTGGTGGGAATAATAAGTTGAATAATGTGCAAGTGTGACATGAAAAAATTCCATTAGATCCACATCAATTTTGTTTTACTCTTTCTTATTTGAACAGTAATTGAAAGATAAGTTGCAACCCTAAGAATGGTCCAATCATCTTCAGTGAGCATCACTAATGTGGTCACGTTGGTTAAGTCCATTGGCTCAACTGTATTTAAAAAAGGTTTTAGCCAAAAGTGTCTAGCACTAGAGTACCAGGAACAGTACCACAAGATATGCTTCAAATCTCAGTACCTCCGTGCTGACACAGATAGTTTTCTTCAATGCTATGTTTGCTATACCATGCTCTTTTTTTCTATTAGTAAACCATTTTGAGTATTTGGTTAGATGGATATTCTAAAGCTGAAGCTGGTGACACCAAAATGGGAGCAGTGGTGGATGGGGTGGGGGGGATACTGCAGAAAGACCTAGAAACATTGAGAGATGGTCATGCACCTGGAAGTTGGGATTCAATGCAAAGAAGTGGAGAATTATGCACTTCAGTAGCAAAAAAACCTGGATACAGCTACCAGCCGGGGGGTGTGCAGTTGTCGGTCTCCATTGAGGAAAAAGATCTGGGGGTGCTGGTCACTGGTCATACGAATCATTCTGTAAAGTGTAGGAAGGCAGGCAAAGGCCAACAAGATTCAGAGTTGTATATTGAGGGAATCACATCAAGGAGTGAAGAGGTGGTTCCATCACTGTATAAGGTTCTGGTGAGGCCTCACCTGGAGTACTGTGTGCAGTAATGGCACCCCTTCTTAAAAAGGGACATCAGACTGTTGGAGGGGGGTACAGATAAGGGCAACCAGGATGATAAGTGGGATGAAAGATAAGCCCTATGATGATAAATTATGGAAGCTCAATATGTACTCCCTCGAGGACAGAAGAGATAGGGGCAATATGATTGAGACCTTCAAATACTTGAAGGTCATAAACAGGGTTAGCCATGAGGGTCTGTTTAGGTATAGAAAGGAAGTGACTATGAGACGGTATAGTTCATAATTGGAGAGGGGGGTCAGAAGAGAGATGAGGAGGCACTTTCTCACAGAGAGGGTAGTGACGGTTTGGAATACATTGCCTGAAGAACTGGTTTCGCATACATTAGTAGGTGGATTTAAGAGGGGGTGGGACAGGGTCAACGGCAAAATCAGAGCCAGGAGGTGGGGGGGTGGGAATGGTGACAATTCACATGGTACAAGCAAGGAGGAAAGGAAAGAGGGGGATGGTGGGTGCAGCATCAGTTCTTAACACTGAGAGCTGAACACTAGAGTGCACTTGACAGACCATACTGTCTGTATCTGCTGGCATCATAGTACTGTATGTTCATATGTAAGCATGTACCAGAAGTTATTAATTTTACACTTAATGTATTTTTTATATTTGGTACTAATGTTGATATTTTATTGAATGTAATGTTTGAATAAGTTTAAATAATTTTTATCCAAAATTTTGTATAGGTCTGTTAATCAACTTTTAGCATTACATCCAAGACTAATCCAATTTTGTTTCTCCATCAAAATTTTTTTTGGTAGTCTATTTGCAGTGAGTCTTGTTAAGTTATGCAAATAATTAATTATTCTTTATTATTTATTTTTTTAAAAGATTTTACCTGGAAAGACAAAATGAGCAAGAAGCGTCCTGGGGGAGGGGTTACATAAATAGGGAGAGCAAAAGAGAAAACATATCTAGGATAATAGACAAAAAACACAAAACAAAGTACAATTCATTGCAATCCATGACAATGAAAAGAAGTGGGACAGACAGTATCGTATACATGTATAGACATACATATAGTGTAGCAATACCATGAGCACAAGAGGATTACAGTTAACAGGTAACTAGGTAAGGTATAGACTGGTTAGAATGAATACACTTAAAAGTGCTGGAGGTGGCAGGCTGAGTGCAGGGATTTCTAAGCATTAAGTTTACCTAATAGAAATGGGAGTGAAAAAAAAACAAGGTGAGTGGTGAGGGTGAGGGTTGGGAGGAGAGGGCAAGGGAAGGGGAGAGATGAAGGAGAGGCATGCCGAGAACTACACCCCTTCAGGATGCTGAGAACCCTGCAAAGGGACATGGACCTGGCAAGGAAGGCTGCGAGAGAAAGAGGGAGAGGGAATAATTGGGCTGGGATCAGATGGAGAGGATGGATGAGGGGGTTAGTGGTTGCAGCTGCCAAAGGAGACCTAGAACTTGAGGGAAAGAAGATAGGGGAAGCTGGGGTTAGGGAACTAAGTAGGCAGAGAAAGGGATTAGGTGCCTAGAACTATGCCCCTTCAGGATGCTGAGAACCCTGCATGGGGGAAGGACCCGGCAAAGAAAGTTGTGAGAGAAACAGGGGTGGAGAGGGAGAAATCAAATTAGCCTCGATGTTGACTAAGCCAAGTTCCACTCTTAGATATAGAAATGGACATGATGGCGTGACACCAAGGGTAGTCATGGTTTAATTAATGGGTTTATTTTTTTTTGTTTTCCATATTTCAGCAGCATATAGTAATTTTATAAAGAATGTTGCCTTTATTGCTTTAATAAGTGGCCAAATTGAAAGGCCCCCATACAGATAATTCAATTTGTGAAGACCAAGTGAGTTTTTTTGGTTCCTTTTATTAGTTTATTTATATGGTTTGTCCACTTTCCAGAAGATGTAGATGTTACTTCTAAATATGTATATGACTACATTTTCTGGCATTTGGTCACCGATATTTCATTGGGTTTTAAGGTTGTTACTTCCAAATATAATTTTTTTTTTGTTTTTAAGTAAATGATTTTTAATTTTAATTTGTTGACTTGATGGTGTAAGAGATCAAGTTATTTTTTAAGTCATTTTCCGGATAAAACTATAAGGATCAAATTGTTTATATATGTGAGAGTTGCACAGTTAAAATCTAAAATTTTAGGTGAGTCTGACTTTAAATTATCCTGTTCTATTAATAAAGGATCAATATAAAGACGAAAAAGCATAGGGGCCAAAATGCACCCCTGTCTGACACCTTTGTTTGTTGTAAAATTAGCAGAGGTGAATCCCTCCTGGTTTAATTCAATGTAAGCCAAGGTATCAGTATACAGTGAAGTCACTCAGGATGAAGCGCAGTGCTGCAGAATTCTGCAGTAGACTTACTGCAGTAAACAATGGAATTTCAATGGGAGTTAATCCCTTTTGTCATGCAGTAAACCTGTGACACTGTGCTTCATCATGGCTGACTTATCTGCACATGTTTGCAATAATTTTAATCTAATCTAATTTTAATCTAATCTAATCTAATTAAGAAAACTTTAGAGTTTAACTCCAGTAAATTCCATGCAGGTACTCATATGTCTCGAGTCATGTCACCCCTTTCCCTCCTCTTCACAAGGGTGTACATGTGTCTCAACAAAAGGCAGATTTTTTGTCAAGCGAGATTGCTGTGGCAAGGAACAGACCAGCTCAGCTCATCCACGTGGTGGATGGGCTATTACATCCAAACTGTCTCCGTGCAGGTGGAGCAGGTTCTAGCACAAGGTGCAACGAGTTTGCTCTGTTGTTTGCTGACAAAGTATCCTCTATCATGGCTGACATCTCTTCCAGCATCACCCAAAGGCATTGCAGGGTTTTCCCTGAATCATGTCAGGCACTCCTCTTGTGTGGGCTCAGTTTGTTCCAGTTGGAGTGGATGAGGTGGCAGAGAGAGCCTTGAGGCTGCAATGAACACATTGTGACCTTGATCCAGGTCCAACCCAACTTTTGGTTCGATGTGTGGACCTGGTAGGTCCAGTGGTTTGTGGGATTCTCTGAAACTCCATGGGAAGTGAAGTCTTTCCTGTGGCACTGAAGGAGGCCTTGGTTAGACCCCTATTAAAATAACATCATTGGAGCCGGAGTGCCTCAGTAATTACAGATCTGTCTCAAACCTTCCATTTTTAGGGAAGGTTTTAGAAAAAGTGGTGGACATTCAGATCGAGACACATCTTGCCTCTGACTCCACTTATGAGTGTTTCCAGTCTAGTTTCAGATCTGGGTATAGCACTGAAACTGCCCTGGTGAAGGTGCTAAATGATCTCCTGATGGCAGGGATGGGGAGAGAGTGCCATCTTGGTTCTCCTAGATCTTTCAGCAGTGTTTGACACTGTGGACAATAAGGTGCTGCTGGATTGGCTGCAGAACTGGTGTAGACTAACCAGTAATGTCATCAACTGGTTTAGGTTCTACCTCATGGGCAGAGTGCAAAGGGTGATGATGGGGTTATCCTCTTCCAACCTGATGCCTCTGCACTGTGGAGTTCTGCAGGGGTCAGTCCTGTCACCCTTGCTGCTCACAGTATACTTGCTGCCATTAGGGGACATTATCAGGTGGCAAGGGCTGGGTTTTTATTGTTACATTGATGATTCCAAGTTATACCTATCATGTGCACCTGGTAACCAGATGGCAGCCTTGTGTTTGACACCTGCCTAGAGGAGATCCAGAACTGGATGATTCGTAACTAGCTATGACTCAACCCAGACTAGACAGATGTACTGGTGGTGGAGCCAGTTTGTTGACATGATGTAGGGAGATTTGGGGTTTCCCATGGTGTAGTACTAGGGGGTATTCCTTTGGTGCCCTCTGCTTGGGCCAAGGATCTGGGCGTGATCCTTGAAGATGGCCCGATGTTTGATGCACTGGTGTTGGCCATTGTCAAAAGTGAATTTTACCATCTAAGGAACATTGCTTGGATCCGTACCCTGATACCAATTGAGGACCTGACCACTCTGGTGCACGCCTTGTCATGTTCAGGTTGATTACTGCAATGCTTTGTACCTAGAGCTATCTGGAGGCAATCTCTACCACTTTCAGCTAGTGCAGAACATGGCGGCTAGACTATTGACTGGTGCTTTAAGACTGGATCATATTATGCCAGCCCTCCATGAACTGCACTGGCTACCAGTAAGGTGGACAATTGCCTTCAAGGTCAGATTATTGACCTATAAAGCCTTGCATTAGGGGGACTTGCCTACCTGCAAGATCTGGTTCCCCATTGCCCATCTTGCTCTCTCCATTCTTCTGAGGGTTGCCTCCATATTGTTACCAGGACTGGGTTATAGCATTCTGGGGACCATGCATTCTTGATTGCCATACCAGCCCTGTAGAACTCTTTACCAAGACAGTTAAGGGAGGCAACCTCAGTGAAAACCTTCAAATCAGGACTGAAAACATTTTTATCAGGCTATTGGATGTATGATTTATAATGAAGCTGATGACCCAAATGAAGTGACTAGTGTGCTGTCTGCTATTATAGTGTATGATAGACAGAATTTTGTACTGAACTCTGCACTGTGTTATGTTGTTGTTTACGTACTGTATGAATTGTTTTTAAATTATTGCTAAGCACTCCAAGCCTCTGGGAAAGGAGCGCTATATAAATAAAGTTTCTATCTGTCTGTCTGTCTATCTATCTATCTATCTATCTAGTCCTGAACCCTCTCCTCATACATCATTTGCACTAGGCCATGGACCTATGCTGTACTGCCTTCACCTTGTTGATGTCTTAACTCAGGTGTTGGTTCCAGTACACTGCACCATATTTTAGGTGTAGCCACACCAGTGACCTGCATAGTGGAAGGATCACCTGTCAATGTTTACTACTTATCCCCCTCCCTGTGGTTACCCAGTTGAAGAACTCAAGCAGATTCATCTGGCAAGACTTTCCCCTTATGAACCCATGTTATCTGGGGTATTTCATCCCATTCTCTTCTAGGAAGTCAAACAGATCCTCCCTGACTAGAGACTACATAATTTTCCCTAATGCAGATATCAAGCTGACTGGACTATATTGCAGTTCTATGGCTTATCTCTCTTTCTATTCTTGTGTAACAAAACCACATCTGCTGTCCTGCTGTCCCTAGGGAGCATCCCCCATGGCTAGCGAGCTACTGAAAATGTCTGTTAGTGACCCTGTTATGACTCCTGCTACCTCTTGTAGCATCCTTGTTTGTAAACCATTAGGTCGCATAGCTTTATCTACTTTCCAACCTCCCAGCTTTTCCAACATCCCTTTCTCCATTAGTTGGGGTATTCCCACAGAGTCTTTCCTGACTCCTTTCCTAACTCTACATTCAGGCAGTAGCCTGTGTATTTCCTTAGTAAATATTGAACAAAAATAATTGTTCATCATCTCTGCCTTCGCCTTGACCCCTCTTCCCAACCTTCATTGCTCTTAAGTCTCACTATACCCCCTTTGATCTTGTGCTTATCCCATATGTACTGGAAGAATGCCTTATACTCTTTATTCCACCCCATTGTCAGCCAGTGCTCAGTCTGCTTTGGCCTCCCTCACATTACTGGTTATTTCTCTTGTTGCTTCCAGATATTTTACCGTCTACCTCCCTTTGATTACCCTTATACCCTTATTCATAGAACGTGCCCTACTTTTGGATGCTTCCTCCTCCTTTACATTGACCATTAATTAAATTGGCTTCTTAACCCTTTTATATTTAGATATCTTTGGAATTGAGTTTTCTGCCACTTCTATCATTGCCTTTTGAAATGCCACCCATTTTCCTTTTGTGTCCCCAAATATGTCCTTCATGCTTTTCTCCAATATTTCCCTTATTTTGCCAACGTCTTCTTTTTTGAAGTCCCATAACCTTATTCTTTTACCCATTTTCCTGCCCCCACCTGCAACTCCAATTCTATTTTCCTGTGGTCACTGTAACTGGTTCCAGGACTACTGCATTTTAAAGACCCTCACTGTTAGTAAGCACCATGTCCAGTGGGGCCTCCTCCCTTCTTGAGCCCTGAACTAATTGCTCTAGGAATACTTCCTGGCAGACATCTGACAGAATCTGATTCCTAGTACTAGCTGTAACTGGAACTTTCCAGTTCACATCGACATTGAAATCCCCAACTACCACCACTTCTTCTAGCTACTGGCTGCTCTCTTATGGCTCTCCCCCAATTCTCTGTCTGCCCATTAATTCTGGTCCAGTGGCCTGTATACCAGCCTGATCCAGATCTGTCTTCCCTTCTTCTATTGCTGGTAGTATCCACAAAGTTTCCAATTAACCCACCCACCAGGTTATCTATGATGTCTCATCACTCAACACATCTATCTAATATACACAAGGGGCCAGATATTCAGACTGTGTCAGGCAGTGGCGCAAGCTTGGGTGCAGTACAACTGGGATGCACTGGTGCCAGGGCTAGGTGATATTCAATGGTGATGTGCCATGGTGCAGCACCGTTGAATACGGCAAGGTCAGTGCACATACTGCGCCTGGCACAGTGGCACATTGCTGTCACAAGCTACAGATAAGGAGCACGGGGATTTGCCAGCATAAGTGCAGTTGTGCTAGGTGCATCACCCACGATATTCAGCAGGGGACATGCAAATGAGGCCATAAAATATGCAAGGTACAAATGGTCCCATTTGCATATCATTATGGTCCCAGTTGCATGCCTTGCACAGGGCAGCCCTGTGACTTGCACCTGGTGCCCTGCACAGCATGAAACATGCAGAGGGGATCCCGGGGCATCCCCTGCCCTTAGCCGCAATCACTTAAATGTGTACCACTCAATCCCTGGCAGTCTAGTGGCCCCCTCCTGAGTCCCTTAATCCCCAATAATTGTAATGAAAGACCATCCCTGGTGGTCAAGTGGTCCCCCTCCACCGATTTCCCAAGAAATGTAAAATGACTGTCCCTGGTGGTCAAGTGGAACCCCCTGCCTGCAGCCACAATCATGGTACTCCTCTGTAAAGAAATGCCTTGGTGATCCAGTGGCACCTCCCACCTACACCGAATCCCTTGACCACCCTGCTTCCCCCCCGTCATTGGCGGGTGGCTGCAACCCACCAGCATACCACCCTGCTGCCCACCGAATGACAGGTACATTATGGGCTGTAAGCCCAATGGTCCCCAATGTGGACCAGTGGGCTTGTAGGGCATACTGTACTAGGCAGTTCCAAATACAGTATGCACCAAATTAACCAGACCCGCTTGTAGTGGATGTCCACTTCTAACGGACAAATCTCAATTGCCAGAAGCCATTTACCATATGGCTCAATAATAAAGCTGCCTGATTAAGCGGACCTGTAATTCCGCATTTAGCGGCCACCGAGTAGCCCATTGACAGATCTTTTCACACCTGGGGAGCTCATCTGCAGCACAGCTGACATCCTGCCACAACTCCAGCTCACACATCCTCAGAGTCAACTCCCGATCGTAAACTTCGGACTCCTGTCCAGCCAACACTGCAACTCCAGCTCGCACATCCTAAGAGCTCCTCCCCAGTCACTGACTCCCACAAGACTAACCCAAAACTCCCGATCGTAAACTTCGGACTCCTGTCCAGCCAACACTGCAACTCCAGCTCGCATGTCCTCAGAGCTCCTCCTCCTTGGTAACCCAAAACTCATTCACAAAAGCACCTGAGCAACTGAACCACAGAGGACTTTAAGCAGTAATACTGTACATGGGAGTGCCGATACAGAGGGGGATGCCATCGGGTATGGGAGGTGAAATAATGGTTTACGAATGGTTGCCTTGCACTTAGATTTCGTTAAGAATACACGATTTGCAGGAATGGAGGATTTTTTCACTCCCTCACTCGAGAAAATAGTAAAACTGATGTAACGGACGCCGCTTGTAACAGACGAAATGCCATATGTCAAACTAGTCCATTACAAGTGGCGCATACTGTATGTGAATGAAGTCATTCACATATTTGGGACTGTCTAGTACAGTGTGCCCTGCAAGCCCATTGGTCCACACTGGGGACCAATGGGCTTACAGATCATACTGTACCTGTCATTCGGTGGGTGGCCAGGCAGTATGCAGGTGGGTTGCAGTCACCTGTCGATGATGGGGAGGGGACCAGGGTGGGCAAGGGGATCGGTGTGGCTGGGAGGGGTGGGGGTGCCAGTGGATCACCAGGGCATTTATTTACGGAGGAGTACCATGATCACAGCTATGGGTGGGGGTCCACTAGACCACCAGGGATGAACATTTTACATTTCTTGGGGAATTGGGTGGGAGGGGGAGACCACTTGACCACCAGGGATGGTCTTTCATTACAATTATCGGGGATTCGGGAACTTGGGAGGGGGACCACTAGACTACCAGGGACTGATTGGTATACATTTCCATGATCGTGTCTATGGGCAGAGGGGTCCACTTGACCACCAGGTTTATGTGTGTGCTTGCCAACGGTGTTCTGGGTGGGCAGGTGGCCACCCACAGCTGGGCTGCTGTGTTGTACCCTGCAATATTGCAGCCCACCTGTGGGTGGCCAGGAGTTGTTACATCTTTTCTGGGGCTCAACTTTGAGCCCCCCTATGCAGCACAATGCAGGGTTGTGCCAGCATATGCACCGCACATCCCAGGTTGAATATCGGGATGTGCCGCATATGCATGGGCTTGCCCTCTGCATCTGCATGGCATACATTAGCATTGTGCCCAGGTGCATTGAGATTTGCACTGTGCCAGGCAGCCTTCTCAATATCCCACCTGGGTGCAATGTGGGGTTGCGTTGGTGCATCTTTATTGTGTCAGGTGCAACCCCTTTCAATATCCGGGCCCAGGTGTCACAACAAGAAAACATTTTCAGTTACAACATTTTAAGCCACAATTTATGCCAATGGATTTTATTTGGAATTCGTTAAACTTCATGTTTACTAACATTTTTTTATTCTTTTTATTTTTGAGTCCAAGTTTTATTTACGGATTTGTGAGATTGCCATGGGCACTATTTTTTTTCTCCCTCCTATGTGACCTATGTGGCTCTTTATTTGTGCCTATAGATGAAGGAGCTTAACCATGCCAGGGCCACAAATCCTTTTATTGCCAATATCAAGAGTTGATATTCTTATATTGATATTATCTAGTGTGGGTGTGGAAGGGTAATGATTATCAAGCACCAGCTTTTATACAATGGTTAAAAAAAACTTAAACAATTTGTCATTTACCTTTCAGTTTATTAACAGTATATGTTAATTTCTGAATTGTATTTGTAAATTGATAATACCAATAATGCCTGGTAAACTGGTTAGTGTAATCCTACCACAGGCATTACTACACAGTGATGAGATGGTGCTCACCCCTATAACACCTCAAGAATATTCCACTTGGAAAATGTCAACATTTGCTCAGAAATTGTTCTGATATAGAAAAAATTAAATATAATCTCAATCTATGAAACAAAGGCTTTTATAAAGGTGTTATCCAAATGAGTTACTAGAGAAATCTAGGCTACTGGCAAACAGGAAAGATAGGTCATCAAGATCTCTTATATCCAAAAACATGCCAGAATTAAAAAAAAGGTGGTATAACTTTCAAAACTGAATCAAATTTCTTGGCCTACAAAATTTCTAAAATCATCTGTAAACATCGTTATATTTTATCATCCGTTTAGCAGCTCTGTCAAAATAATGGTCCAGCACCATTCATTGCTTTTAGGAGAGCAAGAAGTTCAGTAGATGAATTTATTCATAGTTATTTTTAGCCCCCAAGAGATTCACAAGTCTGTTGGTTGCCTCCCCCAAACAATTTTTTTTTTGCATGCCATTAGTGTAATGTTTATAAATATGTCATTAGAAGTGACATACTTAGCAGTTATTGGAAGACAATTCTGAGTCATGCAGTTTATAATGTGCAACGCATGTTTTGTAATCTACATTGCTTGAAGCAGATTCAATGAGCTCTATGTTGACTACATCACAGAAATCATCATAGGAATTATAGCAATAATATTGAGTCTACAACCATTAGTTATTATCTACTCACCAGTTTTCATTAGACATAATGCCAACCTGACTACCTATCAAGAGATGGCTTAAAAATATCCATAATTGGACATGTTCATGTAATTAGTTTCACAGTGACAATACCTTCTGGTTTAATCAAAATTCTCTTTTTGCAGTCCTGAAGTTTTCACCCCTAAGCTGGAAATCATATACTCTTAAGTCTCTACCAATATGCTTATGTTGTAATCCTATATATTCCCACAAGTCTTCATTTTTAAAGGCCTTACAGACTAAACAAAGGTCACTCCTTGTATGTCTGTACTCAAGTAAGAATAGGCCTAGTTCCCTAAATCTTTTCTCATATGACAATTGCTTTAAGTTGGCTATCCGTTTAGTAGTTTTACATTGGACTGGCTCTAATAAGGAGACATCTCTTGCTTTGTATGGTGCCCAGAACTGGCCACAATACTCCCAATGGGGCCTAACCAGTGCACCTTGTAAGGTCATTATCACTCTTCTGTCCTAGTTTCTTACAGTACATGCCTGAAAAAACACCCAAGCATTGTATTAGCCAGGCCCACTACATAGTCCATACACAAAAGTACTGATGCAGGAACATGCGTGGGCCACCATTTTAAGTGGACAGAAAAATTCCCTTGGAGCCTATTTTGCAAGTTGCCAAAACTGTGATCCAAACAATTTTTTATTTTAATGGGAATCAAACATGTGCCACATCAGCTGGGTGGAGTGGGGGGACTGGGTACACATGCTTTGATTGAAAGAATCCAAATGTTGGTCCCAAATGGTTGTAATGAAGTAACTGTCTTTGCTTCATTTTTTTTATTCTGTTTCCCTCCAGTTGTCAATCCCTGGGAACTTTCTTGGATGTCACCTTGGGTTCTTCTGCCCAGCCTAAGACCCCCACATGCTGGGTGCACTCCTGGAGCTCCAGTTTCCCACATTCCTACCTTAGAGACCCCCTGGCGTGTACCCCCCCGGGTGGGTCCCACTCCACTGCTGCAGTGCTCCTTGAATCCAATTTCTGCAGGCTCATACTGTGGTCCATAGAATTGGGAGCCAGATGGATGGGGTCCGACAGTGGGCATGGGGACTTGGTGCATCATCGCTGTCCCAGGGATACGGGTGTTTCCTTTTTCATGGTGAATCCCTTACCTCCCGATGGTGAGCGCAGACATGCAACTATGTCCAGGTGGGTGTGTGCACACTCCTGTGCATGCCCTGCCGATGTCCACCGCATTCTGCCTCCCCATGCTTGTAGGGTTGTCAGCTCAGTACCTCCCAGCCACTGCTGTGAGACAAAATGTTGCCAACCCCTACAACCCTTTCTCCTCCAGAGAAGGTGAGCTGTCTGTGGATGATCAAGCCTTCTCCTCCCCTGCCAACCACCAGCACCCTGAGCTAACTCCTGAACTCAGGTTGCTGGTGTAGTACGAGGTGTGGCGTCCAGCACCTCATCCCTTAGCACCACTGGGATGGCCCTTTGCTTCATTTTTAAAAGTAAAGAATAAAAAGGTTTCTGTTATCTTAGCCTTTGCAATCAATTTGGTATTTTTATTCAGGTATTTAATTGAGTGTACTGTAACATCAATAATAGTTGTTTCCTTAAAACTGTGACATTTTTATTAACTTGTTGTTTGGTTGTTGTTTCCTAATCTTCAGATGTACAATGAGGTGGAAGACTAGGTTTGCTGACAGAAAGCATCTAGCTTTACCTGAGCTCTTTGTCTATAGGTTTGCTTGAAAAGACAGAGCAAGGAGCAACATCTCACAGATTTGCCTGTACCTCATTGTTTTGCCTTGCAGGTTTAGCTTTTGCACCATAGTTTGTTTTTAATTTTGACTTACTGTGCATATTTCACTGATTGTTTCTATCCACTGCCAGGAGGCTACTGTATCCACCCACCCTCCCTCCCAAGTCTCCCCTCCCCTAGGCATTGACATTTATAGCCTCCTGGCATCTCACTTACTATGGAGTTAAGCAGGAAGGAAACAGTACTATCTTTGCTTCTTTCTAGCACAAGTCCTCACACATTATCAGAGGGCTCTGTACATAAAAAAAGCTTCTTCTTTGGGACAGAACTTCTATTTCCGTCCACACATCCTCTCTATTATTTTTTCACAGGTGTTTTTATTTACATCCAGACTCCTTCTCTACTCCCTTTCTAGCAAACTTTTTCCTAGGGACAAGAAAAAAAAACTCTCTATGGCTATTTCCACAGGCACGTCTATTTTCATACGAACTCCTTCTCTACTCCCTTTCTAGCAACCTTCTTCAAAAAAATTTTTAGTTTTTTTCTCTTAAGCAGGATTTATATTTCCATCCACACATCCTCCCTGTTTCTGCTACAACCAACTTGAACAGGAGCTTTTTATTTTCGTCTGCACTTCCACTTTGCATTTCTGAGAACTCAGTCCGAGGAAGGCTCAGGTAGTTGTATCCCACAGGGGGGTTCACCTTGTGTATCATCCATCCTTAGATTTATGGCAACTTTGTTTTTTGTCCATTATCCACACAACATTATGGACATCATCAACTGCAGATATTGCAAGACCCTCATCACCAGAGCTTACACAAGGCAGGTGGGCATTGTTGTACTTGCTCTGGAGTAAATGATCTATGCACTCAACTATATGCTACTCGTGCTGAAATATACCTTCTCAGGGTGCAACTCAACCGTGCTGATCTGCACTTGGACTTAAATTGCTAACCACCAATACCACTCCCCCAGAAAGCTAGCAGACCAGAGAGCTGGCAGTTAGTAGGAAAACAGAAAGCGCAGCAAAATAACTCTTGCGAAATAACTCCAACACCAATCAAACTAACAAATAGATTTTCTCCACTTTCATCCAAGCCTACTGCCAGGGCAAGCATGACAGAGGAGAGAGGACCCTTACAAAATGCATGGACAAACAAACCACAACAAAAACCTCCAAGCAAAACAAAAAGCACGTCATAATAAGCGGTGACTCTATGATCCACGGGGTTGAGTCACACATCCACCACAGCAGCCAATCAGAAACTGAGGCTAGATGCCTCCCAGGAGCACTGGCATGGAGGGGCACAAACAGGACTGAGGAAATTGTACATAACACCGAGTGAGACATGCACATTCTCATCCATACAGTACAGGTACAAACAACCTGGCCAGATGGTCAGTTGGAGAGACTAAGCAGCATCTAACAACTCTAGGAGAAAAACTCACTTCCCTTTCATCCTAAGTCTCCTTCTCAGAAATTCTGACTGTGTGGGACAAGGGGGGCTAAAAAGGCAAAAGATCAGAGAAAGGGACATCATCAAACTTAATACATGGCTCAAAAACTGGTGTCAGGAAAAAGGTTATGGCTATATAGGAAACTGGGAGCACTTCTGGGAGAGGGAGTTCTTTAGATTCGATGGCCTACACCTTACAAAAGAGGGAACACATGCTCTCTGCCAAAAATCAAATGTCTTCATCAACCATTTAAACTAGAGGGAGGGGAAGGGGCATTAGCAACAGTTGCATCATATGAGCTTATGAATGCCCTTCCCAATCTAAGGAAAATCAATCAGACCCAAAACAGCGCAACACAAACACCATGTGTGTCACAACTCCACACAGGCATTTCAAACATGATAGGGATATTCAAAACATTAGGGACACAAACCGCAAGCAGAGAAATAGTGCAGCAAGCAGGACATGCCAAGACTGGAAGGCAATGTGTGTCAATGCTCGTAGTCTTCCAAACAAAATCACAGATCTCACAGTAATGATGTCCAAGGCCAGCCTTGACTGGGTTGCTGTCACAGAGACTTGGTTCACAGAGAACCATACCTGGGATGCTGCCATCCCTGGTTACACTCTCTTCAGGAGAGAGACCACATAGGTAAGAAAGGAGGGGGGGTCACCATTTATATCAGGGAATGGACAAATGCTACTGAGATCCAGGGAACACAAGATAAGACAGAAGCCCTATGGATCACTCTGTGAGCTGAAATCAGGAACCCTATCAGAGTTGGAGTTATGTATAGACCCCCAAACCAGGAGATCAAAGGGACAAGGTTCTCCTGGAAGACATAATAAGGATGGCCAACAAAGGTGAGCTACTGCTAGTGGGGGACTTCAATCTGCCAGAAGTAGAATGGTCCACCTTCACAGCCTCCTCAGAAAGAAGTAGAGACTTCCTCATGACTTTGAGGGGGCAGAACTGAATCAAATGGTGGTTTCTCTCACCAGAGAATCAGCTATCCTGGACCTGGTACTCACTAACAGTGCCATGGTATCAAAAGTACAAGTGGGGCTCAATTAGGGTACCAGTGACCACAGGTCAATCTGGTTCTCCATTAGCAAGACTAAGGACCCCTGCCAATCTGGAATTAGGGTGCTCAATTTCAGAAAAGCAGATTTCCCAAAAATGAGGGACAGAATCAAGCCCCTGCTGGCAACAGATGCCACATGGAATGTGGAGGACAAATGGACAAAGCTGAAAGATGTTGTAGTGTCAGTTACAGCGCTAAGCACTAAACAGATCAGCAAGTCCAAAATGGCAAGGAACCCCCTCGGGTTCTCCAATGAGGTAGCTACTATAGTTAGGGAAAAGAGAAAAGCTTTTCAGGATATAAGGAGACCTAGTCTGAAAAGGATAGAGAAGCCTACAGAGAGAAAGTCAAGGAAGCCGGTAAGCTATTAGGGTGGCAAAGGCCCAGACCAAAGAAAAACTGGTTCAAGAAGTGAAAATGGGGGATAAAACATTTTATCAATACATTTGAGAAAAAAGAAAGATCAAGGGAGGAATAACGTGGCTGGCAACCAGGGAAGGACACCTGGTGGAACACGACAAAGACAAGGCAGAAGTTCCTAATGAATTCTTCTGCTCAGTCTTCACACAGGAAGACATTGGTAATGGCCCAGCACCAGCCAGAACACTTCCCCATATCAGGTGAGCTGACATATCCCCCTTTATGAAAGAAAGGGTCCTTGAGGAGCTGTCTAAAATAAGGGTGGACAAGGCAATGGGCCCTAACAGAATAAACCCAAGCGTTCTAAAGTAACTTAGGGACGAACTTGCTACCTCACTTGCTGAACTGTTTAACAGTTCACTGGAACAGGAGATAGTACCACAGGACTAGAAAAGGGCCACTACTGTGTCATTGCACAAGAGTGGTAGTAGGGAGGTAGCAGGAAACTACCGCCCAGTAAGTCTGACCTCAGTGGTGGGTAACATTTTGGAGACATTGCTTAAGGAAAAGGTAATGAATGACTGGAAAGCAAGTGGGCACCTTGACTCAAAACAGCATGACTTCACATCAGGATGCTCATGCCAAACAAATTTGATAGAATTCTTTGGCTGGGTTACAAAAGAAGTAGAACAGAGGGCAGCAGTGGGCATGGTGTATCTGGACTTTAGTGAAGCCTTTGATACAGACCCACACAGAAGGCTGGCCAACCAACTGGAACAAGCTGGCGTCAGTCACAAAGTAGTTGAATGGATCACAAGATGACTGCAAGGCAGGACACAGAGGGTTATGGTAAATGGCACCTTGTCCAAGAGAGGAAGGTATCAAGTGGCATGCCGGAGTGGTCAGTACTAGGCCCCATCATTTTTAGCATATTCATCAGCGACATAGCTGAAGAACTGAAATGGAAAGGCTGCCTCTTTGCAGGTGATATGATGCTCTGCAACAGGGTAGGCATACAGAAAGTGACTGCAAAAATTGAGGCAGATCTCAGGTTGCTAGAGGAATGGTCCAGGAACTGGCAGTTGAGATTCAATGCCAAAAAATGTAAGATCATGCACTTGGGTAGAAGGAACCCATGAATGAAGTATGTACTGGAGGGGCAGCTACTAGAAGAAACAAAGCTGGAATGGGATCTTGCTGTCATGATCTCAAACAATTTAAAGGTAGGGAAGAAATGTGAAAAAGCAGCACTAAAGACAAGCAGTCTTCTCAGATGTATTGGTAGGGGTATTACAAGTAGGAAGTGTGATGTAATCCTACCCCTCTGCTAGTCCCTGGTGAGACCTCACTTGGAATACTGTGTGCAGTTCTGGAGACCTGACCTAAAAATGGACATAGACCCTCTGGAAACCTTGCAGAGATGTGCCACC
Organism: Neoceratodus forsteri; assembly: GCA_016271365.2. Classification (NCBI taxonomy): domain Eukaryota; kingdom Metazoa; phylum Chordata; order Ceratodontiformes; family Ceratodontidae; genus Neoceratodus; species Neoceratodus forsteri. Next base: position 307,544,328 of record CM028131.1, on the reverse strand, counting down.
ATGGTGCAGGGTCTGCACCATGAAACGTGTGAAGCTAGGCTCAGCCAGCTAAATTTATTCTCCCTTGAGCAGAGGAGGAACAGAGAAATCATGATTGAGACATTTAAATTTGTTAAAGGGATCAACAGTACAAACAAGGAACTTCTTCAGGGAAAACAGGGCTCTCCATACTGGAGAACACAACATAATCCTGGTGGGAGGTAAATTCAAAAGAAATGTTAAGAAGTACTTTTTCACAGAGAGGGTGGTGAACCTCTGGAATAGCTTGCCACTAGAGGTTGTGGCAGCCAAGACAGTCAGTGAATTCAGACAGGTATGGGATAGACAGTATAGTCACCTCAGCAAGACAAACTGATAGTGGAAGGTAGAAAACCTGAGCAGACTAGATGGACCACACAGTCTCCTTTTGTCAGCAAATTCTTATGTTCTTATATTCTAATGAACTGAAGAACAGATTTGCAAAATCTTATCGGGAATTCTCCATTTTTGTTTACAGTCAAATATATTGTTTTTGAATATCCTTCCTTTAGTCATCCTTTTCCATTCCCATTCCCACTCCATTATCCCCACTGTTGTTCTAGGCCCCCTTTCACATACCAATAAGCTTAGCTTGTAGCACCCTTGTCATGTGTACTTTTCTGCATTTACTAAAGATTAATATTCAGTTCACTCTGAGTGATTTGGTTGTGAGGTCAGTGCTGCTGTAACTGTCAGGACTTGCTTAAAGTAGGTTTGCAAACCATGTAACTGTCAGTTTTATCTTGTTCACAGTCAACTTAATTAGTTCTGGCTAGGGCTTGTGTGACTGAGTGCAATTTGAGTAGGAGGCTTTCCAACTGCAGGTGTTTATGTGTGTGTTGGCAGGGGATCTAGACTAAGTTAGATTTCATATAAAGACTGATGCACAACAAAGATAAGCACTGGTGAATGTTGTAAATTATTTAATTGTTCTTTCTCACTGCAATTCTTGATTCATTACGGTTACACGGTGATGTCACCCTGCTAACATACACTTATGAGTAGGAGAGAGAGAGAGGAGAGTGTGATGGGATACCTAAACTGTCTTCTTCCCTGGAATGCTTTGACTGGACATGACTCACAACTCTCCACATTATCTTCATTAGGGCTGCAGTGGGTGTAGCCCTGCAGACCTGTTACGATCACTGAGAAAAAGGACTCTGTATTCCTTCTAAATGAACAACATGTTGGATTGCATCACAGTCACCATGTCTGTGAAGCAGTCTGCCCATGTTGTCCCTGATGACTGCAGCACTGCCATTCCTGGTTACAAAAAAAAATTACACATAAATGAAATTTACCCAGATGGCTTCAACTGAGATACAAGATTTTATTATTACAGGAGTCCTGTTTTTACCCATTGTTACAATGTGTTATATTTAGTTAGTTAGTTAGTTAGTTAGTTCATGTTGACTGGGAAAGGAGGGCTTGGGAATTCTGTCTATTTTCCACCTTATCCCATGGGGGGGCTGGAGGTACGGTTGCAAACTGACAAATTGTATTAGGTAAAGTTGTTGGAATTTTTAGGCAATGGGGGACATTTTGACTAAGACATCATGGACATTTCCTTACTCATTTTAAGAAGTGTCATGGGACCTTTAATGTCCACCTGAGTAACCAACAGAACAGGCAGACAGAACCTCAGTGTCATGTCTCATTTGAAATATGCAACTCAGGAGTGCAGCAACCCTCTCATGATGCACTACAGTGTCAGTACTGGGATTTATCCCATGTTCCTGGTTTGGGGCTATCTTCAGATTTTCTGGTCTCAGAACTAGGTATGCATCTCATTGAGCCACTGACACTGATTTACACAAGATAGCCAAACTGAGGTGCCATATCTCATTTCCTGCAAACCTTTAAACAATAAACAGTATCATACAAAATGCCAGTCAAAACATGTGTACAGTACATGTACATGAAAGTCTCAAGAGAAAATGAAACATGAAAAGGTACTCTCTAATCATCTTCAAGTATTAAGGGTCCTATATAGAGATGCAGTGAAATTTTATTTTGCTAGTGAAATTCTGGTGAAATGGGGAACTTTGTCATGTGTAACATTTTGTAAAATTAAGCCCATGTGGTGAAATTTCACCTTCAATTGTGCTGGTAAATTTCACTTTCACCGGTAAAGTTTGCCTTCTGGTAGTATCAGGCAAAATTAGGGGAAAAAAGGCTTGTCACATGACTTACTATCTGCAGCAGACTTCAGGTCACATGGGTGACTGTAATAAGGCAGAAAGCCACTGAATCTGCTTCCTTTTTCTAGAGCTTGCAGGCAGAATAGTGGAGTGATAGTGAGACTGCAAAGGAAAACCTTTAATTGCAGTAGTGTGTGTGGTTGTTTGTGTCTGTGTTCTTCCCTAATTTCTTTAATAAAAGGTAATCTTTCTGTTGTAGGGCATTTTCTGTTGTGTTATATTTTTCTATCTTTATAGTAAGTGGATGTGTGTATGTGTGTGTGTGTTTGAGTCTCTCTATCTCTCTCTCTCTCACTCTTTCTTTTCCATTTATTTAGTTTTCTGTTAAGAACACTTTTTTTAACATGGATGGGAGGAAAGACAGGCAAGAGGGATTGGGCAGAAGGCAGGAGCAGCAGGAACTGGAGGATCTACTGTTCTACTGTTCACCTTAACAGGCAGGCATTTCTGTCCATAAGACAAGCCCATCCAGCAGAAGCATGTGCCCCCCACCCCTCAGCAGCAGGTGCACCTTGCCCTCCCAGCAGCATGTGCCCCTCCCTCCGGCAGCAGGAGCCTGTTGTCTCCCCAGCAGCAGCAGGTTCCTCCTCCCCTCAGCAGCAGGAACACCTTGCCCCACCCAGCAGCAGCGTGTGCCCCCATCCCCCAGCAGCAGCAGGAGCCCATTGCCCTTCCCCAGCAGCAAGAGCACATGCCTCCCACCACCCAAGCAGGGGCAGCAGGAATCAGATGTTATTGAGGCCCTTGCCAGGACATCAGGTGGTGCCCCCTACCTCAGATTCACAGCAGTGTGGTCATTTTTGTACCACAAAGGCTGGAGATTACACTGTGGTAGCAATGTTAGGTGGGGAAAACAAGCATCCCACTTTGACACCGGTGGACAAAGGAGCCACCTACAGCATCACCATGCTGCAGAGTGGCTCTCAAAAAATCAAGAATCTGCAGCAGCAGCAAGCAGTGATGAGCAAGGAAAAGGGGGCAATGAGCAGGAGGAAGGCAGTCAGTAGCCTAGGGGGTGCCATAGGTCCAGTAGGAGGACACAGCAACAGCAGGACACAGAGGCAGCGGAACCATCCAGTCTCAGTGATGAACCCCACACCTGCCAGCACCTACATGCTGCTGATTCTTCAGCACAGCCTGCAGCAGCCCTCCCCGGGTCAGGTCAGCATGGAAGACCTGGAAGCCATGTGCCATGAGGTGGCGGTGGTGCACACTGAGGTGCAAGGTGTCTGGCAGGAGTTGGACCAGTTCCACCAGGAGGCCAGGGGTGATCTCCAAAAAATAATGGAGGACCAAAAGAATGTGTTGGACCTTCTGGTGGAGTTGCATCATGGGGGTGGTGGTGGTGGTGTTGGTGGTGGCACTGGTGGAAGTGCATAATGGCCCATAGTCCAAGGTCCAGTGCCGTGTCAGTTTTGATGGCCTGGAGGCAGCACAGCACTTAATTTTCTTTCCTTTTTCTTCTCCTTTGTTACTCTTGACTCGCTCTTCCTCATCTGCACCCCTTAAAAATAAGAAAAAAAAGTAAGAAAAAATATATTTTCTGTCCTCTTCCACTTCTATATCCTCATGTTTCTTTTTCTTGTACAGTGATTTTGTATGTAATTTGTTATATAATGTTCATGCTCCTTCCCTTTGCTCTCTCATATGAATACCCTGTCCTGACCCTGCATGCCCCCCTGTTGAAGTACTGTGCCCCCAAACTTTGTACCTTTCTTCTTGTTTTATGTTACTCTTTCTTTATATGTTTCCTCCTCCTATCCACAAATGTCAAGTATTGTAATTGTTCCAATGAACACATATTTTTTCCCAAAGCCATGAGATGTTGTGTGGGCTTGTGGCAGTTGTTTTGGCTATTTGCAGAATCTGTCTGAATATGTACACAACAGTCATAGAAACATTCACACTTTCACTGTGAAATTAAACATGAATATATTATTTGTGCTTAACACCAACACTTGTCCCCTGGCCTTGCCACCCGCAAATGTTAACTTTGTGTCCCTCCCCTCCAGTTATGATGATGATGTTTTATAGTGCCCCACCATCACCACCCGAATGTGTACTTGGTTCATAGTTTAACACAGCCTCTTGCCACCATACTGTGTAGAGCAGGCATGCTAAGATGAGAAATAGGTAGGAAGAAATTGAGACATGAATCTGCTCTCAGTCATGATGTTATATAGTGCCCCGCCACCACTAGGACAAATAAAATGGTGTTCTGTCCACTGTTTACAAATGATTTCAGAGATTTCAGAATGAATCTTGTTGCTGCAAGTGCAGAACAGGCTGTACAAGTCCAGAAATTTTGCATGAAAAATGTTACATAAAATTTAGACAGAAATCTGGTCTCAGTCATGATGTTATATGGTGCCCTTTCACCTCCCAGATCAAAGCATGCTGTTTCAGTCACTGTTTACAAAGGAGTTCAGGCTGAATCTTGTTGCTGCACACGCAGAACAGGCTGTACATGTCCAGAAATATTACATGAAAAATGTTATATAAAATTTAGACAGAAATCTGGTCTCAGTCATGATGTTATATGGTGTCACACCCAACTTCCTGGACCAAAATATGGCATTTGGGTCACTGTTTAACATAGAAATATAGAAACATAGACTTTGATGGCAGATACAGACCACTTGGCCCACCTAGTCTGTCCATTCCCTAAGTATTGGATAAGCTGTAGAGTCTCGTTAACCAACAGCCTACTTTTTCCTATCCTTCACTACAATTGCCTTATAATGTCTGTACCATGCATTCTTGAATTCCCTCACTGTTTTTGATCCCAAGACCTCCTCAGGAAGGTGGTTCCATGAGTCCACCACCCTCTCCATGATAAAATACTTTCTGATGTTACCCGTGAACCATCCCCCCTCTATCTTCAAACTGTGCCCCCTTGTTCTTGCATATCTCTTTCTCTCAAAGATGCTCCCATCTTGGACTTTGTTGATTTCCCTGTCTCCCTTTTTTCATCAGGGCTATGCATATTAAGCTCTTCAGTCTCTCCTCATATGACTTCTGTTGCAGACCCTGCACCATTTTAGTTGACCTCCTCTGGACTGCCTCCATCCTGTCTATGTCCTTGTGGAGATGGGGTCTCCAGAACTGCATGCAGTACTCCAAATGGTGTCTCACCAACTGTCTGTACAGAGGGATGACAACTTCCTGTTTTCTACTGGTGATGCCTCTCCCTATGCATTCCAGTATCCCTCCAGCCCTCCTTACTGCCTTCTCACATTGTTTTCCTTCCTTAAAGTCATCTGATATGACTACCCTGAGGTCACTTTCCATTTTTGTTGTTGCTAGTGCCCCCCCACCGTGTACTCTTTCCCTGGGTTCTTATGTTCCAGGTGCATTACTTTGCACTTTTTTGCATTGAATATAAGCTGCCATACATTTGACCATTCCTCCAACCTTGCCAAGTCCCTTCTCATCCTTTCCACCCCCCGTGTATCGACCCCATTGCAGATTTTTGTATAGTCTGCAAAGAGGCATACTTTTCCTTCCAGACCCTCTGCAATATCTCCTATAAGACATTAAAGAGGACCGGTCCCAGTACTGAGCCCTGCGGTACCCTGCTAGTAACCACCCTTTCTTTAGAGTGTACTCCATTTACTATTACCCTCTATGTCCTGTTGGTCATCCAATTTGTTACCCAGACCATCACTCTGGGACCCACTCCCAGAGTGGTTAACTTGTTAATTAATCTTTTGTGTGGGACTGGGTTAAATGCCTTGCTAAAGTCTAGGTAGGCCATATCTACAGCCCCTCCCTGGTCTACTACTTTGCTCACCCAGTCAAAGAAATCTATCAGATTTGTCTGACATGACCTTCCCACTGTCAATCTATGCTGCCTCGGGTCCTGTGCCCCACTGGCCTCTAGGTACTCAACAATTCTTTCTTTCAGAAGTGATTCCATCATTTTCTCTGCACTGACATTAACCTAACAGGTCTGTAGTTCCGTGCCTCTTTCTTGCTCCCCCTCAGGATAAATCTTGCTGCTGCTAGTGCAGAAACAGGCCATACATGTCCAGAAATGATAGATGAACAATGTTATATAAAATTCAGACAGAAATCTGGTAACAGTCATGATGTTATATTGTTCCCTGCCTCCACCCAGACCAAAATATTCCATTGGGGCCACTGTTTACAAAGGATTTCAGGCTGACTCTTGTTGCCATTAGTGTAGAACAGGCCGTACATGTCCAGAAATGTTACATGAAAAATGTTACATATAATTTAGACAGAAATCTGGCCTCAGTCATGATGTTAAATGTTGCCACCCCCCCACCCCACCTTCTGGACCAAAATATGCAGTTTGAGCCACTGTTTACAAAGGATTTCAGACTGGATCTTATTGCTCCTAGTGCAGAACAGGTTGTAAATGTCCAGAAATGTTACATGAAAAATGTTATATAAAATTCAGACAGAAATCTGGTCTCAGTCATGATGTCATATTGTTTTCTGCCTCCACCCAGATGAGAATATGCTGTTTGGGCCACTGTTTACAAAGCATTTCAGGCTGCTGCTAGTGCAGAACAGGTTGTACATGTCCAGAAATGTTACATGAAAAATGTTATATAAAATTCAGACAGAAATCTGGTCTCAGTCATGATGTTATATTGTTCTCTGCCTCCACCTGGACCAAAATATGCTGTTTGGACCACTGTTTACAAAGGATTTCAGGCTGAATCTTGTTGCTGTTAGTGCAGGACAGAGTGTACCTGTCCAGAAATGTTACATGAAATTTAGATGGAAATCTGGTCTCAGTCATGATGTTATATAGTTCCCTGCCGCCAACCGGACAAAAAAATGCTGTTTGGGCCACTGTTTACAAAAGATCTCAGGCTGAATCTTGTTACTATTAGCTGCTGTGGTGTGCAGAACAGGCCTTATACAGTAAGTCCAGAAAAAACACATGTTAAATTATAAGAGAAAGGAGACACAATTATTGTGGGAATTATGAAATAGCCAAAAGGTGTGTCATGCTGAGAAAAGTAATTCCTCCTGCAAAATGCTGCTGCTACTTGCACTTGCTGCCTCCTGCTGCTGGTTTCTCAGTTGATTGAGAAATGTAGAATTATCATTCCACAATGCTACTGTACCGTTTGGCTGTGTTGACTCAGTGGTTGTAACTCAGTGTGGAGGGGAATGAGATTTTGGGGTGCTGTTGCTTGATGCCTGCTGCTCTGAGTAGTTGCCAACTTGCCATGAGAAGTACTGTTTTGGCTGGTTGATGGATCATCTTCACAGAGTCCATACTGCTGCTGCACATGTATGTATCTGTCTGTATTTTTTTTCTGTGAAAGAGCGGGGGGGGGGGGGTATTGTGGCTTCTTGAGTTTTAATATGTTTGTACTACTTTTCTATTATTTTCCAGTTGGCTGAGGATTACTTACATCATTGTGCCAGTCCGGAATTCTGATCTGGGATGTTGGAATGCACCGCATTTCCGAACGCAGACAGTAAGTATTTAATTTTTTTTCATTACTGGGGTAGGTTACTGCAGTCTGGATGTCTGAGTTTGATAGTAATTGTGTTCATTTTGCTCTTGTCAACATTCAGGAATTCTGGTTTCAGTTTCACAGACAGTCCCTGAGTTAAGCATTTCTTCATTTTTTATGCTCTTCATTGGGGAGGGGGTGTTCAGGGGGGTGGATGGGGGCCTGAGGTGGAACTTTTAACAATACTCAAAATTTGTTCTTCCTTTTATCTTATTTCCAGGTATGCAGAAAGGGAAGGGGAATGTGGAATCCGGATGCCCGCTGCTGTGTTTCATGTGCCCCACCCCACATGTTTCTGCAGTTTAATTACATTCATGGGGTATGTAAGTATATACATTTTTTCACTGCTTCTAATTTGCTTGCTAATACCAGGTATGCAGATGGACAAGTATTCATCATGTTTCCTGTCATTGTTTCTGCTTAGGTCATTTAGCTCCTGTTCGAGATAAGATACATTTTAGAGGTGAAGATGGCGGCCATGCTGGGCTAGCCATGATCATCATCATCAGCAGCAATGTTAGTTTAAGCTTGCTTTATTAGTTATTTTACTTGTTTTTATTTGTTTTTGTTTGTTTATATTTATCTATTTTAGTTTCAGGTTTATGGAAGTTTAGAAAGGGAATTTAAGTGAGTTAGTCAGATTAGGTAGCATTTTGGATAGTTAAAAAAATCTTCTTGAGCTTGTTTAAAAATCTGTAAGAGTTCAGCTCCAGTGACTGTTTAATTGTGCTGGAGAATATTTTATATTGTGGTGCTTTACCTGCTTGGTTGTTGTGCTCCATGCCTCAGAGCATTTGGATCTTTTTCTGGATTGTGCCTGTTAATTGACTGTGGAAGAGGGAAGTGAGGATATCCATAGTGCAGGAGGAGTTATGGAGGAGTCCTGTAGAAACTATTGGACTGTGAGTAGTTGACCAGAAACATCAACGAGGAGCTGTGGCACCAGGACTTTGCCCGGAATAACATAGCCTTGCTCCTTGAATTGGCCTACCCTTGTGTGATACTGTAAGTCCCAGAGGTAGGGGTCTTTTTTGAACATGGGCTCCGAGGGTTGGTGTGGAGAGGCTCCTTTTCTTGCCTGTCTTAGTGGGGTGGTTTATTCTGGGGTGCTGTGGACACACAGGACATTCTGCATTGGGTCTGCTGGAGGGAAGGCTTAACAGCGGTAGTTTCTCCTAGATAGTCTGGGAGACTGGCTGGAGGGCCGGTCCAGAACCGGACATCGCAGTGTTGGCCTCTGTGTTCTGGGGTGACTTCCAACTGGACAGGGTATTGAGGGAGCTCCCTCTTTTGTACCACCTTCAGTTGGTGCCCTTTATTGTTCCCCTGTCTGTGGTGAAGACAATGGTTTAATCTACGGAACTTTGGGAAGATCCCTCCCTGCCAAGAACAGGACTCCTATGAGCAACATCTTTGAAGTCATATACCGATCAGACCTTTCTTTGCTTGTGTTTCTTGACATTTTATTAAGCAGTTTTATAGAACTGGAGATGCACTTTTGTTGCTGTTTTAAGCCTAATGTGAGCAGTTGGACTTAAGAAAATTTTCTGAGGAGGTGGGAACTTTATGGACTCACAAACTGATTTAAGAACTTTAAGTGACTTTTTCCTTTACTTTGTTTGTGAGCTGCCTTAAGACTTTATTGCATGTTTAAGTTTTGGTTTTTTTCTGTTTTTGTTTTACATTTATTTTGGACTCAGAGTTAATTTGAGTTATTGGTTTCATTTTACCTACTTCTACTGTGTGTGAGAGACAGTGTGTGGGGTTATTGTTTGCTGATTTCCTTCCCCCATTCTGTGAAAGAGAGTGGAGGGCTGAAGTTATCTTGGATAGGGATAGTGTGTGGGGTTTTGCTTTTTTTTGGATTTCTTTCTCCCACTCTGTGAGAGAGAGTGGATGATCAAATTATATAGGATTATTTATGTTGTGGGGGGAATATTTAGTTTTTTAAAATTTAAACTGTTTATTAGATTTTTAACTGTTACTGTATATGCTTTGTATCTATTGTTGCTGGCTGGCAGTATAGCCTAGAGGTTAGAAGAACGAGGTGTGAACAAGCTTTGTACATCTAGCAGACCAGACCTGAGTTTGATTCTCACAACCTCTACTTGCATACTGTGTGACTCTGAGCAAGTCACTTAACCGCCCAGTGCTCCCAGGTCGCCCCTGAAAACAGGCATTTGTGCCTAGTGGGCCTTACCCAGTTACCAAAGACTAAAATAAAAAAAAAATGTTTGGTGTATTGGTTGTTTTTTTAGTGTATTTTTAGTCTTTGGTTGTGAATGATTTGATAAATTGGTAGCCTAGATGTGCTGACAGGCTACTCTCCCAGTCATGTACTACTCACCCTCTGAACTTCGACACCTTCACCCTTTTAATGCCCCCCCCCACTGTAGGCTGTAGTATATCAACATTGCAGACCATTAGGAATTGCTTGCAAAGGGTGGGGCTGGGCTGGGGATCCAGAACATCAGAGGGGGAGTGAGCGGGGTGCTCGTATTGGGGTAGTGAGGTCCAAGTGATGTCCTGTGGTGAAATTGATTCTAGAATGTGGTTTAAAATGTCTGGTCTCCATACCCAAGAGCTCCAAAGTAGTTAGGCTGATAGCTCGGGTGACATCTGAATCTCATCCAACTCCAGCAATGTTATACAATGACAGGTCTATTAAGAACAAAATGGAAGTGATTGCTGATCTTGTTGTGACAGCAGACCTGGCATGCATCACTGAGACCTGGTTGGATGAAAATGCTGGCCCCATATTGGAGACTGCTGTTCCAGACAGGTTCTCTGTGATACACTGCTCAAGATTGGACCGCAGGGGCAGAGGTGTTGCCATTTGTTTTAAGATGGAACTGGACCTTGTAGGTGTGCCAGTTGAGGAATTCAGCTCATTTGAGTGTACTGTGGTTGCAGGTGTAGGTAGTAGGATCATTCTCATCTACTTTCAACCCGGGGATAAGAAACGGTTCTTACAGGAAGTAGCAGACTTCATGGTTGACATGGCATTTGGGTCATCTAGGTTAATGGTCCTGGGTGACTTTAACGCCTAGGTTGATAATGAACTCTAGCAATTTGGTCAGGGCTTTCTCCAGCTGATGATGTATCTGGGTTTTACACAGGTTGTTGCCTCTGCAACCCATAAATTTGGTCACTCACTTGACCTGGTTTTCCTCCTGGGGATTGAAACTTCTGATCTGGTGGTGGAACCATTTGGATGGTCAGATCATCACACTATAAGGTTCAGTTTCCAGGCCTCCCTTATAGGCCTGCCCCTGTGGAGATGGTCAGATACCTCCCTTTGTGGGATGTGAATCCTGATGGCCTATTGGCAGTATTAGCCCTATTGGGTGTTCCAGGGGCAAGTGGGAGCCCAGAGAGCCTAGTTCAGGTCTATAATAAGACAGTTACTGTGGCTCTGGAATCTATCGCTCTGGTCCATGTCTGTTCCCTCTCTCTCCGCCCTTGGTCCCTATGGTTTGATGGGACCTTGAGGGAGTTGCGACTAGTAGGACGAAGGTTAGAGCATTGCTGGAGGAAATGTGTCCTGGATACTGACTACCTTAGATTGATGGAACATTATCAAATCTATCAATCAGCAATCACCCATAAGAAGGCAAAGTTCCTGTCTGGGGAGATTGCTGCTGCTCAGAGTCAACCGGCTCAGCTCTTTCGAACAGTGGACAGGCTGTGCAACCCAACCTGTCTGCAGGTTCGAAGAGCCTTTTCACAAATTGAGTGTGATGAGCTTGCACTCTTCTTTGCAGATAAGGTGGCCAGCATCAGGGCTGAGATCCTGTTGGCTCACTCTACAGGAGTTGATGGTGGTCGGTGTTCAGTCACTCCTCCTCAGTTTTCCTGAAGTTCTTTTGATCAGCTAGAAATTGTGGATATCATGTGGGTTGCCCTGGATATGCGCCCAACATGCTGTAGTCTGGATCTGGGTCCAACTCCTTTGATGATGGGGTGTTCTGACATCATTGGCCCTGTCCTTGCGAAGATAGTTTTGTTCTCCTTAGAGTCAGGTGAGTTTCCTAGCTCCCTGATGGAGGCGGCGGTGACCCCACTCCTGAAGAAAGCTGCTCTGGACCCATGCTGCTTTGCTAACTAAAGACCCATCTCAAACCTTCCCTTTGCAGGGAAGGTAATTGAGAAAGTTGTGGCACTACAACTGGAGAACCACCTTACCATCCATGATATCTTTGAACCTCTCCAGTCCAGTTTTCGTAAGAGGCACAGTGCAGAGACTGCTCTGGTTCAGGTGCTCAAAGATCTCCTGATGGCAAGGGATAAGAAGCACCACTCCATCTTGATATTTCTTGATTGCTCTTTAGCCTCTGACACCGTGGACCATGGGGTGCTTCTCAGGCACCTGAAGTTCATCTGTGACCTGTCTGGTACAGTTCTCGGATGGGTTCAATCTTTCCTCACTGGCAGATCTCAAAGGGTGGTTTTGGGGATTTTTTCCTCTGGCCCATTCTGTCTGCCATGTGGGGTCCCTCAGGGGTCGGTCTTGTCCCCCACGTTGTTCACGGTGTATATGCTTCTCCTCAGAGATACTGTAAGATGGTATGGGCTGAGGTTTCACTGCTATGCTGATGATACCCAGCTCTACCTGTCTTTTTCACCCAACCAGGATAGTGCATGCTCGGTCCTTAATAACTGCCTCACAGAAATCCAGGACTGGATGAAATCCAGCTGGTTGAAATTGAACTCTGGAAAGACGGAGGTGATGGTGGTGGATCCTGGTCACTGGACAGTGGGGTAGGTGGCTGGATAACCCTTTGGACTTTATCTTGGAGGTGTCCAGCTGCCTTCCTCTGAATGGGTGTGTAACCTGGGTATGGTCCTTGACTGTTGGCTGACACTGCATTTGCAGGTGTCGGCAGTCATCAAGTCCTCATTTTACCATCTCAGGAACATCACCAGGATTAAGCACTTTGTTCCAACTGGTGACCTTCCAACCTTGATCCATGCCTTAGTAACCTCGCACCTTGACTACTGCAACTCACTGTACCTAAGGTTACCGGGGGTTGACATCTTCCACCTGCAGCTAGTGTAGAATGTTGTGGCATGGTTGTTGATGGGGACTCCTCATTCGAGTCACATCACATTGGTCCTGCGCAAACTGCACTGGCTGCCAATTCAGTGGCAGATCACCTTCAAGGTCAGGCTTCTGACCTTTAAGGCCCTGCATGGAATGGGCCCAGACTATCTGCAAGAGCTTCCTGTTGCCTTACTGCCCCAGACAACCACTCTGCTCAGCTGATGAGGCATTGTTAAATATTCCTAGGGTATGTCATAAAACATCCGGGGCCCGTGCTTTTATGTATGCGGCCCCAATCCTTTGGAATTCTCTACCTCATCAGATATGAGAGTGCACGACTGTGGAGAGTTTTAACAAGGCCTTGAAGACCCATCTGTGGCATATTGCCTACCCAGACTAATTACTTTTAGATATTTATTGTGTGACTAACAAGCTGTACGTAATTGTATGTTTTATTGGATTTTATGTGTCCTAAGCTGTACAGTGCCTTGATTGCAGAAAGGCACTTTAAAAATGAAGTTTTATTTTATTATTATATTTATTTTGTTCTGGTGACTTTTCATCCCATGTCTGTGTTATGACTACATACAGGCCCAGCAGGAGCTGATGTGTGGAAGTCAGAGAGGGTTGCTTGAACTGCAAGGCAGACCACTGGTTTCATTAGTGAGTAAACAGCACATTAAGGGAGGAAATATACTTGGAAATGGATGGTGGAGATGGTGTTTAATAATTAGGTAGAGGGGGCTAATGTCTTGTGTAATCATCTGAGGCGGCAGAGCTGCAGTAATTAGGAAAATGTAGAAGCCAAGCTGTGGGCAGCAACCCCCGGGACCATCACATTTTCTGTACAAGTACTATTGTACTACTTATAATTAACCTTTTTGGGGGAATTGGATGCTGTTAAGCCTTTTTTATGATGATTATTTTTTAATTAAAGATTTGCATCTTTAAAGAAAGCCACCATTTTGAAAAATGTGTTCAACTGATGTTAACAGTTGAATAAGCATGTTACATTAATACTCTACTTGTACTAGTAGGGTTCTTCAACATGTTGCGGATAGCAAGCGGCAGAAAGTATTTATTTTTCACATGGAGTGCATGGGCGTGTCAGGTGGAAGGAGGGAAGGGCCAGGTGTGGCATGTGCCAGGCCCCATCATGGACACTTTTAAAGATGTCAAGACAACATATCTTTAATATAGGGTTAGTTGAAATTAAAAGTAAAATGTGTATTTTGATACTTTTTGCATCAAAACATTATAACTGCATAATTATGCAAAATGTTTATGGGTTATGATAATTTAACTGCTGCTGCTTTATATAGGGTGGGGACAAAACAACATTTTAGGGCAAAGGATAATCAAGTAAAACTAATTAACACTGCAGCAGATAACACAACCATCACAAATACAATGATAGATAAAAATAATTGATAACACTAAACTGAGCTGAAAGTGTTTTGGGGGAAGGGCCTTTGAGCAACTTCAGACTTGTTCCACTTCCACTGTCACATCCTTCAAGTAGCAGCCCTCATAGTCTTTACAGGAGTTGTCACCAGGAGGAAATTCTCCCAGCATTGCTGCTTCATCCACCTCCCTGTTGGTGGATGCCTTAGTAGAGGGATTGTCATCATCTTAATCACTGAGACACAGTTCCTGTGGCAACACCATTGACATCACTGTGAAACACTTGTTCCACACTGACACTGGATGGTGGGCTGCTCAGGTCTTTCACAGCAAGTGATGTTAGTGCTGGCAAATCAGTCACTTTACTGCTCCAGTACTGCAATGGCTCATCAGTAATGGCAAGGTGCTTTGTGTCCCCCATGTAGGCCTCCACCATTCGATCTGCTGCCCTGAATCCAGCTGCCTCTTTTGTCTCCTCCTACTTTTCTTTGATACCTTCCACTCCCACCTGATAGAGAACACCTCAAATGGGATTGCTTGCAATTTTCTGCTGTGTCTTGCTCATTTTCTCAGATTGGGATGCCTGGAGCTGCTGGTGGTGGGAGCAACACTCGTTTTCTGTGTAGTGCTTTGCTTATGTGCCTTTTTCATTTTGTGCAGCAGATACCCATCTAATAAGGTTCTCTGTCAACTTCAGTACTCACTGATGACCTCAGTCAATTATAGAAGGCAGGCCACATTTGTATCATGGATCAAGCATAGTAGTGACTGCAAATTTATCCAAATGTAAAATGCTGGATATATGGTGTGACAGGGCTAATACCTGTCATGGAATAATGTTTCATACTTTTTCTTGGTTGCAACCATCTATCTTCTTGTCTTCTAGAGCTATCCCTTTTATTTTCCTGATAAGGAGGCAGGCCACCTCCTTATCAAGTAACCCCCCTTTAAGTCTTCTATATTTTTGGCCCCTCTTTTTTATTCTCTTCCTTCCATTGAAACATTATTCACAAATTTCCAGCAAAAATCCACCTTATACTGGTTAGAAAAGGGTTGTGGTTCCCTTAAATAATTGATGTAGTGGTATAATGCCCTAAATAAAAGAAAGACATATCCCCTGTACTTTTGGGGTAAAGACTGTGGGAGCTTTTCAGTTTATAAGGTCCTTAAGTTGCCCAAAGGGGTAAAAAAATCTGTTTGGGCTTATTTTGTATGCTTTTGTAGCTCACCCCTCTTGTCCTAGAGAGAGTGCAGTGACTTTCTGAAGTGCTTCCTTGTTCCTAGAGTAAACGCTGCCGATGGCTTAGCCTGCCAAGTCTGCACTGAAGCCAGCTGTCTAGCCAGCATAAACATAGTTTCCTCCCATTTTCTTGCTGCAGGAGTCGGTGCTTGCCAGTGGAATGGACCTAGTGGCAGAAGAGGGTGGGTAGCCTTGGTAAACAAATATTGTCCTTGCAGGAAGCCCAGAAAAACACTGTGAAAATAAGCATGAGCCCCAGTTCTTAGTGAGAGCTTTTCATTTTGTTTTTTCTTTCCGCTGGAGCAATACATTAGTAGTGTGGCTCCTACTTTTACACTCTGCACTTTTGAAATGTCCCCCTTCAGTTATGCCACAACAGTAGAAATGTTATGTTCCAAAATAAAGGAGTAAATAAGTTGTACCTTAAACTTGGCAAGAGAGAAACAAAATTGAAGCTGCTCTGAGGATTAGCTGTGTCATTCTGGCAGGGAGCTATAGGGGAATGGCGATCCCTAGTGGGCTAGATTTATACTATTGCAAAGTCATGTATGGTGGTTGAATATACTTAGGCTTTGTATATCAAAACTGGTTACAAAAAGGACTTCTACAATTCATTTAAGCATTGTACAGCAATTCATGTGCGCTCTAAAATGTTAAGATAAGTTTTAAAGAAATTCATTGCTTGTTACATAATGAATCTAAGTCACATGATTCAGGGGAGGATATAAATGTCCTTTAGTAAGCTGCCTTTTTTTTTAAGATAAGGACAGTGCTTGCTGATCAGTGGTGGAGAAAGATTCCACTGGTATGAGGCTACTCCGTTTATGTTTTTGTTCATATTTTGTTCTACAAACTGTTGCAAGTGAAAGTGATTACTGAAGAAGGTGCCAAAGCTAAGACTGTGATTTATATTGTTTTTTTTTTTATTTTTGTTTATAATAAAATTCCCACTTAACCAGGTGGGTTGAACCTTATTCTGGAGCATCTGTCCATCTTTTATATCCCACACTGTAACATTTGGTGTCAGAAGTGAGATATAATTGCCGTTTTTGTGACCAGAATAAAGAAGAGGGTTGAAGCGGTGGGTATTTGTTTGGATACCCAGGATGGACATGGCAGCTGGTGGACAACCACAGGACACCCTTACCAGACACATGGCAGCCCAGTCTGGGGCCCAGTTATTGACCGGTTTGCCTGATGTATGTCCCAAGGTTAAGAGACAACCATCTGAGTGGTCAGAGGAGGAACCAGGTGAACTTGGAGATGACTTGCCAACAGAACAACTACTGGAATTGGAGGATCTCGAGAAGGAGGTGGATGCTTCATACATGGAACAAGCTCCCATGGAGGATGTGGGAGAACTCCTAAAATGGTTATGTGTTCGGCAGGTCCAGTTGGATAAGGAACGGAACTGGATCGAAGGCATCAAGATGACAAATGGGCAGATACTATGCGGGTACTACAGGCTAACAGAGTAGAGCATGCTGATCATCCTCAAGGCCCCCGGGATGTTAAATTAGCTAGACTACAAGAGATTGATGACATTGAGGCCTATTTGACCACATTTGAAAGGGTGGCACAAACATGTGGATGGCCGAAGGAGCAATGGGTTGTGCGACTAGCCCCCCAGTTGAGGGGAAGAGCCCAGGTCATATATAGCTGACTAGCTATACAAGTGGCAGATGATTATGACTTTGTAAAGAAGGAAATTCTATGGAGATACGATATAAACACTGAGACCTATTGGCAGCGGTTTCATTCCTAAAAGATGCAGCCAGCAGATGCTCCCAGAGAGGTTTATGCACGCTTGAAGGATCTTAGCTACAAATGGCTACAACCTGATAGTAAGACCATTCAGCAAATAGTGGAGGCCATCACCATCAAGCAATTTATCAAAATTCTCCCCCAGGATGTACAACTCTGGGTTAGAGAACATAAACCTGAAGGAGCTGAAAAAAACATTGAACTAGCCGAAGACTTCCTGGCAGCGAGACCATCATGGGGACGATACACAGGGGGAGCCATCCATACCCCTGCCACTACTCCGGTAAGGAACACCTTTTCTTCTGATTTATATAGAAACAGACCAGAAATGAGAAAGGAGAGAAGAGAAAGATTACCCCTGTCAGAGGTACTATGCCATGGCTGTAAGAAGAAGGGACATATGATTAGAAACTGCTCAACAGCTAAAAAAGATTTAGGACATTTGGCCTTCGCCAATTGGGCTCCTTATATCACCACAATTAAAATGGGACCCCATAACATCATAGGACTGTTGGACTCTGGGAGTCGACAAACGCTAGTGAGAGCTGACCTAGTGGAGAAAACAGCAAAGATGGAAGGAGGAACCAGGGTCACATGTATCCATGGGGACACCCACTATTACTCCACTGCTCCAGTGAGACTCACCATTAATGGAAGCACTAAAGACCTGGCAGTAGGAGTAGTACCTCATTTTCTTGTTTCACTGAAAATAGGACAAGACCATCCAGACTTTTCTAAATTAATGGAAATACATGATTTAACACCTGTGGTAGCAGTAACAACACGTTCACAAACCAGGCAAAAACAGGCAAATGAAACAATGGAATCTGTGTTTCCTTTTTCAGATGACTTATTCAAGGCCGCAGGGAAAACACTTAAAGGGAAGGCAGAAAACCAAAAAATAAAAAGGGACTGGCGAAACCAAAAGATTAATGGACTGATGAGTCAAGATCCTGAGACAATAGCTCAAGTAGAAAGAAAGGATGAAACCCTTAACCAGTTTTTCTTACAGGTTAACAAAGATAATGGGACTGATGGGACTCAAAAGTTCTTATTATCGAAAAACATCTTGTATAGATAATGTACCAACCCTAAAAATGGGGATAAAGTCTTGCAATTAATTTTGCCTCAGAAATTTAGGAAAGAAATAATACAATTGGCCCACAATATACCCCTGGCAGGGCATTCTGGGAGAGATACCACCTTAAAACGAATACTTGATCATTTTTTCTGGCCTAGAATACATGACATGGTAGCTGACTATGCTCAGAGTTGCCCTGACTGCCAGAAAATCACTAAGATAGGAAGAAAGGAGGTGGTACCTCTCCAGAATATACCCATAGTTAGCCAGCCATTTGATAGAATCACCATGGATATAGCGGGCCCTTTAGAGACCAACACTAAGGGTAACCTGTTTATCTTAGTCATTTGTGACTATGCCAACCGCTATCCAGAGGCAACTCCAATGCGAACGGTCACAGCACAAAGAGTGGTCTAAGAATTGGCAAAAGTTTTTTATAGAGTTGGCATCCCTAAGGTGGTATTGACGGATAGGGGAATCAACTTTACTTCTGTACTACTGGCAGAACTATATAGACTATTGGGTATACAGGCTATTCAGACTTCACCTTATCACCCCCAAACTGATGGGCTGACAGAAAGATTCATCCAGACCTTGAAGAACATGTTAAAGAAATTAGTTAGTGAGGAAGGCAGGAACTGGGACTTATTTCTGCCCAACCTTTTGTTTTCATATAGAGAGGTACCACAGGCCTCTACAGGCTACTCCCCTTTTACCCTCCTGTACAGGCGTAACCCAAGGGGACCCTTGGATGTAGTCAAAGAGTCCTGGGAGAAAAACACTAAGGTGGGAAAGAAGGGGGTCCTAGAGTACATGGTAGCTGTGAGACAATGTTTGAAAAGGTATGTTACCTTAGCCCATCAGACACTGAGTGATAAACAGGCTCAATAAAAGAAACATTACAATGTAGGGGTAGGACATAAACAATTCATCCCAGGGGACCAAGTATTATTACTTTTACCTGCCAGCGAAAATAAACTACTAATGAAATGGCAGAGGCCTTATAGTGTGGTTAGGCAAGTTGGCCCTGTAACTTATGAAATACAGATGCCCCATATAAAGAATAAAAAACAGATATACCATGCAAACTTGCTTAAGCTATGGCATGCAAGGCCCAAGGAGGAAGAAGTAGGTGGCTATATACAAATGGAACCCCAACAATCCGAGCTGGATATAGCCTACAAAAGGTTGGAAAATAGGGTCCGACTACAGGAAATGCAGATAAATCCTTCTCTATTGACATCTCAACATACCCAGTTGCAACAATTGCTCAGTAAATATGCTGACATATTTACCAGTGTACCTGGTCGTGTGGTGGGTATACAGCATGAGATCAGATTAACACAGAATAATCCTATATATCAGAAACCATACTGGTTACCAGTACAGGTTAGAACAGAGGTAATAAAGGAGGTAATAAAGGAGGTAAGAGCTATGGAACAACTAGGTATAATTCAGCCCTCCTATAGTGCCTGGTCTTCACCTATGGTGATAGTGAATAAAAAGGAAGGGGGTATTCACAATTGTTTGGATTTCCGAAAGGTGAATACTGCTTCCCTCCTTGATAGATATCCTATGCCTCACATAGATGATGTTATTGATCTCCTAGGAAGTGCCAGGTACATATCCACCCTTGACCTCATAAAAGGGTACTGGCAGATTCCCCTTGCCCCTCAAACAAGGAAAATTACTGCTTTTAGTACCCCAGTAGGCCTATACAAGTTCCTATCAATGCCTTTTAGACTGCACGGAGCACCGGCTACGTTCCAGCTCTTCATGGATCACATACTACAGCCCTACACATCCTTCTCTGCAGCCTACCTGGATGATGTGGTGGTGTTTAGTCCAGATTACGAATCACACCTGAGCCACCTAGAAGAGATCATAAGGGCATTAAAAAGGGCAGGGGTCACTGTAAATCCTACCAAATGTAGCCTGGAACAGACGGAAACAAGGTACCTGGGGTACATGATTGGGAATGGGGTTATTAGACCTGAAGTGAATAAAGTGGGAGCAGTATCCCACTGCAATATTCCCTGAATGAAAAAAACAAGTTTGTGCCTTTTTGGGGTTGGCCGGTTATTACCGGACGCTTCATACCAGATTTTCAGCCAGTAGGACCCCTAATGGAGTTAACAAAGAAAAATATTCAAAAAGGTAAGTGGACCAAGGAATGCGCTGAAGCATTCAGAATGATTAAAACTACCTTATGTGCCTATCCAGTTCTGAGAAGTCCAGATTTTGAAAACCTTTGTATGTACAGACTGATGCATCAGGAGTAGGTTTGGGAGCTGTACTTACGCAGGTTATAGAGGAGAAGAACACCAATAGTATATATGAGTAGGAAGTTACATGTGAGAGAGAGAAATATGCAACTGTAGAGAAAGAATGTTTGGCCCATAAGTGGGCTAGAAGCTTTGAAATACTATCTCTGGGGTTCAGAATTTACAGTTGTTGATGGACCATAATCCTTTATGTTGGCTATATCCAAATCAGAGAAAAATCCCAGAATTATAAGATGGTATTTGGCCTTACAACCATAAACGCTTCAAAGTTATCCATAGGAAAGGAGGAACACAAAAACGCTTGACTATCTATCCCGATATGGGGCGGATGTTGAAAATACACCTGGAGAAAACAGACCCTTAGACAAGGAATGAATGTTTACAAAAATAATGTAACATATGGTATCATATGGATCTCAGGGAGAATGTAGTAGATAATATATGGTGAAATTAGTATCTGATTAATGTTGGATTGATCATTGTAAAGTTTCTCTGAGATGGAGCTTCTTGGAAGAGGGTGGGCTGGAGCTCCTCCATCCCTTTTAGTACAAGAAGGGGATGGACTATATGGATACTATATGATTTCTCAAGAGAAACGAGATAGTAGCAAAAGGATAAGATGGCTGTTATCCCTGGGCAAGTTCGGAAAGGAAAGAATGGCATGATGGATGCCAGTATCTTGGTATAAAAGGGGCCTCGGGATGGAACTTCTGAGAGTGGGAGGGCGGGAGTTCCACCCTCCTTAAGGAAGGATGTTTATATCTAAAAGAGGGAGTATTCTCCTCTTTTCTTTAAGCCGTGGTAAATGTGACAGGGCTAATACCTTTCACAAATAATGTTTCATACTTTTTCTTGGTTGCAACCATCTATCTTCTTGTCTTCTAGAGCTATCCCTTTTATTTTCATGATAAGGAGGCAGGCCACCTCCTTATCAAGTAACTACTTTAAGTCTTCTATATTCTTTGCCCCTCTTTTTTATTCTCTTCCTTCCAATGAAACATTATTCACAAATTTCCAGCAAAAATCCACCTTATACTGGTTAGAAAAGGGTTATGGTTCCCTTACATAATTGATGTAATGGTATAATGCCCTTAATAAAGAAAGACATATCCCCTGTACTTTTGTGGTCAAGACTGTGGGAGCATTGCAGTTTATAAAGTCCTTAAGTTACCCAAAGGGGTAATAAAATCTGTTTGGGCTTATTTTGTATGTTTTTGTAGCTCACCCGCCTTGTCCTGGAGAGAGTGCAGTGACTCTGAAGTGCTTCCTTGTTCCTAGAGTAAACGCTGCCGATGGCTTAGCCTGCCAAGTCTGCACTGAAGCCAGCTGTCTAGCCTACATAAACATAATTTCCTCCCGTTTTCTTGCTACAGGAGTCTGTGCTTCCCAGTGGAATGGACCTAGTGGCAGAAGAGGGTGGGCAGCCCTGGTAAATAAATACTGTCCTTGAAGGAAGTCCAGAAAAACACTATGAAAATAAGCATGAGCCCCAGTTCTTAGTGAGAGCTTTTCATTTTGTTTTTTCTTTCCCCTGGAGCAATATATTAGTAGAATAGCTCCTACTTTTACACTCTGCACTTTTGAAATGTCCCCCTTCAGTTATGCCACAGTAGTAGAAATTTTATATTCCAAGATAAAGGAATAAATAAATTGTACCTTAAGCTTGCCAGGAGAGATACAAAATGGAAGCTGCTCTGAGGATTAGCTGTGCATTCTGCCAGGGAGCTATAGGGGAATGGCGGCGGCCCCTAGTGGGCTAGATTTATACTGTTGCAAAGTCATGTATGGTGGTTGAATATACTTAGGCTTTGTATATCAAAATTGGTTACAGAAAGGACTTATACAATTCATTTAAGCATTGTACAGCAATTTGTGTGTACTCTAAAATGTTAAGATAAGTTTTAAAGAAATTAATTGCTTGTTACATGATAAATCTAAGTCACATGATTCAGGGGTAGGATATAAATGTCCTTTAGTAAGCTGCCTTTTTTTTTAGATAAGGTCAGTGCTTGCTGATCAGTGGTGGAGAAAGATTCCACTGGTATGAGGCTATTCCGTTTATGTTTTTGTTCGTATTTTGTTCTACAAACTGGTGCACATGAAAGTGATTAGTGAAGAAGGTGCCAAAGCTAAGACTGTGATTTATATTGTTTTTTTTTTTTTTTATTTTTGTTTATAATAAAATTCCCACTTAACCAGGTGAGTTGCACCTTATTCTGGAGCGTCTGTCCATCTTTTATATCCCACACCGTACCATTTGTTTATTCGAGTCCAGCAAGTGGTGCATGTGATCCATAAGATAACATGTGCTATGATCCCCACTTGCCTTCATCTGGTGTTGGGCATTAACCAGTGTCTGCCTCAGCACACATGTGAGGGTTATGGATTGACTTATACAAGAAGTATCCCCACTCACTTCCTGTGTAGCATTCTTGAATGGATGGAGAATGCATATTAGCCCATCCATTTGGCACCACTGCTCTGTTGTTAGAGTGATGAACACTCCAACACTGTCATGGTGGTGTGCCCATCAGGTATTGTGAAACAGCCTTATGCTGCTCACACAGTTGGTCAATCATGTACAGCATGGAGTTCAACCTGGTTACAACATCAAGCTTCATACGGTGCTGAGGCAGATGTCTATTGCACTGTATCTCATGCAGATGGTCAAGGGCCTTTGCAGAATGGGCGAAGTGTACACAGATGTGACAGGTGACAGTCACAGTTTCCTTAATGTCTGCATGGTTTAGAAACCACTCCACAATGAGATTAAGGCAGTGTACCAGGCAGGACACCCTGAAAAAAACACCATCGTAATGCACTTCACTACATTCAAGACATTATCACTTGCGATGAATCCTGCTGTTCATGTAAGTGACTGTGTGTCTGTAGCCACTCATTAATCTCATCCAGCAGAACATTAAGCATTTTCACACCTGTGTGAGAACCAGTAACACTTTGCTTACCCAGGGCTGCATGTTGCTGAATTCCAGGGGTGTTGCTACCACCACAAGTTTGCTTCAGGCAGGTTTTGCCATGCCCAAAATCAACTGTCACCCTGGTACCTGTGCCCAGTATGCCATTATGCATAGATACAAGCTTACTGCTGTTTGTCCGCTGGTCCACATATCCATGCTAACATGGATATATTCTGATGCGCTATGCTCCATTGTATGTCTTATGGAATCAGCAGTCCTACTGTACATCTGTGGCATGACATGCTTAAAGAAATAGCTTCACAATGGAACCTGCCATTTGGGTCAGGCACAGGCCATCAACCTGCAGAACCCAGCAATCTCCATGAATGACAATGTCAACAGATCGATGGCCAGCATTTCAGCTGTGTCAGTGTTTAACTCACATGCAGCAGCATGATTGGGGGGTACTTTGTTTGCCGCTCAAGGATGTTCTTCAGAGTGGGCTGCATCTTTGGGGCTGTTTGACCAGAATGCTCTACTAGTTACACCAATGTTGCTCTTTCCGGGGTAACAGTTGACTCTTGTTGCTGTGCAGACCGCATGAGACCAGTTATTTTGGTTGACTTTGGATGTGGTGGTGTACTTTTCTGAGTCAAGGGACTGGGAATGGCACTTCCTCTGCTATGCCCACTACTTGAGAGACCAAAGGACTGCTCATCCTCTACTCTACTGACCCACTCTGCACTTCCTCCTCCTGTTGTTTTCAACTGCTCTCAGTTACATTTAACATGCCAAGAGAGATCCACCAATAGCTCTAGCTTCCTTCTGGTGTTGCTGCCATTGCAGTGGGTGATTATTTTTCAGGTGGGCATGTTGGCCACCGGTGCCAATGTGGCTTCCCTTTTTTCCCCAACTAACACATTCTTGACACAGTTGACATATTGCTATTGTCTCATCAGCTGGATCAAGCATATAAAAGTCCCAAACTAGGGACTTTTGATCTCTGGACTTATGCTGCTGGTGGGACTGTGAGAGCTGAGAAACAGATTTGATTTTTGGACTGCTTTCATCATTTCCGTAAGACTATTTTTTTTTGTGGGGGGAGTGACTGTCACTGGACTGCTTGGGGGATTGCTGATAGACATGGTTTAGAAACTGCTGCTCAACAAGATTAAGGCAGTGTACAAGGCAGGGCACCCTGAAAAAAACACCATCACTAATGCACTTCACTACATTGGAGACATTATCACTTGCGATGAATCCTGCTGTTCATGTAAGTGACTGTGTGTGTGTAATCACTCATTAATCTCATCCAGTAGAACATTAAGCATTTTCACTCCTGTGTGAGAACCAGTAACACTTTGCATACTCAGGGTTGCATGCTGCTGAATTCAGGGGTGTTGCTACCATCGCAACTTTGCTTCAGGCAGGTTTTGCCAGGCCCAAAATCAACTATCACCTTGGTACCCGTGCCCAGTGTGCCGTTATACACACAGACACAAGCTTGCTGCTGTTTGTCCACTGGTCCACATATCCATGCTAACATGGATATATTCTGATGCACTATGCTTCATTGCATGTCTTATGGAATCAGCAATCCTACTGTACATCTGTGGCATGGCATGCTTAGAGAAATAGCTTCACAATGGAACCTGCCATTTGGGACAGGCCATTAACCTGCAGAACCCAGCAATCTCCATGAATGATAATGGCAACAGATCAATGGCCAGCATTTCAGCTGTGTCAGTGTTTAACTCACATGCAGCAGCATGATTGGGGGTACTCTGTGTGCTGCTCAAGGATGTTCTTCAGTGTGGGCTGCATCTTTGGGGCTGTTTGACCAGAATACTCAACTTGTTGCACCAATGTTGCTCTTTTAGAGATAACAGTTGACTCTTGTTGTTGTGCAGGCTACATGAGACCAGTTATTTTGGTTGACTCTGGGTGTGGTGTTGTACTTTTCTGAGTCAAGGACTGGGAGTGGCACTTCCACTGCTATGCCCACTACTTGAGAGACCAAAGGATTGCTCATCCTTCTCCTCTACTGACCCACTCTGCACTCCCTCCTCCTGTTGTTTTCAACTGCTCTCAGTTACATTTAACTTGCCAAGGGAGATGCCACCAACAGCTCTAGCATCCTTCTGGTGTTGCTGCCATCGCAGTGAGTGATTATTTTTCAAGTGGGCGTGTTGGCCACCGATGCCTATGTGGCTTACTCTTTTTTCCCCAACTAACACATTCTTGACATAGTTCACATATTGCTATGGTCTCATCAGCTGGATCAAGTATATTGAAGTCCCAAACTAGGGACTTTTGATTTCTGGACTTAACATGCTGCTGGTGGGACTGTGAGAGCTGAGAAACAGGTTTGATTTTTGGGCTGCTTTCATCATTTCTGTAAGACTATTTTTTTTGGGGGGGTGACTGTCACTGGACTGCTTTGGGGATTACTGATAGGCATGGTTTAGAAACTGCTGCTCAACAAGATTAAGGCAGGGTACCAGGCAGGGCACCCTGAAAAAAATACCATCACTAATGCACTTCACTACACTGGAGACATTATTACTTGCGATGAATCCTGCTGTTCATGCAAGTGACTGTGTGTCTGTAGCCACTCATTAATCTCATCCAGTAGAACATTAAGCATTTACGCACCTGTGTGAGAACCAGTAACACTTTGCATACTCAGGTTTGCATGCTGCTGAATTCCAGGGGTGTTGCTACCAATGCAAGTTTGCTTCAGGCAGTTTTTGCCAGGTCCAAAACCAACTATCACCTTGGTACCTGTGCCCAGCGTGCCGTTATGCACCGACACAAGCTTGCTGCTGTTTGTCCACTGGTCCACATATCCATGCTAATATGGATATATTCTGATGCACTATGCTTCATTGCATGTCTATGGAATCAGCAATCCTACTGTACATCTGTGACATGGCATGCTTAGAGAAATAGCTTCACAATGGAACCTGCCATTTGGGACAGGCACAGGCCATCAACCTGCAGAATCCAGCAATCTCCATGAATGACAATGGCAACAGATCGATGGCCAGCATTTCAGCTGTGTCAGTGTTTAACTCACATGCAGCAGCATGATTGAGGGGTACTTTGTGTGCCACTCAAGGAAGTTCTTCAGAGTGGGCTGTATCTTTGTGGCTGTTTAACATAGAAACATAGAAACATAGAATTTGACGGCAGATAAGGACCGCTTGGCCCACCCAGTCTGCCCATTTCCCTACCTACTGGATAAGCTGCAGATCCTAGTTAACCAGCAGCCTACTTCTTCCTACACCCACCACCCAGAACTGCCTTATGACTATCCCATGCATGCTTGAATTCCACCACTGATTTTGACTCCACAACCTCCTCCGGAAGGCCGTTCCATGCATCCACAACCCTCTCTGTGAAAAAATACTTCCTTAAATTACCTCTGAGCTGCGCCTCCTCTATCTTCAAATTGTGGCCTCTTGTTCTTGCACACCTCTTTTTTTGAAAGATGCTACCCTCTTGGACTTTGTTGATTCCCTTGAGGTACTTGAAAGTTTCTATCATGTCCCCCCTTTCTCTCCTTTCCTCGAAGCTATACATATTAAGCTCCTTAAGTCTCTCTTCATATGTCTTCCGGTGCAGACCCTGCACCATTTTAGTTGCCCTCCTCTGGACAGCTTCCATCCTGTCTATGTCTTTGCGGAGATTAGGTCTCCAGAACTGCACACAGTACTCCAGATGGGGTCTCACCAGCTGTCTGTACAGAGGAAATAACTTCCTGTTTTCTACTGGTGATGCCTCTCCTATGCATCCCAGTATCCCCAACCCTCCTTGCTGCCCTCTCACATTGCTTGCCCATCTTTAGGTCATCTGATATGACTACCCCAGGTCCCTCTCCATTTTGTTGTTGTTAGTATCTCACCCCCATTATGTACTCTTCCCTGGGTTTTGTTTCCCAAGTGCATTACCTTGCACTTCTTAGCATTGAATCTAAGCTACCATACATTTGACCATTCCTCTAACTTGCCAAGTCCCTTCTCATCCTTTCCACCCCACCCTGTGCATCAACTCTGTTGCAGATCTTAGTGTCATCTGCAAAGAGACATACTTTCCTTCCAGTCCTTCTGCAATGTCGCTTAAAGACATTGAAGAGGATCAGTCCTATTACTGAACCTCGCGGCACCCCACTAGTAACCTCCTTTCTTCTGAGTGACTCATTTACTATTACTCTCTGTGTCCTATTCTCCAGCCAATCTTTACCCAGGCTGTCATCTTGGGACCCACACCCAGGCTGGCTAACTTGTATATTAATCTTTTGTGTGGGACTGTGTCAAATGCCTTGCTAAGGGTAGAGTAAGCCATGTGCACAGCCCCCTCCTGATCTACTACTTGGTCACCCAGTCAAAGAAATCTATCAGATTTGTCTGGCATGTCCTTCCCGCTGTGAATCCATGCTGCCTAGGTCCTGTGCCCCTCTGGCCTCTAGATACTCGACAATTCTTTCCTTTAGAAGTGATTCCATCATTTTCCCTATCACTGAGGTTAAACTAACAGGTCTATAGTTTCCTGCTTCTGTCTTGCTCCCACTTTTGTGAAGGGGAATCACAGCTGCCCTCCTCCAGTCCTCGGGCACCACCCCATCCTCCCATGATTTGTTAAAAAGGGTAGTCAGTGGTGTCACTAGTTCTACCCTTAGTTCTTTTAGAATTCTGGGATGAATCCATCAGGCCCCATTGCTTTGTCACCTTCAGTTTTAAGAGTTCTTTCAGAACCCTTTCTTCTGTAAATGGGCAGTATCAACTTCTGTATCCAGCGTGTTACTACTGTTTGTTTATGTACCTCCCTCTTCCTTTGTAAATACTGAGCAAAAATATTTGTTTAGTATCTCTGCCTTTTCACAGTCTCACTCTGCCCACCCTCCCTCCCCTTTATTAAGCCTCACTATCCCTCCCTTGGTCTTCCTTCGCTCCCTGATGTACCTATAAAAGGTTTTATCCCCCTTCTTAACTGAGTTGGCTATCTTTTCCTCGGTTTGGGGCCTTTGCTGTTCTGACTGCCTTCCCAGCTTCCTTTTGCTTTAACTGATACAGTTCTCTGTCCTGCTCCTTCTGCGATTCCTTGTACTTCCTGAATGCTTTCTTTTTCTCTTAAACCTTCACTGCCACTTCCTTTGAGAACCATAGTGGTTTCTTACATAAATCTTGTTTTGTTTATCTGCTTCACACAAAGGCTCGTTACCTCTGTGATGGCAGTTTTTATTATTCATTGTTCTTACCCCTCCTTCCTGCCCATTTGCTAGTGCATTCCTTAGGCACTCACCCATTTTGGCAAAGTCAGCCCTCCTAAAGTCCAGTACTTTTGTCTTTGTATGGCTTGACTCTATTGCTGTGTTGTGTGAACCATACTGTTCGATGGTGCTAGTTCCCAGATGGCTCCCACTTCTACATCTGTAATCCTCTCCATCTCCATTTGAGAGAATCAAGTCTAATATTGCTCCCTCTCGAGTGGGCTCCAGTACTAGTTGTCTAAGGCATGCCCCTGCAGGAACATCTAGAATAACTGCACTCTTGAAGTGGCAGCTGCAACTGCACTCCAGTTAACATCTGGCATATTCAGATCACCCATCAGCAATATCTCCCTTTTCTGCCATTCTAAGTATACTTTCTATCATTTCCTGTCCATTTCCTCCCCTGAGAGAGTCTATATATAACCCTATGCGTATTGTGGTGCCATTGCTCTGTCTCCAAATTTACCCACAGTGCTTCTTCTCCTCCCTGTTTACCCTTTTGTTCTGTTGCTTTTATTCCTTCCCTTATGTAAAGAACTACTCCTCCTCCTCTTTTACCCTCCCTGTCCCTCCTGTAGACAGTGTATCCTGGCATGTTTATGTCCCAGTCATGGTTTTGTGTGTACCATGTTTCTGTGACTGCCACGATATCCAGATGTTCCTCCTCCATCAAGGCCACTAATTCAGGAAGCTTGTTACCCAGACTACAGGCATTAGTACTCATTGCTCTCCATTTTTTGATGGCTTTACCTTCTGTTGCAGCATCCCCCACTGACCGTTCTACCTCAGTCTTTTCTCATTTAGTACCCTGTTTTGTAGGGAGGCTGGGATTTTCCTGCTGCTTGTCAGTGCCTCCCCCTTTGACTAGTTTAAAAGGCTTTCCAATGAAGCATTTAAACCGATTATCAAAAGACTTGTTCCCTTCCTGGACAGATGCAGACCATCCTGCCAGTATGGCTGGTGTCCTCCAGGTGGAACCCAGTCCCAATGAAGCTAAAACCCCTGTGTCGCATCATTTTCAAACCATTCATTAAATTGCATGGTGCCAATTGCCCTCTCCTCCCCATGCTTTGACAGGCCGCACCTCTGAGAAGGATACTGTGTGCTACTTGTCTTAGGTCCTCCCCAACTCTGCAATGTCCTCCTGCACTGCTCTAATCTCATGATGAATCAGTCATTGTCCCTAGGTGGACAATTACATCCAACTTCGGAATCCCTTGCAGCTGTTCTCGTGATCCTGAGGATGCGCCCTGTCCCTCAAGCCATGGCAACAGGCAGGCATCTTACTTCATTTTTCCCAGCTCCCCCCAGTTCTATACCCTAATAATTGAGTCCCCCACCAGGAGCTGCTTCCTTTCCCTTTGGTGCCCTCTGCCTCCTTTCTGTGGGCCTCCCTTGTGACAGATATCATCAGTCTTCTCTGCGGGTGCATCCATAGGGGAGCTATGCTCCCCCAGAATGCCGTATGGATTGTGGAGTGGAACAATTGACTGGGTGTGCCTCTGGGTTTGACCAGAATGCTCTACTTGTTACACCAATGTTGCTCTTTTAGGGGTAACAGTTGATTCTTGTTGCTATGCAGACCGCATGAGACCAGTTATTTTGGTTGACTTTGGATGTGGTGGTGTACTTTTCTGAGTCAAGGGACTGGGAATGGCACTTCCACTGCTATGCCCACTACTTGAGAGACCACAGGATTGCACTTCCTCTACTCTACTAACCCACTTTGCACTCCTTCCTCCTGTTGTTTTCAACTGCTCTCAGTTACATTTAACTTGCCAAGAGAGATCCGCCAATAGCTCTAGCATCCTTCTGGTGTTGCTGCCATCGCAGTGGCTGATTATTTTTCAGGTGGGCGTGTTGGCCACCGGTCCTTATGTGGCTTCCCTTTTTTCCCCAACTAACACATTCTTGACACAGTTGACATATTGCTATGGTTTCATCAGCTGGATCAAGCATATAAAAGTCCCAAACTAGGGACTTTTGATCTCAGGAATTAACATACTGCTGGTGGGACTGTGAGAGCTGAGAAACAGGTTTGATTTTTGGAATGCTTTCATCATTTCCGTAAGACTATTTTTTTTGGGGGGTGACTGTCACAGGACTGCTTGGGGGATTACTGATAGGCATGGTTTAAAAACTGCTGCTCAACAAGATTAAGGCAGGGTACCAGGCAGGGCACCCTGAAAAAAACACCATCACTAATGCACTTCACTACACTGGAGACGTTATCACTTGCGATGAATCCTGCTGTTCATGCAAGTGACTGTGTGTGTGTAGCCACTCATTAATCTCATCCAGTAGAACATTAAGCATTTTCGCACCTGTGTGAGAACCAGTAACACTTTGCATACTCAGGGCTGCATGCTGCTGAATTCCAGGGGTGTTGCTACCACCGCAAGTTTGCTTGAGGCAGGTTTTGCCAGGCCCAAAATCAACTATCACCTTGGTACCTGTGCCCAGTGTGCTGTTATGCACAGGTACAAGCTTGCTGCTGTTTGTCCACTGGTCCACATATCCATGCTAACATGGATACATTCTGATTCACTATGCTTCATTGCATGTCTTATGGAATCAGCAATCCTACTGTACATCTGTGGCATGGCATGCTTAGAGAAATAGCTTCACAATGAAACCTGCCATTTGGGACAGGCACAGGCCATTAACCTGCAGAACCCAGCAATCTCCATGAATGACAATGGCAACAGATCAATGGCCAGCATTTCAGCTGTGTCAGTGTTTAACTCACATGCAGCAGCATGATTGGGGGGTACTTTGTGTGCTGCTCAAGGATGTTCTTCAGAGTGGGCTGCATCTTTGTGGCTGTTTGACTAGAATACTCAACTTGTTGCACCAATGTTGCTCTTTTAGAGATAACAGTTGACTTTTGTTGTTGTGCAGGCCACATGAGAACAGTTATTTTGGTTGACTGTGGGTGTGGTGGTGTACTTTTATGAGTCAAGGACTGGGAGTGGCACTTCCACTGCTATGCCCACTACTTGGGAGACCAAAGGATTGCTCATCCTTCTCCTCTACTGACCCACTCTGCACTCCCTCCTCCTGTTGTTTTCAACTGCTGTCAGTTACATTTAACGTGCCAAGGGAACTGCCACCAACAGCTCTAGCATCCTTCTGGTGTTGCTGCCATCGCAGTGGGTGATTATTTTTCAGGTGGGCATGTTGGCCACTGGTGCCTATGTGGCTTACCTTTTTTCCCCAACTAACACATTCTTGACACAGTTGACATATTGCTATGGTCTCATCAGTTGGATCAAGCATATAAACGTCTCAAACTAGGGACTTTTGATCTCTGGACTTAACATGCTGCTGGTGGGACTGTGAGAGCTGAGAAACAGGTTTGATTTTTGGGCTGCTATCGTCATTTCCATAAGACTATTTTTTTTGGGGGGGTGACTGTCACTGGACTGCTTGGGGGATTGCTGATAGGCATGGTTTAGAAACTGCTGCTCAACAAGATTAAGGCAGTGTACCAGGCAGGGCACCCTGAAAAAAAATACCATCACTAATGCACTGCACAACACTGGAGACATTATCACTTGCGATGAATCCTGCTGTTCATGCAAGTGACTGTGTGTGTAGCCACTCATTAATCTCATCCAGTAGAACATTAAGCATTTTCACACCTGTGTGAGAACCAGTAACACTTTGCATACTCAGGGTTGCATGCTGCTGAATTCTAGGGGTGTTGCTACCACCGCAAGTTTGCTTCAGGCAGGTTTTGCCAGGCCCAAAATCAACTATCACCTTGGTGCCTGTGCCCAGTGTGCTGTTATGCACCGACACAAGCTTGCTGCTGTTTGTCCACTGGTCCACATATCCATGCTAACATGGATATATTCTGATGCACTATGCTTCATTGCATGTCTTATGGAATCAGCAATCCTACTGTACATATGTGGCATGTCATGCTTAGAGAAATAGCTTCACAATGGAACCTGCCATTTGGGACAGGCACAGGCCATTAACCTGCAGAACCCAGCAATCTCCATGAATGACAATGGCAACAGATCAATGGCCAGCATTTCAGCCCTGTCAGTGTTTAACTCACAAGCAGCAGCATAATTGGGGGGTACTTTGTGTGCTGCTCAAGGATGTTCTTCAGTGTGGGCTGCATCTTTGGGGCTGTTTCACATGAATACTCAACTTGTTGCACCAATGTTGCTCTTTTAGAGATAACAGTTGACTCTTGTTGTTGTGCAGGCCACATGAGAACAGTTATTTTGGTTGACTCTGGGTGTGGTGTTGTACTTTTCTGAGTCAAGGACTGGGAGTGGCACTTCCACTGCTTTGCCCACTACTTGAGAGACCAAAGGATTGCTCATCCTTCTCCTCTACTGACCCACTCTGCACTCCCTCCTCCTGTTGTTTTCAACTGCTGTCAGTTACATTTAACTTGCCAAGGGAGATGCCACCAACAGCTCTAGCATTCTTCTGGTGTTGCTGCCATCGCAGTGGGTGATGATTTTTCAGGTGGGTGTGCTGGCCACCAGTGCCTATGTGGCTTCCCTTTTTTCCCCAACTAACACATTCTTGACACAGTTGACATATTGCTATGGTCTCATCAGCTGGATCAAGCATATAAAAGTCCCAGACTAGGGACTTATGATCTCTGGACTTAACATGCTGCTGGTGGGACTGTGAGAGTTGAGAAACAGGTGTGGAAGAGTTTGATTTTTGGGCTGCTTTCCTCATTTCCATAAGAATATTTTTTTGGGGGGGGAGTGACTGTCACTGGGCTGCTTGGGGGATTGCTGATAGGCTTGGTGACAGCCTAACACATGGACTGTACATGTAAATGGCCTTAGCCTACATCATCCTTCACCTTTTTAAACTCAGGCTCCCAAGAGGGATCATCCTAGTTGTTGTCATCAGCACCAGTGCTGATGATGTCCTTGTCCTCCTCCTCCTCCTCTCTATCACTTTCTTCTTGCATGGCTCCTTTTTCTTTCTTTATAACCATCCCCTCAGAGGGCTGACTATCCCTGTCTCCAGGGTTATCAAACTCTGATTGAACACTATCATCACCAACTATTGCAGGAACAGGGGCAGTCACAACAGCAGGCTTATCACCCTCCTCCTGGACCACTGTTCCAGTGCTGGTGTCAGTGTCTTCCTTCTTCTCACTCTCATCATCTCCCACTAGCATTGATGCAGCAGATTTGGCCTTACAAAACTGAGCCACAGGTATGCCAATACTTCGAACAACTCCTTATCTGGTGCTTGCCACACCACCAGAGCCCTCAGAAGATAGTGATGCAAACATATCTGTGCTTTCACTGCTTTGGGGAACCGGAACTGAAGTTGTACTCTCCTCAACAGACTTCTTAACTGCCACATGCCCCCAACACATTTCCCCACTGTACTGGACCGTCTTCTAGCAGGCATTTTTATATGCTGCTGCTTCAAAGTTTTGCCTTTCCCTGGGAGTGTATCAAAAAAAGGATGCATTACTAACTGTGAATAACATCTTACATCTACAGTATTGGCTTCCTTTCAAGTCCAAACACAATCTGGACTGGCAGCAGCACTCTGTACAACTAATACATTATATGGTAGCCTAGCCTAGTGAAAACAAAAAGGTAACTTTTTTCTTTCTCCAAGTAGGAATTAAAGCAGCACTGGGAAAAAGGGCACAGAAAACCTACTTTAAATACAGATCACCTGTGTCTGGAGAGCTTAATCCCTTCGCACTTGAATTAAACAGAACTCAATGCAAAGTGAGCCACAAAAGCAGAGTGTACTGTGATGTGTTAGTACTTACTACCACAATTTATTTTTATATAAGGGTAGAGACAACCATATAACATTGACAAACAAAGGCTCTTACAACAATATGGATGGGAAGAGATCAGCAATCTCTTGACAACTACTATATTAATATGTAGTTTTTTATATTGTGCGGGCCAGCTGGTAGTAAAAAATGCTGTAACAGGGAAAGGGTAACCAAAGTCAAGTAAAAGAGGAACACCACAATGCAGAGGCAAGATCCAGCAATAAAATACAGAGGAACAATTCACCAAAGCAGTGAAACTGTATATGGACACGTTCAGGTGATCAACTAAAAGTACAGTACTTGAGTTTCCATATAAAAAATATAGAACTGTTGCTTTTCACAGTTTACATGACACAAGTTAACAGCGAACAGAACTGACCACAAACAAAAAAAAAATAAAATAAGGGATCAGCACTGTGTGTTCAAAACTTTAGAATTCACAGCTAAAAGCAGACGGATGGTATATAACACAGTCTAACAGGAGCAGGAGCTCTCAGACAGAAGTAATTTTTCAGAGAAAGTAAAAAATACTTGTCAAGATATAAGAAAATTAATTCAAATAAGTAGAAAACCAACAAAAATATAAAAGCTTGACAGAAATAACAGTAAATCACTCACAATTTGTGAGAAATCTGTTTGTAAAAGGCTAGAAATAACTTCCACTGGTTTTACACACCACCCTGCCCCACTCAACTCCTTCATAGACACAGACAAAACTAAAAACTAATTAAAGTATTATGCAAAAACCCACAAAATTTGAAAATGTTCCCTAGCAGCACTAGGAACAAACTGTATATTTGGAAGCAATTATCTCTTAAAAACAAGTTTTAAAGAAGTTTTAAAGGGGTTATTGATTGTGATGCACCACAGCAGACAGTTGTCTGACTCAACAGGCAATAGACTATGCTGTAAACAACCTGCACATGATATTTGACCTATTTACCCACAATGCATTGCAAATTTCACCTTTGGAGCATAATTTTTCTGGCAAAATCAAAAGTTACAGCAGCAAAATCTTAGCCACAAGGTGAAATTTAAGCATGGATGGGTGAAATTGATCAGTCAAAGCATTTTACATGAAATTTCGCAAATTACTCAAAATCAAAAATTCCAGGCAACATTTAGTTTTGCCAAGGCAAAAAATTCCATGTAATTGTGAAATTACGCAAACTATTTTGCCTGGCAAAATTTTTCAATGTCACACAACACTAGTTCTATAACAGATCTGATACTCATAACATTCCATATTTTTCTGACACACACAGCTTTAACTTGCTTAAAAATTATGTACTGCTAATGGTAGTACTGCCAGTAAAATACTGTACATGTTTGTCTATTTCAATTACAGTCATTTAAAGGAAGATTCTGTTTATAAAAGGAATATAATTATTGCACAAATAATATTAGAAGGTCATTTTTTTATTTTGTACAATCCCAAATTTGCAAATATAAAAAAATCTGTGGTACACATAAAATTTAAACTAAGCTGCATAACAAACTACAGGCATTTTTGGGGCAAGTGAAACAAGAGACACAATAGCATAGAGAATTACAATTCTTTGAATCCTAACTAATTCTCAGTAGAAACACAATATGTGCATTTTTGGGTCCCTGCCATTTAGACAGCAGATGGCTGAAGTAGTGAGAGGAGGGTATGTTCTGGTTGTCATCTGCTGTTTTGCCTGCCATTTCCACGTTTCTTTTAAGGTTAGTCAAATACTGGTCAGTGGGTAGAGGGTGGTGGCTGCTGAGTGGGTGGACCAGGCTGGGGAGTGGGAATGTTGTTTATTTTGTAACTAGGACTGTGGCAGAGAGTAGTACCACTGGACTAACAGGGTATTTCTTTTCACAGTGGATGCTGAGGAGTGGGGTAAGTGGGGATTCCAACTGATTACTAGGGTAATTTCTTTTCACATTGGGGATTGTGGCATGAAGAGTGTACCACAGGACTACTAGGGTAATTTCATTTCATAACAGGGATCAGGGTGGTTGGGGGTACTGTTAGATTCCTAGGAATTTATACATTAGCATGCAAGGACTGAATGAAGGTGGGGCAATGGTTGAATCACTGCACAATGCTTACATATACATGGAGCCATTTTGCAGAGCTGCTAATGGCCTCAAAATGTAGTAAAAATGGTCCATTTGCCCTTCTACATACTACAGTACACTGTATATGTAGTCATTATCATGGAGGCCTCTGAATAAGGTACCACTCCATTTGCAATGGGCTATCATCCTTTACTGCTGGGTGGCTGTTGCCAGCAGGGGACTGTGGCACACTGTGCTTATGCACTTTGTGTGGTGCTACCACAGCTCAATAATTATATTTGCCATCTTATACAGTAAATGTACCTCCCAGACATGATCTTGTGCTATTTCACATGGTTCGAATGGCCATATCCAATCACATTTCCCTTTGGGACCAAGTTTGATTTGCAAAAAGGTAAATACTTAACAAAAAGTAAATGGGGCTCTGGAGATTTCTCTTGGCTAGTTAAGAGCATCCCATTGTAACTCTGTAGGCTTCCAGAACATTCAGCTTTGTTTCTTAGTTCTCAGACTCAAGGAAGTCCCAAAATATACCTTCTGAGCCCCATTCATGGATATTATAAAGCAAGTAAAAAATGCAAGAAGCTTAGGCAACAAATCAGCTGAGCTACAGGCACTCTTAGCAGTGTGGAGGGTGGATATTGCAACTGTCACATAAACATGGGCAACTGAGCACCTGGGCTGGGATCTGGCAATCCCCGGATGCCAATTATACAGGAAGGACCATGGGTGGGGTGGCAGCTTATGTGAGGGACTGGATCAAATGTACAAGGGATGAGGAGGAAGAAAGGAGAACAGAGTCAATCTGGCTGCAGCTCCTAGACTCAAGGGGTAGAAAACTGAGGTTTGGGGTGGTATGCAGGCCACTGTCCCAGTCTGAGAAGCTTTACAGGGAATTAGTGGGGCAAATCAGAAAGGTATGTAGAAAAGAGAAGGTGGTCATCGTGGGGGATTTCAACTTGTGTGGGGTTGACTGGATCATTTTGGTCACCTATAGTGCTAGGGAGCACATGATCCTGGATGCGATCCAGGAGGGTCTCCTGACACAGTTGGTTAGTGTACCTACTAGGCTAAAGAACACTTTAGATCTGGTATTGTCAAATGGGAAGGCAGCAAGGGAAATAAAGGTGGAGAACCCACTAGCCGACAGCGATCACCAAATGGTGTGGTTTAATATCATGATGTGTGGGGAGCTAGAGAAATCAGTAACTCGGGAGGTAAACTTCAGGGGAACGGACTTTGGGAGGATGCAGGAAGTACTGAAAGAGAAACTGGAGGGCAAAAGGCAGGAGAAGGACACAGAGCAAAAATGGGATATTATAAAACAGGGGATTGCAGAGGCAACAGAAGCCTACACTAAGACACAGAGTAAGAGGAGCAGAGCAAGAAAACCATGCTGGTTGAACAGCAAGGTAATGGAGGTGGTGAGGCCAAAACAAGAGGGGCGCCAGAGGTATTGGAGGATGAGAAAGGAAGTGGACAGGGAGGAATATGCAAGATGGTCCAGGAAGGTGACCAGAAAAGTGAGAGAAGCCAAGGCCCAGAGAGAGCTGAGATTAGCACAGGGAATTAACGGGTGGCAGAAAGACTTTTTCAGATACATCAGGGAGAAATGGAAGTGCAAGGAGACACTAGTGAGGATAAAAAGGGGTGGGGAGTGGATGGAAAAGGGTGAGGTGCTGGCAGAAGCACCGAATGAATACTTTTGCTGAGTGTTCATGGAAGAAATGGGGGGGATCGCTACCACCATGGGCTGGGAGAGTGGGGACAGGGGGAGAGGAGGTGACAGATGGAAGAACTGAGGCAAGTAGAGTCCTAGAGGAACTAAGGACACTGAAGATAGACAAGGCACCAGGGCCAGATGGTATCCACCCCAGGGTTCTGAGGGAGATGGTGGAGGTGTTGGTGGAGCCACTGGCAGATCTGTACAGCACCTCACTGGAGTCGGGATGTGTGCCACTGGACTGGAGGATGGCACATGTAGTACCATTACACAACAGCAGACCAAGGGATAAACCGGGTAATTATCATCCAGTAAGTCTCACCTCCATAATGTGCAAACTCATGAAAATGATACTAAAGGAAAGACTGGTGCCATACCTGGAGGACAATGGCCTCCAGGATGTGAGGAAGCATGGGTTCGTTTCAGGGAAATCTTGTCAAACCAACCTGATACAATATTATGACTGGGTGACAGGTGAGCTGGATAAGGGTCATGTGGTGGATGTTCTTTCCTTGGCTTCAGCAAGACCTTTGATTCAGTGCCTCATGGACAGTTTGGGGTGAAGCTAACTGGTGTAGGGGTAGGGGCACGAATGAGGAACTGGATTACAAGCTGGCTGAGTGGGAGGCTGCAACGGGTGGTGGTGAGAGGGGAGCTCTCAACTCTAAGGCCAGTGATGAGTGGGGTGCCACAGGGCTCTGAGCTGAGGCCAGTATTATTTGGGCTCTTCATATCAGACATTGCACATGGGGTGGTGAGCAAGGTAAGTCTGTTCACTGATGACATCAAAATCGAAGCAGTGGTGGATGGAGGGAAGTGTTGGAAGCAGCTGCAGGGGGTCCTAAGCAAGCTAGAGAAGTGGTCCTAGAGGTGTCAGCTGGGGTTCAATACAAAGAAGTGTAAGGTTATGCACTTCAGAGTAAAGAACTCAAGGAGAGAATACTGTCTGGGGGGTTAAGCTGGGGATCATTGAGGAAGAGAAGGACCTAGGAGTAATAATAACAGGGACCATGAACAACACTGTCCAGTGCAGGAGAGCAGCTGCAAAAGTGAACAAAATGTTGTGGTGCATAGTGAGGGGGTTTTCATCCAGGCATAGAGAGGTGATCTTGCCCCTCAACAGGTCGCTGCTAAGGCTCACTTAGAGTATTGTGTGCAGTTTTGGAGGCCATACCAAAAGCGTGATATCAGGCTACTGGAGGGGGCACAGAGAAAGGCAACAAAGATGATATGTGGAATGGAGGGGAGAGACTTTGAGAGCAGGCTGGGAGACCTGAATGTGTACACTCTGGAGGATAGAAGGGACAGAGGGGACATGATAGACATTCAAATATCTGAGGGGGATCAATATGGATGGGGCAGATGGGGTCTTTAAGCTAAGAAAGGGGAGGGACACCAGGAGGCATGGGCTAAGAACAGAGGGGGGAAGATTTAGGAAGGAAATGAGGAGACACTGTTTCACAGAAAGGGTGGTAGCAAAATGGAATGCACTACCAGAATGGGTGGTAACATGTAAATCTGTGAACAGCTTTAAAAGGGCATGGGGCAGGGTACAAGGGGACACAATTTGAAGATAGAGAGGGGACGGCTCAGGGGCAATGTGAGCAAGTATTTTTCACAGAGAGGGTGGTGGATGCATGGAACAGCCTTCCTGAAGAGGTTGTGGGGTCTAAAACTGTGGGAGAATTCAAGAATGCATGGGACAGACATAAGGCAATTTTTGTGGGGGGTAGAAAGAAATAGGCTGTTGGTTAAATAGGATCTGCAGCTTATCCCCAAGGTAGGGAAATGGGCAGACTAGGTGGGCCAAACAGTCCTTATCTGCCATCAAAGTCTATGTTTCTATGTTTCTATAACAGGGGAGAGTGAGGGTGAGGGGGTGGAGGTAGCAGTGGGATGACAAAGGGGGATGGGGCAGCTGCAAACTAGGGGTACTAGCTGCACACTCAAGCAGACTTAGATAGACTGGGTGGTCTGTTTCTACTGGCACATTCATATGTTTGTATGTTCGTATGCTTTATTTATATAACACATGTTAATCCCTTTGGGGCCTGTCAGTACATTTGGTGCATTATGTTAATTTTGTCAACATTAATGTTATCTTTTGTGTGAATCAGCTGTGCATCAGTTGTGTGGTCTGGGTTGCGCGGTCAGTGGACTGTAGTACTGGTTGGACCTTTTTTTCCCTATAGAGTTGCACAGCAGGGCAGCAACATGCATGTCCAATACACACCTGGGAATCCCTCACAGGAACATCTACTTCTCACTCTCAGCTTCTTATCATGCTGATCACACTCTGTTTCTTCATTGTGGAAGCTGCCAATGTAACTTTCTGGGGGTGGTATTTTACAACCAGAAAAATGTACTAACAGCTGGGACCATGCCATATATTTTCAGTGGGACAGTATGGGTAACTCTCAGACAGGGCAGTCACCACTGCTGTTAGCAGTATTCACAAAGGACCTATGTGGCAGGGAGCCCTAGCTGCTACTGGCAATATCAGGAAAGCTTTCTTGGAGCAGGAG
The DNA here is from genome assembly GCA_016271365.2 of Neoceratodus forsteri. Classification (NCBI taxonomy): domain Eukaryota; kingdom Metazoa; phylum Chordata; order Ceratodontiformes; family Ceratodontidae; genus Neoceratodus; species Neoceratodus forsteri. The sequence continues at coordinate 307,503,503 of CM028131.1, read as the reverse complement.
ACACTACTGTATATTATAGCATTAATAAAGCCCTGTTAGGTAAAACACTGATACACAGACACATAGAAACATAGAATTTAATGGCTGATAAGGACTGCTTGGCCCATCCACTATGCCTATTTCTCCCTACCTACACTATTACATCAGATTGTGCTTGATCTAAAGCCCTTTCTCCTGCCCTCCTTCCTTTCCACTATGATTTCTTTGTGCTTATCCCATGCATTCTTGTACCCCACAACCTCTGCTGGTATGCTGTTCCAGGAATATACCACTATTAGCCAGCCTGGGAGTGGGTCCCAAGATGACAGCCTGGGTAAAGAATTGGCTGGAGAATAGGACACAGAGAGTAATAGTAAATGGAGTCCACTCAGAAGAAAGGAGGGTTACTAGTGGGGTACCGCAGGGTTCAGTATTAGGACCAGTCCTCTTCAATGTCTTTATAAGCGACATTGCAGAAGGACTGGAAGGAAAAGTATGTCTCTTTGCAGATGACACAAAGATCTGCAACAGAGTTGATGCACAGGGTGGGGTGCAAAGGATGAGAAGGGACTTGGCAAGGTTAGAGGAATGGTCAAATGTATGGCAGCTTAGATTCAATGCTAAGAAATGCAAGGTAATGCACCTGGGAAACAAAAACCCAGGGGAAGAGTACACAATTGGGGGTGAGATACTAACAACAACAAAAATGGAAAGGGACCTGGGAGTAGTGATATCAGATGACCTAAAGGTGGGCAAGCAATGTGAGAGGGCAGCAAGGAGGGCTGGGGGGATACTGGGATGCATAGGGAGAGGCATCACCAGTAGAAAACAGGAAGTTATTATCTCTCTGTACAGTCAGCTGGTGAGACCCCACCTGGAGTACTGTGTGCCGTTCTGGAGACCCAATCTCCGCAAAGACATAGACAGGATGGAAGATGTCCAGAGGAGGGCAACTAAAATGGTGCAGGGTCTGCACCGGAAGACATATGAAGAAAGATGATAGGAGCTTAATATGTATAGCCTCGAGGAAAGGAGGGAGGGGGGGACATGATAGAAACGTTCAAGTACCTCAAGGGAATCAACAAAGTCCAAGAGGGTAGCATCTTTCAAAAAAAGAGGTGTGCAAGAACAAGAGTGCACAATTTGAAGATGGGGGGTGGCTCAGAGGTAATTTAAGAGTATTTTTCACAGAGAGGTTGTGGATGCATGGAACAGCCTTCCGGAAGAGTTGTGGAGTCAAAATCAGTGGTGGAATTCAAGCATGCATGAGACAGTCATAAGGCAATTCTAGGGGGTGGGGGTAGGAAGAAGTAGGCTGCTGGTTAACTAGGATCTGCAGTTTATCCAGTAGGTAGGGAAATGGGCAGACTGGGTGGGCCAAGTGGTCCTTATCTGCCGTCAAATTCTATGTTTCTATTTTTTTGTGTTTCTATTTCTGTGAAGACGTACATCCTCACATTCTCCTGAATCTACCCCACTCCAGCTTCATAGCATGTTCCCTTGTTCTTGAGCACATTTTCTTCTGAAAAATACTCCCCCTCCAGTACCTTATTTACCACTGTGAGAAATGTAGAGGTCTGTATCATATCTCCCTTTTCCCTCCTCTGTTCCAGGGTGTACATATAGAGGTCCTTTAGTCTCTCCTCATTGCGCTTTTGATGCAGACCCTGCACCATTTTAGTTGCCTTCCTCTGGACTGCCTCCAGTCTATGTCCTTCCATAGATGTTGTCTTCAGAACTGGACACAATATTCTAGGTGGGGTCTTACCAGTCATCTACATAGAAACATAAAAACATAGACAGGGACTGCAGAAGAAGACCAAGGGTCCATTGGGTCTGCTCAGAAATTACCTGGGACCTAGTGCCAATCTGTGGACTTATCACTCCCCTTTTGCTCACCCTTCCCTACCCTTGTATTAGTTATCTGTGCATTTATTCTGTTCCACCCACTCTTGAAACCTGCCAGGGTCCAAGTACCCACCACCTCTGCCAGCAGGCTGTTCTGCGGCCCCACCACCCTTTATGAAAAATAATGTTTCCACAAATCCCTTCTGAAGTTCCCTCCCTTCGGCTTCCACTCCTGTCCTCATGTCATTGTGTGGGTGCTCTTATTGAATAACAATGTGGAGCACTCTATTTATACCTTTCAGGAACTTAAAGGTTTCTATCTTATCACTCCTTCTCCTTCTGGCCTCAAAAAAGTACATGTTCAGCTCCTTCAATTGCCTTTCACAGGAGATTCCCTGGTGGGCCTGAATCATCTTCATGGCCCATCTCTTCACCGCCTCTAACCTGTTTTGTCCTTCCTAAGGTGTGGGTTCCAGAACTGGTCACAGTACTCCAGATTTGGTCTCACCAGGGATCGATAAAGGGGGAGGATCACCTCCAGGTTCCCGTTACCTATTCCTCTCCCTATACACCCCAACATCCTGCTTGTTTTGCTGTATGCTTTGTTGCACTGACTTGATTGTTTTAGTGTGTCACAAATGATGACTCCCAGGTCCTGCTTCTCTGTGGTGGTACTAAGTTTAACCTGATTCAGCCAGTACTCTGTCTAGGTGTTACCTTTCCCAAGGTGCGTTACTTTGCACTTCTTTGCATTAAATTTCATCTGCCACACATTTGACCATCTTTCAAGCCTTTGTAGGTCTTCTTTCAGTTCTCCAAATCCCTCAACACTATCCACCTTTCCACTAAGCTTAGTGTCATCATCAAAAGTGCAAGATATCCTTGTATTTCCTTGCCAATGTCACTAATTAATATGTTAAAGAGGATCAAGCCCAGGGTCGATCCCTGAGGTACCCCACCTGTGATATTTCTCTCTGTTGAGCTCACCACATTTACAACAACCCTCTGAATCCAGCCCCTTTGCCAATTTCCCATCCACTTGACTATATTCCTTGCTGCCCCCAGTTTCTCTAACTTCTTTAATAGGTGTTAGTGTGGCACTGAGTCAAATGCTTTACTGAAATCAAAGTAGAAGAGGTCCACTGTGTTGCCCCTGTCCATCTCCTTAGCCCCCCAATCAAAGAAGACAATAAGGCTGGTCTGGCATGACCTTCCTGCCACAAACCCATGCTGCTTGTTGAACTGAAGACCATTTGATTCCAAGTATTCCATGAAGTCCTGCTTGATTGAATCCAAATTTTCAACATGGCCTTTTTGCGACCCCCACCTCATGAAAACATTTGGGACCTCTGTTCATGAACAGTGGCACTGTGATTTTGTTAATCTGTTTGGAATGTTGATTTCCCACAGTGACAGTGCCATTCTGTTCCACGTGTGAAAACACAGTTCGAGCAGGATGTGAAAAATGACAGCTGCACCATTCATAAGGAGGTGTGAAGAGATGGCAATTCTGAAAATCTGGAGTGTAAATATTAAAAATTCTTGAAGTTACAAGCGTGCGTGAAAACTGCGCAATGCACACTTGTAACACAGTCATTTTTCTGCCATTATACAGCTTAATGGCATTTCTTCAGTTCACGGTCAGCTTTGAAGAGTGCAGACGTTCCCGGTCCACCGAAGATCGCCGCACTAGACTTCAGAGGTAAGTATGGGGTGAGGGTGTGTGTGGGGAGGTGGGGTATGCAGAGGGCAGGTGTAGGTTCAGGGTGGGGCACTGGACACGTTGAGGCACTGTTTTCTCATTTTTCAGGTAAAAACAAACAAAAAAAACATAAAGACAAGGCGGGTCATTTTTTTCATTTTGCAGGTATGTTTTGGCACACTGGGGTGGGCTCCCAGTGTGCCACCTGTATTTTGGGGGCAGGGGACCGAAGCCGATGGGGAGTGGGCCCCTCATCAGCACAGAAACGTATATGGTTGGTGAATGATGACGAGGGGGATTGGGCACTTCCTCGGCACACAAATTAAATTATAAGGGGGCCATTATGCTGACGGGGATTGGGCTCCCCCATTGGCAAACCAACCTGGGAAGGGGGCTTGCCAACAGGGGAATTGGGCACCCCCAACATGGGCTTGATTGGGACTGTGAGGTGGATGGCAACAGCCGTCACCATCTTTTACTGAAATGTTACACCAGGCAAGGCATGCCCTGCAATGAGGGGGAGCTCCCTCATTGCAGTGGCTAAATCATTTCAAGTTGGTGGCACGATTTTACACTGCTGTCATAGACAGTGTGCAATCTAATTCATTCCATAGAGCCCAGCCCGAAAAATCAGTGGCACCACTGGACACAACACAGCCGCGCCTCCAAAACCTGCTATTCCAAGCTACCCCAATATGTTACTTACACGTTCGCAAGACAACATAAAAAACACATCTTCCACACCTGTTATATCCCTAATATTGGCCAATTTTTCCATCACCATCAGTCTCATCCTATCAAAGTCCACCCCTTTAAAGTTGAGGACCTCCTTTCATGAGTGTGTTCAATCATTCCCTAAGGGCAACTTGAACCAGACAGAGTTGTGGCCACTGTTTGCTAGTGGCTCCCCTACCCTTCCTGCCCTAACTTCCTCTGAGTCTGTGAGAAATACATCTAGGATGGATCTGGTATCCAGCAAACACGGTGACCATGATTGAGTGACTGCAAAAAGGGTAACTCAATCATAGCACCTGTGTTCTGGGCTACCTGGCAGGGTAGCAACGGGATATGGGGGTAGGCAACTACAGCAAAAGGATGCATGTGTATATACTGTACACATGCTCGGGGGGAGGGACCATGCAGGTAGAAGGGGAGGGAGGGTACGTGGGGTGTAGTGCAGTGGGTGGCTGCTGAACTGGCTGTGTGGTGTGGTGCGTAGAGTGGCAGACTGAGGTTGGGAGGGTGCTGGGTTCAGTTCTGGGGTGGGCTTGTTTTTTGCATCAGGCCCATTTTACACACCACGCCGACATGTATCCCCCTGGAGTTGATAATCCTTAAGTAGGGGGTGTGGGGGGTGCAGTCTCCTGCATATCCTAGAATCCCATCGCTTGTTTTGTGGTCACCTGCAAGTGTATATTGCCGCCTTGCTTTTCAGCGATATGCACTCGCCATAGTAACAATCACCATAACACGTTCACTATTATGACATAGAACTGATGGATCCTTGTCTGGTAGGACTCTTCACCAGCTGGGTAAGTTAGAAGTCTTTGATGGCTTCCAATATAGCTTGATTTCTTGAGTTCTTAGCTACTGGAAACCCCCAGCCTTCATCCAGTAGGTTAAGATCCCCAACCATGACTGCCTCCCCTCTTCCTGTCACCCTTTTTATTTATTCTGCAAGTTCCTTGTCCCTTACCTCCCCCTGTCCAGGTAGTTGATAAATTACTCCCATGTGAATTTTTTTTGCCAAGTGTTGCTGTGAGCTGTACTCACAGTGACTTGACTTTATTCGTATCCCTATTGGCGCTTAATTTTCTACAACATTGATACCATCTCTAGCACAGAGGGTCACCCCTTCCCCTCCCCACTCTCCTATCCCTTCTGAACAATAAGTAACCTGATATAGTGAGGTCCCAATTGTTGTTGTTCCGTGGCCCAGATTTTCATGACAGCAACAAGGTCTACCCTAGTATCTGCCACTAACACCTCTAAATCATTTATCTTTTTGCCCAGGCTCCTGACATTGAAGCAGACTCCTTTCTGGGATATATCTAAATGTTTTTTGTTGTCCATTTGAGGTCTCCTCTCCCTACTCCTAGCCCCTCCCTCATCTTGCAATAACTATATCATCCTTGTACCCCCTTTCTTTGCCTGATTTCCGCTTTGGATTTAACCATATGCTCTGGTTCAATGTGTTCTTTTCAAGCCCCTATTTGTGGGAGAAAGAGTCAGCTAGGTTCCCTCCCTTCCTCCTGTTCATGTTAGTTTTCCTTACCTCAGACTACCACTTAGTTTAAATGTCCAATACAGACATTAAACTTCTGCCCTAATACTCTTACCCCCTCCCTTGTTAGGTGGGGTCCATCAACCCCGGAAAGCCTCCATTCCCAGAAGTCTCCCAAGCACCTATAAAGTGTAACCACTTTTCTGACACCATTCCTTTAGACACTTGTTAAATTCATTAATTACTGGCTGTCTTTTTCTGTCCTCTTGCCTTCCCCTACCCCACAAAGGGAGAACTTCGGAGAAGGCCAGGGATGCTGAATGTGCTACCAATATTTCCACCAGTTTCTTTAGGCTCTGTTTGGCTGCTTCCGTTATCTGGTTCACCAGATCATTGGCTACTAGCTGAACCAGCCCTCCCAGGCCTTTGCATTCTGCATCTTTTTTAGCTAAGGCACTGCGGAGGCACCCCGACTATCACCTTTTCTTTGAGAGTCCCCACCCAATTCTGGCTCTGCTCCCCAAATAATAGAGTTCCCCTCCACTAGGATTTGTTTGATGGCCATTTTGTTGTTTTTCCTCCTACTAGCATAGGATGTATTCCTTCCATTCCTCCTTCCCCTGGCTTCTCCTGCCCACCTCTTCTGGATTGATGACCTTTCAGGCTGGGGATGTGTCTGTGGGTGTTGATTGGCTCACCCACTTAGTCCTGCTTGAGTGCTCCAGTGCCATTGGTTGGAGTCTCCTACAGTGATCCCAGTCCTTTTGTGAGCTGTTTATAATGGAGGGCATGCAAGTGAGTCAGAGCCCCATCCTATTCTAGTGATTCTTTAGTGCTGGCACTGCATAGATGAAGCATGGGATTTAAAACCCTGAGCTACATCATAGTATCCTGTTCACCTCTCCCCAGCTGGCCACCTTTCAGGCTGGGTGCATGTCTGTGGGCACCAGTTGGCTCACCCACTTAACCCTGCTTGAGTGCTCCAGTGCCACTGGTTGGAGTCCCCTACAGTGATCCCAATTCTTTCCTGAGTTGTTTTGGAGGGAGGGCTCACAAGATACTCTGAGCCCCCTCCTATTCTGGTTATCCTTTGGCAGCAGCACTTTGCAGATGAAGCAAGGGATTTAAAGCCCAGAGCCGCTTCCTAATATCCTGCCCACCTCTCCCTGATTGGCTGCCTTTCAGGCTGGGGGGCGTGTCTGTGGGCACCAGTTGGTTTACCTACTTAGCCCTGCCCTACAAGCTGTAATGTGCAGTATATATTTGTAAGTGTGCATATGTGTGTGTGTGTGTGTGTGTGTGTGTGTATACATATTTGTGGGAGTGTGTGTGTTTATGAATATTCTGTCATTCAGATCTTATTACTGTTATGGTGTGGGCATAAGATAGTCAAGTTAGGCAGGAGGTATAGTGCATAAAAAAAATGCACAGATGCATTTTTCATTTTTATTCCAAAAAATGAAATAAATTAATATATACAGAAATCAAAAGAAAACAGAATGTTAAACAGCACACCAAAAGAAAACTCAGAAGATGATTCTTCCCTATTCACTTCTCCAATACTTCACTTTATATTCAAATGCTGGTGTGAATACTGGCACACCTTCCTCCTTAAAGACAAGAACCTCACTGGCCTCCCTATCTCAAAATAACTGCTAGTGGTGAGACTTTATATTCTTTTGAGTGATGACATCATGGTCATGTGACCAGTTGCAAAGGATTAAATTAGGGTTTTTATTCTTTTATTCTTTAGAATAAAAAGTCCCATATCCCTAACTCTCAAGACACTGTAATCCTCTACCCTTATATATACTTTGTTTAACAACACATGTCGGTAGGGATCAAACAAAAGCTCTTATAGCTTAATGGGTTCTCATTATGGAAGTTAGCTCCTCCCTTGCAATGATGTCTCAAGTACATATTCCTATAAAAACAGTCATTCTGTGGGCAGCCAGCCCTATACAGGTACTTCAGGCAACCCAAATAGTAATTGCACCATTATTACTTATTTTACTCTCAGACATCTCTGGGTTGGCTTAGGGTTAGGGGAAGGAGAGATTGACAGCGCGCACCTCGTCTCCCTTCTCCTGTCAACTTAGGAGGTCTGAACATGTTTTTATGCATCTTTAACAGTTCTAGGATTTTTCTTATAATATATATTATACCACATAGCTCTTCAATGTGTATATACAGTTCCTGTAAGCTTACATTTGTTCAGGGCTTTTCTCTCCCTAGGTTCATGTGATCTGGTAAATTACCAACATTCAAAAAACCCTTTTTAATAAAGCTGATGGCTGAAATTGCAGCTGATGGATCAACTTTTCATTTGGGCCTGTTTACACAAATAAGATACATTTCAGTCATTGTGATAGGGCCCTATGCACCAATGGGGCAGAGTGGCTACATGCATGTATCTGGGGCGCACAACCATTCCACACCCTATGAGCCTCCTGCACTGGATGCTTTAAGGGGGGCATGCAGCACATAAATGCTCGATCCCCCGGCCACGTGAGGAGCAATGTGCCGAGGGTCAGTGAGGGGCGGACCAGCACTATGCACCATACACTAAGGCATGTAGTGCTGGCCTTGGGGGTGCATGGGAGAACAGGTTATGCCAGGGAGAGCCCTGCTGTAAACCCCCTATGCACCCTGTGCACAACCCTGGACCCACCAGGCTATAGGGCAAATAGCTCACCCACCCTCTTGGGCCTCTACATAAGGCCACCCGTTGCCTCCCACTTGCCCCAGTGCACAGCGGTGTGCAGTAGCACACCACCACCTGGCATTCCCCCCTAAACCCACATAGGGGCACTAGCACACGGATGCAACCCCTGGCCACTAGCACACAGATGCAGCCCCTTTCTCCCCCCCAGATGTCCCACCAGCATTTGAACCCCAACCCCTCCCACTGCACTGATCAGTGCCATCAGAGGGCTGGCAGCATTGCCTTCCCTCACCTGCCACAGTCACTGGCCATTGGACATCTGCAGGGCACACTGCCAATGTGCACCCCGCAGGGCAAGGGATCCAATGAGGGACCTGGTCTGAGACCCTGTCCACCAGCCACACTGCAGAGTCCTGAGCATCAGGGGGTGGGGCTGCAGACAGGTGGCCAGTGGCTGAGAATGCTGCTGGTGTGCACCTGTCCACAGGTGCAGAGCTCCATGGGTGGATAACATGCCTCCAGTTCTTATTACCCGCCCATTGATGCATAGCATAGGGCCCAAAAGGCATATAGTAAGCAGCACCCACTCATATTTGCAGTGCTTTTTGCATCCTGTGAGTATCTGTGCACTTTTGGAGCATCATACCGCATCTCGCTAAGCGCTTTCCTAAGCGCCCCATGTGGCTTCACCAGGGAACAGAACAAGGCTGCTCCTAAGCTGTACTGGTATGGCTCCTCGGTGAATCCTTCAGCCCCAAAGAGTGTTAGGTTACCGGCACATTAGTGTCTTTCTCTTTACCTGGGGTACCCATGACTTTGGGCCCTTCTTAAACATTAAGGTACATTCTAAACATTTTATAGCGCAATTGGTGCTATTTGTCAACTCCCGGTTGGGAGTATTCAGCAAAGCACTACTCAGTGCAGCATGTGCATTTCACTGGGGTTCAAAGAAAAAGTGTACAGAAAATATTAGAACTGTTTATCAGGTTGGCCACCCTGACAAGAAAAGAGTAAGGACAGTTTGCAGAATAAGACAAGAGGATATAACAAGATGAAAATAGAAATGGGGGTGGGTGCACATAATCATTACCCAAGGGGGAATGTTTATACATTATGAACAGGGACACCCTGTTACTGTACCATCCAATTCCATTGGCATATTGATTTATTTTATTCCTCACCCTTCTTTTTTTTCTCCCCTGCTCTTGCTCTTTCTTAACACTTTTTTTAATTTATCCCCTTCCCCATTCCCCTTCTTTTATAGGTTGCACTCTTTTTGCACCACATATAGTTCCTTTTTATTTATAGTTTGTATCATACACACATTACATTTATTAAACATAATGCCTTTTTACACATATGTAAAATAGAGAATACTCTGTGAGTTATGTATTTTCTACACCCCTGAGGTTTATGCAGGCATCACAGACTGAGAGGGTGTTAAAAATATATAACATCAGTGTTGTATAGCCATTCTTTTTTATTATTGCTGGAGAAGGGACTTAACAAGAACAAACATTTGTTGTATCTCAGTCAGTTCATTTTGAAACATTAACAGTCTAAAACATTCAAAAAACAGACAGTAGCATAGGAGCCAACTTTTGTTTTTCCTGGGGGGGGAGGTTCAACTAATGGCCAGGGGTCAGAGGGCTGCCAAGACCCCCAGAAGCTCTGGGGTTTTTGGTATTCTGTGGTGCATTTTGAGGGTTATACTTAACAGATTGCACAGTATAAACAGCACCATAAAAATATAGAATGATACCAAAACTTGCCTGTATTACTGTGGTTCAGCTTACTTCTGTTCTAATAAGAGCGTTGATACAGCATTAAAAATGTTATTATTAAACAATGAATGTGTCTAACTCTAGACTGAATCAGTTGATGCATACATACATACCTTGATATGATGTTGATTAATGCTGTGTTAGCAGCTTCTCAAGATGAGTCTGCAGCTACCATACTTCAACTCAACATCAGTGGTCTATGGCAGCTGGTGTCCAGTGTGAAGACATTTCTGTCAAATCCCATAATATAAGTGATCTCATCATGATAAAAGTCTTAGGCTGATATGGATAGCATTGACTTTCTGATGGTGTCCATTGCTCTGTCCACTTATCAATAGTGACATAGTGCAGCAGATGCAGTCAAGTATTCATGTCACAGTCAAAGTAATGTTGCTTGTAGGCTATTAAAGATCAATGTTCAGTGCTTTACTTAAGGCCACCACCACCCCACTCCCCAGCAGCTGTAAAATGATTTCAAAACTCCTGTTATTGAAATGTTTTAAATAGCCTCAGAGATTGCAAATCCTGCTTTCATTGGAGGAACCAGCCACCTGTTCTCTTCCCCTTCCTGGTCCTCAAGTAGAGTAGGCACCACTGTCTCCAGCATAGAGTGTCAAAATATCATTATTATCATGATAAAGCAGCAGAATTTCAAACTTCCACACATATAGGTGATAGGACCCAGTGGCTGCAAGTAGCTCCAGCCTCCAGCCTTCAGGTGTCCTTGTGCCCCAACTCCAGCTATCACTCCCCCAACTCTGTCACCAGTGGGGATTAATATGGGAAGAGGTTTACGGGCTCCTGCTTGCCGTTAAGTATGTTACCACCAGCTCAAGCCTTTCTGGCATCCTAGGGCCCAACTCTAACCACCACCCCCCCACCATGTCACCAGTGGGGATCAACATGGGGAAGAGGTCTGACTTTGGGCTCCTGTATCCTGATAAGGCAGTTCACTGGTGCACAAACTCTCTCCTCATGCTGACACCCTAGGGCCCAGCCACCCAACTCTAACTGCCACTCCCCCCACAGTGTCATTAGTGGGGATCAACTTGGGGAAGAGGTCCGACTTTGGGCTCCTGTATACTGTTAAGGCAGTCCACTGGTGCACAAACTCCCCCCTCAGGCTGGCACATGTGTAATGCTACTGGTGTGTGATGTAACAGTGTTGCACATACCAAACTCCTGCTGCACCCAGACAGTCAGATGGCTGTTACTGCTGCATCATTCAGCCTCTGCTCTGCTTGGTTGTGACCATGAATGGATGCACAAAACTGTGGAGCACCGCAGTAATGCCTGCTGAATTGGAGATCAGGAAAGGTGAGGGATGGGGTGGCCACCTTCTCCTATCAAAGATGTTTTCAATTGATGAGTCTATAAGAATTTATAGAAAGGAAGTGTACTGTGCCAGCAGCTTTGGTTGTAGTTTCTGTAAGAGACTACTGTCACTGCAGTCATGCTGTGCAACATCCTTCACTTCACTATAGGTACCAGTGTCCCCCCAGCTGATGGCAGCAGATTACATTAGCTCAGGACGGTACTAGTGATCAAGCATATCTGCATCTGCTGTGACACCCTACCTGGCAAAGATAGTACCGTCCTGCAGCTACCTCCATCAGATGCTGGTGCACTTGCCACTTCTTCAACACAGGCACTAGTGTCCACACTTCAGACTATGCCTAGGTTCTCTTACCTGAGGCATTGCAAAATTTGCATCTGCTGGGACAATGGCGCTTGTGGTAGCAGACCTCACCTCAGACAGCATCTGCTGCTGACTGTCTGTGTTGGGCAACTAGGTGCCACTGAATGGTGACTCAAGTGAAAGTGTTCCAGCAGGATCTGTCAAAACAGAATTTGTCTCGGTGTGCTAGGTAAAGTGTCCAAGCAGATCTGCATCTGCAGGGACACTACACTAGTGTGGTGTGGTGAAGTGCATCAGCATGTGCTGGGATAACAGTGTCTGTGATACAGAGACTAGGATCAAATCTTGAGGGTCAAGTCCAAGCCTTTCCAATAAGAGGACTTTTGAAGTTGTTTTGAGGTAACCAGGTGCTGCTGGGTGTGTGTGGGGGGGGCTGCTGAAATATTTGATAATGAGCATGGTGGTGGCTCAGGTGTTCTTACAAGTCCATGACAATGTACTACCTTGCTTGGTGAAGAGCAAATTGAATCACTAAAGGAAAGCCAAACAAACTTAACAGCCTACCATGGAGTCTGAAATGTTGGAGGACAATGCAGATGTTTCCAAAATAAGCATGAATGGTGCTCTTTGAAGTCCATCTTGTAGTAACTTGCCTGGTGAAGATCAACTTTAACCACTGAAGGAAAGCCAAACAAACTTGACAGCCCACCACAGAGTCTGAAATGTAACTTGGAGAAAATGCAGAGGTTTCAAAAATAAGCATGATCGGTGCTCTTTGAAGTCCATCATATAGTAACTTGCCTGGTGAAGAACTTGAACCAGTGAAAAAGAGCCAAAATGTTTGTCGACAGCCCACCAAAGAGTCTGAAATGTTGGAGGATAATGCAGACGTTTCCAAAGTAAGCATGAATGGTGCTCTTTGAAGTCCATCATGTAGTAACTTTCCTGGTGAAGAACTTGAACCAGTGAAAAAAAGCCAAAGTTTTAGTCAACAGCCCACCACGTAGTCTGAAATGTTGGAGGATAATGCAGAGGTTTCCAAAATAAGCATGAATGGTAGTCCTTGAAGTCCATCTTGTAGTAAATTGCCTGGTGAAGAACTTGAGTCACTGAAAGAAAGCCAAAGCCTACAGTACATGTAACATACGTGACGTACCGAGTAGGACATCTCATATGCAGACAATGTTCGCATTCCGCTCGGGTGAAAACTGGTGGATACTCAAAAAAAGGTAACTGAAGAATGTGGCTGTCGAACCTTTACCAACAGTTCTGGTCTGCAAACATTGTGACATCTCCAAAAAGTATTACAACTGAAATAGTGGGAACCAGGATATGTTTGGTGTCCTACAAACAGAGAAATATGGACACTACCTGCATACTAATTATTTTCTCTTGCTATGTAGAAAGTATTGCATCTGACGGTGTGTCACATGATGAATTTGTTGGCTACATCCTCTAGGTTTAGGTTTTTAGCTACATGCTTGTGACAGTTTAACAAGGCAACATGGTTAAGTCGAGCTTGTCCCATGGTTGATCTTAAGTATGTCTTGATTTGAAGAAGTGAAGAAAATGAACATTTTGACATACAAGATGACACTGGAATAGTTAAAGCCAACTGTATTAAACGTGTCAGTTCTGGAAGAAGTGTTCACAAATCATGAGCATTTTCACCATGAAGCATGTTGAAGACGTTCTTAAATTATTCAACCGTGACATCCCGTTGCCTTGCAATATTGAGAAACATGTTGCAATGTAGTTCAAGACATGCTGCGTTGAAGTCTGTGTTATAGAAATTTGCAATATACTCAGAAGTAGCATGCCCCATCACAAACGTTTCAATTTGTGTCATATGGTCAGATATGACAGATGTGAAACGATGATCGAGAGCAGTGGTGGTGTTGTCTATCACCTCAAAGTAAATTCGCTGGTATTGGTCCTCTGGAGACTTGAATATATGTGGAGCAGAACTATCATCCAATCTGCGTGGAATTCTTCTAGGCCTTGGAACAAATGGCTATTCCAAATTTAGCAGTGCTGCACAATCAGTAGTACTTGTGAAAAACTGGGGGAATCCCTCACGAAGTTGTTTGATACTGTCTTTCAGAGATTCTATCATACATGATGCTTGGTGTAACTGCAAGTTTGTTTTCTGTAAAGCAGTATTAATGGTTTCTATTTGGGAGAATATACGGTGAAGTAGTTTGAGGTTGAACAATGTGTCAAACTTCCTGAGCTGAATTAGGAATCCATTGGTCTTCGTTCCAGCATCACTGGCATAATTAAGTGATATTTCTTCAAGGAATTCAAGTAGTTCTTCAGAATTAGAGTTTACTGACTGCAAGGAAGCTGCATGAAGTACGGCAAAATGGTCACAAACAAACATTGTCATGGTCTTGAAAGTTTTCAAACCAGGCAAGATGTTTAGGAGTATTTATGATGAAGATTACTAACTCATGAATTAAACAAAGAACATTTAAACATACCGTAATTTTCTGAGCAGTATCCTGAACTGCCAGATTTAAATTATGTGCAAGGCAGTGAACATATAATGACCGTGGCTCTATTTCTGTAATGAGAGCTTGCAATCCATGAAGACGACCAACAACATTCAATGCACCATCATAACACTGCCCATGACACATTTGTATGCCAAAGTTGAACCTTTTTAATACATCCTGCAATATACAGAACAGTGCTGCTGCAGTGGTGCTTGTCGTTGAGTAAAACCCAAAGAACAATTCTTCAACCTGAAGATCCTGCGTGACGATATGAAAACAAAATGAGATCTGTTCTCATACAGAAATATCTGCAGTTTCATCCAAGATTACAGCATAGAAACCAGCATCATGAACCTCCTTCATTAATAAGTGTAGTATCTCATGCAACATAATTGACATCATCTCATTAACATCACCATGAGAAATCCATTTGTAACCTGTTCTTGCAAGCCAAGATTTTAGTACTGGATCATCATCTACATGTAACAGAAGAAGATTCAAGTTGGATTCCTCATCAGTGTGGCCCAGTACTACAAGACCTTGACAGCCCAGATATAACAGTGAAGATAATATTTTCAAAAGAGCATGTCTGGAATCTTTCATTTGCTTCATTTCTCCCTCCAAGCATGAGGAGGTGACATCAATACCACTGTTCACAGCACCCAACACAGCTACAGCTGCACCATGAGAACTGGATTTTTGATGACTGTTGAAATGTTGTATTGCTTTTTTAAAATTGTCATATCCTGCCTGGATGAAAGCCTTGTATGCATCCTTGTCCCATGATGTGTTTGGAAGTGGTATATCCAGATTTACAGCCTTGCGAAAAACTGTACAGAATATTTTTTTAAGTGTACGGTCATACTCTATTCATGGGAAACTATTCTTCCAGTGTGGCTGAAATGCACAACCTGCTGCTTCCTGCCTTCCCACTAATATGTACTCATCTGTACTACTGTTATCTGTACATGATGTACATGGGGTGGTGCTATCTGCTGTTACCCTGACTGTCGTACCTATCTGCGGCTGCTGGTCTGACTGTACGTTGAAAGAAGAATGACGTTGTGCTGTACTGCTTTCACCTTCACCGGCATTAACGTTGCTCTCACTGTCAACACTGGCATTAGAAGAGGTGTATCTGCTCTTGTGAGCATTAAGTTTTATAATGTATTTGACACATGATGACTCAACTGCTTACGCAGTTAGTGACTGCTATGAAACTTAACTGCTTGCTAGCTGAACTGTACTGTGATCTGGCATGCAAGAACTGTCTGTTATTTAATTTTGCAAATGAGATGACAAAACATCTCAATTAGTTGCTTTTATATTATCTACAATTTCTACAATGTGACAGTGCTCTATTTCTGCATTCTTTTTTGTTATTAATACTGAACAGTAATCTAACTACACAACTCTTGTCATTAAACTATAGAGGCAAGGTCTATTTGAGTAATACTGAATTGACTATCGTAATATTTAACATACTAACATAGCATACTAACTTACTAACATACTAAAAGCGAGCAGAATAGGCCTCATGGTCTCTCGTGTCTGCTTGGTAGCCAGCACCCCTACTGGGAGCCTGATTTACCGCCTTGCTGAAGTCCAGATAGAGGACATCCACTGGCTTATTTCGGTCCAAGGCACTTGTCACCCAATCATAGAACTCCACAAGATTGGTCTAGCATGATCTTCCTAAAACAAAGCCATGCTGCCCAACGCCCAGGTGCCCCATCTGCTGTAGCTGCCCCTCAAGCCTCTCCTTGATAATGCCCTCCATCACTTTGCCTAGCATGGACGTTATGCTAACAGGCCTGTAATTCCTCTTCTCCTCTCTAGCCCCCCTTTGTGGATGGTTACAGCTATCTGAACTATATTCATAATGAAAAATGTGTCTGGCTTATTAATTTTGGATGACACAAGGCACGTCATGCATGATGTAGTACAAAGAAAATATGGAGTATGTGCACTAAAAAGATTTGCACTGTCCAACATGTAACTGGGGTGGGGAGTAGAGCACATTTGTATGTCTAGACTGTAAATGGGAAGCATCAATACAGAATGCTTCCACCCCCGGGCCCCTACATGCAATACAGAAAATACAGAACTGCATAACAGAACACTCAAAGTAATAATACTAAGAAGTAAACTGAACCACGAGCAGAATTTAAAACAAACTATAATCAAATCATGTTGTCATTAGCACAAAGTTTGGCAGTGGTAATGTAAAGTTTTTGGACAAATCTGTTAAACCTTAAAACAGACCAGCAACATCACCAAGCAGGATGTTTAACTTCTTAGAAGAAGATTCTTACCGAACCAAATACCACCTGCTGGCCCTGCCATGACCCACCTGGCTGACAACAAAAGGGCAAATGCCCCTCTTGTAGTGTTCCTGAGCTCTCCTACTACTATGCCTTCTTGCTGTAAGGACTGCAGATTGTCTGAATTCAGATCTGTGTCCCCCCCACCAAGGCACTAAGGGAGGCATCTGTTAGAGGGTAGCCAAGAACTGGGAAAATGTAATCACTCTCCAAAAATTATTTAAACAATAAGGCCTCGGCCCAGTGGAGGCATGGAGCTGAGGGTTGAGGCACTGGATGCCATACCTCGCTCCATGCTGGCAACCTGGGTTTGGGAAGGAGCCCAGGCCATCGGGAGTTGGCAGGGGAGGACTAGGATTGAGTGTCCAACAACAGCTCTCCTAGTCCTGAGGAATAGGTTGGGACTCACATCACACTCTAGCAGTTCCTGGGGATGCACAGCCAGTGGCACTGCAGATGCGCATGTATAGGGGGTGGGAGCATGGCAGACATCTGCACGTTTGTGCACAGATGTCATTGGACCCATGTCCGTGCTGCCATTGGGCAGAGAAGCAGAAAAAGGACTGGGTACAACCGAGCAGCTTGATGGCTGCACCCTGCAGTGCGGGGAGGACTGTCATGGAATCGCGCTGGAGGGGTGCAATGCCGGTCCAGCTGGTAAGGGACGGGGAGCCCTCTAGCAGATCGGCCACAGCCATGCCGGCCCCCTCATCATGCATGTGAGCCTGCTACTCTCCCCATGGGCATGGCCGGTGGTTGGATGCCCCTGCCAGTAGGCGCCTCGCTGCAGGGCGCTAAAAATAAAGATGCAATAAAAAAACAAAAAAAAACCCAGAATGAGGCCTGAGCAGTAGTTTGATTAACAGTTTGTTATTCACATCCGAGGAGGTGTAATGTTGCATAAGGCACATCCTCGCCTGGTGTAAATCATACTCCTGGGAGTGCCTTATTGCTATTATGAAGAGTATTCAAAGAAGGCTTTGTGAATGTTTTCCTTATTAAGATGGAGATTTGAGATGAAATAATTCTATCAACAACACTTTCAAAATGCTGCTTCTATGGTTCAAAAATAAGAATGCAGCATTCCAGTCATTCAGCATGCCGACAGGAACAATCTATGTGCTGTGCTGAGAGCAGGATGTAAATGACAGCATCATCAGCCGACAGCATGACACCAATGACAGGGTAACATGGATTATTGAAAGGCTGTTGGAAGCCTGTAATCAGATAGCAGCATTTTTGAGATCCTTTTTGTATTGTAGTACAACATAACCACCAGGGCACGTACTACACTGGATGAAATTGAAAAATAATTTTTGTTTGAAAATACCAACTTTGACGTTCCTCATATTCTGATCATATCCCAAAGTGTTTTCCAAAATCATAAACATCAAGCACAGACACACCTTTATAGACTGCAACCATGAAAAAAGATGAAGACTAACATCCTTTCACTCCTTGAATCATCCAATCGGGTCGGGTGTTGACACTGCTTGCTTGGGAAAACTTCCTTGGGAGTCTTGACCAGCTCTGTGCAGTAGGGGGTGCTGTAAAAGAAACTGCAGCCCTCGAATCTACAGAACCCACAGGCTGCTCAACACATCTTGTTTGATGGTGGAAGGGAGTTAAGTTTCAAACAACTGCAGGGTTGAAGTTTTGCAGCCACTAGCCAGCAGGGCTAGTGATTGGGAAATGCAGTAGCCCAACAGACATTTTTACTGGCCTAATTGGTGTACATACTGAAGTGTCGCCTTCTCCAGTACAAGCCCACAGGGCTAAATACATGAAAATCTTACTAGTCCGATACAAAATCCAATATGTACACAAGCTGGCCAGGACAGTGAAAAGTCTTGGGGACTGGGGATATTGCATTCAGTCACTATCTCTGCTGGCTAGTGGCAGCAATTGCAAAACTTAATTTCAACCCCTGAGCACCTACTGGTGAGTTTTCCACAGCACACTTGCATACTGTTTTATAAGGAAAAAGGGAAATTGATTAACCAGGAGAGGCACACTAAGCAGGGACCAATGAACAAAATGACAGTAGCAGAGTTCATGCAGTGGGGTTCCAAAAAGGATATGTTGAAAATAATTATCCCTGCTCTAATAAGGCTACCAATAAACTATCTGAAAAAGTAAGGAAATTCATTGTAAAAACTTCTTTGTTAATGCACCATTAGGGTTGCAGACTGTCAAAAGTATGGAAATATGACCTTAGGTTTCCTAAGCCTAACACCCCACTCCCACTGACACTGTGCATGCAGGAAGAGGCTTAATAGGAACTTAAATTTTCCCAACCCCAAAACCCCCTGGGCTTCCTTCCATCCCTAATACCATTACCCCACCCCCATTATGTGTGCATGCAGGAACAGCTGTGATGGGTCACCATTAACATTTCCAAACATAATGCCCACCCCACCCCATTTTGTGGTTCTGTACCCATGTTAACTGATTTAGTCTTGGAATGGGGTGAGCATTAGCCAGGGTTTGAAACACCAAGGCACACCCATCACAGGCTACAGCTGTTCACTTCATGCACAGTGGGAGTTGGGTGTTAGGCTTTGTAACATGGCTAAAGTAAGACACAGGCAAAGGAGAACACAGCTTCATTGAACGGAGTCACGTGACAGTAGTTCAACACAGTGTTATTGAACCAATAATGCCGTGTTGAATATGAAGTACCTAAGAGAGCCACAGACCCAAAAGAACAGTGTTTCCAAAGTGAAAGCTGAAAGAGTAGAAAACACTTTCTTTCCCATCCACCCACTTGCTCGTAACAGTCGCACCATCTTGAAATACTCAGCGCGACAATCTCAAAGCGATAATACAGCAGCACAAAGGGAAAACTACGCAGACAGTCAAAATGCAAGTTAATAGCATTAATTATTATTGTCACAGAGTGGAAAATGTGTGGAACCAAAGAAATATCTGCATGCAGCTATGCATATAGGATTAATAAACTAGTACACGGTACAAAAAGTGAAAAAACTGAACCGGACGAGGAGACAGCCAGTCACGACAAGGTCAAATAATATGCAAATCAGTTAGTGATAGATGCCAAAACACAAACAGCACTGTACCAGAGTCCTCCTAAGCAGGCTATGACAATTAATACAAAATACAAAGTGAAGTAAACATTTATTTACAAAGGAAATACTGTGTGCATACCATCTCTTTGAAAAGTTAATCTATATTTCTAACATTCATAACTTTTAGCAGACCATGTTACAAGCACATTAAGCCACTCTGAAGGTGGCATCTAATGAGGAATTAATTCATGGTTGGCCAGTTGAAGGATCTCGGCCTTTGGCCTCGTGCCTCAATAGTCCCAACCATACATTAATTCATTTAATTCCCCAATAGATGTCACCTTCATCATGGCTTAATGCTTACCTGGAACCCTGTCCCTAAGGTCACATTTCCCTACTTTTGACAGTCCATTAACAAAGTAGTTGCAACGGCCCTAACTAAAGCCAGCCTTAGTGCAGTGTGCTAAATATAGTCAAAATGTGCCAGTACTGTACATATCACCCTGGTAGTTTGCTCCACCCCCTCCCCAATCTACCCTGAGATGACTGCAGCAGTACCAGTATCCGTGTGCAGGATCACCCTCCCCTTTCCAGCCGACCATCCTCCATGCAGCTGGAAACCCTTCCAGACCCAGCTTTCCCCAAGTTGTGCAGCCTCCCTGGAGCTACACCACACCCTATAGCCCAACCTCTTCATTCAGGCGACCAACCCATGCCATGCAACCTCCATATAGCTGGACCCCCCCACAGTCCACAGACTATCTCCCTCCCCAAGACGATTGCCTATGCAGCTGCCCTCCCAATCACACAAACTAGCAGCATCCACCCAGTCAACCAATGTATCTACACACCTGTTCCCACCCTAAGCCATGGACCAGCTCCATGCCCCAACCATCTGCCCTACATCTGGACCTTTTCATTCACTGAACTGCCCCCCCCATTTTGCAGCTGGACCTCCTTTCCATGCTCCTTGCCAGCATTCCCAGCAGACAACCCTCTAAGCAGCTATACCTCTGCTGACCACAGACCCCCAACCCTGAGCACCCTCCCAGTATCTGAACCACCCCTCCCAGATCAGCCTCTAGCCCTCCCTTCCATCTCCACATCTCTTATTGCATATAAGAAACAATTAATTTCCTAACACTCCAACCTCTACGTAGCATCGTGATGTAACTGTGGTTGTCCCATTGCCTCACACCACCTCCCACACATACTGGGACAACTGATGCGGGGCTAGATTGCAACTAATGTGTGGCTATCCCAGTAAAGTACACTGAGTGATCACACTGGTCAGCATCTGCTCAGATAGTGAAGGATGACAAAAGAATTGGCTGGACCATTCTGTGTGGTGGAGAGTAAGACTCCATCTTGCCAGCCAGTCCAGCTACATTTTCTTCCCTTTGTTTCACCTCTGTTCTCCCTACTTGGGGGATTTTATCCACCCTCTCTTGTATGTTGTGGCCTGATCATTTTCTGTTCCCACCCTGATCACTCATCCTCCCCCTCGAGTCCAGACTAGTGCCATCTCCCTAGGGTCGCTGAAAATGCTGCATAATTCTGTGCAGCTACACGGACAAACAACAGCAAAACAACTCAAGTACAGACTGTGCAGCTGCACTAAAAAATCAAAGAGCCGTGAGCTGTATTAATCTGCCATGTGTGCTGCACCATTACATTGCTGCCCTGGCCGGTTTGGCGTGTACTGACTCATGTCCCCTGTGTGTGCTCTTGTCATTGCAGCGTTACCATGGTGGACCCTTGAGGCACCTGGTGCTTGAGGAGTGTGCCTTCACTGATTCTATTCCACCCCTGAAGGTAACACTGTCGATGAGCCCTGAGGTGGTCATGGAGGACTCATCTGACTGAGCCAGGGTTCAGCCTGCTCACTCATTGTATGCCCAGCTCCCCTGCCCTACTGTTGTTCTGCCCTGCATCACTGCGAACCTGTCTGGCTGTGTGTGCTGTCTTGGGCCTTCACACCACTAACTCTGGTACACTGTGCCAGCCAGCCCTGTTGTGTGTGGTGCACATGTGCCTTTTTATGGCTGCTGTTCAGCTGCACACTGCCTGCGCAGGTCCAGGGCATACCATTCCGATGTATTGCATGTTGTGAATGCACATCCAGCATGACGCTTGTATGGTGTATGCCTGCACGCCCCCTGCACGGTCACGTATCCTCCCGTGTGCTTCGCTGCACACTGTGCATTTCTGCATGTCCCTACGCATGGTTCTTGCATCCCGTGTGGCCTTGCCTTATGCTGCTTCTGCGTGTATGCACCTCAGCATGGGTTGTATGTGCTGTGCGTAGTGCCACATAGCTTTTGTGAATAGGGCCCATTGTGATGAAATCAATTAGCAACCAACACAGTGGCAAAATGAACATCAGCTGGATGAGATCCCTTATTCCCTCCTCCCAAGATCTGGCAAAACTGATGCATGCGTTTGTGACCCTCTTCCCATTGCCATTCATACTGCTCCGCCCACTCACTCAAATCTCCTCCTTGAATTCACTACTCCTGCAGTTGTCTCTAATCCTGTGCCACCCTACAATACCCTCCCTCCCACTGCCCGTGCCCTACTTTATGTCCACCTGCACCCCCTCTGTTTATTCCATCCCTCCCAACTGAATGACACGCCAGGTGAACAAGTTCTCAGCCTACTAAAATGTTCTGATTTCATAATCTACTTTATTCTACAAGCCATGCAAGCAGCATCATTACTTGGCAGAATACATTTTTAGTATTTGAGAGTGCTCTGTTGATGCTACAGATGTGTTTCAGGGGATTTGCTGTGCTAGTATATTCATCAGTCAAAACATGAGAAAGTCAGCCATAACTAGGAACACTTACTGCCACTGGCAGCCCCTTACCTTTCTCTGACTCTGACTGTTTGTCTCAGGAGGCAGAGGCAGCACCAGCCAGATGGCAGGGGAGTTGAATCAGGACTGGGCCTTGGCCTGGGGAGGATGGAGGTGGATGCAGGTGGCAGCAGAGCCCCAGTGACTGGAACGCGAGGTGAGGCTGCGTGCTGGTGATGCTCCCAAATCTGGCTGGGCCAGGCTGGCCCAGGCGCGGAGCGAGAGGTGGTAGTGTGAGTCCGTCTGCACTGCTGTGCTGTCTTGAGTCAGACTCATCATCGATGCTGGCATGCAAGTGGAGTGGTGGGTCCCTCCCTTGCTGCTGCTAGTGCTGTGGACCAGGATGGGTCAGGTGTCACTGCCACTGGAGGTGGAGGGAGGGAGTCAGACATCGTTGGGACTTGGGAGAGTGAAGATCAAGCGGCTGAAGCCAAGAAGGCTTGTGTGGCACCGGCACTAGCAGGGCGGACAGCTGATAATGGTGGCTCTTAGTCTTCTCTACTCTCACAGAGAGACAAACTGATGCCAAAGACATGCTGCACTGCATGGTGCATGCCAGGAGGGAGAACATGCCCCCATACTACTTGCCCATCACACACCCAGCCAATCATGGCATGCCAGCAGTCCTGCCTGGGCCCGCCAAGAGAACCCCCCCAACAAAAAGATACATACCGCCAGCGCCGAGCTGGTGAGCAAGGTTCCCTGACTGACTCCCTGCCTCCTCCTCCCCCAGGTGGAGCCTGGCACTGCTGAGACTGGTCTGGTCTGCAGAAAGTGCAGATTGCAATTGCGCTCCTTGGCACTAATAAAAAGAAAGAAAACGGTTTGTCCAGCCCTTCAGCACTAATAAAAAAAAAAGGTCCATCCAGCCAGGGGGAAGGGTCCTCACTTGAACTTCCCGGAGGGGGCCCAGCTCCCTAGCCTCCTCGTAGTCGGCGCCTATGGACAGTAGATCAAGAAAAGTTCTACTCATAGAATTTGAAATGGTCTCTGTAGATGGATATTTGTGCAGCTTCTTCTTGGTGAACTTTCATTACAGGGTCAGGAAACCATTTCCAGAGGTGCTGAAATCAGAAATAAAAAGGTTAGGGCACGTCTGAAAATTGTGCTTTAAAGTATAGATTTCCTTCTGTCTTTAAATTTGATTGTTTGCTGTTTCTGATTGAGACTAGATGATGGACAGTGAGCTAGTGAGCACTTTCACAGCTGTGCGACACACTAACAGTAAGTGGCCTGAAAACTGTGGTCTCGAAACACTGTTTGCTTAGGGCAAGGACAGAGCTGTGAGATTCCTCTCAGAATGCTGTAATAACCAGGAAGACTAGTTATTACATTTGAAACTACCGATGTAACCATGTATAAAAGGGGGGTAATTATTCTATTTTAGTACTACTTGAAACAAATAATATGTTTTTCAGCTGTGTAGCTTATTTTTCCAAGTACTGCCGCTTTTAATGCAAATAAAAAGGAGGAAGTAGGAGCATGACACCCCTCTTATGTCAAAGCTCAGTGCTCGGCAAAATTTCCGGGCATCCAGCCATGATTGCTGTACCCTTCATTTGCATTAATGAGTTAACTTATTTACTTTTGCTTTAGTCTCAGTGCTTTTAGTTTGCATTTTCCTGACACTTCAGAGTGTCTCCTCT
This sequence comes from Neoceratodus forsteri, assembly GCA_016271365.2. Classification (NCBI taxonomy): domain Eukaryota; kingdom Metazoa; phylum Chordata; order Ceratodontiformes; family Ceratodontidae; genus Neoceratodus; species Neoceratodus forsteri. Next base: position 307,479,308 of record CM028131.1, on the reverse strand, counting down.
TTGTTTATTTTGTGCTTCCTTTCTGAGTGTGCTCCAGGTCATTCATCAAGTATTTTGCTTTCCTTCTGTGCTCTCTAGTACTCCCTACCTCACCTGATCACATTTAAAGGTATGTCAGTTTTTGTGTTCCAGTAGTCCCCCCCCACCTGATCTAATTTGTAGCAATGTTCTTGGTGTAAGTAGTACCCCCCAACCCGATTACACTGTTACAAAATTTCTCCCTGGTAGTTTAGTGGCCTGCCTTTCTCCTAGTTCCCATTCTGTGTTATCCATTCCCCTCTCCCCGAGCCCTAAGATAGAGGCTGGTACTCAGCCTCCACTCTTCTTCACTAAGAGCCGCCATCTCATTCATGCAAGTCAATTACTTGCATTATACAGTAGATGTATCTATATCGAAATTGTTCTTGCTTCAGTAATGATCTCATTCTCTTTCATTCTGCAGACTAATTTCTCAATTTCTCATTCAGATTCAGAGCCCAATCTCTGGGGTAACCCGAGACTGTACCATAGTCCATAAACTGGTGAGGGGGAGGCAGGCAGGAAGGAAAACAACATTATATGAACAATTTGAAAGAAATGTGGGTAGAGTTGAACATTAGGGGCTGGATTATCAATGAGTTGTTTCATGGTCCTAGTGCAACAGTGTTACCTGCAACATAATTGTTCAACCTCATAAAATGGAATCTAACTGAAATTGTGCACAAAAAAAGTATGCATAAAAATAATGATTCACACATCATTGTTTTACTGTCAAGTATTGACATTGTCACAAATGCATCAAAACATTTGAAAATTGCATGTAATCATTGGTACACCTGATATGACACAGGTTATGCCCCAAATCGGGAATTGCACCTGTGTTATGTTTTAAAAATTCAGCCCCTTCATTTGTTAAATTTTCATTATGAGAACCAGAAGATAAACCAAAATGCATTCTTCCTCCAGATTCTCTATCATTATATGGATGTTGAATATTACTTCTAGCATAAATTTTCATCACTTGCACTTGAAAATTGAATCTATCTTTTTCCGTTTTTTATGTTCACCTTGCACACATGTGTGAGTGAACATCTTGATATGAGAGTACCTTTTGAGGGGTGTGAAACTGTCAGTACACTGCAGAGTGATCTCAAATGAGCATGTCAGTGCCACACCAATCATCAGCCAGGCTGATCATGACAAAGTTTTGACTTGTTGGGTAGAAACCATCTTGTAGTTAAAAATAAAAAGCCGACCCAATCAGAGATTGGCTCTTCCTTTTGATCTACGCTGCCCAGCAAGCTGATCTGTCATGATTAGCCTGCTGAGGAATTTGAAACATCCAGCTGGGGCCCCACATCAGCTGAGCAGTCTGTGAAGCAGACATAAGCGCCATACCCAGTCTGTGTCTGTTTCACTTCATTGTAAAAAGAAGACTGCTGTATCTTTTTGAAACTGAATGAGATGAATGTTTACCCCTTCCACTACCTGACACTTCCTGAGAAGCTCACTATTATATTTTCCCCTTCCCTTCTCCAGCTGTACTCTAGTCCTTTCCACTGAGTCACAAACAGAAGTTTGGTAAGCCCCAGAGCCACAGCTGGAACACTTAAAATACTTTTGCACAGTGTCTTAATGGTAGTAAATTATGTTCTTTGTTTTCAGACTAAGTAGTTACAGTACATTGTGTCCGAGGCACTGATGTATTGGAAATATGCAACTCCCCCCACATCTCTACACACACACACACACACACACACGTACACACAATTCCTCCCTCATCAAAGTTGTCCATTCCCTTCTCTCTGAAGTCTGCCAATCAGAGTTGAACTGACTCAAAACAATGAATGTGACCTCTCACTCTCTTCTTTAAATGCAGTCAGGCATGGCTACAGAGCTTCATTCTCTTCAATTAACCTCTCTTCATCCAGCAGCACTTAACACTTCTCCCTCCACAGCCTGCCCTTTGAAGTTTTGCTGGCCTCCACAAGTGGCCAACAACTCCACTCTCAGTCTCTCACTGTTGAGTATTTTTTGCCATCTCAGATCATCTCTGCAGTGCCACTAAAAACAAATGAAGGGCTACAAGGTATAAACAACCACTCCAGAGTGACTTCCCCTCCACTCCGGCCAGTCAATGTGGTGTCTATGTGTCTCTGAGGTCACCAAGATTGCATGTCTCAGCCTTGCTTGCTGAAGTTGATTCTTCTTGGGGTTCCATTACTGCTTTGTGGTAAGGAAGATTTGTATTTTGGTTCAACTACTACAAGTTTGCAAAACAGCATTGCTGAGTGCATCTTCATTTCTTGGCAAACTGCTACCAGTGCAGTCTGTTGTAAAAGGCATGAGGGGGAGAGGCCACTGCTGAAACTGACACATTTGTTAGTTATACTGTATATCAGCCAAACTCTAGCTATCAGAAATAGAGCATGTTAATCCTTTGCATTTGTTCCTTTTGAAATTTTTAATGATCCATTTCCCCTCTCACACACTGCTGAGCCTCTCTGTTCTCAATGGGGGGGAGGGAGACAGAGAAAGTGACTGGAGGAGTTGGTCTTAAAATTAACTCTTGCCTGCCACTTGAGAGTACTGTGCAAGTGGGCAGGGAGAGTTAGGAAGTGGCAGCAGTAGCACTTCCTCTGGAACTGTTCTGCACACCTGCCAGAAACCACCTTCAGCTCATACCTGCTACCTGCCCTTGCAATAGAAACACAGAATCTCATGGCAGATAAGGGAAACTTGGCCCACCCAGTCTGCCCATTATTTTTCACTCTTCATTTTTACTGCAGACCCTACTTGAATGACTTTTGTAGAGGTTTGATTGTTTTATTTGTTTTTACTGGATAGTTCATGAGCCAAAGGCCCATTTTCATGGATGACCAGTGTTCATGTAAATACTTACATTGCATGCCATATAAACATTACAGTAGTATTAAAAAAACAGCATGTTTGGTTGATGTATTTAAAGCCAAAGTTCATTATACAAAAATATTAAAGAGCAGGTTCTTAGTTCTGCAGTTCTTCTGCCCCCCCAAAAAAAAAACATATAAGGCAGCTTACCTGTCCCTAATGGATTATGACATAAAGTTTAATGTTTTTCTGTCTAAATTCACAGACAAAATGCTGATATTAAATAATCAATTCAGCAGTTATAATTAATAAAGGTTTACAGATACCAGTCTATCCAACCTTTCTATTTTATTTCAGAGGCAAGAGATGTGTTGTAAAGATCCAGTTTCCTTGCCAGCCCTATCTTGATCTACAAGTGATGGAAAAAAAGCAGTAATAACACAGCTGGCAATGTCACATCTTCCAATTGGTACCAACTGGCTACCAGTTGGAACACCTGGCTGACTGATATTTCTATCCTTAGCTCCAAATTTATCTCCTGCATTGGTCCACTGTTGGCAGCTGTGTAAACACATGTCTATGTCTTCTATTGGTACCCTTTTCAAAGTGTGTGAGAGGCCTTTCAGCACCATGCATTTCTGCTTAAATTTGAACCAGCATAATATTCTGTGGTGATTTGCATATGCAGCCCATGATGCTTTGCATTGTGGGGGCATGTGTGATTTTGTATTTCTTTGAAACTACAGCTATGTTTGCTACCAATAAAGGCAAAGGCTCATAAACTTGGTATGCAACTAGGGACTGCAGTTCCAGTTTGTCTTATTGACCTACGCTTGGGTTGACTTTTTGCTGTGGCAGACTCCAGTTATCTGTTGATATCTTCAAGTAATCATGCATGGCCACTGGCACCCACCTGCCCACTAGAACACTATTGGTTATTGTACCATAGGTCAAGTTTTTAACTGATCTGACAGGCAAAGAAAAGGAAGGGTGTTTCAGCTCAGCTTTGCTGCTTATGTTGCTAGCTATGGTCCCACTTGCTACCACTATTGTTGCTTGCTTGCTTCACTTTAACCTCTGCCTCTCCTCTGTCCTCTGGGTTGAGAGAAGCAACATTTACTTTGCAGAACAATCTGTGGCCCTGCCAGGTCTGACTTGTGTACCTCTGATATAAACTGGTGCTCCTCCAGACCACCTGTTCTGATGTCACCAGCAGCTGCCACTCTGTGTAACAACTGAGGCCAGCCAGCACTCCTTGGGGAAGGTAGCTGTGTACAGTATTTATAGTACTCTCTCAGCAGGCTTCTGTGGCTCCCCAGGATGGCAACCATGTTGCCCTTGAATGGCCACTGTGGTGCAGCACAGATCCAATAAGCCCAGTAATGCTATTGCTGTGTTGGTGGGCTACTACTGATGGCCACATCTGAGTTACTGACTTCACTGGTGCAGGACTTCACTCCTCTGCTCCATATCATAGGCCTGTCATTGAAAGGTTAATTGAGTCGAGGAATGGTCAGTTACATGTACAGTAAATAGGCAGGAAGATTACATGCAGATAAAGCAATGCTGAAGGAGTGGAGCCAGCATCCTAGTTGGTGAGATGTGCTTCATAGAAACTCCTACCACTTGGTATATTAAATTCATGCTTTGGTGACAGTTTGCATTGGTTGTACTTTTTTATTATATCCTCAAGAACTTCTTTTTGCAAATTGGCTCTAATTCTAATGATAGGAAAGGCAAAAGATCAAACAAGGACCTCCCAAGATTTCTTCAATCCCAGGCATGGAGGCCATGATGGCAAGAAGGAGTTTGAGGCAAGTGGACTGGCAGAGCAATAGGTCGCCTTGTATTTTGTACAGCAATTGCCCATTCCAGCAGCAAGATGTGTCTTCCATGAGAAAGTGGATCTTCACACTGGGAACTGTTCAGGTGAGTGAATGTGTATGTGGGGGGGTCTGGGAGGTGCATGGTAGTGGGTGTTCAGTGGGACATCAGGCTGGGAGGGTGTGGACTGGTCCCATCAGCAATGGACCTTTTTGTTTTTTACAGATTTAAAAAAAAAAAAAAACATTGAGGAACTGTTTTCTTCTTTTCAGGCTCTGAGGGACATCAGGGGGTGGAGAGTGCCACTAGCCACCAGGGCAAACATAAGTATCAAGGGGGATGGCCATTGGAGGGTTGTGGGGTATCACTAGACACCAGGGATTAAGTGAAGTGTTATGGGTTGGGTATGAGAGGATGGGGGGTGCTTCAAGACACCAGGGATACATAAATTATTTACAGGGAAGGGAATTGTAGGGTGGGGGGTGTCACTAGACACCAGGGAAATAAATATTATGGGGATGACAATTAGAGGGTGGGGTAAGAGCACTGTATGTCAGATGGAAAATTATATATATACATGACATATTTTATAGTGTGCGATTGCACCACTATAGTTAGGGATGAGCAGCAGTTTCTATGAAAAACCTAAAATTTTGCACTTTAATAAGTTTGCAACCATTCAACAGATTTGCATGAAATATTGCATGTATGGTCTCCTGGTGAATATCTCTTGATCTGCTAAGTTTTGTTCTGGTCAGTTTTGTGGATTCTGAGATCCCAATAATGAAAATACTTAAAATTTGCCACTTTTTGCAGTTTTGCTTCTCATCGCACTGGGCAGATATGGTGTGGGATTTTTTCCTAATATTTTTATGGTAGAAAGAGCTTGTGTCACAGAACAGGCCAGTGTCAATTTGGTGCAAAAATATTAATCCGTTCAAAGGTTATAGTACATAGAAGTTCCCATTATTTTCAATTAGATTTTTTTTCTGGATAGATGTATGGTACGAACAAGGGTCCTTGTTCATGAGGAGCCATTCCTTATTCGCCTGTGGTCAATCCTGGTTCACCATAAAAAATTCCTTGTTTGTCAGCCTCCATCTTGTTTTTTGATTTTCCACTGAAAAAACTTTCATAACTCTGCCAGGGATATCTCTTTCACACTTCAAAGTGTGATTTCTGCTCATTGGGAGTTGATGATCTCTGTTTTGTGCTTTCCAATGTTTGTATGCCTCTGGAAAGTTTGTTTTTACTATTTTAAATCCTTGTTTGTCATATGCTAAATTCCTAGTTTGTGAGTCTTTTGTCATCAGGTGAACAAGGAAATTGGATGACAAACAAGGATTTTTGGTCTGGCCATTTGGTCTGAAACTTTTACAACCAGATGGCCAGACCAGGAAATCCTTGTTCATCAGCTGATTTTCTTGTTTGCCTGATGAGCAAAGACTCACAAACAAGGAATTGTTCTGACAAACAAGGATTCCCAGTGTGGCCATCTGACTGTGAATATTTCTGACCAGATGGCCAGACCTGGAATCCTTATCCATCAGCTGATTTTCTTGTTCGCCAGTGACAAATTTGGATGGCGACCAGGAAAATCGGGGGATGAATAAGTATTTTTCCCCTGTAAATGTGTTTTTTGGGGCCATCTCCTCAGTAAAAAAATAGTTTTTTTTTTTTCATTTTCTTCCTGCTTCCTTGTATTCCCTGGTGTCTTTTGGGACAGCCCCAATCCTGATATATTTTTTTTAATATCTAACCCCTCAATTTTATATATATATATATATATATATATATATATATATATATATATATTACATTTTACATTTCATTAGCCCTGTACCCCATTTTCTTTTCTTTTTTGGGGGGGCTTATTTACATCCTTGATTTATCCCTGGTGTCCAGTGGTACTCCCCACCCTCCACTGGCCATTGCTTTTCATTGGTGGTCAGTGGGATGCCCTCTGCCCTCTGTTCTGTTTTGTTTGCTTTTTTTCTAGCTATAAATAAGGAAACCATCCCTCATTGTCTTTTTTTTCATAAACAAAAGTCTGTCAGAGAGCACGCCTGTACCCCCATCCAACCTCCCACTGTGGACCATCCTCCCCAAACCCTCCCTGATATCCCCACTGACCCTCATTCATCTCAGGAAGTCCTGTGTTTGAGATCTGCTCCACCAATTGAAGACATGTCTTGCTGCTGGAACCGGTGACTGCAAAATGAATTGGGGTAAATGCACATCAATATATTTCAATAGGGCATTTCAACTTTCATGCATAACTCAGGTGTTTTTCACCCTTTTAACCGCAAATTTTCAACATGGTGTTTTGGGGATCCTACCTCATGAACAATATGACTGTCATTAGGCAACTCCCATCGAAAAGGCAATTTTGCAGTCGATTGGTAAAATCACCTTTTCAGTGGGATTTGCATGCTGACAGTCATAGTGTTCATGAGGTGGAGCCCACAAGAGGCCATGTTGAAAATTTGGGGTCAAAATATAAAAAAATGACTGCCTTATGAGCATTCATTGCAATCCTGCTATGCATGCTTGTAACTTTGGAAATTTTCTATATTTTCACCCCATATTTTCAACATAGTCTTGATAGTATCCCACCTCATGAATGTGATAGCTGTCATTTTTCAAATCCTGGCCAAAATGTGTTTTTGCTCTTGTGGCACAGAATGCATTGCAGTTTCGCAGAATTACGTTTGCATGGGAATTTGAGAATTTTCTGTACTGGCACATGCAGTGAGGTCATAAAAAGGCTATGTTGAACATTTGGGGTCAAAATGATTAAAAATCACAGAGTTATGACTACAGTATTTGTCGCAATTTTGTTATGCCTGCTCATAATGTTGGAAATTTTAAATATTTTAAGCCTAAATTTGCAACATAACCTAGTTCTTACACCATCTCATGTGTGTCACATCTGTCATTTTTTAAATCCTGTCCAAAATGTGTTTTTATACCTGTGCTATGGATTGGCATTGTGCTTGTGAAGAATTATGTTTTGGAAGGGATTGAAAAAGTTTCTGCAACAGGAACGTGATGTGGGGTAATAATATGGGTAGTGTGACAATTTGATGACTGCTGTGCTAAAACTTGAAGCACGGGTGCCGGAGGTCCCTGTGCTTCCACAGCTTCATACATATATGCATCTATGGGGGGATAGGAGTTTAAAATAAGGATACTGTTATACTATCTCAGTGTAGGTATGGGGAAACTGAGTCTGAAGGACACTGCACTCTGACCATAAAATAAGAATACTGTAATACTATTTCAAAGGAAAGATGGGAGTGCTGGATCCATAGGACCTTGTGCTCCAACCATAAAATAAGGATACTGCCATACTATCTGAATGGAGGGATGGGATGGACCTTGCACTCCCATCATAAAATAAGGTACTGTTACTCTATCTCAATAGAAGGATGGGCATACAGAGTCCATAAAATAAGAATGATATTATACTATCTCAATGGATGGATGGGACCCACTGTAAAATCAGAATACTATTATACTATCTCAAAAAGTAAAGAAATACATTGCAAAAAACTTTGTTAATGCATCAGTTAGGGCTAAAGCAACAAGAGTATGGAAATGTGGCATTTGGGTTTCCAACCCTAACACCCCATTCCCCACCCTGCAGATACCCATAGATGGGTGAGGGGGCTGTCTTGGAGGCTGTGAACACTAATGCTCACCCCATTCCAATACAAAATTAGGTAACATGGCTACAGCATGGCTAAATGGAGTGAATGGTAGGATTCACAGATCCCAAGATAGCCCCCTCCCCCACCTGTGGATCTGTGCAGGATGGGGAATGGGGTGCTAAGTTTGGAAATCCTAACACCATATTTCCAGACTTTTGTCACTTTAACCCTAACTGATGCATTAACAAAGTTGCTATATATATATATATATATATATATATATATATATATATATATATATATATACACACACACACATACATTTATATATATGTGAAAAAAGAAATAAAAATTACATATTTTTTATGTTTATTATTTATGTTTACTTAACATATTGCACCCCCACCATGTGAATTATTTTATTTATATACTGTATATCTAATAAAGTTTTTCTTCATGTCCAGTGGCACCCACCAACTTCTGATTCCCGTTCCCACAAATATTAAATATAACCATGGTGTCTAGTTGTGCACCCCCCCACCCTCCTATGCCCAACCCCATAAAAGATCATTTCATCCCTGGTGTCTGCTGGCACCCTCCATGCTCTGATGGCTATACCCTAGATGTTTAAGGTTGCACTGCTGCCTAGTGGCATCCACTCCCCCCCACACACACACTACAAAGCATCTAGTACCCCGGGCCTTCTATATCATTAGCAAACATCTGCAATTGACACATGCTTGTTTTCTTTAATGTTAAAGTAAACCATTAAAAATAATTTTAAAAAGATGAATTTCAAAACCTCAATCAACATATGACAAACAGGGGAGCACATACAGTGAAACGAGAATAGAAAAACAAAGAAGGAACTGTAGATCATGGACAAGAATAAAACAGAATCATTTGTATAGCATATAGTATATGATTATTCATTCTACAGCAAAATGTTAATAAACTTTTTAAACATAAACAACATTGGCTAACATATTTTGTACATAAGAAAAGTACTAATGAATTATGATGTTGTGCTGAAGTAATTATCAACTACAACTTGTGATTATAATGTTTAAAAAAAATCATCAGAAGCTATGCAACTGAAATTTGCATTAATTATATTTCACCGCATGTTGCACAATAATTATATTAGTTGAAAAGGAAGAGAGGTAACACTCCAACTATTTAACTACTGTTTCACAGATGACAGCAATTGTTAGGGTAATTCTATAATGAACCTTAATGATATTACAGTCACAGTATGCCTTCCAATAGTGATGACAATGGTAAAACCTTTTCCAGCCAATTTGACTGCTCTTTTATTTAGTACTTGTTTTTACTACAAAGGGTTTCAAACAATTCAGTTCAAGTTACTTCTCCAGTGTAAAATGTTTTCCTTTATGGTTTATATTTTAACTGATCTGTTGACTCCACTTTATACTATGGGCTCTGCTAGAGAAACAGTCAGAAGTCTGTGTCTTTGAAAGTCAGAAAACACAAGCATCTTCCATTAATAGAAAAAGTAATGAAATAAAATGAATACATTAACTTTTGAAGACACTTTTGTTTTTTAAATGACTATAGCATTATTGCTATCCACAGCATGTTACTCTTACAACTGTTTCAGGCCTCAGACTAATTTCATTTAAAAAAATGCATCTGTCAGTGCTCGCCTTCTGTAGAATTTTCTGTTGGGTTTAATTGTTTTGTATCTCCTTCCATTGTCTTTATAGAAGCATGAAACCTACTGTCAACTGTATTAGTGTTAAAATATATGATTTCTTTATAGCCATTGATGTATTCTCACTGCTGTTTTCCAGAAGAAATTTAGGAACATTTACAGTACCATATAGTCTAGCCATTTATTATGTAGTAGCTAGACTGAGTGTGGGTGTAACTATAGTACCTACGATGCATTGAAAAGACACAACTGGTAAATGAGCAGTTGAATGTATGTGGGTTTTCCTAAAGACTAGGTAGGAGACACTGCGATAAGATCCAGGATTTGACACAAACCAGATTAGGATATGTTACAAGGAAGGACATTATTTTTTTACTTTAACTAAGAAATATCATGTAGATAAAAAACACCAGCTACATCATACACTTTTACAGCAGGTATGTAACCATAAAATGTGTTAAACCAGAAATATTTTGAGACTGAAGGGGCATTGTGTCCCATTAAGTATTAGGAATTAAAGTTGCGTGTATAATTAAGTATACAGTCTAAACTGTATCTTGCATACCATATATATGAATCTCTCTCTCTCTCTCTCTCTCTCTCTCTCTGTCCCTCTCTTTTATATATATATATATATATATATATATATATATATATAGTTGAGCCCTCTTATAAGCGAACTGTTACTAAAAGCTGGCTGCCATTGAAATTGATTATACCCAGTGGCCACTAGGTGCCACCAACTCTTATTTGTCTTATAAAGCTAAACAGATGATATATAAGCATGAACAAAGTTTTCTCTTTATAAAAAATATGTTTAAAAAGTGCTAGCACACACTTTTTAAAATAAATGCAGTTAATGCAGTTAAACCTTCAATACAGTAGTACAGCACTATTGTAATGTACAGTACAATGCATTAAGGTAAGGTGCTTCAATACATACTGAGCTACCCTAATCCTAATGCATCTTGCTAAAATAATCTGCGATTCTTTTGCCATTTTTGGCAGGAAAAGGAAAGTTCATTGAGAAATGATTGGCAACTGGCACCAACGTTGGAATCTACGTTATCCTTTGGGTGTGCTGACACACTGTACCCAGCTTTTTTAAAACAATGTGTTATGGAGAGAGCTGTAACTTGCCTCCATGTAGCATCTATCACCATTATGGAATCGAGGATGCTGATTTCTTTGCTCAGTTCACTGGCTTTAGCTGCTTAACCTGCATCTATGGCAATCAACAGTTTCTTCAGAGATCCTGGTATCCTCGCAATTGTAAATGCAGTCTGGGGAGAACTCAGTAAGCAGGACAGGGAGAACAGTCTCTGACCAATTCCCAGCATCAACAAAATCTGCATCCTGCTTCTCTCCATGACACCTCTTAAAGTGGATGTTGTGCCTTTCTTTCCACCTGCATAACCATTCATTGGTCACTGTAAAAGGCACTCCAAGTACATTAGCAAGTTGCTGGGCTTTGAACAGAAGCAGGGGGCCACTTATGGGTGCATCAGCATTTCTACAGCCACTAAACCAATGGAGAAGGGCTGTTCTTCCTTCCCAGTATATTTTCTCTTGATCTCATGATTAAACACCCTCTGGTAGTATACATACAGTCTCTCTTTCTTGGACAGGATTTTCAAAGCTGTGGAGACGCTGATGGTAAAATCTTTAATCACCTCAGATTGTTTTGTGCCAGGAACACTGAGCCACTTTATGATTTGGATCTTCTGCACAAATGTTAAAGCTCTGCATTTATTTTTCTCCATGTCAGCAGCAGCAGGTAAGCTTTGGTAGTGCTTTGGAAAACACACAAACTAGATTGGGTTTTCAAAGGGTAGCCACAGTGGAATGTCTAAGTTAATTTTAAGTGTAAATCAGGTTAAAGGGCACTTAATGGCAACTTAATGCCCCCCCCCCAAATGTTTCCAATTAATTCATAGTAAATGGCTGGGACAGGATAAACAAGGATCATCCCTGGACTGCACTGAAGACTTTAACAATTCATTAACATCCTGTGTTGCCATCAAAACTAATGACAACACTTGGCAACCACTGCAGGAGTCATTATGATCAAAGCAGACACACACAAAAGTGCAAACAGCATTAATGAACTGTGACATTCAAGAGCAATTAGCACTTGATTACCAGCCCCTAGTGTGAGCAAACACATGGCTCAGACAGCCAGGATCTCTAGGAAGTGTTAAACAGATGTGGTTATAGCCAATCTCCATGTTCTTATAAACGGGCTTACAGCCGACAGGAAACAGTGGAGCAAGATTGGTATATAAGCAAAATGTGATTATACCCAGGATGTTCTTATATCCAATGTACAATATATATATAATTGGGGCACAGTAGTAAACCTATAGTTAGGATTGAGTTGGGTGTTTAATGTGTGTTAATATGTCCCCCAGAGCCACTCGTTGCTGAAAACAAGTGGTTTCACGTGCCTTCAGCTGAGCAAGAACAGCGAAGTAAAGCTGCGCTGTTCTGGCTCAATCTGAAGGCAAATGAAACCATTTGTTTTAAGCAACGAGTGGTGACATGGGACGTATTAATATATTATTGATTGCGAGCGATCAATAATATATATTTGTGTGTGTGTGTGTGTGTGTGTATATATATATATATATATATTTAAAAACACCCTCGAACCTGCCCGTTTCCAGGGCATTTGTGCATCAGATGCTTTTCACAGAATAGCAGCATCTCATGAGCGGAGGAAAGGAGCACTCCGATTGGTCAGGAATGCTCCCTCTATCTATAATGTTAAACCCCTAACTTTGCACCTTAATAACATTGCCCACATTCAACGGAATTACATTAAATTTTTTTGCATGCGCTGTTGGGAGGAAGGGGTAAGGTCTCTTGATCTGGCAAGTTTCAAGACAGACAGATATCTGGATAGTACAAACATTTGGAAAAAAATGGGGGTTTGGCCATTTATGTGCTCTCACTTACAGCCCAGTTTCAAATGGTTTGGCATTTTTGTTCTGAAATGTTCAGTGTTGAAAGGGGTTGTCTTAGAAAGAGGTATCTTTTTGGTTTGGTGAAAAAAATAGTAGTTGGTTCTTCATTTATAAGGATTTGAAATTTTAGTTCTGAGCATGCTCAGTTGGTTCTTTCATTTATATGTCCAATGTAAAAAAAAATGTATCGGTTGTGACAGAAGAACCTTCTTTCATGAACTGAAATTCTTCTTTTGTCAGAAGCAATTGTTCTTTCATACGGCTGCCATCTTGTTTTTTATTTAAAATAAAATGGAAAATCAATATAAATAATGCCATGGAGGGAAAAAAAAACATGAATCTAGCTAAACAGAATCTGTTTACCTCAGTTCTAGAGTTTGTTTCTCGAAAAAAATGTCCCTGAAATATGGTTTTGGGACATCCCTAAAATCCTAGATTCTTCTTTTGTGAGTCAAAATTCTTCTTTCATGAGTCTTATGAAAGGAGAATCTTGTTTCATGAAAGAAGAATTGGATTTCACAAAAGAAGAAATTTCTTGTTTCGGTGTCTTCATTCATGATCTTCTTTCATAAGACTTCTTGTTTTACCATCTTTCTTGGTATCAAAAGAAGCTCACGCAGGAAGAATTTCTTCTTTTTGTGAGGTGAGATTCTTCTTTTGTGATTTTCTTTCCTGAGATGTCTTCTTCGATAACATCATACAAAAGAAGAAAATGTGTTCATGAAAGAAGAACTTTGTCTTTGTACAGAAAAACAACTCTTGACTATATCAGGGCTGTTTCAAAACACTTTACCCCAAATTCTCAACATGGCCTTTTTCTTTTTTTTGCCACACTTCATGAAACAGAAAGGTGACATTATTCAAACCTGCCTGATTACAGGGATTTTGCAGTCATTCTGTGAAATCCCCTGTTGGGCAGGATTTGAAAAATTTCCCTGACTGGTTCAGGAGATGGGGTCATAAAAAGACAATATTAAAAATTTATGGTCAACATAATAAAAATAAGTTAAGAAGGAAGCACCCTGCACATATGCATCTGTAACCACACAGAAGTGAAGGTTCCTCTAGGCCCCAGGTTTTCACAGCTGGATGGACTCCTCACTTGATGTGGAGGTGTAGAGCCCTGTCCGTCTGCACCCAAAGGACTCCTCACTTGGTGCAGGTCCATAAGGGCACTGTGCATCTTTATCCATAGCCACAGGGAAGTGCAAGGACCAGCTAGCCCTGTGATTCTACAGCCTAATTGATATCACATCTGGCACAGGGCCTGATGGGCCTTCAATATCATTATCTGTAACTGCATGGATGCACAGGGCCCTCTGGGAGCTGTAATTCCACTGTCAGATGGACTCCTTACTTGGCAGAGGGCACTTCAAGCCCTGCACATTTGCATCTGAAGCCACATGGAAGCACTGGGCCCTCTGGGCCCTGTGCTTCCACAGCCAGGTGTATCTGTTCATATAGGTCCCAAAGGAACCTATGCGAATGAAGACACCACACCATTATCTCAAAAAGAAAGGAAATTAATTGTAAAAAACTCAGTCATTGCATCAGTTTGGGTTTAGCTTAAAGCAACAAAAGTAGAGCAATGTGGTGTTAGGGTTTATAAACCTTAATCCACAACCCCAAGCAGCAAAAGACAAGAACAAACAAATGACCACAGACAACCATCATCAGGTAAAACAAACACAGAAACATAGAAACATAGGATTTGATGGCAGATCAGGACTGCTTGGCCCACCTAGTCTGCCCATTTTCCTACCTAACAGATAAGCTGCAGATCCTAGTTAACCAACAGCTCACTTCCTCCAACCCCCCACTAGGACTGCCTTATGTCTGTCCCATGCATTCATGAATTCCGTCACTGTGCTTGACTCCACAACCTCCTCAGGGAGGCTGTTCCATGCATCCACAACCCTATCTGTGAAAAAATACTTCCTCACATTACCTCTGAGCTGTCTCTCCTCTGTCTTCAAATTGTGCCCCCTTGTTCTTGCACATCTCTTTTTCTGAAAGATGCTACCCTCTTGGACTTTGTTGATTCCCTTGAGGTACTTGAAAGTTTCTATCAAGTCCCCTTTCTCCCTTCTTTCCTCAAGGGTATACATATTAAGCTCTGTTAGTCTTTCTTCATATCTCTTCTGGTGCAGACCCTGCACCATTTTGGTTGCCCTCCTCTGGACAGCCTCCACTCTGTCTATGTCTTTGCGGAGATGGGGTCTCCAGAACTGCACACAGTACTCCAGATGGGGTCTCACCAACTGTCTGTACAGAGGGATAACAACTTCCTGTTTTCTACTATTGTGCCTCTCTCTATATATATCCCAGTATCCCCCCAGCCTTCCTTACTGCCTTCTCACATTGCTTGTCCACCCTTAGGTTATCTGATATAATTACCTCCCTGGTCCCTTTCCATTTTTACTGTTGTCAGTATCTGACCCCCCATTGTGTATTCTTCCCCTGGGTTTTTGTTTCCTAGGTACATTATCTTGCACTTCTTTGCATTGAATTTGAGCTGCCATACATTTGACCATTCCTCCAACCTTGCCAAATCCCTTCTCATCCTTTCCACTCCATCTTGTGTATCAACCCTGTTGCAGATCTTAGTGTCATCTGCAAAGAGACATACTTTTCCTTCCAGTTCCTCTGCAATGTCACTTATAAAGACATTAAAAAGGACCAGTCCGGGTACTGAACCCTTCGGTACCTCGCTAGTAACCTTCCATTCTTCACTGTGGACTCCATTTACTAATACTCTTTGCGTCCTGTTGTCTAGCCAATTTTTTATTCAGGCTACCACATTGGAACCCACTCCAAGGCTGGCTAACTTGTGTATTAATCTTTTGTGTGGGACTGTATCAAATGCCTTGCTAAAATCTAGGTAGGCAATGTCCACAGCCCCTCCCTGGTCTACTACTTTGGTCACCCAGTCAAAGAAATCTATTAGATTCATCTGACACAACCTTCCCATCATGAATCCATGCTGTCTTGGGTCCTGTGCCCCACTGGCCTCTAGGTACTCAACAATTCTTTCCTTCAGAAGTGATTCCATCATATTCCCTACCACTGAGGTCAAACTAACTGGTCTGTAGTTTCCTGCCTCTGTCCTGCTCCCACTTTTGTGAAGAGGAATCACATCCACCCTCCTCCAGTCCTCAGGTACCACCCCATCCTCCCAATAACATACAACTGTTTCCAGTTTACACAAATGTAGTAGCACTAATGTGCTACCATTGTGGATTTGTATCTGCATCATACACACAGCAAGACATACACACTCATTTGTCGCTGCACATGCAAATCTACAATACTCAAATTATAACATTGCTTCTTTGTGCAGAAGCACAGGCCTCTACAGCCACAGATGCAAAAACATGATACCCAATTAAAAGAGTTCTTTAGTTTATAGAAGTGCATGGTCCTATGGGGCAGTGCTTTTGTAGCCTTATGTAGTCATGCACACTGTAAGATATATGCACACTTGACGGGCCTGTGATTCTGAAGCTACAGGTGCAAGACATACACACTGACTTCTGGCTGCAGAAGCACAGGTGCCACAAAATCCATTTTCATTTCTTTCTTTCTTTCTTTCTTTCTTCCTTTCTTTCTTTCTTTCTTTCTTTCTTTCTTTCTTTCTTTCTTTCTTTGATAACCGGTAGGTACATTGGTCCAAGGGACCATTTCATGACTCAGCCCATCTAAATGGCACATACAATACATAAGATTCAGCATACAGTACATTAAAATCAATATACAAGTGGAGGTGGTACATACAGTCTGATCCAGCATAATACATGACAATTCATACACATAGAATGATACCACATTTACAACACTATTGTTTGCAGATGCACAGGCCCCTGAGGGGCATATGTCTCTTCAGCCACAGGTGTCAGACATACTCACTGACTTCTGGTTTCAGAAAGGCAAACACCTATCGGGCCTTCAGTTACACAGATGGAAGAACTGTAGCAGTGTGGGTATAATGGTTTCAGCAGTGGATTTAGAAATTGCTCAAGGCAGTAGTAGTTTTTCAGTTATGCAGATGCATATAGAAAAGTACACACTAATGAATCATGCTGTCTAGTGAGTAGAGATGCAGCAAATTTTAAATCCGCCAGCGAAGTGGACACAAAGTGACCACTGCGCGTTGTTGGAACACAATGCGAAGTGGCCACCATAAAGTGCTCACTTCGCCTTCTCATTATGATTTCATGTTGTCATTCTGCCTTAACGCGAAGTAAGGCAAAGTGACAACAAAATAGGCAGCCCCCCACACATCATATGGCTTACAGCACTGTAAGTCACATGCTTTAGCCAGGCAGGAAGGAAGTGAGTCAGAGAAGCAGTTACTTTCACTTTCTCCTTTGCAGTTGTAGAGGGAGGAGGCTTTTTCGGTGAGAGAGAAGAGCAGTTTGTTTCCCAGTGATTTTGTGCAGAAAAAAAACAGCTTTTTTAAAAGCTACATCTTTATTTAGTTGTTGTATTGTGTTTGTGATTTTTTTTGGTACTGAATTTTTTTTATAAGTATTGCTTTGTTTTGTGTGTGTGTGTCACTGTGTGTGTGCATGTCTGAGAGTGTGAGACTGAGTGTGGGTGAAGGTTAGGCATCGGGACTCATTGATAGCTGGGGACTTGTGTGCGATGGACCCTGGAAAAGGAGAGTCTGTGGCACATGGGTGAGGGAAGAGGAGAGGAGTGGGCACATGTGGGGGTGTTCAGGTGTTACTGGACTACTCCTGACTCTTGGGTTTTGCTTCCCCCCCTGTGGAAGCAGCAGCAGCACCAGTGCCACCGGTGGCTGCTGCACATCCACCTACTCTGCCACTACCACCACCACCACCAGTAGTAGCAGCTGCAGAGACTCCAGCAGCACCTCCTCCACAACCACAAGTGGAGCTCCAGGAAAATGTAGGTGGTCCAAGGAGTGTATCTGCCCCCTCCGCAGCTCCCCAGTGTGGCAGTTTTTTAACTGTGTGAATAGAGACAGCACAGTCATGGTTTGCCATCTGTGTGGTATGCTGGTGTACCGTGGCCCCCGGGGGACACATTTGGGGACTGGTGGCCAGAGCATGCACATGACAAACCTCCACAAGGTGGAGTTGTAGGCTGCCACTGAAGGGGCCAGGCATCCACTTGCTGGCCCTTCTGTGGCAGTGGCTGAGGGTGCTGGGGGTGAAGTTATGCCATGCCACTGCAGCACGAGGAGGGCAACTGCAGCAGCTGCTCCACCACCACCACAGCCACCAATACCACCCTCTCCACCACCATCACTAACTGGGATTCCTGCTGCAATGGATCCTGCCACAGTGCCTGCAACACAGGCCGACATTGCTCTGGTGTGGGCAGCCCTCAAGGAGAACAGTGAGAGGGTGGGTTCTGTGCAGCAGCAGGTTGATCAAATCCAGCAACAGCAGCTAGAATTAGTCACAATACTGCACCTGCTGCTCAAACACCATGGAATCCCCCATTAAGAGATTTTTTTCTTTTGTTTTTTCCATTCAGTTTTTATTGAGGTTTACAATACAGAGAATGAATCACAAGAAACACACGATGTAACAAAAATGGTTATCCAACACACTGGACAGATTCATTCTCTCCCACCCCACCCCTCCACCCTACCCCTTCTGACGCAGCACTGTAATATAAAATTAACATCATGTACTTCTAACAGCTACATGTCACGGTTGTACTGAATACAGGGCTTGTAGAGGACCCCATAGTTTGTTGAATTTCGTAAGTTTATTGGAAAGACTTGCAACGGTTCTCTCGGTTCTAAGATTTGCAAGAAGCTCTTGGAGCCATTCTAAGTAAGACAAATTGTCGGAGTCTTTCCAATGCCTTAGAACCATCTTTTTAACAGACGTGGAAATTAGGGCCATATAGAATTTTCTACATCTGATTGTAATGGCAGAAAAATCATCCAGAAGACAAATTTCTGGCAAAAAAAGCTCAGAAAGTCCTAAAAGTGGGTCAGCTTTTTGTTTGATAGTGGTCCAGAGGGGGGCGACCTTAGAACAATCGCAAAAAATGTGGAGGGAGTTCCCGGGCATCAACCCACATCTGGCACAAAGTGGGGAAACCAATGCACCTATTCGAGCCAATTTTTGTGGAGTATAATATATATTGTGTAAGATTTTGCATTGCATTAATCTCATTCTATCCTGGGATAGGAATTTATGACAGCTATTCCACATGAGTGACCAATCGAGCTCCACGTATGGAAAAAGAGAAGACCAGTATGAGATAGGAGCCAAGTTATCAAGATATTTCCAAGCAATCAAGGTATTGTATATTTTCAAAACTGCGTGAGGGATTCCGGCCAAATCAAGAAGAGAAACCAGAAAATTTAAATGTGGAGGCAAAGGCGGGATGGACCAAGGGATTGTTTTCTGGACTCCCCCCCCACTACTGTGCTGTACTGTTTTTGTGTTTTTTTTTGTTGTTGTTTAATAATAGACATTTTCCCTTCTGTTGTTGCAGTGCCTCAGTAATGTTGACTTTTTGTTTTGGAGTGCTTGTGGAAAGTTGTTGTGAGCAGTGCAAGTATGATGTGTAAAACTGCATGCGTGCAGTCAGTGTTGTTTCGTGTGTGTGTGTGTGTGTGACATCAGACATTGTGCAGCATTTTGCAAACATATATTGCTGTTGCTGACTTGTTGCAGTATTTATGATATAAAGAATAGCGAGCAGAAAAAGGTATATTTTATTGCCACCACCATCATCAGTGTACTAAGTGATACAATACATTTTCAGAAGTGTCTGACCAGACTGTACCTTAGTCACATTATATACTATACAGCACACATAACTTTTAGGAGATCATGTGTATTTTGTGCTATGATCTCCATAAAGTCATGTGTGCACTGTGAGTGACTGAGGTGCACAGTGACCCGATACCTCTGAAAACATATCATATCACTTAGTCCGCTGGTACTGATGGTATCAATAAAATATACATCAGGTATTCTTTGTTAACTTTAGTCTTGATAATGCAAAAAGTCTTATCATATATATGTTTGCATGAAGTTGGACAATGTATGCACACACAGGAAAGAAGAGTGACGACACACATGCAGTTTAGCACAACATACTCGCATTGCTCAGTCTTCATGCTGTTTGCAGAACACTTAAAATCTGATTCATGAGTCCTGACACAAAGTAAACATTACTGTGGCTCTATAACTATTTTGCTTGTGAAATAAACATTAAATAGATTCACCAACTTACAGCATTGCACCTGATATATGGGTGCCTTACTTCCAGGGGAATCTTTCTTGCTCCACATGTCCTTACATAGTGCAATACATTTCTGTGAAAACTGCCCATAATTTCATTACAGTGTGTCAAGTCATGGAGGAATTCCCATTCATAAAAGCTGCTCAAATTCTGCCCCCCTTTCTCAGCAACATTAGGATGTGATGCCAGGGACAGCGCGTGTGCATGCTCCATTATAATGAATGTCCGATTGTCCGGCAGCTTTCCAAATGTTTCTTCATGTTATAATGGTCAGTTTGTGGTGAAATGTGTGGGCACGTTTCCAGTAAGAAGAGCGTTGTTAGTGGAAACGTGTCCACATTTCACCACAAAGTGAACCTTATAACATAAAGAAACATTTGGATAGCTGACAGACATTCACTAGAGAGAAGTACGCACCCGCACTTCCCCTGGCATCACGTCCTAACATTGCTGAGAAAGGGGGGGCAGAATGTGGGTGGCTTTTCTGAAATTAAGGGCAGTTTTTACAGAAATGTATTGCACTATGTTGAGTAAGAAAGATTCCTCTGGAAGTAAGGTGCCCACAGATTAGGTTAGGTGCAACACCATAACTATGTAACGTGGTTAATCTCTGTAAAGCAGTAGTGCAACAATCTGTTGAGAACTCTGACCTATATTTTTTAATGCTATCTTACAACTTCTTTTACTTACATTCTGACTTAAATGGTAATAACATTTCCAGTCTTTGAGTCTGCTGTACAACCTTTTTTCATGTGTGAAATAATGAAAGAGCATTCCTTTTAAAATGGTGCTGACCAGGTCTTTGTCAGTATTTTCCGCTGCTTTTCTCCATCCCATCAGTTACTTGTTATATATAATTTCTGTTGTAAATTAACAGTTATGCAGCAGGCAGTGTTTTATGACCCCACAGAATAATATTTATTAAAAAGCAGGTGCAAATAAATACAAGCCTGGTCAGGACAATATTGAAAGGTGTGCTCATTTTTTTTTCATACATGAAAAAAAGTTGTTAACTAAGTAAAGCAGACAGAAATTGTGAAAAGTGTATCGTTCAAGTCATGACTCAGAGGTAACTAGTGGCTGACAATGTAAAGTAGCATAAAAAAGTACAGTTCAAAATTGTCACCACATTCTTGCAATGCTGCTTTAATTGATAATGTTAGTATGACATCATGAGATCACAATCACACAACACACAAAATGCATCCGCTTTGTGTGCAGAAAATTGACAAATGGTAACAAAGTGAAATGGAATTGTTTCAGTACATACAAAGTCCCCCAGAATTAATAGTGCTCTCAGTCACGTGCTCGGTGGTGGCACAGAGTCCGCAGATTTTTTTCTGCATGCCCACAATGCATCCACCTGTGTCCAGAAAATTGACAAGTGGTAACAAAGTGAAATGGGATAGTTTCAGCACCTACAAAGTCCCTCAGAATTAATGGCATACTCAGTCATGTGCACAGTGGTGGCACAGAGTCCACAGATTTTTTCTGCATGCCCACAATGCATCCTCCTTGTGTCCAGAAAATTGACAAGTGGTAACAAAGTGAAATGGGAGCATTTCAGCACATACAAAGACCCCTAGAATAAAATGACGACCGTGAGCGAACTGTTGCTGATCCAATGGGTGCTGCGATTTAAGCAAATGCATCTCAAGTGGATGGAAGGGTGCTCCTTGTCTGGTATACCAATAGTAGCCTTTAGTAGTTGATATATATTGATATATATTTGTGTATTTTTGTAGGTGGCAGGGCGACATGGACTTGTATCATGGTATGGTTCTGTATCACAGGTCACAGAAACTGTTGTTGAGTACATTCCAGTGCTTGATGAGACTTTGCATTGAAATTTGAAATGGATAACTCTCAAGCACATGAAGGTAAGTATTTTTTGGGGGGTGGGGGGAAGCATATTTGCAGGTTTGTCTGTAATGGTTTCTTATTTTGTTACTTCTTCACAGATTTCATCTGCATCCTTCTCAAGTCTGGTTTTTAATGATCGTCATGGTCATCTAATGAAATGACTTCTGCGTGTTGCATGTGTGCCCCAGCCCGGGGGGGGGGCTGATTTTGAAGAACTTGTTTGGATAAGGCCACTTTGACAGAACAACAACATATCTGGAAGTATCCTAAAAAAAGAAATGAATGACTTCTTACAACTTAATTGTAATTTGTCCCTGGTTCTCAATCTCAACTAAGTTACATTTCAAAACCACATCTTGTTAAGTAACACAACCTGTGTACAACTTTTTCAACACTGTCATGGTCAGAGCTGCACAGCTGCAAGTTCAGAATACAGTGCATGAATGATATCTTACAGAAATAGTTTTGGTGATGTACAACACATGTCACCTAGTTTATGAACTGTACTCAGTCATATTTGCAGTCTTTCCAAAACAATGAAAAGGATGAAATAAAATCTTCATACTTACCAGAATGGATTTCAAATGGATATTCCATAGGTTCCTCTGTATGGTACAGCTGCAGTACCATTCCCACTGAGTTTCAGCGAAGGACAGTTTTTTTGTTAACCTATCAAAAAAACAAAATAAGTGTACCATAACTGTTTGACCATTGTAGCTATGAAAAGCTACAGAAAACAAAACATATAACTAAAGGAAGTGAAGCAGCATAACAAACATTAGTACACATACTTACTTTATGGTTTAAATATTAAGAAGCTTCATGCCTGTGGCTGATGGATGTAGTATCCTGTTCAATTCCCTCTTCCTTGGCATGGTAAATGTAAATGTATTGAGGAAATATTGTCTGAATGACACTGGTGGAGGGTGCTGGTGGTGATAGCTGTGGAACATGATGACGTTCTCTGTTATATCTTCCTGCATCTGGTGGTGGTGGCAGTGGGTAACATCAGTCCTGGTGGTGGTGGTCCGGGGGCAGACATACTCATGCTCAGTGGTGGCAGTGGCTAACATTAGTCCCAGTGGTGGTGGTCTGGGGGGCAGACATACTTATGCTCAGTGGTGGCAGTGGCTAACATCAGTCCTGGTGGTGGTGGTCTGGGGCAAACATACTCATACTCAGTGGTGGCAGTGGCTAACATCAGTCCCGGTGGTGGTAGTGGTTTGGGGGGGTGGACAGAATCATGCTCAGTGGTGGCAGTGGCTAACATCAGTCCCGGCAGTGGGGGTGTCCCTGGAGGGCGGACAGACTCATGCTCAGTGGTGGCAGTGGCTAACATCAGTGCCGGTGGTGGCGGACTGGGGCGGACAGACTCATGCTCAGTGGTTGCAGTGGCTAACATCAGTCCCGGTGGTGGTGGTCCGGAGGGGCGGTCAGACTCATTCTCAGTGGTGGCAGTGGCTAACATCAATCCTGGTGGTGGTGGTGGTCCGGGATGGCACACTGCCTTTTAACAACTTCAGTTAAAACCTGCCAGCATTAACCACATCATCATCATCCTCATAAAGAAAGCTGCCCTCACAGTCATCTATGTCTGAAGTCTGACCACTGGGAAATTCTTTCTCCATTGTGTCATCATCTAAGTCAGTGGTGCACCGTTTCAGGCAGCCACTGCCAGTGTCACCAGGATGCTCCATTTCTGCATCACCAAAACCACCATGACTAGGCCGGGGTACGAATACCGAGGTTACAGTCTGTGCTGGTATGTGCCTTTGATTCATTTTAATGAATGTTAGCAAATTAACAGTTGCAGGAGACAGGTTTGTCCGACGATCCCTGACTGTTGCACCTGCTGAGCTGAATACCCTCTCAACACTTACACTGGAGGGCGGGCATGTGTGGTACTTCAGTGCCACTGCAGTCAGCTCTGGCCATTCACTGACCTTTCCACTCCAGTACAAGAGAGGATCTTCAGTTATTGTCAGATGTCTGTTTTCAGACAAATATGACTCAACCATTCTCTGTGCTGCACTAAGTCCAGTTGCTGATACATCATCCTATTCTCCCAAATCATTTATTTCACAAATACCCACTTGGGACAAAGCCTCCATAAGTGGATTGACACCAGCCACTTTGGATGACAGATCACCTAGAACTGCAGTCCCCTTCCCCTTGCAGGATATGCTTGATGGTCATCCAGGTACACCTTCAGCAGGATTATGCTGCTGAGGTTTGCTGACCTTGGCACATGACTTCTGTACCCCATGAACCAAGCGCACCTGTTCAGGCCCTCCCTCCAGTACTGATGCAATTCCACGTTTGTATCATGGGTCCAGCATTGTTGCTATGGCAAAGTTGTCACTACGCTGAATGCTCACAATGTGATGATTCTGGTTGAATACTGTCAGCATGTGTTGCAGCAACATACTGCTACCACTGTCTCTGGCAACATCAAGGCCATGCTGTACATTCACCAATGTCTGCCTCAGCACCTGCAGCAGTGGAATTGATTGGCTAATGGAGGCAGACTCGCCACTCATTGCCTGTGTGGCATGTTCAAAAGGCCGCAAAATTGTTATTACAGAGTCCATGAGGCACCACTGTTCAGTCATCATAGACATGGAGGCCCCGGAACTGTCATGGCTAGTGTGCATGACAAGATATTCTGAGGTGGCTTTGTATTGTTCATACAACCTCTCTGCCATGTATAAAGTGGAATTCCATTGGGTGACAACTTCCAGCTTCAAGTGGTGCTGAGGCAGGCTGTTTTGTATCTGCAACTGCCACAGTTGGTCACGGGCCTTTCCAGATCGTGAAAAGTGAGAGTAGATATGTTGTGCAATGGCCAGCATTTCCTTTACATCAAGGTGCTGCAGAAACTCCTGCACCACAAGATTTAAACAATGGGTCATGCATGGAACAGAAAAAAAAGCCACCATTTATGATGCATTTCACCATATTTGACCCATTGTCACTTCCTATGAACCTGGCTCTCATGGACAGGGGGTTAAGCCATTTGTCAATTTCAGTCAGTACCATGTCCAACATGTTCTCACCAGTGTGTGAACAGGTCACATTGTGCAAAGCAACCATTGCATACTGTCGAACTCCTGGAAGATTGCTACCATGACCATTTACCTTACTGCACTGATTATTCACACTACCAACATCACAAACAACCCCCAGCACCTGCACCCAGTGTGCAGTTATACTTAAATATGAACTCCCTGCTGTTTTGCCACTTGCCCACATAGCCATACTTAAATGGATGAATGGAGAGGAGGAATGTTGAAGGGCATGTCTTACTGAGTCAGACACAGTACGGAACAACTCGGGGACAGCACGGTTAGAAAAATATGCCCTGGATGGGGCTTTCCATTTTGGACAGGCACATGCAGCAAACTACCGAAACCCAGAATTCTCCACAAAGGAGAAGGGCAAAAGATCAATTGCCAGTATTTCAGCTACAGCAGCATTAAGTTCACATGACACTGTATGATTGGGGGGTACTTCAGCTTATGTGCAAAAACACTGTGTGATGTGGGCTGACTTAAACGTTTTACATGGGGTGTGATCACAAATGGTTGTGCTCTGTGATGAATGGCATTGGTGGGGGGGGAGTGTGGATGTTTGATGAAGACAATTGCACAGGTGATGATGACAAACCCAGAAATGTAGTTATTTTGCCAGATTTGCCAACCGGGGTTGATGTATCACTTGTACTAAACATACAGCATTCCCCACCACCACCACCAAAACTGCTACTCTTACCAGCACTGGACAACATTTCAAAGTCATTATGCTC
Source organism: Neoceratodus forsteri (assembly GCA_016271365.2). Lineage (NCBI taxonomy): Eukaryota > Metazoa > Chordata > Ceratodontiformes > Ceratodontidae > Neoceratodus > Neoceratodus forsteri. The sequence continues at coordinate 307,453,454 of CM028131.1, read as the reverse complement.
CTCCACCTCATCATGCCTGTAGTAATCCTCTGCTCTTATTACCTCACTATTGCACATGTTTAATTTACTACTGGATTAACAGTCATGGAAAGGGATAACATGCTCGTTATGGTTGCTGATGAGGGTGAATGCCCCACTGTGGGTATTAGCTGCCAGCTTGTGCTGAGTCCACAGTGCCATGTGCCTATTCTTAAAATGTGTGTGCTGTCCTCCTGTGCCCAGATGGCTCCCCTTTTTACCTCGACTAACACACACATGGCAAACCTGGCAGATTGCAACTGACTCATCATTTGCATCTTGAACAAAAAAATCCCAGACAAGGGATTGTGATGCTCTACTTTTAACATGTCCATTATGCTGCTTATTTAACTCTGTTCTTTTAAGCACTGAAGTGGGGGGATGTGATGTTTCGGGCACTGCACACCTGGATTGCAACTGACCACCACGACTATCTATCATTATTACTGGGTCATCACCATCATCAACTGAAAATGGTAAATCACAAGTTTTTACGGGGATTCCTGCAAACAGACTCAGACACAGCCACCTTGAATTTCTTTTTCTCCAGTTCCCAGCTGGGGTCAATTACATCATCATCATGTTCATCAATGTGACACACATCCACATCTTCTGCTTGGATGCTACCATGTGGACTGCATGTTGCAACAACAGCAACATCATCGTCATCATCACATTCATCATCATCATCTACACCACCATCACCTGAAATTTTTTCATCACACTGTGAATCACTGCATGGAAAATGTGTGACATTAACCACCACGGTGGACGGAATATCACATTGTATACTATAGTTGACATGACCATCAGAATCCTCAGGTTCAGTTACTGGGGTATTACTGGGAAGTACAACATCATCTATGCTGCCACTCACTTGCACTGCTTCACACTCCACTATATTTTTGGATACGGTACACTGGTCAGAATTCGAACTTGAGGTACCAATACTAATACTACCACCACTAACACCAATAACACTAACACCACTGGCTATGAAAACATCATCTCCTCCAACAATGAGAGAAGCTACTGATTGGGCTGTAAAACACATTGCAGGAGAAATACCTTTCCTCACATCAGCAATGCACTTCTGCGCCTGCATACTACCATGCCCACAGACTATCTTACTGGCAGCAGTGCCATGGCAAGAACCAGCTTTGCTTGCACATCTCTTTGCGGGCATTTTGGGGAATCAACAACAATATTATAAACAAATTTAGATTTTGTTACGTTCACTCTCTGATTGGGGGGAAGCTGGATGTGAAGCCAAAAAAACAACTATGGCTTCAGCAACAGATAGAGACTGTCATGTAATGAAAACAACTTCAGTAACCAGTGGTGCTGATGAGATCACAAACAATCCAATCTGGTAAAAAATTCCTTTTGCCGGTGGGGGTGGGGGAGTAAACTGTCCGCAGATTTTTACGGCAGTACAAGCAGCAAAGCAAAGAACAGATACCACGACTGCAGTACAAAATTAGGCAGCTGCAGTGGAAAGCAGGGTCACACTGCTGCGCCTGCAATTACACTGGTCTGTGACACAATAAAAGTTGTATTATTTGATGTCATGCAACACAGCACACACACTCACACACATACACAGAACAGTTTGTCTACAATGGTGAACGAGCAATTCATAGCAAATTGAAAAGTTCAGTAATATGCCACGTATTGTAATGTAAACAACTGGAAATTATGAAGTGCTGCACCAGATCCACACAACACAGAATCAGTAAGAAAATTTCAACAATTACTGACAATATTACTGTGTGTACATTAACACAGTCAGTTATATAACAAAAATATAACCAAAAAACTAAGAAATCACTATTTCTGCAACTTAAATGTACCTACACCACAGATGCGCCCCTCCCCCAAAGCACACTTTCACTGTCTTTCACTACACACACACTCAATGTTGTACATTAACGTTCAAAATCCACACAAAAACAAAAACGCTCGATGATATGAGCACAGGATGGTTTCCTACAATCAATGAACTGAAGTTTGAGCCCCCCAAAAAATGCAAAAATGCTTTTTTAACAGCTTTTAGAAGATTTCAATCACAGACAGCTCTCAGAGCACACTGTCTCTTACTGCTTCCTACACACACTACCCCTAACTGATATACTACTATAGAGCCCATGTGACCTAAAATCCTATGAATCACTGCAAAATTCACCTTCAGAGCTCAAAAACAAGGTGAAGTGTGTTGTTTGCAATGCACTTCGCTTAAGATTTTGGTGGAGTAGTGGTCTGGGAAGGTGAAGTAATGCAAAGTCATTATTTTCAATGGACTTCGCATTACTCATTATAACGCAAAGTACTCCACTTCACGTTGCAGAGCACTCCGTGAATCCACCTTTACTTCACAACTCACTTCACAGAGCAGATTGAGCCCACTTTACCCACCACTACTAGTGAGATACCTCATACAGTGTGCATGAGTACATCAGAGCCAGCCATGATGCAACACAGTAACTTGCAGTAAATGAAATGCCATTGAATAATGCAGTAAAAAAGGGCTTAATGCTGGTCCAGTGGCGTGGAGGGCTGAGGCTTCTATGCTTTACCTCCTGCCATGCTGGCGACCCATGTTTGTGGTGTGAGCCGGCCACCGGTGCTTTGCCATGGAGGGAGAGGATTGAACATTTAAAGGACAGATCTCCTCTCCCAGGGAAGGAGGGGGCACAGGGTCAGCATTTCCCTGACACCTGGTGCAGGCTGAGTGCCAGTGTGCCATGGAGTCTGCATGCAAGTAAGAGGGGGTGGAGCCATCAGATGGCATACTATGGGCGGAAGCATGCACAGCTCGGTCATTGCTGACATTGCACACTCCACTCAGGGGACCAATCAGAACAAGGAAAAAAAGAGTCCCAGATTGTGCCGCATGAACAGCCACACTCTGCAGGTGCTGACTTTGAATGGCACTTACTGGAATCTGGATCCTATTGGAAGTGAGTTTGACTTGGGAGCTCCTCACCACCCTGACACAGAGGGGAAACCATGGGGGAAGAAGGGTAAGCTTGCCTGATGGGGTACAGGGCTGTATGGGCGGCTGAGATGGATGCCAACTGGGGGGGACCAGAGAGAAACAGATTTATGTAAAATAAAGAGGGCTTAATTGCCATTGAATTACATTGCTCCCTAGAGGATACTGCAGCATCTTTGTGATACACTGCAGCATTACTGCATTGCATACTGGCTGGTGCCACTGTACATCTGGCTGCAGAGGCACAGGCCCCATGGGGCTTGTGCTTCTGCAGTCACACATACGCATGTATGCAGTATGACATACTGTACACAAACAGTTGTGCCTTCATAAGTACAGCCCCCTGCAGTGCCTGAGCTTATGCAGCAGCAGATACAAATCCACAAAGTAGCACATTAGTGCTACTGCATTTGTGTCCATCTGGAAACATTCATACGTTGTTTATCTTGTCTGATGGTGGATGTATGTGGTTGCTTGTGTGCTCTTGTCCTTTTGCTTCTTGTGTTGGTGGTGAGTTAGGGTTGGAAGCTCTGACACCACATTTCCCTACTTTTGTTGCTTTAGGTTAAACCCTAGCTGGTGCGTTAATGCAGCTTTTTGTAATGAATATATATTATAGGGGCATGGTAGTGCCACTGTGGTTAGGGTTAAGTATGCTGCTTAATGTTAAACCCCAATATTTTCACCCTAATAACTTTGGCATTGTTTTATGAAATAGCACACAATTTGACATGTGCAGTCAGGCTATCAGAGTCTCGAGGCTGAAAAGTTTCATGACAGCATCTTGTATGGTTCTCATGAGAAGGATCACCAAAAACCGAAACCTCCCCTATACTTAACATGGTGTAATACCACATTTCTCTACTTTCTTGGCATTAAGTTACCCTTAATGGTGCATTGACAAAAAGGTTTGCAAAGAATATCTATCTATTCTTTGCAGAATCATTGTTAATGCACCAATTAGGGTTCACGTTAAATCCACAAAAGTAGGGAAATGTGGAGTTAGGGTTTCCAATCCTAACTCTCCACCCCTGCCCCCATGCAGCCAAAGGAAAGGGTTTAGGTATCTGGTTTCTTGGTAAATCAGTGGTGTGGTCTTCTGTGGGGTTGTTAACCCAAATTATCACTCCTTCCCCCAGCCTCTAGCCTCCTGTCTGAAGCAGAAGGTACAGCTCCAAGTCAGTTCCTCATAGTGATACACTCTTCAAGAGCAGATAACTATGTCTTCTCATGTGTTGCCAACACAGTCTGTTGTAGCTTTCTTAATGGAGGGCTGTGCAGGTCCTGCATAAAGCAAGGAGATTACATCTTATGTGCTTGTTCTGGGGACAGGGTGGGCATTATGGTTGACAACCCAAGGAAGATCCCATCACTGATTCACCATGAGTCTGGACACCCAAATTCCTAATCTTTTTTTCCTTTTGTTGCCTGGGGCTAGGGGTGGGAAGTTAGTGTTGGAAGCCCTAACTCTACATTTCCCTACTTTTGTGGTGTTATCTTGAACCCCAATTGGTGCATTAATGAAGTTTTTTTCAAAGACTTTCCTTCTTTTTGAGATAGTGCAATCATATCCTCATTTACGCAGGTCCCTTTGGGACCTGAGTGAACAGATGCAGATGTGCAGGGCACTTTACACCCTGTATCAAGGGAAGACTCTGTTCACCTGCAGAAGTGTAGGGCCCTTGTGGGTCCTGCAGTTCCATGCAGCAATGGATTTTAAGAATTCATTGGGCTGTTTGGTGGGCTGCTGAAGAGCAGGGACCTCAGGATCCTGCACTTGCTTTTAGCTGGAGATACAGATGCACAGGGCAAAGAGTCAAGCTGCCAGCCAATGTATAAGGTACTCTGCCACCCACAGGGGTGGAGGTGCAAGGCCTATGTCAGGATAAGAGCTGTCTTCACTGTATGATACCCAGGACTGTGTGGGCAACCCTGCAGCTTTCATTCCCTGTCTGGGGGGGTGTTGCATAACAGTACCATCCCAGCACAAGCACCCCATGTAGCTGGAGCACTAAACTCACCCCTGAACTCTGGTCACTAGTATGGAATCACAAAGCATACTCATTGGGGTGAAAACTGGCATTATACTCAGAGTTTCTTATTAATTATATTATTTTTTTATTTTGACTAGAAATTTTCAAGATAGTCATTGTATATCTCTCTTATAAACATGACATGTGTCATTTATAGTACATTGTCCAAAGCATCATTTTGCACCATAAGTGTGAAAATAATTCTTACCCAGGATATAAAAAATGACACCTGTCATGTTGATGAGGTGGTGTTGAAAAATGCCTATGTTGAAAGTTTGCTATTTAAATAGTGAAAATTAGTGAAGTTATGAGTAAACATTGAATATTACAATGTTCACTCACAACCTGGGCATTTTACCATATTTTTACACCAGATTTTCTGCATAGACTTCCTATAAGCACTCCTCCTGAAGACAGTAGGGGAAAATTGTAAGATTCCCTCCTGAAACATCATTCTGAATCGCAAGTGTGAAAACACATTTTGGCCAGGATTTGAAAAACAATTGCTGTCACATTTGTGAGGTGATGTAAAAAATAACTATGTTGAGAATTTGGGGTCAAAATATGTAAAAACAACAAGGTTATGAGCTTACATTGATGATACATGCATAACTGCATAAGTTTTACATATTTTGACCTCGGCTTTTGAACATAGCCTTGTTATGACCTCACCTCTTGAGAAAGGGTGATAACGTTTTTCAAATCCCACCTGTGAGGTGATTTGACAAAGCAGTCGAGAAATCACCTTTTGGGATATATTTGCATACTTCCACCACCATTGGTCATTTGGGAGTTGTCCCAAAAAGGCTATGTTGAAAATTTGGTGTAAACATATTCAAAAATGACAAAGTTATGAATAAAAGTTCACAGCTCACTAAAATACATTAAACTGCACTTACCTTTTTTTCTCATATCGCAGTTGCTGGTTCCAGCAGCAAGACATGTTTTCAATTGCAGAGTAGATCTATGCCTTGTGACATGTTCAGGTGAGTGAGGGTATATGGAGGTGTGTGTGTCGCAGGCCATTCCATGCATCCACCACCCTTTCTGTGAAAAAGAACTTCCTCACAGTACCCCTTAATCAGCCTCCCTCAGATCTCATGCTGTGTCCTCTTGTCCTGCTATTTTTCTAATATTGTAACATGTTAGACTCACCTTGTTAATGCCCTTAAGATGTTTGAATGTTTTGATCATATCACCTCTCGCCCTCCTTTGCTGTAGGGAATACATATTGAACTCTGTTAATCTGTCCTCATATGTTTTCTGATGCAGTTCCTGCACCATTTTGGTTGCCCTTCTCTGGACTGCTTCTATTTTGCTAATGTCTTTGTGCAGGTGCAGCCTCCAGTACTGCATGCAGTACTCCAGATGGGGCCTACCCAGTGTCTTGTAAAGAGGGATTATTACCTCCCTCTTATGACTTGTGATACCCTTGCTAATACACCCCAACATCCCCCTAGCCTTACCTACTGCTTTAGTGATCTGCTTCAATGGTTTCAGGTCATCTGTGATGACGATGCCCAAGTCTCTTTCTTCCTTTGTGATTGCCAGCAACTCCTCTCCCAACCTATATGTGGCTTCAGGGTTTCTCTTCCCTATGTGCATGATCTTGCACTTCTCTCCGTTAAACACCAGTTTCCACTCTTCTGACCATTATGCCAGTTTATACAGATTTCTTCTCATTCTGCCCACCCCATCTGGATCATCTACTCTGTTGCAGCTCTTGGTGTCATCTGTAAACAGACAAACCTTACCCTCTAGTCCATCTTCAATATCACTGATGAAGACATTGAAGGGGACTGGCTCCAAGACTGATCCCTCAGGTACCCCACTTGTGACATGCATTGGTTCTGACTGCATATCATTTACTACCACTCTTTGTGTTCTGCCTGCCAACCAGTTTGCTACCCAGTTGATGAACTTCTGACCCACCCCAAGCCTACCCAGCTTATTAATCAATCTTCTATGTGGAACAGTATCAAAAGCTTTGCTGAAGTCAAGGTAGGTGACATCAGCTGCCCCCCTCTCTATTGTTGAAACTTGGCTTTCACCAAAAATACTTGTCTCGTCCATCTCTATTCCAGGCTACTCAGTCTTCATACAAGATTGAATAACAAAAAGAGGAGGAGGATGTGCAATCTTTCTAAGGGATGGTCTCTAGGGCCTAACCCTACCACTGCTTTCTACCGATGGCAATGTTCAAACATTTGCCATTAAGTTACTATTAGGTGCACACAATAAAACCATCACTGTGTTGTTGGTCTATATTTCTCCCATACAGACGACTGCTGACTTTGACTCTCTCCTTCACTGCATGGGTAGCCTAAGTCATAACTCTGAAGTAATAGTGTTCAGTGATTTCAACATTAATTGGCTTGCCCTGGATGCCAGCCCCTTCAGAGATGCAATCTCCACCATTCACCTTGCAGAGTTTGTCGAATTTGTCGAACTCTTGGAATAATGGCAGAAAGTTTTGGAGCAACCTCAAAGAAGTTGCCAGAAAAGCCTCTAAAATACCCCCTTCCATGCTGATCATCGATGGCACACCTTCCACTGACCCAAGGGACATTGCTAATGCTTTCAATGATGCATTTACAGATCTGAGCAGCATCCTCCTGCCCAATTACTTCTGCCCAACCAGCAATTATGATTCCACTCATAATGCAGTGCCGCACCCCTCACATCTACCATTTTATTTCAGGGCCATCTCAGCCCTGAAGCCAGGAAATATCTTCTCAGGGTCTTGGTGAAATCATGATCAAATGGAGATTCCCTGGACCTTAAATTTGCCACACTCACTCTTGACAAGATGTGCAATCTATCTAAGGGATGGTCTCTAGGGCCTAACCCTACCACTGCCTTCTACCGATGCCAGTGTTCAAACACTTGCCTTTAAGTTACTACTAGGTGCACGCAATAAAACCATCACTGTGTTGTCGGTCTATATTTCTCCCATACAGATGACTGCTGACTTTGACTCTTTCCCTCACTGCATGGGTAGCCTAAGTCTTAACTCTGAAGTAATAGTGCTTGGTGATTTCAAAGTCAATTGGCTTGCCCCAGATGCCAGCCCCTTCAGAGATGCAGTCTCCACCATTCATCTTGCAGAGTTTGTCGAATTCCCCACAAGGATGAACTATAAAATTGGATCAGGTACTCTACTGGACTGGGTCCTTTCCAGTCACCTTAACCACATCTCCTGTACCACAGTCCTCCTGTATGATCTAAGTGACCACTCCGCTATCCTATTCTGCAGGCCCAATAAATTCTTCAAGCCCCCCACTAAAGTAATCTCCACCAGGGTCCTCACCTGGGGTCATCTTTGTCTCCTGAATTCTGAACTCCAACGTCTGGACTGATCCACTGTTTTCTCCACCTGTGACATCAGTACTGCCCATGAACAATTTGTACATCTATTCAACACATTGTGTGACAAACACGATCCCCACCCAACAAGGAAAATAAAAGGGTGCGATAACCCCTGGATCTCCCTAGATCTTATTCAGCTATTAAAAACCAGGGACCACCTGTGGCGTAGGATCTGGGCCACAGGGAAACAGACCAATGTTCAGAGCTATAAACTGGCAAGAAACAAATGCACCAGAGCTATCTGCACTGCCAAAAGTAATTACTACAAAGAAGCACTGTCTCACTCTTGAAATAATGGCAGAAAGTTTTGGAGCAACCTCAAAGAAGTTGCCGGAAAAACCTCTAAAACACCCCCCTCCATGCTGATCATCGATTGCACACCTTCCACTGACCCAAGAGACATTGCTAATGCTTTCAATGATGCATTTACAGACCTGAGTAGCATCCTCCTGCCCAATTACTTCTGCCCAACCAGCAATTCTGATTCCACCCATAATGCAGTTCCACACCCCTCACATCTACCATTTTATTTCAGGGCCATCTCAGCCCTGAAGCCAGGAAATACCTTCTCAGGGTCTTGGCGAAGTCACGATCAAGTGGAGATTCCTGGACCTTAAGTTTGTCACACTCACTCTTGACAAGATCCTTAAGCCCTTAATTCATATTTTTAACATGTCACTTAGGCACTCTCAATTCCCAAAACTGTGAAAGTCTGCAACTGTGACACCAGTGCATAAGAGCAGTGACCGTGTTCTACATGGGAACTAGCATCTGATATCCATCCTCCTCCCACTCTCAAAAGCATTGGAAAGACTAGTTGCTGATCAGCTGATTGAATACCTTAAAAAGTATCAACTGCAGTGCACTTAGCAGCATGATTTTAGGAGCAAGCATAGCAAAACAACAGCCTTGTTTGAATTCATAGGCTTTATCCACCACTTCATGGATCAAGATCACCTTGCCCGTGCGGCCTATAGTGACTTTACCATGGGATTGGACATGGTGAACAGTGCTCTCCTGGTTGACCAGCTCTCTGCCTCTGAGCTCTCTGTTGACACTGTGGTGTGGTTCAATAGTTACCTGTGTGACCACTCACAGCAAGTGAAGATTGGGAACATCCTTTCTGATAGTAGACCTGTCCGCTCTGGAGTCCCCAAAGGCTCCATTCTGGGACCTCTTTTGGTTAGTATCTTTCTAAACAATCTCCCTTTTGTCTGCCAGTACTGTATTTTGTTGTATGCTGATGACACTGTCATCTTCACTAGTGATCATGATGCTAAAGCAATGGAGAGGCAGCTCCAGGAAAACTTTGCAGACATCAAAAGATGGTTCAACAACCATAAACTTATAATGAACTACAAAAAAAAATGAAAATAGCTTGTTTTCCAACCCACCAAACAACCATAGTTCCTACCCTCTGTCAATCACCAATGATGTGGGCACTTCCCTGGAATTAGTTCAGCAATTTAAGTATCTGGAGGTCACAGTCAACAGTGCCCTGTCTTTCGCCGTCCACATATGCCGTCCATGTCATCAAGGCAATCAACTCAAGTACTGGGCTCCTATGCAGACACAAATTTTGTCTGTCCCCTGAAGGCCTCAAATTAGCCATTCATAGCTCTGCGGTATCACTTATAGATTACAGGCATGTCATCCATGTTTCAGCCACAGAAACATCACTTCACCACATCACTGTTGCACTTAACAAAGCCTGCTGGCTCCTAACTGGCTCTGCCCATCTGACCAATACCTGTCACATGTATGCACAGGCTGACTGGTTCCCTTTCAAGGGTAGGCTAATGTACCAAACATGTCTACTAGCAAAAAAAGTGGGCCTTGGAATGATGCCCCCTGGTGTTCAGGAGCTCCTTGCCCCATTCTTCAATCTTTGACACACCAGAAGTTCAGTCAACCAGGTTTTCAAAATTCCCCAATGCCTCACCTCCTAAGGGCAAAGATCCTTTGCCCATCGGGCCCCGCTTTGGTTTAATTCACTTCACTTCGACATCTCCTTGACTCTGACGCTCAGCTCTTTTAAGTGACTACTCAGATAATTTCTTATTGCTTCAGTCAGCTGTGACTACTTCCACTAGCAGTCACCAATTTTTGACCCACTACCCCTGGCCTCTTGTTCCCTCCTGGTATACCACTCCTCCCAATCTCCCTGCCACCCTTGCCTTCCCATCCCTTTCCTCACATCCCTCTCACCTTCAATTGCTATCTGGCCCCATTCCTACTCTTGTGTCTACCTCTCCTCTCTCTCCTGATTTTTGCCACTGTCCTGCTCTTTTGTCTCCCAATGATTGTATTGTTATGATTAGGTGACCCATGGCGTACAATGTACAATGCTATGTTTTACAGCTTTGCTTGTCCTTTGTGCTTCTGTTGTACTCCATGACATACTTGTAAATCTGTACAGTTTCATTTACCTTAATGATTTTTTTATATTTTCAGTAGTTTGTCTGTATTAGCCTCTTATCTTATCTGTATTTGTATCAGTTAATTGTACATTTTAGCCCCTTACCTGTATTGTTTGTCCTCATGTATAATATTTCCTCTGACGTGGAACCTATGTAATGAGCTTTTTGCTCACAGGTGTCAATTCTAGATATTAATAAATAAATAAATAAAAAGCAATACTGGGGTGGGAACTCCAGTACACTTAGATTAAATGAAAAAAATACATAAATACTAGGAAGGGCAGGTGACCTGGTGGGGAGGGAGAAGAAAGAAGCCTTACAGTGAGTTGGAACCCTATTTTGTTTAACAAATATTTTAATTACTTAGACAGCGAGAGAGAGAGAAGCTATAGAGAGAGAGAGGTAGATAGAGAGATAGAGAGATAGATAGATATATAGATAGATAGATAGATAGATAGATAGATAGATAGATAGATAGAGATGCAGGCATAGAGATTGATTGATTTAGATGAACAGATAGATGGACAGATAGACAAACAGACAGACAGAAGAGTGGATAGCCAGGACACCTTCCATTGAAGCCTGCAGTGTGACTTTAGCATTCAACAAAGTCCCATTATACTCATACAGAGAACATGGGTTAATGGCTCCTCTCATTAAGCTGGGCAATGTAGATTTTGGGGTGTCCAGAAAAGGTATTTCTCACCATTTAAAAAAATAAACTCCAGAATGTAGCTGAACAGGTCCCATTTAGCTAGGTTCAGGTGTTGTTCTTTTTTTTAAATTACACAATTTTTATATATTTTCCATTTGTTTTTATTTTGGAGGTCAAAATGTGGCTGTCACAACATGATGGGATGGAATTTCAAAGACCTGGCACAAGCTGCGACAGTGGCAGCTTGCACCGTGTGTGGTGCACCTGGGACCCTGCACTCGAATTTCTATTTCTCAGGGTCCTGGTGCCTAAGTCCTGTGGCTTGCAGCAAAGGGGGTGCTGTGCCTGATGTATGGCATACCCACCTGGAATGCTGCAACAGCCTCAGGGAGTCTGCAGCACCCATGGACAGGGGCTGGCAACTGGGCACTGCCACCCCCAACACCACTGCTCCAACAGCACCAGCGCTGCAACACTTGCTAGTACCCTGGTGGGCTAGTGCCCCCCTACCCATCTCAGCATTCCCACCCCCCCATACCCGATCCAGCGACCAGTACAGCCCTCCACATACCACCCCAGCCGGCTGCCGCATGGGCAGTCCGTGCGCATACTGTATGATGTATACAGTACACACACCAACGGCTCATTCGGCAGCTGGTCGTGGTGGCGTGTGGAGGGCTATGCCGGTCACCAGATTGGGGTATGGGAGGGGGGTTGGAGTGCTTAGATGGGTGGGGGTTGGCAGGATGCATGGACGTGGGTGTCGGGGACCATGATGGGGTGAAGGGGGACCACCAGCGATTGCCCATCAGGGATGGATCGGGGTGGGCCACATGGTGGCACATACAGGATGACCCCCCAGGAGCTGTCTAAGTCCCCTTAGACCAGCTCTTCACTGGTCTAATGGTACTTGGAACTTGGTTCAAGGGGGGTCTTTCAAATTCTGGATCCTAGGGCTGCGGCAGTCTGGGTCTGCCGCAAGCCCCCAGCACCATGCTGCAGCCACTTTCATGGTGCAAGGATGGCGCTACCACACTTTGATGCAGGCAGCCTGCTGTGTGATGCAGGCTGCCTTTCAAATTCCCACTTGGCACAGCCCTTGGCTCAAGGTGCCCTTGCATCAGACCTGTTTTACACAAGCACTTTATGTCAATCTAAGGCCTTTGTAACTCCAGCCCTACATCTTTTTTGGTACTGTGAGAAGCAAGAGGTGAGAAATAAATGGTCTGCAACATGGAATTTTTGTGTCATATCAGAACATTTTCCCAAAATCACATTGAGCATGCTCAGAACAGTTAAAAAAAAACAACATTGTAGTTTTAAATCCTTATAACTCTGGAACCGTTTAATATTTTTTCACAAAATCTTCTAAAGGAACTACCTTAGCATAGCATGCTTGTATCCTGAATGTTTCAGAAAAAAAATCCATTCTGTATAGGCTGTACCTGAGAACAAAACCAAAAACACATGTTAACTATAGGGAAAAAATTAGATGTTTACAGGAAAACTACATATGTCAATATCAGAAACCACACAAGTGGCCATCCCAAAACTGTCCAGATATTTATGCCTTGACAACTAGATAACATATGCAAAATTTCAGCCAAATTCATTAAAAGGTGCTAAAGCTATTGAGGTGCAAAGTTACTGGTTTAACATAGAACCTGTCACTCAATCCTAACTATAGTGGCACTACTATGCCAGTATAATACAGTATATATTCACTATATATAGTGATAGTTGACTTTAGGGATCTTTAGGGACTTCAAGGGTATGGAGCAGATCATCAATGGTCACTTGGATGGGATTAGACTGGGCATGGACACAGAGAACAAGTGGGAAATTATTTAAAGAGGGCTCTTGGAAGCTACCAAGGCCTGCACGAAGGTCTGGCACAAGTTTGGTAGAGCCATGAAGCCAAGCTGATGGACCAGGGAGGTCCAGAAAGTGGTGAGAGAGAAAAAGGCTGCTTATAGCTGATATACCCTACCTTGAATCAGATGAGGTCAAATGTTATGTCTTCATGCAGGGCCCTTAGGGTACTGTGTGAAGAAAGCTCTGACAGATTATATTGGCCCTACTGTATCACTATGAAGCATTGGGTTGGAGCCGTAGCTTGTCCTTCAGACAGGAGGCTTCAGGCTGGGGGGTGGACATTAGGGTTGACAACCCCAAGTAAGACCCCACCACTGATTCACCAATACTCCAGAGACCCAAATCCCTAATGTTTTTTTCATTTCCCGTCTTTGTACGCTTTGCATTTTTATAACCCTAAACTGTGCATTAACGTAGTTTTTTTTGCAATATATATATACAGTATATATATATATATATATATATATATATATATATACACACACATATATATACATATAGTCAGACCTGGCCATTTTGTTACATAATAAAAATATACGAAGTAAGCAATGTCCAAAGGGTTTTTATTAACATGGCAGAAAATCAGTTTGAGAGGTTCATTGTTCAGATTATCTGGTATACATGATGACAAGGACTGGATTAACCAGATCTAACTGTATATGTGTGTGTGTATATATATATCTATATATATATATATATATATAGATATATATATATATCTCTATATATCTCTATATACATATATATATATATATATATATACACATATCTACATATACACACATATATATATATATATATATATATATATAGATAGATAGATATAATTTCAAACCATGTGATCGATTTTCCTGAAATTCTGCATGTGCTGTCTGGTACCATAGATCTCTGGATCTGGCAAGTTCTGTTCTGGTTGGATATTCGGTTGTAGAGCTGCAGAGTGCCAAAAATTTGAAGATTCCTCACTTTTTGACAAATACTTTGCTTGGGCTATGGCCCAAATGGTTTGGGTATCTGGTATGAAATGTTCAGGGTATGTGGAGTCTGGATCACTGATGTACCTATTCAAGGTTTGGTGAAAAATATTAATCCATTCAAAAGTTATTAAACTTTAAAGTTTCCCATTATAGCTTATGGTAAAAATATATGTCCCATGCGAAAGTATTTATTACTTTCATGAAAATAGGATTCTTTTACACTTTGTGCTTTAATAACTTCACAGCTGTTCTTGCAAATTACATGAAATTTGACAGGTACCCTCAGAAACTAATGGTCTCTTGCTACGCAGAGTTTCATTTTTATTGGAAGTGCAAGTCTGGAGATATGTAGTTCCAAAATGTGTACCTCACCATCTTTTGTCAAATTCTTTCTTTGATTGTTTCACACTTTGTACTTTAATAACTTTGCAGATTTTCTTGTAATTTGCATGATAGTTGACAAGTTTCCTCAGAGATGGATGGTCTCTTGCTGTGATAAATGTCATTGCAGTTGGGTGTGCACGTCTGGAGAAATGCAGTCCCAAGATGTGTATATCACCATTTCTTATCAAATTCTTTCTTCACTTTTATGATAAATTTAAGTTTGTGCTATAAAACTTTGAAATGGTTCTGGTGATATGCATAACATTTTGCATGCCCCATCGTGAAGCAGAAATCTTATGAAGTAATCAGTTTTGTTTCAGTTGCATGTAAGGACATGGAGATATAGTGTTCCAAAATGTGTAATTCACAGTTTTTTGTCAAAATCTTTGTTCATTTCACCAGCCTGGTGATGCTGAGGGCTGAGGCACCGGACGTCTTACCTCGTACTTTGCCAGCGACCCATGTTCAAGAATGAGCACAGGCCACTGGGGGTCAGCAAGGGAGGAGAAGGATCGAACATCTGAAGGACTGCTCTCCTTCTCTGGGGAGGGGGGACATCAGCCCTCGCCCCTCGGTGCATGACTGGCCCCTAGCAGAGGCTAGGGGCTGGAGTGCCAATGCTCTGAAGGGGGAGAGCTAAGGCAGACACTCAGTGGAGCGCATGTGGTAGCAAGTGTGCTGTCTCCTTATGGCATCACCGCATGCTGCATCTCAGGGTAAGAATAACTGGAGGAGAAAAAGGGTCCTGGTGACTCAGAATGAAGCTGATCCCTGCAGGCGCTGCCTCTGTGATAGGCAGAATCCTCCAGCACAAGATCCATGTGTTTGGTGGGTTGGGGGATCCTGCTGCCCTTCCACAGAGGGAACAGCCATGGGGTAGCTAGAAGGTAAGCTGCGAGCAGGGGATTGGGCTGGGGGATCAGGAGAGATAACCGCCAGGAAAAAGAGAACAAAAAAGATTAACTGCGAAAAAAAAAGTATTTGTTCATTTCTATGTTAAACTAAATATGTTGTGCTTTAATAATATTGAAACTGATCAGATGATTAAGATGACATTTGGCATGTGCCATCAGGGACCAATGATACATTGATGTGGCAAGCTATGTCCAAGTTGAATGTGCAGGTGTGTAAATATGTTGTCTCCAAAAATGTGTAAATTGCCATTTCTTTGTCAAATTCTTTGACACACCACTTCGCAAAAATGGCTTGGGGTTTTGGTCTGAAATTCTCAGGGTATATTAGGTTCCCAACCCTAACACTCCACCCCAGCCCTTGGTTTCCAACCCTAACATGCCACCCCTACCTGGCATGCAGGAACAGGTGTGAAGGTGTGCCTTGGCATACCTCTCAACCTCTGACCTCATGAATCAGGGACAAGGCTTAAAGAAATCAAGGACAAAGACCCAAAATCAGGGATACATCTTAAAAATTGGTACTATTCACTCAGAAAGCTGGTAGAATAAGGGGATGTGTATTAATATGCATTTTATGAAGAACAGCAAGTCTGTAACTTTAATGTTTGGCATTATTTTATGATTTTAATCCCCACTGTTCTGTCACAAAAACACACATTTTGTGAGGGACAGAGGAAAATTTGAGGGAAAATCAGGGACGTCCCTGAAAATCAGGGACAGTTGAGAGGTATGTGCCTTGGGGTTGCGAACAGCAATGCTTTCCCCATTACAAGAGTAATCTAAGATGGGTGCACAATAAGAGAATAGGGAGACCATAACTGTAGAGACTATGTAATTAACCCTTATCTCCCTGCAGGAGCACAGGGCCCGACTGCCATCATTCCATAATAGTAACCATCCCTCATGTTTATGTGGAAGCACTGGGCCCTCTGGACCCTGTGCTCCCATTAGTCCATAATGGCACAGTATAACAGTCACCTTACCCCATTCATAAAAATTTCCTCCTCCGCAGTAAACAAGGCCTGGAGACATGCAAAACTGCTTAGTACACTGAAAGGTGTATTAAGCTGTGCATCTCAGCAAGTCCATATCTCAAAGTGCTTTTGAGATATAGCTGCCAAAAGGTACCCCAATCATTACAATGCTATCATATGAGACATCACTAAACTGCAAAATCTTATAACTATGGAACAGATGTAAATTTTCTCAGCAAACCAACCAAAGTCACATCTGTGGGGCAAACTCATTGTACCCTGAAAATGTTAGCCCATCAGTCCAAACTATTTATTTGCAGTGGAAAATATTATTATACTGGCACAGTAGTGCAAGTATAGTTAGGGCTACACGGCCACTTCTATGTTAAACCCAAAGTGTTGCATTTTAATACCATTGCAACCAAACAACCAATTTTCCTGAAATTATGCATGCGCTGTCTGGTACCACAGATCTCTGAATCTGGCAATTTTAGTTCCAGTCAGATATGCAGTTGTGGAGCTGTAGAGTGCCCAAAATTGGGGAAAAATCCTCACTTTTTGGCAAATATTTTGCTCTGGACTAAGGCCCAAATGGTTTGGGTGTCAGGTATGCAATTTTCAGGGTGTATGGAGTCTGGGTCACTGATGTGCTATTTGAAGGTTTGGTGGAAAAATATTAATCCATTCAAAAGTTATTAAACTTTACATTTTCCCATTATAGCCTATGGGAAAAATATATGTCCCGTGCTAAAGTACTTTTTACTTTCGCGAAAATAGAATTCTTTTGCACTTTGTGCTCTAATAACTTCACTATCTTTTGTCAAATTCTTTCTTTGTTTCACACTTTGCACTTTAATAACTTTGCAGATTTTCTTGTCATTTACAAGAAAATAAGCATGTGCTCACAGAAATAGATTCCCCACTAAAATGATTACTTTTTAATGTCTCTCCCCTCTCTTCTTCAGCCCCTATGCAGCTTACCTGCCCCCCTCACTTTGCTTGAGCTCCCAGACACCACCACTGCTCATGAAGGTATGGAGCTACATTCCAAGCACAGGACACCACACACAGAGTACTTGGCTGCTGGTAGACTTGTTTTGAACTTGGTACCATTTTTCAACTATGGAGCCTGCTATTTCATGCACATGATTTTTTTTAACTTTTCACTTTCCCACCTGTAAGTTGTACTGTTTGACCACTAGAGGTCATCAAAACATTACATTTCTCACTTGCTCTCCCTCAACTCCACCAGACCCAGCAAAACATAGTGTAGCATTATTATATTGTGTTGGTCCCAGCTACAGTGTACTCCTCCTCTTCAGCTTATTTAACCATAAAGTGAATTCCACAGATCGCTGCTGTTTACAAGCTCTCTACCTCTTCCAGTGTTAACTTCCCATTACTAGGCAAGGCATATTTTATTTCTAGGGCACCCAATCGCTGAGGCTGTGGGCGTCTTACATTAAAACAGGTTAGGCAAGAACAGTACAACTCTTTAGAAGAATATGTAAACAAGATTATTTAAAACAGTTGTTTAAATTCAGAATACTTAAAACCATCAGTGATCAGTACAAGTCAAATAACTTCTCTAGGGAAGGCCAGGGAAAACAGGTGTGCAATCCATCACATTAGCATCCCATTACAGCCTCATTTGCATGCATTATCACATGTGGTTTGCCTGGACGAGCTATTTAAGGATTGCCTGAGCTTCACCTGCAGAGCTTACAGGTACTGCAGGCAAAAGGAGGATTTGTTTGCTCTCAACATTAGGACTCAGAATGTCCCAGGACATCACTTCAGGTGCTACAGGTAGGCGTCCCTCAGTCATTATCATGCTTTATTGTACTGCAGCACTGTGTGCACTTTGCTACACAGTTATGGAGCCACAGTTTGTGTCTGGGAACAGAAATGGGATGTACTGTGTCGGTTACTGCAGACCAATGCAAACTCAGATGATGCAGGCCCAGAATGCAGGCATATACAGTCACAACGCTGCATTGTTGAGCTGTCGAAATACTTGCCCACTCTGTGTCTGTGTCTCTGTATGCACAAACTGTGACACACATATGAATGCACATGTGCATCCACAGGGTACCAGTACATCCGGGGGGGGGGGGGATCACAACACACAACACAGGAAAATTGTTCATGTGGCTGCCCTGTGCCTCCATCATGTGTATGTGTACCCTGTGCAATAAGGGTGCATTGTGCATTCTGTCATCTACACTGGTCAGTGTAGCAAAGTCACTCCACACTACTGTTGCGTCACAGACAGCACACTGATCCTAGTGCTGCATTCACACTACAGCCTTGTGGCTGTATCCCTGTTGCACACATACACTGTAATGTGGCAGACAATGCCAGATGAACATGTGGAGTACATTATTGGGCATGTTCAGCATGTGATGTGGGCTATGTCCTAACATCCCCGTGATGCATGCCCACAGCCTATGACACGCTGTGACCATTTTGTTATGTGTAGTGGCCCTCTCATGCACCCACACAGACACACACACACAAACACACACACTAGAGGAATGCCACTGACCAATGTCAATTTACATCCCCACACAGGTGCCTCGATGGAAGTGCAAGCCTGTGCTCCCACAATTTCTCCCAGGAGTAGCTGAAGGCCCTGGCTGATGGTTACTAGTCAAGACAGCAGGCTATGTGATGGTACAGGAACACAAGAAGGAACAACAAGGATGAAACAGTGAGGATAAAAAAGGAGGGGGTGGGTGGAGAGAGGGGAGGATCAGGCAGAGTCATTAAATGAATACTTCTGTTCTGTTTTCATGCAAAAAAGTGAGAAAGTGGGGCAGGTACCACAGGGGAGGGATGGAGTAGTCGGGGGGGTGGAGAGAGGGTGACAGATGTGGGAATTACTGAGGACAGGGTACTGGAAGAACTGAGGGAAATGAAGGTAGACAAGGCACCTGGGCCAGACGGCATTCACCCTAGGGTACTCAAGGAGCTGACTGAGGTTCTGGCAGGGCCACTGGTAGACCTGTTCAATACCTCCCTGGACATGGGATGCATACCACAGGACTGGAGGATGGCCCATGTGGTGCGCATCCACAAAGGTGGTCCAAAGGATGAACTGGAAAACTGCAGGCCAGTGAGCCTCACATCAATCATGGGGAAGCTCATGCAGACAGACCTGAAGGACAGGCTGATGACCTTTTTGGAGGACAATGGACTCCAGGATGGGCACCAGCATGGGTTTGTCTCAAGCACATCCTGCCAGACCAGTCTCATTGAATACTATGATTTGGTGACAAGGGAACAAGACCAGTGCCATGCAGTGGATGTCCTGTGTTTGGATTTAAGCAAGGCCTTTGACTCTGTGCCACACAGGAGGCTGGGGGGAAAGTTGGAAGCTGTGGGGGCGGGAGAGAAGACGGTGAAATGGATAAAGAATTGGCTAAGTGGTAGGCAGCAGAGGATGGTAGTGGGAGGGAAACTCTCAGCACCGAGGGTAGTAACCAGCGAGGTGCCACAGGGATTGGTGCTGGGGCTGGTGTTGTTCAGGTTATTCATAGCTGATATCTCACATGGGATCTGAACTAAGATCAGTCTATTTGCAGATGACACCAAAATGGGGGCGGTGGTTGATGACACTGAGGGATGGAAGGGGCTACAGGATGAACTAACTAAACTGCAGGAATGGTCAGAAACATGGCAGCTGGGGTCCAGTGCTAAGAAGTGCAAGGTAATACACCTCGGAGCAAAGAACCAGGGGAGGGACTATCATCTGGATGAGGTACAGTTGGGTAGCACCATGAAGGAAAAGGGCCTGGGGTACTTATAACAGGAAGCATGAACAACTCTGCTCAGTGTAGGAAGGTGGCTGCCAGAGCCAACAAGATGCTGGGGTGTACAGTGAGGCAAATCTCCTCCAGAATTAGGGAGATAGTCCTCCCCCTGTACAGGTCACTGGTCAGGCCACACCTGGAGTACTGTGTGCAGTTCTGGCACCCGTACCTGAGGAAGGATGTCAGATTCTTGGAGGGAGTGGAGTGTAGAGTAACAAAGATGATCCAGGGATTAGAGGGCAAGCCCTATGAGGAAAGGCTGAGCTAGCTAGATATGTATTCATTGGAGGAGAGGAGGAATAGTGGGGTCATGATTGAGACCTTTAAGTACTTGAAAGGGATGAACAAGACTCAGAGGGGATCTTCCAAATAAGAAGAGGAAGGGGCACAAGAGGACACAGTCTCAGACTGGAGGGAAGAAGATTCAGGAGGGAGGTAAGAAGAAAGTTCTTCATGGAAAGGGTTGTGGGCAAGTGAAACACTCTACTACAGGAGGTGGTGGCCTGTAAGACTGTGGGAATTTTCAGTAGGGTATGGGACAGGGGAAGGGGGAGGGTAAATCTAAGGAGGGGAGGAGTGGGAGCAGCTGCGAGATGAGGGGCTAGCTGCACAATTGAGCAGACTCAACAGACCATAAGGGCTATTTCTGCTGGCATTTTCATATGTTTGTATATTCGTAACGTGGATTCCACTATCAAGGAGGTGTGGTAACAGATCACTGCAGAAGTGAAACCAGTGGGTTTACGTGGCCGCACAATGGACACCGTATGGAAGCAGTGGCATGATATGCAGTATAGGTCAAAGGAGGAGGCAGCACACCACCGTGCACTGCATGGCACAGTACTGTGAGAGGTCCAAGACCTGTGGAGCTTGGGACAGCAGACCCCATCATGGAGGTGGTAGCATCGACCATCTGGGCAGTGGCCATGGCAGGTGTGGACTGCGGTGGTTGTGAAACACCACTGGCATTACACCACACATGTGAGTACATGGCCGAGCAGCACCATGGTATGCATGTCACCTTATGAGGGTACAGGTGGCTCTGCTTGTAGTGTGGCACACAGATGACTTGGCCTTTGCACACAAGTGTACTTTGTGTAGGCCTGTGTGCAGTATGGCAGTGTCTGGTGGTGTGTTCTATGCATTGTCAGACCTGCAGCATGTGCCATGTTAACGCAGTCATGGTGTACCCTGCAGACACTGGCCCTGTGCCTCTGCACATGGTGTGCACCTTGTCAGTGAATGTGCCTTCAACATGCAATGTTGCATGCTGCCATGTGTGTCATTGGATGCTACACCTGTTACCTCTCTATTAGTGCTGGTTTTCATGTGTGTGTGGGGTATTGCTCACGCTTGGTGCTGGTCGAGTACATGCCTCTGGGATGCACATTCTGGGCATGATTGTGCATGCATCCTGGCTGTGTGGGTGTGCAGGCTATGCACACCATATTTGAGCTTGAACTGTGTGGCATAGGCAGCACTGGTGTGTTCTGTATGTGGTGGCACTGGTGGGGGAACACTGTGTCATGTGCATGCCACCCACCATCTTTTATTCTTTGTCCGCAGAGCAGTGTGATGGATGCACAGCAGGGGAACATGTGGAGGTGGAGGAGGTGAAGGGAATGTCAACCTCCAGGGTGCAGAAGTTGCCAGAACAGGCATCAACTTGGAGATGACCATGCACACACACTCTTTGGCGATGTCTCTGATGATGATGATGATGATGATGATGAAGATGGAGATGATGAGATGTACATCCCCACCAGGGACTACATTGGTGCCATTGCTGGTGTGTGTGGGGGGGATTCTCCCCATTAGATTTTGGTTTTGGATTAGAGGATCTACCAGGGACTGATGGCAGTGGCCTCATAGCTGCCTCAACAAATTCAGCTGCCAGACAGCCAGTGCCTTTGGTGCTGCCAGTGTCCCCCATGGTCTATGCCCCCAGTACCGCTACTGCAACCGCCACCATCACCACTGGTGTTCCTGACAAGTCTGAACCACACACACCAGCCAGCACAATCAACATCCTCTTGTGGGCAGACGTCCTGCTGGCCAGACAGGCCACACTCATGACATATGTGCCCCAGCAGACAGTGCAGTGGGGCAGCAGGCAGACACACAGAGTGTTTGCCCCTCCCATCCCACTGATCACCCCCAGCCACCCCCACTTTCTGTCCAGGGTGACCATGCAACCCTGAGACAAGAGGCCCCTGGATTGCAGCAGCTACTCTGCTCTGTGGTGGAGTCACAGAGTGCTGCACAGCAGGAGATGCATGCCTTCAGGAGGGAGGTACATTAGGAACTGTCCCATCTCTGGGAGGCAATGCACGCTGACCTATTGCAGGCAGAACACTATGCAGAGTGGCATCAGGCATGTTTTCTCAATGCCCTCCACTAGGTCTTTGGTGAGCTCACTGGGGCTGTGAGGGAGTTCACAGCCATAGTGAGGTGTGTTGGGCTGGCAGGGTAGCTACGCACCACTGGCACATGCCACTACCATGCCAGTAGTGTCCCCTGGCATGCCTCCATGCCACGGGGTGTAATGTCTGGGTCAGCCAGCAGGGCTGCCATGCTATCATCTGTGGACACACCATGGAACCTTGGACGGCGTATGTCATCAGCTACACATAGCCCGCACTCTGGCTGGGGTCATCCCAGGGTCTCTCCGTTCCTACAGTTGTTCACTATAGGCTCCTCTGCCAGCAGCACACCCCACACATTATCACAATAGGGTGTCTTTGAGGGTACATGGTGTGAGACAGCAATGATTCCATGTGTATGGCACACCATCGTGCACCATTTCCCCATCTGCACCCCTCACCTGCACCTCACTGTACATGGCCACTACCCATCACATTCCCTATATCACTTGTGTGCCATCATTTTTGTTTTGTTTCTCATTCACATCCCATCACCATTTTGTGTCTATCACTGTACTGCTAATACTATTAAAACACATTTAAATTCAGGTCTGTAGCCAATGTTCATTTCACTCACCTGCCCATCCTTGTCAGAGTTCTTATGATGTTACTTCAGTGCTCCTGGGCCCTCCTGGCCATCCATGGGTCCTGCCTATTGATCTGCTCCACTGTCCCCTGGACCTCTGGCTCAATGTCACTATCTGGCTGTTCCTCAGGTTCAGGCAGGCATATTCCATGATTTAGCACCATGTTGTGCAACATACAAGAGGCTAGAAATATGTGGCAGACCATCTAAGGGTCATATTATAGGGCACAATTGGAATGGTACTGGCATTGTAATCACATTTTTAGCATGCTAAAGACATGCTTGATTATGTTCCATGTTGTGATGTACACCTCTCCTCTGCCACATTAGCTGACCGGAGGACAGGTGTTAAAAGCCAGGGTCTCAGGAGACAGACACTTTTGCCTGTGAGAACATTAACAGTTGTTAGACTGTGTGTGTGCTGTGCATCACACGCTGACCACTTTTCCTCCCCTATTTTTGGGGTCTTCCTGTGCCCCTGTGCACCCTCTCTGCCAACCCCTTATTACCTCCTTTGTGTGCTCTGCTGCAGAACAGGTCTGGTAAAGGGTTTTGTGGCTGGGCTGAGCTCTTGGAATGCTGTCTGTGGATTTAGCACTTTGGGTGCGAGCATATCATTTCAGCCCGACTCCGGTTGGAGTGGAGACTGATGGGGAGATGAGAAGTTGATTCGGCTACTTTGAGCCTGTGTGACCTGTGACCAGAGTGAGGAGTGACAGTGGTGGGGTTTGTAGTACCTGGAACGAATTTGGATTACAAAGTTAGTGTGATCACAGAGTCGATTTTGAAACTTATCCCTGGGATTCGTGACTGCTTGCCGGTTCTTGTGTGGAAGTGAAAGCCCACAGGAGAGACTGAATGGCGTTAATGGCTGCCTGAGATGTGAGCCCTGTGCATAATTTTTCTACTTCCTATTCTTTAGATGAAATGAGTTTTAAAGTTGACTATTTTTTTGAAGAAATACTGGATTGATTAGGACTGCTAAACAAACAGAAACTTTTTGTTGATTTAATAGTTTATTTTAATTTTTAGTTTGAATAAGTATTAACTTTGTAATATTGTATTTTGTATTGTTTTACCCTTCTGTGTGAGAGACAGTGGGTGGGATTTGTAGACCTTCCCTCTTTTTCCTCATTCTGTGAGAGAGAGTGGAGGAGTTGTCATTTAAGAGTGGTTTTGTTTTTGTTTTTGTTTTGTGTATTTGATAAATTTGTTAATAGATGTTTATTTAGTATTAGGTTTTGATTTAAATATTAAAGCAGGGAGTGGTGTGGATTTTATTAAGATGGGGGTATATAAGGGATAAATAAAAGTGTTGACTTGATGGGGTTTTTAATGACTTAGCATTATTTCAGAATCTGAATGTATTGTGTTGGCAAGAACACAGTCAGGCAGTACTCCACCTCAAGACTGATGGATCTCAGGCCATTTGAATGTCCTTCACTTCCTTCGGAAGTCTATAATGCCGAGTATTCGGCATTGTGAGATGAAGGAGTGTAGGGAATAGGAGATCTGGAACTCTTGTGGGGGATGGGAAAGGAGTGGACGGATAGGGACAGTTAGAACCAGGAGGCGCCCTGGGGTGAAATGGATACAGGAGCGAAGTTCACCATGCCTTGTACCCATACTCAAGGGCACTGACTTGGTCAGGAAGAAGGTGCAGTCATCCTTGGAGTTCTGTCCCTTTCAGGCGGTGTTAAGCAATGCTAGGTCTATCAGAAACAAGACCACATTGGTGGCGGATCTTGTTGCATCTGTGGACTTAGCTTGCAACACCGAGACCTGGCTTGATGAAAATGTGGGCCCCATTTTGGATCCGTGGTTCCGGATGAGTTCTCAGTGATTCACCGCCCGAGAGTGGACCGTAGGGGTGGGGGAGTTGCAGTCTGCTTTAGACAGGAACTAGACCTCAGGGAGGTTCCAGTTAGATGTACCAACTCCTTTGAGTGTATTGTGGGTGCAGGTGCAGGCTTCAGGATACTTCTCATTTATCATCCACCAGGTGATGGGAGGGAATTCCTGAGGGAGGTTGCGGACTTCATCTCCGAGAGGGTATTGGAGTCCCCCTGATAGTTAATTCTGGGGGATTTCAATGCCTGGGTCGATGATGAACTTGTGTTTTTTGGACAAAACCTCCTCCAATTGATGGATTCATTGGGCCTGACATGGGTTGTTACCTCTGCAACTCACCAGGGGGGACACTCATTGGACTTGATATTCCATCTGGGGATGGAAGTATCTGGTGTGGCGGTGGAGCCTATCAGTTGGTCTGACCATCACGCCCTGAGATTCAGTTTCACAGCCCCCCAAAAGAGGCCTGCCCCTAAGGAGATAGTACAGTTCAGTCCTTTGGGAGGAGTTACCTCAGAAGGCCTAATGACGGAGCTGGACTTCTCGGGCTTGCCAATGGATAGCATTGACCCTGGGCCCTTAGTGCTGGCCTATAATAGGGCAGTTGTGAGGGCCCTGGATGTCATTGCTCCATTCCGTGTTCGTCCCTGCAATCTCTACCCAGGGGCTGCATTGTTTACTGGGGAGATCCGTGGGTTGAAGAGACAGGGCTGAAGATTGGAGAGATGCTGGCGGAAAACTCACCTGGAGGTGGACAGGCTTAGACTGTTAGATCATTATAAGATATATCAGCTAGCAATTCCTCATAAGACGGCAGAGTTCCTGTTCAGGGAAATTGCTACAGTGAGGAATAGACTGGCCCAACTCTTCTGGACTGTGGACAGACTGTGCAGTCTAGTCTGTCTTCAAGCAGGTCAAGCTTTGTCACAGTTACAGTGTGAGGAATTTGTGATGTTCTTCACTGATAAGGTGTCCACTATCTGGGATGAGATCAGCCAGCATCTCCCCATTGGGTCTTGCAGTGATCAGTTGAGGGGCACTAATACCTAACTAACTTGGTTCACCTTTATTCAACCGTCAGTCATAGATATAGTGAGGATTATCCAGACTTTGCATCCAACCTACTGTAGTTTGGATCCAGGCCCTACTCACCTACTTGTGGGGTGTGAAGAGGTTATTGGCCCGATCCTTACTGGGATAGTAGTGGCATCATTGGAGAGAGGGATCTTTCCAGATTCCTTGAAGGAGGCAGTAGTATGCCCCTTTCTGAAAAAGCTCTCCCTTGATCCCAATTGCCCAGAAAACTATAGACCAGTTTCGAACCTCCCCTTTTTGGGGAAGCTTATTGAGAAGGTGGTCACCTTGCAGCTGGAAGATCATTTAACCAGCCACTGTATCTATGACCCTCTTCAAGTCTGGCTTCAGGAAACGGCATAGTACTGAGACGGCTCTTGTACGGTTACTGAATCATCTCCTGATGGCAAAAGATTGGAGAACTCATTCTATCTTGGTTCTCCTTGATCTCTCAGCATCATTTGACACCATAGATCATGGGGTGCTGCTCGAACGCCTGTGGTTTCTCTGTGGACTAAGGGGCGTGGTCCACAGTTGGTTTCAATCTTTCCTGCAGGGTAGGACTCAGAGAGTAGTTTCGGGGATTTATTCCTTGACCTCACACTGCCTGTGCTGTGGGGTGCCACAGGGTTCAGTGTTGTCCCTCTTGTTATTTGCGGTGTATATGCTTCCATTGGGGGACATTATAAGACAGTATGGGTTGAATTTTAATTGCTATGCCAATGATTTTCAACTCTACATGACTTTTGAGCCCGGGCAGGAGTCTGAGTCAAGTGCATTGTTTAACAACTGCTTCCTGAAGATACAGAACTGGATGAGTACCAATTAGCTGAAGTTGAACCCAGGAAAAACAGAGGTATTGGTGGTGGAACCCAGGGTGAGGATGTCAAGTCCATGAGTGAGAAAACCCTCAGGTCTATTTCTGGGGGGGGCCTCGCTTATGGCATCTGGTCAGGTGCGTAACCTTGATATTATGTTTGACAAGGGCTTGACCCTGAGGGCACAGGTGACAGCTGTAGTCAAATCATCCTTTTTTCATCTAAGGAATATAGCATGCGTGAAACACTTGGTTCCATCAGAGGATCTCCCTACCCTGGTCCATGCCTTAGTTGCCAATCGTCTTGATTATTGCAATGCCCTCTATCTAGGGCTGCCGGGAGTGGATATCCACCACTTGCACCTGGTGCAAACTGCAGTGGCTAGGTTGTTGACTGGAAGCATGAGAACCAACCATATAACACCTGTACTGCGTGAGTTGCACTGGCTGCCTGTACAGTGGTGGATCACCTTCAAGGTCATTTTAAAGACCTATAAAGCCCTACATGGTCTGAAACCCCACTACCTGAAGGAACTCCTGACTTGTTACTGTCCCTTCTACTCCCTCCAATCCTCTGGTGAGGGATTGCTAGAGATTCCCAGGATAACCTTAAAAACATCTGGTGGAAGAACGTTTGCCTTTATGGCTCCTACCCTGTGGAATTCTCTACCTTGCCAGATACATAATAGCCTGACTGTGGAGGGGTTTAAAAAAGCTCTTAAGACCTTCTTATTTAATCAAGCATTCTCAGAAATGTAAATTCTGCTATGGATAAGATGCTATTTATTACTGTGGTTTTTAATGCTGTATGTGGAGTTTTGTAAAGGCACCCTGAGCTTGGGAAGGGCGCCTTGTAGAAATAAATTTTTACTTACTTACTTACTTACTGTAGTGTGGCACTCTCCTGCCATTGGGGGCGAGTGCCATTGGGCCTGCTGCAGGTACCCACTGACAAGGTGTCCACCGTGCATGGTGCCTTCCTCAAATGCATGACAGAGCTCTGACTGGTGCCAGATGAAGGCATCATGGGCACTGCCAGCAAACCGTGCAAGGACACTGATGATGCACCCAGTTGTATTACATGCCACCTGGCAATTTATGGAGTGGTAACCCTTCCTGTTGAGTAAGGTGTCACCCACTTCACCAGGTGGTGCCCGGATGCCAACATGGGTGAGTCAATGGCATTGAGTACAGCTGGTAGGTGCACAACCCAATAGAATTCTGAATTGTTTCTCTGCACTCCATTGCTGTGCTGAGGAATATGATGAATTCATCAGAATGTGGCAACAGGGCATCTAGCAACTGAGTCAGGAGGCACACCACCGGTGTGGCCCAGGGAAGACTTGGTCCTTCTCTTCCTCCCCTAGTATAGCTGCCATCAGAGGGATCAATACAGAATTGTTGCCGACTACCATCTTGCTTTTTGCTGTGTCCACACACTCCCTCTGTGGTTTGCCCTAAATTTAAACAACCTTTTTATAGGCAGTAAATAGCTCCGTGCTATGCGTTGCATGAACATATGTTGCACAGTGCTATACCTTTGAATACACCATTGCGCCTGTATGCATGTCCTCACCCCCTCACTTTGTCCCATGCATATGTTATCTTTTAGTGCTGATGCTTACCTGTTGGCTGGCACCATTTGACCTTTTGAATATGGCAGCCTGGTGCAATTCTCGTACAAATGTGGTGCAATCAGTTTGCACCCAGTGCAAACATTTGAATATTTGGGCCCAGGTTTCTTGGCAAAGATAAATTTGACATAAGTTAATAAACTCTGTACATACTGTAGTATTTAATCTTGATGTAACGCCTCCAGTACTCCATAAACAGTTGTTTTAAAGGCCCTGCAATAGAGTACACTATTCTAATTCTTGTCATGCCTTTGTTTCTTCAAACATTGCATACTTATTTTGTGTGGGAATGGTAATTACTGGTATATGTTCTCCAATATTGTTTTGCTCTGTCTAGCATGCTAAGATTCATTTATTTTGGGGGCTTGTTTTAGATTTGATTCCTTGAGTTCCATAATATCTCTAATCAGGATTCCCAATTGATCCAGTTTTGTGGTGCTGCCCCCAAAATTCTGTTGAATAGCATGCAATCTTTTATTCCCATGTTGATAGAACAAAACCTGCAGTACCTGTTTGCTTCCCCACTGAAAGAATACTTTTGTATCCCAGTTCTATTCTAAGGATATTTTTAAAAAGAGAACTAACATTCCTTGTCAGGTAGTAGTTTATCTCTTTCACTTGCTCCCATAATCTATGAATTGTAAGTATAAAGTCCTACCTCCTAATAGAAGCTGCCAAGTTTTTTTAAATCTTATTGCATTTTAGATTTATATGCTTCTATAATATTTATAATACCTGTCAGGGTTCTGCTTTGAATTGAAATTTCTGTTACCACTTTATTATCGTGGACTGGATAATAGACATCAAAAAATGGGATCATTTCTTCAAGACAAATTCCCATATTGTCAAACTCATCGCTAACATTCCAGAGTTCCTTTGCAATGTCCAAACATGAGACTACCAAACAAATTTGTACTGTATTGTATTTATGGGGCCAGATATTCAAAAGGGTTGTGCCATGCGCAATAGGGTTGCGCCTGCGCAAGTCCAAACTTGCTCCATTCTGTGATATTCAGCAGGAGGCAGTTGCTCCACAGAAAACATGCTGAGCAACAATGCAATGCAAATGAATGCATGCTGAACTGGAGGGGGAGGAACCATGCATAAACTGCACAGCCCAATATTCAGCCGGGCTGTGCAGAGTTCTGGCGCAACCCTAACCTGCGCCTGCACAACCTTAAGCCAAAAAAGGCTTAAGTCGAGGCCACCACAGGTGAGCTGCTGCATTGCAGTGCAACACAGCAGCTGCCACCTGTGGCTGGCCCCAACCCACTCCCTGTGCCCCCCTGCAGCCCAATCACCAGCAGACGACTGTAAATCCCCACCACCACCCCCACTGGCCGATCGCGGGCATAGTTTAACCCCACCAGCCCGATCACAGGCAGCAATGTGGCTCCCCAAACGTATCCCTGGTGGTCCAGTGGACGAAAAGCCCGATCATGGGCAGTAGTGGTTTGAAACAACCCCCTCCTCCCGAACACATCCCTGGTGGTCCAGTGGACTGAAAAGCCCGATCGCGGGCAGTAGTGGTTAAAACAAACCCCCCCTCCTCCCGAATACATCCCTGGTGGTCAATGGCAAATCCGATCAGGGATGTAAAGTTGAACAAACCCCTCGAACATAGCCCTGGTGGCTAGTGTCCCCCACCCACGCACCCACAAGCCCCACCACCGCACCCCGGCGGCTGGCAGGTGGCAGCATCCCACCCACCTGCCACCCGCTGCCGCCGACTGACTGCCGGTAGGGCTGCACCCACTGGTGCAGAGCAAGAGCTAATGGGTGTTCAGCCGCCGTACAAGACAGTCTAGTTTTGTGAATGAATGAAGTATTCATTACAAATCTGGACTGTCATGTTGATATGGGCTGCCTTCGTGGCTCTGCTCTGCAACAAGCGTGCAACCTACCCGAGCAGCGAGGCGGCAGTGGGAGGTGGTGGATGCTGCCGCCGCCGCCGGGGAGCGGTGGTGGGGTTCGTGGGTGGGTGGGGAGATACTAGCCACCAGGGCTATGTTCGGGGTGGTTTGTTCAACTTTTACATCCCACGATCGGGATTTGCCACTGGACCACTAGGGATGTATTCGGGAGGAGGTGGGGTTTGTTTTAAACCAGTACTGCCCGCGATTGGGCTTTTCAGTCCACTGGACCACCAGAGATGTATTTGGGGGGGTGTTTTCTTAATACCATCCAGCGATCGGGATTCACGGTCCACTGGACCACCAGGGATACATTCGGGGGGGGATTGCCCCACGATCGGGCTGGTGGGTGGGGGATTAAACTATGCCCACGGTCGGGCCAGTGGGGGATGGTGAGGGGTATTCTACACTGTTTTGCCCATGATCGGGCTGCAGGGAGCATCGGTCCCCGATGGCTGCTGCCTGGCAGGGCGCCAGGAGCAAGTCCTCGGGGATCGGCACACCTGCATGCTAATGGCATGCAAATGGGGCCATAATCAGATGCAAACAGCTCCCCCTGCACCTTGCATGAATTATGGCCCCATTTGCATGTCACCTTTTGAATATGGGGATTTTGCACATGGCGCAATGGTACTTGCACCACCGCAAGTTGAATGCTCCACTCTGACAACTTGCGGTGGTGCAAGTTCCACTGCGCCATGCACAGTGACTGTAGCCGGGGGGTGATATTCAAAGGAGTTGCTCAAGGGAGCAACTCCTTTGAATATCACTCTGGACACACCCCTGTGCAACTATTTTGTGCAGCGCAAGGGCTTGCTCCACAAAATGGCGCAGTTTGAATATCTGGCCCATGGTGTATTTTGTTACAACTTGTCACTTGTGAAAACTGGTAATTTTGCTCATCAACTAACAAGTATAAAAAATAAAAATGAAATGAAATATTTGGTCTATGTTGTTGTAAGCTTCATGTCTATATATTAACTTTATGTAATTGTCTAGTCTCCAGATTACTGATGTATTTTCAAAAAGCACCTTACCCAATCTAAAGAATGAAATCAAAATAGTAGTAGAAGTAATAATTTATTGATTGACTATACAAAGTCTTTACAACTCAAGACAAAAATACATGATATGAATGGATAAAAATACACATACAGAGTAATCAAGAAAATGCAAAAAGGACTACAAGCAGAGTTGAGGGTGTTTGCTTCATTGGGGACTGGGGGCCCACCTGGAGAGATACAGGCTTGTATGCAAGGGATGGTCTGCATCTGTCCGGGGGGGCAGGCTCCTGAGAGAAAGATTTAAATGTTTCATTGGCAAACATTAACTAGCCAAGGGGCGAGGTGAAAATATGGAGGAAGAACTCAACTGCCTTCCCCTCAACAGGCTAAGGTAGTCAGACAAGAGGATACTTAGGATGGGAAAACACAACAGACTGAAATAGGAGATAATCTCAGGGGAGGCACAGGGGGAAGGGATTGGAGAGGAACAAGTAGGGATGAAGCCATCAAAACATGAAGGGCCATGTGTACAAATGCCCACAAACTGGGTAACAAAATCACTGACCTGGTGGCTTTGATGGCAGAGGGAGACCTGGATATTGTGGCAGTTACTGAAAGCCATTACTGGGATGTTATTATTCCAGGATACACAGTATACAGTAAAGACAAAGAGGGGAAAAAAGGGGGAGGACAGCTAGAGACCTACATCAAAAAGGTGATCAAAGCAACTGAAATAAAGGGAAAGCAGGGAGGAGAGGAGGCACCGTATGTCACCCTGGAGTCAGGAATGGCAACACTATCCACACAGGGGTTATCTACAGACCCACAGCATAAGGGGGGAAACAGATGGGCAAATGGTCGATAACATCTGTAAAATGACAGAAAAGGGGGAAGTGTTGTTGGTAGGGGACCTAAGTATGCCTGATGTTAACTGGAACACCGGAACACCTATGCGGCAGCCACATCCAGGAGCAGGGTCATCCTGGATGCCTTGCTGGTGGCGTGCCTCACACAGCTAGTAGTGTAACCCACTCTGAAGGGGGCAGTATTGGACCTGGTGCTCACAAATGGAGACAGAATAACATATGTATCAGTGGGCAGCCATCTGGGGTCCATCAACCACCATACAATATGGTTCAAGGTAAAGACGGTAGAAGAATCAAGTCATACAAAAGGAAGAGTCCTAGACTTCAAAAGGCTAAAATGAGAGAATGCCTCAAGAAAGCACTGGCAAAGGGTGAGGGAGGTAGAGCAGAGGTACAGTGGGAGAACCTTGAGAGCCATAACGGAGGCAACAAGCTGTTGCGTGAAACAAGTTAACAAAGCAAGAAGACAAAGAAATCCATTATGGTTTTCAAAAGAAGTGGCAGGGATGGTTATAGAGAAAAAAACAGGCATTCAGGAAATACAAGGAAATGCAGAGGGAGTAAGACAGGGAACTGTATCAGACTAAGCATAGGGAGGTGGGAAAATCAGTCAGACATGCAAAGGCACAAAAAGAGGAAAGGATATCCCAGACAGTGAAGAAGGGGGACAACACTTTCCTCAGGTACATAAGGGAAGGAAGAAAAGCCAAGGAAGGGATAGTGAGGTTAAGTAAAGGAGGGGAAGTGGGCGGAGGGGGACCTTGAAAAAACTGAGATACTGAATGAATACTTTTGCTCAGTATTCATGAAAGAAGGGGAATGAGAGGGACCAGAATTATCCAGCAGACAGACACAGGGAAGAGGGGTGGACACCAGAGTAGTCACAGAAGAGTCTTAAAGGAACTCTTGAAACTGAAGGTGGACAAGGCAATGAGGCAAGATGGGAGACATCCAAGAATACTAAAAGAACTCAGAGAGGTGCTAGTGACAGAACTTTTTAACAAATCATTGGAGGAGGGAGTAGTACCAGAAAACTGGAGGAGGGCAAACGTGATACCCCTTCACAAAAGTGGAAGCAAGGTAGAAGCAGAAAACTATAGACTGGTCAGTTTGATCTCAGTGGTGGGAAAGATGATGGAATCACTGTTAAAGGAAAGGACTGTGTAATATCTAGAAGCCAGCGGGGCACTGGACCCAAGGCAACATGGATTCACAACAGGAAGATCTTGACAAAATAATCTGATAGATTTTTTTGACTGGCCGACAAGGGTAGTAGATGAGGGAGAGGTGGTGGACATGGTCTACCTAGGTTTTAGCAAGGCATTTGACACAGTCCTGCACAAGAGGTTAGTAAACAAGTTGGACAGTCTGGGAGTGGGTCACAAGGTGATAAACTGGGTCAAAAACTGGCTTAGCTACAGGACACAGTAGTAGTAGTAGTAGTAGTAGTAGTAAAAACTTTATTTTTATACAAGAAAACAAATCTTTAATAGTTTACAAGATTGTCCTGGTTCTTACAAGTTACCTAAACATTAAAACCTCAAGTACAAAGTACAAAAATGGTACGAACATTCACAATAACATTCTCCAGACTTCCTATAATCCATTCTTACTTTTCATCCAAAATATTGACATATAACAGAGTTTGGTGTAGTTAATTCCTGTTTGAGTTGGCTGTACCACAGAGGATGGTGGTAACCAGAGTTCAATCTGAAGAAAAAGAAGTAACCAGTGGGGTGCCACAGGGTTCAGTACTGGGGACAGTCCTCATTAATGTCTTTATTAGCAACATTGCGGACTGACTCAAAGGAAAAGTATGCCTGTTTGCAGATGACACCAAGATCTGGAATAGGGTTAACACACCAAGAGAGGTGGAGAAGATGAGGAGAGACTTAGCCAAGTTGGAGGAGTGGTCAAGAGTGTGGTAGCTCAGATTCAATGCCAAGAAGTGCAAAATCATGCACTTGGGGAACAAAAACCCAGGGGAGGAATACATGATGGGGAAGGGGGCAGTACTAACAACAACCAAACTGGTAAGGGACCTGGAGGTAGTCATAACATATGATCTAAAAGTAGCCAAACAATGTGAGAAAGCAGAAAGGAAAGCCGGAGGGATTCTGGGGTGCTAAGGGAGAGGTAACACCAGTAGAAAACATGAGGTGGTGATGCTGCTCTACAGGCAGTTGGTGAGGCCTCATCTGAAGTACTACATGCAGTTCTGGGGGCCTCATCTGCAAAAGGACATTGGCAGGGTAGAGGCAGTCCAGAGAAGGGCAATGGAAATGGTGCAGGGGCTACACCAAAGACCATACAAGGAGAGATTGAGGGAACTCAGTATGTATACACTGCAGGAAAGGGGGGGGTGTGATAGATACATTTAAATACCTCAAGGGGATTGATGGAGTTCAAGAGGGCAACATCTTTCAGAAAAAAAGATGTGCAGTAACAAGGGGTCACAATATGAGGCTACAGGTGGGAATACTCAGGGGTAACGTGAGGAAGAATTTTTTCACAGAAAGGGTTGTGGATGCATGGAACAGCTTCCCTGAGGAGGTTGTGGGGGCAACAATAATAGATAAATTCAATAATGCATGGAAAGGCAGAAGGCAACACAATGGGCGGGAAGGACGAGGTAGGCTGCAGATCAAGTAGGATGTGGAGTTTATACAATAGGTAGGGAAATGAGCAGACTAGGTGGGCCAGGTAGTCTTATCTGCCATCACATTCTATGTTTCTATATAAAAGAAAGACTACATGCATATACAATGTCTCCTAGTATAAATCAAGAAAGGTTAGCTGAGCATAAACTTTCCCCTATATATATATATATATATATATATATATATAAAAGTTTCCAATCTTCAGAGGCTACAGATGCATAATATCTCTGTTTTAGATTCTAAAAAGCCCACGTTCAACTTTGATTGAAATCAGAGATTAGTATCTTATTGTAACAACACCCTCCACAGTCTTATCTAGTACAGCATCATATAATCCTTTTATGGGAATGGGCATTACTGGCAATACATATAGAATAGAATAGATTATATTATGGTATAAATCCCACATGCAGCTATAATGAAGACCAGAGAGAAAATTATCTTGTCAAGTGTTCAAACCCACAACAGTCTAACTAAAGCAGCATCAGAAAAATATGATGATGGCTAAGTCGCTAAAGTAGTGCATCTGGATATTCCAGCAATTTTAGTATACAGTAGGTAGACAACATGGCTAAAATATCAGAAGAAGTATGTCAGGATAGATTATACAGTAGTCATGTCTATGCTTTTCATTTTACATTTTCTAATTTTGTTGATCTGCAGGAAGTAGTTTGCAAGTCTTTTAATAGACCAGTTATCTTCTGTATGCATGAGAATCCCTGTTAGTGTGGATTTGTCTACCTCACTCCCATTATTAAGGTTTGGGCCGAGCCAGTGTAACCTGGCCCTCTCATACCAAGGGCAAACCCATAAAACATGTAATAAATCCTCCTTGTGACTGATTGTACAGAAACAGTGCTGTGCAGTCTGGGACAGTTTGTTATGTCTAGCTGTAAGGACATTACTTTCAAACCATTCAAATTTATATTTAATGAACATCCTTCTTAAATGTGGATCCATAAGTATGTCCAAGTAATATTTGCACCCATATGTGCCATTATAAATTGTAAACCAAGGAGAAAACTTTTTCTTTGAAATACTTTCTATGTCCAGTTTAACCCATAAATTATTTATTTTTGTTTTAATGCATTTTTTATATTTCCAACTAAGATTTTGTTTTTCTACGTACCTGTTTAAGCTTGTTAAATCATACATTCTCTGATTCAACAGAATATTTTTATACCAACTAGAGTCTTTACAGCCTAATGATAACCAGCTCTTTTTTTTTCCTTAGACACTTGTATGGAAGCCTGTCCTGAGACATCCAGATTAATCTTAGCCAGTAGTTAATCTTCCTGAAATCGGTAACAGCATTTATATTTGCCAGACCCAACTCTGATCTTATGTAAACTGCAGGATAGGAATGACCTAACCCTAGTGACTTTCTCAGTAATTGATAGAATGGAATAGTAAATTTCTCTCTGTTTTTATCGTCCCAAACTTCAGCCCCATACAATAATTGTGCAAAGTATTTAACTTTGAGTGCTTCCATCAGAGGTCTTACTGATTGGCCACTGAAGGTAAAATTGAATTTACTGAGTCCAAATGTTGATTTTTTTGTTTGTTTTATACCTTCAACAGATTCAGTGACATGTTTGGACCAGGAAGCAATGGAGGTAAAGGTGAGACCCAAATAAGTATAGCTATTGACAAGTTCCAATTTTTTGTTTTCCAATGGCCCGGTACCCTTTAACTTTATCATGGCCAATTGCCATTGCCTGAGTTTTAGTAAAGTTTTTTTTTTTTTTTTTATTTTAATTCTTTTGCTTTTCATTCCAGGAAATCTAACTTTTTTGGAGGCCAGTTATAGCTAGAGCTATTAAAACCAAATCATAGGCTTAAGTCAATGCAGAGCAAACATAGTCCTTAATTTTGGGTGAGTCAGAGTCCACATTTTTATAATCTCTCAGCATTTGGTCAATATATAAACAAAAAAGGGAGGGGGCAAGGCCACCACCCTGCTTCACTCATTTGTTTGTGGGTATGATTCTAGACAGTTGACCTCTAGTTCTGAGCCTGATCAAAACCAAAGTGTCACTATAGAGACTACAGATTATTTCACAAGTGAGGGCTCAATATCTTGATTTAACATAAGAGATCAATGCAGACCCCCTAGATATGGAGTCAAACACAGAAGAGAAATCCACAAATACCACATAAAGATTCTGCTTGCTCAAATGGACATATTTTTCTATTAGATGGCACAGAGAAAAGTAATTATCAATGGTTGAATCATTGCTCCTAAAGCCAGCTTGCAATTCACACAAATCACTTGTATGTTCAATTTGATGCCTCAGTCTTTCTAGTATTATCCTAGCAAAAATGTTCAGATTAATGTCCAAAAAGCTGATAGGTCTGTACATGGCTGGATCAGCTGTGTTACCCTTTTTATGTGTTGTAATTATTTCTGCCCCCTTCCATGAAGTTGATGCAAAGTTTTCCTGTATACACTTACTGTATTATAAAATATTGCCAGGTGACTGTCAAAATGAGGCATTACAAAGATATACTTCAGCTGCTATTTTGTCCAGACCAGGGGCCTTTTTAAGTTTTAGTGACTTAATTGCAATATAGACTTCTCTTTCATTAATTATGGGAAGATAGTTTTTTTCTAAGCCAACCCAAGAAATATTACTGTTAGCACCAAGGTCATAAACAATATAATAATAATAATAATAATTTTATTTATATAGCACCTTTCAATATATCAAGGCACTGAACAAGTTAAAATCATAAATTAAAATTTCAATACAAGACACCAAAACATATCAAAATACATCATAAAAACATAATAAATTACAATACAATTCCAATCATATTACAACTAACTTAACTATCCAAGAAGGCCATTTTCCATAAATATGATTTCAGTTCTTTCTTAAATATCTCCACGGAGGCGCACTCCCGTAACCAGCATGGTAGAGAATTCCAAAGAGTGGGTGCAGCATGAGAAAATGCTCTGCTGCCTGAAGATTTTAAACTCACTCTTGGAATCTCCAACAACCCCATGTCTGCCGAGTGGAGCGATCGGCCAGGGCAGTAAGGACCAGTAGGTCTTTCAGATAGGATGGACCCTGATCACGAAGGGCTTTAAAAGTCAATAAAATGACTTTGAAGGTGATCCACCACCATATCGGAAGCCAGTGCAGTTCGCGCAGCACCGGGGTAATATGACAGGACCTACTTGTCCCAATCAAAACCCGGGCTGCAGAGTTCTGCACCAGCTGTAGGTGGCAGATTTCAACCCCAGAAAGCCCAAAGTAAAGGGCGTTGCAGTAGTCTAGATGCGAGGACACAAAGGCGTGGACCAACGTTGGCAAGAAGTCAGACGGAACAAGGTGCTTAACCCTGGCAATATTCCTAAGATGGTAAAAGGAAGTCCTGACAATGGCTGACACCTGAGATTGAAAAGTCAGCCTATCGTCAAGGATCACCCCAAGGTTAAGCACCCATTCCGAGGTCGGAAGTGACACGCCGCCAAGAAAAATTCCAGAAGGCCCGTGCGCAGCGACCTTCAATCTGACCACCCGGGTCCACCACCAAAACCTCAGTCTTCTTCTAGTTCAACTTTAACCAACTAGAATCCATGCAGTCTTGGATTTCCCCCAAACAGTTGTTAAACACCGAGAGAGCTCCATCCTGGTTGGGTGCAAAAGACAAGTATAGCTGGGTATCATCTGCATAGCAGTGAAACCTCAGCCCATACTGTCTTATAATGTTTCCAAGGGGCAGCATATACACTGCAAATAACACGGGTGACAGCACAGAACCCTGAGGCACTCCACACAACAAAGAAACTGGGTCAGAGGAAAAATTCCCCAACACAACTCTTTGTGATCTCCCAGTAAGGAATGAAGTGAACCATTGAAGAACGGTTCCCGACATTCCACAGATTTGCCTCAGGCGTGCTAACAGCACCACATGATCCACAGTGTTGAAAGTTGAAGAGAGATCAAGGAGAACCAAGATGGAATGTCTCTTTTGATCCCTCTCCCTCAGAAGATCATTAAGCACCCGGACCAGCGCAGTCTCAGTGCTATGTCTTTTACAGAAACCAGACTGGAAGGATTCGTAGATACTATAGATGGTTAAATGGTCATCCAATTGGGCAACTACAAACTTTTCAATAACCTTCCCAATAAAGGGAAGGTTAGAGATAGGTCTGTAGTTTGAAAAACAGTCTGGGTCCAAGTAAGCTTTCTTCAAGAGAGGTGTCACCACCACCTCTTTCAGGGAGCTAGGAAACTCACCGAGGAGCACCAGACTATTTGCACCAAAACTGGACCAATGATATCAACACAACCCAAAATTAGGGTAGTTGGTCCAGGGTCCAAGCCACAGCTTGTGGGGTGCACACTATGGATGAGCGTCATAACATCCACAAACTCAGGTCGACAAAAGGAACTCCAAGAGAATCGAGGCACTGTGTTCTCGCATGCTCCTACAACATCACCCTTAGAGGTTGTCGGACACAAGTCCGCCCTGATGTCAGCCACCTTAGTTGCAAAGTATCGAGCGAGCTCGTCGCATTCTATTTGCAAAAAGGCTTTCCAAACTTGCAGACAGGCTGGGTTGCACAGTCTATCTACAGTTCGAAACAGCTGAGCCAGTCGATTCTGAGCAACTGCAATCTCCCTGGACAGGAATTCTGCCTTCTTATGGGTGATTGCAGATTGATAGCTAGCATAGTGTTCTATCAAACTAAGGCGGTCAGCTTCAAGGGCAGACTTACGCCAGCAACGCCTAACCTTCACCCTTGTCTCCACATCTCCCTCAGAGTCCCATCAAACCAAGGGGCTCTGGGGTGAAGGGATAGGGGGCCTCACAACAGAGCAATAGAATCCAGGGCAACCATGATGGCCTCATTATAGGTCAACACCAGTGCCTCTGGGTTACTGCTCACCAACACGGGGATGATAGGTCAAGGACTGCTGCTAGGCCTTGTGAAGTAACATTCTGTAATGGCTGCAGCTGACCATCTCCACAGGGATGGCCTTCTAAGGGGGTGCTAAAATTGAACCTCATGGTGTAGTGGTCAGACCAAGTGACTGGTTCCAGGAAGAAATTCATCTATTGTGATTCAGATATATATGAATCAGTGAGTTCCTTAGAATTAGCAGTACCCTAGCAACAAGCAACCAAAAACATTTAGGTCCTGATTCCAAAATGACTTACACATGGTGCAAGGCACTTTACATGAGACCCTATCTCATAAATCACACCTTGCGCCATGCGTTCCGCAAGTTAGAATACCAAGTTGCAGCTTGCGCCATGCTGCAGGTGGATTGCACCAAAGGTGGGCTATGCCACCCATTACACCCACAACCCACTGTGGCATGTCACAAGGGTGGGTTACGGCAGCACCTGCACCCTATTCTGGAAGGGTGGCTGCCGTAACCTACTAATGCAATTTCAAGTCTGGACATGGCGCTGTGGGGTTAGACCAGCATGGGTGTGGTCTAAGGGGCATCTGTCCTGGCAAAATGATGGATGCCTCCACTGCAGTGCCACGGTATGCATATTTTTGTGCCCCACATGCCCCCAACACAGTGATGCCCCCTCCCCCCGAGTCCGGGGTGCCACCCGAGTCCAATGTGTGCCATGCCCCCCCTTGTGGCTGTGCCAACCAGCCAATCCCCCCATGGACCCTGAGACTTGAGGTAGTTGTATGGGATGGGGGGGCTCTGGGGGGGCAGTTAATTGCCAGCCATGACTTGTGGCACCCAGGTTCATTGCTCCATTCCCGTGGTGCATGCCTGTGTATGCTGCAAGTCATGGGTCATAGGTGCTGGGGACCCTGCCTATCTTAGAATAGGATGCAGGGTCCCTGGCATAGTGCCACATAGAGCAACTCGCATATGCCTGCAAGTTGTACCATGCGACTTGGAATCGGGCCCATATTGTTTTTTCTTCTATAGCCCTTAACATCTTTTCTCATTAAGAATAATAATACTGAGGTTTATTTTTCTTTTAAAAAGAGGTTATATTTCTTTCTTTCCTGGTTTAGACTTTTAAGTAAATTCTTATTCTTACTATATTTTATCGTCCTGATTTTAACTCTCAAGTAAGTTTTATAATTACTAACATACTAAAATGCCAGCAGAATAGGTCTAACGGTCTTTCATGTCTGCTCGTTTGGTCAGCCCCCCCCCCCGGGAGCTGACCTTGCTGCCCCCCTCACCCTCTCTGGCTTCTCTCTTCCCAGCTCTGGATATTCTCGCTGCACTGGATTTTGCTTCCAGAACCCTTCCCCTGTACCTGCCCAACCCCCTCTTGAACCTCTCCACTGTCTCTGCCTCCACCAGCCCCCTGGGCAGTACATTCCATGGCTCCACCACCCTCTCAGTGAAGTAGCACCTCCTCCTTTCTCCCCTGAATCTCCCCCTTCCAGCTTCCACCCATGCCCTCTAGTTGCCCCCTCCTTCCTTTGAAGCATTCTGACTTCTCCTCCCCTATTTACCCCTTCATGTATCTGAAGATCTCTGTAATGTCCCCCCAATCCCTTCTCTCTTCCAATGTGTACATATTTAGCTTTTCGAGCCTCTCCCCATAGGTCCTGTTCCCCAAGCCAAAAATCATTTTGGTTGCCCTCCTCTGGACCCTCTCCAGGAGTTCAATGTCCCTCATTAAGTGTGGCCTCCAAAACTGCATTCAGTACTCAAGGTGTGGCCTCACCAAGCAGTTATACAGAGGGAGTATCACTTCCCTCCTTCTGGAGGTGATCCCTCTAGTGATGCATCCCAGCATCCTGTTGGCCTTGTCCACTGCCCTCCTACAAGTCTCAGAGTTGTTCATCTTGACATCCACCACCACCCCCAGGTCCCTCTCAGCCATCGAGACTTGTAGCATCCCCCCGCCAGGTGTACACTTGGCCTGGGTTTCTGGCCCCCAGGTGCATACCTTGCATTTCCCTGCACTGAACCTCAGCTTCCACTTTCTAGATGATCTTTCCAGAGCCTCCAGGTCCCCCTGTAAGGCCACCATCCCCTCCTCCCCATCCACCACAGCCCCCAGTTTTGAGTCATCTGCAAAGAGACTCATCTCACTCCTGATACCCTTCCTTATGTCAGAGACGTAGGCGTTGAACAGGAGGGGCCCAAGGACTGATCCCTGAGGGACCCCCACTAATGACCCTCCTTGGGGATGAGACTATCCCGCCAACTACGACCCTCTGGGTCTGGTCCTGGAGCCAGTTGCCTATCCATCTATCATCCGGTTCCCCACCCCCATTTCTCCCAGCTTATCCAACAGGCCCCCATGAGGAACAGAGTCAAATGCCTTGCTGAAGTCTAGAAAAAGGATGTCTTCTTACGGTCCAGATCAAATCACCTCTTCTGTCTAGCCAAAGGTCCCTGAGTTGTAACTTCTTGGTACAGTTGTCCTTTAATTTTTCTAAAGAGAAAGGTATTTTTTCCCAGAGAGAAGTTGCACTTACTGTAGGTTCACTGTTAATTCCTCTCCATTTCTGAAAGATATTCTCTATTAGATGCCTGACATGGTCCACCACAGTACAGTTCCAGGTTATTCTTTTATTCATCCTGATTTTATTGAGTGGGACTGAGCCTGCAGTTTCTTCATTTCCTATAGTTATGTCTCTCAGTAGTATAGGAATGTGGCACTTTCAGATCTCATAGGAATCTACAAGCTGTGCCAGACATTAGTCTGACCAGACCAAAAGGCAAGTCCTGCAGTGAGGTACCCATAGATCTGATTAAGTACAGTTACCTGCTTAATCACCCTCAAGTCTACCATTAAGCAAATATAAATTAAATTCTGATAGGTTACAAATTAGATCTCTGCCAGATTTATTCTGCCTCATATCTATTGAACATCTAGGTGGTATAATATGAAGGACATTAATATATTGAAGTACTATATTGTCCAGAAGACCATCAAATTTTCCAGTTCTGGCATTCAAATTGCCCAAGATTAAAATCACTCTATCAGGAAAGTTAAGTTTAACGTCTTGTAACAACAATCTGAAGGAATCCCATGTATTACTTTGAAAAAAGTTTGAGCCTGATGATGGAACTGATCAATTAAGTATTGCAGTTGTATGTCTTTGCTTCTCTAAAAGAATAGATATGAAATTGACTGAAACATGCTGATTTTCAATATTTACAAAATAACCTATTTTAATATAGGTGACTAGACCATCTTAGCATCTCTCATATTTACTATCTTTGGACCCAGGATGCTGGAACATGTCATATCTATTTTAAAGAATATTGCTGACTTTATCGTGCCATGTCTCTTGAAGACATATGACATCACCAGTGGTCAAAAATTGCTTCTAATCAGAAATCTGTGAATTTATGTTCATATCTTAATATGTTCTAAGATATAAATAGGGAGCCTTCCTTAAATCCTATTTGATCTACAGCCTTCACAGCCATATCTCCATTGTGGGATGACTTATCTTCCAAAGGGGGCAGAGTCAATCCCCATAACAGTCAGAGCCATATATTTGTTTCTGTAAAGCAGCATTAAAATATTTTTACCAGAATTAGGTTTCAAAGAAGAGCAAGGGGTAGATGAATCAAGTATACGAGAAGCAATCAAGTAAAACCCAAGAATACTGAAGATGTCACATTATTGTAAAATGTTGTTATCCACATATTATTTTTTAACTACAATATCAATTTGGCTGCCATGGGCCCTTCTCTCGGCATTTAAAATATCATCTTTTCCTAACTGAACCTGTAGATAATTTCTAATAAAATTACAAATCATGCCATGCAGCCCATAATTATCCTCTATAGCTATCTGAGGCATATAAAAAAGACTAACGCACCCCGGGTTCATAGATGCCCTCATGTCAGATTCAGTTATCTTGTTATACTCGCATCTATTGGGGACAGAGATAAATATAAATAAAATACTGAACAGGTGAGAGTGTATTACAAGGTAATAAAACCATCAAGACATTCTGGGGACAAGGGAACCTCGAGAGCGAAGCTTGAGAGGTTTGTTTGTTCCCAGAACCTCGAGATGGTTTTATTACCGAGTGATACACACTCACCTATTTCTTTTTTTTTTTTTAATATATGGATCCAATTCCAACATTTACTTGGATCAAAAATAGGCACCCAACTACTTCAGTTATCACTTGCTTTGGGCGCCCGACGACTGCTGTGCTTAGCTAGGAGCGCTGTATTGAAGACTCACTCACTTGAGTCTTACCTTTTTATTTTTATCTTTTTCCTCTTTTTCATGGGGAGATGAGTTAAAGCAGGATGAACCAGATATTTTGGAGGCATTGAAAAAAGAAAGGAAAAATAAAAAAAATTTAAATACCGTGCAGCCTTCCCCAAGGATATTTCCCTTGCCAAGCGATTGAAAAAGCTGCCATGTTTTTCAAAATTGTTCCACCCACCCACTCTAGAAAAGCAGACAATAGGAAGGCATGCTTAGGATGACGACGTGGCCAGAGTTACACTTGCACACTTGAGTTTTGTTGATAATACTATCATTCAGGTCCCAAACGATACTATTATGGCGCCTGACAATAGTATTATCAATAATGAATGGTGGTATTATCACTCCAGGAGTGATGGTATTACAGTACCAGAGATTTTTTGTATGCTTTAAAAGGGTATTATTTTAAGCATCCTTATATTAAATCCCTATTCTTAATAGATGCATCATTATACCATATGTAATTTG
The DNA here is from genome assembly GCA_016271365.2 of Neoceratodus forsteri. Taxonomy (NCBI): domain Eukaryota; kingdom Metazoa; phylum Chordata; order Ceratodontiformes; family Ceratodontidae; genus Neoceratodus; species Neoceratodus forsteri. Next base: position 307,408,531 of record CM028131.1, on the reverse strand, counting down.
CGATGCTCAGAGAATAAAACTGTACAGTCCTGTACAATTTTCTTTGCCTCCTTTATTTCCTCAATGTTAATCTCAATGTCCACATTTCCTTTAATTGATTGTACCAGCTGATGTTTAAGGTCCACCACTGTTGCAATAAACCAATTAGTAGGGCCTACAAACCTCAGTTATGGGAAGGAAGTGAAGTGCTATTGTTCACTTTGGCATGGTTAGTATAAAAGTCATTATCAAAGCCACCCTCTTCTGTCTGTTGGGGTTCCTCCCAATCAGTTGAAGATATGTCCAAGAGGTTTTCTCTCTGCAGATCACCATCAAAAACTAATATTTATTGAGGCACCAAACTTTGATTATTGACTTTTTTTTTTTAGGACTGGAAATTTGAGGATCTGTCCCACATTGTTTGCCTAGTAAATCTCTTTCCTTTTCTAATTTGCTTAAATGTGATCTAAGCTCATCCGAAAAGGCTTGCTGACTCTGAATACAATTTTCCCAATCAAAACTTATATTTAAAGGAGATAATTGAATGTGGACCGGATGGGAGGCGGAAGACTAGGTTTACTGGCAAAGGCACCTAGCTTCATCTGAGCTCTCTTCTTCTAGGTTTGCTTGTAAGGACAGAGCAAGGAACAACATTATCAGAGCAAGGAAACAAATTAAGTCTTCTTTTGGCTAGGCAGATTTACTGTGTGTTATTTACTTTTGTGCATACAGGTTTTATTACTGTTTTTTGCTTACATTTTACTGCTTTATTGTTCTCTGATTCAAACTGCTATTGCAGTGTATACTCTCTGTGGCATTGTTACAGGGTTTGCCTACAGGTTTGTTACTGTTTTATGCTTACAGGTTACTGCTGTAATCTTTGATTCAAATTGTTTTTTGCAAGGTATATCTTCTGTTAAATTGTTCTACAGGTTGTGCTTACAGGTTTTGTTATTTATTTATTGCTTTATTTTTCTCTGTAGCAATGTGTTTTTTGCAGGGCATATCTTCTGTGAAATTATTACAGGTGGTGCTTACAGGTCTTGATACTTGTTTGTTATCTTTCATTAGGCTAAGCAAAATTACCGTTTGCTACTATTTTATTTTTTGCTGACAGGTTTTTGTTTTGGGCTCAAAGGTGTTGCAGTCTCCTTCTCACACTGAAGGAGCTACTTGCTTTCCTCCTACAGCTCTTCCAGGGGATTAGGAGTATAACTGTGGGGTGGAGCTGACAAAGTTTTAGTAACTTCCAACAGAGAGAAGATTTAAAAGGTCAAGTTAGTTGGTGTTTTTGAGGTGGAAGAATATGTTTTTTCTAAGTTTCCTTATGAGGACAGAGCAAGGAACAACATTATCAGAGCAAGAAAATAAATTAAGGCTTCTTTTGGCTAGACAGATGTGTTATTATTTTCTTTTGTGCTTACAGGTTTTGTTACTGTTTTTGCTTACAGTTTACTGCTTTATTGTTCTCCGATTCAAATTGCTGTTGCACGCTATACATTCTGCTGCACTGTTGCAGGGTGTGCCTACAGGTTTGTTACTGTTTTGTGTTTACAGATTACTTCTGTAATCTTCTCTGATTCAAATTGTTTTTTGCAAGGTATATCTTTTGTTAAATTGTTCTGCAGATTGTGCTTACAGGTTTTATTAGTTTTTTCTTCTGTAGCAAAATGTTTTTGCAGGGTATATCTTCTGTAAAATTGTTATAGGTGGTGCTTATAGGTTTTACAGTTTTATCTATCATTAGGCTAAGCTTTTAGGGCTAATTACAGGAGCACATACGAGATACAGACCGAGAGATAGTGACCACATTTGTTGTTGGTTGATTATTTCTGCTCTTAACTCCTTGTTTCTTTCATCCATGGTTCTTCATTTTCAGCAGGGGAAGGGCCCGACCACCCAAACTTTATATCCAACTACCCCATGCTACACTCCTTTTATAAAGTAGCACAGTCTTGACATTTCCTGTAGCAAAGCAGGAAGGTGAGGATCAGAGGGATATCCACACAGTGATCCCACTTACAGGGGCACAATTAATTTAAATTTTTATAAAATGTTATACAAAAACAAACAAACAGAACAAACAAAAAAATTGAAAAAAAAATCAAGCTTTTGCTTTCATTTTCCTTCTAATTACTCAGACCAGGTTATAAACTTGGCAACTCAACTGGAATGGAAATTATTAACTGCAGGTACTGAGGGACACTTTTCAAAAGGGCAGTTGTACAGGATTTAGGATGCTGTCCTACATGCTGGGCCATCGGAGTTCTAAGGGCTCAGCTCTGGGCAACATGGGCAGAGATTGCATGCCTCAAATTGCATATTCAGGAGGAACTATATTACAACAACTGCCCACCATTTCTCCAACATCCAACTGAAGCACCTTGACCACAGAGGGTACTTGGTCTGGGAGGTTGGCAGGTGGTTAACAAGGGCAAATTGGGTATCCCATCACTCAGTGCTCACCAGTGTATCACCTCCACAAACCTTATAAAAACTACAGAATCTATCTGCCTCTATCTCTGAAATCAAACAAAGGGTCAGTGGACACTGCAGAGCAGGAACTGCAGCACAGGAGTTAGCAGTATAAAACTCACCCAAAACAGGGACCAAAATAAAAAAGGCAAAAAGGAAATCCAAAACACTTCTGATCATAAGAGACTCCATTTTGTGGGAACTTGATACCAACCTCTAGCCATGGGTAATGGTCAGATGTCTCCAAGGTACATCAGTGTGGAGAGAAACTGACTGAATTGCTAAAATCATGCAGGAAGCAGGAGAAAACATTGACATCCTGGTACACACATAGGGACTAATGATCTCATCAGCCAGTCAGTTGTGGAGACCAAGGACACCTGACCAGGCTTGGAGGCAAACTTTCATCCATTTTGTCTGGCATCTCCTTCTCTGAGATCCTGTCAGTCTGGGAGAGGGGGCAGACAGACGGAAGGTCAGAGAAGGGGAGATAGGGGAGCTAAACATGTGGCTCAAGGGCTGGTGCCAGGAAGAAGGACACAATTTGTAGGTAACTGGCAACAGTTTTGGAAGAAAAAGTTATTTAAATTTGATGGACTGCATCTGATTAAGAAGGGAGTCAGTGCATTGGGGCAAGTGTTTTATATCTTTGCAGAATATTTAAACTAGCAAATGGGAAGTGGGGTGCAGCACCCGATACATCGAACAGGAAGAACATCCCTCTCCCTTCAGCTAGTGATCAAACTGGAGTTCAGCATGTTTGTAGTTCATTTACATCACCAGGTAAGGAAAAAAGGCTCAGCTCCCCATGCAACACCCAGGGGAAAAGCTGGACCTCCTCCCACAACTAACGTACCAAAATCTGGCCAGTGGACAATCTTGTACACAAATGCTGCAGTCTGGGAAACAAGATCCCAGACCTGGAGGCAAAAATGACAGAGGCTAAAATGGACATAGTAGCCATTAGCAAGACATGGTTCACCTGTAACCACACTTCGGAGACTTCAGTACCCGGCTATGTACTGTTCAGAAGAGACCAAGGTGCAAAAAAAAAGGGGGGGTAGCCCTTTATGTCAATGAAAATATCAAAGCTACAGAAATTCAGAATACACATAAGGAACTAGAAGAAATGTGGGTCACCCTGGAAACAGAAAATGGGACAGCCATACTAACTGGGGTTGTCTACAGACCTCCAGACCAGGGGGAGGACATATACACATTACTGTTAGAAGATATTAAAAACATGACAGCTAAAAGGGAGGTTCTGATAATGGGAAACTTCAACATGCCAGATACAGATTGGTCAGCAGGAACATGCACCAGAACTAGACACATAGTGTATTTCCTGCTGGAGGAGGCCTCAAACAATTGGTACAACAACCCACAAGAGACAGGGCTACCCTGGATCTATTACTGACTAACGGGGAAAGGATCACAGATCTCCAGGTAGAAGGTCACTTGGAAGCCAGTGATCATCGCGTGGTATGGTTCAATTTGGCCACTAGAACTAGATCATCCCATTCCAAGGCAAAAATATGGGACTTCAGAGGAGCTGACTTTGTTAAGATGGCCAACAGAGTTAAGCAAGCCCTGGCAAGAAGAAATGCAAGTGAGGGGGTACATGCAAAGAGAGCAAGCATTAAGGATGCAATACTTGAATCAACATCCCATTGTGTTAGGGAGAAAAGCAAGAGCAAAAGAAGGAGGAAACCACTTTGATTCTCAAATACAGTAGCAGAAAAGATCAGTCAAAAGATCGGCCTTCAGGAAATATAAGGGAATGCATCATGACGAAGATAGGGAGGCATACCAAACTTCCCTAAGGCATGCAAGTAAGGCAATAAGGCAGGCAAAGGCCCAAACCAAGAAAACACTAGCATGAACAGTAAAATAAGGGGACAAGACTGTCTATAGATACATTAGAGAAAGGAGACAGTACAGAGGGGGTATTGTTAAGATCAAAGGGGATAAGGAGGAGTGTGTAGAAGAGGACCAAGGAAAACCATCTACCCTAAATAGACACTTCTGCTCTGTATTTACTGAGGAGAAGGTAGGGCAGGGCCTACAACTCAGCACCTTGGATACAGGGGGGAGGGAGGAATGCACAATTCCTTTCACAAAAGAAAGGGTTCTACAAGAGCTCACTAAGCTCGGGTGGACAAGGCAACAGGACCTGATGGCATACATACCAGGATACTAAAGGAGCTAAGGGTGGAATTAGCAGAACCATTAACATAACTGTTAAGTGAGTCTCTGAGCACAGGAGAGGTCCTAGAAGACTGGAGAAGGGCTCATATTAGCCTGCTCCACAAGACTGGCAGCAGGGAGGAGGCACAAAACTACAGACCAGTCAGTCTTACCTTAGTAGTGGGCAAGATTATGGAGGCACTCCTTAAGGAAAGGATAGTGCAACACCTGGAATCCACAGGAGCACAGGATCCAAGACAGTATGGGTTTACGACAGGAAGGTCCTGTCAAACTAATCTCACAGATTTCTTTGACTGGGTAACCAGAGTGGTGGACCAAGGGGGTTCAGTTGATGTCACCTACCTTGACTTCAGCAAAGCTTTCGATACTGTTCAACATAGAAGATTGATTAATAAGCTGGGTAGGCTCAGCATGGGTCAGAAGTTGGTCAACTGGGTGGCAAACTGGTTGGCAGGCAGAAAACAGAGAGTAGTGGTAAATGGTATACAGTCAGAAGAGATGCAAGTCATAAGTGGGGTACTTCAGGGATCAGTCTTGGGGCCAGTCCTCTTCAATATCTTCATCAGTGACATTGCAGATGGACTGGAGGGTAAGGTTTGTCTGTTTGCAGATGACACCAAGCTCTACAACAGAGTAGATGATCCAGAAGGGGTGGGCAAAATGAGAAGAGATCTAGAAAAACTGGCAAAATGGTCTGAAGAGTGGCAATTGGGATTTAATGCAAAGAAGTGCAAGATCATGCACATAGGGAAAATAAACCCAGAAGCTTCCAATAGGTTGGGAGGGGAGCTGCTGACAATCACAAGGGAAGAAAGAGACTTGGCATCATCATCACAGATGACCAGAAATCATCTAAGCAGACCACTAAAGCAGCAAGTAAGGCTAGAGGGATGCTGGGGTGTATTAGTAGGGATATCACAAGTCATAAGAGGGAGGTAATAATTTCTCTTTACAAGACACTGGTTAGGCCCCATCTGGAGTACTTCATGCAATACTGGAGGCTGCACCTGAACAAGAACATTAACAAAATGGAGGCAGTCCAGAGAAGGGCTACCAAAATTGTGCAGGGACTGCATCAGAAAACATATGAGGACAGATTATTGGAGATCAATATGTATACCCTAGAGCAAAGGAGGGAGAGAGGTGATATGATCGAAACATTCAAATATCTTAAGGGCATTAACAAAGTGAAAGAGTCTAACATGTTTCAATATAAGAAAAATAGCAGGACAAGAGGACACAGCATGAGATTAGAGGGAGGCCAATTAAGGGGTAATGTGAGGAAGTTCTTTTTCACAGAAAGGGTGGCGGATGCATGGAATGGCCTACCTCAGGAAGTGGTGGATAAGAATACAGTGCAGGGCTTCAAACAGGCATGGGATAGGCATAAGGGAGCAATACAGATGAGTATGAATAGATAGGCCATTGACAGAGCACAGACCTATGGCACATTCATAAGGTAGAAAAAATGGGCAGACTGGATGGGCCTTACGGTCCTTATCTGCCGTCAGCTTTTATGTTTCTGTATGTTTCTATGGACAGGCAGAGCCTGATTAGTCAATGACCATTTTGCTTCCTTTTTTGGGGGCCTCATTAAGTATCTTCTGTTTTTCTTTTTTTTTTTTTCTGTGTTTTGACAGCTTTTTTTGGCAACTCTTAAGCTATCTTTGAAAGTGACAGTGCAGAACTCAGGTCTTTTATTGCTACTAGATGATTTATTGGAGGATGATTTCTTTATCAGGGTAAATTATCTAATTTCCTGTTAATATTGTCAAGCCTTGCCCCATTAATTGCTATGTCCTCCCTTATGGACTGTATGTCATTTTTAATAATCCGTTTTTCCATTAAAATTTGGTTTGCAGTAAATTGATTTTTTAAATAGACTGATCAAATCTCTTAAACAAGTGTACAGGTAATGATCTATTTCACTTTGTTTGCTGGCCATCCTAAATGTGTCCTTTTGCTTACATGGTTCATCTTGATTGTTCTTATGTTCATATAATTTGGTGGTTCCATCATAATTTCCCCAATTTTCTTCAAGCTCCATGATTGTTTGCCGAAGGTCCTGAAAAACCTCTTTTATAGTAGACTTAGAGATCATACATTTCCCACTACAATTACTCATGTTGGGGGAAGCTATTGATCCTCTAGAATTATTTTCACCAGGCAAGAAAAGGAAGCTGTGTTCTAAACTGTTCTCAACAGGTCCCCTTTTTATTACTTTCTTCCCCATCCCTGCTGTTATTAAATAAGAGGGAAATGATAAATTGGGAGATTTTTCTAGATCACTTCTATTAATAGCATGAGATAACAGCGCTGGGGAATGGGCACCTACAATAACGGTGACCCAATCCCCAGTGCATGTCTCCAGGGCTACCGTAGGGTAGGGCGGCCAGATGGGGGGTCGGTGAATATAGCAACAGGATGTCACTATACATATGCATGCAGAGGAGAGCGAGCACACACAGTGAGAGGTGGGAGGGATTGTTAGGGGTGGTATGCCACGGTGGGTTGCTGAGCTGACCCCATGGCATGGTTGGTGGGTTGGTGGCACTGGTCAGCAGGGTACTGGGTTTGGGTATGGGCGCTGGTGCATTTTTGTTGTGCCGGGCCCCAACCTTTTTTTTTTTATGTTTTCACCCTGTCCTCCGACATGCATCCCCCTAGAGTTGAGCATCCTTAAGTAGGGGGGTGCAGCCCCCTGCATAAAACATTAAAATGTAAGTCCTTGGTGCTATTTTTGTTGTGTGCCAGAGTGCTGACAAAAATGTCGGCACTCTTGACTTCTCGACAATGGTGATCGCCTTTAGGCTTTAGCCATTATCACATGTAACCCTACTATTTCCTAAATCAGTTTTAAACACAATTGGAAGTGAAGTATTAGCTTTTAACCTCGGTGTAGCGGTCCAATCCTTATCTAATGAATTAAGTAACAGTATATGGTCTGTCATTTTTATGTGTATTATTTTACTGAGGGGCTTTTTAATTCTCTTCCTTTTGATAACCTGAAAAGATTCACAAGCTGGGGGCAACCACTGTTGTTCCTCCTTTGTTGAGATGTTCTAACCATGTATTTACTTTTTGCACTTCTTGCATATGTAAAAAAAAAAGGATACCAACATGGAACAAAAAAACCTTTGACTAACAAAGGTCAATCAGTGCAACAAATTATAAGTTGATAAATAAGAAATGCTATAGTGATTATAAGACTAGTATAAATAGTATAACAAAGAAACTGTCTGGATCAAGTAGTACAGAGTGCAATTCATTTTGCCTATCCAGAAACCAAATAAATAGTTAATAGTCAAAGGAAACAAAAAACAGTGTAATAGGTTAGCCCTGTTTAATCTTTACGTTAGTATCACTGGAGTGGAGCTACAGGGAAAGGTCTGCCTATTTGCAGATGACACCAAGATCTGCAACAGGGTGGATACTCCAGACAGAGGGGTGAGGATGAGGAGGGACCTGGAAAAGCTTGAAAGATGGTCTGAGATGTAGCAGCTGAGGTTCAATTCCAAGAAGTGCAAAACAATGCACCTGGGAAGAGGAAACCCAGAGGAAAGCTACACAATGAAAGGAGGAATTGCTGACAATCACCAAAGAGGACAGGAACATGGGAGTCATAATTTTCGATGACCTAAAGATGTCAAAGCAGAGTACAAAGGTCACAAGGAGGGGCAGTAGCATGCTGAGGTGTATAGGCAGATGTATCACTAGCAGAAGATGGGAGGTGGTGATGCCTTTGTATAGAATACTTGTCAGGCCTCACCTAGAGTACTGTGTTCGGTTCTGGAGGCAACTTCATAAGGAAACTGGCAGGCTGGAGGTGGTTCAGATGATAGTGACTAAGATGGTGCAGGGATTACAGCATAAAACATTTGAGGAGAAACTTAGGGACCTCAGTATGTAGTCACTGGAGGAGAGGAGGGATCTGGGTAGATGATAGAAATATTCAAGTACCTTAAGGATATAAACAAGGTGCAAAGGGGAGACATCTTCCAAAGCAAGAGCTGTAAATGGACAAGGGGGCATGACATAAAACTGGAAGGAGGCAGGTTAAGGGGAAATTTTGAGGAAGTTTTTCTTCACAGAGAGGGTGGTGGACCAATGGAATAGAATGCCACAGAAGGTTGTGGGACTGAGCCCCGTAGAGGATTTTAAGCATGCATGGGACAGGCATAGGCATAGGGGAACATTAGAGGTGTGAAGAGGGAGGGAGTAGCCATTGACCAATATGAGTCAAACGTCACAAACTAGTGTAGGGCTAGGGTAGACTAGATGGGCCTGGTGGCCCTTATCTGCCATCAGTTTCTGTGTTTCTATGTAGTGTCATTTAAGCTTATAACACTCAAGTCTGGGTGCAGAAAACTCCTCTTCAGAAGAGCTTCAGGTCATTCAATAAGTTATGGTACAGGCTTTGCTAGTCATCCACAATTTTCAATACTTTCCAGGCAGACTGTCTCTAGGATGAAATAAAAATTTAGGCACAAGCCACAGACACAATACCAGGTATTTCTTTTATTTTTAACGTGTTAATAATCCTCAGCATCTCATGTGCTCTGCACCATTCAGGTCTGGGAGTCAGACCAATTGCTGCCTCAATTTAGCCAGATAGTTAGGACCTCCCACCAGCTCCTTTCCAGCCAAAAGGTGGTAATAATGAACACTTAAGAAATGGAAAGAAAAACTAAGTATTGGCACGTTTAGTACAAAAACAAAAGAAGTAAAAGGATCAGCTGTACTCCTATATAGTTAGTGACACACTTTTTTCTATAAAACTTGCTACACAAAAAAGAACAAGTTACTACTTACTGATGAGTCATAATAAAAAATAACTGGGGGACCAAATGCTAGGTTCAACCAGAAGTGTGCAATTTAAGCTGTCAGCTTCTCTTGCAGCACTCATTTTCCTTCCGCTCCCCTGTGACTTGGATCAAGAGTTTTAATGTTCAGAAGAATTGTACAGACCACAACTAGGCAAGCAAAGACTGCAGTCTTGCTGCTATGACCATCTGCTGCAGCTCCAATGCTAGGAATGATGAATCTATGCAAAGAACACTATACGTGCGCTATATAGTGCTAGATCACCTGCTGTGTGCTGCAAAATATGAAACATATAAAATCATTAAAATATACTGTATAAACTAGCTACTAAATTTGGCAAATCACAACCAAACTATTAACAGTTTGCATAAAAACCTATCATAAAATTGACATGAGAGATAAAATGAGGGTGTTAAACTTAGGGAGGATCGAGAGTCCAGAGGACTGCTCTCCTTTCTCGGGGGGAGGGAGGCTTGTCATTCCACTTGTTGACTGCCCTCTGGCAGTAGCTGGAGGGCAGTACAGGTTGGGAGACACATACCAGTGTCACTGTGTCAGTAGAGATGGGGAGATGGGAGAAAAGGAGGAAAAAGGGAGCTGGCAGGCTCCATGATGGCCCCTTGTCCCTGTGCCACCCCCTGGCTTCTAGATTGTGCTTTGGGGGGGAGAGAAAGATGGTGCTGTCATCCCTGGTCTGGTCCCACCACAGTGGAAATACCTGGGAGTCAGCAAGAGTGGGGACATGAGGAGCTGGAGAATGAGTCCCTTCAATGAAGGGCCATAGTCACCTACCAGGCTTCATGAAGAATAAATAGAATAATTTAAAAAATAAATCTCTATATGAGGACATTACATACTAACCAATTATATTAAGCAGGTAGTATAATATTATATTTATAAAACTGAATAAAAAGTTGAAAAGAAATAGAAAATATGACTTCCCAATATTTCCACTACAACTGGGGTCAGGAGTCTCTGTTAAAATTGTTATCGTGAGAGAGAGAAAATAGTGGCAGTCTAAGTTTAACAGCTTGATGACAAAAGTCAACATTTCTTTAATAACGCCTTGATAATTTCCTTTGCCAGTTATGCTGATTTTCACTGTTTGTGCTGCTAATATTTCTTCCTCAGATAATAGTGGAAAACTTCACAGCAGTGTGCTCTTGCCCCACCAGGATGGCCCACCACAGGGCTCACTGTCTTCTCCAACCTCTGAAGTGGGCTTCCCCACCAACTGGACTCCTGGAGCCCTACAGTGGGAAGACAGAACAAGGAAACAAACACTGGATTCAGGGCAGCACAAGTCTGTCTGGAAAGAGAATGAAAAAAGAATTAGTGTTCAGGCAACAGTGGTATACAGTACCTTACACAGAAGTAAAACAGGTTTTTCAAACTCCTGCTAGACCTGCTTCTCCATAACAGGTCAGTGTGCAGCTACCTCTCTCCTCACTCTCATTAGAAAGTATGGCAACCAGTGTTTCATTCTGCCTTTTGATTAATCAATGAATTTAAGGAACACCTTCTCCACCAATAAAGTTCATCTTACTTTTTTGGTCTGTCATAACGACACCAATTCTTTCCAACTTGTCTTTCTCTGAATTTTTGTCATCATCTTTATTACTCTGCACCGTACAATAGCTTGCGATATTTTCCTATTTGCCCCACCATTCCTGATCTATAATATTATTTCCTCCTGTGTATTGTCATTCTTTCTCAGCTTGTTATCACATTTTGAATTATTCAGTATAGTTACTGTAGAATTAGCCCGGCTGTCTTGTAACATTGTTTTGTCTTTTATGTTCTGTTAGGTTTATTCTTTTTGTCTTTCCCCTTTTTTGTCTTTATTCTTCTCTACCTTTTTTGTTCATTTTCACCCATTTCTCCCTCTGATTTTGTAACAAGGAGTTATCATCCCTTGTCAAGTTATTTTGAGTGGGGTATGTGAATCCAAGTTTGACAGGATAAAGGTCTGGATCTAGATGCTTTTATAGAAGATAGCACAACTTTAGTCCCAGTCTTTGACCTGTTAGGAGAAAAGGAAAGAGGAAATTGTTTAACCAGGAAAGGCACACTAAACTGAAGCTTGTTTCCAGGTGTGACCTGGGAGCACAAAGATGTTAAGTGACTTGCTCAGGGTCACACAGAATGTAAATGGGGGCTATAGGATCCAGACCCTGATCTCTTGGTTTGTAGCACAGTGGTTTAGGGCTCTGAGCTGCTAACTTGTGTGCCTTTCCTGGTCACCAAAAATTTTAAATAAATAAATTAATATCAATTGAACTTTGCTTTGTTACCAGCTTTTTGTTACCCTTTACATTCCTATTTTTCTGTTTGTTATCCTTCGGATTTTGTATGTCTATCTTTTTCTTGTTAGATTTCTCTTTTTCTTATCATTTCTATTTTCATCTCTAGCTGTATAATATAATTTGACTTCCATATTATTTTCTGTATCAGACCTAATTTCCTGATTACCTTCTTTTCCACTTCTTGTTGAAACCATTTTCTCTATCTTATTTATCAAGTGTTCTCTGTCACACAGTAACAACTGTAGATTTAGCAGCTAATGGTAAATCATGTATTTTACAAAGATAGAGGTGGCACTATTAAGGCTAAGATTTCATAAAATGTAATTCTGTCAGTAATATGATTATATTTCATTGAAAGGATAGCAAAATTCACACACTTAACAGCACAATTAGACTCTTCTTCTGTATTTTCTAAATATATGACCCTTGCTTTATTTCATATGCATATAGTGAGATGTTGCTTAATCTGCATGCCCACCTGGGGGGGTTTACTTTTCAGGGATGGGTGGTTTTCATAGGTATGTTTTTAGGCTTTTGCTTTGTTGGTGGTTATTCTTTTTATACTGATGTTTTATGTCTGTTGTTTACAGTTTGTTGTTCTCTTTATTGTCTTTTGTTCTTGTTGTAACTTATTGCTTGTTGGCTGGTTGTTGTATTGTTATTTTGTTTTTTGTGAAATTCAATACAATTTACTGAATTGCAAAAAAAAAAAACACAACTGGATATAATCAAATATAGTAACACTTAATGTCAGAAAAAACATAGACACATATATACCCCCACCGGCCCCCAACAACAACTCTCACCCCATCCCATGTGTAAATAAGCTGAGGTGATACTGTATAGGAGAATGGGGTGAGAATTAGGACCAATGACCCCAATGCAGACCCCGTTGCCTGTTGTTGGGTGTGGGCTGGGGGTGGTGTGCAAGAGGGTGGGAACCCTTACATCAAATTTCCTTGCTTTTGTTGCTGTGGAACAACCCCAACTGATACATTAAATGGAGCTTTTTGCCATGAATTTTCCTTCTTTTTGAGAATGTGCACTATAAATAGTGAAGCAACGGTAATGCAAACGAAAGCCCAAACGGTAACACATCATATTACTGACATAAACATAAACGATAATGCAAATGGTAATAGAAACACAAGCGCAAACATTAATGAAAACAGAAATGCAAATGCAAGTGCATACGGAAAAGCAAATGGTAATGTGCACGGTCACAGTAACGCAATTGGAAAAGCAAACACTTACAGTAACAGTAATGATGACACCAGAGGAAACACAAAGAGAAACGCAAACGGAAGTGCATACGCAAATGCAAATGGAAATGCACATGGTGATGCAAAAGGAAACGCAAACAAAAACAGTAATGGAAACACAAATGTTAACAGTAATGCAAACACCAGCGCAAACGAATACACAAAGGGTGATGCACATGGTGATGTAGATGGGAACGCTAACGCAAATGGTTTGGAAACACAAGTGGAAACTCTAACTGTAACAGTAACAAAAATGCACACCCTTTTTTTTACCCAAAAGCTGCATATAAAAACACAGTGAATACAAAGAATGTATGCATAATAATGGGCCTCAGAGCAGAAAATGAACACTTGGAGTACTAAATTGCTATTATCTCAGGAAGTGTACGATGTAAGAAAAAAATTAAAATTTCATATAATTTATGACTGTCCTGGCTAGTTTTGCTTTTAGCCTCCTGGTAGGGGGCTAAGCATTTTTCAGACAAAAAGTCCATATCTCGAAGCGTCTCTGAGATACAGGCCCCAAAAGGAGAAGCGGACGCCATTATGTTAGCCTATGGGAGAAATTGTCAAATATGAAGTACCATAACTTTGCAGCCCTGTAATATTTTGTCACCAAGCCACCAAAAGGCATACCTGAGGGATCTTGGCTTCCTTCCCTCCACATTTCAGCACAAAAGACCAAACCGTTCTATTGCAGCAGGGTGGCAAATATTTCTTATTCTTTTGGCCATAGTGTTGCAAAGTAGTGTCATGATTTGCAACACTTTGCCCCCAAAAATGCATGAAAGTGTCAAATGTGCGACACTATAGTTTACTAAAATTTTAAAAACATATGTCTGGGGTGTTTAACCCCTCAAAAAAGGCATGGTTAGCATCCTCAGGGCTTGACTAGGTGAACACAAAATAATTGTGTCTCTAGAGGGTCCCAAATTTTAATGCCAAGCATTTCTGTGACCACCAACTGAAAACAAAATGGCAGATTTGCGACACTAAAGTGGGCATTTGCAACACTAAAAACTGCATTTGCGACACTGTCGAACTTTTTCTTAACTTTTCCCATTGACTATAATGGGAAACTTGTTTTTTGAATAGCTTTTGAACCATTTAATACTTTTTCTCAAAATCTTCGAAAGGCACATGGGAGACCATGGCCGCATGTTCCCTGAAGGTTTTGGACTGGTCGCGCAGACCATGCAACCTGTAGATGGGAGCAGAAAATGTGCAAAAAAAGCATAAATATGACATTCTTTTTTTTTTTTAATTTATTTTTCTCCCCTCCTACGTCCCTGCCAGAGCTGCCCCTTCAGGAGTCACCAATGAAACCCATCCCCTGTCACCGACTTACCTGCTGCTCAGGGTCCCTCATCCTGCCATGGACTACCCCCAGTGCAGGGTTCGAGGTGGAGTGAAACCCCTGTCTTCTCTGGTCCCCGAGATAGTGGCAGTTGGTGGCACATCAGGACTGGGTTCGACGCTCCATCTACCTGGCTCTGGAGGGTGATTTTTCCATGTTCTGTGAGGACATTGCTAGCCCTGACATCAAGGCACGAGCGCCGACATCCGCAACATTTTCTCCCCCAATGATGCAGCCCATAGAGGTTTTTATATATATATATATATATATATATATACCCTTATATAATATTGGTGCACTAGTGACAGTATAGTTAGGATTGAGTGCTCACTTCTATGTTAAACCCTAATTTTCACCTTAAAAACATGGCAACGGTCCAACAGATTTGCATGAAGTTTCGCATGCATAATCTCTCCTGGAGCATCTCTTGATATGGCAAATTTCGTGTGAATCCATTATGAGGTTTTTGAGATACAGAGTGCTACAAATTGTAGAATGTACATGTGTTTTGCTGTTTCTTTGTCCACCTGTATCTCACAAAAAGTTTTAGGTTGTGGTCTAAAAACTGCAGGATCAAAAGCCTTTGTCTCACAGGTGCGTCTTTTGAAGATTTGGTGAAAAAATATTAATCTATTCCAAAGTTATTAAATTATAAAGTCTCTATTTATTTCCTAAGGGAAAAAAATAGATTCCAGCACAAAAATGGAATCTGTGTCACAGAACCCAATCCCTTTTTGCAGAGAGGGTTATCCTGTGTTGCAGGAGCCTAATGCATTTGTGCAGATGTGTCATCCTGTGATGTAGGTGATAAATGCTTTTTTCGTGCAGCCACCATTTTGATTTTTCAGTTAGCAAGAGAAGAAAAAGTAAGAAAACACATAAAAATGATTGAATTTTAAAACACAAACATCAGGACCGAGCTAAACGGGACCCATTTAGCTACATTCTGACATTTGTTTGTGTTTTAATTTTGGCAAGAAGCACCTTTTCTTGGCATCCAAAATCCCAGGTGCCCAGTATAGTGAGAGGACCACTTCTGCCGCATTCTTTGTATGAGAACAGTAGGATTTTCTTAACTTCTGCAGCCACAGCTGAAACTTGTGCTGCTGGCTGCAGGGTGAGGTGTGGGCCACTGTTTCCCTGGTTTCTAGTGGCACCCCCACCCACCGATCAGTGTCCTCAATCCCTGGTGTCTAGTGGTACCCCCCCTACCCTTTGATCCCAATAGTTAATAATTTTTTAATTCATTAATTTATTTATATACTTATTTATTTGAATAAGTTGACACCAGGATGCCAACCCCTGGTATCAGATGCCCCCCCACCCCCACAGCCCATTGCGTTTTGCTGGCATCAAGGGGCCCAATACCCATGTTAGCATTTACAAGATCACCCCAGCAGTGTGGACACTAGGGAGCCCACCCCCAGTGTCCCAAAATAGTTTTGCTTATTTATGTGGTCTCTGAAAAGAAAAATAATTTATTTTTTACCTGAAAAAGAAAAGAAAATTGTCCCTCATCATCCCCATCATCCAACTCCCCCATCCTGACCCCTCCCACTGAGCACCTACCACTCTACACCTCCCTTAACTTATACTTACCACCGGAGGTCATAGGCTGTCATCTTCTGTGGACCGAGACATGTCTGCACTCTTCAAAGCCAAACTGTGAACTGAGGAACCAAGTTAAGTGCCCTATAATGTATTTCAATGGTGTTTTGAACTTATGTACATAACTTTGCCATTTATATAAATTTTTTTCATCAAACTTTCAACATGGGCTTTTTCGAACCCCACCTCATGAACACTGACACTGTCATTTTGTTAATCATGCCTGGAAGGTGATTTTGCAGTCATTGCGCAAAATCACTTTTATAGACCAAATAACAAAATTTCACCACAAGTGTTAATAAGTCTCAAATGGACCATGTTGAAAATTTGGTGAAACAATTCTTAAAAATGGCCAAGTTATAAGCATTTAAATTTTTCCATGCATTTTTCCATGCAAGCACATAACTTTGGTAATTTTCAATATTTTGAGTCCAAATTTTTAACATAGCCATTTTTTCACATCACCTCATGAACAGTAAAGCTGCCATTTCTCATCTCCTGTCCAAAATGTGTTTTGATACCTGTGGCATGGAATGGCATTCTGGCATGGATTCGATAATTTTCACCTATGGGGTTTATGAGATGGGGTCATAAGAAGACTATGTTCAAAATTTGGGGTCAAAATATGAAAAAAATGCTAAAGTTATGACCATTCATTTATTTCAATTTCCCTATGCCCACTCATAACTTCATAAGCTTTAAACATTTTGACCCCAGATTTTCAACACTGATCTCTTATTACCCGACCTCATATATGTCACAGCTGTCATTTTTCAACCCTGCCCAAAATGTATTTTCATATCTCTGACATGGAATGGTGCTGCAGTTGCACAGAATTATGTTTTGGCAGGTATTCAAAAATGTTTTGTACATGAGGAGGGGTAATAAGATGGCTATGCTGACAATTTGGTCACTGTTGTCCTATATATGGATGCACAGGGCCCACATACATATATACATCTATGGAGGGATGGGACAGACAAATAAGGATATGATTATGCTGTCTGAAAAAGTAAGGACATTTATTGCAAAAAACTTTATTAATACTACAGTTAGGCTTGTTACTAAGGTGACAAAAGCAGGGAAATGTGGCATTAGAGTTTCCAGCACTAACATCCCACTCCCACCATGCAGACACTGACAGGTGCCAGCGGTGTGCCTTGGGGTTGTCAGCCCTAAAGCTCACCTCATTCTCCTATACTGTGCCCATCTCTGCTAATTTACTTATGAAATGGTGTGAGCATTAGGACTGATGACACCAAGGTACACCCCCAAGGTACACCCCCGATGCCTGTCAGTGTCAACAGGGTGGGGGTGGGCTGTTAGGATTGGAAACCCTAATGCCACATAGTCCTACTTTTATCGCTTTAGTAATAACCCTAACTGATGCATTAACAATGTTTTTATGCGATGAATATATATATATGTATCTCTCCCTCTCTCTCTCTCTGTATGTGTGTGTGTGTGTGTGTGTATATATATATATATATATATATATATATATATATATATATATATATATATATATAGGATATGACATGGCCTGACTGAAGATATCATGTTTATTTTCACAGGAGGCCAGTGACACCATGATATCTCACAAGTGGCAAAGCCATGATTGAGATATCTTGATGTCACCGGCCTTGAATGAAGATAAACATGATAGCTTCAGTCAGGCCATGTCATGTTCTGTTTTTACTCTGTATGTTTTGTGGAGAAGTGCGTAGAAAATCTGACTGCTGTGTAACTTGCGGTAAGAGGAGAGGTGAGAGCAGGTGCTTGATTTTGTCATTGTTTGTTTTTTTTAATCCTGAACGTAGACATCTGTAATGAAGAAAGTAATTTCTGTTAGAGGAATTAACTGTGGTGAGAGTGGAGCGGGCGAGTAAATGGGAAGTGTGGAGCTTTGACTTGCCGTGGTAACTGTGGCTGCTGCGCGAATGTTCGAATGATCGTGCGGTAAAGGAGTTTTGTGTTTTTGGAGCTGTTGAATCTATTCTTTTCGCTTGACAACTGTATGCTGAATGTTTCTGCATAGAGAACTGGTAATACTGTAAATATGTTGGGGGGGTGATTGCCACTGAGAGGAGGGTTTCTGCTTCTGATTTGGAAGCATTTTTTTTTTTACTGTGCAACAGAAGAGGAAAAATCCAGTACATTTTCAGGAAGAGCCGATCAGTCGAGTAATGGGGAACGGAACAGGTATGTGTTTTCTTGGTCATAGTGATGCACTGCAAATGTGCAAGGGATCCTGTACTAAAAGAATTTAGTTTTTTGGAACCTCAGGATCTGTGTTTTGGTGAAATAGCAGCATGTTGAGCTTTTTGTATGGTGACAAGAGTTTTTTAAAAAGTAATTGGTATAGTGTAGAGGTGGTGGGGGGGTCATTGTTACGTATCGGAAGCTTTTGGGCAGTATTCAAAATTGTTTGCTGCTGTTAAGACTGAGAAGAAATAGTGCAGTATTGTTATAGAGAGAGAGGTGAAATCGGAACTCGTAGGATAGTGATGAACTGTGATGAATTTCATGTGAGTGGTGCTAGTTTGCTGATTTGAAAGTTTAAAGATATAAATTGAGTTTTTCTACAACGTATTATCAAACTCACTTACTCCACCAAAAACCAATAATGAGGTCACAGTATGCAACTGGTAGAGTTTGGCTATATTATTAGACACCTGATGTGACTTCCTAGTAAAACACAGGACGCTGCTAATATCTAAGTCTCCCATACCTCAGATGGTTAGATCATAGGACGGAATGCTAAGGTTCTGTGTTCAAGTCCCAGTGGGAGGCACACTTTTCCTTTCACACTTTTATCTTGATTTAAAAATTGCCTCTCAGCGGCTTACTGCACCAAGAAAAGGAAAGTTTCTGTGTCTCTGACATATGCCTGCATTGCTGGTTACGCAACACCGGAAAGGAATGTGTGTGCCTCATGGAAAACACAGAACACTGCTAATATCTGAGTCTCCCATAGCTCAGATGGATAGAGCATAGCACATAATGCTAATGTTCTGTGTTCAAGTCCAAGTGGGAGGAACACTTTTACTTTCACATTTCCATCTTGATTATTAGTAAAACCTGTTCACACTTGTAAAAATAAAACTTCTATTAAAACTTATTCCAAAGTCATAATGGCGCCTAATCACAAACATGCAGATTGCCTACATATAATGGGTGCATAGGTAACCCTACATGAGACTGCTTTGCAGAAGACCCCCATGGTGATCACTACAGGTGCCCTAGCATCCAGCATGCTGGATCCCATGGCCTCCCCAGCAGCTCTGTACCAGGGGTGAACCTGGGACTTGCCAGGGGGTGCACCACACACAGAACCAATGCATGATAGCACTATGTGCCATTCCAAGGCAGCTATAGGTCCAAGAGGGGGACCTGTGTGCCACAGTAAGTGCCCCTCACAAGTCATGAGAGGGGTGCAGCAGCCATAGGACCACTCTGCACACAGCTGCCATATCTGTCTGGGCCACCCGGGGGGCCATTAGGGAAAACACCCACTGGTGCTTCATGGGATGGAGCATGCCATTCCAGGAACCCTCCACCCATAAGTGGAGGGAGGATCTACTCTGGGGCCCAGGACAGGCATCCGATTTAATGCCTGTCCAGGTCTGCAGCCCTGCACCCATCTGCCCCCTGCATACTTTACAGGCATCATATTACAGGGATTAGTGGTGTTAGAAGGTGATGGTCAACTACCATCTCATTCAGTCTTCAGTTGGGGGGGAGAGAGAGAGAGAGAGATAAAGGGCTTTTAGCTGCTGAGTGTGTTTGTAAGTTGATTTAAAGTAGTTGTTTTAGCTGCCATTTTTGTGTGTTGGGCATTGTATTTTAGGTCTGTTAACTGCAGAAGTGGTTGGGGTCTGGCAGAAGTTGTCTGAACCTTCTTTTGCTGAGCAGTTGGGGAAAGGATTTACTTGCTGGATAAGCATTACATTCTTTTTCAGTCTGTGAGCTTTAGCTCAGTAGTGTGACCTGTTTAATACAGTGTTTGCATGGGACCTTCCCCCAGCAGAGGTGCAGTGCTTGGAGGTGCAGTGAGAGGCAGACACAGGGCTGATACACTGTCATGAGAGTCAGGTATGGGCCTAATCCCACCCCTCCCTCCCGGATCACAACTCACTTGTGGGGAATACCTGCACCAGAGGAAGGGGCTTCAGGTACAGCTCATTTACTTTCATCCAAAAATGCAGCCACAGGGCAGGGAAAAAGCATAAGTAGGTCTCAAATAGGAGTACAGCATCCACAGTGAGCTCCACCTCAGATAGTGTGATAGGTGAATATTGTGGGGGACCTTCCACTGGAATATATCAGGTATTTCTGTTAGAGGCTGTGCTAGAATTACTTAATTCTACTTGCAGTAGGGATAGTTAGTGTGCAGAAGCTGTATAAGTAGTGTGGACCATAGGTAGGATTGTTGGGTGCAATGGTCGTGGGGCAGCAATGCAGATGAATATACTGTGGAGGCAGGGAGGGTGTACAATATGCCACAGGCTAAGGAGACTCTGGGAAGAGGTTCAGTGGTTGGGCAGGGAGTTGGGGAGGTTGAAGGATGAGGGGAGGATTTCATCGGTAGGAGGGTTGACATCTGAGAGTATTGTGGGGGCACCACAGAAAAGGAACAGTGGGTCAAGGGAGGGGGGAGGGGGCAAACTAAATGGGAAGCCAGCTGATGAAATGTGGACTGTAGTAGAACCTAGAAAAAGAGGAGCAGCAGTAGACAGGAGGGAGGAGAAAGCACATAGTAAGGCAAAGGGGATAAGGAACATGTTAACTTTGTTAGAAAAACATGGAAAAGAGGATGCAGGAGGTGATTGCACTAGGGATAGCACTCACAAAGAGGGTGTGAGGGGCATTACTAGTGGAGAGATTGAGCATGGTGTGACAGGGGAAGGGATAATATCCGAAGAGGTGAGAAGGGAGAGGGAGGTGGGCAGTCAAACAGGTGGAGAGGGAGGGGTCTTAATTGTGAGGGACGGGGGGAAGACACTGGGGCACATGGTAAAAACATGGTCTGGAGTGGCCCCAAAAATGAGAACCAGGGTGGGGGGGGTGGTGATGGGCACAAGGAAAGAGGAGGGGGGTGTACTGGTATTGGGGGACTCCATACTCAAGGGGATCAGATGGGGAGGCAAGAGGGAGAGGCACAGTTGGATATGGGTGGATTCCATACCAGGATTAAAGGCAGACATGGCAGGACAGGCAATCCTAAGGTGCAAAAAGAGGGGTAGAAGGAAACCACACATTGTGGTAATTGTGGGGACAAATGACCTAGCAGGGGAAATGGTGGAGGTAACAAGGGAGAGGACTGAGGAAGTGGGAAGGTTGTGTGAGGAGAATGAGGAGTCTGTGGCCTTCTCTGAAGTGCTCCCAGTACCCTGCGCAAGCACAGTGAGAAAGGAGAGAATTAGAGAGTTGAACACATGGTTGGTAGAATGGTGTCAAACTAAGGGGTATGGGGTTGTGGGCAGCTGGGGAAGCACCTGGGATAATAACAATCTGTTTGCAAGGGATAGGCTGCACTTGAGTGGGAAGGGGACGGAGGTATTAAAGCAAAGACTGGAGCGGTATATTGCGACAAGGGTGGATTTAAACTAGATAGGGGGGCTGGCAAATGGACAGCTGGTAGGCAGGGATCCGATAGAGTGGAGTCAAAGCCTTCCCCCAGGCTAGCAGGGAAGGACTCAGGGAGGCCAAAAAATGAGGGAGTAGAAGGGAAGAGATGGAGGCTAGTGAAGGGTAGGGGGCATTATGGAGGATGGTCTCATTGAATGCAAGATGCCTAGGAAACAAATCCGCTGAGCTACGGCACTCTTAGCAGTGTGGAGGGTAGATATTGCAGCTGTCACAGAAACGTGGGCAACTGAGCACCAGGACTGGGGTCTGGCAATCCCAGGATACAAATTATACAGGAAGAACTGTAAGGAGGGGAGGGGCGTGGAGTGGCAGTCTATGTGAGGGATGGGATCAAATGCACAATGAATGAGGGGGGAGAAGAAAGGAGAATGGAGGCAATCTGGCTGCAGCTCCTAGACTCAAGAGGTGGGAAACTAAGGTTTGAGGAGGTATACAGGCCACCGTCCCAGTCTGAGGAGCTTGACAGGGAGCTAGCAGGACAAATCAACAAGGTACGTAGAAAAGGAAAGGTGGTCATCATGTGGGATTTCAACTTGCCGGGGGTTGACTGGAGCATTCCAGTCACCTCCAGTGCTAGGGAACAAGTGCTCCTGGATGCAATCCAGGATGGTCTCCTGACACAGCTGGTTACTGTACCAACTAGGCTAAAGAACACTTTAGATCTGGTATTGTCGAATGGGGAGGCAGTAAGGGAAATAAAGGTAGAGGACCCACTATCCGACAGCGATCACCAAACAGTGTGGTTTAATATCATGATGTGTGGGGAGCCAGATAAATCCGTTACTCATGTGGTGAACTTCAGGGGGGTGGACTTTGGGAGGGTGCAGGAGGTACTGAAAGGGAAACTGGAGGGCATAAGGCATGAGATGGACATGGAGCTGAAATGGGATATTATTAACCGGGGGTTACAGAGGCAACAGAAGCCTGCACCAAGGCACAGAGTAAAAGCAGAGCAAGAAAACCATGCTGGTTGAACAGTGAAGTTGTGGAGGTGGGGAGGGCAAAACGAGTAGCCCACCAGAGGTTTAGGAGGACTGGGAAGGAAGTGGACAGGGAAAAATATGCAAGATGGTCCAGGGAGGTGACCAGAAAAGTGAGAGAAGCCAAGGCCCAGAGGGAGATGACATTAGCACAGGGAATTAATAGGGGGGAGAAAGACTTCTTCAGATACATCAGGGAGAAAAGAAAGTGCAAGGAGACAATAGTGAGGATAAAAAGGGGTGGGGAGTGGATGGAAAATGGGGAGGAGCAGGCAGAAACACTGAATAAATACTTTTGTTCACAGAAGAAAAGGGGGGACCACTACCAGCATGGGCTGGGAGGGTGGGGACAGGAGGACAAGAGGCGACAGATAGAAGAATTGAGGCAAGTAGAGCCCTAGAAGGACTGAGGGCACCGAAGGTAGACAAGGCACCCAAGGGTGCTAAGGGAGATGGCAGAGGTGTTGGCAGAGCCACTGGCAGATCTGTACAGCACCTCTCTGGAGTCGGGATGTGTGCCAATGGACTGGAGGATGGCACATGTAGTGCTATTACACAAGAGCGGGCCAAGGGATGAATCGGGTAATTATCGTCCAGTAAGTCTCACATCCATAGTGTGCAAACTCATGGAAATGATACTAAAGGAAAGACTGGTGGCATACCTGGAGGACAATGGCCTCCAGGATGTGAGGCAGCATGGGTTTGTTTCAGGGAAGTTTTGTCAAACCAAACTGATGCGATATTATGACTGGGTGACAGATGAACTGGATAAGGGTCATGCGGTGGATGTTCTTTACTGAGACTTCAGCAAGGCCTTCGATTTGGTGCCTCATAGGTGGCTTGGGGGGAAGCTAACTGGTGTAGGAGTAGAGGCAAAAATGATAAACTGGATTACAAGCTGGCTGAGTGCGAGGCTGCAACAGGTGGTAGTGAAAGGGGAGCTCTCAACTCAAAGGCCGGTGACAAGTGGGGTGCCACAGGGCTCTGTGTTGGGGCCAGTATTGTTTGGGCTCTTCATATCAGACATTGGACATGGGGTGGTGAGCAAGGTAAGTCTGTTTGCTGATGACACCAAAATCAGAGCAGTGGTGGATGGAGAGAAGGGGTGGAAGCAGCTGCAGGGGGACCTAAGTAAGCTAGGGGAGTGGTCAGATAGGTGGCAGCTGGGGTTCAATGCAAAGAAGTGTAAGGTTATGCACTTTGAGGTGAAGAACCCAAGGAGAGAATACTGGCTGGGGGGGTTAAGCTGGGAATCACAGAGGAGGAGAAGGACTTTGGGGTAATGATAATGGGGACCATGAACAACACTGCCCAGTGCAGGAAAGCGACTGCAAAAGTGAACAAAATGCTGGGGTGCATAGCAAGGGTTTTTTCATCCAGGCAAAGTGAGGTGATCTTGCCCCTCTACAGATCGCTGGTAAGGCCTCACTTAGAGTATTGTGTGCAGTTTTGGAGGCCATACCTAAAGATTGATATCAGGCTGCTGTAGGGGGTGCAGAGGAGGACAACAAAGGTGATATGTGGAATCGAGGGGAGAGGCTATGACAACAGGCTGGAAGACCTCAATATGTACATCCTGGAGGATAGAAGGGACAGGGGGGACATGATAGAGACAATCAGGTATCTGAGGAAAATCAATAAGGATGGGGCAGATGGGGTCTTTAAGTTAAGGAGGGGGAGGGTCACCAGGGGGTATGGGCTTAGAATGGGGGTTAGGAAGGAAATGAGGAGACACTATTTCACAGATAGGGTGGTATGAAAGTGGAGCACCCTACCAAAATGGGTGGTATCATGTAAATCTGTAAACAGCTCCAAAAGGGCATGGGACAGGGAAGAGGGGAGAGTGAGGGCGGGGGGGGTGACAGTGGGATGACAAAAGGGAGGGGGTTTGGGGCAGTTGCAAACTAAGGGGTGTTGGCTGCACACTTGAGCAGACTTAGATAGACCCGGTAGTCTGTTTCTGCTGGCACATTCGTATGTTCATATGTACGTATACCTGAGTGCCAGGGTGGAGAGGGTGTGGGTAGGTGACCTGCGATGGTGAATACCTGCTGGTGCACACCTGTCCATGGGTGCAGTTTAAGCATGATTTGCTTGTGAAATCCATCCATTGGTAAATAGCGGTCATTAAGAATAAATATCAAAATTAGAAACAGAGAAAAATAAACTATGACGGCAGATAAGGACCGCTTGGCCCACCTAGTCTGCCCATTTCCCTAACTACAGGATAAGCTGCAGATCCTATTTAACCAACAGCCTATTTCTTCCTACCCCCCCCCACAAAAATTGCCTTATGTCTGTCCCATGCATTCTTGAATTCTCCCACAGTTTTAGACCCCACAACCTCCTCAGGAAGGCTGTTCCATGCGTCCACCTCCCTCTATGTGAAAAAATACTTCTTCACATTGCTCCTGAGCCATCCCACCTCTATCTTCAAATTGTGTCCCCTTGTTCTTGCACATCTCTTTTTCTGAAAGATGCTACCCTCTTGGACTTTGTTGATTCCACTGAGGTTTTTAAAAGTTTCTATCATCTCCCCCCTCTCCGTCCTTTCCTTAAGGGTATACATATTAAGCTCATTTAGTCTGTCCTCGTATGGCTTCTTTTGCAGACCCTGCACCATTTTAGTTGCCCTCCTCTGGACTGCCTCCATCCTGTCTATGTCCTTACAGAGATAGGGTCTCCAGAACTGGATGCAGTACTCCAGATGGGGTCTCACCAACTGTCTTTACAGAGGGATAACAACTTCCTGTTTTCTGCTGGTGATGCCTCTCCCTATACATCCCAGTATCACCCAGCCCTCCCTGCTGCCTTCTCACAATGCTTGCTATCCTTAAGGCTTCTGACATTATTTCCCCCAGGTCCGTTTCCATTTTTTTTGTTGTTACTACCTCCCCCCCATTGAGTAATCTTCCCCTGGGTTTTTGTTTCCCAGGTGCATTACTTTGCACTTCTTTGCATTGAATCCAAGCTGCCATACTTCTGACAATTCCTCCAACCTT
The DNA here is from genome assembly GCA_016271365.2 of Neoceratodus forsteri. NCBI lineage: Eukaryota > Metazoa > Chordata > Ceratodontiformes > Ceratodontidae > Neoceratodus > Neoceratodus forsteri. The sequence goes on along the minus strand of CM028131.1, from coordinate 307,382,878 downwards.
GCCAAGTCCCTGCTCATCCTTTCCATGCCTCCTTGTGTGTCAACCCTGTTGCAGATCTTTGTGTCACCTGCAAAGAGGCATGCTTTTCCTTCCAGTCCCTCTGCAATGTGACTTATAAAGACATTAAAAAGGACTGCACCCAGTACTGAACCCTGCGGTACCCCACTAGTAACCCCTCTTTCTTCAGAGTGGACTCCATTTACAATTACCTTCTGTGTCCTGTTGTCCAGCCAATGTTTTACTCAGGCTACCACCCTGGGACCCATTCCCAAGCTGGTTAATTTGACTATTAATTTTTTGTGTGGCACTGTGTCAAATGCCTTGCTAAAGTTTAGGTAGGCCATGTCCACAGCCCCTTCCTGGTCTACTACTTTGGTCACCCAGTCAAAGAAATCAATTAGATTCATCTGGCATGACTTTCCACTGTGAACCCATTCTGCCTTGAGTCCTGTGCCCCACTGGCCTCTAGGTACTCAACAGTTTGTTCCTTCAGAAGTGATTCCATCACTTTCCCTACCACAGAGGTCAAACTGACAGGTCTATAGTTTCCTGCCTCTGTCTTGGTCCCACTTTTGTGAAGGGGAATCACATCTGCCTTCTGCCAGTCTTCAGGTACCACACCATCCTCCCATGATTTGTTAAAAAGGGTAGTCAGTGGTGTCACTAGTTCTCTCTTTAATTCTTTTAGAATTCTGGGATGAATTCCATCAGGCCCCATTGCTTTGTCAACCTTCAGTTTTAGGAGTTCTTTCAGAACCCTTTCTTCTGTGAAAGGACTGGGATCGACCATGCTATCCAGAGTGCTTCTGTTAATTGGATTAGGCACCTCCCCCTTCTTCTCTTTTGTGAATGATGAGCAGAAGTATTCATTCAGTATCCCTGCTTTTTCACTGTCCCTCTCCGCCCACCCACCGTCCATTCTATTCAGCCTCACTATCCCTCCCTTTGTCATTCTATGCTCCCTGATATACCTATAAAAGGTTTTATCCCCCTTCTTAACCAAGTTGGCTATCTTTTCTTTAGTGTGGGCCTTTGCTATTCTGACTACCTTCCCTGCTTCCTACTGCCTTAACTGGTACAGTTCTCTGTCCTGCTCCTTCTGTGTTTCCTTATACTTCCTATGTGCTATCTTTTTCTCCCTAACCTTCACCGCCACCTCTTTCGAGAACAATTAAGAGGTTCTTAAAAGCTGTGTCTAAAAGGTAACCCTTTACATGTTATTTCAATCAGATTAAACCACTTACATTCCTCCTATCATATATCAGATATGAGCTCTAGTTCTTGAATCTTCACAAGGTTTTCTGCCAAAACAGTAAATGGAAATTTCCCAGCTTCAGAAACCAGACTGATCCTTTTAAGTCCTTTCAAATCAAAGTTTACCCAACATTTTAAGCAAGAGGCATTTAAACTAATCTAGCAAGTATTCAAAATATCATAAGTATCTTAATAAAAGGTTTTTCTGCTTAGTTACTTACAACAATAACATTTTGGGGTTTTGTTTGCAATTCAATGTATTTTATTGAAGATTTCCACACACGCACTGGATAACAAAATAAAAGACACACAATAAAAACTTATAACCAAATACAAAGAAAGTGACAAAGTACCAACCCTCCTTCCTCCAACCCTACAACCCAACCCCCGCTGTGCAATTCATGAAATAAAAACAGCTACAAGAATCTGCTAGATTTGTCAGTACAATGAGCCAAGTTCCAAAGAAGAAAGACCTTATCAGCTGGGAGGGGGTGAGAACCAAAGTCAGTGATAACTGACTAAGGAAGGCTACTAGATCAGACCAGCACACCCAAAATTTGGCAGAACTATCATTAAATTGAGCTATAGCTTTTTCTGTACTTATTGCCACTAAGCATTTCAGCACCCACTCCAAGTAATTAGGAGACCACTCCCACCTTCAGTGGCGGGCAGTAAGTAATTTGGTCACCAAGGAGAGAAGGGCCATATAGTGTTTATGTTTAAGAGTGGGGATACCTGAATAGTCTCCCAGTAGACACATTTCCTGTATAAAATAATTAACATTAGAGAACAGAGAGGAGATCTTACTTTGGACTAAAACCCAAAGGGCCCTAGCTAGAGGACATATCCACAGTTTATGATAGAATGTACCCTTCTCTCCTGGGCATTTTTCACAATCTGGTGAGGGCAGATTTTTCATTTTATGTGGTTTGTAAGGAGAAAGATACAGATCGTGCAACATGTTAAGCAAGCAATAAGACACAATGAGGTGTGGGTTATCTCCTGATAAGAGCTCACCCAGGTGCACTGTTAGGCACGAGGCACTTGTGCTGAGTGCCTCATGCACCTGGGCGTGCTTTTATCAGGAGATAACCCACACCTCGGAGTGTCTTATTGCACTTATAAAACAGGTCCCTCTATAAAAACCTTACTCTGGAAATTAAATTATTGATTTAAAGAAGTCTCACAAGTATAACTGTTAAAATTAAGTTTGTTAAAGTAGAAAAATGAAAAAAAAATCCCTGCATCTATAATGCAGAGCATATGTGAATTCCCCCATATACATTCTGTTTCTTCAGCCACACTCCTCTTTCTTTTTTACATTTTGTTCACACCATTCTTTCAGTTTTTTTTGTTTTTTCACCCATCTTCTCATTTTGTATGGTGGATACCTGTAACCAGGGAGTGGCCTGTATGAGTGGTAGTAAGGGCAGTGGTGTCTGCCTATGATTCTGCATTCCAGCACCCCCTCCCCCAAGAAAAACATACTTTCTATTCTGCTTTTTCCTGCAGAGAGTTTCTCTTCTTTTGTTAGCAGAAAGTGAAATCACAGCCTTCTTCTTTGTTTATGTAGTTGCCGTCTGGTGGATCTGAAGCGAGCGTGTCCCTAAGCGGCTTCTGTAAATCACGATCGTTTTTGTAGCGCAGTTTTGTGTAACAGACTGTGGTCTCAGTTGTGCCGAACTGTGTTTACTATGTTGAGTATTTCAATAAATAAGTGGAATATCTGTGGCAGCAAGGCTGGTGGAGGCACATGTCTTGGTTTTAATTTAAAAGATTTCTGTTTTAATCAAGGTGGGATGTTTTCTGCATCGCAGGCAGCTCTTCATGAAGTAAAGGTTGCAAGTGGCTCTTTTTTGAACCTCGGGGAGTGGAGGTCAGACTGTGCCTTTTAAATGTTTTATTTTGGTCCAGTGTATTTGGGTACAGGTACAGAACTGGGGGGATGGAGGCATTAGCCAGTACAGGATGATAGACGGTTTCCGGCGGCAGGTACAATGCTGCTGGTCTGATCGCGGTGGTCACCAAGGCATGTGTACTGGGTAGTAGTTTGAGGAACTGGAGCATTGGAGTGCAGCTGCTGCGAACTGTCTGACAGAGTGAGTAAAAAGTGAATTACATTTAACTTTAGGAGTTTGGTGCAGTGGTTGTGCAGGAAGGGGGGCATAGAAGTGATTTTTTAGTGTGTTGCTGTCGTTTTTCAGTTGCTGCCATGGTGCTTATGACAAAGTGCTGTTTCTCACTGTGAGATGTGCCAGCTTGTGTTTCTGTTTTCATGTGGCACAGCTCACTGATTTCGTAGTATTGTGGTGCTCGGGACTGGAGGGTAGTGCTGGTTGGCTACAATATCTTCTGATAAGAACACGGCTCCGAAGATGTTGTAGCCAATCTGGTTACAGGATTTGTTGAGCCCATTTTATAAACTGTAATAAACGTAAATGGTCTTGCTTAATAAGAGAATAAATATTGTTCCATAAGACATGCCAGTCAAAGTTAGATCAGTCACAGTTTAAGATGCTCTACCAATAAAAGGCATTTGGCTGGATATGATTATCAGCTTGCTGAAGAAGTTCTTTATAAAGAAGGGAAGCAGCCCTCCTCTTACAGGCACTTGCAAACAAAGGCTGGAAGAAAGTAGAGGCCAGGCTGGACCATGGGGAAGGGCCCAGATACAGTGCGTGACCTGAAGATATTTAAAATAGGAAGGTGCAGGGACCCCATACTTCTCACCAAATTGTAAAAAAGAAATGTTTGTCCCTATTAACCAAGTCACCCACGTGTACTCTAGATAGTAATAACCACTAAGGGGCAGAAAGCGAGTGGCCAGCAATGCATAGATTCCAATTATATAGTAGGGGTTGATCCAAATCTCTATTACAAAAAAGCTTAAAATGCCTGCATAACTGAGCATGGGCCTTAAGACTCCACCCTATCAGAGTGTTCTTGAGGGTTGATGGTAGGGATGAGAAGGGTAGATACAACAGAGAGGTCAGGGAAATATTTAACTGTTTGGTCAAAGACTTGCTTAACAGCTAACCAATCTGGTTTAACACTGCCAGCATCACCTAAATCTCCCCATTTAAAGTATTTGGTTCCATGTAATGCTAAATAGAACAAAGAAAATCGGGTAGTTGCAGCCCTCCCAAACTATGTGGCCTACACAACTTGGCATATGAATGTAATGGTGGCTTGTCAAGCCACAAAAGGAGGAACAAATAGAATGCAATTTGGCAAACCAGATTTTTTTTTTTTTTTAAATTATGCTGTATACTCCCCCTGCCTACCAGCTCTGACTCCTTCGGGACATTCAAGGGGTCATCTTCCTGCCTTCTGTCCACCAAACCATCCTCCCAGTCCCCCATGGAGCTTCAGTTTTCCCCCGAGCGGGGACGAGGTAGGGCACAGACCCCGTAATCCTTCATTTCATCGGGCCCCGGAGGTGGTCAGTGGGCAGGGGCAAATCAGAGGCATGCCTCAGGAAGTCCGTCATCCCAGAGCCAGCAGGCGTATTTTCCCATTTTCTCCCCTTGGCACAGTGGGATCCCCTGACGTCATGGCACAAGTGCCAACGTCCACTGCCTCACTTGGTTGCCCGTCCCCTCCAAGCAGGGCTTGTGGCTCCCCTGAGCCTCCACTCACGGTTACGCATATGAGTGTGGGCATATGGCCATCCCCACCCCCGGAGATGGCGAGCTGTCGCGGGACGCTCAAGCCGCAGTTCCCCTGGCTGGTTCTCTCCAGTGACCCGAGTCCGGTCCCAACCCGCCACTGGTGCTGCAAGCGGAAATCCAACCACTGCACTGATGGGCCAGCCAAACCAGGTTTTTGGAAGAAAAATATTGAGAACTCCCAGGAGATAAAGAAACTTAGGCGATACAGACATTTTAAGCAAATTGGGTCTATCCCACAAGGAGAGCGGGAGTTTACACCAGCATGCTTGGTCCTCTCCAACTTGTTTAACAATAGGATTAAGGTTAAACATTTTCAACTTGGATTAATCCTTAGGCAGTTTTATGAAAAGGCAGAGGTCTCCCATTGGAGGCCCAGCTGGAGACAGAAGTCTTTCGAGCAAGAAGGGGATAAAGGGAAAAGAGCTGATTTATTGGTATTTAACTTATAACCAGAAAAGTGACTGAAGTGATTGATAATAGTCAGGACTTAGGGTAGTGAGTGGGTCCAATCTGCAAGGTGGAGGAGAATATCATTGGCAAAGGATGTAAGTTTGCAAAATGCCTGACCTACCACGATACCTTTTATTGAAGGGCAAAACTCTGACAATGTTGGATGAGGCAGATCAGTCAGGGATGAGCTTCTGCATGCTTGTTTGGCCTCCAGGTCAATCAGCAGTTCAGCATCCCGTGCTGCCAGCAGCTCCGAATTCTGGTCAGTTAAAGGTAGGATTTATATTTCTTCTCCTGCCATATCAGTCCCAAGTAGTTCCAGTACACTGAGTCACCAAAGTATCAGAGTTTATTTGGAGAAAAAATGGAAATAGATAGCTTTTTAGTAAGAATAAGTCAGAGCTCAGTGAAAAAACACCCTACTACAGCACTGACATCACGTGACTCCTATGATAAAATTGTTTTAAGATTAACCCCTTTTACATCCAAAATTAGAAAAATTCCTGTGGTATGAAGAATTTGGTGTTCACAAGGTCACTCCAGCACCAACATTACCACCTTGCAATTCTCGGACAGTTTTGGCAGCTACTGTAACTGCAGCAAACTGCAAAACAAGTAAAAAAAAATAGTAAGGTATTCCCATGCTGCTTCTTGTGCGCCAGATAATGGTTTGATCTCATGGCTCCTCATGGCTACAGGCCCTCCAAGCTTGTCTCCAGCAGGGAACTGAGGAGCAAGGGGGTAAAAGTTTCCATGTGGTCCTGACTCTGATGGCTTATCATTCCAAAGGTGTGGCCCAGCAGAGGAGATTCTCTTGAAGATCTACTGTTATGCTAGGCAAGACAAAATTGTATTTTAGGCTTACGACAGCATTGTTTGTTAAAATGAAGTATCCATGCTAGATCAATTGCACATAGGATGATTAAAAAGATGTGGGTGGATGCCGTCATCGATTTTGATCTTTAAGGTAATTTTGAAGGTCACAAAGGTCAAGTGGTGTCAAAATGGGTATTTTCTGAATGTAACATAGATTGACATCTACTTCACTATATCTTTCTGAAAAACTAATTATATTATCACTTAGAAGTAAATGCTACATGCTGTCAGCAGTTAACTTTTGAATTTACACAGGATTGTATAGCAAAATTATACTCAAAAGAGCAATTTTTCTCAAAATGCAGTGTACAATTTGTAGTTGTTCCAAATCTTTGCAATGTGCACATATAGCTTTCCATGTACCTTTGTTCATCACCCTGAAATTGCAATATGTTTGAATTTTATCTTTTTGTCCATGTATGGAGGTCTATTATTCAGCTGGGTTACAGTTTGAAGGTCTATTGGCTGGCTGGGTTGCAACAGTTAGTTGCACCACAGCGGCAGGCAATAGTGCACTTCAAGCCATTTCTGAAACAGATACATCTAGCTGTGCTGCACTCATTTGTACACACAGATCAGTATTTATAGACAGGCTTCTAGAATAGAGGGCAATCTTGTCCAGACAACATATTGAAATGCTAACTCTTTCTTCCAGGCAGAGATGTCAGCAGGATACGTGACCTCTATCAGCTCTTGGTCTGCCTTTAGCAATATCTTTGCCTGGCAGTTGGCACATGCAATGTGTGAAGTTTAAAGATATCTTTTGTTGGGGGTAACACCTTTGGACCCTTCTTGGCCTTGGCAAAGAGCTGTAATCTAGCATGGTCAATGGTTGGCACCTCAGGAGTGCCATACAGGTGACTTACAAGCTTCTCAGCTTTGGTAAGAGCTCCATCACGGCCAATTCAGTTGACAAGGAGGGGTTGTTTCTGGAACATTTTCCAGCATGACTTCTTCCCATGGCCACTGAAGGATGAAATTGTGTCACAACTTGCTAGTACATGGAAGTTGAGCAGGTTGTCTTTCATAGGCTGTGCAAGCCTCTTGGATATGATATGTACTGGGTAGCATCTTCGTTTCCTAACTGTTCCAAAGATCATTCATGTTTTGGCTGCTTTGTGGACAGAAACTGCACCAGCAGACGCATGTCATTTGTATCTCCAGAGATGACCAACACTCATTTGTAGCCTCTGTTGACTGCCTCACATGCATGTAGTATCAGCCTGGTGTCAGCCTCTTCATGGTTTCCACCAAGGCTGATATTGTGTCTCCTGGTTGATCTTGCATCTGTAGAATCACAGAAGCTGCCTCCTGTTACCAGCTCATACTGCTGATGTAGCTCCATACCCCTGTTCATGAGGACTTCAGATAAAAACTTGGCAAGATCACCTTTGTTCTCTTCCAAGGCAATAAACTGGTTCCAAACCTATGGAAGTGGGACATGGGGTCCATCAATCAGCTTTCATATGGGCTTCAACATGCCCACTAGCTTGGTCAGATGAAAATCAGTTATCCTTCGAATATTCCATTTTTAAACTGCGCATGTGTGCATGTGTTTTCTTACAGTTCTCAAAAACTGAGCAAGTTATGGACTAAAAGCACAAAAACACACACTTCAGGGCAAACTCTATCAAACATGTGAGTTTCAGGTTTGAAATCCTACTAGTTTTTTTTTAGTTATAAGTGAACAACAAATGATCTTAACCTTGGCCAAATTTACAATCTTTGAACCTCTATAACTTTCCCCCAGTAATCAGATTGGCACGAACATTTCAGGATCCAGAGGTCCAGGCACTAACTCTGCACTTGACAATTTCCAAGTCAATAGGTTTGATGAGGGCATGGTTATTAAGTTGCACAAATGCAGGTTTAACCTTAAAGTGCTCACTCAACCCTAATATAATATATAAAGTTTGCTAAAATGACATTGCATCAATTAAGATTGAAGCAAAGAGTAAAATAGGGGTACTATAAATGAAGTAAAAATGTCCAGAGAACCATCTTTTTCATGGTGTTCCTCCAAGTTTAATTGGTCATATGACATATTGTTGGACTACAAGTGTAGGGCTTATAGGCAGACTGGAAGGACCTGGTGGTCCTTATCTGCTGACAATTTTCTGTGTTTCTGTATTTTTATGTCAATAGAGCTACCTTAATATTGGCACTCTCTCTGCAAGCATTGCCGTATCATTTATTTTGTCTGGCTAAACTGTGCCAATATTTGAGTAATACCAGTACTACATTGCATGATCATTCTTACCCCAAGGACCTTAAGACAGGTTAGGGCTGACAGGCAGTCATGCCAGCTGGGAGGAATAAGGGATACAACAGCAAGCATACAGCAGCCAAACAACACTGAAGGGAGCAACACACTGGCAAACTGATGGTGCTGCCATGAAAAAATGGAAAACTTGAAAATCCATACTGATGCAGCTCACTGGAGAACAAAAACAAAAGCAAAGCAGCATAAGTATTCAAAAGTTTTGATATACAGTGTTGAAAATACAAAGCCATGGCACTCAACACCCTGAGGCTGAGTACTAAGAAAGGGCCACACTCCCTGAAACATCAGTGCAAAACAGGCCTTTATTTGTGTAAAATACAGTATATAGCTGCAAAATGTTACTAGAGATGTTTCAAAGTTTTATTTCACCGACAAAGTTCTGGCGAAGTTGTTAATTTCACCCTACAGAAAATTTCATGAAACTGGCTGCTCATTGAGGAATTTACTGTTAACTTTGCCTTGCATATCTCAATGTGAAGTTAGAGAAAAAAAAAAGGATTTGTCACATGATTTACTTTCTGCAGGTCACGTGGGAGATTCCAGTCAGGCAGGAAGTCACTTATCCTGTTTCCTTTTGTCAGTGGTGCTACTTGTAGCTGACAGATCTGAGTAGAAGAGATCAGAGTGTTGTGATTTATTGCTTTTATACTTTGTCTTCAAACAGTATTTAGTTTACAAATAATTCCTTTCCTTATTTTATTGTTGGAGATCTGTTGTGTGTTTATATTTTTTTTGTAAGTTTAGGAGAGGAAGTGCTGTGGGTCAACTTGGAGACAGGCAATGGCATCACAATCTGTTAATGGGTTGTATACAGACCCCCATCCCAGGGGGAGGAAATGGACAAGGAAATGACAGAAGGTATCCTTAGAATGTCAGAAAAAGGGGAGATATTGTTGATGGGGGATCTGAATATGCCAGATGTTAACTGGAGTGCATTTGCTGCAGACACATCAAAGAGTGGGGTGATTCTAGATGCCCTGAAGCAGGCATGCCTTAGACAACTAGTATTGGAACCCACTTGAGAGGGAGCAGTCTTAGACCTGGCACTCTCAAATGGAGATGGAGAGAGGATCACAGATGTAGAAGTGGGTAGCCATGTGGGAACTAGCGACCATCAAACAGCATGGTTCACAATAAACACAGCAGTAGAGTCAAGCCATACAAAGGCAAAGGTCCTGGACTTTAGGAGGGCTGACTTTGCCAAAATGGGTGAGTGCCTAAGGAATGCACTAGCAAATGTGCAGGAAGGAGGGGTGGAAGAACAATGGGGAATGATCAAAACTGCCCTCACTAAGGCAACAAGCCTTTGTGTGAAGCAAATAAACAAAACAAAATGATGTAAAAAAAACACTATGGTTCTCAAAGGAGGTGGCAGGGAAGGTTAGGGAGAAAAAGACAGCATTCAGGAATTACAAGGAATCACAGAAGGAACAGAACAGAGAACTGTATCAGTTAAAGCAGAAGGAAGCAGGGAAGGCAGTCAGAACAGCAAAGGCCCAAACCGAGGAAAAGATAGACAACTCAGTTAAGAAGGGGGATAAAACCTTTTATAGGTACATAAGGGAGTGAAGGAAGACCAAGGGAGGGATAGTGAGGCTTAATAAAGAGGAGAGGAGTGGGCAGAGGGTGACTGGGAAAAGGCAGAGATACTAAACAAATATTTTTGCTCGGTATTCAGAGGTGAAGAAGGGGAGGTACCTAAACCAAACAGAAACACTCTCAACGGGGGGGTGATACCAGCCCATTCACAGAAGAAAGTGTTCTGAAAGGACTCTTAAAACTGAAGGTGGACAGAGCAATGGGGCCTGATGGGATTCATCCCTGAATTCTAAAAGAACTAAGGGTAGAACTAGTGACACCACTGACTACCCTCTTTAACAAATCATGGGAGGATGGGGTGGTACCTGAGGACTGGAGGATGGCAGATGTGATTCCACTTCACAGAAGTGGAAGCAGGGCAGAGGCAGGAAACTACAGACCTGTTAGTTTGACCTCAGTTATAAGGAAAATGATGGAATCACTTCTGAAGGAGAGAATTGTTGAGTACCTAGAAGCCAGAGGGGCACAATACCCAAGGCAGCATAGATTCACAGTAGGAAGGTCATGTCAGATGAATCTAATAGATTTATTTGACTGGGTGGCCAAAGTAGTAGATAGGGGAGGGTCTGTGGACATGACCTACCTAGACTTTAGCAAGGCATTTGACAGTCCCACACAAAAGATTAATATACAAGTTAGCCAGCCTGGGAGTGGGTCCCAAGATGGTAGCCGGGGTAGAAAATTGGCTGGAGAACAGGACACAGAGGGTAATAGTAAATGGAGACCACTCTGAAGAAAGGGGGGTTACTAGTGGGGTACCGCAGGGTTCAGTTCTATGACTGGTCCTCTTTAATGTCTTTATAAGTGACATTGTAGAGGGACTGGAAGGAAAAGTATGTCTCTTTACAGACAACACAAAGATCTGCAACAGGGTTGATACACAAGGTGGGGTGGAAAGGATGAGAAGGGACTTGGCATGGTTGGAGGACTGGTCAAATGTATGGCAGCTTAGATTCAATGCTAAGAAGTACAAAGTAATGCACATGGGAAACAAAAATCCAGGGGAAGAGTACACTATGGGGAGTGAGATACTAACAACAACAAAAATGGAAAGGGACCTGGGGGTAGTCATATCAGATGACCTAAATGTGGACACGCAATGAGAAAGGGCAGTAAGGAGGGATGGGGGGATAGTGGGATGTATAGGAAGAGGCATCACCAGTAGAAACGGAAGTTATCCCTCTGTACAGACAGCTAGTAAAACCCATCTGAGTACTGCGTGCAGTTCTGGAGACCCAATCTCCACAAGGACATAGACAGGATGGAGGCAGTCCAGAGGAGGGCAACTAAAATGGTGCAGGGTCTGCACCAGAAGACATATGGAGAGACTTAAGGAGCTTAATATGTATACCCTTGAGGAAAGGAGGGATGGGGGAACATGATAGAAACATTCAAGTACCTCAAGGGAATCAACAAAGTCCAAGAGGGTAGCATCTTTAAGGAAAAGAGATGCGTAAGAACAAGGGAGCACAATTTGAAGATAGAAGGGGATGGCTCAGAGGTAATGTGAGGAAGTATTTTTTCACGGAGAAGGTTGTGGATGCATGGAAAGGCCTTCTTGTAGAGGTTGTGGAGTTAAAAACAGAGGGGGAATTCAAGAATGCATGGGACAGACATAAGGCAATTCTAGGGGTTGGGGGTAGGAGGAAGTAGGCTGTTGGTTAACTAGGATCTGCAGCTTATCCATTAGGCAAGGAAATGGGCAGACTGGGTGGGCCAAGCAGTCCTTATCTGCTGTCAAATTCTATATTTCTAAGTTTCTATCGTGAGTGTGTGTGTGTCTATCTCTCTATCTCTCACTTTCTCTGTCTTAGTTTAATTTTATTTTGTTTTCCGTAAGGAAAACATCTTTTTTTTCTACTAGAATGGCAGGAACCACTGGACAATGTGGCCAAAAGGGTGGGGCAGCTGTTTGCCTCAATCGGTGAACATTTCAAAGATGGAGTGAGGCATCCCCCTGCCCCATACTACTCCCAGCTGAGGATGGAAGTGGTGCTGCTCCCTCACAGTAGCAGCAGTAGAAGCCTATGGTCTATGCCCCCAGCAGTAGCAGGAGCCTGAATCTCAGCCCCCAGCAGCATCCTTTGATCCCCCCCCCAGCAGCAGCAAGAGCCTGTGGTCCCCGCCCACCCTGCATGATGTTACCACCACAAGCAGCTCCACTCCCGGCACTGGTGAGCATCACAACATTCTCTGAAGCCCCCCACAGAAACAAGAGCTCTCCTGTATGGGATTTTTCCATTAATGATGCAGATGATAGTGTTGTCAACTGCAAGCTCTGTGGACCGCAGAGTACAAATACAAAAAAAGCAAGCCACTTGGGGACTGGTGGTCAAAGGACCCACCTCAAGATTTACCACCAGGCAGAGTAGTAGATAAAACAGCGGGAGGTGGCAGCAGCAGCAGGCAGCAGTGAGGGGGACAACATGGAAGGGGGCAGCGTGAGGTAGGCCATTGTGGTGCGAGTCAGCATGGTAGAAATCGCAGTAGTACTCAGCCACAGCGTCAACCATCAGGAGAGCAGGCGGCAGCACCTGCACCCACCAAATACCACCGAGTGACCCTGCAGTACCAGTCACCCTGGCAGATCAGGCTGTACTGTGGGACGAAATGCAACATCTTTCTCATGACTTTGACCAATTTCACCAGGAATTGAAAGCGGCATGATAACCAAGATGGTGGCCACGCTGGGCTGACCATCAGTTAGCAAGAGATATAGACAGAATTTATTTTATTTATTTAAAGTTTAAAGTTGTTTTTTGGTTTAATTTGTATTTGTATTTTAGTGAGGGTTGCAGTAGGTTCAGAAAGCTACATTTTTGCAGCTGGAGTAGTGGAATTCATTTGGGGATTAGGATGCCAAACGACAACTGTTAGACTGATTACAGCTTTTGGTGTTCAGATTTAGACTGCACCTCTTACAGTTATTACATCTAACCTGTAATTAATTTCATCATTTAGTTGTGCAATCAGTGAATACAGTGGAAATTCAAGTTCTTTGCCCACCTGCCAGTTTGCTGCTAGCTGTTTGCCCGTTTCCTTAGTGATTCGAGGATCCTGCTTGGGAAGGAGATCTGGTCTGCCTGCGGTTCTTCCTAATGAGACAATTCCTGAACTACTTTGTTTTGTGGTCCACTCAGTGGGAGTGAAGAGAGTCTGCTTTTGGCTATCAGATTTCAGCACCTGTCAGAGTAGTGTGATCTGTGGACTGGGGAGAGGTCCTTCTGGGTTAGGTAAGACTCTGGTGGAGTCTGCAGGCTGGCTACTGGAGAGTGATCGGTACTGTTGCCAGGACTGTGGGTCAGGTATCGAAGGGTGACCAATGGCGCAGTCCTATCTGGAGGCTCACAGAGTCTCAGAGGATCTCCTTCCATGGAGGAGCTGGTTTTAGCAGTTCTAGGAAGAAATCGAGGAGGAGTCCCAAGGCAGCCCCGCAGGGTCGGGTTGCCACTTGGATTGGTTACAGGGGGTTGGCTGCTGGATGGTAGGCACTTCTGAAGCCTTGGGGTAGTTTGTGGGTTGGCTGCTGAAGGGTAGTCACTCCCACTGCTTGAATCAAGTGGTGCTCAGCTTGGTAGGGTCTGTTCCTGGCAAAGTGTCTGGTGGTTGTCCTCAATTTAAAACTGGTGCTCTGGCAGAGGAGACTGTGGATAAAGAAAAAGTGGAGTGTAGTCCTAGTTGTTTCACCCGAGAGTAAAGTACTGAAATGGGTGATGGGCAGGCCGGTGGTTGGTTTTATTTGTAGAAAGAAAATCAGTTGGCAGTGAGAGTGCCTGAAGTATTTCTTTACTTTTTGACTCAAGTACATAAAATTCGAGATAGTGAAAGTATCAAGATCTGTGTTAAACTTTGGACTTTGGCTATAGGAAGTGAGAGTTCCTTTAGCTTTGCTTCTAAAGACTGTACGGGATCTGTGCAGGTCCCTGTTAACTGGCTTGAAAATAACACTTTAAAGACAGTGGAACATTACTGCATATACCCTTGAATCACGCTTTTAAACTATTAATTCTGTATTGCTTTGAATATGGTCTCTTTCTAACAGTAACGTATCCACCACTATATTATATTGGCAACAGTAATGGTGGGGGGATATTGATTTGATTTGATTTTACTAGTAGTTGGTGTTGTGTACAAGAGTGTGAGTGTGTGGGTGGATGTGTGTGTGTAATTAGTAGTTGTATTTTTGAGTTGTGTGTATGGTGGGATTGGTGATTGTGTGTGTGGGTATGTGCATCAGATGGTTGTTGTTAATCATCTGATTGGTGACTGCTACTAGTTTAGTCTTAAGGTTATTATGTGTTGGCAGAGGACATCGGTGGTCAGGCACTACTCTCCCACCAGGCTCAGGGACCTCACCCTTTTGACTGTCCCCCTCTGCCAGCAGACGTGTATGAGCATTGTGAAGCATTGGGGATAGCCAGGAGGGTGAGGAAATGGGGAGAAATTGGGCCTGGCATGGTAGTGGAATGGAATGGGTGGGTTGGAGTGGTAGGGATGAGCAGACACCCTGAGGCGAAATGGGTCCAGGAGATGGGATCTCCTTGCCTGGTTCCATTACCCAAGGGTTCCACCTTCAGTGGGCAAGTTGCTCAGTCTACCTCATCCACCTATCCTACTAGGGCGGTGTTGTGCAATGCCAGGTCAATAAAAAACAAGACAGCTATTATTGCTGATCTTGTTGGTACAGCTGACTGGGCTTGCATCACTGAGACCTTGCTGGATGAGAATGCTGGACCAGTGTTGGAATCAGCAACTCCAACCGAGTACTTGGTTATACACTACCTGAGAGAGTATTATAGGGGCGGAGGAGTTTCCATTTCTTTTAAGTCATATCTGGGCCTTGTAGACACAGCAGTTGGAGAGACCAGATCCTTTGAATGCATCATGGAGGCAAGTGTAGGTTGCGATACTTCTCATTTACCATCCACCCAGTGATGAGATGGAATTTCTGCAGGAAGTCTCAGACTTCATCCTCGACCTGGTGTTGGGATCCCCCAGATGGTTAATTCTGGTGGATTTTAACATCGGTTTAGGCAGGACTTCCTCCAATTGATTAATTAATTGGGCCTTACACAGGTCATTACCTCTGCTACCCCTATTCACAGTCATTCATTAGACCTGGTCTTCAAGCTGGGGATGGAGATCAAGTATCTGGTGCTGGAACCAGTCGGATGATCGGACCATCATACTATAAGATTCAGATTTGAGGCACCCCCCCAATAGACCTGCTCCTATGGAGATGGCCCAGTACTGTCCTTTAAGGAGCTTGACTCCAGATAGCCTTATGGTGGTGCTGGACCTATCAGGTTTATCGAGTCTATGCAGGGGGCTGGGGAAACTGTACTTGCCTATAAAAAGGCAGTAGCAGGGGCCCTCGACTCCCTAGCTCCTGTCTGTGTTCATCCCCTCACTCTTTGCCCGAAGTCCTCTTAGTTTGATGGGACTTTGAGGGAGCTGAGATGAGGGGGTTGAAAGGTTGGAGTGGCGCTGGTGGAAATCTGGTCTGGTGGATGATAAACTTAGATTGTTAGCCCATACAGAGACCATCAATCAGCAATCTCCTGTAAGAAGGCAGAATTCCTGTCCAAGGAGATTGCTGAGTTGAGGAATCAACTAGCTCAGCTCTTCTGGACTGTCGATAAGTTGTGCAGTCCAACCTGTCTTCAGCCGAAGGGAGGGTTTTCACAAGCTAGGTCGGTTCTTCACCAATAAGATTACCACCATCAGGTTAGAGATCCATCTAGCACCCAGAAATGGGTATTGTGGGGATCGGCATGAGGTTGCAAGCACCTGGTCTATCTGGTCCTACTTCGGTCGGTTGGCGGTTGTGGTCATTTTGAGGGTTATCCAGGATATGCATCCAATCTACTGTACTTTGGATCAAGGCACAACACACCTCCTAGTGGGATGCGGTGAAGTCATCGGCCCAGTTCTTGCTGGGATAGGCCTTTGTTCACTGGAGACAGAGGTGTTTCCAGCTCCCCAGAAGGAGGCAGAAGTAATACCCTCCAGAAGAAATCATCTCTTGACCCAGACTGCATAGCAAACTATAGACCTGTCTCTAATATTCCCTTTGTGGGCAAGATTATTGAGAAAGTGGTTGTGTCACAGCTGGATGACCATTTAACAACTCATGATGTCTACGATCCTCCCCAGTCCATGTTTAGGAAGAGACATAGTACAGAGACTGCCCTTGTTCAGGTGCTTAATGATCTCCTGATAGTGAGGGATCAGAGAAGCTGTTCCACCTTGGTATGCCTTGATCTCTCTGCAGCATTTGACACTGTAGGCCATGGGGTGTTGCTGGAGCACCTGCAGACTCTCTGTGGACTGTCTGGTACAGTACTCAGGTGGTTTTGATTGTTCCTCACTAGCAGGACCCAGAGTGTGGTGTCAGGAATTTATTCCTAGGCTTCTCTCCACCCATCATGTGGGGTTCCACAGGGCTCTGTACTGTCCCCCATGTTGTTTGCAGTGTGCATGCTGCCATTGGGAGACATTATAAGGTGGTATGGGCAGAGATTTCACTGATATGTGGATGATACTCAGCTCTACATGTCCTTTTTGCGCAAGCAAGGTGGGGCAGTTTCGGTTTTTAACAGCTGCCTCTCCAAGATCCAGGGTTGGATGAGTGCCAATTGGCTGAAGTTGAACTCGGGGGAGAAAAAAACAAGGTGTTAGTTATGGAGCCAGGCTGTCAAGGTATGGGGTTGTCGGCAGGTCAACTGTCTGGGCCATGGCTCGGGGGGGGTGACCAGTTGCCTACCTCAGATTGTGCGCAAAATCTGAACATTGTGTTCGATAGCTGCCTAACATTAAAATCGCTCATGTCTGCTGCCATTAAAACCTCTTTTTACCATCTGAGGAACATCACCTGGATGAAGTGCTTGGTCCTGCCCGATGATCTTCCAACATTGGTCCATGCCTTTGTAACCTCATGCCTTGCTAACTGCAATGCCTTTTACCTAGGGCTACTGGGGGTTGAGGTATCCCATCTTTATAGCAATTGCAAATGAGCATCTCTGAAAAGAGCAACTCATTTGCAAGCACTATTCTGTTGATCTACCCTCTAAGAGTAGCAACAGAATGTGAAGTTGAGGGTAGGGATGAGCAAGGGAGGGTTACAAGGGCAACCAGAAGGGGAGGTAGAGGGAGGAGGGTTTGTGTGGGGTAGTGTGGCCTGATGCCGCCAAGCTAGCCATGTGGTGTGGTGGTGAGGGTGGCTAGCTTCAGTGCAGCAGGTGCTTGGTTCGGGACTGGGGACTAGGAAATATTACTGGTACTGTGATTTTTTTTCCCCAGACTGTCTCCCCTTCCCCAACAGGTCCCCCCTAGGAGTTGGTTATATTAAATCAGTGAGGTGTGGGGCGCAAAGCCCTCCATGGGGGGGTGCTGGGGGGCCCAGCTCCCCCGCATACATACTACTTTCAGTTGACAGATGTGGTGTCACCCACAAGTGTACATTGCTGTTGTGCTTTTCAGTGATGTACACTTACTCTAATGGTGATTGCTCTTTTGCAATCACCATTATGACCTGGAACTGGCAGTTGATATTTTCTGATTGAAGCTAGTGCAGAATGCAGTGGCCAGGTTGTTGACTGGCTTACTGAGATCTTACCACGTCACTGCTGTGTTCTGCAGCCTGCACTGGCTGCTTTGTCCATTGGCAAATCACCTTCAAGGTTTGTTTGCTGACCTATAAAGCCCTACGCAGACAGGTACCCGGCTACTTGCAAGATCTTCTCTGTCCCTACCGCCCCCTCTGCTCACTCTGTTCCTTCGATGAGGGATTGCTAGTGGTTTCCTGGGTTTCAATTAAAGACCTCTGGGGCTCTATCTTTTGCTTTTGTGGCCCCTACCCTGTGGAATTCTCTGCCTCATTGGATTAGAAAGTGCTTGACTGTTGAGAGCTTTAAAACTGCTCTAAAAACACATTTATTCTGGCTAGCATTTCAGGATGAAATTTAGCATACTGCCTTCTATGAGCATGCTTTAAAATTTGAATTTTAAGCCTTATTTATTGTTTTATGAATTTTAATTTTATGAGTTTTTCTGATGTACAGTGCTTTCATCTTTTTGGAATTGTGCGTATAAGTAAAGTTTAATTTGATTTGGTTTGATTTGGATTTGATATGTGGAAAATGATGGCCTACCAGGAGAAGATGTCAAACCTCCTGGTGGAGTTGTGTGATGGTGGTGGCAGTGCTGCCAGTGGTAGTGGTGGCAGAAAATAACTTTTCTTGTATTTATTTTTTATTAGTTCCACACATTTTAATTATTATTTACCCCCACACAAAAGAAAAAAACAAAACATATAAAACATTAGACAACGAAAATATTTTCTATTCTCGTCCTCTCTAGTCTCTTGTTTAGTTCTCTTCTCTAAAATATTTCTTTCTCAAGGTTTTGTGTTATATTTTAGGGTCCATATTACATTCAGTCCTTCCCCTTGTTTACTTCCTGAATTTTTCCTTCATGCAGTATTCCCCTTGTCCTGACCCTACCCTGTCCTGTGTTATAGTCTGTACACTGAAACAACTTTCCTGACTACTTTTTGTGTTACTCCTTAACATGTGTCCTCCTGCTAGCCACAAATGTCAAGTATTGTCCCCAGTAAAAAAATTGTTGCCTGATGCTATATGATGTTGCGACAATGATGGTGGTATACAACTGTCCAAAGAAGTCCACAAAAATCACATAAGCACAAGCAATTTTCTTGAGACGTTAAACATAAATCTGGTTTTAGTGCTTAACATGGCTCCAGCACTCACCACAAATGTTGTGTCCCAAGTTCAAAACTGCTGTGCTGCTGCTAGTTGCCTCTTGTTGCTGTGCTGTGCAACACAGGCCAGAAAAGTCGAGAAAAACTACATGAGAACATTTCCAGAGAAGTGAGACATAATTGTTGTGGTGGAAGTCATGAACTTTGATCATACCACTGCTCGACACAAATGTCAAGTGACTGTGTTTACAGTGAAAAACTGCTTCAGAATGGACTTGAATAAGGAGAAGGAAAGTTTCACTATATTGTGTGAAGAAATTGTACTGATGATGTCCATATATAAAAAAACTTGATGAGTAGGTGTCCTACTGCCCTGCTGCTACAGTTGTTAGGGGTGCTAGTTGCTGCACTGCTGGATCTGCTCTTGATTCTGTTGGTTGAAAACCTTGTGGTGACAAGTGTTCAAGGATTCTGAGGAATCGAGACAGAGAAGTTAGCCATGCTGTGATGTCCTGTCTTCTTGTACAGAGTGGAGGGAATAGCCGAAGGAGATGTTGCTGTGCTGCTGTGGCTGCTGAGAGAAGCACTCTTGCCTGGTGTGGGTGTATCACACATACTGCACAAGTGAGCATTTTTTGTTTTTGTTTTCTTTGCATTTTAAGGGGGGGGGGTGTTATTGTAACCACCTAAAGTCTAATATGTTTGTATTGCTTTTCCATTAATTTTCAGATATGGGTGGTGCTTACGTCATAATGCTGGAAAGGTACAATGTGGATGTTAGAATTCACCACATTTTCCAACCATGAAGGTAAGTGTGTTTTTTTTTTTTTTTTTTCCAGGGTGGGGTTAAGTCAGTAAAGATGTGCAGCTGTGACAGTAATTGTTTTCTCTTTGTGTTAGTCCACTTTCAGGTACTTTTCTCTGCATATGTCTATTTCTTGCTGCTGCTGAGAACATAATGTGTAATCTTTATGTCGGGGTGGAAGTGTTCTTGTTCCAGAGTGAATCCATGAGGTAAGTATTTTTTTCCTTTTTATGGGGGGGGGGGCACTTGTAACATTTCTCTCCATTCCTTCTTAATTTTCTCTGATTTTCATGTACACAATTCTTTATGTCAATCGTGTTGCCTGCTACTGCACTTCTTGGGTCCAGCCTGTACCTTTTTGGGGCACTTTTAGAAGTTAAAGTAACCATAGAAGGCAAGTATTTATTTTTCTTTTTCTTGGTTTTGTCCTGTAATTCACTGTTACATGTTTTGCAGATGGCTGAGTATTGTACATGGCCTCTGTCATTGTTCCTGTAATTATAAGTAATTTTACTCTTGTGACTTTGGCTCTGCTGTCTGTGCCGTTACTACCTCCTTGTAAGGAAGGAGCAGGTGTGTGGACAATGGATCATCATGGTGTTGGATGGTTGCTTGAGCTGCCCTGAGGGCCACTGGTTTCATGAATGATACAGCAACACAGGAGACCTGTGCAGAAAAAGAAAAAGATTATTCAGAGAATTTACTGAAGTTCAAAATGTGACCTTGGATTGTGTCCTCATGGGGTTTGCCTGTGGTGAAGACCTCATCTTTGGGTACTGCAGTGCCTGTAACCACTGTGAAAAACTAAGATAAATGATTTTGGTCCAAGCCTGCACAGATGACACTGTAACCTCTAGCCTAGCTGTTCTCCACACTCTGATGCTTCCTGAATTGTACAGTTCAACGCTGTCACCTGTAAATAGAAATAATGAATTCCTTTGTCTCCAAATTTTTACACTGACTACTGCTGGTGCTGGAACCATGCTTACCTGTGAAAATGGAGAAGAGAAAATTATAGCAATGAAAAACAGTAAATCATACTGATACTTACCTGTACAGTAGTGATGCTTGCCATGTTGGCGCCAACAGTGCCAGTTTTCCTGGTCTGAAATGATGATTGCTGACCTTATGGTGAAACCTACAGGGAGAAAAAAAGGAAAGAATGAACATTGTAATATCATCATGAAATAAGGTGGAAGGCATTTTCTCTGCTGCTGCACACAGCGTCATCTGCATCCAAATGGAAAAAAAATGTCCTTTTCTCAGCTCAGTCACCTGTGATGAAAAAGAATAAAGAGAAACTGTCCTTTTCTCAGCTCAGTCACCTGTGATGAAAAAGAATAAAGAGAAACTGTCCTTTTCTCAGCTGTCACCTGTGATGAAAAAGAATACAGAGAAACTGTCCTTTTCTCAGCTTCTTTTGTCATCCAGCCTCAGATAAAAAAACAGGAGTTAATGCCCACATTTTGCAATTGTCATCTGTGCACTAAGGAAATCTCTGTACCATGATGTACACAACCAGTGTACATCTGTACGCCTGAATGGAAAGATTCTTCCATTACTTTACCTCAATATGTTTTCATTGCTGGTGCCGGTAGGAACAATGTTTATCATTGGAAGAGGGAAAAAAATTATAACAACTTAAAAAAGGTAAATGTCAGTTATACTTACCTGTACATTAGTCATGTTTGCCATGTTGGTGCCGGCGATGCCATTCATTACGATACTTGGCATCAAATGGTGTGCTAATGGTGAAAGGGAAACCTACAAGGAGACAAACGAAAGAAAGAACATTGGGATATCATTCTGAAATAAGGTGGAAGGCCTTTTCTCTGCTGCTCCACACAGCATCATTGGCATCCAAATGGCAAAATTGTCCTCTTGTGATTGAGCTGCACTACCAGACTGGTGATAAAAAACTATTAAAGAAAAGCTGTCCTTTTCTCAGCTCTGTCACCTGTAATGAAAAAGAATACAGAGAAACTGTCCTTTTTTCAGCTGTGTTACCTATTATGAAAAAGAATAAAGACAAACTGTCCTTTTCTCAGTTGTGTTAACTGTTATGAAAAAGAATAAAGACAAACTGTACTTTTCTCAGCTCTTTGTGTCATCTGGCCTGAGCTGAAAAACAGCAATTAACTTGCCCACATTTTTCCACTGTCATCTGTGCAGTGAGGAAATCTCCATACCATCATGTACACAGCCACTGTTCATCTCTACACTTGGAATTAAAAATGATTCAATTAGGCAGTCTCCAAATTTGTCAGATGTGCACTGATGAAGCTGTTGGACCCATGTGTACTGATGAAAACAGAGAAGAAAAAATATAACAATTTAGAAAAGTAAATTGTGATGACTCTTAGAGAATAGTATTGATGATTGCCATGTTGACGCTGGCACTGCCTTGTATCAGGAGGATTCCTGGCCTCACATGGTGTGCTGATGGCAAAACCTGCAAGAAGACAAACGGAAAGACATGAACTCATTTTGAAGTCATTTTTGCATAAGGTGGTGGCCTTTCATCCTCTGCCTGCTCAGGCCAAGGAATGGAATGGAGGTATACATACTGTGAACACAACTGAAAGTGAATAACCAACCATTGTTAAAGACGAAGACAGGCCATGGAAGTGGAGCAGAGAGCTTTATGCCCTGACGAGCTGTCTGGCTGTAAGGTCGGCTTGAGGTCTAACAAAGAAAGTGGACTGGCTAGTAGCAAATGACTGCATTACCGTTCTGGTGGTACTGGCCCAAGATGTGCTGTCATCGTGGCTGAGTGGTTATCGGTACACTGGAGAAGGAGGAGGAGGAGAAAGCAGCATTGATGTAATGTCAGAGTTGTTTGGTATGGAGCAAACATCATATCATCTGACTAGTTAGTTTTCTGTGTCAGTTTTCAGCAGTATGACAGTGAGGGCCCATGCTGTTATAGTCTCTGGCATAGACAGAATGGAGGACAAGAAAAAGGAGAAGATGGTGGTGAAATCTATTCCTGGCTGGAGCATACATAATGATTCACCTAGTAGTGGTTACGGTTGTGGACCGGTTGATACTTGGTAGTGTACTGTCATGGTTTGGCAGTACTATTGGTATCAGTGTGGTGGACAAAGCAGTTACATTGAATAGCTTGGTTGGTGGACACACAGGAAGGGAGGAGGTAAAGGTGGAAATGGTGGTAATGATGTTTACTGCTTCTAGCTGGAGTGGGGCATCATGTTTTGACATCTGGGGTAGCAGAGCAGGAGTAAGGAAAATTGAAATGACCAACAGCAGGCAGTGAACATTTTCCCCAGTAGGGATCAGCAGTCTCTCTGTGCAGCTACTAGTAGTAGTAGTAGTTAATAAAATGTCCCTTTTTTAGCTGGAATGTGGATTGAACAACTGGGTAAGATGGTAGGGTTAAACAAAATTACAGTGCACTGAAGTTCAACGACAGTGAACACCTCCTCTGGTAGGGATCAGCAGTGTCTCTACAACTAAAGTAGTAGTAGTTCACAAAATGTCCCTTTTTTTGTGGAATTGGAACTAAACAACTGGATAACAGGGTAGGGTTAAGCAAAATTAAACTGAACAACAACGGCAGAGGCACCTCCCCCATCAGGGATCAGCAGTGTGTTTTAGACAACTACTATAGCAGTGTTTAATAAAAAGTACTTTGTTAATATGGAATGGGGCCTAAACAACGGGGTAACAGCCAGGGCAACAGTAATCAAATTTTAACTGAATAACAGCAGATAACACCACCCCCCACAGGCAATATCCAATAAAACAAAATCATGGATCAACAAACTTTGTATAACAATAACTTGAAAGGCTATACCGAGTGGGGGGCTATCCACCTTCAGCCTTGTTCCACTGCCACATCATCCAGGAAGCAGCCCTCACAGTCTTCCAGACTTGAGTTGTCACTCGTTGGGATTTCTATCTGCACCACCTCACTGCTGGTAGAAGCCTTGGCAGTGCCAACATCTTTATTGTAATCAATGTCACCAAGACAAAGTTCATGTGGCAACACCATCGACATCACTGTGTTATGTGGAATGTGCCCCTCATTAATTTTTATGAATGTTAGTATGGGCACATTCTTGGGTGATAAATTGGTCCTCCTGTCATGCACAATAGCCCCAGATGAACTAAACACTTGTTCCACACTGACACTGGATGGTGGGCAGCTCAGGTGTTTAACAGCAATTGATGCCAATGCTGGCCAATCAGTCATTTTGCTTCTCTGCCACAGCAATGGCTCATCAGTAATGCCAAGGTGCCTTGTGTCCCCCACATAGTCCTCTACCATTCATTGCACTGCCCTGAATCCAGCTGCCTCATAAGTCGCCTCCTCCTTTTCTTCCATGGTGGCTTCCACTCCCACCTGATACAGAACATCCCAAATGGAATTACTTGCTGTTTTCTGCTGTGACTTGCTGGGCTTCTCAGATGGTTTTCCCTGTGAGCTACTGGTGGTAGCAACACCTAGTCTCTGTGTAGTTTGCACCTTCTGTGCATTTTGCCTCTGTGAACCATATACCTGCCTAATTAGGTACTCAGTCAACTTTTGCAGCCACTGATAACCTCCTTCAATTATTGATGGCAGGCCATGTTTGTAGTGTGGGTCCAGCATGGTAGCAACTGCAAATTCATCTGACTCTAGAAAGCCAGAACTATGGGTATTGCTGTCCTGTACGTGGAGCATGTGTTCCATTAATTCACACTTCTACCATCCCCACTTGCCTTCGTCTGTTGCCGGACATTAACCAGTGCCTGCTTCAGCACATGTTCAAGGGGTATTGATTGACTTACACAGGCAGTGTCCCCACTCACTGACTGTGTTGCATGCTCAAATGGACAGGGAATGCATACTAGGTCATCCATTTGGCACCATTGCTCTGTTGTTAGAGCCATGGACACTCCAGCACTGTCCTAGGTGGTATTCAGCAGCAGGTAGGCTGAGACTGACTTATGCTGTTTATAAATCCTGTCTATTATGTACAGCATGGAGTTTCACCTTTTCACAACATCCAGCTTTATACAGTGCTGAGACAGATGGTTTTTGAGCTGGAGCTCCCATAGCTGTTCATGGGCCTTTGTAGAACAGGCAAAGTTCACACAGATGTGATGGGCAACAGTCACCATTGCCTTAATTTCGGCATGGTTGAGAAACTGCTGCACAGCCAGATTAAGGCAGTGTGCCAGGTAAGGCACTCTGAAAAAAACACCATTGTTAATGCACTTAACAACATTGGAGCCATTATCGCTCACAATAAACCCTGCTGTGTAGCCACTCCTCAGTCTCGTTGAGCAGCATATGAAGCATTTTCTCACCCGTGTGAGAACTGGTTACACTTTTCATACTGAGGGTGGCAAGCTGCCGAACCCGGTGTGTTGTTACCACCACAATTTTGTTTCATGCAGGTTTTGCCAGGCCCCAAATCAACTACCACCCCACATACCTATGCTCAGTGTGCTGTGATGCATAAATACAAACTTGAAGTTGTTTGTCCACTGGTCCACATATCCATGTTAAGATGGATATATTCTGATGCATAATGCTTCAGGACATGTATTATAGACTGTGGCAGTTCCCATAAAGTTCTGGCATGGCACGTTGAGAAAAATTGGTTTACGAATGAACCTGCCACTTGGGACAGGCATCGGACATCAACCTGCGGATTCCAGCTATCTCCATGAAAGAGAATGGCAATAGAATGATGGCCAGTATTTCATCAGTGGCAGCATTTAACTCAAGTGCAGCAGCATGATTGAGGGGGGGTACTCTGAGTGCCACTTAAAGATGCTCTTTAGTGTGGGCTGCATCTTTGGGGCTGGTCGACCAAAACTCTGGACTCATGTCAGCATTGTTGTTCTTGCTGGGGTACCAATTGACTCTTGGGGATGTTCAGCTCACAGCAAATCAGTTTTTTTTTTTTGTGGTGGTGTGCTTTTCTGACTCAAGGGACAGATGCCACCACTGCTACTATGCCCACTGCTAGAGACAGCAAAGGACTGATCTTCCTCCTCCAACCACCCAATCAGCCTTCCCTCCTCCTGCTCTATTGCACTGCTCTCAATAACATTTAACTTGACAAGGGAACTGGCACCCCCGGCTGTGGCTTCCTTCTGGTATTGTTGCTAGCACAACGGGTGCCTATGTTTCAAGTGTGAGTATTGGCCACCAGTGCCTAGGTAGCTTCCCTTTTTACCATGACTAACATGTGCTTGACACAGATGACATATTGTGATGGTGTTATAAGCCGGATCAAGCATGTAAAAGTCCCAGACTAGGGATTTCACACCTCTGGACTTCACATGGTGCTGGGACTGGGAGAGCTGAGCAAAATGTGTGGAAGTTTGTGCATTCTGTGCCACTTTCATCACTTCCATAATATTACTTTTGGGAGCGGGTGACTTGAGTGCTTGGAGACTTGCTGATAACCTGACCCTCGGGCTCAGCATCCGAATGGGCTGCATCATACTTCACTTTTTCATCTCTGGCTCTCGTAGGGGATCCAACAGGCCATCATCATCAGCACCACCACTGAAGATGTCCTCTTCCTCCCTAGCACTGTCTTATTCCACAGCAACATTTTCTTGCTCTATAATTCTCTCCTCAGGGGGCTGACTTTCCATATCTCCCTGATGCACCAACTCCAGCTCAACACTATCACCACAACCAACACCACCAGAAACAGGGACAGTCACACCAATAGCCTTCTCCTCCTCCTGGACCACTGTTCCTGTACTGGTGTCTCCCTTCTTATCACTTTCATTCTCCACCAGCATGGATGCAACAGATCTGGCAGAAAAAAATGTCACCACACTTTTGCCACTCCACTGCTGCTAACTACTCCTTTGCTGGTACCTGCCATGGGACCAGAGCCCACAGAAGACATCGATGCAGACATACTTTTGCTTTGGGGACGTGGAACTGCAGTACTACTTTCCTCCACAGACATCTTTGCTACCTTGTCTCGCCATCACCTCTCACTTTACTGGACCGTTTCTTGGCAGGCATTTTTATATGCTTACTTCAATGTTTGCCTTACCCTTCTATGCTCTATTACTAACTGTAAATAAAGCCTGAAGTACTGCCTACTACAAATCAGGACATGCATCAGCACTCTGTAAAACTACTACAGTAGCCTTTTCTATTAAGACAACACTATTCTTTTTTTCATTCCCCAAATAGGAATTAAATAACACAGGGTAACAAAGCAGAGGCAAGAAAATTTAAAGAAAACAATGTCAGACAAAACCTCTCCCAATAGGGATCAGCAGTGTCTCTGTACAACTAGTTTAGTGGTAGTTAATAAAATGTCCCTTTCTTTATCTGGAATGAGGATTAAGCAACTGGGGAAGATGGTAAGGTTAAGCAAAATTATACTGAACAGCAAAGGCAGCAAACGCCTACCCCAGAAGGGATCAGCAGGGGTAAGAGGTTTTAACTGACACAAGTGAACAGCAGACAGAACTGACCATGAACCAAAAGAAATCAGGGATCAGCAATGTGTCTTCAGAACTTTGGATTTTTAAACAGAAGTACAGGGATGATATACCAACAAGGGTTACTGGAGGACTCGGGAGGAGTAACTTTTAAGATAAAGTGACAAAAAATGTCAATATGTAAGGAAAATAATACAAATAAGCAGAACAGCAACAGAAGTACTCTAATGTAACACATACACGTCACTTAATAATCACACCAAAACCACTGAAATAAAAATGAAAAATCACTGACAGACTTTAAAGAAATAACAGTAACTCACTGAGAATTTGTGAGAAATCTTTTAAAAGATGAAGAACTTGCCTGCTCTGCTTTTACAAACCTACTCTCCCCGACTCAACTCCTTCACAGATGCATACCAACTGAAAACGCTACTTAATCTAAATATTTTGCAAAGATGTAAAGAAAAATAAATGTTTCCTAGCAGCACTAGGACAAACTGACAATTTTGGGAGCAATTAGCTCACAAAAAGATAGTTTAAAGGGGTTTTAAAGGCTTTTTTGGCTGTGATGCACACCATTAGACTGCTCTCTGACTCTCTAGATGATAGACTGTACTAGAAACTTCCCCCAAGTGATATTTAACCTATTTACCCATAATGCATTGCACAATTTGTCTTTTGAGTCAGACTTCACCGATGAAGTTCAATACATGCACCCCACTAAGTTTCCGCAAAACCACAGAATTGCCATCAATGGGGAAGTTGCACTTTAAAACCACATTATGCAAAGTTTTCACAAAATTCATGAAATTGTCATCGATAGTGATGTTGAACTTCACATTGGCAGAAAACTTCATGGAATGTGGAAGCTCTGCAAAATATTTCACGGAGCAAAGTTTTCTCACTTCACACAACACTAAATGCTACCTGCTTGTTTGGATTAGAAACACTGCAGACATAAAGGCATTTTTGGCTGTTAGTATACAGTGTAAATGGTTATTTCTTTGTGCATAGCCTCAGTTTGGTAAATGCACTGCCAAACAGTTTGGTAAATGCACTGCCAAACTTAGCATTAATGAAAGTTTTAACATACTGTGCATCTACTGTACATACATTGGAAAATATCAGAGCTAGTGAAATTGGACTGGACACTACAATGTTCTTTATTTCTGTTAACATCCCAAAGGTCCATGACAATTCTCATTTGCTGCTATATGTGAATAATACAGACATTTCGGCATTTGATCAACCACCTGCTGTACTACTGGTACATCTAAATTAAAATCTGATTTCTTACTTTCTTCAAACACAGTTATCAGAAAACAGACTAATTTTGAATTAGCTGGTTCTACAGTTAACCTTAATAAATAGGATATTTCACCCATTGTCACAGACATTAATTTATTAGTAAATGGGACGACTGATACAGGGAAGGGAATGTTGCTTAACCAGGAGTAGCACACTAAGCTGAGGCTTGTTTCCAGATATGAACTGGGAGCATAAGGAAGTTAAGTGGCTTACACAGGATTCATCTAGGCAGCTGTGGGATTCAAACCCAGGTCTCCAGATCTGCAGCTCAGAGCCTTAACCCACTGCGCTATACTGCCTTAGCTACTGATTAACACTGTCTTAGCAGTGCCACATGCTGAGATAGGTGTTAGGGATATACCATTTGCCATGGTTCACTGTGATCACACTGTACAAATGTATATTTCCTGTGAAATGTGTTTTCTCTCATACCTTGTACTAATTGTATGTTCTTTTCTGTATATTTTATGTTTCATTCAATTTGTATATTTTATGACAAATGCTTATTGTGTTTCACCCTTGTCCCAGGTCACCCATGAAAAGGGGACTGTATTGTCTCAGTGGGCCTACCCGGTTACCAAAATTAAAATAAATAAATAAATAAATAAAAATCTTGATTTTGATGTTTGTTATTCTTAAAGTACATTTACCACAAATTGAATTTCTTGTACGCATTGTAAGCAATGCCTTTTATTTGACACATGGGCAGCAATTGCTAAGCAGTTCTTGTTTCTTGTACTTGAATACACAAATGTATTTTTTTAATTGGGTGTATGTACAGTAAAAGTATTTTACAGAAACACCAAACTACACTTCAAGCAATAAAAGTATATCTCAGATCCTATTTTAGATGAAAATATTAAATGCAATTGCATGCTGTGATCTGTTTTCCAATTTTATGTCATTTACTGTTAATTTGAATGACTAATTACTGTATGTGTACAAACGTGGCTGAAAAAGGGGGATGATAACCTAGTCTGTTCTTCTTGATTTAACACTGAATGAATGAATGAATGAATGAATGAATGAATAAATGAATGAATGAATGAATGAGTTCTGGTTAGACCAGGCTGAGGGGTGACCTTTTGGAGGATGGACAGTCCTCTGTTCTATCTCTGGTGGGTATAGGGGCAGGAAGAACTTCGTCTTCTCAGTAAACTGCAGTACAAGATCTGTTCCTTCCCACACTAAGACTGCTTTCTTAAAGAGGACAGGAAATCATTTCTAATAGGCAGCTGTTTATAAAGTTGTTATTCTCATAAATTATATGCATTTCCCTAAATTATCTATATTTAACTGCAGCTGAATAAAAAGTGATCCGAAAACTGTATTTTGCATTGTTTTGTTTTTATGGGCAGTATTCTGTTACAGTTCTCTTTGTGGAACCAGTAATTTGGAGTTTTAACTATGTCACTGTTTTTGTACAGAACTCTAAGCATAGTTCTGATAGGTCAACAGCTCATAATTAGCAGTCTGTGCACAAACTGTGACATAGTTAAAACTCCAGATCACAGGTTCTGTGAAGAGAACTGTAACAGAACGCTGCCCATAAGAGCAAAGCAATGTAAAATACAGTTTTTGTATCACTTTTTATTCAGGTACAGTTACATATGAATAATTTAGGGGAATGCATATTGTTTCTGAAAATAACTTAATAAACTGCCAAGTAGAAAGGATTTCCTGTCCCCTTTAAGAATAAGGTCTACTTTAGGTGTGTCCAATCACCAACCTCCAGAAATGTACAGTACCTACTGTACTATAGCCATATACTGTACACTAGTGAGTCCACATCAAATTCATCAAACAAAGAAGGTGACTTTTGCAGCAAGGAGCATTCTCTTAGACTTGGATTCCAACCCACATGGCCACCAGGGGGCATTCATGCACCCCTAGGAACCTTTCTTTTTTTTTTATTTAAAGTTTATTGAAAATATTTTTCAATACAAATCCAGATCCAAGTTGTACATACAAGAGTTACAAAATATACAAAGTAGATTCAAGGATCCAGCCCCCCACTCACCATCCTTCCCTTCCTTCCCTCAACCCTCCCCCCATAATCTCTCCCTCTTTCCCTCCCTTCACCATAGAAAGGAATTTTTGTTTTAGATGAAGATAATAGCTTGTTAACAACCAGGCCATCTAAAGGGTTATAAAGTATAAAGTGTGTATAAAGATTCCCAAGTTTTTTTGAATCTACCTAAATTGTTGAGGAGACTTGCTATTGCCTTTTCTGTTCTTAAATTGGCAAGAAATTCTTGTAACCACTCCGTGTATGTCACAGCATCCTATTCTTTCCAGTGCTTAAGGACTAGTTTCTTAATGGACTTTGATATCAAAGTTATATATTTATGATTACAAACTTTAACCTTGGAGAAATCTCCTAGCAAACAGATTTCAGGTGTGAACAGGTCTTCCAGACCTAATGGGGGATCTGTCCTTTATTTGATGAGTGACCATAAAGGGGACACTTTGGGACATTCCCAGAAAAGGTGTAGTAGGGAGCCTTCCACCTGATCACATCTTGTGCAGGTTCGGGAGTCAGCTAGGCTGAATCTAGCAAGTTTTTGCTGGGAGTAATACAAATTGTGAAGTATGTTGTATTGAGTCAGGCGAAGTCTATCCTAAGACACAAATCTATGACAGTTTTGCCATAAGGCTGGCCAGGCAATATCCAAATTCGGGAAACAGGAAGTCCAGTATCCCGAAGGACCTAGGTGATCTGGATACATTAAATTATGTAAGGATGCATAGCTTTTAGACACTGCCTGGGAAGGCCTGTGAGGGATATTAAGTTAGCATAATAAGGCATTTCTAAAGCCTGGTGGGGGAGGTCCCAAAGGTTTTCACCAGTAAATGTCTTCATTTAAAAACTTTAAATATCTGGAATTGTGGAATATTCACTCCTAAGGGTTGGTGTAAGTCCTGGGTGTTGTTGTATTTAAGGAAAGTACATAATTGTGAGTTTATTCTAAGGGTTGTGTAAATTGGAGAATTGCATAGGGAAGCAGGGGGGGGAGAGAGTTGGGTTTTGTGTGTAAGAGAGCTAAAGGAGATAATCCTAGATCCCTAATGTGGGATGATTCAATTGTAAGACAAACAGGTATACAGGTAGGATAACCACCTAAGGTATTTGTTGGCATGACTGGCCTAGTAGTATAGTGCAAAATGGGGGAGACGTAGGCCTCCTTTAGGTTTGGGGCAGTTAATTTATGGAACTCCAATCTGGGTTTCTTACCAGCCTAAACAAAATCCATAATTATACTGTGGACTTTTTTAAACCATGAGAGAGGTAACCAAATATTTAAAAGGTTGAGGGGGTAAAAAAGGCAGGGAAAGATATTCATTTTCACCAAGTTAATTTTACCTCAAAGCGAAATAGGGAGTAGGGCCCATCTGTCCAAGTCTTGCTTCAATGTATGAAGAAGATTGTCTAGGTTATCTTTCTGCATTTTGACCTGACTTCTGGAAATTACAATGCCTAAATATTTCAAGGACTTCACTTCCCAAGATAAACCAAGGTCTACTACCATATTCCTTAGCACCTTATGATTAAGGGGAAAAAACTATTGATTTATCTACATTTAATTTATAATTGGAAAGGGTACTGAATTCATAATAATATTCAGTACATAGGGAATAGAAGTATCGGGATAGGATAATTGGAGAAGCAGGTCATCTGGGTAGGTAGAAATTTTAATTTCTTGATCGAGAATGGGTATTCCTTGAATTAACTGACAGTCCGTTATTCTGCATATTAAGGGTTCCAAATACAGATTAAAAAGTAAAGAGGGACAAAGGACAACCTTATCTCATTCCAGAATGCAAGGAAAAAGGTGTTGAGATGGCCCCATTACTGGAGACATGGGCAGTAGGGGATTGATATACAGCTTGTATCCACTTTCGGAATTCTAGTGGGAAGTCAAATGCTTGAAGAGTTTGGAATAGGAAATTCCAGTTGACTCTATCGAATGCTTTCTCAGCATCCAGAGAGACCAAAACAGCTGGATAGTTTGCATCTCTGGATGTTGAGAGGACGTGGGCCAAAGTCCATAAATGATGAACAGATAACCTGCCTTTCATGAACCCTACCTGTTCAGGACCAATAAGATCCAGAAGGATAGTATTAATGTGTTCTGCTAATAATTTAGTTAAAATCTTAAGGTCTTGATTAAGAAGGGAGATGGGCCTATAACTGGTAACTAGATCAGGTCTTTTACCAGGTTTAGGCAAAAGAACAATTAGGGCTTTGAATAGGGATTTATCTGAGTCCAAGCCAGAGAAAATATGTTGGTATAAGGGCAGTAACAAAAGGAATCAGTTGATCTACCAAAGTTTTATAAAAATTGGGGGAAAAAAATCTGGACCTGAGGTTTTATCTGTGGGCAGGTCTAAGATAATTTCTTTCGGTTCTGTACATGAAATGGGAGCGATTAGAGGGAGTTTTTGAGTTTCTGAGAGACAGAAGGAAGAGAGGAATTAGATAATCATCCAACTCAATTTCTGAAGGAGGGTTCAGCATGGATCTATATAGTTTTTCATAATAATTATGGAATACTGCTACAGTGTCATTAGGGGAGGTTTTTAAGGGTTCAAATTCTGCCAATCAAATAGCTGCTATGAGCCTAGCAGATTCCTGTTGTTTAATTCTTAAAGCTAACAGTCTGCTCACTTTTTCACCCTGATCAGTATAACTGGCTTTAGCTTTTAAGATAGCAAATTCTGCCTTCTCTCTCAGGAGCTCCATATACAATTATTTCAGTTTAATGAGGTCTTGTTTAATCTGATCAGATGTACAGAGAGTCAAATTGTTCTCTATGTTACTAATTTGAGAAAGGGTAGAGCATAAAAGTTGTTCCTTCTTTTTTCTCTGTGAAGAAATGCCAATCGAAAGACCTCTAAGGTATGCTTTTAGGGTGCACCATTCTATGTCAGGTTTTCCTGTGGAGTTATGATAAAGAGCGGTAAACTGGACAATCTGGTCCGAGATATAACTGACCACTTCTGGGTCTTTAAGGAGTTGATTGTTTAATTTCCACTGCCCCCCTCATTTAGGGAGAGAGAGGAAAGATATTTTGCAGGAGACTAGGGCATGGTCTGAGGGTGGACCGGGCTGTATGGGAGAGATTAGCACCCCCAAAAGAAGAGATTGAGAAATTAAAATGTAATCTATATGGGAGGACGTCCCATGTACTGGACATGTAAATGTAAAACATTTATCGGTAGGGTGCAAGGCTCTCCATACATCGCAAAGTCCTAGTTGATCTATAAGGTCTCTTAGCACCCTTTGGGCAGGGGAAAGACCTTTTCGAGAAGTGCCTGAGTGATCTAAGCTAGGATCATAGGTCAGGTTGAGGTCCCCTTCTATGACTATTGGGAGGGAATGAAAGGGAGACATTTTATTAATAAGTTGCATAAAGAACCCAGGGAACTCAATATATGGATCATAAATGCAGCCCAGTAGTATTTCTGTAGTGTGGAGTGTGTATTTGATGAACAGAAACCTTCCTAATGGGTCCCCAGTCATTTGGGTAGAGGTAAAAGGCACTGAGCTAGTTATTAAAATCATTACACCACAACTCTGTGTAGTACCACCTGTAGAAAATACTTGTCCCACTTGCTGTGATCATAATTTTAGAACCTCTGAATTGAGTGAATGTGACTCTTGTATAAAAATTATGTCTGCTTTCAG
This sequence comes from Neoceratodus forsteri, assembly GCA_016271365.2. Lineage (NCBI taxonomy): Eukaryota > Metazoa > Chordata > Ceratodontiformes > Ceratodontidae > Neoceratodus > Neoceratodus forsteri. The sequence continues at coordinate 307,348,783 of CM028131.1, read as the reverse complement.
AAGACCCAGGTGCTTTAGTACTTTATGTTGTTTAAGTTTATTCCTGACCCCTTTAACGTTTCAGGTTGCAAAGAATAGGTCAATAGCCATCTGACCAGATATGTAATAAGTCAATGTAAGGCCTCGTTAATACTCTATTTCTATAAGCAGCTGTCCTATAGTTGACTCTCTTCTGTGCTGCCCTCCCCCCACCAAACCGTTTTATGTAATTTTGATCCCAAAATATTCCCCACCAAGTAACCCTTAGAGCATCTTTCTGTACATATACAATTCTCCCAAAAACAAACCAAACCCCCCTCCCCTGTCCCCATACATCATTTTGCTCTTCTTGCAGCATTACACCCCAAATCAGCTCCCTTCCCTCCGGCCACCTCTTTCATACCGAGGAATAGGTAACATTATTATGTAAAATTAAAACAAACAGTAGATATTTAAGTTGCACATACTAAGTAAAATAAGGTGCTTATAATCTCAATCAAGGTTCTCGCTTTTTGACTTCCGAAGTGATTTAAATATGAACAAAGTCAGTGCCCGAGGGGGAAAGTGGACCGTATCGTTAACTGTTGTGGTCTATTAGGACTCCATATAATTACAAAAAATAATGATGATTTAGTCCTGAGTATGATTAAATCTAAATCTTCAATTAACTTTAAGAATAAACATTGTTCCTAGAAAGGAAAAAAGGAAAAATCTAGTTATAAAGACCATTCCCAGGCCAGTAAACCCAAATTAACATCTATACATGTAATCAAAAGGTTATGGAGCAAAAATGAACCCCGAGGCCCCTCTAGTGGCTAAATTTTATCAATGCAAGTGAAGTTGTAACTGGGATATAATTGTAATTGAATCAAAAAGAAAAGGATGAGTAGCAAAAGTTGACACAATTCTAAGGATCCATAACAGCTGATGCGACTGTAAAGAATACGTGTCTAAGGCTCGAAATATCAATTCACATATTAAGCACTGAATAGTTCCATCTGAGCTTTCAAAAAAAAATTGAAGCTGCTTTATATCAGAAAATATTAAAATTCAGTAGACAATCTCTGGCTTGAAGATCGATGTTTAGGGTTATGTCCATAATTCAGAAGTTAAGAAGCAGATGTAAAACTGAAGGATCCACAGGTATACAAAGTCTATCGTCACAAGCAAAAGGTGCTGTAGGGGAAAATAATCTGACTGTCTGACGGATCATATTTAATTTGCACTCAAACATGTACCCCAGTGTTTGAACTCTGCAACCTTAGGGCAGTGGAATTTTCTGGCAACCCTTGTATGCGCCTGGAATTAAGGTTATAGTATTATTTAAGGAAGGGTGTATTTAGCATCTATGGTTTTGTTATCCAATTAGCGAGACATTTCCCTTGCTGCTAAGGAAGTAGTAATGCATCATCTCATTGGGAAAGAGTTTTGTGCACATCAGGTTCTTTGATGTTGGTTTAATTGTTAGACAACAACATTACTAGAGCATTATTTAAGGGAAAATGTTCCAAAATTGCTGTTTCTCAGTTCAAGAAGCTCTGAAGAGGTCCTGGAAAGTGAACTTGAGCCCTGCTGCTGCTTGTTTTGGGTCATCGTAGGTGGACCAGCTGCCTGATATCAAGACTTGAAGCTGTGCAGGGTAGTTCATCCTAAACTTAATGCCTGCTGCTATTAGTTTCATTACTAAATGGTGGAAACTGGCTCGCCGTGGCTATACTGTCACCGGTAGGTCTTGAGCGACCCTGATCTTGACACCTTCCCATTTTAATTCTTGGGTTTCTTGTACTTTTGCCAAGAAGTGTTGGCTTTTGAGGTATCTTAAAATCCTGAATATAACTGGATGTGGTGATGATCCAGATGGAGGTATCGGTCGAAGAGCTTGGTGTGCCCTCTCCATTATATAATTGGGCCCAAATGGTGAGGGACCAGTGACTTTTTCTAGAATTTTTGCTTGAAAAGCACTGTATTAGCCCCTTCCTCTTTCTCAGGGAGGCCTAAGAGGACCACATTATTCCGTCTACCGCGGCCCTCAAGTTCCTCCACTTTAGCTTCTAATTTGGCCAGCTTCTGCCTCATGGCTGTAAGTCCTTGATCCAGTTTGTCTGTCCTTTTTTCCAAAAGCAAATTCGGGCTTCACTGTTTGCGGTACATTGAGAAATGTCCTCCATCACTTGTGACAGTGAATGTAGCTCGGAAGTTATGCTTCTGAGTTCAGTTTTAAAAGGCTTGAATTCCTCTAGAAAAAGGTTGAGGGTCAGCAGCTGCTGTTCTGGATCAGAGGAAGTCACAGTTGATGTATCAGGAGGGCCCGAGGATTTAGATTTCTAAGCAGCCTTCTCAGATGTAGCCAGCTGTGTGTGGCGAGGTGGGGCTTTTCTCATTTCAACTTCCATCAGGTAAGCGAAGTGCCTCATAGTTGTAAAAAGTACAAGGTGCTGTTATTTGTTGTTGTAGAGATTGTTTTTATAGAAGATTGCTGTCAAAATGGTATAAAATGAGAGTGGGTAGTCGGAGAGATAAGGGAGTGCTGCTGCTAGGCACTGTGCATCACCGGAAGTCAGACCCTTACTTTCTGAGGTAGGAAACATCCAAGCTGAATGTCTATTCCAACACCTGCCAACTAAACTGTGGCAGTCCTGGTGTGAGATGCAAATTCAAGTAATGTGAATTTGTTTTCCCTTTCCCAGATGGCCTTCCTTGGGGTAGACATAGAAACATAGAAACATAGAAACATAGAATTTGACGGCAGATAAGGACCGCTTGGCCCACCCAGTCTGCCCACTTCCCTGCCTACTGGATAAGCTGCAGATCCTAGTTAACCAGCAGCCTACTTTTTCCTACCCCCATCCCCTAGAATTGCCTTATGACTGTCCCATGCATGCTTGAATTCCACCACTGTTTTAGACTCCACGACCTCCTCCGGAAGGCCGCTCCATGCATCCACAACCCTCTGTGAAAAAAATACTTCCTTAAATTATCTCTGAGCTGCCCCCATCTTCAAATTGTGCCCCTTGTTCTTGCACACCTCTTTTTTGAAAGATGCTACCCTTTGACTTTGTTGATTCCCTTGAGGTACTTGAAAGTTTCATCATGTCCCCCTCTCCTCCTTTCCTCGAGGCTATACATATTAAGCTTCTTTAGTCTCTCTTCATATGTCTCCCGGTGCAGACCCTGCACCATTTTAGTTGCCCTCCTCTGGACAGCTTCCATCCTGTCTATGTCTTTGAAGACTGGGTCTCCAGAACTGCACGCAGTACTCAGATGGGGTCTGACCAGCTGTCTGTACAGAGGATAATAACTTCCTGTTTTCTACTGGTGATGCCTCTCCCTATGCATCCCAATATGCCCCCAGCCCTCATTGCTGCCCTCTCACTTTGCTTGCCCACCTTCAGGTCATCTGATATGACTACCCCCAGGTCCCTTTCCATTTTTGTTGCTGTTAGTATCTCACCCCCCATTGTGTACTCTTCCCCTGGGTTTTTGTTTCCCAGGTGCATTACCTTGCACTTCTTAGCATTGAATCTAAGCTGCCATACATTTGACCATTCTTCTAACCTTGCCAAGTCCCTTTTCATTCTTTCCACCCCACCTTGTGCATCAACTCTGTTGCAGATCTTTGTGTCATCTGCAAAGAGACATACTTTTCCTTCCAGTCCCTCTGCAATGTAAGCTTATAAAGACATTGAAGAGGACTGGTCCTCTATTAAACCCTGCGGTACCCCACTAGTAACCCCTTTCACCAGAGTGACTCCATTTACTATTACTCTCTGTGTCCTATTTTCCAGCCAATTTTACCCAGGCTGTCATCTTGGGACCCATTCCCAGGCTAGCTAACTTGTATATTAATCTTTGTGTGGGACTGTGTCAAATGCCTTGCTAAAGTCTAGGTAGGCCATGTCCACAGCCCTCCCTGATCTACTACTTTGGTCACCCAGTCAAAGAAATCTATCAGATTTGTCTGGCATGACCTTCCTGCTGTGAATCCATGCTGCCTTGGGTCCTGTGCCCCTCTGGCCTCTAGATACTTGACAATTCTTAACTTCAGAAGTGATTCCATCATTTTCCCTACCACTGAGGTTAAACTAACAGGTCTGTAGTTTCCTGCTTCTGCCTTGCTCCCACTTTTGTGAAGGGGAATCACATCTGCCCTCCTCCAGTCCTCGGGTACCACCCCATCCTCCCATGATTTGTTAAACAGGGTAGTCAGTGGTGTCACTAATTCTACCCTTAGTTCTTTTAGAATTCTGGGATGAATCCCATCAGGCCCCATTGCTTTGTCCACCTTCAGTTTTAAAAGTTCTTTCAGAACCCTTTCTTCTGTAAATGGGCTGGTATCAACTTCTGTATCCAGTGTGTTTCTACTGTTTGTTCTAGGTACCCCCCTCTTCCTTTGTAAATACTGAGCAAAATATTTGTTTAGTATTTCTGCCTTTCACAGTCTCCTCTGCCCACCTTCCCCCTTTATTAAGCCTCACTATCCCTCCCTTGGTCTTCCTTCGCTCCTGATGTACCTATAAAGGTTTTATCCCTTCTTAACTGAGTTGGCTATCTTTCCTCTGTTTTGGGCCTTTGCTGTTCTGACTGCCTTCCCAGCTTCCTTTTGCTTTAACTGATACAGTTCTCTGTCCTGCTCCTTCCAGCGATTCCTTGTACTTCCTGAAAGCTTTCTTTTCTCTTGAACCTTCACTGTCACTTCCTTTGAGAACCATAGTGGTTTCTTACATCGTTTAGTTTTGTTTATTTGCTTCACACAAAGGCTTGTTGCCTCTGTGATGGCAGTTTTATTATTCCCATTGTTCTTCCACCCTCCTTCCTGCCCATGTGCTAGTGCATTCCTTAGGCACTTACCCATTTTGGCAAAGTCAGCCCTCCTAAAGTCCAGTACCTTTGCCTTTGTATGGCTTGACTTTATTGCTGTGTTTATTGTGAACCATACTGTTCGATGGTCGCTAGTTCCCAGATGGCTACCCACTTTTACATCTGTGATCCTCTCTTCATCTCCATTTGAGAGAACCAGGTCTAAGATTGCTCCCTCTAGAGTGGGCTCCAATACTAGTTGTCTAAGGCATGCCCCCTGTAGGGCATCTAGACACCCCAGCTCCATCACCCTGACCTCTGCCAGGACTTGTCAGGACTTATCACCAGCCATTTTCCCCCAGGGCTTGCCCCCCTGTAGGGTTGGAGGGGTCCTCAGTGCCTGCCAAGGACTGGATCCAGTTTGGGCTGGTGAGCTCAGCCAGCTGAGTGTGGGGCCTGCGAACACCTGCCGGTATCCTGCCCCTGGCATTTTCCGTGTTCTTGTCCCTTCCAAGAGGTGTAGCATGCAACGATGTCATGGCACATGCCACGTGCTCCCACATGATGTGTGCTAATGTCTGCCACACCTCCCATCCCTTCTGGCCTGGACTACCTTTCCCCAGCTTCTGATAGGGGTTAGGTCAGCATTGGGCTCTGCCTACCCTCCCCCCAGAGAAGTAGAGCAGTCCTATGGATGCTGATTTCTCCTACCCACAGCAGTCCCTCTGACAACCTGGATTTACTTCCAAACCCAGGTCATCGGCATTGAGAGCGGTAGCGCTATAGCTGTGCCAGTGGGTCTGCCAGATAATCTGACCTTTAATCAGATACACATACTGTTGAGTCAGCAGGCAGTCTCAAGGAACATAATCTATGAATAAACCAAATTAAAACTATTATGTAACTACAATATAAAATGATGGTGTTAAAATTTACTGAAGGAAAGAGTACCTAAAAAGATGATGCATGATGACAACTTATATGTTGTCAAATACAGAAACACTGCATTCAGTATACTGGTAACTATTTCAGTTGTGATTATTGGCCAGCATATCTTTAATATGTAATAACTGTAGTGCACATCTAAAGAATATAACGCAACAGATAAACAAAACATTTAATCTTATATTGGTATCTATGTTTAAAACTTGCCATCTTTAACAGGAGACTATCCCAAAAGCAGATAAATCATTAAAGTCATAAATAGAAAAGAAATAATGCAGAATTAAGACAAAAGCAATCTTACAGAGATAGCCTACATACAGTACAGCAAATCTGCAACTTGTGTTATCTTACTATAATGTAAAACTACTCAATTTTTGGTAGCATTGTTATGTCATTTTCATCTCAACAAGGTAAACATCATAGAGAGATCAGGTTAAATTGTATAAACTTGAAGGGAGAACTGGAGAAGCAACATTTCATTTCAGTGTCTATTTGATGAAGTATGACTTGTTATGTGACTTCTGCTGTCAATGATTATGCTCCTTCTGTCTTATATTTCCAAGTGACACATGAAGAAGATAGGTGAGGAAGAGAGATTAGCATTTTACATTTCTTGGAGTATAATCATAAAACACTACTGTGTGACATTTATACTCCTTTCATTCAATTTGTGGCAAAGCAAAGAAGTCTATTACAGTTTCACTGGTGCATCTTACGTGTTTCCTGGAAACATGTAAATTAAAACTGGGTTCTTGGTTTGTTGATTTCATGGCAATAAAAACAAAGGATAAATACCAGTCTAGTACCAATGGAAAAGCACTTGAGTGAACCCCCATCCACTCACCATCTAGGGTTGCCAGACCTATTGATTACCCATTCCATTTGCATGATCCTGTTTCACATAACAATAATGTTTATAAAATGGTTTGAAGAAGACCTAGGAATCCGAGAAAACTCATTGGTTAAAACACATCACATTACAACATATTAATTCCCTATTAAAGCATAGATTGTTACTGTATTATTGTGTTGAATATGGAAAACATTCCCTGGAGAACACATCCCCTTTAATGAAGGCTTGGACATACCTGACAGGCATTTGGGGACATTTCTACTCATTAGCAGTTGCATTTTTACATATTGGCCCAGATATTCAAATGAGATGCTCCCGTCACAACTGAGTTGCACTGGTGCAACCCCAGTAATATGCGCCTGGGCCATATTCCAGATGTGCCGCAGCACAAAGATAATGTATGTGGCGCATCTGGAGGGGGTGTTCCCATGAATATGCATCACATTGCAATATTCAGCCGAGATGTGTGGTGCAGCTGCCCACACATCTCGGAGGTGTGCTGCACAAAGTTGGGCATGTAATAGATGCACCTAACTGGTAACCACCCACAGGTGGGCTGTTGTACTGTACAGCACAAAATAGCAGCCACCAGCTCCTGGGTGGCTGGCCCCCCCACTTCCCTGTACCCCAATTGTAATGTCATTTCCCACAATATGGTATGCCCAGGTAGTCTAGTGGCCCCCCTCCCTTTCCTGAATATAAAGTAATGCATAACAATACCTTTATCCCTGGTGGTCCAGTGGTGTCCCCCTCCCATCCCCGAACCCTGTCCATATAATAAATATGGTTCAGACTTCTCCGGTAGTCTAGTGGTACCCTCCCATCCCCAAACCCCATTAGATTAATAAATCAAAGCCTGAACTTCCCTGGTAGTCTAATGAACCCCATGCCCCCACCCACTGATGAACCCACACCCCACCCCGCTCCCCCATCCCAGAATGGCCAAGCAGCTGAAGTGCCACACAACCTACTTGCATACCTCCACGGCTGCCCACCGACAGAGCTGTCACAGAATGACAGTTTACAGTATGCACTACAATAACATTGGTCAACACTATCGACCAATGTGCTTGTAGTGTGTACTGTAAACTTTCATTCACAAAGCTATCTTTTGAATGAAAGCTTTCAGTACACACCATAAGCCCATTGGTCAAAAGTGTCAACCAATGTTATTGTAGTGCATACTGTAAGCTGTCATCCTATGACAGCATAGTCGGCGGGCAGCCGTGGAGGTATGTGGGTGGGTTGTGCTGCCCGCCGGCTGCATGGTCATACTGGGATTGGGGCCGTGAAGTGGGGTGTGGGTTCCTTAGCGGGTGGGGGGATGAGAGATCCACTAGACTATCAAGAAGGCCTGGGGATAGTTTTTTTTAATTTATGATTGGGGCTGGAAGGGGGGCCACTAGACTGCCAGGGCATACTATATTATGAGAATTGAAACTACAATCAGGGTACGGGGAGGGGAGGGGGATATCTGTAGACTACCAGGAATAAAGGGATTATTATATTGTACTTTACACTCGAGGAAGGGAAGGGGGCCACTAGGCTACAAGGACATATACATCCGATCTATGGCACTAGACTGGGGGGGGTTGCAGGGGGCCCGGCTCATCCTGCTGGGTGCATCCCTGCACAGGGCATGCAAATGGAGCCATAATGACATGCAAATGGACCCATTTGTACCTTGCATACCTAATGGACCCATTTGCTTGTTGTGGTCTAATATCTGGAATTTGCCCTCGGCGTATCCCCATTCCAGTTATTCAGACTGCGCTGGGGGATGCACCTGCACATCTTCAATGGCCCCAATTTTGCTGCCGTCACCTTTTGCTATATTCAGACGAGATGCGTGATCGTGCATCTAATTTGAATATAGCACTTTTACACTCCGGTGTATCTCAGTTTCACGGAGCATCCACTTGCTCTCTTTCTGGGCACCGTTTGGATATGCTGGCCATTGTTTATTTAATTTTATGTCTTTAGGTAGGTACTTTTTACACAGGAGCAGCCTTTCCCCATTTTACTCTTGGAACGGAGTCAGGTTTTCAATTTTACTTCTTTTACTCCTGGAACTCAGTTTCCCTGGGATGTTTGCCATTTATTTCACTGCATTTTAGGAAAGGGAATGCAAACTGATTTATTAGGTGACCATCCAAAGCTCTATGAACCATAGAGAGCAGTATAAAATCTTAAGTACAGTCAACTCAAAACAGATCAGGATACATATGGTAAGCTAAAGGAAAAAGAAAGTGGCATAAAGTCTAGTTCTAAGCAGTTTTGGTTTGTTACTGGAACTGATTTCACATAGGACCCCCCACAATCTCCCCCACTGTTTGTCACAAAAGTAAATTAATCTACTTAGAAATGACCTATTAATCTCACTATATATCATTGCTCCCTAGCACCATTTTAAAAAGTTTTCCAGCCATTTTAATTACTCAAAGTCAAAAAAGCCTAAATATTTATAACAATGAGTGACATATCACAGACTAACTTTACTTGTTTTGTAAGATTACAGTACAACACATAAGAATGAGCAGATGTTTTCTTTCTTTCTTTCTTTCTTTCATCCTTTCTTTCTTTCTTTCTTTCTTTTTTGTATTTGGTGACCAGGTGGGCACACAGAGACCAAGGTCCCTTTTACAGGTATGACCCAGAGTTAATTACAAGAAATAGTAAGTATAAAGACAGTTCAAGGCAGGTAGAGGTATTACAGACATGGTAAGGGCATTCAGAATTAGTGTTCCTATAGAGTCACAAGATAACAGAGTACAGAAAATACAGAATTTTGACAGAGGATGGAATTGCAACTATTTAACAGAGGTCAGTAAGAGGAGGTGCAATGCCTGTCATCTAGGATATGAGTCCTAAGCAATCTTTTAAAGGCAGGAAGGGAGGGACAAACAGTTCAGGATGTTTGAGGGTAATACATTCCACTCTAGGGGAGCAGTACACTTAAAGGATCTTCGTCAGGATAATGGCCTTGATCTGGGTATCAGCATGAAGGGGCTTTGCAGAGGAGTGAAGGGTTCTTTTCAATGGTTTAGCCACAATAGTGTCCCTGGGGTTAGGTGGCAGGACATCAACATTTTGATGACAAGGCAGAGCAAAGAGAACTTCAATCTCCCCTCTAAGGAGGGTCACTTTAGAGCAGTGGTGAGTACATCTGCACTAGATGCAAAATGGGTGATGTGATTTATAGCTGACTAAGTTCAAGTTTCCATAGGGAGAAATGGATGGGAGCACCACATAGGAGAGCTGACAGAAGGGTGCATTTTAATATTGCAGTGCAGACTTCCCTTGCAAGATAGGGCTATAGCCTATACAACAGATCAAGTTTTTGGCTCACAGTTCTTGTTTCATAGTGAATATGGGGTCCAAATATCAATTCTTGATCTCAGTACTCTTATGTACCTAGTGGAATCCATCACCTCCAGGGAGAGACTGCAGTGTTCCAGAGTTTAAGTAGCATATACCTTTCAGAGCCATTACTTTTGTTTTGTTGGGGTTGAATACAAGGTAAGAGTCATTTTTCTAGGAGACCAAAATCATGACAGAGGCTGGAGCTAGCAAGACTAACATCTGCTTGGCTCCTACATTTGTTTTTCCTAAATGGACAGCCTTTAACAAAAGGAAAAAAATTAAAAAAAACTAAAAATGGAAAATGTGAGTAGACACAATTTTTTACTTAACACTGACTTGGGTGACTTGTGTAGAACATTCCATGGATGAGAGACAGATTTAAAAAAACAGCAACAATGGGGCTACTGATGTGTTTTTATTTATTTATTTATTACAGTCTAGGAAGTACCATTGAGCCAGAGGCTCATTTACAGAGGTTCCACATCAAACAAAGATTACAACAGAGTAGGAGCCATTATACAATTCAGTTGAACATAAGTGTAACAAAAAACAGAAATAGTTGAACAGTAGGGGACAAGTTATTACAGTTAGAGTGGAATACAAGGTTAAACAGTTGCTGCAATCTAATAAGCAATAAATTGAAGCAGCCAGAATGAATTCCAAAGGAACAGTTCTTTTGTCACAGTGCAATCAAATGTTTGTCCCTAGGGAGGAGGCCTATGGCTTGGTAAGTGCTAATGGGTAGTAGTAGTAGTTACGAAAGGTAAGGGTGAAACAGGTGGGGGAAGGGTGGTAATATGGGAAAGAGGTGGTCTTAAGGCAGTGAGTCATGAGGATGGGGTGAAGGAGGGACCGGGATGGGAAGTGGGGGAAGGCAGAAAGGGAGGGAAAGGAATGTAGCTTAAACTTTAACCAATGGAAGGATGGAGACGCGAGATTACATGGGGGTGCAAGAGGAAGAGGGGAGAGAGGAGCGAGGTAAGGGAGGGTGTGTGGGAGAAGGACCGGGGCATTAAAGGAGGGGTAGGTGGAAGACAGGTGGGGAGGGAGAGAGAGAGGGGGCAGGAAAGGTTGGGAGGAGGTTAACTGGGAGGGGTTAGGTGACAGAGTTGCAAACACTAGCCTGGGCAAGGGTTGCACGTAGCGGAGTTTTAAAAGGGCCCAGCTTTGTTTCCTTCTATAAGTCTTCATTGAGGGAGTTTAGCAGTATAGGGGCCCGATATTCAAAGGATTGCTGGCCATGCGTGGTTTGTGGAAAGGGACATTCAAGGCTTGTTATTTGTGCCCCCTAGTATATCTGGAGGAGGAATGTTGATTGAGGAAATCTCATACTCCCAGGAGAGGTTAGACCAAGAGTAGCTTTTCTGGCGAGCAGGCACATTTGGTACCGAATATGACAGTCCAAACTGAGCCACTCAATATGGGTGCATAACTCACATGTGTGGGTTAGTCAGAGAGCTCCCAGAATCAGCCTACATGCTTTATTGAGGATGGTCTTGATCCTTTTAAGAGCCATGGGAGTTGCAGCACCATGTACCACAAGGCTGTAGTCGATGACCGACAGCACAGAGTTGGTTTCTGTGATTTTTAAGGCTTCATTAGTAAAGCAGTGTTTGTTACGAAATAGTAAATCCAGTTTTGCTTTGCAGATTTTGCAGCTAGATCGATGTGGTGGGAGTAAGACAACGTAATACCTAATGTTAGCCTCAGGTATTTATCTGTCCCATTTACTAGCAGGCTCACTGCCCAGACATCCCACAGAAAAGGACCCCTCCTGCCTGCTAGCTAACAAGATGAACTGCTGAACCCTGCTAACCTGTCGATGCTGCACATCAACTGCCCTGCCTACCCTGGTCCGTCCCTAGCTATATATGTCACACAGATCATGTGTTCCCATTAGTACTTTATAGGATATCACTACTAGGAGTCACTGCTGAGGCACCCATTTCTATCTCATTCTTAAGGCCACTTCACTCCTCCTTTCCCTGCATCCTGATCAACAGTACCTCTGGTGCCCCATGTTCTCCTCCTCCTCTGCCCTTTGCCAGTCTTGAACCTGTGACCTTACTTACTAGAGGCTGACACCCTAACCGCTGCGCCACTGCAGCAGACCTACTTCCTAAGGTTAATTTCCTGATTTTTATAGTTTCTTTTCTTTCCCCTCTAATGCCTCTTTCCTGTGCATTTCGGATCCCTGCTCTCCTTACCTATCCAGATGCCCCTACCTGGGTTCCTACTAATTCTCCTCCTTCACTTCCAACATGGTATTCTTGTACTCCTTCAGCACGCTCACCCTCATTCTCCTCCATCTGCCGATCACCCTAGTTATAACCCCCTCTGACCCAGTAATCATTGCTCAGTTAGCTATCGACACTCCCACATCAGGCACATCCCCCCTAACTCTGCACTCAACTAAGCACGCACATCTTTCCATTGGCCCCTACCTCCATGCTTGCCAGTCTTGCTTTTGTTCTCCATCATCCCTTTCCCCCAGCTCCTCACCCCCCTTCCTCCTATGTAACTCCAAAAACTAAGGCCCTGAGATGTGGTATAGAAAGACTCAAACAACTTAGTCTACCTCTATGGGATCACACTATTACTACTTTTAATCTCTGGAAATGTTCACCCAAACCCCGGCCTTATGCATACCCCCGAAATGGGACATGCAAAAAATGATGTCCTTAAACTAGCATCCCTTAATATTCGGAGCCTCCTACCAAAATTTGATGACCTTCAAGTCTGAGTGACACAACATAACCCTGACATGATCACACTGACTGAAACCTGGCTCTCGAAGAAAACCCCTGACTCAGCGCTAACTCTTTCTGGCTATACACTGTACAAGCAAGATTGGGTTGGCAAAAGGGGAGGGGGTTGCTCCATCTATCTAAAGGACTCCCTGAAGGGTCAAATACTACCCAATGCTCCCCAGCTCATCTGTCTCAAATTCTTGGCATAAAATTCTCCTCGGTCAGCAAGGCAAGGCCCTATATATCTTTTCTGTACACACCCCCCCCAAAAAAAAAACAAGTTAGGTATAAATCTGGTAACTGAGCACCTAGAAAGCCTGCCAAATCAATCTGAGGTGGTTGTCATGGGCAGTTTCAACAACAACCTGGTTGGCACAGGAAGCTACCCAGTTCAAAGATGTTATTGCAGTGGATAACATCACCCAGCTGGTGACCGCCCCCACAAGAGCCAACCTGAGAACAGGCAACAACTCCCTCCTGGACCTGATTCTCACCACACACCCACAAAGACATATCAGCACCTTGGTTCTTCCAGACTCTATGAGTGACCATTCTCCTGTTATTAGCCTCTGGACAAACAAATCCAATAACACCCCACCCAAAATCATGTACCAAAGGAGGCTGAAAAAAGGGAAACTTAGTCATTTCAAGGCTTTCCTAGTGTAGTGTGACTGTACACCACTGAGCTCTTTCACCAACATTTACCTGACGTTAAACTACCTCATCACACACTTTAACAAAGCTTGTGACATCTTTGCCCCATCCTGTAAAACTAAGTCCCAGGGAATTACTAACCCATGGATCGCTGTTGATCTGTTAAACAAAATGAAAGCAAGGGATAACCTTTGGTTCCGTGCTCAGTCCTCTGGTAACCCTGCCAATAAGCAGCACAATGCAGCTGATAGAAATGCTTGCACCTAGGAAATCTGCAGGGCTAAAAAGATTTACTATCAAAATAAACTCACAAACTCCTGGGGAAACAGCAGGAATTTCTGGAAAAAAAATAAAGGATCTCACTGGCAATCCTAGCAAGGCAGCTCCTACTCTGGTGATTATAAATGACACCCCTGTGCAGGATCCAGCTTCCATAGCTGAAACTTTTAACTCAGCCTTTACAGATCTCAGCCATGTCCTACCACCCAATTGTTTTCAGTAATACCAACACCAGTGACACCACTGACATTGCCGCCCCTTCCCCCACATCCCCCTTTCTACTTCAGGAGACTCACTCTCACTGAGGCTAAGAAATATTTGCTACGAGTGCTGGGTAAAACCAGGTATAGCAGTGTCACCATTGACATGAAACTACTATACTTATCGCTTGATGTCATGCTACAACCACTCTCCACCATGCTCAACCCTTTCTTGTCCGTTAGGCATTTCCCATAGCTGTGGAAAGCTGCAGCTGTCACACTAGTATACAAATGTGGTGACAGATCACTAGTCTCAAACTATCAGCCTATCTCAATTCTTCTACCCCTATCCAAAGTCCTTGAGAGAGTTGTGGCTGACCAACTGTCCACATTTCTCACCAAATACAATATCCAATGACCCAGCAACATGGTTTCCATCTGGCACACAGTAAAACCACAGCATTATTGGAATACGCAGATTATATACACAAAGCCTTAGACTGTGGTCTCATGGATCAATTTACATTGACCTGACTAAGGCTTTTGATACTGTGAATACTGTGAATCACTCCCTCCTCATTAACTCCTTCCCCTCCTTGGCCTTTCCCCTTCTGTAACGAGCTGGTTCAAAATCTGTCTTGAAAACAGAACACAACAAGCCAAGATAAATGGCTCCCTATCGAGTTTTCTTCCAGTCCACACCAGTGTCCCACAAGGGTCCATCCTTGGACCATTGCTGTTCAGCTTGTACCTGAATAACCTACCCAAAGCCTGTGACAACAACATTGTGCTATACGCGGATGATGCCGTGCTTTTCTCCAGTCATACTGAGCTACTCCCTCTCACTAGTGACCTGCAATTAAACTTCACAAAAATTGACTCTTGGTTTGCCAACCACAAGCTATTAATGGACTACAAAAAAAAACAAAGACAATGCTCTTTTCTAGCCCCCATAACAAATACAAATCTGCCCCATTAACATCTGCAATAACACAAATCAACCCTTGGAAATGGTTCAGGAATTCAGATGTTTAAGCATCACTCTGGACAGATCCCTCTCCTGCACCCTGCATGTTAATCATATCTCGAAGGTTGTTAACAGCAGACTGGGTGTCCTCTACAAGCATAAACATTGTCTCACACCAGCTGCGCTGAGGCTTGCTGTCACCAGCGCTGTACTGTCCATCATAGATTATGGCCTCCTAATCTACAGTGCTGCTACTGATACCACGCTCAAGCAGCTGATGATCTCGCTGAATAAGGCCTGTAGGCTGATAATTGGTGCTGACAAACGGACTCATATCTGTGATCTCTATCAGCAATCCGAATGGCTCAACCTCCATGGGAAGGTAAAATATCAAACCTCTCTCTCTTTGCCAAAAAAATTTAACTCGCCTTAACTGCTCCATCCACCCAGCCCTTGCTTCTCTCCTCAACAGTCCAATGCCATATCCTTAGCTCGGATAAACTGACTTTCCATGTTTCCTGCTGCCAGATCCCACAAGCGCAATGTACGTTTAGGTACAGAGTCCCAACCTGGTTGAATGACCTGCCCCCGAAGTCCTCTCTGAACCCAAACTAGGCAATTTTAAAACCAGGCTCCAGTGTCACCTTGTAACTGTAAGTCAATGTGACTGCCCCCTTTAGTTATCCATACTCCACTCCTGTCTTTCCCACATCCTTCCCCTGTTGCCCTGTTGCCCCTCCCCTGCTACATCTTTCACTTCAGCACCACCCATACTCGCAGTTCTACATCCCCTAGACTCAATATTCCATATGCCCCTCCGCTCTCCCCATTTTTAGCTCTTTTTTTTAAACAAATGTCTACCATGTATTTTGGATTGCCTACTTTTTACTGGTGTACTCTGTTCTGGATTGTTTTTGACAAAGTCCTCTATATATAATTTGACTGCATACTTTTTCACAAGTGTACTCTGGTATTGTTTATTCCTATTTACTGTTCTTACTGATACTGCAATCATTTTGTGCTTTGTTTTCATTTGCCTGGACACGTTTGTTTATCTAATCACCTATTTTGTATATTTTTCCTCTTTAGTCTGTAATCTTGTACTGTTTGTATTCACTGATGTGGAACCTTTGTAAAAGAACCCCTGGTTCAAAGGTAATTGTAATCCCGGTTATGAATAAAATAAAATGAAATAAAAAATTTGAAGTGGTTTACCATTTCAAGGGGGGAGTTGAGGTTATTAACAATTTGAACAGAGTGGTTTCTGTGCTTGTTGTGGGCAGAGGCAAAAATCATTGTTTTAGTTTTGTTATAACTAAGAAGTAAATTTGAGTCAGAGAACCATTTTTCTATGGTGATGAAATTGTACTGCATCTGGCTTTCAAGCACCATGGGGTCTGTGTGGACCAAGTAGAGCACAGCTTCATCTGCATTAAAAAAAAAAAATTCTGATAATCTACTGCTTGGGGGAGTTGGTTTAGAAAAAGACTGAAAAGCAGGGGCACTAGTATGGATCCTTGTGGTACCCCAGTGGTAACACAGAGATTATCGGAGCAGATGTCATTTATTTTTACCTTCTGAACCCTCCCTTAAAGATAGCTCCTGGCTTAGGAGCAGCTTGTGATTAACTGTATTGAAGGCTTTGCGGAGGTTAATAAAAGTTGCCCCACCAAGAGCCTATGATTAAGAGCACTATGTATGTACCCAGTAAATTCCATGAGAGGAGTTGAGATGCTATGCTGTTTCCAGAAGCCATGCTGTTGTCTACATTGCAGTTGGTGTTTGCCAAGATAATCGGTGGGTTAATCTGAGACAATGCGTTCCAATGCTTTTGTGAGAGGGGGAAGTATAAAGATGGGGCAATAGTTTGTGTGGTTGGCTCTGTCGCCACTTTTGAACACAGGTGTGACAACGGCTGCTTTCTAAATTTGTGGGAACTTGCCTGTAAAGAGGGATAGATTGAGGATTTTGGTAAGGGGAGAGAGAATAACTTCCAGAGTAAGTTCAAGGAGCTTAAGATCAAGCATATCACTGCTAGTTCTTGATTTACAGAGTACCTTCATGATATGTGTTTTGGCTACTGAGAGGGTAACTGTTTTAAGGTAGAAAGGAGGATAGGAGCCTGTTTGGGTTTTAGTGTGGGAGGAGAAAGTCCAGTGGCAGTATACCACTGAGGTCTGTGAAGGCCTTATTAAAAGTTTCAGCAATGGTGAAAGGGTCCTGGGAAGGAATTCCATTGACATTTGTTATGGACGGAGGTGTTTTGTCACGTTTGCTGGATGGGGGCTTGATATTATCCCAAAACGTCTACTGTCCCCCCAGGAGTTTTCTAACTTTCTTTTAAAGTGTTGACATTTGGCTTTCCTAATTGCAGCCATGCAGTCATTCTGAGCAGCCATGTACTCTTGGGTGTTCGTAACAGAGCCAGAACTTCTAGCTTTGGACTAAAGCCGATCATGGTGTTTCATCAAATCAATAAGCTGGGGGGAGATTCACTGGTTTTGGGATCCCTTAATCTTTTATTTTGTGAAAGGGACATAAATATTACAGGACTGGTTGAATTTGTGAATAAAACATTCAAGGGCAGCATCAGCATCCATCATGGTGTTTAGGAAGCTCCAGTTTTGGCTGTTAAGATGAGCTTTTAGCTTATTTAGCATTCCTTTTTTTAGCAGCCTTGATGTGATTATTTTGGCAGGAACTTTAGATGACTTATTTGACCAAGTGAAGAAGATAGGGGAATGATAGCTGAGGAAATCAAGGAGCACTACTACATTGTTGATCCTTTCTAGGCAGTTGGTGACCAACCAGTCAAGGAGGGTACTAGTACCAGTGTGGTACTGTAGTTTACCCGTATAGGAGTACCTACTAGCTAGGAGATGTTAATTGAGGCTAGTGTATCTTTGTATGACCCTGCTTCAGGGGAGATCCAGCTTGTATTAAAATCCCCCAGCAATAACATTTTGGAGTTTTGGGAGTGAGTGGATAGAAAGTCAGTGACAACCTTGAAATCATTGTTATGTGCCTTGGGGGGGATATATACAGATACCACAGTGAGTGATTTCTAGTGAGGGCCAAGTAGTATCTTTATAGGGAGCAACTGGGTGTTGCTAGAGGAAGTAATGTACAGCAGTATTTGCCTTCGGAGGTGCTCTTTTAAGTATATTACACAGCCACCTCCATGCTTGCCAATTCTGTCGAGCATGAAAGTTGTATAACCTGGCAGCCGAAAGGCTGAATCTGGGATGCGTGGGGTTGAGCCAAGTTTCCACTACTGAGAGGATGTCAGGTTGGTGTTGGGTGACCCATAACTGAAGAGAGTCAATTTTAGCCAGAAGACTGCAAATATTGATGGAGGCTATGGTTAGGCCACTATGAGGTGAATGTGGGGCAGCAGATTGCGATAGAGGCCCAAGGTTGGGGTGTACATTGCCTGATATTAATAAGAAGAGATAGGGTAGTCTTACTGCCTGCCATTTCTAACGGGACATAAAACACACACAGGTTTGGGGGGTCTATTGACAGCTATTCACTTTAGTGCAGACAATGGTTAAATCAGTAATTGAGGGGGAAAGGGTACGTGTATAGCTGCCTATTTATCAACATGTTGCTTAGTGGAAGTGTATAAAATATCTGTTCAGATGAAAGGGATAGAGTGGATTTAGGGGGTGCCTGAAAGAATGAGGAACTACTTAGGTTAGTTGGGGCACAATTTAGGGAGGTAGAGGTAGACTGGTACCACAGAGGTAAGAGACACATTACCTTTAGAAGGAACATTGCAAAAGAAAGCTAAAATAATATTTTGTGCCCTTTAAGAGAAGAAGTTAGGCTAGAAAGCTCAAACTAGCTGAGACAGGCTAGTGGAAATAGGGAAGCTAAAGCGGTGATCTGTGCCCTTTAGTGTAAGTAGGTAGGCTAGAAGCTCAGGCTGGTTTGAGGCTGGTTTGAGAAGACTTCTGTGTCCTATAGGAGAAGTGGTTAGGCTGGAAGCTCAGGTTGGTTTGAGAAGAGTTATGTGCACTTTAGGAGAGGTGGTGAGGCTAGAAGCTCAGGCTAAAGCAGCCAATCAGGGGCAAGAGTGGATTGACAGGCAGAAGCAGCCAATTGGGGCAAGAGCTGATTGACAGGGAGGGGTTTGGACAGATTTAATAGAGCTCAGGGTCGGGGATGGTGGGTAGGATAAATGATTCAGTAGAATAATACAGAAATGAGCAACAAGGAGGGGGGGCCTGCAGCACCAAACCTTCTCCAGCAGCAGAGCTTCAAGGAGCAGATACAGGAGAGAAAGAGACCTAGTGGACTGAGCTAGCCAATGGGAGTTCAGCAATGCAACAGCCAACCAATTGGCAGCACGGACTCCAGTTTCCTGCTCAATCAGCCTCTGAGCCATATCTGGGTGTTCAGGCCAGCCCTGCTGGGTTGCTATCTACCGTACCTGGGAGCCTGGATTGCAGTGGCCCAAACAGGGGGCCACAGCCAGTTGAAGAGCCATGCCCAGGGTCGAGGAGAAGCCGCCGGTGCTGGAGTTGCCCAATCAGGGCCTCCGGCTTGGAGCCTGGATTGCGGTGATCCAAGGAGAGGGCTGCAGTGGTGGCTTGAAGAGCTGTGCCTGGGGTCGAGGAGAAGCCACCAGTGCTGAAGTCACTTGATATGGGCAACTGGCTGGGAGCCTGGATTGCGGTGGTCCAAGGAGAGGGCTGTGGCCACTTCATGAGCCGTGCGCGGGGTCGAGGAGAAGCCAATTGACCGATCAGGACCTCCAGCTGTTAAAAGACTGTTTTCTGTATGGAAACCTAAACACTGATTTCAAAACTGTTTCTGCAGCAGAACTTTTAAGGAATTGTTTGTGATTTGTATGCCTCTGTTAAAACAGTGATGGCAAAGAGTACAGGTTCAGCAAATGTAGTTATTTACAAGAAGGATATAAACTACTGTCTGAACACTGTGTACCGTATGTGGTCAAAACCTTTAATTTTTTTATGGATTTCTCATTTAAATCAGCAAGCAATGTTTTCAGTTCTGTAATAAAGCAATTCAAAGAGCAGGACAATAATACTGCAGCTCACCAACCCCATATCATTGACCCTGATTTGTGTAAGCTCCAGAGACTTGACAGTGTTTCTCACAAAACTGCCTGTTGGAGGGGCAGACATGAGCCAGACTGAGGGATTCATTTCAGAAGCCCTACCCAGGCCCGACAATAGAGAAGCAGTAGGTAATCATCCATGAAGTGGACGATCGAAGTGGACACTTCACGTCCACAGAGCACAATGCGAAGTGAGACCTGTAAAGTGCTCACTTCGCATTATTATTACCATTTCGCATTCTCATTATGCCTTAACGCTAAGTAAGGTGAAGTGAGAAGAAAATAGGCACATCACATGGCCTGCAGTACTGTAAGTCACATGCTTTAGCCAGGCAGGAAGGAAGTGAGTCAGAGAAGCAGTTTCACTTTCTTCTTTGCATTTGTACAGGGAGAAAGCAAAATTGTGAGAGGAGAGTAGTTTGCTTGGCTCTCGTTTTTTGTTACTGCCAGAACAATCAAACAGCTTTTTTAAAAGCTATTTTATTTAGTGTTTGTATTGTCTTAGTGTTTTTTTGGTTGGTGATTTTTTTTGTATAAGTCTTGTTTTTGTTTTGTGTATGTGACTGACTGTGTGTGTGTGTCCACTGTCTGTGTGTGTGTGTGTGTGTGTGTGTGTAGTCCCGTGGACCCAGGAGGATGGAGGGTCATGTTGGAGTTGGAGAAGATGAGTCGCTGGCACATGGGTGCGTTAGGAGGGAAGGAGTGAGGACCCATGGGGGGGCAGGGTGGTTGTGTGATGTTGGACCGCTCCAGACTCCTGGCCAGTGTTGCTTCTCCAGTGGAAGCAACAGAAGCAGCAGCACCAATGCCACTGGTGGCTGTTGCACTTCCTCCTTCTCCACCACCACCACTAGCAGCAGCTGTTGGAGCTCCAGCAGCACCCCCTCCACCACCTCCACAGCCACAGGAGGTGGCCCCAGCAATTGTGGTTGGTGGTGGGACTCGTGCCCGACAAGTGCGTACTGTGTCTGGTCCCCCCGCAGCTCCCCAGTGTGGGAGATTTTTAATTGTGTGGGGGAGACAGCACAGTGGTGGAGTTCCCTGTGTGTGGTGTGCTGGTGCGCTGTGGGCTCCCTGGGACACATTTGGGGACCGTTGGCCAACGCATCCACATGCTGAATCACCACAGGGCAGAGTGGCAGGCTGTCACGGAAGGGGCTAGGTGTCCACCTGCTGGCCCTTCCGTGGCAGTGGCCAAGGGTGCTGCTGGGGTAGGAGATGTGCCTTGCAGCAGGAGAAGGAGGGCTACATCAACTGCTCCATCACCACCACCACCGCCGCCACCACAGCCACCAGGACCACCCTGTCCACCACCAGCCCCACTACCTGGATTACCCACTGCAGTGGACCCCGGCACGGTCCCTGTAAACCAGTCTGACCTTGTCCTGTTGCGGGCAGCACTAGAGGAAAACAACACATGTTTCAGTGCTTTGGAGCAGCAGGTTACTAGAGTGGAAGCACAGCAGCAGCAAATACTTTCAGTGCTGCACCTGCTGCTGGACCACCATGGCATCCCACGGCCATAGTAAGTCCGGGTATTGTTTTCGCCCCCCCCACATCCATACCCACCCCTGACCCCACCCCACTACTATGTTGTACTTTTGTTGTGTGTTTTTTATTTGTTATTATTAAATCATACACATTTTCTTTTCCAGGGGAATCTTTCTTGCACCACATAGTGCAATACATTTTTTTGAAAACCAGGTGTAAATGCATTACAGTGAGTTATGTAATGGAGGCATTCCCATTCTGAAAATCTGCCCACATTCTGCCTCTCTTCTCAGCAACGTTAGGATGTGATGGCAGGGAGAGCGCGTGTGCGTGCTCCTTACAGTGAATATCTGATTGTGCAGGTTTCTGAATTTTTCTTTATGTTAATGATCAGTTTGTGGTGAAATGTGTGGCCACGTTTCCAGTAAGAAGATCCTTGTTAGTGGAAACATCCCACATTTCACCACAAAGTGAACCTTATAACATTAGGAAACATTGCTTGGGATAGCAGCTGGACATTCAGTATAGTGGAGCATGCACCTGCGCTCCCCCTGCCATCACGTCATAACGTAGCTGAGAAAGTGTGGCACAATGTGGGTTGCTTTTCAGATTAATTCTACTGTCATGTGACTCACTGTAATGAAATTATGGGTGGTTTTCACAGACGTATTGCACTCTGTGGAGCAAGAAATATTCCAGTGGTAGTAATGCCCCACATATTAGTTTATGTGTATCACCATAACTATCTAATGTGGTGACTGTCTGTTAAGCAGCAGCGCAACAATCTGTTGATAACTCTGACCTATATTTTTTAATGCTATGTTACAACTTCCTTTACTTACATCCTGACTGACTGGAATGATATGATAATTTGCAGTAGTTGAGTGTGCTGTACTACCTTTTTTCATGTGTAAAATAATGAAAGGATCATTCCTTTTAAATTGGTGCTGCTGACGGTGAGTGTGACCAGGTCTTTGTCATTGTTTTCCTCTGCTTTTCTGCATCACATCAAGTAATTATCATATATCACTTCTGTTGTTAATTAACAGTTATGCATCAGTCAGTGTTTTATATGACACCACGGAACAATAGTTATTGAAAAGCAGCTGCAAATAAAAACAATATTGGAAGATGTGCTCATTTTGTTTTCATACATGAAAAAAAGTAGGAGTAAGAGAAGCAGACATAAATTGTGAGAAGAATCATATCATTCAAGTCACTGATGACTCAGACGTAAGTAGTGGTTGCTGTGGCAATGTAAAGTAGCATAAAAAAAAGTACAGTTCAGAACTGTGACGACATTCTTGCAATGCTGCTTTAATTGTAAAAATGTCACTATGACATCATGACTATGAGCTCACAGCAACAATCACAGAACACACAAAAGTGGTACAGAGTCCCCAGATATTTTCTGCAGGCCCACAATACATCCTCCTTGTGGGCAGAAAATTGACAAGTGGTAACAAAGTGAAATGAGACTGTTTCAGCACATACAAAGTCCC
This sequence comes from Neoceratodus forsteri, assembly GCA_016271365.2. NCBI lineage: Eukaryota > Metazoa > Chordata > Ceratodontiformes > Ceratodontidae > Neoceratodus > Neoceratodus forsteri. The sequence continues at coordinate 307,325,917 of CM028131.1, read as the reverse complement.
CCCAGAATTAATGGTGTACTCAGTCATGCGCGCAGTGGTGGCACAGAGTCTCCAGATTTTTTCTGCAGGCCCAGAATGCATCCTCCTTGTGTGCAGAAAATTGACAAGTGGTAATGAAGTGAAATGAGACTGTTTCAGTACATACACCAGTATAAAATGATGACTGTGAGATTCATGTTGCTGGTCCAAAGTGTTGTGCGAGACGATTCCACCAAATTAAATGAGATCATCTCAACTGGATTGAAAGGTGCCCTTTGGCTGTACATTAGTAGTAGCCTTGGTGAGTAGATATAATTATAGATATATGGTTGTGTATTTTGTAGGTATTGAGAAGGGGGGTTGAACTTGACATGAACATGTACTCATACTATTGTTCTGCATCACACAGGTGACACATAAACTGTTGGTGTGCACATTCCAGTGCTCAATGAGAATTTTTGTGCTTAAATTGGAAACGGATAACTCTCAAGCACATGAAGGTAAGTATTTTTTTTTTGGGTGGGGGAATCATATTTTCAGTTTTGTCTGTAATGATTTCTTATTTTTTTACTTCTTCATAGATTTCATCAGCATCCTTCTGGAGTCTGGCTGTTAATGATGGTCATGGTCATCTAATGAAACGACTTCTGCATGTTGCATGTGTGCCCAAGCTTGGGGAAGGGGTGTGCCTGTTGTTGAAGAACTTTTTTGGATAAGGCCACTTTGACAGAACAACAAAGCATCTCGAAGTTTCCTAAAAAAAGAAATGAATGACTTCTTACAAGTTACAACTTCATTGTTATGTGTCCCTCCTTGGTTCTCAAATCTCAATCCCTATTGTAAAGTTACATTTCAGAGACACATCTTGTCAACTAACACAATCTATTACGTGCAATATTTGCAGCAGTCTTTACAAAACAATGAAACAGATGAAATAAAATCTTCATACTTACCAGAATGGATTTCACATGGATATTACATCAGTTCCTCTCTGTACGGTACAGCTACAGCATCTTTCCCAATGAGTATTAGCGATGGAGCCTGTTTTTGTTCCCCTGTAAAAGAAACAAAAGAAGTGTACTGTATGTGTTTTGCCACTGCGACTCTAAAAAACTACAGAAAACAAAACAGACAACTTAAGGAAGTGAGGCAGCATAGCAAACATGAGTGCACATACTCACTTTATGGTTTAAATATTAAGAAGCTGGTGGTGGTGGTGCGCTGCTGGAGTGGTGGTCCGTGGGGGGCAAACAGACTCATGGTGGCAGACTTGCATAACATCAGTCCTGGTGGTGGTGGTGGTGGTGGTCTGTGGGGAGCAGACACACTCATGGTGGAAGACTTGCATAACATCAGTCCCGGTGGTGGTGGTGGTGGTGGTCCATGGGGGGCAGACAGACTCATGGTGGCAGACTTGGATAACATCAGTCCTGGTCGTGGTGGTCTGTGGGGGGCAGACAGACTCATGGTGGCAGACTTGGATAACATCAGTCCTGGTCGTGGTGGTCTGTGGGGGGCAGACAGACTCATGGTGGAAGACTTGCATAACATCAGTCCCGGTGGTGGTGGTGGTGGTGGTCCATGGGGGGCAGACAGACTCATGGTGGCAGACTTGGATAACATCAGTCCTGGTCGTGGTGGTCTGTGGGGGGCAGAAAGACTCATGGTGGCAGACTTGCATAACATCAGTCCCGTTGATGGTGGTGGTGGTCCATGGGGAGCCGACAGACTCATGATGACAGACTTGGATAACATCAGTCCCAGTGGTGGTCTGTGGGGCACAGACAGACTCATGGTAGCAGACTTGCATAACATCAGTCCCAGTGGTGGTGGTCCGGGTTGGGGGGGGCACACCGCCTTTTAAATACTGCAGTTAAAATCTGCCAACATTAACCACATCATCATCCTCAAAAAGAAAACTGCTCTCACAGTCATCGATGTCTGAAGTCTGACCACTTTAAAATTCTTTCTCCATTGTGTCATCATCTACATCAGTGGTGGGCCGTTTCAGGCAGCCACTGCCAGTGCCACCAGGATACTCCATTTCCACATCAGCAAGACCACCATGACTAGGCCGGGGTACGAATACCAAGGTTGCAGTCTGTGCTGGTATGTGCCTCTCATTCATTTTAATGAATGTTAGCAAACTAACATTTGCAGGAGACAGGTTTGTCTGACGATCCCTGACTATTGCACCTGCTGAGCTGAATACCATCTCAACACTTACAATGGAGGGTGAGCATGTGAGGTACTTCAGTGCCACTGCAGTCAGCTCTGGCCATTCACTGACCTTTCCACTCCAGTCCAAAAGAGAATCCTTACTTATTGTCAGATGCCTGTTTTCAGACAAATATGACTCAACCATTCTCTGTGCCGCATTAAGTCCAATTGTTGATGCATCAGCCTGTTCCCCGGAATCATTGATTTCACAAATACCCACTTGGGACAAAGCCTCTCAAAGTGGGTTGACGTCAACCACTTTGGATGACAGACCACCAGGAACTACAGTCCCCTTACCCTTGCATGATATGCTTGCTGGTCCTCCAGCTACACCTTCAGCTGGATTATGCTGCTGAGGTTTGCAAACCTTGGTACGTGACTTCTGTGCCGCATGAACCAAGTGAACCAGTTGACCACTGATATTTTTTACCTGTTCAGGCCCTCCCTCCAGTACTGATGCAATTCCATGTTTGTATCGTGGGTCCAGCATTGTTGCCATGGCAAAGTTGTCACTATGCTGAATGCTCACAATGTGACGATTCTGGTCGAATACTGTCAGCATGTGTTGCAGCAACATACTGCTACCACTGTCTCCGACAACATCAAGGCTATGCTGTACATTCACCAATGTCTGCCTCAGCACCTGCAGCAGTGAAATTGATTGGCTAATGGAGGCAGACTCACCACTCACTGCCTGTGTGGCATATTCAAAAGGCTGCAAAATTGTTATTACAAAGTCCATGAGGCGCCACTGTTCAGTCATCTTAGACATGGAGGCCCCAGAACTGTCACAGCTAGTGTGCATAACAAGATATTCTGTGATGGCTTTGTATTGTTCATACAACCTTTCTGCCATGTATAACGTGGAGTTCCATTGGGTGACAACTTCCAGCTTCAAGCGGTGCTGAGGCAGGTTGTTTTGTATCTGCAACTGCCGCAGTTGGTCACGGGCCTTTCCAGATCTTGAAAAGTGAGAGCAGATACGTCGTGCAATGGTCAGCTTTATGTCAGGGTGCTGCAGAAACACCTGAACCACAAGATTTAAACAGTGGGCCATGCATGGAACATGAAAAAAAACACCATTTGTGATGCATTTCACCACATTTGACCCATTGTCACTTGCTATGAACCCAGCTCTCAAGGACAGAGGGTTTAGCCATCTGTCAGTTTCAGTCAGTACCAGGTCCAGCATGTTCTCACCAGTGTGTCAATAGGTCACACTGCGCATAGCAATTGTTGCATGCTGGCGAATTCCCGGAAGATTGCTATCGCGACAATCCACCTTCCTGCACTGATTATTCACACTACCAGCATCACAAACAACCCCCGGCACCTGTGCCCAATGTGCAGTTATATACAGATATGAACTCCCCGCTGTTTTGCCACTTGCCCACATATCCATACTGAAATGGATGAATGGAGAGGAGGAATGTTGAAGGGCATGTCTTACTGAGTCGGAGACAGTGCGGAACAACTCAGGAACAGCAGGGGTAGAAAAGTATGTCCTGGATGGGACTTTCCATTTTGGACAGGCACGGGGAGCATACCGCCGGAACCCAGAATTCTCAACAAATGAGAAGGGCAAAAGATCGATTGCCAGCATTTCCACAACAGCAGCATTAAGTTCACGTGACACTGTGTGATTGAGGGGGTACTTCAGCTTATGCGCAAAAACACTCTGTAACGTGGGCTGACTTAAACGTTTTACACGACGAGGTGTGTTGTTAGTCACAAAAGGTTGTGCTCTGTGATGAATGGCATTGGCAGGTGGTGGAGTGTGGACATTTGATGAAGGCGGTTGCAGAGGTGATGATGACAAACCCTGAAATGATGTTATTTTTCCAGATTTGCCAACCGGGGTTGATGTACCACTTGCACTAGACATACTGCATTCACCGCCACCACCACCACCACAAAAACTGCTACTCTCACCAGCACTGGACAACATTTCAAAGTCATTATGGTCCTCCACCTCATCATGCCTGTAGTAATTTTCTGCTCTTTTTACCACACTACTGCACATATTTAATTTCCTACTGGGCTTAACAGTCATGGAAGGGGATAACATGCTGGCTATGGTTGCCGCCGGTGATACGGGTGAACGCCCATGTCTGGTATTAGCTGCCAGCTTGTGCTGGGTCCACAGAGCCAAGTGCCTATTCTTAAGATGTGTATGCTGTCTTTCTGTCCCAAGATGGCTTCCCTTTTGACCTCGACTCACACACACATGGCAAACTTGGCAGATTGCAACTGAATCATCATTTGCATCTTGAACAAAAAAATCCCAAACAAGGGACTGTGATGCTCTGCTTTTAACAAGTCCACGATTAAGCACTGAAGTGGGGAAGGGGGCACGTGATGTTTCTGGCACTGCACACCTGGACTGCAATTGACCACCATGACTACCTATCATATTGAGTACTGGGTCATCATCATCATCATCATCCACTAAAACCGGTAAATCACAAGTTTTTGCAGGTTGGGGATTCCTGCAAACAGATTCAGACACAGCCAATTTTAATTTCTTTTCCTCTGGTTCCCAACTGGAGTCAATTAAATCATCATCATATTCATCGACGTCACTGTCACACACATCCACATCTTCTGCTTGGATGCTAACATGTGGACTGCATGTTGCAACAACAGCAACATCATCACATTCATCATCAGCATCTACACCACCATCACCTGATATTTTTTCACCACACTGTGAATCACCGTTGCATGGAAAATGAGTGACGTTAAGTGCCACGGTGGATGGAATATCACATTGTATGCTATCGTTGACATGATCATCAGAATCAGGTTCAGTTAATGGGATGTTACTGGGAAGTAACATCCTGGGAGGGACAGCAAGGTCAGCACCCAGGCTGGGGACTGACCAAACGAGCAGACACGAAAGACCGTTAGGCCTATTCTGCTGGCATTTTAGTATGTTAGTATGACATCATCTATGCTGTCACTCACTTGCACTGCTTCACACTCAGTATGAATGGATATGGTACACTGGTCGGAATTAGAACTTGACACAACAATGCTAATACTACCTCCACCACCATTAACACCAGTAACACTAACACCACCGGCTGGGAAAACATAAATCTCCTCCAACTATCAGTGAAGCTACTGATTGGGCTGTAAAAAACGTTGCAGGAGAAATACTTTTCCTCACATCAGCAATGCACTTCTCCGTCCGCGTACTACTGCCATGCCCACAGACCCTCTTACTGCCAACATTGCCATTGCCAGAAACAGCTTTACTTGCACGTCTCTTTGCAGGCATTTTGGGGGATCAACCACAAATATTATTACCAAATTCAGATTTTGATACGTTTACTTTCTGACTGGAGGGTCGCTACTCGCTAGCTGCATGTGAAGCAAAATAAACAACTGTGGCTTCAGCAACAGATAAGAGACTACTGTGTTGTGACACTGTTACAGAATTAAAACAACTTCAGTAACCAGTGGTGCTGATGGGGTCACAAAAACAATCCAGTCTGGTAAAAAATACCTTTTCAATGTGAGGGTGGGGGGCACAGAATACAGACAGTGCTGATTTTTATGGCACTACAAGCAGCAAAACTAGGAACAGAGAACACGATTGCAGTACAAAATCAGGCAGCTGCAGTGGATAGCAGGTTCACACTGCTGCGCTTAGTTGCACTTACACTGATCTGTGTCACAAATTTTAAAAGGTGTGTTATATTTGATACACGCAATGGTGCACACACAACACAGAACACTTTGGCCTGGATATTCAGAAGGGATGCGCCATGTGCAACAGAGATGTGCCAGCACAAGTACGGAAATGCGCCATTATGCGATATTCAGCAGGAGGTGGCTGCGCAGTGCAATAAGCAATGCGTCAGAGCACAATAGTAATGAATGCATGCTCAACCATAGGGGGCCGAACCATGAATAACATGCGCAGTGCAAGATTCAACAGCATGCACTGTGCGCAATAGGGGAGCTAGCGGAAGTTGCGGTACAGTGGAAATGATCCAAAATAAAAGGGAGCAAGAGAGGGGTGCAAGAATGCAAAAGGGAAGTCACAGGTGGGAGCGTGGTGACAGACAGCCAGGGTGGTACAGAAGGTAGCAGTGTGCAGGACTGGGCAGGAGCAGGACAGGGCCCACCAGAACTGAACAATGGACAGGGTAGGAGTGGGGAGCCTGTGCCACTGTGCAGCAAAGGCTGTGGAGTGCCACAGTGGACTGAGGGCAGTGGCAGGAGGCAGGACAGCCAAAGGCCAGAGGTGTGCATGGTGCAGGGGGAGGGTCAGGAATGGACAGCAGGGGGAACAGGACAACAGCTGCCGGGGGGCACCAGCCTGGGACATGGCCAGCGCCACCTTCCAGATGGAGGCGAGAATGAGGGGTGTGAGAAGGCAGGCAGCAGGGGGGCGCAGCCATGGAAGGGCCCATCGGTGGTATGCCCAGAACAGGCAGTACTGAGCCCACACCAGCTTCGAACACTACTCTGACACAAAGATTGTGGTCTGGTATCGCCTAAACTGGGTGATCCTGAGGCAGCTCTGTGAGCTGTGCAGTGATGAGATGCAGGCATCCACACGATGGAGCCACGTTCTGTCAGTGGAGATGAAGGTGACAGCTGTCATGTGCCTGCTTGCCATGGGCGCCTTCCAGAGACCAACAGGGGACATGACAGGCATAACTCAGTTGGCTGCATCATGCCTACTCACACAATTCCTCAGCACACTGCTGCCACATGCTGCGGAGTACATCCATTTCCCCAACACACAGGCGGAATGCACAGCACACATACAGGAGTTCCACAGGGCAGCATGGTTGCCTGGCATGCTCGGGGCCATTGACTGAACCCATGTGGCCATCCGCATGCCACCTGGCCCAGAGGGAGTGGCATACATCAATCGCAAGGGGTATGCAAGCATAAACTGCCAGGTGGTGTGCGATGCCAGGGGGCGCATTACCACTGTCCATGCCATGCACCCTGGGGGAGCACATGATGCCTTCATCTGGCACCAGTCTGCACTGTGCCACAGGTTTGAGAGTGGGGACATCCTCACTGGCCACCTAGTGGATGAGTATGCATATCACGCAGGATGACATGAGCAGACGTGGGGGGGTGCATAGTCAGAGGTGCCATGGGTACCGGCCTTGTTGGACCATGGGATAGCAACGCAGACCACCATTCTAATGTCCACCTTCTACTCACAGGTGACAGTGGTTACCCACTACATCCCTGGCTGCTAACACCATACCGGCGCCCCACGACCCCATCGCATCTATGGTACAATGAGGCACATGCCACAACACGGAATGTCATCAAGCAGGTGTTTGGGATGCTGAAGGCACGGTTCCAGTGCCTGGACACATCTGATGGTGCCCTACAGTACAGCCCCTCGAAGGCCTGCTGGCTATTCCTGGCCTGCTGTATCCTGCACAACATGGCCACCCACTGTGGGATAGCCATAGAGGTTGAAGAGGGTGACAGTGGTGGGGACAATGAGGACGCTGGTCCAGCCGGTGATGGGCAGCCACCCTCTGGGCGAAGAGACCCCCGCCAGATCCGGATGTCACAGCTGCACCGGGACACCATTACAGAAGAGCACTTTGGTTAACACAGGTAGGTCACGGGGCCATGTGCAACCACCAATGGCAAGGGCACAGCCCACAGACAGGCAGGGCAAGACACCAGGGGGATCCGGCGGTAAGGGAATGAGTCTGAGTGTGGCACCGCACATGGCATCAGGGATGAGCAGGGACGAACACGACACGTGCACACACATGCACACACACCACAAGACATGCACAAGGGGTAGACGGCACGCCAACCCCAATTGCCATCCCCACTCCCACACAGGTCCACACACAACCATGCCCAGTGGCCATCACTGTGCATGCCTCAGATGCTGGGCACCATTGCACACTGGCAGACAGTGCAACACAGGTATCGTCATGCACACGCCACAGTGGCCAACAGCCGGGAGGGTGTGCACAAGGACCGTGTGTGTGCAGGGCCGGGTCTCCCACTTGTGTGTCACACGATGCACACCACACTGCACATAGGGCAGTGGCAGACAGTGGCCATGGTTGGAGACAGTTTAGTCATGCGGCACAGTACTCACGGCCACCACGGATGCATGGGCGGCCCCGTCAAGATCTGCCAGCTGTGCCAGGCTGACCATTGGCCTCATGGGTTGGCACTGACGGTCCCCCAGGGGTGACTCTGTGTGAACATGACCGTCTTCACGCAGAGGTCTGCAGCCCACCGAACATGCCCGCACCAGGCATGCTTGGTATGCCCACAGCCGAACCTGGTGTCAACATAGCAGGTGTCGCACGGCACCAAGAATGGGGTGTGGACATGACACTGCGCGGTGTCTGCAGTGGATGGGCACCAAACTGGGTGCCCAATGTGGCCATGACAGCTGTCAATGCATTGGTCTGCCTGTCAATGGCAGCGGTCACATTTGCCTCTGCCGGGCCATCTCTGCCAGGAGCAGACTGTGGTCTCTGCTGCACCGCTCATCTGCCTGGCGCAGAACCACACTGCGTGCATCCACTGCCATCATGAGCTGCATCTGCTGATCTACTGAAGCCTGGATTAGACAGCTGTGCTTGTCAAAGAGAGCATCCGCTGGTCCGGCATGCTGTCCCTCATGGTGTTCCTGGCCCTGCTGGCCAGCACTCCTTGATAATGGGCGCTGCACACCAGAGCCATGCTGGGGTATGTCCACACGCAGTGCACTGCCACTGCCCCTGACACTGTCCCCACGTCGCCATTGCCCAACTGCTGGCACTGCCCCTCTGGCTGCCAATTGCCAGGGCTCACCGGCATCACCACAGTGGCCGCAACAGCCCCACCACCCTGGACGCACACCAGTGCTGCCCCACTTTGGCATACAGGCACAGGCTGGGACTGTGTTGTTATGCAGGCCTCCACGATGGCACCACCCAAGGCAACGCCCATACCGTTGCCTGCTGTGGGACCATCCTGTGTCCCACACGTATCACTGTCCGGGACGTGTGATCCATCATCATCGGTGCTAGATCCTTGTTCCCAATCCTGAAATCCAGCCACTACAGCAGATTGACTCTAAAGAACAGTCATGAGTAGATGCAATGTCTCGTTTACAGTGAGGTTATGCTTCTGCCCAGTTTTACAAGTGGGATGGAGCACTCCATAATCAAGTGACTTGCTCGGGTCTCCAGAGGTAGAAATTAAGAAAACAATCTTGGGGGGGGGACCAAAACCCCAAATCTAGTGGTTTCATTTCAAAATCCAGTATTCTAGCAAGTCAAACAAAAAACGAAAAACATGTGTGCTATACACTAAATTGGAGATATGGGGAAGTGGTATTCGAATGGCATCATGATGAAACTGGTATGCAAAACAGGACTGAATACCAGATGCTGCTGCTGTGTTTTATGCAGGACACACTTGAAAATGAGCTTATGCTCAGATTTCTTTGTTTACCTCTTCTGAGCTTGTTCACGTATTTGTTTTTCTGGTTACCTCTCCTGAAAAAATAAATAAATAAAAACCTGCTATTAATGTCTAGCCCTGGTCACACAGTAAACCAGTGTAAGGCATTCGAAACAGAATCTCCTGATATCAAGCATGTACAAGCAATGTCTACTATAGACCACACTACACAACCTGCACTATAATCATTGTACTGAATGTACATTGTACCCACCTATTCAACATGTCACTCTCCCAGGGTTGCTTCCCCCCTCAATGGAAAATAGCCCATGTCATCCCTCTATTTAAAGCAGGTGACCCCTGCGATCTAAATAATTACAGACCAATCTCCCTCCTCCCCATCCTGTCTAAATTACTAGAAAAAATAGTGTGTGGCCAGCTAGGGGTTTACTTAGAATCCAGAAGCCTGTTAAACCCAGTTCAGTCTGGATTCAGAGCAAAGCACAGCACCATAACAGCCCTAGCTAAGGTGACCAATGATTGGCTCCTAGACCTTGACAACAAGAAGCATGTCTGTGCCGTTTTCTTGGATCTTAGCAAGGCATTCGACACAGTCGATCACAACCTGCTTCTTTCCTCCCTAAGCACCTTAGGCCTGGACCATAAATCTATGTGCTGGTTTGCAGACTACCTCGGAGAACAGAAACAGCAGGTAAAAGCTGAAGGTGATCTTTCTCCATTAAAACCTATGCTGAGGGGCGTGCTGAGACGCATGCCCCAGGGCTCTATCCTTGGTCCCCTCCTCTTTGCAATCTACATTAACAACATCAATGACCCCATCAAAAAGCCAACATCCCACTTATTCGCGGATGACACTGTACTGTACTTGAGTCGTCCCATGCCGGAAGCAGCCTGTGAAGACCTCCAAGCTGAATTTAACCTTCTACAATACCAGCTCATAAACAAAAAGCTTTTCCTCAATGCAAAAAAGACAAAAGCCATGCTCTTCTTTCCCTCCTTGTATGCAGCAATTCCTGCTTGGGGGGGAGCTATCCCACAAATTACCACTGTTCTTGGAGAAACACTAGAGTATGTAGCTAAATTCAAATATCTAGGAGTTTGACTCGATCATAAACTTTCCTTCGCCAACCATCTCGAAGAACTACAGAAGAAACTAAGGCAAAGTTTATGACTATTCTACAAAATTAACCACCTGCTCACAAAGGAGGCCAAGATTCAACTGATTCAAGCTACCTTCCTATCTTTAATAGATTCTGCAGACCTGCTTTACAGCCACTGCACTGCCTCTGCACTGGCTAAGTTGGACACCCTCCACCACAGAGCTATCAGGTTCATTACTGGCCTTCCACTTTCCACACACCACTGCTCCCTGTACTCATCGTTAGACTGGACTTCCCTTCATTATAGAAGGAATAGAAATGCCGCCCTATGGGCCTTCAGAGCGGTGACCAATAAGCTCCCCTCATATGTCTCAGATTATATTCCCCCGAGTGTGTTAGGCACCTATGCTCTAAGGAGCTATTCCCTAATTGCCCTCCAAGTTCCAAGGGTCAAAACTCATTACGGCAAAGCTGTTCTAAGCTTCTCTTTACCCACATTGTGGAACGGTTTACAAAGGAACTTGAAGCTGAACTGCCCTGTTAGCCTGAATATCTTCAAGGCGCTCTATGATTGCTACATGAAAGCACCTTGCAAATGTTTTACTCACCGCTAGCCCACTAATTTTGCAACTCCCCCTTTCCATCCTGATGCTCACCATGTTTCTACCACTGGCTCTCACTCTTTCCCTATTAACTCTTCAGGCTGCATCCATCCTTCCCTGTCCACTCCAGCCTGGCTAAAGTCCCACCCCATTCATAGCAGTGTCCCGATTATCTACCCTTCCTCTGTCATTATCATAATAAACAAGTACACGACAGCCATCGTCACTTTCTGTGGTTTTAGTTCAATTTTTCCCCCAGTCGTCGGTAACATATCCCTCCTCTTCTTTACTTCTCTAACCTGCCACTCCATACACGGCCTCTTTCCCCTATATGTGTAGTTGCTGGCTGCCTCACTCAAAAGATCTCTGCTTAGAACCCCTGTATGCCTATGGTTGATTGTACATCTGCTGACTTCTTCAATTGTAAAATAATGCTGTTTTTTTTATTTATTTCAACCTTGTACTCATACTGTATACACTGTATATACTTTTTCTTCCTTGTATATTATTGCTTTTTGTATACAGTACCTGCTTCTGTACTGTACTTTGATGTATTCATGACCAGCTCCACCTTGCAAATGAGCCTTGCTCAATGGTGCCCGCCTGGATACATAAAGATTTTGATTGATTATAGCTATATTAACAAAAGTTTTATCCTCCCCCTTACAGAAACAAATTCATGCCCTCTATACACACTAAATACCATGCTAAAACAGAAACCGGAGATGTTAAGAGCTTTCTAACAAACTGGTGCTATTCTACATCACATTTGTCTTTTAAACACCTAGCCCTGCCCAAATGTTATTGCGCAATCCCCGTGCACCCAAGAAGTGCCACCCACTGAAACCTCAACCACCCTAAAGCCCTCTGCCCACACTCACTGTCACCCTTACATAGATACATAGACAGTGTCGGCAGATAAGGGCCTATGGCCCACCCAGTCTTCCCATTTGAGCTTGTAAGTTCAGTTTGTTTTCCTAGAAGTCTATTTCCCCTTACCCCTGACCTCTAGAATTCCTTTATGTCTATCCCATGCATTCTTAAATCCCGTGATTGTTTCAGCCCCCACCACTTCCTCTGGCAGGGTGTTCCACTTGTCCACCACCCGTTCTGTGAAGAAATTCTTTCTCATGTTTCCTCTGAATCGTCCTCCCTCCAACTTCATCCCATGACCTCTAGTCCTGGAACATCTTTTTTGCTTAAAAAGTGTTTTCCTGCACCCTGTTCCTCCCTGTAAGATACTTGTATGTCTCTATCATATCCAAGTAATATCCTTAGTAATTGCACAGACCCCCTCTGACCACTCAGTTTCACCTATTGTATCCTCCGCCATATTATAGCACCATCACAGTGTCACCTGTTACAAAATCGGCAATTTCACTCCATCCCCCAAACACAGTACCTAAAACAGTGCCACCCCTAAAACTATCAGCCATACTGACCAGCCCAGTGGCACTTAGGGTTGAGGTACTGGACACCACACCTCTTACCATGATGGTGACCCAGGTTCAGAGGCAGACTCAGGTTGTTGGAGGTCGGCCAGGAAGGGAGAGGACTGAGCATCCTGAGGAATGAAGCATGCATGCGATGCCTGGGCAGCATTACTCACCACACCTCCGGGGGGAAAAAAAGCAGGAAAAATAAGGAAGGTCCAAGCTGCCAGTGTCTGTGGCCACCTGGCAGCTCTTGACATCACTGAATACCTTGGTCATGCTGCATTTCGCATGAACATAAGACCAGGAAGAAAAACGGGTGGGCTGGGGTGGCCAGTATCCAGAGGGCAGCATGTGCTCCAGAGAAAGAGCACTAACTGCAAAAAAAAAAGAAAATACTATCAGCCATATTATAGCACCCCCTGGCATCCACACAGTGTCAGCCTTCGTAGAACCATCAGCACACAAACACCATCACCCCTCACACCATCAGCCATCTAACTGAACCCAAATATTTTCAACACCATGCCATCAGCAATCTTAGAGCCCTTTTTCTGGGCACCTCAGCAAGGTCATTATTCCAAGCACTCTCAGCCAATAAAGCTTCCCCCTGAACCCAGTGTCACCTCTTGCACTACTTTTAGCCCTGTTATTCTGTGTCACCCCTTATAGTACCTTTAGCCATGTTACTGCACCCCAGCACTAAAACAATATACCACATGTAGCACCCACCCAACACCTAAACACTGTCACCCTCACAGCACCTTCAGTCCTCTTAGAGCAACCCCTTCTCCAGCAACATTTCACCATCACAGCACTTCATGAGCCCTCACAATCTCTTCGCACATGCCCTCACAGCATCTTCAGCCATCTTACAGAATGCCCAGCTGCAAAACAGTGCCCCCTCGCACCTTCAGCTATCTTACAGAACTTCACTCTATAGAAAATAAACAATGACTCCCCTTAAAGCACCTTCAGCCATCTTATGAAGCCCTACTCTGCAGCTACAAAAACAGTGTCACTCCTCATAGCATCTTCAGCCCAGTAAAAGTTGCCTGTAGCTGGCATAAGCACTGCACAAAGGGGCCCTCCACAGTAGTGACAATCAAAGCAGTTTGAAGGGGGCAGCAGCAGCATGAACCACACACTGTGAGCTAGCTTAGGCCACTATCACTAGTTTAAAGTCCATTTTCCCTCCACTGCCCCTTTCAGCCATCCTCCCCACCACCATCTCTCTTGGAGCCCCAAGTGCTGCCCTTTACCCCTTGGTTTGTGCTCCACCAGGAAATGATACAACAGGATGCCAAAAAGTGAGTCACTTCCACCCAGCAATGGCCCCACTCACCCCACCTTCTGTCACAAGCCAGCCAACTGGTGTTTCTCTGTTCTGGGGTGGCGGATGTTTGTTATTATTTTCAACTTGATAACATGACGTCACTACGTGATTGAAGGGGGTGGTGGTGGTAGCCGGTTAAAAGGGCTGCTGGAGGCTGTATAATTTAAAAGAGTGATGTGCAGCATGGTGCAGCAGAGTCATTGTGGTCTAGTTCAGGGAAAAATCTCAGTGGTAGAGACAGGCTTTCTCATTAATATTAATGTAAGCGGTCATTAATATTCATGAGAACTGAACCTGTCCCTGGCTAAAGAAATAGTATACCAGTGGTGGACCATTTTGCAATTGGAATGCTTCTGTTTTCCACTTGTGGAAGGATTATTCAGAAACTCCAAAACAGAAGCGTTCCACGGTCACTCATTTTCTGAGCTACCACAAAATGGCTGCAGGCTCCACAGTCACAGCCATAAAAAAGGAAGAAACCTTGAAGAGAACCGGATTCCTAGACCTCATTAAGCAAACGGAGGCAAAACTCCAACACAGTGACTCAGAGGAAATATGGATGAAGTGGGCAGAAGCTAGGAAGAGGTACAATGACAACCTTAGGCAGACCACTGAAATGACCTACAGAAGAACGAAAACCATCTATATCGCAAGTACCCCAGGGCAACAAAAATATTAGCACTCAGACTAAAACAAGAACAGGCAAAATCCCAAATCACTATTATAGAATGACCAGAGACACCTGACCTGACTACAGACCCACACGAAATAAACATACACTTTGTCCAATATTACACAAAACTATATGACTCTGAAAACCATGGAACCACTGAAGACCTGGATAAATTTACTGCCACACTAACCCTCCTGACATTATCTGACCTCCAAGCAAGCCACCTGCAACCAGAAATCTCAGTGGAAGAACTCAAAGCAGCAATAACAGAACTCCAGATAGTGAAGGCACCTGATGAAGATGTCTTTACTGCTGAATTCTACAGGGAATACTCGACAGACCTAACCCCCTCTTGAAAAAGGTACTAGCAGAGGCACTACAAAGGGGTCACCTTCCTGATTCCATGACAAAGGGCATCACAACACTAATACTGTAACCCAAGAAGGACAAAGAGAAATGTGAAAACTATCACTCCATCACGCGGATAAATTTTGACTTGAAGATATATGCAAAGTACTTGCCACTAGACTATGTCAGGTGATGCCACAACTCATCAGCCCCTTGCAATCAGGGTTTATGGAAGAGCGACACATTGCAGACAATACCAGAAAGATTGCCTACCTGTCAGAACTTGGGAAAAACTTAGACACCCCAGCAGCACTGATATCACTGGATGCAGAGAAGGCCTTCGACAGGGTGGAGTGGCCCTACTTGTTTAGTATCCTGATCAAATATAACTTCCCCCCCAAACCTTTATCTGGATGATACAACTGAAATCGACCCCCAACACACTGTGTAGAGGCACCAGGCAAGGCTGCCCACTCTCGCCTGCCTTATTCAGCCTCACCCTTGAACCACTCTTGCTTAAAATACAGGAATACAAGGACATAAAAGGTATCACATGCGGAGGCAAATCACACAAAATAACAGCATACATGGATGACATCATCCTATCAGCCACAAGCCTGAAAACATCGGCAACACGGCTGCTTGACATGCTCTAGAACTTCAGACAAATCTCAGGCTATAGGAACATACGAACATATAAAATTGCCAGCAGATACAGGCCATTCGATCTATCTAGTTTGCTCAAGTGTGCATCACTTCAGTCCATCAGACTGCAGCTGCCCCCTCCCTCATATGCCCTCCCCCCATCTCACGCCCCCTCCCGGTTTGTACCTTTCCCTTGAATCTGTCCCACCCCTCTTGAAGCCCCCAACACTCTGCAATGATATGACTTCCTCTGGCAGAGCGTTCCACCCTGTCACCACCCTTTCTGTGAAATAGTGCCTCCTCCATTCCCTCTTGAACCTGCCCCCTTCCAACTTCATAGAGTGTCCCCTGGTTTCCCTTGTGCCCTTCAGATTGAACAATATACTGTACCTGATATCTACTCTGTTCAAACCCTTCAGGTACTTGAAGGTCTCAATCATATCCCCTCTCTTCTTTCTTTCCTCCAGGGTATACTGTACATATTCAGCTCTCTCAGTCTCTCCTCATATGATCTGTCCCCCAACCCCAGGATCATTTTTGCTGCCCTGCTCTGTACCCCCTCCAGTAGTTTGCTGTCCCTTTTCAAATAGGGGTGCCAAAACTGCATGCAGTACTCTAGGTTTGATCTCACCAGAGACCTGTACAGAGGCAAGATGACCTCCCCACTCCTAGAAGTAATCCCCCTTGCTATGCACCCTAGCATCCTGTTTGCCTTCACTGCTGCCTTTCTGCACTGAACAGAGTGGTTCATCTCCCTGGTTATCAGCACTTCCAGATCCTTCTACTCCTTGGATTTTGTTAACAGGACACCCTTTAGCCAGTAATTGTGTCCTGGGTTCTTGCTTCCTAAATGCATCACTTTGCACTTCTTGGCATTGAAACCAATCTGCCAAGTGTGAGACCATTCCTCCAGTTTTGCAAAATCCTTCTGAAGTACTTTTGCTCCTTCCCCCCATCTATTTTGGCACAAATCTTTGTGTCATCTTGCTCTTAATCTCTATTGCAATGTTGGCTATGAAAATGTTAAACAGAACTGGTCCCAGAACCGAGCCCTGTGGTACACCACTTGTTACTGCCCTCAGTTCATATGCCCCCCCCCACTACTACCTCTGCTGTCTACTCTGCAGCCAAATCTTGACCAATCTGACCAGTTTCTTCCCTGCTCCCAGAATCTTCAACTTGCAGGTCAGCCTACTATATGGCACTGAGTCAAAGGCCTTGCTGAAATCGAGGTAGAAGGCATCCACCACATGTTTCCTGCCCAGTGCCCTCGTAACCAAGTCATAAAAATCAATGTTTGTCTGGCAGGATCTGCCTGCGACAAACCCGTGCTGCCTGCTGTCCTGGAGGTTGTTATCCTTGAGAAATTGCACCAGCCATTCCTTGAGGATTGTCTCCATCAGTTTTCCCACAATTGCAGTAAGGCTCACCGGTCTGTAGTTCCCCGGTTCATCCTTGGGCCCACTCTTACGGAGAGGTACCACATGTGTTTCCCTCCAGTCCAGGTATCGAACAGGTCTGCCAATGGCCCTGCAACTACCTCTGCCAACTCTCTCAGCACCCTGGGGTGGACTCCATCTGGGCCGGTGCCTTGTCCACCTTCAGGGACTTAAGGCCCTCCCTCACCCTTTCCACCATGATTTCCCCATCTGTGGTTGCTTCTCCCCCACCCTCTCCCACCTCACCCTTCCTCTCAGGTATGGTCCCATCCCTCTCCTTGGTGAAGACTGAAAAGGAGTATTCATTAAGTACTTCTGCCTGCTCAGCCCCCTTTTCTACCCACCCACTTCTCCTGATCCTAACAATTTGATCCTTGCTCTTCCTCTTCTCTCTGTTATATCTGAAGGAATCCTTTTCTCCTCCTTTGATCACCTACACTAACCTTCATTTCCTAGCAACTGTTGCTGCCCTTACCACTCTGCTCATATCTATGGATATCTTCACATATTCTTCTTTGTCTTCTTCCCTGTTGGATCACTTGTAGGTCCAAAATGCATTCCTCTTTTCTCTCACCTTCTCCACTACCTCTCTACTCATCCAACTACAGTAGGTTTCTTGATCCTGGCTTTCTTGCTCTGGCTCTTGACACAAGTTTAAGTAGCTTCAGCCAGTCCTGTCTTGATGACTACCCATTTTTGTTCCATGTCCATTTCTGGGCAGATGCTTGCCATATCACTTTCCAGTATGTTTCCCATCCTGCCAAAGTCTGCCCTTTTGAAGTCCAGGACCCTAGATTTTATAGTGGCTATTTCCCAACCCATGTTGATTGAAACCCACACTGTGCAGTGGTCACTGCTTGACAGAGGTTTCTCCACCCTTATATCCCTGACCTGTTCCCCATCTTCCAATACCAGGTCTAGTATATTCCCTTCCCTCATTTGCTCCATTACCCTCTGAGTAAGGAAGCCATCCTGGAATGCTTCAAAGAGGATCTGCTCCATGGTGCAGTTGGTTGCTGGGATGTACCAATCCACCACTAATAGATTAAATTCCCCTACCACTCCTGAACTTCCTTTGCCACTATGCCTTCTTCTCTGCTCCCCCAGTTCCCTGTCAATGTCCTCCTTCTGGGCCGGAGGTCTATAAACAACCCATGGACAGATCTTGGTCCCTTTCTGGCTGTGTAGTTGCAGCCAGATTACTTCTGACCTGCCTTGCTCCCCTTCCTCCCTATAGCATCTGATCCCTTTCCATTAAATAAATTGCAACCCCTCCAGCCTTCCGTTTATCTCTATCCCTCCAGAAAAGTTTGTACCCTGGGATGGTTAGATCCCAGTCATGGTGCTTGGTTGCCCACATATCTCAGTAATGGCAGCTATGTCCACCTCTCCCTCTGCCATCAATGCCTACAACTCTGCCAACTTGTTCCCCAGGCTCCTAGCATTTAATGAAACCATTCTCCATGCTGCAGCTACCCTTCCTGCTTCCTTACCCTTCACGCCAACCCCTATTTTGCCTAAGGTTATATCCATCCCTGTGGTGGGGGAGGTCCATGGTGTGATGCTTGGCCAGCTGGTTATGATTATTGTATGCTATTTGTAATATAAAAATATAGTATGTGATTGTCTCACATAAGATAGCCTTTGCTTATGGATGCCCCCAGGTTTCAGTGAAGCTACAGGATATATTAACCTGAAACCAGGAGGTAATTAAAAAGACCAGAAACCTGATTAAAGGTCTCCTGTTTTTTTGTCTTAATTAGAACTGACCCAGCTGCCAGGATACAGGGCTAATAAAGTTTTATGAGTCTTATAGGAAGAACATTGATACTACCATGGTGCTAAAAGTTGTAAAACCCTTTGATATGCCTTAGGAATAGGAACTACACAAGATCAAAGAGAAAATGTTTAATTAAGGAGTCATAGCAAGCATAGTCAAGCAGTAAAGGGATCTTGGAGTTAACATCTCTGATGACCTCAAGGTAGGGAAACAGTGCGACAAGGCAGCAGGTAAAGCAAATAGGATGCTGGGATGCATAGGCAGGGGCATCACCAGCAGGAAAAGAGAGGTCATAATTCCACTATACAAGACACTAGTGAGGCCCCACCTGGAGTACAGTGTACAGTTCTGGAGACCTTACCTATGTAAGGACATAGACAGGGTAGAGAAGGTTCAGAGGAGGGCAACAAAGATGGTACATGGATTGCATCACAAGTCCTATGAGGACAGGTTGAAGGACTTGATAATGTACTCCCTGGAGGAGAGGTGGGAGAGAGGGGATATGATAGAAACAAGAAAGTATCTTACAGGAAGGAATATGGTGCAGGAATACACTATTTCTAAGTGAAAAAGTTGTTACAGGACTAGAGGGCATGGAATGAAGTTGGAGGGAGGATGATTCAGAGGAAACATGAGGAAGAATTTCTTCACAGAATGGGTGGTGGACAAGTGGAACCCCTTTCCAGAGGAAGTGGTGGTGGCTGAAATAAACACAGGATTCAAGGATGCATGGGATAGACATAAAGGAATTCTGGAGGCCAGGGGTAAGGGGCAACAGACTTCTAGGAAAACATAAAGTGAACTTAAAAGCTCAAATGGGCATACTGGGTGCCGTAGGCCCTTATCTGCCGACATTGTCTATGTATCTAATTATCTATGTAATTAGGAAGTAACATTTTGTTGATGTCACCTTATTTAATATACCTCCTGATAGGACATCATGTTTGTATTTGTTTTCTATTCTAAAAGAGAGGAGCTAGATGACTCACCAAGGGAGTGGGGAGATGGGGTTGAAATGTATCCTTGTAACTGGGGAATATGACATATTATTTTTGACTCTAGAAAGACACATCTCTCTGATAAGCACTTAGAGGTAATACGTTAGATAGAAAAGATCTAATTGTATGCTGGTAAGAGTTTGTTCTGTTGTTTTCTTTGCTTTGCTTTTAAGTGATTGTCTGCTCTTTGATATATTGTTCTGTGTTTACATTTTTCATATTTTTATCATCTTTTAGTAAAATATTTTTTTCAAGATACTGCCTGGGTGTCTTCCAAGTTCCTTTTGCATGTGATGTATACATGGTTAAGTTTGATAGCTGTTCTGAAGGGCTTGATGGTTTTACCAAACTGGGAAAAGGTAAGAATATACCAAAAGTCTTTTATAGAGTTTTAAGGGTTCTTTTTGGAAGCCTGGCTTGGTGCCCCTGGTGAAAGATTGTACAGCAATCCCTGAAGAGGGTACGTAGCTGAGCCTGTACATTGGGTATACTAGCATAAGGTTCACAGTTTGAATCCACCCAGAACTTGAGACTAAAGGTGATTCGGACCCAAAAGCAGACAGGAGGGTTACCCCGTCTGTTACCTGTTCACATTATTGCACTCGGAAGTTGGCACTGTGGGAGCAGACCTGCTCTGACCTGACCTGCTGAGTGCGATTGTGACAGATTTGGTTAGCAGCAGTGGGATAAAATTTGGTAACACAAACTTTAACTGTTCAATGTGTCAGCTTAATACTGTACAGCTCACTTGCAAAATAAGGCAGTGATTTATTTAGAAAAAAAGAAGACAGAACTATATCATTTTGCTTACAGTCAAGTTCCTACCTGTTTTATTTTTTTTCAAAGTGCAAGTTAGAATAGCCATAGTTAGGGAAGAAGATGGCTTCCAACTACATTGGGCACACTACAGACTACTTATGCAGTTGTGCCAGGACATAGGAGTCCTGCACAAGGGAAGAGCCACCAAGCAGAACCTCATGGATTCCTTGATGGCAGCAGATGCCCAGAGCATTGAATCACAGACTGTGACTATAAAGAACCAAACCTTGGGCATGGAGGGGCCAGCGGCCAGTGCAGTGTCCAGATCCGGTGAGGAGGGCAGCAGGGCCAGTGCACATGATGGGCCACAGCAGCAAGGGAAGGTCACCAGCAATCTGGAGCCAGAAGCAATCAGGCTGCAGAATGAGTTGTGCAGAATTAAGCTGGAGTTCCAGAGAGATGTTGAGTGACAGAAACAAGCCACACAGGAGAAGAGGGAGCGAGAACAGCGAGAAGCTGACCATGAAGAGCGTGAGCACCAGTGAGCTGCAGAGGAGAAGGGGGAGCAAGAACAGTGAGAGATGGACTGTGAGGAGCATGAGTGCCAGAGGCAACATGAACTGGAGAAGCTATGACTCCAACCACCAACACCAGAGCAGATAAGTGACTTGGGTTTAACTGGAACTACAGGACTGGGTTACAAATTGAATTCCAAATTAATAGCTGAATTTAAAGAGGGGGAGGATATGGATGCATTTTTAAATTCCTTTGAAAAAGTTTGTATTCAGGAAAATATTCCTAGAGGGTCCTGGATCTTCCAGCTACCATGCTACTTACCGGGAAAGCTCGGGATGTATTGGGTCAAATGGACAATGAGGACAGTAATGATTACAGCAAACTTAAAGCTGCACTTTTAATAAAGTTTGATTTAATTGCAGAAGCATACAGAGCTAAATTCCATTAGCTCAGGAGAAGCCCTGACATGAGTTATGAGGAGCTAGCTATGAAACAACATCAATGTTTAAAATGTTGGTGGGAGGGAATTGAAGCAAACTCTGAAGATAAAATTGAAAATGCTATATTGTTAGAACAGTTTTTTGGGACATGCCCAGCAGAGCTGAAAACCTGGCTGGAGGACCGAGATCCCAAAACAGTGCAAGAGGCTGCTGAACTCTTGGACCACTATGCCAAGAACAGACCTGTTCTGAAAGTGAATGGGGTGGGCGTGGCAGCACAGAAAGGGAAAAGTGTGCCTTCTGGGCAGCTAAAACCCTCACTGCCTCCACTGAAACCAGTTAGCCCCAGGTTTCAAAGAAAAGATTTTTCTGAGAAAAGAAATGAATGTTGGGTTTGTAAAGCAACTGGGCATATTGCCAGACAGTGTCCCAAAAGGATGAGCAATATGCAACATGGGGCTCAGAAAGAAGTGGGTTGCTTATGTGTCACTGGAAGCATGCCTGTGAACATGAGGGAACACATGAACCCAGTCATGGTGAATGGTGTACAGACACAAGGGTTAAGGGACACAGGAACATCCCTGACATTGGTAAAAGGGGATCTGGTAGAACTTGGTCAGCTTATGCCCAATAAATTTGTAACTGTACAAGGGTTCACTGGGGAGGAGAAAACATTGCCACTCGCTAGTGTTCTCCTAGACTGGGGTGAAACAGGGAGAACTGTGTAACAGGTGGCTGTAGCCCAAACTTTAGCAGTTGACATCCTTGGCAGAAATCTCAAACAGGAGATGGTGTGTGCAGTTACCTGTAGCCAAATGGCATGGGAAAATTGTAGTTCTCTGGACCCCACAGAAGCCATTGTGGAAACCACTGGGAGGCTGATTCACCAGCCTGTGTCTCCTGATATGGAGACTAATGAAAATGGGGTAGAAATTTCCCTAGTAGCAGTTAACCACACAGCTACAGAGGGTTACTCCAAACAAGGAGGGGTGACCCATTGTCAGAGGGTTAGAGATGACAGTGATCCTGAGTGCCCTGATGCTAGTGCTATGGACCCTAGTTTAGAGACTGAAGGGAACCTGTCCCATGCCTTGGGAATGTGTAAGGAGTTTGCAGCTGCTCAGAAAAGTGACCCTAGTCTAGAGAAGCTGAGGGCTTGGGCAGACTCTGATGGAGCACAGGGAGGTGATGGCAAACATAAGATTTACTGGGAAAATGGACTGATGTATACTCAGGCTGTAAAGACACAAAGAGGGGTGATAGGCAGGCAGCTTGTCATTCCCTAGGGGTACCGTGAGCAGTTGCTCAAGATTGCACATGATATTCTCTTGTCTGGCCATGGGAATCACCTGCACTATGCAGCGGTTGTCCCAGAATTTCTATTGGCCCAACTTCACCCAGCAGGTGAAGGAGTATTGCAGGTTGTGTCACCGGTGCCAAGAAATAGGGAAGGCAGGTAAGAAAACCCAGGCAGCCATAATTCCATTGACCATAGTGGAGGAGCAATTCCAGAGGGTGGAAATGGATATTGTGGTATCTTTAAATATCCCCAGCTCCTCCGGGAAGAGGTTCATACTGACTGTGGTGGATTATGCCATCCGGTACCCTGAGGCAGTCACCCTATCCTCACTGAGGACAGACAAAGTGGCAGATGCCTTACTTGGGATTTTCTACCATGTTGGGTTTTCGCAGGAGGTTATCACCAATCGAGGGGGTTCCTTCATGTCGGAACTAATGAAATGTTTATGGGAGAAGTGTGGGGTGGTGCAGAGGTGCACGACATCTTGTCACCTGCAAGCCAATGGGCTTGTGGAAAGATTTAACAGTACCCTGAAAGTCAATGCTCCAAGCATTTGCTGAACAGCATGGGAGGGATTGGGAGAAATACCTTCCTCACCTGTTGTTTGCATACAGGGAGGTGCCCCAATAGTTGACAGGGTTTTCCCCCTTTGAGCTCTTATATGGATGCCGGGTACACGGGCCCCTAGACTTGATCCAGGAGGACTGGGAAGGCAAGCACACCACCCAGAGAACTCCCATAGTGGATTATGTCCTTAGGTTTAGGGAAAGGCTGAAGAAGCTTATGGGGACAGCCCAGAGCAACCTGGGAGCTGCCCAACAGAAACAAAAAGTGTGGTACGACCACAGAACCAGAGCTCGCTCATACACAGTGGGTCAGGAAGTCATAGTCCTTATTTCAGTCTGGAAGACAAGTTACAGGCAGAGTGAACAGGACCATACAAAGTAGTTAGAAAGGTAAATGATGTGAACTATATCATAGAGTTACCTAACAGAAGATATACAGAAAGAATGTACCACGTCAACATGATGAAGCCATATGCTAATTGGACTGACATGATGCTTGCAGTATGTAGTCTTGGGGAGGGGATGGATGAAGGAGACCCACTTCTGGACTTGCTGGAAGAAAGCAAGCAGAAGTCTTCTGTGGTGATAGTTAAATCATCTCCCCAGCTGGCCCCAGACAAGATCCAGGAAGTAATGGAGATTTCAGCAGACTTTGCCCCACTGTTTAGCACCAAACCTGGACTAACCCCCTTAGCAATGTATGATGTGGAGACATGGACACAGACGCCCATATGGTGGATAGCATATCGGGTGTCAGAGGCTGTTAAAAAGGACATTATGAGGGAGATGGAGGAAATGCTGGATTTAGGGGTAATCCAGAGATCCCACAGCCCCTGAGCCTCACCTGTAGTCCTTGTGCCCAATCCAGACGGCTCTACTCATTTCTGTGTGGACTATCATGGGCTGAATGCAGTCACAAAGTCAGATGCCCACCCGATGCCACTGATGGATAAACTCCTGGAGAAGTTGGGAGGGGTGACATACCTTACGACTATTGACCTGACAAAGGGGTATTGGCAATTAGAGTTAACTGACAGAGCTAGGGAGAGGTTGGCCTTCATGTCTCTGATAGATTTATTTGAATTTGAAGTAATGCTTTTCAGAATGAAGAACGCCCCAGACACTTCCAAAGGTTGGTGAACCAGGTGTTAAATGGTGCTGAGGAGTAAGCCGTGTCGTACCTGGATGACACTGCCATCTTTAGTGCCAGCTGAGAGGAACACTTGACCCAACTTAGGGAAGTGCTAGGCTGGATACAGGAGGGCCGGGCTCACTGTCAAAGCTGAGAAGTGCCAGGTTGCCATGGCTGAAGTGGCATACCTCGGGCATGTTGTAGGCCGGGGACAGCCCTGTCCTAACCAAGTAAAAATAGAGGTGATCAAGGCATGGCCCATACCATAAATGCAGAAGCAGGTCAGGAGTTTTCTAGGGACAGTAGGGTACTATAGGAAATGTGTTCCCAATTACAGTGCCCTGGCTGCTCCCCTATCTAACTGATAAAAAAAAAAGATGCCTAAGAAAATTACTTGGGAACAAGCCTGTGAAAAAACCTTTACCAGGCTGAAGGAGGAACTGTTCAGTGCTCCTGTACTGACCAGTCCTGACTATAGCAGATCATTTATAGTCCAGACTGTCACCTCAGGTGTGGGTATTGGGGCAGTACTGAGTCAGACATCCAACCAAGGGAAAGATCACCTTGTAGTGTACCTGAGTAAAAAGTTATTTCTCAGGGAGCAGGCTTACTCTACTGTGGAAAAAGAGTGTCTTGCCATAGTGTGAGCCCTAAAGAAGTTAGGGCCATACTTATATGGGCAGCATTTTGAGGTACAAACTGACCACAACCCCCTGGTTTGGCTGACACAAATGGGAAAAACTAATGGTAGACTATTAAGATGGAGTCTTGCCTTGCAAGGGTATGACACGACCATCTTACATAGGGCTGGAATGACCAATCAGAACACAGATGGCCTGTCACATCTATATGAGCAGTGAACTGACTTAGGAAGCTCATCCCATACAGGGGATAGAGCCCCCAAATGTAGTCTAGGTGGGAAGGATTGTGATGCTTGGCCAGCTGGTTATGATTATTGTATGCTATTTGTAATATAAAAATATAGTATGTGATTGTCTCACATAAGACAGCCTGTGTTTATGGGTGCCCCCCCCCCCGGTTTCAGTGACGCTACAGGATATAGTAACCTGAAACCAGGACGTAATTAAAAAGACCAGAGACCTGATTAAAGGTCTCCTGTTTTTTTGTCTTAATTAGAACTGACCCAGCTACCAGGATATAGGGCTCATAAAGTTTTATGATTCCTATAAGAAGAACATTGATACCACCATGGTGCTAAAAGTTGTAAACCCCTTTGATATGCCTTGGGAATAGGAACTACACAATATCAAAGAGAAAATATTTAGTTAAGAAGTCATATTTAGGAAGTGGAATTTTAGCTGATGTCACCTTATTTAATATACCTCCTGATAGGACATCATGTTTGTATTTTTTCTATTCCAAAAGGGAGGAGCGATATGACCCACCAACGGGTGGGCAGATGGGGTTGAAATGTGTCCTTGTAACTGGGGAATATGGCATATTATTGTGGGACTCTAGAAAGACACATCTCTGTGATAAGCACTTAGAGATAATACATTAGATAGAAAATATCTAATTGTATGTTGGTAGGAGTTTGTTATGTAGTTTTCTTTGCTTTTCTTTTAAGTGATTGTATGCTCTTTGATATATTGTTCTGTGTTTACATTTTTCATATTTTTATCATCTTTTGGTAAAATTGTTTTTTCAAGATACTGCCTGGGTGACTTCCAAGTTCTTTTTTGCTTGTTATTGATTTATTTATTATTTATTTATCAATTCTCAGATTTACAAATACATTTGAGCACAGGACAGCTCATTTACAAAGGTTCCATGTCAAAGGGTGGGAGGGTAGAACAAACAGAATGAAGGATGGCATAATGTACATTTTCAAATAACAATAAAAACAGCATAGTACCAGAATTGAACATACATTCTCAGATAAACATTATCCCACAAATGCAAAAAACAAATAATGGGTGGAGACAAAATTAGGGAAGGAGAACTGGGGGTTGGGGAGGGGTGAGGAAGGTAGCAGCCCAAAGGCTTTGTCAAACGAGAATGCATGGAAAGGGAAGGGGTGAGCATAGAGAGAGTAGCAGGAAGGATAAGAAGACATGAGACAGAGGAGAGAAGATGTATATGTGGTTAAGCTTGATAGCTGTTCTGAAGGGCTTGATGGTGTTACCAAACTGGAAAAAGGTAAGAATATACCTAAGGTCTTCTACAGAGTTTTAAGGGTTCATTTTGGAAGCCTGGCTTGGTGCCCCTGGTGAAAGATTGTACCGCAATCCCCAAAGAGGGTACATATCTGAGCCTGTACATTGGGTACTCTAGCATAAGGTTCTCAGTTTGAATCCCCCAGAACTTGAGACTAAAGGTGATTTGGACCCAAAAGCAGACAGGAGGGTTACCCTGTCTGTTACCTGTTCACATTATTGCACTCGGAGGTTGGCACTGTGGCAGTAGAGGGCCTGACCTGCTGAGTGCATTTGTGACACATGGGACCCCCTCTCCTGGTGATTTCCAGCTCCAGTGCCCCCCCACCTTGTTTAAATGATACCTTTCATTGACAAAATCCCCCAGCTTCTGCTTCAGCACCTGTGAACCTGACCTGCTGAGGTGTAACCTATTCACTGCATAAAGATGTGTGTTATCTCATGTGCTACCCCAGTCCCCCACCAATCCATAACCCTTGGTCCCACACCATTCCCTCAGCCACTTGTTGAAGTAGCTGATTCTTCTCTTCCTGTCTGTACTGGCCCTTGGCACTGGTAGAACTTCTGAGAAGGCTACTGTTGTTCCCTCTTTGCTGCATAGTTTTCCCACTTCCCTGAAGCTGTCTTGTACCTCCTCTATCCTTCTCCCTTCCAGATCATTCATTCCCAGGTGCACCACAATGTGTGGCTTTCCCCACATATCTGCCATATGCTGGCCGACTCTACTCGCTGTCATGCCTGGCATGCACTCTACCCAGATGTTATTTTTTCTGGCACCCTTCCCCCCCACCTTATACCCTTAAGAATAAAATCCCTTAGAATTATGACTCTGACACTTTTCCTGCTCACCCTCTTGTTGCCTTCCACTCCCCCACCCCCAACTTGTAAGGCCATCTCATCACCCCTGTCTTGGTCCCCTTTGCCTCCTAACCTTTGCCTGTCCTCTCCCCTCGCAACTATGATGGGGCTACTGACCTCCACCTCTTACTATTTTACATCTTTGGAACGTCCCCTTGCATTGACTTGTTGCTCCATCCGCCTCGCTATCACCTCCTCTACTATTACTTCCCCATGCCTTCCCTGAAATGAGGCCCTCCCCCACTTGTACTCCCCTCTTCTCAATATCCTTATTCTTCCTTGGGCTGCCTGCCACTTCCCCCTTCCTTCTCTCTCCTTGCTCCTTCTCTCCCTTTGGAGAGAGTGCATCACCATCACCTCGCTGCCCCCCATTGCCAATGTGTCTTCTTGGTATACTGCCTACTGCCTCCCTAATGTATACCTTTTCTACAGTGGTATCCTCTCCCTGCTTCTTCACTGTAGCTTCCCTCCTCTCTGCTACCTGGTCTTCTGAACTCGCCAACACTGAGAATCTGTTTGCAGTACTAATTTCCTTTCCTTGAATGAGTCCAGTCTCCCTTCCCACAGGCTGATATCTTTGCTCCGAACCAGTCTTAGTCATACTTCTGTGCCTGACCCTCCTCCAGTCATCACTTTCTTCCCTTGACTGCACCTACTTGTGTGGCCCTCCTGCTGTCCCACCAAGTTCCCCTTTATTTTTGCCTGTTTTGAGCTCTTTTGGATACCTTATTAGTTTCCCCTTCTGGCTGTGTCCCCCCCTGTTCTGTCTCCTCCATGCCTCCAGTTCCCTCCACAACCACACTATTTCCTACCTGAGCTGGCCAACCTGCCAACACACCCTACAACTCCCTTCCCTCCAAGCCAATCCCAGGAATATGGCTGCTCCACATCCATGGCAACAAACAACTCTTCCCATCTCCTGCCCTATTTGACTGTCCCTACACATCCTCTCCTCCCTTACCCTGGTCCTACCCCACTCCATGGAACCCTTTCCCCACCTTGGACTTCCCATGTCTGTACAGGAAATATGTGGCCCTCCCAGTTTGGCTCTTCCCTGACTACTAGGGTGGCCTGCTGCCTGCTGTCCTCCCTGCTGATGCCCTGCAGATGCTACTCAAGATGCTACACTCCTGCTTCGTGGCACTCAAGTTTCAGGCTCAATCAAGCTTCAGGGTTCCTTGGTTCCCTTTGAAATATAAATGGATCCCAGCCCTGCTATTGGCTGGTCTGAGTCATGTGACCACCCCTCCCCCTCCTGGTTATTTCCCAACCTCTCCCTCACTCAACTAAATGCCCCCCTCCTCCCAGTAAAGACAAAATAATTTGCTTTGCAGTTACACTGTTTAAATCACCCTGCACACATTGCAATCTCATTAAATGCTACCTGAATCATAAAAGAAAAGAATTAGCACCGAGAAAGTACTTATCTTCTTGCTCTATAATTGAACAAAAGTAAATCAGAAGTGCTACCAATTAATAATTTCTGTACAAGACAAGAGGTAGCCGGCATAGGCCTAAAATGGTGCCCAAAATACACCCAATATCTAGACATCACACTATGCACAACAACAATCAAGATAGCCATCCATAACACCCAAGCCGTACTTAAGAACATTAAAGATGACATCAAAATATGGTCAAAGCTCCACATGGGCATGGACCAGAGAATACATGCAGTCAAAATGAACTTATTTCCAAGGATCCTGTTTCTCAAGACAATGCTGAATACCCCCCCCCCCGATGGATCAAGGCCGAGCAACAGGCTATAAACAATCTCATATGGGATGGAAAGAGAGCCAGGTGCAAGCTACAGAGACTCGCTCAGCTGTTCAGTAATGGGGGGGCTCATGGTCCCTGACATGCAGCTATACCATTATGCCGCTCAAATTCACATATTGACACACTGGGCTGGAAACAAAAACACAGGAAAGTATACCGACACATGGCTGGAAATAGATCTCTGCAAATCCCCCAGAATTAAGCTGGAAGCCCTGATCTATTGCACACTACCCTAGGCACTCAAGAAATGGCCCTTACACCATACCCACAGCAATTGGGGCAAAATCTTACGAGCCACCAAAACAACTCTCAAAGACAGCCTAGACTAATCCCTGTGGGGGAACACCAACATAAAGATGAACCAACAAATGCTAGCATGATCCAAATGGGAGGAACAAGGAATCACCACAGTAAGACACCTGATGACGAGCGGCCAGACTGCCACATACAGAGATCTGCAGAACACTTTTAACCTCAAGTCCATGAACACCTTTTACCTATTACAGCTGCAACATACTATGAAAGGGCACTGGAATGGATGGCCACTAACAGAATCCACAGACCCATGGAAGATGGCCCTCACCCAATGCATGTCAAACAACAGCTCCATCTCCAATTGATACACATGCCTAAACAACAAGATCCTTGGCAGAGCAGACAAAATGGCAAATTGGTGGGAAAAGACCCTGAATACAACAACAAAAGAATGGAACTGGAAAAAGATGTGGGAGTTCTCCAGAAAGACATCCTCTATACATGACCTAAAGATTCAACAATTCAAGATAATAAATGTTCTCTGTTGTACCCCCCCCCAAAGGCTATACTGGATGGCAAAAGTAGCATCCCCAGAGTGTCAAAGATGCAACAAAGGAGACGGCAGCCTCTTACACATGCTATGAGACTGCAAGATCATCACCACCTTCTGGGCAGAAATCAAATCCAAACTCAACCCCTGGCTTGACATACACAACCTGTTCACACCAGAAATATGCATACTAAGAAATGTCACAGACAAAGGCTTGAACATCAGTCAGAAATACAGCATAACTTTAGTCGCTAATGTAGCTAAAGAACAGATACTAAAACTTTGGTTGGATCACAGGAAACCAATGTACAAGGAATGGCTACAGGACATTCTGGAAACTCTGCAACTAGAAAAGATAGCACATAGTCTGAGAAATATGAAGGAGGTGTATACAAAAAAGTATGAGTAGCTGGACACACTCATCACTATCCCCAAGGATCCCTAATTATCCTGCATCTCTAACACATCATTATAGAGAACATATCACAATGGTCAGGTCCGTCCGCACCCCCTCCACAACCAAAACAAAGATCTATAAAAAAAAAAAAACAAGCAAGGGCTCTCCCTCCTGATGAGGATACCGCAAGGGACAATTACACATGACAATAGCATGAGTCCAGGGCCCCCAATCAGCCTCCAGAACCTATCCCCCAGCTAAAAGAGGAAGGGGACATAAACAAGGCAAAATCCCACCAAACAAGACAGAAGGCAGAGGTTAGGCTCCCTGCGGAAAGGCCAGACAATCTCAAATATCCGTACCAACAGGTAGATGTATATAGTTTAGTACAAATAGATACTGTCCCCCATAGATCTAGTTGTAACTGCCATATACTATAGAATAAAGTAAGAGTGAACCCATGATAGAAGAAGCTACACACTACAAAATTGGTGACCAAGGTCACTATTGCAGAGTGCAATGTTATTCAAATGACCCACTTGAAATCCTTAAGTACCCAGTAACAATTGCAATCACTATGCCTTGTACAGTGTAAAACCAATGGAACTAATGTTGCTAAATATACCAATAAAAATGTATTTGAAAAAAAAAAAAGAAGACATTGTCACAGTAATGGACAGGCTCCTACTGGTGCAGATAGTAGCACAGGGCAATTCCAAGCCTCCAGAGTTGCACTACAGAGAAAATGTTAAAGACTTAGCAAACTCAACCCTGACAAACAAAGATTTGATCACATTTCTTACACATCTTTCTTAAATGTTTGCAGGGGTGCACCTGGATTGTGGACAAAATCAGAATCAAATAGTTATAGAAGCAGTGCCCCCCAAGTTGCTTGAAAGCCTACAATTTATTTACTGTAATTTAATAAGTTTTTCTCTTTTTGTTTTCATTCCATCATTTTAACATTTTAAAGGGGTTCTTGGTCTCACCTTTCTGCCAAATCTTGATGATCCTGACTACCGTCTACAAGGTGACTTCCTCATCAGTCAGGTATCTACACATTAAATTTTAACATGCCAATATGAGCTGAGGTCCCACTGGTTTCTCTTTCTTGTGTGGAAACCACTCTCAGGCTACATTATTTATATAGCATGCTCTTGCCCATAAGGGGCTCACAGGTGACCATTGGAAAGCTCACTAATTAGAAGAAGACCACACTCTGCCGCTTTAAATGCAATATTAAAGATTTAGCAAGCTCAGACCTGGATAATATAGATATATTTTATCACATTTCTTAAACATGTTTCTTGCATTTCTGCAGGGGTGCTGCTGGTGTGTGACCAAAATCAGAATCAAATAGGTATAGTACAAGTGCACACCTCAAGCTTTTTGAAAGCCTGCAGTTCATTTAAAGGAGATAAGAATTATTTTTACATAGTTACTTGCTGTGGAAGGGGCATATAGCCCCCGTCCTTTTTGTTCTATGTTTTGTCATTGTCCTGTGGTATGAATGCTGTCTGTGTATGTTTGTCTATGTTGTTTGTTGGTAAATAGTGAGTAATAGACTGGCCATCTATTACACACTATTTAGAATAACCCCCTCTTTTCCCCATGTAGTACTGATAGACAGTTGCCTTTATGGCATTCGTTTAATGCAGCTATACATTGCAACATTTTACCCAAAAGAAATAGAAAACTGCTACATTTTGTTTTAAGCAATACATTCCCCTTATGCAGCGTGTTGTGAGAGCCAGGAGACTGAACCCCCCCATAGAACAAGTAAAATGCCCATTCGAGCAGGTGACACTGTATCCCGATGTAGGGAAACTAGGCAGATGTTTGCCGAGTGCTGTCAGCCTGTTAGCTTCTTCCCCTTTCAAGTCTGATGCTCCTGCAGCCCTCTGTAATGCCCTGCGGTTAATCTTTTTAAATAAGTCCCAAATCAGCATGTCAGTAAATGGTCACATTGTCCTGTAAGGCTTGGCATGTAAATTATCCACCTACCTACAGCCTGTACTTGTTGTTTTAGGTAGGCGACTTCTCGAGTGCTGCTCTCCCTAGTTCCAGTTCCCTCGCGAAGGTGCGCATATTCTCAAGGCTAACTTTTGCGGTTTCGGGTAAGAAAGCTAAATGTTTCAAAAAGGGATTAGGCAGGCTAGGCATGGATTGCCCTACATCTCGGGGACATATTGTAATGATTTCAGAAAGAATTACCAGGGTTTTAACCCTGGTTTCTTTATACTCAAAATAATTTTTGCCTCTTGGAAACACCACAGAACCGCCCAGCTCTCTTGCTTCCTTAGAGCCGGCCTGCCCCTTTCATCCTCAATTTATGCAGGAAAGCTGGGGGCAGTACCTGTCAGTGTCTCAAAACCAGAATTTAAGGTATAAAATGATTTTAGGGAGAGGTGTTAATGATAAAGATATGTACATTACACAAATTAGGTAGTTTTTGCATTAACAATTGTACAAAATAACTTCTTTTGTTTAAATTTAAAAGGAGGTATATGATTGATGGCTGAAGTGAATCAATCCTTTATGTGCCAGACTATTGTATGAAGTAATTCAGATCTAACTTGGATGTTGTTCTGTGAACACCTTGGAGCTGTTGAGCGTGCTACTCCTGCTATGTTAATGATGGAATGAAGCCTGCTGGTTTGTCCTGCATTTAATTATGTGTATTATTTTTTTTTTTGGGATGTTCAGTTCATTTTGTTTTGCTGCTGTATTGGTTCCTGCAAATAAAGAGCCTTGCAAGATTCCTGCATTCATCAGAGCTTGTGTCAAGCGTCCATCTGTTAGACCCTTAGTCTTCCACACTTGCCTTTCCATGTCAGTTATGTATTCTGATCTGCTTAGATGATTTTTTTTAATAAACATATAATCTACTGTTAGGGTGCTCTCATATCTACATAAAGTTCCACCCTCCTCACCAGTTACTGCTCTTTCTTTTCATATTTCTAAGACATTCTATGACATCAATAACTCCCATTCCATGCTGTTCATCTGAATGACCTGGAATGGCATTTGTGATGTCATAGAATGTCCAAGCAGTATGAAAAGAGAGGAGAGAGAGAGAGAGAGAGAGAGAGAGAGAGAGAGAGAGAGAGAGAGAGAGAGAGACTACTGCTTAGAAGAAAGGGATTCAGGGTAGTTAAAAAGGTAACAAAGTTAGATCATTATTTTAACAAAAAAGGTCAAAAACATATCACATTATTAGGTAGACAATAAAAGAACAATTGAAGGGTATCTAGAGGTGTGATACCTGTTTTCTATCACCTTTAATTTGATTCAGTTTTCTTACTTTGTCTTCTTTTTATCATTTTAACATTTAACATTTTAAAGGGGTTCTTGGTTTCACCATTCAGCCGAATCATGACTAACCTAACCAATGCTGACACGTTGACACCTCACTGAACAGTCATCTTTTCTATAGTGTGCTTTGCTCTATAAGGGTCTCATAGGGGCTCATAGGCTCTCAAGCAGCTTTGGGGAAGAACTGGTACTATAACTATTTGTTGATCTCTTTAAAATGTTAAAATGGTGGAATGAAGACAAAGTTAGAAAAATGAACTAATTTAAATGAATTGCGGGCTTTCAAGCAGCTGGGTGGAAGCACTGGTACTATACTATGATTTCGATTTTGGCCATACACCTGGAATACCCCTGCAAAAATGTACAAAAAATGTAAATGAAATGTGGTAAAATCTCTGTGTATTAGCTAGGGTTGAGCTTGCTAAACCTCTGAAACTGCATTTAAAACAGGAGAGTTGTGGCCTTCTCCTAATAAGACAGCTTCCCAATGAGCCCCTTGTGGGCAAGAGCAGACTACATAAAAGATGAAGCCAGAGACTGGTTTCCACAAAGGTAAGAGAGAGAAATAAGTGGGACCACAGCTCATACTGGCATGTTAGAATTTAATATGTAGTTACCCAGCCAATGAGGGGGTCCCCTTGTTGACAGTGGTTAGGCTAAACATGACTCATCCAAATGATGAGACCAATAACAGAATGTTAAAATGATGGAATGAAGGCAAGGTAAGAAAACTGAATTAAATTAATTGCAGCCTTTCAAGCAGCTTGTGGGGGGAGCACCGGTACTATAACTATTTCCACCACTAACAAGGTAAATCCCTTATTGGTCAGTCATCTTTTATATAGTATACTCTTGAGCATAAGGGGCTCACAGGCTTTAAAGCAGCCTAGGAAGAGCACTGGTACTATAACTATTTGACACTAATTTTGGCCAAACAAAGCAGGATCACCCCTGCAAAAATTTAAGAAAAATTTATATAAAATGTGATAAAATATATGTGTATAAGAAAGGTTTGATCTTGTTTGACCATTAACATTGCATTTAAAACAGGAGAGGGGTAGCCTTCTTCTAATTAGTAAGCTTCTCAATGGTCACCTGTGAGCCCCTTATGGACCAGAGCACACTATATAAAAGATGAAGTCAGAGAGTGGTTTCCACAAAACAAAAAGAGAAAGTAGTGAAACCTCAGCTCATATTGGCATTTTAAAATTTAAAGTGTAGATACTTGACCAATGAGGAGGTCACCAAGTCAGCGGTGGTCAGGCTAATCATAACTCAGCCAAATGAGGAGATGAAGAACCCCTTTAAAATTTTAAGAAGATGGAATGCTGACAAAGAAAACACCTGAATTATCTTACATTGTAGACTTTCAAGCAGCTTTTTGGGGGATCACTGGTACTACAACTATTTCCACAGCCAACTAGGGTGAACCCCTCACTGGTCAATCATCTTTTATATAATGTGTTCTGGCACATAAGGGTGTTACAGTCTTTCAAGCAGCTTGGGGAGAGTACTGGACTATAACTGTTTGATTCTGATTTTGATCAAAACCAGCAGCACCCTGAAAAATGTAAGAATATATATATATATATATATATATATATATATATATATAGGAAATGTGATGAAATACTTATGTATTAGCCAGGGTTGAGCTTGCTAAACCTTTAACATTACATTTAAAACCAGGAGAGGTGTGGCTTTCTCCTAATTAGTGAGTCTCCTAATGGCTATCTATGAGCACCTTATGGGACAGACCACAGTATATAAAAGATGAAATCAGAGAGAGGTCTCCACACAAGAAAGAGAGAAAGAATTGGGACAACAGTTCAAATTGGCATGTTAAAATTTAAAGTGTAGGTACCTGATAAATGAGGAGGTCACCTTGTCAATGGTGGCTAGGCTACTGTAATCATGATTTAGACAAGTGATGAGACCAGGAACCTCTTTAAAATGTTAAAATGATGGAATGAAGACAAAGTAAGAAAATCAAAGTAAATTAATTACAGGATTTCAAGCAGCTTGTGGGGGGGCATTGGTACTATAACTATATGCACTGCAGAGGAACTTATACTGCCCACCACCTCTACCATGCCCCCCAACAATCAAGGACCTGACTGACAAACAGGTTATGGTACAGAACATGCTTCACTGCTGCAGTACCTGTGTAAGCTGTTGCATGATGAGCTTGAGACACCCGCACTCAAGAGCCATGCCATGAGTGTGGAGCTTAGGGACACTACAACCATCCATCTGCTGGCTACATGCACCTTCTAGGTGCCAGCTGGAGACACCACTACACCATGTCTCCCATTCTGATGCATTTCCTGAAAGGATATTTTTAAAAACATCACCTTTCTTGGCACCCAGGCAGAGAGTCTAAGAATTTTATTGTATAGCATACATACCAGCCATACTAGGAGCCATTGACTTCAGCCATGCAGCAATACAGTCATCACTTGTTGGGATAGGGACCAAACAATCACAAAGACTTCCACTTAATAAATATGCAGATGGTGTGGCATGCCAGTGGCCCTATTTCCCATGTCCTAGCATGATACCCAGGAGGAGCCCATAATGCCTACATCAGGCACAAATCCATCCTGTGTCAAACCGGTGAGGCCGAAAAACTCCAGTCGGTTCCTGTTTCCTACAATATCTACCATTGGAAACCTAAAAGAAGCTTTTTTTGTTGCACTACATGTTCTACCACATGCATCAATGGTTTATGACACCAGTCCTGTGGCCTATACCTGCTGTGGAAGAGGTCTACAATGGGGCACACTGGATAACATGCAGTGTCACTGGTAATGTCTCTGGCATGCCTAAAATAGTATTCAGATGTCTGGACCGGTCTGGAGGTGCCCTAGAGGGTTCCAGGTGAAGTCTGCAAAAGCAAAGCAGCATGATAAAAAGTCACATGGAGATAATAGTATATCATGCAGGGATAACAGCGCCACACATTACAATGCTATCCTGGCACCTGTTGCCATGCCAGTGGATGGGGTGAAGAACCCAAGTGTGTGCCCCTGACCAAGATTATTCCCTAGCGTAGTGGCTATGGTCACAGTGTCATTGAGGCACAGGTCAGGAAGCACAAGAAAACCAGGAGCAGTTTCAAAATTTGCAAATAGTGTTTTATTATTAACAGAAAAATAAAAAAATAAAAATTGGTCAGAACAACTATTTACAGTGGCAGTACAAACATAGAAAACAGAGTCCTTCTTCTGAGTTTGTTCTTCTCAATTTCAAATCTCAGTCTCTGTCTCTGTCTCTTGCAAAACATTGCAGCTCTTTTTGTAACAAGTCTTTGCAGGGCGCTCATTAAGAGAACAGTCTGCTTCTCTCACAGTGTTCTTGTCAGTTTCATCAGCTGCAGCAAAAAGAACACTGTGACCCAGAACTCACCTCAAACCAGCATCTCAGGTTAACCCCTTGAGTTCCAAATAGCTTTTTGCAATCATTTCAACAGTATAACTATATATAGTTTTAAACAAAGGGATACCAGTTTTACACAGACATTCACATATATTTGTTATAACTGCAGATATGCAAGGGGGAAGAAAAGACAGAAATAGCAAGGGAAGGCAGAGAGATAGTGAGAGATGGAGAATTGCAAAACCGTCAGAGTGATCAGTTCCCAGGTCGCAGAAGACAATTTGGTTGCACAACCAGACAGATAAGAGAAAGAAAATGAGCAGATAGAACAGACCCTTGTGTTTAAACTCTTTGGGCCTGATTTCAGAATGGATTGCGATTGCCACAGGGAACTTGCGCAGGGTGTTTGACGCAAGTGCCAACTTGCATCAAGCATGCTATTCCAGAAGCCGATTCTGCAAGTCCCCAACACCGCTAAGTTAGACCATCTTCCTGCTGGTTTAACCTTGCATCCATGGGGGTACCCTTATTATGGGGCTTGTGCCAAACCTGTGGTGCGAACTGCCATAAAGCAGAAAAAGTGTTGCATATGCGCCAGCCCTTCTGGAATAGTACAGAGTTGCACCAGAGGGCTTTGGCGCAGTTGCAGCAAACTTTGTGGCAGATGCAGAGTTTAGCGCAAGCCCTGCATCCACCTTCTGGAATAGGGCCCTTTGTACATAACAAATGAGGCAGGGTCTTAATCAGCTCTGTCACATATCCCCTCTTTAAGAGGGAACCTGATTTACAAATACAGGTTTCCAAAATGTTTTATTAAATTCACATCTAACATTACTGTAGCTTATAACCTTTACAGTTTGGTGCATATGCAGCAGAGCAAACAGAGAAGTGTCAACTCACATTTGGTTTTTTTAACCGTTACCAATTCCTGATCCATATCTTGACAGAAAATCAGCATTGAAATTCTTTTTCCCAGATTTGTGCATGTCTTTAAATTTTAATGGATGTAGTGCCAGGTACCACCATGTAATTCTAGAATTTTTATCCTTTATGTGGTTAAGCCAACAGAGAGGATTGTGATCTGTTACAAGTACAAAGTCAGCTCCTAGTAAATAAAACTTAAGGGACTCCATGGCCCACTTTGCCGCAAGGCATCCCTTTTCATGGTGGAGTACCTTTTATCTCTGTCATGCAATTTCCTACTTATGTATATATAGAATAAGATGTTATTTCCCATCTATATACTGACTCAAGACTGCGTTAGGCCTACCTTTGATGCATCAGTCTGTAACAGAAATTGTCTTAAGACAGGGGCTGAACATAATGCAACTTTAATGGCCCTAAAAGCCTTGTCACATTCTGTTGTCCATTTCATATTATTTGGGAGCCATTTCTTTGTGAGTTCAGTGTGGGGAGTAGCTAACTCAGCAAAGCTGGGAAGAAATCTCCGATAATAACCAGCCAGCCCTAAAAATGACCTGACATGTTTCTTGGTTTTGGGAACAGGGCTGTTAGCTACAGCTTCTATCTTAGAAACCTCTCAATTTCCCAAAACATAGCCCAAATACAGTATCTGGTTTCCTCCATGCCCAATGCACGCTTAGTAGGATTAATTGTCAGACCTGCCTTTTTGATTGATTTGATAACTGCTCGTAGCTGTTCCAGGTGGCTTTCCCAGTCTGGACTGTACACCACAACATCATCCAGGTACACATCACAAAAAGCAGTGTGAGGAGATAAAATTACATCCATGTACAGCTGGAATGTAGTGGGAGCGCCATGTAAACCAAATGACATGGTGGTGAACTGATAGAATCCTATAAGAGTAGCAAATGCAGTTTTGTCTCTAGATTCTTTAGCTAGGGGGATTTGCCAGTAACCCTTGTTGAGATTGAGGGTACTGATATACTTAGCACTTCCCAGTCTTTCCACCAAATCATTTATTCTGATATAGGATAACCGTCAAATTCTGACACATGATTAAGTTTCCTAAAATCTAGGCAGATTCTTACACCCCCTTCTTTTTTGTTTACAATCACTATTGGTGATGACCAAGCACTTCTCAGTTCAAATCACTACAGAGTGCGCACTAGGAAAGTGATGCTGAGAAACTTATCACAATAGCTGTCAAGATAGTTTCTCGCACACACACCTCATAAAAAGGGATGCTGAAGAGTGAATGTTTACATACAAAACATTTTATTATTCCACGTTCGTGGAACCAATTGATTATGCGTTCTGTTCTCCTTTTTTTCCATTACCTGTAACTGGTTTTGAAACTTTAGATAGCTTTAAGTTCCAAAATATGAGAGGATATAATGTCTATTAAATGTGATGGATGGTGACATATAGCAGTAAGCATATTGCGAAGTTTAGTACAAAATTTGGTCCAAATAGATTCTAATTTTCTTTGGTCTCTATTATTTGCCTACCCTTCCCCCCAATCCTCCCCTTCCTTGTTTGTTGGTTTTTGATATCACATAAGTCACCCTTAGTTCTTGCCCTCTCTCCTTCTCCCTCAGTCCCCCCCCCCCCAGAGATCTGGTTTTCCTACCCTGGTTAGGTTCCATCTGTCTCTTGTGACCCTCCCTTATCTTATCCATCCCACTATTCTCTTAACATTATTATGATGATTCTTACATTCATTAAATTGATACTGTGTAGTTTGTTTATGCTTTTTAAACCACATTAGTGTTATGATATGACATCTATCGATGGTTTACGCATGATGTTTATGGTGTATTCGGGTGCAAAGTTTGCTTCACTCATTTTAATTACTATTTATTATGTCTTTTATAAGTTTGATAGATTAAAGATTTAAGTATTTTTAAAATGTTTTTCAACCAATCAGTATGATTCATGTTATGGGAGTGTCACTGTATCACATGGTGTTGTACATCTATATAAATGTTGGTGGTTCTTTATTCCCTCAGCCTTTGAAAAAGGACTTAGCATCCGAAACATGTCAGACTGGTGACGGTTTTCATTGGAGTAATAAAACGTTTTGCATGTGAACATTCACTCTTCAGCGTCCCTTTTTATAAGGTGTGTTTACGAGAAACTGTATTGGCAACTTCTCGACTTTTCTGATTCCCAGTTCTTTCATCTTTTGTATTTCCTTAACTACGTCAGCTCTAAACAACTCTGGTAATCTATATGTCTTTTGTCTAATAGGATGAGCATTCCTTGTCACTATTACATGCTTGACCCCTTTTGCTCTGCCTGGTACTGTGGTAGAAGTACTGTTAAATGTCTTTAGCAAGTTACAAATTTCTGTAGTTTGTTCAGAGGTTAAGGAAACATTCATCTTTACAGCACCGGCAGTTACAGTTTGTTCCAGTCTATCATAAGCTAC
This sequence comes from Neoceratodus forsteri, assembly GCA_016271365.2. NCBI lineage: Eukaryota > Metazoa > Chordata > Ceratodontiformes > Ceratodontidae > Neoceratodus > Neoceratodus forsteri. The sequence continues at coordinate 307,285,156 of CM028131.1, read as the reverse complement.
ATCAATATCTTCTTTATCAGTTTCTGGTAAAACCAGCAAAACAGCTTTTGACGTTTTTTCAACCCATTTCTTGAGGAAGTTAGCATTTTTATTTATTTAGTTTTTGTTGACCGGGTAAGTGCACTAGACAAATTCTGCCTTTTTTCAGGCACGACCCGGGGGAGGGGGATACAGATGAATTCCAAATTACCTTGAACCAGATTAAGCTGTTGGTGGTATTTTTAGTGAATGGGGGAAATTTGTTCAGGACACCAGGGAAATTCCAGACTAAGGCACATGAGGGAGAGTCTGTACCCCCAACCCCTGTACCAGTGCAGACCCCAATACAGTACCAACAATTGAAGAGATGATAGATGTTACTCCTGAAGGTGGAATGGAGACATCTGTGCAGAAGGAGATTGAGATGGCTCTTATGTCCCCCTTACATAGGAACATTGGTCCCAGGCTGAACCAAGATGACGAAGTCGGAGATTAGCAAAAGCTAGGATTGTGGAGGATATCGAGATAGACAATCCTTTTTTACCTTTATCCCACAAAAACTGGGGTGATACAGAACTAGAAGAGGGGTTATCGGATGGGTCCTCTCAGTCAGGGTCTTTGGATATGAATCCTGAGTGTAACAGAATGGGGACCAAGAAGGATAAAAAGAAGAAAAAACCTTCTTGAACAGGTTTTGATTATTATGGGGATGTAGAATCACTACCATATGGCTTCCTTTATGGTGGATTCTTGTATTCATGGATTCATAGTCTTAGGAATATCAGGAAGCAAACTGCTGTTTTTTCCCTATTTCATGAGGCAAAATTTGATGTTGTTTTCCTGCAAGAAACCTGAATGACATCATATACTGGCATTTTAGGGGCTAAAAATAATTGTGTTTGGGGGCCATCATATTGGTCATTTGGGCAGGATCAGGCTGATGGGGTGGGAATTTTGTTCTCTGGATATAAGTTTAAATTACAAAAACTGGTAGGCATTATTCCTGGGAGGGCATTGTTAATTGATGGAATTTGGTTACATGACTCATACAGATTTATAACAGTTTATGCCTCCAGACTAAAGCGGAACGAGTGGACTTATTTACTTTATTGAAACCATATTTAACAAATAGCACGAGCAGTAGTTCTAGCTGATGACTTTAATTGTACTTGAACTAGGAAATTGAAAGGGAAAAAGTTTAGATTGATTCGAACGGTTTTAAAGCTCTCATTGATATGGCAGATTTGGTAGATGTTTCTTGTAATGCTTCCCCATTAATTACACACACTTTTGTAAAAAAAACAGTTAACATCTAAAATTGATTATGTTTTTTTTCTAAACAATTAGAAATGAGATTTACTAAGGTGTTGGTAATAGAATTTTCTGATAATTTAATGGTGTTTACCATCATTTCCAGAAAGGGAGGGATTTTGATGACCTCCACTAGGTGGAGATTAAATACTTCAATTTTAAAAGATCAGATAGTTTGATATAATGTTACCTCATATTTTGTCGGCCAGTCTCAGTGATGGGGCTTTATGAAAATTTGGGGAGGTGGTGGTTTAAGACAAAGCAGGATTTGATAGCATGGTTTCAACACTATGGGAAATTGTCAGCAAATGAGAGATTTTTTCAATATCTCCAATTTATTTTATTTTTTATTTTATTTAGTTGTTTAACCAGGTATAGCACACTAAGTTGAAAGCTTTTTTACAGGAGCAACCTGGGAGCACAAGGAGGTTAAGTGACTTGCTCAGGGTCACACAGTATGCAAGTGGAAGCTGTGGGATTCAAACCCAGGTCTGGTTTGCTAGATGTCACCAAATTTGCAGCTCAGAGCCTTAGACCACTGCACTATACTGCCTCCAAATAATTTAGGACACAGTTGTTGAAACTTCTGTCTCTTACATATACTACAAATCAAGATTATTCAGCTCAGATTTCAGTTCTCAAATGACAAGTGGGGGTCTTACAGCATGGCAGGTCTAAATCATTACAAGCTGAACTTTCTTATGGTACACAAAAGACCCCGTATGGGGACCCTTGTGAGGCGTGTAAAGAATGGAGAATAAAATCTCATTTATTGGAATTAAAGACCTCCCAAGGGCAGATTGTAAGGACTACAGGGGAAATAAGGCAAGAAGTGGAGACTTTTTTGGAAACTTTATTCAGGTCCTGGGACATTGATAGGTTACAGGTTATTAATTATTTGGCTGGGGTGAGTGTGCCAGAGTTAGATGTGGTAGAAAAAATAGATTACAGGAGGATATAACCCACAGGAAATCCTGGAAGTCATTAAAAGTTTAAAGGAAGGTACCTCTCCTGGGAGGGATGGGATGTCTAACACTTTTTACAAAATATGTGGTGACCTAGTGGCTGCTTGCTTTGCCAAAGTACTGACATTTTGGATTACCAAAAATATAATACACCAGGACTTTGCTAAAGGATTGGTGGTTATGTTGCATAAAAAGGAGGATAGATAGGAAATTGACAATTGGAGACCTATATGTCTTTGAATTTGAATGTCAAAATATTTACCAGTCTGCTGCAGAAATGGCTTAAGAGGGTGGCACCAATTTTGATACATCCAGTACAGACCTGCTCCATTCCTGGTAGGAACATAAAGGAAAATCTTTCCATAATTAGGGATGTGGTAGATTATAGCATTAGGCAAGGTCAGAAGAGATATGTTGTTTCATTTGATCAGCATAAAGCTTTTGATAAAGTTAGCCATGATTTTTTGTTTGAAATTTTAAAGTTTTATGGGATTCCTGAAGTTTATGTTGGATGTGTACAACTGGTTTACACACATGCTGTGGTAACACCATTAATAGCGGGTAAAGAAGGGAAATGGATACAGGTCAGGCTAGGGGTCAGACAGGGGTGTCCCCTTAGCCCACTATTATATACTTTTGTATTAGACCCATTAATCCAAAGAATATTAATGAATCAGAAGGTAGAAAGGATTGGGGGGAATGCAACCCTCAAGAAATTAAATTAATGGCTTATGCTGATGATTTATGTGCATTTATTAGGAATTCACAGAGTTCTTTAGAAATATTACAGGAGATGAAACAATATAGCAGACTGTCGGGGGTGAGTCTGAATATCCATAAATGCAGAGGACTTTCAGTAGGTGCCACAGAGGTGGGGGAGTGTCAGGTGGGCGGTATTACTATTTCAAAGGACCCAATCAAGATTTTAGGGGTATGGTTTGGGGAGGGAGATATGTCCGGTAGGAACTGGGAAGAGAATTTACTGATCTGAGAAAACAAGATAACCAGATGGAAAAGCTGGAAGTTTTCTAAAACTAAATGAATTTTTATTATTAAGCAATTTTTGGTTCCGTGTTTATTATATATTAGTACAGTGTTTCCTTAGCCTTTACAGTTGGAGACCACATTGTTGTGGGGATCTCATCTCAATCTGGTCAAAAGGGAAATTACATTTCTTCCCTTAAATAAGGGTGGGTTGAACATGATAACTCCAGTTGTGTTTTTTCACACTATTATTTGGTCTGGGTCCTTTCAGGTAGTTCAGCAGGAGAAGGATTCATTGGTCAAAACATAGCTGACTAATAGTTTGAAACCTGTTTTACAGCTGTGGGTGGAGCAGTCTGTGAGATTCAACCATAGATGGAACATTTCCAAGTGTTTTAGACCTACACTGCAGAAAATACATAAGTGGGGAATCTGTCGATCACAGTTAGCAGGTAAATCAAGAAAGGCATTATATTGTCAAATTTTAGCCTTGGTAAGACCAGAAATGGCTGACTTTAAAGGGTGTTTACCTTCTGACAGTAATTTAGTAGTAGATCAATTAATGAATAAAAGGATACCACATAGAATGTGGGATGTGGTTTGGTTGGTTTCCCATGGGAGGTTGGGGGTTCGGGGAAATAATAAGCATAAGGTTCTAGATGAAAGAACTTGTTTATACCCTGAATGTGAAAATCAAACAGAATCAATGGAGCATTTTATTTTAGATTGTCCATTTTAAAGGGGGGGTTGGAGATATTTAGCTAATAGATGGGGTCTGATTTGGATGCAAGTACTGACATATGAGCAACTGGCATTGGGGAATTACTCAGACCTGTTGGTTAATGGGGTAGATACAACTTTAAATGTGTTTTTTGCTATTTTACTGTTTTATTTCTGGCAAGCTAGGTGTCAGTTTATATTACAACAAAAGAAAATGTCTTATTCTTCAATATGTAGGCTAAGTGAAGCAGCCTTGAGAGAGGTGTATGTAGAGGATGTAAGAAATTACCCTAGATCTAAGGTACAAGCTTGGTGGAAAGGTTTTCCTTTTTTCCAGAAATTTGGTTGATTTTGAGGGTTTGTGATTGCTGGGGGAGGATTGTTTTGTGGGAAGAAGTATGTTAGACATTAAGGGGTGATGTTCACTGTGCGCAGGATAACACTGGTTTTGGTTTGGGATTGCGGGATGTATTGGACTTTATTTTCTTTGTTTAAAGTAATGCAACACTGATGATGTAAATATATTTTGAAAGTGTTCAATAAAAAATTCCCCTACTCTACTGAGGGGGCGCTGGTCCCAGGGAAGAGGACACTTGGCAAGTTCTTTCTGCTGGTGTACCTGTGGGTGTGCAGGTCTCCCAACCCACAGGTCCAGTACAGGAGATCGAGACTATTATGGAGTTTGAGGAGTTGGTGACTGAAATGGCTATTGAAAATGCAAGTACACCTTCTGGTTTATTATCTTCAGACAAGGCCTGGCTAGCACGTTTACTACAACAAAACAAAGCTTTGGGATATGAGATATTGCATGTTACAGACCAGAATAAAGAAACTGGCTCTGAAGGGGTGCAAATGCCTACTGATGCTATAGAGAATTTGGATCCAAGCACTGCAAGGGATGCAGCGCCCTTAATAAAAGAGCTAGCCAAGGAGCAAAGTGGTTTGCTGACTGTAGTTGCAACTCCTGTGAAAGCACTCTGTGATGTACTTTCATCAAAAGTATGACTTGTGCCTGAGTAAGAGCCTATGGGGAACAGAGTGACAGAAGTGGCTCTGCTTTCTTTTTTTAATTTTTTTTTTGTATTTATCCCCACAGCTCTGCTTTCAACGGGATAAGAAAATGTCCCCGGAGTGGGAGCTGAAGATATCTCTGTAAGTACTGAATATTACCCCTCAAGAGCTTGTGAGCAAATTGAAAATGCAGGTCTTGTTTTACGGAAAGGGAGAGAGAGAGAATGATATAGCACTCCCTAAACAACAGGGGAGATCCCCTAGTTCATTGGTGCATTCGTTGTTGAATGCAGGGTGCAAGTGGGGTGAAGCAGGCATTTGGATCCTTGATAGAAAATGAATGCCAACACAAGCATACCAGAAATAAAAACCTTTTAAACAGCCTGGAAGGTAGTCACCATTAACAAATGAAGCAAGAACTTGTTCTTATCGTGCTAAATAAAGTGCTTCATTTTATTCAAAAAGTGCACCCTGCTTCGTTAAAAAGCTGTTCCTTCAACAGAACACTCCCAACGAGTTTCACGCCCCCTGGCGCTTAATCATAGGAATGACAGATATAACCACAATGTGCCATTAAATACTCAGTGTTCTTAAAGTGCCAGTGCAACATTAATTATAAAATTTCTGCTATCATCATAGAAACAGTTTAAAACATTATTACATTCTAAAATGATTAAATATTTATCATTTAACTTTAATGTTAACTTTTACCACTATTATTTTGTACATCAGTGTCCTCCTCCAATATTTTTGGGGATCCACTTTGCATTCAAGTGTTATGGAAGAAATCTATAAAATAAATGAAAAATGCAGATTAATACATACCACTTACTATAACATGTATATTATAAGAACTAAATGTTCACATTTTACTAAACCGTTTACTACAAGAAATCAGAATTAAATTGATTTCTTTAAAAATGGTTTGAGATCAATTCTTTCATTAAGACCAGGTCTTTCTGACCCACCAGTAGCAAAAATCCAATATTGCTCCCTCTTTAGCAGGACATTATCATAATCACCCCCCCCCCCCCCGAGGGCCTTTTATGGGTTTTTCAATCCCTACAAAAGACCAAACATGTTCTTTCTGGCTTTTCAACTGCTCCATGTGAACAGCCAATGCATTTTTAACATCATCATTTTTTATTGCTCTTAGGTGTTCACCCACCCTTTCTTTCAGTTTTCTTTTTGTTTTACCTTTATAGAAGCATCCACAAGTACATGTGGCCATATAGATGACCCCTTCTGTTATACAGGTAATAAAACCTCTCACTTTTGTCTCTCTGTTTGTCTTTGGGTTAATAAAATGTTTGGTCTGTGCAAGGGATTTGCAAAATTTGCAATTTCCACACTTGAAACACCCTTCTTGTTGTCTAGGCAACCACATTCTAGCATGTTCTTGTTTAGGTTGTACCAATGTACTAATTTATCTTTCAGGCTTTTACCTTTCTTATGTACCAATCTAGGTTCCACATTCTTGAGATCCCTTAGGCCTGGATCCAAACTTACTAGATGCCAATGTTTTTTAACTATTTTCCCAGTTTCATTAGATTGTGCACTATATGTGCTCACAAAATTAATTCTATGGTCTCTTTTATCTTTCTTTTCTGTTTTATGCATGACCTCTGACCTTATCATGTTGTCTACTTCCTCTCTTGCCTTAGTAATAATCTTGACTGATATTTTCTCTCAAGTACTCTCTTCCAACTCATCTGCTCTTTTCTCATACATAACTTCAGTACTACAATTTCTTTTCATTCTTAAAAATTGCCCTTTGGGATGCCTGCTATAGTATGATAAGGATGGCTACTGTCTGCTTGTAATAACGTGTTTCTATCTGTATTTTTCCTATACAGATCTGTTTCTATACCCCCAGTTCCATCCTTTTTAATTATCAAATCTAAAAAATTAGTCTGTGTGAAACTGAAGGATAGTGAGAACCTTAGATTTTTATTGCTGTGTTCCATATACTTTACAAAGTCAAATAGTTCATTTTCTGTACCAGTCCAGATGATAAATATATCATCTATAAAATGTCTATATATATATCAATTTTATCTCTAAATGGGTTAGTCTCACTGTTCCTTATGAACTCTTCCTCCCATTTTCCCAGATATAAATTAGCAAAATTAGGGGCAAAGTTGCCCCCATAGCTGTCCCTTTAACTTGCACATATTGGTCATCTGTAAAAAAAGAAGGTGTTAGATGTCAATACAAACTCTGCCATATTAATTAACATTTCTGTAGGTGGAATCTTTTTATCCCTTCTATTCAGATAAAACTGTAATGCTTCTAAACCTCCTTCGTGAGGTATATTGGAATATAAAGATTCAACATCCAAAGTCACAAATATACTCATATTTTCAATTTCTATTTCCTCTAACACAGACAATATTTGACCTGTATCTCTTATATATGATGGAACATTCTGGGCTATTGGTTTAATATAATAATCAATATATTGTGACAAAGGCTCAGTCAAGAAACCATTTTCTGAAACAATTGGACGTCCTGGAGGATTTATGAGGCATTTATGTACTTTAGGGAGCATATAGAAACAAGCTCTCATAGGGTTATGTACTTTCAAAAATTAGAAGGTGTCATCATTTAACCACCCCTTTTCCTTCACCTCCATCAAGTAATTATCAATACGTTCTTTATATTTTGGTGTTGGATCAACAGAAACTTTTTTGTAAAAAGCTGTATTGTTCAATTGTCTATGTGCCTCTAACAAGTATTTATCTGTATCCATTACTACAATTGAACCCCCTTTATCAGCTTTCTTGATGGTTATATTTTTGTCCTTCCCCAATTCATTAATAGCAGATCTTTCTGCTGCATTTAAATTACTTGTAACATTGTTACCCCCATTCTGCAAGCTTCTATCCAGATCTAACAAGTCTCTTTCGCAACTCTTAACAAAAGTCTGTAACATTGGTGTTATAGGTGGACAAAAAGTAGAGGCTGGTTTAAATTTACAGACGTTCATATCAATATTCTCAGGTATCACAGCCTCACTTACCCCTTGGTCTGTGATGCTATCTTCTTCTCTTTTACTAAAAAAAGATTGCAGGCCAAGGTTCCTAGTTAGTTTGTGGCAATCCACTATAGTTTCAAATAAATCAAATCTCTGCTGAGGGACAAACAAAAGGCCTTTATTTAACAGTCTTGTTTCTATCGTTGTTAATTCCCTCAAAGAGATATTAGTCACATTATTTATTGTTGGCCTCTTCTCAGATTGCCTCTCATACTCCATCCTCTTCTCCCTCTGTTGTGAAAGATGCCACTTCCTCCTCCTCCTGTCCCCCCTCCTAGTCCATTTTTTGGGGCCTGATTATAATTTAAACATTGGCTTCGCCTTGGGCCTTCAGGTGTTCTCCCAATATCTGATGCCTCCATATAATCTTCTTCTCCCAAATAACCATCCTCAAGGCTACTTAGTTCTTCACTTTCATGTTTATTACTCAGAATGGGTCTAATAGGTGTTTTATTATGTACTTTTGGGCTTGCATTAAACCTCACTTTTTTACCCCATTCAAAGACTTGATCAGTCAGATAATCGTTAGCATCACGCTCAAACTTTGATATCTTAATATCTTGAATTTTTTTCATATTTAAATAAATTTTGTTTAAAACTCAAGCAATAATCATCATATAATGAATGTTCACTGTATTTACACAGAGCTTCTTCTTTAACTCTGATTTCTTCTTCTGTCTCTAATTGTATTGCTGCATTCTCCTATAAAATCAGCTTCATATACTGTTTACTAGCTTCATGGCTAATTTTATGCCATTTCTCCAAAAAGCTCTTCCTCTGTAAACCAAACGAGGGTTTCTTAAGGACTCTCTCAACCCCCGCTGTGCATGCTCAACCTCCAGGTATGCTTTCAGCGATATTCTCTCCCAATGTAATCTTTTAGCCCTGAATGCTGCCCTTTCAAATTGCTGGGAAGCTTGTTTAATACTAGTAGGGCTTACCTCAGGGTTTTCAGTCTTTTTCAGAATCTCTGAAAATGTTTCTGTTCCGGTAACGGTGTTATTAAAGATCAGGTCCTTAAACAAACTGTTTTCCCTGGTCTCGCCTGTGGCCATCTTCAGCTCTCCCGGCTGCACCTCTCCCACTGCTGCAAGCCATCTGACTCTTTCAAGGGGCTTATACAGTTCTTGTAATCTCTGTTTTAAAATCCTGATCAAAAAACTTGAATAGTGGGGAAATTGCTATGTCATAAGGTTTTTAAAGTCGGCAATCTTTTCTTATAGTACCTGTGCAGAAGAACGGCCTTAATCACAAGTATAATTTGAAATAAGTTTCAGGCCTGCACCTGGGAACTGTGCTTGGCAACAACAAGTAAATACGTTAGAAAATGAATGCCAGCACAAGCATACCACAAATAAAAACCTTTTAAACAGCCTGGGAGGTTGTCACCATTAACAAATGAAGCAATAACTTGTTCTTATGGTGCTAAATAAAGTGCTTCATTTTATTCAAAAAGTGCACCCTGCTTCCATAAAAAGCTGTTCCTTCAACAGAACACTCCCAATGCGTTTCACGCCCCCTGACGCTTAATCATAGGAATGACAGACATAACCACAATGTGCCATTAAATACTCAGTGTTCTTAAAGTGCCAGTGCAACATTAATTATAAAATTTCTGCTATCATCATAAAAACAGTTTAAAACATTATTACATTCTAAAATGATTAAATATTTATCATTTAAACAAAACAAAAGGCAGGACACTACTGCTAGGGACATCAGCAGTATGAAGGAGAATATTGACAGTGTAATAAATGACACAGCTCAACTGGAGGTATTGCAGGAAGCTATGGAAAATGAACTACCTACTTCTTCAATGTCTACTTCTTCATCTGAAAATGAAGAGACTTGTAATCAGCCTACAGAGTGTGGAGATAGAACAGAAGCAGAACAGGGCCTCCACAGCTGCACTCGGAGTTTAGAGAGCAGTCTAGAGCTAAATGGGAGGATTTAAAAAAAAGATCCTTTTGCTGGGTCCCCCCCCTCCTCATTGCAGAGATGCACTGAGGTTCATTTGGAATATTTAGGAGGCTAGAGGTTGCACCTGACCTCTTATAAGTGGGCAGGAACTTATTGAAAGTTTCATTGTTTTTTTCTAATGAAATACATGCATTAATACATGTTTTGGGTGTGAGTTTATATGACATCAGTTTTAATACTCTCCAAGGTTTGGATCATTTTTGGTCCAAATATGAATCTTTGAAATATACAGAACTATGGTTATCTTTTAGGGCTATTCCTTTAACTAAGCCCATGATCAAGTATGTAACTGTGTTGTTCAGAAATGAAACTGTGTCTGTGCATGATAGTACTCATTGGATGCAACAGAGGTGTGATGTATTAGGTCTCCCCCAGCCAATATTTGAAGATGAGCATATATGGAATGGGGGTTGGAAGTACAAAGTGCGTTTACAAAATAACAGTTTGGGTCCAGTACATTTGCCAAACAGTTTATTTTTGGGGAGAGAAAGGGAGCATTGTTTTTACATTGGCCAGGCAAAGGCCTATTTTAAATGTGGGGACCTACATGCATTTTAACTCTGCCTGTGATAGGCTGAGATGTAACTTATGTCTTACCTTTGGGCACAATAGTACAGACTGTTAAGAGGAACTGAAATGCAATTTATGTGTAGATGTTGGGCATGCATATCGAGCCTGTCCCTGGGCCACACACAACTGTACAGATCGTATGAGCCAGGACACCATAATTAGAGAGTCCCAGAAGAAAGATATGGTATCACGGAAAACTTCTGCAGGTCAATCAGATAGGCCCCATTTTGACCAAGCCCCAGCAGACCCTGCTTCTACTACCCCTTCCCCTCCACCTCCCTCTCCTCCTGTTGTAACCATTGTACCTGAGTTGGAGGAAGTTAGCTTGGATCCTGAGGAGACTACTGTTTCCCATGATGAAGTTACTGTAGCAGTAGACACCCCCAGTTCTTACCGAAGGAGGGCAGGAACATGTAGAAATGCCCCCTCTTAGTATTAAGAGCTTGGCAAAGAAAAGAGACATTAGGCAGTCTAGGCCCCGATCCAAAGTGGCTAAGGCGTATGTGCCTGGAGGGGAGATCCCTCTTGCAAACAAATATGAAATATTGACCAGGAGCTCACAAGAATCAGAGCAGGGTGGGGACTCTGAAGCATCATCTTTAGCCCCTCTTTCCTCAGAATCAGAGGAAGACCCTCAGTGTACCAGTGTCAATGAGGAAAGGAGGAAAAAGTTAGGTGTCAGGACTAGGAGGAGCACAAGATTAAAAAAACCCTAGATAAAATCTTCTTTCTTCTCATCAAGGGCCTAGTTCAGATATTCATCTTGCTACGAGTAATGTTAATAGCATTAAAAATGCAAGAAGAAGGTTTATTACTTTCACTGTTTTAAAGGAGTTAGGTTGTGACGTATATCTACTACAGGACACCAGGCTTAATACAACTTCCTTGGTAAGAGCTGCTCAGAAACTGTGGTGTTGGGGTCCCTCTTTTTTTTCTTTTGGGACTGATGTGTGTGATGGGGTTGGAGTTTTGTTTAGGGGTGATGTGTTTAAAATTTCAAAATTGGTGGATTTTATGCCAGGGAGGGCATTATTACTGGATTTTTGGTATAAAGATGTTGCTTGGAGGCGTATAACCCTATATGACCCGCTAAAGAAAAAAGATAGGGTAAACCTCTTTAATGAGATAAATCTTTTCTTGTTTTCAACAAAACAAATTCTTTGGGGAGGGGACTTTAATTGTTTAGTGTCTAGGCAGGATAGAAGGGTGGCCACTAATAAGTTGTTTTGTGATTCAAATTGTCTCAATTATATAATATTGCAGTGTGACTTACAAGACTCCTTTAGGACCTTACATTTGCAGGGGGGTTACACGTATCATAGGGGAGGTCTTTCCACCAGGAATGATTTTTTATTTACTCAGAAATATATTAATATACATAAAGCAGATATGATTCCTTTAGAGACGTCTGTTCATGTAATTTTAGTATTTGTGTTAGGAGGTGTAACAGGCCCCCAGTATGGGAGGAGTTATTGGAAGCGTAATACATCTTTATTAAGGGAGGATACCTTGTTAAGATGCACAAAAGAACTTTTAAAGGCAAGAATGTCTGTTGCTGGTTTGGTGGAGGATGTCAGCCTTTGGTGGGTGGTTACAAAAAGGGAACTACAATCCTCATTTCAGCGTTTTTCTACATGATCTAGGATTAATACGTATAAAAAGTATCTTAGTCTTCGAGTACAACTTGCAAAAGTATATTCTGAAATCAATATACAAAACATTAATTTAACAGCCCAAGTTAATAATTTAAAAAAGAAATGGAGGGACTACAATACTTTCAAACAACCTCCTTGTTAAATGAGCATAGAATTTGCTCTCCTGACAAAACAGGATTTGGAGATGCTTTTAAAAATTGTACACAACTAGCCACAGACAGGTTCTTGGCATCTGTAAAAAATGGGGATGGAATTCAGATTTCAAATGGCCCAGAAATTTTGGATACTGTAACCAGGTATCCCAGATACATATGTAGCTACTCTTACAGATCCTATTACTAAAGAAGAGGTTGATTTTGCAATTAATAAATTAAAAGGGGCCACTGCACCTGGGATTGATGGGCTGCCCTCAGAATTTTATAAAATCTTTGTTGAATTGTTAAGGGAAATATTAGTACTTGTTTTTAATTGGGTGTTGGATCATTTGGAAGTTGATTTTCATTTCTGCATTGCATGCAAATCCTTTTACATAAGCATGGGGATAAGTCTGACTTAGACAACTGGAGGTCTTTGAGCCTATTGAATGTAGACTATAAAATTTTAATGAGAATACATACCGGTTAGTTAACACAGCTCCTGCTCTAATCTCTGTGGCCCAGACTTGCTCAGTGCCAGAATGCTCAATTGAGCACAACTTGTTGCTGGTGAGGGAATGGGTTGAACAAGGGAAGGAGGATGCCCTTAGTGAGTATATTATGTCTTTGGACCAGGAAAAGGCCTTTGACAGAGTGCCCCATCAATTTATTTCCTTTGTGTTGATAAGTTATGGTATTCCACCAGTCTTTGTAGCATGGATGGAATTGCTTTATGGGAAGGAAATGGCAATTCCATTAGTGAATGGGAGGTTAGGTTCATATATTAATGTTACATGAGGGGTGAGACGGGGGTGCCCATTAAGCCCCCCTGCTATATGTTTTTTGTTTGGACCCTCTGTTAAGGCTTTTTCAACAAGATGAGTACATAAGGGGTATCAACCCCATGGGGGAGGCTTTGGAGGCTAGAGTAGCAACATATGCAGATGATATATGTGTATTTGTTGTTGATCAGGAGTCGGGGGTCCGGGTCTTGGAACTAGTTGAACGGCATTCAATGGTAGCGGGAGCTAGTGTAAATAAGGGGAAAAGTGTCATTTATCCCCATAGTGAAAATACCCCTCAGATGGGAGCCTTGCAAGGGATAAAAGTGTCTAAATATCCTTTTAAGGTTTGGGGTGTTTGGTTCGGGAGAAGGGATAATGGGCTGTTAAACTGGTCAGCAAAATTGGAGGAAGCTACCTCCAAGGTTGCTCTCTGGAGGAATTGGCAGCAATCAAAAAAAAAAGTTGCAGAAGTAAAAACCTTTATGATCCCATTTTTGTATTTATTAGCTCTATATATCCCATTTCACTGGCCTTGGAAACTTCTCTTTTGAGTTTAGTTTTTCAGGTTGTTTGGGGAAATCGGCTAAACCCCATCATGAGGGAGGTTTTATATCTACCAGTAGAAAAAGTGGTTTTGAATTTGTTAAATCCTGTGGCTTTTTATTACAGTGTGTTTTTTCATAAGGACCTGCTGGATTTTTCTAGGCCTAGTATGGCTATATGGACTTTATATGCAAGGAAATGGCTTGAGCCCCCTTATCAAGTGTGGGACAATCAAGGGACACTAAGAGCTCAGGTAAAGACGAATTGTGTCTTTTTTTTTTGACTGGCTTTGGTGAAACTTAAAAAATGGAAGTTAGCATCACACATTAAACAGATACAAATTAGTAAATCAGTGTATGATACAATACAGGCACAGGCGTATGTCACCTATACTGAATTCAAAGATAGTTCTCCAACTTACTATTCTCGGGTGTTAGAGTCTTTAAAGGATCCATATATCCCACCAAGAATAGGGGATATAATGTGGCTTTGTTCTCATGGAAGGCTTTATGTAAAGGGGAATACTAAGCATAAAAGTCAGGAAGAACGTATGTGTCCCAGATTTAGTTGTATTGCACAGGAAGAAACTATGATGCATTTCCTTATTCTGTGTCCTTTTGTTCAGGAATGTGGTCACAGTTGGCACAAAGATAGGCCAACTTATGTTGGGAGACGGTAACTTATGAAGAGGTGGTAGGGGGTTTCAATTTGGGGAGGATGGGGTTGGATGGCAAATATATCCGGCTTATTTTTTTATTTATAAAATTTATTTTATGGCAATCACGATGCAAGTTTGTTTTGCAACAGATGTACCAGGATCCCTGTGCTGTTATATGTATTATTGAGCAAGAATTATACAAACAATGTATGTCTGAAAAACAACATTTCTATCATGAAGTTTGAGCAATTCGATAGAACAATGTCCCTTTTATGAAAGATAAAATTGGATACATTTTCTTTTCTTTTCTTTTGTTTGTTCTAGGAACTCTTGGATTTGTGTATGTTGTTTAAGTTTCATTAATTGTTTATATTGTATGATTTACCTTTGATTGTATATTGTTCAGTTTCTCTAAATAAAATTTTCCCCTACTCTTTTTGAGAAGTGTCATGGAATCTTTAGTATCCACCTGAACTACCACCAGAAAAGGCAGATGGGACCTCGGTTTAATGTCTTATCTGAAAGATGGCACTTCAGGAGTGCATCACCCCCCTCCCCATGCTGCACTGCAGTGTCAGTATTGGGATATTAACCCAAGTGCCTGGTGTGGGGATAGAACCTACAGCCTTCTGATCTCCCAGCCTCAGAGGCGAGTGTGCTACCTGCTGAGCCACTGACATGATATGATATGTCTTAGTAGGATTTTTCCTATCAGGGCTATCAATCTCATAGTTAACTGTGCTAGTACATCTAATAACTTTATAAGGCCCTTGCCACTTAATTAACAGTTTATTTTCTGTACTGGGTAACAGTAGCAAGACCTTTTAACGTACTCAAAAACTTTTTCTTTTACCCCATGGTCATAATACACCTTCTGCTGGTTTGGGGCCTCTTCCTTATTACTATGGGTGATTTCAACATACTGTATTTTTCCAGCTTCTTTCTCAGGGCACACATACTGTATAATATGTAATAAATTGTTTCTGATGGGGGTTATCATCCCAGGTTTCTTTTATTACATCTAGTGGCCCTCTAGGTAGTCCACCATACAGCATTTCAAATGGTGAAAAACCTGTTGATGCCTGTGTCACTTCTCTGTAAGCAAAAAGCAGATAAGGTAAGTATTGGTCCCAGTCTTTCCCTTCCCCTTTTACAGACCTTTCTAACATGCATTTTAGTGTTTGATTAAAATGATCAATAAGTCTGTCTGTCTGAGGGTGATAAGGAGAGTTTCTTATGGCAGTGATGACTAGTAGTCGATACAGCTCCTTTAGTATTGCAGCACCAAAATTATTACCCTGATCAGTAATAATCTCTTTGTGTATGCCGACCCTGCTGAAGATTTTGGCAAGCTTTGCTGCCACTTTTGGGGCTGTGACAGTATGCATTGGAACTGCCTCTGGGTATCGAGTAGCATAGTCACATACTACCAAAATGAATCAATTACCCTTTTTACTTTTGTCTAAGGGGCCAACCACATCCATTGAAGTTCTCTCAAAAGGCACATCTATCAAGGGTAGGGGCATCTTGTCTTTTTTAGTCACTTGGGCTACTTTCTGACACTCAGCACAAGAACTGCAATAGGTAGCAACATCTTCATGAATTCTAGGCCAATAAAATCTGAACAGTAATCTGGCAAGAGTGCATCCCTCCCTGAGTGACCAGCCATAGGACTATTATGTGCCAACTGTAACAACTCAGATCTATACTTTTGTGGTTTAACCAACTGTTCTATCTGTTCCTGTATCTGAGGTTTAACCCAGACTCTGTACAGTAGCCAATTACATTTTTTAAACAGAATTACCCTGTTTTGGTTTCATCCTCAGCTGCTTAAAATAACCCTGGAGAGAAACATTGTTAGCTTGTTCTGAAAGAAAATCACAGTCAGTGATAAGTTTAGTTTCAGCATTTTCATATGTTAACCCCTTATGTCCATCAGTCTTTTGTTGCCACTGTTTCTTCAGGCATTGTCTTTTTTTCCTGGACTTCCAGATTTTTGAGCTGTGCTCAAACAAGTCTGAACCAAAATCAATGAGAGGAAAAGAGTCCCCACCATTTTAGATTTTGTTTGTCTGAGCTTTTGTCATCACAGCTGTTGAAACCTCAGGATTTACTCCCTCTTTGTTTAACTCAGTAAATCCTGGAAAGCCATTTCCACTAATCACAGGTACAGGTAACGTAGGTATACTGCCACTTTCATTTGGTGTGACACCCCATTAATAGTCAGAGTCACTTGGCTGGTGGGATAGTATTAAGTGCCCCTGTGGATGCATATGACACCAGTACCTGATACCTTTGGACATTGTTATCCCAGCACTTCAATATGCACTAGGATCTGTCTGCTTCCTATACAGTCTTATCTCCCATCTTCACATCTGTTAAGTACTTGCCCCAATTTGCTAAGGACAAATCTGCTCCAGTGTCACTCTTCTTACTACCGCAATTTCTTGCAAAATGACTTGGCTTATTACAGTTATAGCAAAGAAAGTACTTGGGTACAGATTTGTTACCCCACCAGAGTTCTTATCAGACTTGGAGTTTAAATGGGAAAAAGTGTGTCTGACCAGTGCTTGGCTGTTACCTTGCTGCTGTGGCATCTGTCTAGCCATTTAGTAATCTTCAGCCAAAGAAACAACCTTTTCCCCACTTTCTGGTTGGTGTTCTTTTACCCAAAGCTGTACGTCTGTGGGTAGGATGTTGATGAACTGCTTCATTACAAATGTTTCGATGATTGGTGGGAGTGTTTTGCCCTCTGGTTGAAGTAATTTCATGAGGAGTTCTCTGAGTTGGGTGAAGGCTTCTTGAAGATTGTCGACTGAGTTGTACTTCAGAGCCTGAAACCTCTGCATGTAGGTCTATCCTGAGATGTCATATGTTTTAAGGACCTCTCTTTTCACCAGGTCATAGTTTTCTGACTGTGCAGTGTCCATATTGCTGTAGGCAACTTGGGCTTTCCCTGTCAGGTAAGGTACCAGTCTCATTGTCCATTGCTGCTCTGGCCACTGGCAGGCTGTGGCAACCCTTTCAAAAGTTGTCAGGTATGCTTCAATATCATTCAAGGGACTCAGCTTTGTAAGTTTAATGTCTTTTAAGCTGCTTGTGTTTTGTTTTTCTGCTGGACCTGTGTCAGAACCTCCAGCTTTGATAACTTGCAAGGCATCCATCCATTGCTGCATCTTTTCTTTTCTCGGCTTCTCAGGTTGTTGCATTTCTTCTTTTCTCTGTGCCTCTAAACATTGAATCTCTTTTTCTCTCTGCTGCATCTCCTATCTTCTCTGTTTTTCCATCTCTGTTTGTTGTATAGCCCGCCATTTGAAAAAAGGCAGTCAGGCTTTCAGGTTCTGTCACTGCCTATTCTTTTTTTCCATGACTGGTGCTGGCTGTACAATCTCAGTTTGGAATTTTATTTCTGCTTCTAGTTTGGCTGCCATTCTTCTGGTAATCACTCCTGGACTTACTGCTGCAGAATCCATACCTTTAATTTTGCTTCATTGGTACCAGGTCTAGTACCCACACACAAAGCTTCTGGCTGAGAAAAATCCCACCTCTGACACCATCTGTCATTGAGACACAGGTCAGAAAGCATAGAAAAACCAGGATCACCTTCAAAATTTGCAAATAGCATTTCATTATTAATAACAGCAAAATAAAAAAAATATTGGTCAGTATAATGGCAGTACAAACATAGAAAGCAGAGTCCTTCTGAGTGTGTTCCTCTCAATTTCACATCTCAGTCTCTGTCTCTGTCTCTTGCAAAACATTGCAGCTCTTTTTATAACAAGTCTTTGCAGGGAGATCATTAAGAGAACATTCAGCTACTCACACAGTGTTCTTGTCAGTTTCAGCAGGTGCTGCAAAAATAACATTGTGGCTCAAAACTGACCTGTTGTTGATAGCTCTGGAAATATTTTTCAAACCAGCATCTCAGGTTAACCCCTTGAGTTCCAAATAGCTTTTTGCTATCATTTCAATGGTATAACTATATCCAGTTTTAAACAAAGGAATACCAGGTTCTCATACAGTTTTACAGAGATTCATATATATTTTTTATAACTGCAGATATGTGAGGGAAAGAAAAGACAGAGATAGCAAGGGAAGGCAGAGAGATAGCGAGAGGTGGAGAACTGTGGAACCATCAGAGTGATCAGTTCCTAGGTCTCACCAGAAAATTTGTTTGTACAACCAGACAGATAAGAGACAGAAAAGGAGTGGATAGAACAGACCCTTGTGTTTAAACTCTTTCTGCATAACAAATAGGGCAGGGCCTTATTCAGTCTTGTCACACACAGGCACCAGGTTCAATCCAGACCACAGACCTGGTTTGATATATAGTGTACGAGATGGCTTTGTAGCAGTCGACCCTCCCAGATGTTCAATCCCCTCTCTTGCCACCAACCATGAGGTAGCGTATATGTGTCTGAGGGGGGTACTGCAGTCTGATTGTGATGCAGTGAGTCCCCCCCACCACCAGCTTGTATCCTCCGTGGAGTTTAGTTGCAGCTGTGTTTGGTAGGTGCTGAGGTGGTTCCCGTAATTATATTGTTGCGGTTTTATACCACGCTGTTTTGCTTTCACTGACTTCACTGGAAAACCCCAGAAATAGTGACTTGGAGCCTTTTTTACTGTGATCACTACTCTGTGTGAGGCAGATATCTTATATTTGTTTTTCTCAGCCTTTCTTGTTGATTATTTTTGTCTGTGATCTGTGATTTCTCATTTTATTTCTTTAGTTCTGTTTGGTGTGGTTAAGTGAAGTATTGCATAAGTCTCTTTTCAAATTAATTGTAGTTATTTAATATACTTCTTGAAGTGATGGTGTTCTGTCAGTTACACAAATTTGTTAATTACCCATCATGTGTGCCTTGTTAATCCCCATTATGTTAAAATATAAATAAATAAGTTTTCTTTGGATGTTTTACTGTAGCTACTACTAGCTCAGTAGACTGTTTTGTTCAGATCACACTGCTAAAGGGAAGGTGTTGTCTGCTGTTGCTTTTTAGTTGTACTGCAGGGTTTCCTTAAATCTTTCCTCACAATGATATATAACTAAATATATAAAATGACTGGGAAGAGAAACTTGACTAAAGGGAGAGGTGCCGGGGAGGCAGCAAAGAGGTGCAGAAGTTCTGTGAGGCAAAAGGGTGTTACAACTAAAAAAAAAAACTATGTCTGCAACAATGTCATTGTTGGGCTCTAGGGCCAGTTGTAGTAGTAGTAAAAGAGTAGTTGGCAGAAGAGACAGAGGCATTCTTGTAGCCACATTTATCTCTGCCATATCTGTGATTTCCATGCTGGTAGGGTATGGAGGAGGCAGCACCAAGAGGAATTGTACAAGAGGCAGTAAAATCTCTGTGCCAGGCACAGTAGTTGAGGAGGAGGATATTGGGGTCCCTATGACTCCAGGTGGTGGTGATGCACTGAGCCTTATAGTTTTAATTTACCAAATGAAAATGTAGTGCTTGATCACAAGTCAGAGCCTGAGGAGGCAGATCTGACTGTTGCACAGTCAGAAATGACTACTTTTAAAATTGTGTCTCTTCCTCTGCATGATGAGAGGGAGAGAGCCTGGATAAGTGAAGATGATAAGGGTAGAGCTCAGAAGGAGGAGGAGGATATTAACAGCAGTAGGTATGATCATTTTGATCACCTATGGGAACCTGAAAAGAAAAAGAGGAAGGGTGATGCTGCTGAACATGTGGGGCTTTGTACACCAGTATCTCATACAACTGCCAAAGTCCCCGCAATACTACAGCAGCTGTTACTCTTAGCAGTGTTGAACGCATTACACTGTGTCAGTCACAGTGTTGAAGTGAATAAAGGATCCCAAAAACTATCCCTTTCCACCCTCCCCATCTCACTTCCACCACTATGTAAAATAAAGGGGTACCAAATGACAAGTTTGGGATTTTTATATACTGGACCCAGCTGATGAAACAGTCACTATCAATCAGCTGTATCAAGCACAAGTTAGGAGAAAAAGTGCAGCCACTAGGGAGTGGTGGCAAATGAACATACAACACAGGCAGTGAGTGGGGACACTGCCTGTATCAGTCAGGCCATCCCACTTCTATGGGTGTGGAGGCAGATGCTGTTAAATGTACAGTATGAACATACTGTACAAACATATGAAAATGCAAGCAGAAACAGGCAATTTCAGTCTATCTAGTCTGCTCATGTGTGCAGCTCGTAGAAACATAGAAACATAGAAGTTGATGGCAGATAAGGACCGCAAGGCCCATCCAGTCTGCCCATTTCTTTTTCTACCCTATGAATGTGCCATAGGCCTTTGCTCTGTCAATGGCCTATCTATTCATACTCATCTGTATTGCTCCCTTATGCCTATCCCATGCTGGTTTGAAGCCCTGCACTGTATTCATATCCACCACTTCCTGAGGTAGGCTGTTCCATGCATCCACCACCCTTTCTGTAAAAAAGAACTTCTTCACATTACCCCTTAATCGGCCTCCCTCTAATCTCATGCTGTGCCCTCTTGCCTTGCTAATTTTCTTATATCGAAACATGTTAGACTCTTTCACCTTGTTAATGCCCTTAAGGTGTTTGAATGTTTCAGTCATATCACCTCTCTCCCTCCTTTGCTCTAGGGTATACATATTGAGTTCAGTTAATCTGTTCTCATATGTTTTCTGATGCAGTCCCTGCACCATTTTGGCTGTCTTTCTCTGAACTGCCTCAATTTGGTTAATGTCCTTGTGAAGGTGTGGCCTCCAGTACTACATGCAGTACTCCAGATGGGGCCTAACCAGTGTCTTGTAAAGAGGGATTATTACCTCCCTCTTCTGACTTGAAATACTCCTACTAATACACCCCAACATCCCTCTAGCCTTACCTACTGCTTTAGAGGTCTGCTTGGATGATTTCAGGTCATCGGCGATGATGACGCCAAGATTCTTTTCTTCCCTTGTGATCATGCGAGCAACTCCCTCCCAGCCTACAGGTGGCTTCAGGGTTTCTCTTCCCTATGTGCATGATCTTGCACTTCTTTGCATTAAACCCCAGTTGCCAGTCTTCCGACCATTTTGCTAGTTTATTCAGATCTCTTCTCATTCTGCTCACACCATCTGGATCATCTACTCTGTTGCAGATCTTGGTGTCATCTGCAAACAGACAAACCTTACCCTCCAGTCCATCTGCAATGTCACTGATGAAGATATTGAAGAGGACTGGCCCCAGGACTGATCCCTGAGGTACCCCACTTGTGACTTGCATCTCTTCTGACTGTATACCATTTACCACCACTCTCTGTTTTCTGCCCATCAACCAGTTTGCCACCCAGTTGCCACCCAGTTGACCAACATCTGAACCACCCCGAGCCTACCCAGCTTATTAATCAATCTTCTATGTGGAACAGTATCGAAAGCCTTTCTGAAGTCAAGGTAGGCAACATCAACTGCTCCACCTTGGTCCACCACTCTGGTTACCCAGTCAAAGAAATCTATGACATTAGTTTGACAGGACCTTCCTTTTGTAAACCCATGCTGTCTTGGATCCTGTGCTCCTATGGATTCCAGGTGATGCACTATCCTTTCCTTATGGAGTGTCTCCATAATCTTGCCCACTACTGAGGTAAGACAGACTGGTCTGTAGTTCTCTGCCTCCCCCCTGCTACCACTCTTGTGGAGCGGGATCACATGAGCCCTTCTGTAGTCTTCTGGGACCTCTTCTGTGCTCAAAGACTCTCTAAAGAGTTCTGATAATAATAATAATAGTAATAATAATAAGCTTTATTTCTCTGCGCCTTTCTTAGAATCTAGGCGCATTACAATAAAATACAAGATAAAAACATAATAAAACATATTAAAAACTAAGTTAAATACAGAGCATTAATCAGCATCCAAATTATCTCCAAATGCCTTACTCCATAAAAAAGATTTTAGGCCCTATTTAAAACCTTCCACCATCATGCACTCTCTAATCCAACGTGGTAGAGAATTCCAGAGGGTCGGCACCACGAACATAAAAGCTCGGGTGCCGGAAGATTTTAAAGCCACCCTTGGGATCTCTAGCAACCTCTCGTTGGCTGAGCGGAGTGGTCGCATCGGTAGGTAAGGCACCATAAGATCTTTCAGGTAATCAGGGCTCAACCCATGTAGAGCTTTATATGTCAGTAATCCAACTTTAAAGGTGATCCGCCACTGGACCAGCAGCCAGTGCAGATCTCGGAGCACCGGTGTAATATGAGAGGAACGTGAAGTCCCCATTAACAACTGGGCTACTGAGTTCTGTACTAGCTGCAAGCGGTGGATATCAACCCCGGGAAGCCCAAAGTAAAGGCTCTGCTAGTTCCACCCCTAGCTTCTTTAGTACCCTGGGATGTATGCCATCAGGTCCCATTGCCTTGTCCACCCTGAGCTTATCAAGCTCTTGTAGGACCCTTTCTTTTGTGAAGGGACTAGTGCATGCCTCCTTCCCCCCTGTGTCCATGGTGTAGAGCTGTGGGCCCTACCCTACCTTCTCTTCAGTAAATACTGAGCAGAAGTATCTATTTAGGATAGATGCTTTTACATGGTCCTCCTCCTCTCATGCCCCCTTATCCCCTTTGATCTTAGCAATACCCCCTCTGGACTTTCTCCTTTCACTAATGTATCTATAGAAAGTCTTGTCACCTTCTTTTACTGTTTGTGTTAGTGTTTCCTCAGTTTGGGCCTTTGCCTGCCTTAATGCCGTCCCTGCTTCCCTTAGGGAAGTTTGGTATGCCTCCCTATCTTCATCCTGCTGCGTTCCCTTATATTTCCTGAAGGCCAGCCTTTTGGCTCTGACCTTTTCTGCTACTGTTTTTGAGAACCAAAGTGGTTTCCTTCTTCTTTTGCACTTCCTTTTCTCACTAACACAATGGGATGTTGCTTCAAGTATTGCATCTTTAATGCTTGCCCACTTTGCCTGTACTCCCTCACCTGTATTTCTTCTTGCCAAGGCTAGCTTAACTCTGTTGGCCATCTTATCAAAGTCAGCTCCTCTGAAGTCCCATATTTTTGCTTTGGAATGGGATGATTTTGTTTTAGTGGCCAAATTGAACCATACCATGTGATGGTCACTGGCACCCAGGTGACCTTCTACCTGGAAATCTGTGATCCTTTCCTTGTTAGTCAGTACTAGATCTAGGATAGCCCTGTCTCTAGTGGGTTGTTGTACCAGTTGTTTGAGGCCCTCCCCATGCAGGGAATTCACCATGTGTCTAGTTCTGGCAGATGTCCCTGCTGGTATTGACCAATCTGTGTCTGGCATGTTGAAGTCTCCCATTATCAGAACCTCCCCTTTAGCTGTCATGTTTCATATATCTTCTAACAGTATTGTGTCTATGTCCTCCCCCTGGTCTGGAGGCCTGTACATAACCCCAGTTCATGTGGCTGTTCCATTTCCTGTTTCCAGGGTGACCCACAGTTCTTCTGGCTTCTTTTGTGTATTCTGAATTTCTCTAGCCTTGATATTTTCATTGACATAAAGGGCCACTCCACCCCCCTCTTTTGCACCTCGGTATCTTCTCAACAGTACAGAGCCAGGTACTGAAGTCTCCCAAGTGTGGCTACTGGAAAACCATATCTCACTAATGGCTACTATGTCCAGTTTAGCCTCTGTCATTATTGCCTGCAGATCTGGGATCTTGTTTCCCAGACTGCGAGCATTTGTGTACATGATTTTTCATTTGTCAGATTTCGGTATGTTAGTTGTTGGGTGAGGTCCAGCGTTTCCCCTGTGTATCATATGGGGAGATGAACCTTTTTCTTTATCCGGTGATGCAAATGAACTACAAACATGCTGAACTCCTGTTTGACCACTAGCTGAGGGGAAGGGGTGTTCTTCCCATTTGATGTTTCGGGTGCTGCACCCCTCTCCCCATTTGCTAGTTTAAATATTCTGCAAAGACATCAGACTTCTGCCCCAATGCACTGACTCCCTCCTTAGTTAGATGCAGCCAATCAAATTTAAAGAACATTTGCTCCCAAAACTGTTGCTAGTTCCCTACAAATTTGTGTCCTTTTTCCTGGCACCAACCCTTGAGCCACATGTTTAGCGCCCCTATCTCCCCTTCTCTGACCTTCTGTCCATCTGTCCCCCTCTCCCAGACTGGCAGGATCTCAGAGAAGGAGATGCCAGATGAAATGGATGATAGTTTGTCACCCAGCCTGATCAGGTGTTCCTTGGTCTCCACAACTGACCGGCTGTCGAGATCATTAGTCCCTATGTGTACCAGGACATCAATGATTTCTCCTGCTTCCTGAACAATTTTAGCAATGTGGTCAGTGTCTCTCCACTCTGATGTACCTTTTTAGATGTTTAACCAGGAATAGCACACTAAGGTGAAAGCTTTTTTACAGGAGTGACCTGGGATCACAAGGAAGTTAAGTGACTTGCTCAGGGTCACACAGTATGTAAGTGGAAGCTGTGGGATTCAAATCCAGGTCTGGTCTGCTGGATGTCACCAGATTTGCAGCTCAGAGCCTTAGACCACAGTGCTATACTGCCTCCTATATGCTATACCTGGGAGACATCTGACCATTACCCCTGGCTGGAGATACGTATCAACTCCCAGAATCATGGAGTCTCCTATGATAAGATGTTTTTTGGATTTCCTTTTTTGCTTTTTTGTTTTGGTTCCTGTTTTGGGTGTATTATGTTGTGCTAGCTCCTGTGCTGTACAGTCCTGCTCTGCAGTGTCCTCTGCCCCTTTGTTTGATTTTGGAGATAGAGGCAGATAACTGTTTGTAGTTTTTATATGGTTTGTGGAGGTGATATGTTGGAGATCACCAAATGATGGGGCACCCGATTTGCCCCTCCTAACCACCTGCCTACCTCCTGGATCAACTATCCTCTGCGGTCGAGGTGCTTCTGTTGGATGTTGGGGAAATGGCAGGCGGTTCTTATAATATGTTTCCTCTTGAATATGCACTTTGAGGTGCGTCAGTCTCTGCCCATGCTGCCTGGAGCTGAGCCCTTAAATCTCCAATGGCCCAACATGTACGACAGCGTCCTAAATCCTGTAAAACTGCCCTTCTGAAAAGTGTTCCACAGTAGCTGCAGTTAATGATATCCATTCCAGGTAAGTTGCTGGGTTTATAACCTGGTCAGAGTAATTAGAAGGAAGAAAATGAAAGCAAAAGTTTGATTTTGTGTTTTGTTTGTTTGTTTTTGTATGACTTGTTATAACAAGTTAAATTACTAGTGCCCCTGTAAATGAGGTCACTGTGTGGAAACCCCTCTGAACCGCCCCTTCCTGCTTTGCTACAGGAAATGTCACGACTGTGCTACCCTATAAAAGGAGTGTAGTGTGGGGTGGTTGGGGATGGGGGTGAGTGGCTGGGCCCTTCTCCTGCTGAAAAAGAAGAACCACAGATGAAAGAAACAAGGAGGTAAGAGCAGAAACAATCAGCCAGCAACAAATGCAGTAGCCCTGAAAGCTTATCCTAATGACAGATAAAACTGTGAAACCTGTAAAGCACGACCTGTAATAATTTCACAGAAGATATACCCTGTAAGAAACACTTTGCTACAGAGAAAAATAAAGCAGTAACAGAAGATATACTTTGCAAAAGACAATTTGAATCAGATGATTACAGCAGTAATCTGTAAGCACACACCTGTAAGCATACCCTGTAATAATGCAGCAGAATGTATACCCAGCAACAACAATTTGAATCCGAGAAAAATAAAGCAATAAAATGTTAGCAACAAACAGTAACAATCCCTTGTGAGTACAAAATAAAGATAACAACACACAGTAAACCTGCCTAGCCAAAAGAAGCCTTAATCATTATTGTTGCTCTGGTAAGGTTCTTTGCTCTGTCCTTTCAAGCAACCTAGAAGAAAAGAGTTCAGCTGAAGCTAGGTCCCTTGGCTAGCAAACCTAGTCTTACACCTCCCAGCTCTCTCAGATGATATTATGGGAGCTGCCCCCTCCCATCTTCACATATATTCTTTCTCCTCCTCCTCTCATTCCCTCAACTCATTGTTTCACCTATTAAAGAGCAGCCAATGCCTTCAAGAGAACGTAAACAAAACATAATTTTTAGACACAGTTCAGCTTATATTTAACATTAGTTCACTATTTCTCATCCCCACTATTTATTACTGAGGTCATTTGTATGAAAACAATGTCTTTGCTCGTGAAGAGTTCATGTATTTCTGTTGCTTTTTCCCAACCTGAGGTCATAATGCTTTGCTTGTGACATCACAGTTTGTCCCATTGAAACAGACTGTGATGTCACAACAGATGATTATGACATGAAGTAGGGAGAAAGATATAGCGGCAGATGTGCTCTAAAGAATAAAGAGCATGTTTTCATGCACATTTCCTGAGTAATAAATAATGGAGAGGAGAATTCGATACAAGATGTATGGATTACCAGCTGAATGTTACCTAAATATGATGTTTTTCAAAGTTTTCCTTGAGGCATCAGCAGCTGTTTAAGACTCTCCCTTTCATTCTGTCCCAACCCCTTATAACACTGTCCACCGTTTTTGATGATACTACCTCCTTCAGCAGTTTGTTCCACTTGGACATCATTCTTTCTGTGAAAAAGTGCTTTTTTTTTTTAGTTGTTTAACCAGGAGAAGCACACTAAGCTGAAGCATTTCTACAGGTGCAACCTGGGAGCACAGGGAAGTTAAGTGACTTGTTCAGGGTCACACAGTATGCAAGTGGAAGCTGTGGGATTCAAACCCAGGTTTGGTTGGCTGGATGTCACCAGATTGGCAGCTCAGAGCCTTAAACCACTGCGCTATACTGCCTAAAAGTGCCTTCTTAGTTCCCTTTTGAATATTCCTTCCACTAATTTGAGACTGTGCCCCTTAGTGGACCCATTCCCCTTGAGATGAACTGGGTGGTGATATGGAAAGCTGTGCTTTAATAGAACACATGTCTTGAGCTACAGTACCCATATTTGCAGCATTCTGCAGTGTGCAGATTTCGGGATTGCCACCATGCTGGACCCATGTTATGAACATGTCCTGTCATCAAAACTTGAGGGTGAGCATGATCAAGTCCAAAATGTAACTCATCTTCTAATAAGATGGGAACATGGGGCACAGATGTGAAAGTCACAGCTATCTAAAGTGCAACATGAAACTGAGCAGAGACTGGGTGTTGCTACCACCTCACATGGTAAACAAGCTGAGAAAACATGCAAGGTAAAACACAAAATAACAACTCCATGTTGGGATGTTTTGTACCAGGTAGGAATTAAAGACATGGAGGAAAAAGAGGAAGAGGCTGATAAGGCAGCAAGATTGTGGGCAGCACAGCACATGAAGGATGCTTATCTGGTGGACACCGGGCAATTTACCATCACAGTATAGCCATTTGTGTACACTCTTTCTACTTCAGTGTAGCTCTTTCTGTACTGGAGTAGCTAGGTCACTGATTAGTTAGCACTGTCCTTAGTAGCAATCAAATTCTTGAGCTGATCACCCTTGAGTGTCAGTGTGGAGCAGTATTCAGAGTGGCAGGGGCCATTGTGCAGGACAGGTGTACAAATATGTCTGCTAGAAATGTTGACATGCTAATATATATTAAAATGAATGTAGAGCACATTCCACAAAATATTATAATACAAGCATTCATAGCACATGAAGGTGGTGGAGGTGAAGATGAACCAGAAAATCATGAGGTTGTCTGCACTGGCAAATTTACTTCTACTGAGATACTGTAGATAAAGAAAAGATAGAGACAGAATTTCCATATGGGGACAACTACAGTCTGGGAGACTGTGAGGGCTGCTTACTTCATTATAATGAAGCATGAAAAGAAATGTATTCTGTCCATCCTTTCATCCTTACCAGTTGAATCCTTTTCTTTATGATTCAGTTTTTTCCTGTCATTTCATTTTTCCCCAAGTTGTGCTGCTGCTCCCTATATCCATCCAGTTACCTGCCCGAATCTATAATGCCAACAAACTAGAAGGTTCCATGTGATAACAGTGACCATGTAATAACAATTACCATTTGGGCGAGTCTACATAGCCGAAAATGAATTTTGGTGATGTAGACTCTATATACACAGCAAGACGGTGTCGACACTTACTTTTTGTTTTATGTGGGGAGTTTGCCCCACTCCCCTCTGTGGGTGGCTTCACCCCCACCCTCCTACAAAAGGATTCTCAACTCCAGGGGGTGCAAAACTATGAAAAATAAAAACCCGCAATCCAGCACAAAAAATGAGCATGCCCAGACCCAAACCTGTCACCTTTCCAACCCCAGCCTGCCACCAACCCACCACACCACACGGCCAGCTCTGCAGCCTACCACTGCACTATGCCCCACAAACCCTCCCTCCTCATCTGCCCGTCACATGGCGTGGTCCCTCCCCACCTCCCCTGCACGTGTGTATACATAGTGACATCGTGTCACTATAATCACCGACCTCCTATCCTGTCACACTCCCTGCCCAGTAGCCCTGTGTGAAAGCGTGTGACTGAGTCACTCTTTTTGAAAGTGCTCAATCGAGGTCGCTGAATACATGGGATACCAACTAGAAAATTACTGAACACTGCATCATTAAATGCAAAGTTTGCCAACAATAACATGGGTCACTGCCACCTCTACTGCTTGCATCCAGACTGAGAAACCCAGGCTCTTAAGCCAGCATAAATGCTATTGTCAGACATGCAGGCCATGCATCCTTCATCAATAAAGACAATTCTGCCTCCTCCTCCTCCTCTTCTGGGCTGCTTGTGTCTTCCACCTCCACAAACAACATGGAGCACCGCTATCTCCACTGCAAGGATCCAGACTCAGAAACCCTGAGTTTTAAGCCAACATAAATGGCATTGCTAGCTATGCAGACCATGTCTCCTCTGGCAATAAAGAAACTGCCTCCTCCTCCTCTGGCCTGCTTGTGTCTTCCACATCCATAAACAACATGGGCAACCGCCATCTCCACCACATGCATTTAGACTGAGAAACCAGGACACTTAAGTCAGTATAAATACAGTTGCCAGGTAGACCTCCTGCCAGGCAGCCCTCAAGGTGAACCTCCATTCAGTCAGCCCATCAAGGCAGCAAGACCTGAAGTCCAGCAAGGCCTACCTTCATCTGTTGTAATACTAAGTTACTTTCTCTGTTTTTCACACTCTTCATATAAACTGGCTAAGGTTGAACCCTGGCTGAAATGTGAGCTGGCTAAGGTTGAACCCTGAAAAAAACTGAGGTGTTGATTGTGAACCCGGGTCATTGTGAGGCGGGTATGCTGGCAGGTTCACCTTCGGGTCTGTGGCTTGGAGGTGTCCAGCTAGCTACCTTAGACCGAGTGCAGAACCTGGGCGTTATATTTGATGACTGTCTGACTTTAAAATCACAAGTGTCAGCAGTTGTTAAAACTTCTTTTTACCATCTGAGAAATATCAGCCGGTGAAACATCTGTTTTCTTCTGATGATCTTCCAATGTTAGTTCACACCTTCATTTCCTCCCACCTTGACTACTGCAATGCCATTTACCTAGGGCTGTCAGGGGTTGATATCCATCACCTGCAGCTAGAGCAGAACGATGGCAGCCAGGTTGTTGACTGGTGCTTCGAGAGCCAGTCATATAACGCCTGTGCTCCATGGTCTGCACTGGCTGCCGATACAGTGGTGGATCACCTTTAAGGTTGCTTTGTTAACCTATAAGGCCCTACATGACCAGGGACTGGATTATCTGAAAGATCTCCTTTGTCCCTACTGTCCCCTCCATCCTCTCCGATCCACTGATGAGGGATTGTAGAGGTTCCCAGGGTATGTTTGCAGACATCGGGAGCAAGGGCATTTAGTTTTGTTGCTCCGTCCCTGTGGAATGCTCTACCTCATCGGGTATGAGATTGCCTAACCATCCAGAGTTTTAAAATTGCTTTAAAAAACTATTTATTTAACCTGGATTTTGCTGATTGATGGGGTTATTTTACTTTATTATGCTGCTATTATATTGCTTTTTGTGGAATTACATGCTTGTTTTATAATAATTTATTTTATTTTCTGTATTTTATTGTACAGGTGCCTTGGTTTCAGAAAGCCACCTTTTATAAATAAAATTGATTTGATTTGATTTGAAACTGGTGGTGGTGACTCTGTTTTCACACAGAAAGGGCTTCCACCTTGCTTGAAAGACATTAAAATGTGTTTCTTTCCTTTTGCCTCCTTCTTACTGCAGGTTTGAACATTCACATGGACAACTGTCTAGCCAGTCGCATAGCTAAACAGCTCACAAGGTTCAAACTTAAGCTATCTCTTCCTCCACCACCTCTGTGGCACCATCATGCCAGTACATTGCATGGCCCTCACTAATTTGATGTTACCATTATATGTTTTTTTTTATTTTTTATTTTAAGTTTTCCTTTCACATGTGCAAAGGTACTCAGTGGCCCTGTGAGGATAAATATTGTATCTTTTTTCTTTACAGGTGACAGGTATAGTAAGACTGGGAGTGGACAATAGATATACTGTGTGGTAACCATGGTGGGCAAGTGAGACTAGATCAGTTCTCTTTTTTCTTCACCAGGGATAGGTAGAGTAAGCTTTTCCTTTGCTTTTTGTAAGTAAGTAAGTACATATGGTGCAGGGAGGTGCACACTGGTGGGCTAGGTAACCCCAAGAGTTTAACATTAAAATTAAAAAAGCAGTCGTGCTCTGTGGAACAGTTGTTATGCTATAATAAAGTAACAAAGCATAGATCCAACTATCACTATTTTATGCATTTTTTGTTTATTTGTTTCTCCATTCAATATCAAAGCAAGTTCATTTATCACATTTTCATTGCACAGCAATTGGATTCAAAGTAATTCCTTATTACTCTGCTAGTTTTATATAAAAGCTAAACAAGGTGCTATTCATAAATGTGCAAATATTGCTGCTTGAGATACTGTCCAAATTCTCAGATGCAGAGTAGCATCCTCACATTGCTTCATATAACTACACAGAGATGTACTTATGAAATTGCAGTCCCAGCAACACAGACTCCATTGTGTTGGCAGACCCACAAAACAACCTCAGCGCTTTGCTCTGCACCTGCCAAAGCTCTTGCGGGATGAAGCACTGAGATTGTTTTGTGGGGTCTGACAGCTCAAGCAAAATAACACAACAAAAGATGGCAAGGAAGGCACTAGAGGAGGATTTTCAAAAGGCTGGATGCAGCACTTGCATCCATATTTTGGATGTGTGTTGCATCCAGGAAAATGTACAGGATGTGTGTGTCAGATTTTCAAGAAGAAAATATAAGAGTACTAAAAAGGGACTGGAGCGGTGCAGGCGGAGGAGCCCTTCTCTGATCCTCAGCCATAACACCTCCATGATGGCCATTAGGCTTGAATTAAGGAGGGAGGGGTTTCCCCACAGCAAAAGAACAACTGTATCAAATTATAAAGATACTCAGGATATTACATTGGATGTTGGGAAATAGAGGTATAGAGGGGGATGAGGGGGGAGATTAGATGGGAGAGGTATAACAAAAAAGCTTCATTATAAGACTACTATAAATAACTTAAAACAAGGTCATCATCTTAAGAGTGCAAGACTAACAAAGTATAAGAGTCTGAAAATGCATTACTTAAAGAAAAGCATGGCACAGAAATGTAAAGTTTTTCTATATGGTAGCTTAGCTGATAAGACAATGTCTAACTCTAGTTATAATGGCTGAACAACTATGTCTTTTGACATGGCACATAAAAGGTATGGGGAATAGAACAAAAGGGAAAACAATATTTAATTATATAGATAGGCAAGCTGCAAATGTAATATTTTTTGCAAGAAACCCACTTATTAAATAAAGAGTTTTTGTTTTATTCAAAAAAATAACAACAAGGAATAAATGACCCATACAGTTCAAATGCCAGAGGATAGCCATGTTTTTAAAAATAATCTGGACATAACTATTCAAAGGCATATCTTTGATAATAATGGCAGATATATTATATGTGAAATACTTATTAACGGTAAACTAATCACCCTAATCAACGTCTACGATCCTAATGAAAATTCTCCAGATTTTTATACAGAACTATTCTTATAGGCCACACCATTTAAATCTCCATTAATCTATGGTGGGGATTTCAATTTGGTATTAGGTCCCTCAAATAGATAAATCAAACAATTTAAATACAAGACCACAATCTGCTGTGATTAAAATAAAAGATTTCATGAAAAACTTTAATCTAATCAATCCTTGGAAACATGTACACCCCTCTGACATAGTATTTTCATATTTTTCTGCTGTGCACCAATCGTATTCAAGAATTGTTTTTTTTTGTAGCACCAGAAACAATTTTGTATAATTTGGTGGATATAAAGTATACATATTTCAGACCATGCACCTATAATCATGACAATCAAGATAAGAAAATCCATTCCTATGTATATATATATATATATATATATATATATATATATACAGTGTGTGTGTATATATATATATATATATATATATATTTAAACGGAATACATTACTACTCAAAGATAAGAATTATAACAACAAAATAATACAAGAAACTAATATTTTTTTTTCAAAATAACAACGATAAATATCACCTCATTTGCAACTATATGGGATACATCTAAGGCATATATTAGAGGCATAACAATGGCATATAACTCAAAAAAAAGAAAGAAAACAAAAGATACAAGAAATTGAGGACAATATTAAACAAAAAGAAACACAATATAACATAACATAAAACCCTATAACTCTACAAGAACTATTAGAACTGAGAAACCAATATAATAAATTAACCACAGAAGAGGCAGAAAAGCAAATAAATAAAACTAAATCTAAGAATTATGTGAAAGGAGATAAAACAGACAAAATATTAGCATGGCAAATAAAAAAAGAAGAATCAAAAACAATACATAAAATACAAAATGACCAGGTGAATATTATTACTGAATCAACCTTAATTAATAAAGAA
Organism: Neoceratodus forsteri; assembly: GCA_016271365.2. Classification (NCBI taxonomy): domain Eukaryota; kingdom Metazoa; phylum Chordata; order Ceratodontiformes; family Ceratodontidae; genus Neoceratodus; species Neoceratodus forsteri. The sequence goes on along the minus strand of CM028131.1, from coordinate 307,251,943 downwards.
TTCTAAAAATTCTCCACTAAATTATACACTTCAGAAAGAGGCACAGATTGTGCAGATATAGAAACTTTTTTTTACAAAAAACTAACTTACCTCAATTGCAAGAAGAACATATTTACAAATTAGAACTTGACATATCCATCCATGAAATATAACACGTGATAGAAACACCCCCCATAGGAAAAGCTGCAGGGCCAGATGGTATACCCATAGATTTTTATAAAACACATTCATGTCCTTACACCACATCTAAAAACACTATATGATAATATCTTACATTCTAAAGTAATGAACCCATCAGCAACAGAAGCCACAATACTATTATTTAAAAAAAAAAGATAAGGACCCAATGCTTACTGTATCGTATAGGCCAATATCACTGATCAACACAGATGGCAAAATATTGACAAAGATATTGGCCAATAGATTGAATAATATTCTACCTGACATTAAACATCCAGATCAGAATGGAATAATAAAAAACAGACAACTCAAAACAAATATAAGATGGACAATAAATCTGGTAGACAAATTTAAGGAAGATAACTTTGCCATTTGATCTTTAGATGTTGAAAAGCATTTGATATGCTAGAATAGGGTTATATTAAAACCACTTTTAAAATCATGAAATTCAGCCCAAAACATAGGATCTGTATAGATTTACTATATCAAAAAATATAGCTAAATTAGGACCAACACAGAACTATATAGTACTTTAAAATGACAAAGAGGTGTTTGGCATGGTTTCCCCATCCCCATTATTATTCCCCCCAGTCATAGAATGCTTAGAAATTAACATAAGAAATAATAGCAATATACAAGGATTAATCATTTGTGATACAGAATATAAAATTAGTTTATATGCAGATGATGCACTTATTTACACACACAATATGAATTTTATATACACAGAATTTAACAAACTATTAACATCATTTGGTAATATACCTGACTATAAAATTAATTGGGATAAAACAGAGCTTTTATAATCCAAAAATCATACAAATCCATTCATACCACCCCAAAATATGAATATAAAAAAGTACAGAAATTAAAATATTTAGGAGTATACTAAGATAATAAAAATGAACAATTATACAGGAATAAATTAGAACCATTAGTTAACAAAATACATGTAGACTATAACAAATGAGAATTTTTACCTATAACATTGTCTGAAAGAGTAAATATCATTAAAATGAATACTTTGCTGAAACTACTATTTTTTTTTCAAACACTTCCCATTGTGATACGCAACAAATTTTTCAAAAAAAAAAAAATTATGGAAGGGCAAAAAGCCATGCCTAAAAATAGAAAAGCTATATATAGATACAGAAAATGGAGGGTTATCACTTCCAAACTTATTATGGTACTATCACACAGCAAATGTATGCATTACTTATGCATGGTTCCACCAAGATAAATATGAAGAGTTATGTCAAATAGAAGCCAGCTATACATCATATGAAAAAATTAAACATATTTTATATGCAGGTATGTATATAAATAACATTAAAATGCTATGCGTGACAACTACCATTACATGTCAAATATGGAGCAATATTATAAAGACAATAGATTAAAAAAAATTCACCATTTATAACAATTTATTTAAATGGAAATTTTGCCTCCTCCATGATGAATAGAGGATTTAAAATATGGCATTCACATGGGATTAAAGAAATAAACCAAATATCTAATGAAAATGATATGCTAGATTTTGAGACAATCAGGCAAGAATATAAAATACCAAACACACACTTCTTTAGGTACTTGCAATTAAGAGATTATTTACAAAAGGAAGGAAGTATAACAGAAACACTTCACATAAACCAGTTTGAAATCCAATTAACTGTTCCAAATAATAGTAAACTTATATCTAAATTCTATAACATAATACAAACAATGCAAGGACAGACTTTATAACTATTAAAACTAAAATGGGAGGATAAAATAGCAAATCAGATTTCAGAGGAAAAATGGAAAAACATACTCAACCTTAAACAACTAGGATTATTATCAACTAAACTTATACAAATCTATTTTGATACAATACATTGAATATACTATACTCCACACAGACTAAATTTAATGAATCACAATATTACACATGTTTGTCCTAGATGCAAAACTGAAAAGGGCAATCTGGAACATACTGTATGCTGGTCAAATGTGATAAATTGAAAACCTACTGGAAGAACATTATAGATATCATAGAAAAACATTACAAATATACAGTTAAAAGGAGATAAAGAAGATTTATTATTGTCAATGACCCAATTGATGAATAATTCAAATAATAATCAGAAAAAAATGGTAAATATCAGCATTAACACTCATAAGTGTACCTTGATGAAATGGAAAGACACTAGTCCACCAGATTATAAGAACTGGTTACATTTTATGACTGAGCCATACAGAATAGGAAAAGTACACTATGTCTTGACTGAAAGTTTTGACACATTTGATAAACTCTGGCTAAGTTATATTAATTATCTTAAAACACCAGACTTCATTTATAATTTAACCAACTAAATTTTAAAGATACAGAATATAACTCTCATACAACATGTAAATTTGTATCGTATCATAAGTTGCATTAACCATTGCTACATAGTTGATGGAAATAATATGTGAATCAAAGTATTAGCAATATCCTTAAGAAATAAAAAAAAGAAGTGGTGGAGGTGAAAACAGCAGGGGCCTCCAAACATGTGTGTGATAGATGTAGGGGAATATTAGTAAATAGGCAGGCAGGAAGGTGGGCTGCCAGAGATAATCTAGGGTGTGTGAGGACAGAGTAGGAGGGACCATCTTGGCAGATTGGGTGGGCCAAGCAGTCCTTTTCCACTAAGAAATTCTATGTTTCTATGTTTCTGTTCTGCCTGATTTTTGTCCTTCCTCCCTCACACTTGTCCTTTTCATGGTCTATTTTTAATGCATTTATTGTCAAATGTTATGTGACAAAGTCTAGGATTTCAGGAGTCACTAACTTTTTTCAGTGGCCCTGTATTATTAAATAAACATCATGCCTTTGAACATATAAAAAAAAGAATTTTCAAATGTTCGAACAGATTTGCAACACTTGCACAGTTTCGAGCAAAACAATGTTGCATGCGTTAAAATTCTGATACATGCATTATTTTTGGAGTACTAATTGTAGCAGTCACATCCAGAAGGTGGCCTAACTCTCTGGAAAGATGTCATGCAACAGTGTCTGAAAAATGGGTGTGGCTAATTGAAAATGCCAGCCACTCTTTGCACCCACCCCCACCCATCCTGGGCCAAAAAGGAAAAATAAAAAATGCTTTCCATTGCTGGTAGGACACACAGCAATACTCGAAGATCATCATTCGGATGTGCGTCCCAAACTGGCCTTATCATTTCATTAAGAAATTTCCCAGAATATCTGGGCATTATACTTCATCAGAACAGTGCAGTTGTGGGAGACTCACAGTGCAGAAGAAAATATTACTTCAAGGAGCACATCTTATTTCATTTCCAGACATGAAACTTTATTAGGCCTGGAATCTCTGTGCACAAAAGTACATAAGGAAAGGAACTATGGTGGTGTGCCAGACACACAACGTAGCTCCATGTAACATGATTCAGTAGCCTGACATATTCTTTTCTGATCACTGAGATAAATTATGGGAGCATAGAATTTATGTATACTGTGATTTTTTCACTATTTCTTCTAAAGTGCATTACCAGAACTGTAGAGGGGTGACTGACACAGTGTAGCATCATGTAGCAACATACAGGAACCTGATGCAATTTTTTCTGGTAGTTGTTATAAATTCTGGGAGTACACAAATTATGTATGTTGTGCTTTTCTCAGAATTTCTCCTAAAGTGTGTTACAAGAACTGTGGCAGTGGGGACTGACATACACTGCAACACTTTCTAGAAGCATTCCAGGAGCCTGACACACTTACTCTGGTAATTGAGAAAAACTCAGTGACTACAGCATTTATGTATGATGTGCTTTCCTTAGAATTTCTCCCAATGTGAATTTCAAGAACTTTGGCTGGGAGACTGACGCACAGCCTAGCTCCTTGTAGCTGCATATGCAGCCTGATCTAGCATTTTTGGGAGCATAGAATTAATGCATGCTGTGCTTTTCACACCATTTCCCTAAAGTGCTTTACAAAGACTGTGGCGGGGAGGGGGGACTAACACACAGCACAAAACCTTGTTGCATCATGAGAACACACAAGTACACCTTGCGCTAACTGGAAAACCATGGAGCAGTTATTCAAAAATGGCAGGTATGTAACACAACCCAAAAGAAGTATAACACTTCATGAAAAAGGCTCAGTACTTGGAAATTTATTGAAAAATAATAAGCATCTAGAGAAATTCCCCCAGTGCTTTGAGGATACAATCCCTCATTATCTTGTTATTTTTCAACAACTTTGTTACAACTGAGCCTTTTTTGTGTAGCGCTGTACTTTTGTTTCTTTGCATTACATACCTTGTAGCAGGATACTGTACATGAGCCAGACATATTTATCCTGGTAATTGAGAAAAACTGGGAGTACAGAATTTATGTATGTTGTGCTTTTCTTACAATTTCCCCTAAAGTGTGTTACAAGAACTGGGACAGTGGGGACTGAAACACAGCACAGCACCTTCTAGCAGCATTCAGAAGCCTGACACATTTACTGTATTCTGGTAATTGAAAAAAATTCTGGGACTACAGCATTTGTGTATGGTGTGCTTTCCCCTAACATGCATTACAAGAACTTTGGCAAGGAGACTGACAGACAGCGTAGCACCTTGTAGGAGCAAGCAGCAGCCCGATCTATCATTTTTCACGCTTAGATCATTTCTGGAAGCACAGAATTTATGTATATTGTGCTTTTCATACCATTTCCCTAAAGTGAATTACAGGAAAAGTGGCAGTGGGATTGACACACAGCACAGAATTATGTAGCAGCATGCAGGAGCCATACATGTTTATCATGCCTATTGAGAAAAAATTTGGGAGATCAGAGTTTGCATATGTTGTGTTTTTCTCACAGTTATCCCTGCTGTACATGTACCATCATACAGTATGCTGACATCTGTCTTCTGTCCCGTTCTACAGGGGTAGGGTCCATGAGGTCTGGCAGGAGGGCAGAGGAGGCTAGCAGTACAAGCCAGCAAGCTGGGTAGCTGCCTAGAAGGAGAGCCCAGGAGCTCATCTTCAGGAACCAGCAGTGGAAGGTGAGGTCCACAGCCAGAGCCAGGAGGGAGGACAGCAGCCAGGGATGGATCACACACACCCCACATGTGCTGGTGAGTATGTTGCACATATATTTAAGGGTGTAGGCAAGTGTACTCACAGTGTTCCTGTAAGTATCTGCTCTAATCATTATAATTCTACCTTGCAATGGAGGGCATTATGGCACTGCTGCATTTCATCTGTTTAGTGGCATTGATGGTTTAAATTCTATTAATTTCCTTTAGGGAACACATATATTTCTGAAGTATATTATGAGACTGAACTGGACACCATTCTGTCATCATGCACTTCCATCAGACAAATACTGCACTAGTCATCTAGTAACACAGTGATGTTCTTGATACTGTATATATTCTGAGTCTCAGTTCCTACTATTTGTGTTTCACAGTACACAGTTACAGGAACTTAGAGAACAAGGGGTGGAGCTGCAGAGGTCTGTACACAACTGACATGTCTGGCTACACTTGTGCATACATTGTTTGCTTCATATGCAACATGTTAGCTGCTGTTGGTCACTGTGGGCCACTGTGCATAACAACACCATGTCACATTTGACAGTCCATAGTACTGCACTTGGTGCACTTGGAACTGCAGGGACAGTTTACCCACAACTACTGTAGGCCCAGACAAAGAGGACAATCCACAAAATAGACATTTGGCCATAGAAACCTTAAAACTGTCTTCTGATAACTTTGTTGTTTCAGTATTGTGTTGCAGTACTTACACAGGTACCAACTTAACCACCCCCATCCTCTATTGCCACTGACTGATAAGGATGGTGCTGCTCACCCACCTTCATATTGTGCATTATCTGGACTCTATTGCATGTCTCATCAAGGCCAGATTAAGGTAACCTGGGGTCCCAGGCCCAAGAAATATCTGGTTCCCCCTCCCACTGTGATCATGTCCCTTTGCTGCAAAGGGACCCTGTCACATACAGTAAGGCACCTTGGGAATCCATTTACATACAGACTGTATCCATTGTTAGGATATGGTTTGCATGTACAGAGGTAAGGGCAACAGAATACAATCAAAATTCCTACCCTTCTGTTACCTTCTCTAAATTATATGATTGACAGTACACACCATTCTCTCCTTTCTCATTTCCTCAAGTGTCTCATACTGTTTGATTTCAGTCTGATAATCTACAGTGTACTCTTGACTATCCACCCATTTTCGTACAAGCAAAACTGAGTGGATAATCAAGGGTGTGAGATGATAAGGGGCAATAGAATGGCTATCATTTTGTACACACATTTGCTGGATAATCAAGGGATCACTGTATGTGCAAGACTGTTCTCAGCATAAATGATTGCCAAGTTTGTTACACTACTTAACTTACTGCAAGTACACTCTTACTTCCTCATACAGCCCAACCCACAATACCACATAGGGAAGGGGTTTTAGTGATATAGATAGACCTATAATTGTCAGGGTTAGAGGTGGCCTTCAGATACTATTTGTTTACAGTATACTTTGCAGGCAACTGTACATAATAGGGGTGAGTAGTATTGTCTGTATATAGCTCCAAAACATATTAGAATTGCCTGCAAATTAGACAAATATGATCAAACATGATCTAAAGGCCATTGCTGCCCCTAATGGGATTGTAAGCCTATCTATAAAAAGTGTGCAGTGATGCATATGGGGCATAAAAACTAGCAAGCTGCTTACACTCTAGGGGGGAGGTAATTAACCAACTGAGCAGGACAGGGATCTGGGCATTATAATATTGAGTAACATTAAAGTGGGTAACCAATGCAGCAAAGCAGTGGAAAAGACAAATAGAAAGTTGGCATGCTTTGGAAGGGGCATAGCTAGCAGAAGGAGGGAGGTACTGATGCCTCTTTATAAAATCATGAGGCCTCATCTGTAGTACGGGGTCCAGTTCTGGAGACCACACCTATGCAAGGACACAGATGGGATTGAGAGGGTTCAGAGTAGGGCAACAAGATGGTGCATGGTATGCAGGGGAAGACATATGAGGAGAGGTGGAGGGAACTGGATCTGTACCAATTGGAGACTAGAAGGGAGAGGGCGGACATGATCGAAACATGTAAGTATTGAAGGGGATCAATAAGGTGAGGGAGGGGAGCTTATTTACAGGGAAAGTGGGGGTTAAAACTAGGGGGGCATAGTCTAAGATTAGAAGGAGGAAGATTTAGAGGAAATGTGAGGGGGTGTTACTTCACAGAGAGGGTGGTGGAGGCCTGGAATAAACTACTGAAGGAAGTGGTGGGGTCTGTAACAATGATGGAGTTCAAGAGAGCATGGGACAGACATAAGGGGTTGGCAAGTGGGGTGCAGGGGAGGTCTTCTGACATAGATGTCGAGTGGGAGGGGGCAGACTCGATGGGCCAGAGGGGTTCTTTTCTGCTGTCAGATTTCTGTGATTCTGTGATTCTATGATTCTATAGCACTGTAGCCTCTTTGCTACTTTGTGTCATTAAAATGTATTTTTGTAGGTTGTGTTAAAGATCAGGCTTAGCCATACAGTTTGCAAATTGCAACATAGTATTGTTAAAGGACTTAGAAATTTCAAACCAATTTTTTTTATAACTTTGATGATTATTTTCATGACACTCATCGCCCTAACCAAAACTCAACTATGAGCCCTCCTACTAATTTTCCTATGGAAGAGAATTGCATTTAACAGTGATAATCCACTTCTGGTGAAGGAGTGGAAAAATGAATTAATACATTAGGCAGTGTAGCCTAGTGGCTACAGCACCAAGCCAAGAGCATGGAAAACATGTAGACTCAGAACGCTTGGATTTGTGAACCACAACTTCCATCTGTATACTACATGAAACAGGGCAGGGCTTGTCACAGAACATCCATGTGGTAATGAAAGGCACCTGGAACTTGGAACGGGATCTTCAGTAAGCAGGCTCTGCTGGCTGTCCAATCCTTCCAATATGAATGATAGGGGCCCCCTGAAATGCACAAGGCATGAGGAAAGTAGTGGACAAACTACTGCAGGGGCCCCATTTAAGATTTGCACCAGTCATGCTCCCTATCAGGAACACCAATTGGGGGGTCAGGGGTCTTTCTAGCCACTTCTTCCCACTTGGAATATCAATGGGGTGGGAGACAAAGGCAATATAAAGGGTCTGTTTTCACCTTAAAGGTCAGCCTTGCTGGAGCCCCCTGAAGCCATCAGGTGTAGTTAACACCTAATCAGGGACATGAGATTCACATTAAAGCTGACAAAGCAAAGGAAAGAGGCCTGTTTACACCTTAAAGGTAAATCTGGCTGCAGCCACCCTGAAGCCATCAGCTGTATTTCACACCTAATCAGGGAGGTGAGATTCACATTACAGTTCAGCTCCTGCCCGGCTCAGATTAGTCAGCAGGCAAGTCCATTACAAAAACAACCAGCTCAAACAGAAAGAGATCAGTATATAGTAAATATATTTTGTGGATTGCTGGGGGTCCCTTGGCAGGTGGGGGCCCTAGGCTAGTGCTTATGTTGCTTATGCCTTAATCCGGCCCTGTGTCTCATTATTGCCCATTATGCAACACCACTGCTGTCAAGTACATTTACCACTGACCTGTTTCACTGTGACCTTCCACTGCTCTAACTATCATTCTTAGTCCAATCAACACTCAGATGTCCTTCAGGTGCATGACCTATTGTGGTGCAGTATGCTCATACACTGCAGTATGCACAGTAATCAGGTACATTTTCCAAGACCTTGTTATAGTGCTTATATGGTTGTGTTATGGATCCTAACTTAGGGTCAGGGAGGCTATGCAGTGTTCAAACCCATGTTTCCCATCCCTACTGTATTCAGTTTTTGTCAATCCTCATTGCAGTTCTTTATTCTCGTGGCCTCATGGACCATGGAAGCTTTGTTTACTGTTGTCAGGCACTGTTCACAGAGTATGTATTAAATTGCCTTCACAGTGCTATGCCACTGCCTGCTGTGCACAGCTGCAGTAGTCAACAATACTGTGCTGCTATAGATGTGCCACAGCACACAATGTCAGATGTCATAGTTGTGGTCTACGTGTGAGGGACGCATATACTATGTGCTGACAGTAGACAGTGACTGTGCTATCAGTGTCCACTGCTGCTGGCTGTGCATTTGTATTTGTGGCCCTACAATCTATGGTGTGTGCATCTATGTAGATATTCTCTGCTGCATTACACAGGCATGCTCCTACAGTCCTGTTCCTGCCCTGTTTTCACAGAGAGAACTGTGCCAGTCGCTACTGTGGTAATCATGCCTATCTGTTGAGTTGTATTGCCACATCATGATGTGGTGTATGCATGGTTCCGTGTGTTTCTGTAAGGTCCATATATGTGCCATTTGTTACTTTGTCTCAGGTACTGTTACCTGTTGTACCACATCATAATGTGGAAACATGCAGCACTGCAGTTTTCAGCGTCTTTGTGAGTCTTCTGGCTGTGTTTTTGCTATCATTGTCTACTCTGCATTGTTTCTGTATGTCTTGCGAGATCCTGTGGATGGGTGTTCAGTTGTGGCACTTGCTGCTTTCACATGGTATTAAGTATGCAAAAAATGGTTTGTTATCGCATGGCCCTGGTTAAATGTTGTCTATTTTAAACTGTATTTTTTTTTTTTTGTGGCCCAAAGTTTTATTTTAAGGCTGTCAAACCAGAGGATATTGTTGATCTTTTTGTCTGGTAGATGGGTTTCTTCCTCTGTTAGTTTTGACACCCTGGATAATAACTTGCTAAAATCTGGTGCTAAAATTCTAATGTATCAATTATTGCAGCTCATCTTTTTAATTTGTTCATGGTTTAAATTCCTTTCCTGCAGATTATAATAATTCCATAGTTATTCCCCTCCATAAAGGTGGATCCCCTCCTCTAGCTGATAATTATTACACAATCTCACTTTTATCAGTCATTTCTAAACTTTTAGAATAAGTAATACATGGTTAAATGCTGCATTTTCTGTCTGAATATAATATTGTTACTTTTTATGTTTGCTTGCACGCATGTGCAAGAAACATATTGCAGCAGCTTGCTGTAGTAGCGAGTTGTGGAGGTGTGGCAGTGTTGTGGCCAATGCCAGCAGTCCATTTTTGGGGCTGGCTCTTTGGTGCCAATAGAGGAGCATGCTGTTGATGACAGCAGTATTGTAGCATGCCACCAACTTAAATGAAACTCACCACTGCAATCAGGGAGCACCCTTCATTTAACAATCAGCTGTTTTTGCTGCTGGGGCAGTCCCTGATTCCAGCAGCAAATCATAGCTTGCCTTGTCTGGTGTTCGATTTCAACAAACATGGTGGTGGCTGTTGCTGGTGTCCAATCCACCTGTTGGCATTCCCCTTCCCAAGTTCATTTGTTGATGGGGAGCCCAATCCCTGTTGGCATAATGACCCACCCATTTGTTGTGTGCCAAGGGGGGTGCCAATCCCTCTTGGCTCATGCACTCTCCAAACACTCTGTATGTGCCAGCGGAGTGTCCAATCCCCTTCAGCTACAGCCCTCCCCCAACAAACACCCAGGTGGCATGCTGGGGCCCCTGTAATAGAAAAAACATCCTGTGAGGTCTTTTATTTTTTTTAAACCCTGTAAAAACAGAAAACCATCCCTCATTGTCTCTGATGCCCACTCCTCCAACCCACACCCACCATCTGCACACCGACCTCTCCACACTCCCCCCTAATGCCATACTTACCTCTGGTGCAATGATCTTCAGTGGAGAGGGAACACGTCTGCACTCTTCAAAGGTGACTGCAAACTGCAGTTCGCACCCTCTATTCCAGAGGAATTACCACCCTCAGAGAGGTTTCTACCCCTAGAGGTGCAACAGGATGGTTCACGTGGCTAAAGGTACCTTACGAATCCCCTAGGGAGAGAGTGCTGTCACTGGAGGAAGAGGGGAGGATGGTGGAGCAAAGAAAAAATGCTTCACAGTGAGGCTTAGAGGAACTGTTTACATAGCTCAGGAAGTGGAAGTGGCTGGCTGCTTGGCCACCGAACTACAGGCAAGCCTTTCAATTCACTGACCTACACAGCCAGTATAGTGTTATGCTTGTGCAACTGTATTAGTTTGGTTTTGGCCGTTCGCACTCTCTATTCCAAAGGAATTACCACCCTGTAGGGGTACAAAGGCAAGGAACCCTCAGAGAGGGTTCCACCCCTAGAGGTGCAACAGGATGGTTCCCATGGCTAAAGGTACCGTTGGAATCCCCAAAAGAAATGTAGTATCATCCCCAAAAAGAAGGCAACATGAAGCATATGAGCAAGCAGTAACTGTAACATAGTAGTAGAGAAACATAGGCAGTTTGATAATGCAATGAGATGTTCAGTTGGATAATGTAATGACTGCCCAGGTTTGTGTAGCATGATACTAATTTTTTGCTTTGAGATTGGGGATCCCCTAAGGAGAGAGGGAATGACAGGACATCCTCCACCTCCATCCAACAGTGGAACCTACCTAAGAAACTAGGGGAAACAACTATGCTAAGTGTTGTGACCTGAGGCAATGGAGGAGAGAAAAAAACCCTATGAGGAGGAAATCTCTTGGGATAGAAGGCCTAGGTCGCCTTCCCTCCAAACTTGGGATAGTTTAATTAGTAATAGCCCTGCAGCTGCAATTTGGAAAACCCAATTAAAGGGAGGTAGAAAATATTCCAATTTGGAGGAAGGCTCTCACTCAAACCCTCTAGCGGGAATGCCATGGAAGGTTGCGAGAAAACTCTGCAACAATACATGCATCCAAGGCACAGGAGGAGAGCAACAACTGCTGAGGCACTCACCTGGTCTACCCACCCTAAATCAAACCAGGTGAACAAGAGGCAGTCATAGGGAAAATGCAATGAAGGTGCCTTGCTAGGGAAACCACTAGCTTCAATGGCTAACTGTTATAGTGGGACACTAGAGCCAAAGGAGATCATCGTAACCACCCTTCACTGCTAGTCTTAAATTCTACACCAGGAGCTTCTGTCACATAGCAGGCAGCTAAAGCCTAGCCCGGGGTGAGAACATTTCCAGCTATGGGCCAGGTGAGAAGGATCCCACCCCAAGTTGGACACGCTCAAGATGCGGACTAAATGCAGAGCAAGACCATCGGCTGCAGGAACCCTGCACCAGAATAGAATGGCTGGCATGCTCCAGAAATTGATTGAGAGCTGAAGCTGGTGAGCTGAATGAGCATGATGTGCTGAGAACATAATGAGCATTGAGTGCTGAGACCTGCGAGGTTGAATGCAGATTGAGTGCAGCAGAATCCCAGAGGCTGAAGCCGAGGGGGTGGCAGTAGGCATGAAGCAATGGGTTGCATAAGCAAAGAGCAATGGTTGCGAAAGCAAGTGTGGACCTGCACGGAGGTCAGTAAGCAGTAGTAGTTATAGGAGGACCTGCATAAATACTGTGTAGCAATTAAACAGCACTGAACTGGGGGCAAGCCAGCCAGACATGAATAGCCAAATCAAGGTGACAAACTCTGAGGATTTTCGGTGGTGAAGACAGAATTTAGAAAAGAATTAATTAGCCACATAGGCCACGACCCCCCAAACACCTCCCAGTCCCCACCGTAGGACAAACAAGGAAGTGATGGAAAGGCCGAGAATCACATGCAGGTATAAAAGCTAATTTAATAGCCTCAGCAGGAGCTTCAGCTAACTTCAGAGTAAAACAAGGTACAATAGCAATGGGAGTAAACAAAGCAGCAGCAGGAAGCAAGTAGGCCTGTACAGCAGTAGTAAAAACAAATGAGTACACTGAGTTGTAACTGCAAAATAAAAGGAGGCATAATGCTTTTAAGCACTGTCAACAGGCAGTGCAATGAGACTGCAGCAATGAGGTAATTAGAACAAGCATGAGTAAGCTGTATAGCTAGGTTCAAGTAAATTTGAGTCAAGTGAAAGTAATAGATTATGCCACATGGACCAGCTATAGTTGAGCTGAAACACAGAGATCAGGTTTGCAGTTGCAGTGCAAGTAATTTGAGAGTTGTGAGTAACTGAAAGCAAGCAGTATGATCTCTGAAATAGCAGTATGCTAGGATCTTAGTAAAGCCCCCCCCATAAGGAAGGAAGCACACACAGCCAAAGGCAAAATACAAATCAGAAGCAGTAAAATAAACACAGAAGCCCAGCAGAGACAAGCAGGAGCAGCAAGGGGGGGGCAGGCCCAAGCCAGCCAGGGAGGCCCAACCAGCTCAGAGGACAAACTGACAGAGCCTTCAGCTGCAAAGAAAAAATGCTTCACAGTGAGGCTTAGAGGAACTGCTTATATAACTCAGGAAGTGGGAGTGGCTGGTTGCTTGGCCACCAAGCTACAGGCAAGCCTTTCAATTCTTGGGACCTAATCTCATGAATTCAGTGCCTGTCATCTGTTTTTTCGGTCCTGAAAGGCGATTTTGCGGTCACTGCGCAGAATCACCTTTTGGGACTGATTGACAAAATGACAGTGTCACTGTTCATGAGGTGGGCTCCCAAAAAGCCTATGTTGCAAATTTGGTGAAAAAATTCCAAAAAATGACTGTGTTACGAGCATGCGTTGCTCAGTTTCCATGCACACTCATAACTTTGTGAATTTGTAATATTTTCACTCCAGATTTTCAACATTGCCATTTTTTCACACCTTCTTATGAACAGTAAAGCTGTCAATTTTCACATCCTGGCCAAAATGTGTTTTCGCACTTCTGGTGCACGATAGCATGGTAGCTGTGGGAAATCAGTGTTTGGAACAGATTAAGAAGATCACAGTGACACTGTTCATGAGCGAAGGTCCCAAAATGCCTATGTTGAAAATTTGGTGGCAAAAGTCCATAAAATGACTATGTTACAAGCGTGCATTGCGCAGTTTCCACGCACACCTGTAACTTCAAGAATTTGTAATATTTTCATTCAAGAATTTCAGCATATCAGTTTTGCACACCTTCTTATGAACAGTATAGCTGTCATTTTTCACATCCTGCCCGAAATGTGTTTTTTCGCACATCTGGTGCACAATGGCACGGTCGCTGTGGGAAATCAATGTTCGGGACAGATTAAGAAAATCATAGTGACACTGTTCATGAACAGAGGTTATAAAATGCCTATGTTGAAAATATGGTGAAATAATTCCACTAAATGACTGTTACGAGTGTGCATTGTGCAGTTTCCATGTGTGCTTGGAAGTTCAAGCATTTTTAATATTTTCATTCCAGATTTTCAACATTGTCATCTCCTCACACTTCCCTACGAATGGTACAGCTGTCATTTTTCACACCCTGCCCAAACTGTGTTTTCGCACATCTGGTGCAGAATGGTGTGGTTGCTGTGGGAAATCAAGGTTCAGGACAGATTAACAAAATCACAGTGCCACTGTTCATAAGCAGTAGTCCCAAATGCTTTCATGAGGTGGGAGTCACAAAAAGGCCATGTTGAAAATTTATAGTGCAAATATAAACAAACACCCGGGGTGTTAGGGCTCCTAACCATAATGTCCCACCCTGTACAGAATGACAGGCATCAGGGGTGTGCCTTTGGATAGCCGGCTGTAATGCTCATGCCATTCCACCCCCACCCCCACCCTAAAGCAAGTGACAGGCACCGAGGTGTGCCTTGGGCTCTTCATCCCCAGAGTTCACCCCATTCTGCCTACTATACAGCTGAATTGGATGCCTCCTACAATAACCCATCCAGACTCTGGGGTACAATAAAGGACTTCTGGGCCAGAATTCTACTCCTGCCTTAACCACCAAATTGCTACTAAATGACACAGAAATTACAGGTAAACAAGAAATCTTAAATACCTTCAATGTTCACTTCACCACTGCTGGCCTAGCATTTGACTCATCACCTGCAAATATCCTGAGATCTTCCTTGAACCTGCAAACTATGTGGGACAAATGGCCACTTCAACTTTTTCCTTCATCCCAATATCCGTGAAAGAAGTGGAAGATCTCTCTCTAATTTAGACACAACTAAAAGTGCAGGTGCAGACTCGATCCCTATTTCCTGAAAATTGCTTCACATGTCTTATCTGCCCCCTTACTCATCTCTTCAATCTTTCCCTAACTACTGATCCATTCCATCTACTTGGAAAACAGCTCAAGTAGTTCCATTACTCAAATCTGGTGATACTAGGATCTCAACAATTACAGACCTATTCCATCCTACCAGTACTATCTAAGATGCTCGAAAAACTAGTAAACTTCAGTTAAGGGACTATCTGGATAACAATAACTTCTAAATTTGCACAATCTGGATTTAGATCAAAGCATAGCACCATTACTGCCTTAGCCAAGGTAACCAACGATTGGCAGACTAATTTGGACAAAAAATTTTACCTGTGTTGTGTTTCTGGATTTGAGTAAAGCCTTGACACAGTGGATCATGACTTATTACTCACCTCCTTAACTCATTAGGCCTGGATTCCCCTATCACTCAACTGGTTTAAGGATTACCTTTTCAGATAGGTCGCAACTGGTTAGAAATGGAAATTACCTATCCACCTCAAAACCTCTGCTAAGGGTGTACCACAAGGCTCTATTCTTGGCCCTATCCTCTTTGCTATTTATATAAACAATATTGATGCCAACCTCACTTAATCTAACATTCATCTGTTTGCTGATGATACTGTATTGTATATCAGCAATCCCTCACCTTCCAAAGCCTGTGAACTTCTACAATCCGAATTCTCCATTCTGCAGCACAATCTACTTGACAAAAAACTACTTCTAAATGCAAAAAAAACAAAAGCTATGTTCTTTACCACAAAGAGCTGTACTACCACTACCCCAGCATCCAACACCCCACATATATCCACCTTACTTGGAGAGAACTTGAATTTGTTGATAACTTCAAATACCTTGGAGTCTGGATAGATAACAGGCTTGACTATTCTGTCCATATTGAAGAGTTACTTAAAAGCTAAGACAGAGGCTCGGACTATTTTTAGAATAAAACATTACCAAACAGTGATTCCAAAAAGGTTAATTCAGGCCTCATTCCTATCCCTCATTGATTATGCTGATTTTCTCTACTGCCATTGTTCAAGTCTATCATTTAAGCTGGACACCCTGTATCACAGGTCCATAAGATTTATTACTGACCTTCCTCCAACACCCATCATTGCTCCCTTTATATGGCAGTCAACTGGACATCATTGCAACACAGAAGAAATAGGAATGCTGTTATCTGGATACTCAAAGCGCTAACAGGCAAACTACCGACCTATATCACTGATTGCTTTACCCAAATTACAACCAGGCCATACACCTTAAGGATCAGTAAACTCATCACATTAAAGGTCCCCAATGCCTGCACCCGTATGGGAGGGCTGCTTTCAGCTATTCCTCAGCAGCTGCATGGAACTCTCTCCAAAAATCCATGAAGCTAGATAGCCTACTACCTCTTGGCATCCTTCAAAAGATTGTTCTCCCTTTTCCAGAGCTCTCCGCAATTGCTTTATAAAGCATAACCCACCAATCTGACCCAACTAAACCTCCTTTTTCATCCATTATATTAACTCAATTCTTTCTTCCTAATCACCTATTATATTCACTTAAAACTAGTTTAGACCATATAACTTATATTTAGGACTGCTATACCCTTTGTCCTCTTTTTTTCCTACAGGCTAAATGGTTCTATTGTTACTTGTATATATGTAAATTGTTGTATATAATCATTTCATGCCATTGTATTGCTATTTATTCTATTCTTGTCTATGTAATAATACTTGTATCCTCATTTGTATGACCACTCAGGTCCATCTTGTAAATGAGCTCTGCTCAATGATGTTCGCCTGAATAAATAAAGATTTTGATTGATTGATTGATTGATTCTCCTATACTGCACCCATTTCAGCTTATGTCGTTATGAAATGGGGTGACTGTAAAACTGAACACCCCAAGGCACATCTCAACACTTGTCGGTGTCTGCAGGATAGGGTGAGGTGACGTGCCATGAGCATTATGGGCGACGACCCAAAGGCACACCCCAATGCCTGTCCATCTCTGCAGGGTGGAGGTGTGGTTGGCGTGAGTTCAACACTTCACTGCCATTCCTATTCTGCATCTGTCTAACTCCTGCACATCCAATGCTAATATCAGCAAGCAAACATTCGGCATTGACAAATGCTTGTTTAGCCTACTTTCATTCTTCCTGCCCTACAGTATTTCCACTGCTCTTATTGATTTTCACAATTTGTTTTCTCGTTCTTTGGACAGTGTATTTTATGCTGGAGCTATTTGCAATGATATTTCAGAAGTTTTTGATTTGATCAATCACTCTTTACCTCTTTCTCAATTATCTTCTTATGTTTTTTTTTCTGACAATGTTATTGATTGGATAACTCCTGCCATTCAAATAGACCTCAGTCTATCTTGGTAATGGTTTTTAACTTCATGTAAGCACATTTCAGTTGGGGTACCTTATCATTCTAGTTTTGGTCCTGTTCCTTTTTTTATTATTATTTACTAATCCCCATCACATATGCTGGGGGTTCAAGTGGGGTGTGCGAAAGTTTAATTTTAAGGAAATGGTGGTTGAAGCAGTTGTGTCATGTCTGGGCTCCCTTGCTAAATCATGATAGAAACATAGAAACATAGAAGCTGACAGCAGATAAGGGCTGCATGGCCCATCCAGTCTGCCCTTTTTTGTTGCATTGCTTACACTGTAGACCCCTCCAGGTCTACGGTACTTTCTCTGCCACCACCTTACCTATTTCTTCTGACTTCCTTGTGCTTATCCCAGGCTTTTTTGAATCCCACCCCAGTTTTCTCCCACATAACCTCTGCTGGAAGACTGTTTCAGGGTGCCTTATGAAGTACTGAGGCTCACTATCCCAACACTGACCTGCCCAGGCAGTATTGCCTGAAAGGTTCAGTATCTGGACAGTGAGCATCCCGGCATAATAGATCCTGAGGGATATTGACAGGGGTAAGGTAGCAGATGTGATGGCTTGCTACCTAACCCCTATCTGTAGCATTTAAAGGGAGGAAAAATCGGAAGGCAGGCCGAGCTGCCCCACTGGTGTTGCAGACTACACCACAGGGGCTTGGCCAGCATGCTATGTAGGAGTGAATTCTATCCACACTACAGGTAGCATGTAGTTTAGTGGTCCTGCTCTCCGTAACATTTTATTTCTAACTCCGAGGTCTGCTCCCCCTCAGAGTTAGATATTTTAGTTACATTGGGTGTGGGGGGGGGTTCAGAGGTGAAGCCCCCTGATATGCCAAATGTTTTTCAATCAGATGCCCAAAATTGTATTTTCAGGCATCTGATTGATTTGGCATGCTGGATTTCGGGCCAGTGGGGTTGGTATCCTGAGACTCAGGTTACTGAGTTTAGGATACCATAGTATATCCATTCCAGGTATCCACCACGCTTTCTGTGAAGTATTTCCTTGTATCTCTCCTAAACCTACTCCCCTCCAGCTTCATATCATGGCCCCATGTTCTGGAGCACCCCATCCTCTGAAAAATACCTTCCACTTGTACCTTATTCGGCCTCATGAGGTATTTAAAGGTCTCAATTATATTCCCCCTCCCTCCTTTACTCCAGGGTGTACATGTCTAATTCCTTAAGCCTCTCCTCATAGGATATTTGATGTACACCTGTACCATCTTGGTAAACCTCCAGGCTATCTATGTCCTTCCTGAGATGTGGCCTCCAAAAGTGGACACAGTACTCCAGGTGAGGTCTTACTAAAGACCTATAGTGGCAACATCACTTCCCTTATCCTGCTGGTAATACACCTACCTATACATCCCAGCATCCCCTAGTTCTCCTAATCATTTTGTCATATTTTCTGGCCATATTCAGGTAATCTAATATGATTGCCCCCAGGTCTCTTTCCCGCTTGGTCACTACTACTACCTCTCCCCCCATCTTGTACTTCACCCTTGGGTTTCTGTGACCCAAGTGCATTATTTTGCACTTTTTTGCATTAAAACTTATTTGCCAAACGTTTGACCAGTCCTCCAGTCATTTCAAGTCTCTTTCCATCCTTTGCATCCCCTCTAGAGTGTTTATCCTGTTGCAGATATGGGGTCCAATTCTCAAAGGCTGCTTAGAATGATGCAAGCTACACCGGACAGCCTCTTGCATCGAAGCCCCATGTGCCATGGACCCTGCACCCAATTCAGGTATGGGAGGGGTTCTGGAGCCTAAGTCCCCACACATGCGGCATTCCTTCCCATGCAGTGAACACCTGGTGCATGGGAGGAGTCTGTCGCAAGCCCAGTGTGGCACAGGAAATGGCGCGTACTGTACATATGTGCACAGTGACTGCCACCAGTCTCAGACACTGAGCGCATATGTACGGTACCGTGCTGATGCAGACCACAGTTGGCTGCTGGACGGGCACCAAGGGGTGGATTCCACTAGATCACCAGGTATTGGATACTGCAGTGATCAGGGGCACATGCCCATGCCACATACAGGTGAGCCAGGCAGCATCAGGGATGGGGTGGTGGCATAGGGGATGGGTGACAGTACCTGGCATGACGGGGCACCATCGGTGAACCTGGGGGATACCCCAGCATACAGTGGCACATAGGATGACTGCTCCAGTGGGACATATTCTAAGTCCCACTACGCTAGCCCTGGCTGGTCTAAGGGCACTTAGAATATCTCCCACCTGGTGCTGTTAGTGAATAGCAAGCTGAAGCTTGCATCAGCACAGTCCATCTAGCGCCCTGTCACAGTGCTGTGCAGGGCGCAGGGCTGGCGCAGGACCTGTTTAAGGCAGACAGGCCTGTGGTTGACACTGGTCACCTTCGTGAATTGCATGGAGGCAGCTCTGGATGCAAGGTGCACCTTGCACCATATCTGTTTGGTGCAAGCACCTTGCGTCAGATGCAGGGCTTTGAGAATCAGGCCCATGGTGTCTACTGCAAAGAGGCAGACCTTCTCATTCAGTTCCTCTGCTATGTCACTAATGAACACATTAAAGAGGACTGGCCCCAGTTCTGATCCCTGCTGTATCCCGCTGGTCACTATCCCCTCCTGAGAGTGAACCCTATTTACCACCACTCTCTGCCTCCTATCCCCTAAACAATTTCTTACCCAGGTTACCACCTTATTGCCCACCTCCATGCTACCCAACTTGTTTACCATCCTCCTATGCGGATTGTTGTCAAAGGCCTTGCTGATGTCCAAATAGGCCATGTCCATCCCCACCTTCCGATTCAACACCCTGGTTACCCAGTCAAAAAAAATCTATCAGATTTGTTTAGCATGACCTCCCCTCCAAAAAGCCTTGCTGCCTCTGGTCCTGCAGTCCATTGGATTTCAGGTGTTCCATGATTCTTTTCTTTAATAGTGTTTCCACCAATTTCACTACTACAGATGTCAAGCTGACAGGCCTGTAATTTCCCCACCTCTTCCTTGCTATCAATTCTGTGAAGTGGGATTACATCTGCCCTTTTCCTGTCCTCCAAGATCATGCCAGTCTCCAGTGAACTGCTAAATCAAGTCTGTCAGAGTGCAGCTAGCACCTCCCCTGACTTCCTCTAACATTTTTGGATGCACCCCATCTGGCTCCATGGCTTTGTCCACCCTCAGATTACTAAGTGCTTTTCTGACCCTCTCCTCAGAAAAGGGACTGGTGTCCATTCCCCCTTAATCTCTTGGTGCTTATTTGTGGTCCCAGCCTTCCACCTCAACTGTGAATACAGAACAGAAATATTTGCTTGAGATATTTACCTTTTCTTGATCCTCCTCAGTATGGCTCCCTGCACGTTCAGAGGGTGGGGAAAGAGTGCAGAGCAGTGTTTGAAATTCTGTATCAAAAAGCAGTGTGGAAAAAAAAGAATGTTTACATTTGTATACGTGTGTATGTGTGTGTGTGTGTGTGTGTGTGTGTGTGTGTGTGAGTGAATTTTTCTTCTCTCTCTGAAAGTAGGCAGTTGGAGTTCAGAAGAATGCAAGTAAAAGTTTCCAGAACAAGTGCTGGCAGGAGGCAGGAGGGGGGGATGACTGATCAATCAATTATTTTATTTGTAAAAAGCGCAATTTACAAAAAGTTCAAAATGCTTGGACATTAATTATAAAATCTAAATTAAAATATCACTAAATATTAAAATACACAGCTACCTCATCTGAAACTAATCAATACTCAGGAAAGGCAAGATAAAAAGGTGCATCTTCAATGCAGATTTAAAACTCTCCACAGTCATGCACTCTCTTATCCAACGAGATAAGAGAGTTCCACAGGTAGGAGCCACAAATGCAAATGCCCTGGCACCTAAGATCTTCAAACAAACCTTGGGAACCTCTAGCAATCCTTCATCAGCAAAGTGGAGCGGGTGGTAGGGGCAAAGAAGGTCTTGCAGATAACATGGTCCCTGTCTGTGTAGGGCCTTATAGGTCAGCAAACCAACCTTGAAAGTGATTCACCACTGAATAGGCAACCAGTGCAGGCCGTGGAGCACAGGCATGACATGGCAAGATCGAGGTGAGCTAGTCAACAGCCTGGCAGCCGCATACTGCACCAGTTGCAAGAGGCAGATATCCACCCCCTGTAGCCCTAGGTAAAGGGCATTGCAGTAGCCAAGGCGGGAGGTCACAAAGGCATGGATCAGTGTTGGAAGGTCGTCAGGTGGAACAAGGTGCCTAATCCAGATGATATTCTTCAGATGGTGAAAAGAGGCTTTGACAACGGATGACACCTAAGGTCTCAGTGTCAGACCCTCATCAAAAATAACACCCAGATTTTGCACCTGTTCAGAGGTCATCAGCTGGCTGCCACTGAGCCAAAGCCTGGATGGCTGCCCAGCTGAAGTTCCCTCTACCTGGTGACCTGGGTCCACAACCAACACCTTGGTCTTCTCAGGATTCAACTTCAGCCAGTTGGTTCTCATCCAGTCCTGGATCTCAGTGAGGCAGTTAAAAATCGAGACACCCCTATCCTGATTGGCCATGAAAGACATGTATAGCTGAGTGTCATCTGCATAGCAGTGAAAACTCAGCCCATATCATCTTACAATGTCTCCCAATGGCAGCATATACACTGTGAACAACATGGGTGATAGAATAGAGCCTTGCAGGCACCCACAAGACAGGGAGACCAGGTCCAAGGAATAAATCCCCAATACCACTCTCTGCAACCTGTCAGTGAGGAAAGAATGGAACCATCTGAGGACTGTACCAGACAGTCCACAAATGAGCTGCAGTTGCTCCAGTAACACACTATGGTCCACGGTGCCAAATGCTGCAGAGAGAGATCAAGGAGAACCAAGATGGAATGGTTCTTCCGATCTCTCGCTATCAGGAGATCATTAAATACCCAGACCAGAGCCGTCTCAGTACTATGCCTCTTCTGAAATCTGACTGGAGAGGATCTTAGATATTGTGGCTGGTAAGATGATCCTCTGGCTGCAGCTTAACCACCTTCTTAATAACCTTACCCACAAAGGGAAGGTTAGAGACAGGTCTGTAGTTTGTGAGACAGTCTGGGTTGAGAGAAGGTTTCTTCAAGAGAGGTGTCACCACCACCTCATTCATGGTGTCAGAAAACACACCTGTCTCTAACTAGCACCAGGCTGTCTCACCTAGGACCAAGCCAAGGACATCAATGCACCCCACAAGGATGCGGGTTTGGCCCGGGTCCAAACTATAGCAGGTCGGTTGCATACTCTGGATGATTCTCACGATATCTGTGATTGCCAACTGGTCAAAGTCGGACAGGCAAACCAAGGGTCTGCAACCTCCCACTGACCACCACCGCACCCATTGGAGCGAGCTAAGCAAATCTCAGATCTGATGTCGGCAACCTTATCTGCAAAGAATCAAGCAATCTTGTCACACTTCTCCTGTGAAAATTCTCTCCAAGACTGCAGACAGGCTGGATTGCTTAGTCTGTTGACCATTTGGAAGAGCTGAGCTGCTCGATTCTGTGCAGCGGCAATCTCCCTGGACAGGAACTCTGCCTTCTTATGGGACACTGGCAATTGATAGTCCTATAATGGGCCATCAATCTAAGTCTCTTGGCAGCAAGGCCTGATTTCTGCCAGCATCATTCTATCCTTCACCCCACTCGCCTCAACTTCCTCAAGGTCCCATCAAACCAGGGGGACCGAGGGTGAAGGATGAGGGGCCAAATGTGGACAGGAGCTATGGAATCCAGAGCCATGGACATAGCCTTGTTATAGGCCAATAACAGATTGTCTGGGTCCAAGCTTGCACTTGGAAAACCCGATAGGTCCAGCACTGCCGCCAGACCATCTGGAGTCAAACCCCTTAAAGGGTGGTACTGGACCACCTCGTAAGAGACAGGCCTATAAGGGGGAGCCTGGAACTTTAACCTTATGATGTGATGGTCAGATCATCCAACTGGCTCCACCAGCAAGTCGGTGGCCTCCATACCCAGTAGGAAAACCAAGTCCAATGATTGATCACGACTGTGAGTCACAGAGGTAATAACCTGTGTGAAGCCCAATGAGTTCATAAGTTGGAGAAAAAACCTGACCACATTGTGAGAGTTCGTCATTGACTCAGGCATGAAAGTCCCCCAGAACCATCCATCTGTGGGACTCCAACACCATATTGACGATGAAGTCCATGACTTCCCACAGGAATTGCTTTTTGCACCCAGGTGGACAGTAGATGAGAAGAATCCTGCAACCCACATCTGTGCCCATGATACACTCAAAGGACTTGGTCTCCCCCACTGACACATCTATAAGGTCCAATTCCAATTTAAAGCATATGGCAATACCCCCACCCCTATGATCCATCCTCAAGCGGTATATCACCGAGAACCCGGCCGGAATTGCTGATTCCAAGACTGGGCCAGCATTTGTTAAATAAATGGTGGTTGATTGATGTTAGGGTGTTAAGTAAATGGTTGTTCTGCCATTTATTTGACACCTGTGAGAATAAATGAATTTATTTAACTGCTTTGGCACTCTCTCCTATTACATACACATATATATTTATACAACATATGTTTTGGGATATCACAAGAGATAAAAAGTACTATCTCAGGCAGACAGTGGCGATATCACTGATATCTTCATGTTCCTATATGTCATAGTGATATCGTTAATGTTTCTGTACTCATCCTGATGAAAATTAAAGTATTTCTGTTGGAATTGTGTGGCTCAGAGAAGGTCAAGCTGCTGCACGGCTCTCACTCTACAACCTGCAACCCCCTCCCCATGTGTCTGTGACATCTGGTTAATCCTGCCATAAGTTTTAAAATACAGAATTAGTTTAGTTGCCTTATTGGTCCTTGTAAGAACAGATCTGGAAGCAAATTTATTTATTTATTTATTGAATTTTGTTGACCCAGTAAGCCCACTGGGCCTAGAAGTCCCTTTTTCAGGAGCGACCGGGAGGAGGGGGGGATACAGATGGTAAGCAACTGCAACTGAACCAGATTAAGCTGTTTATGGTACTTTTTTAGTGAATGGGAGAAATTTGGCCAGGAAACCGGGGAAATTTCCCTACTCTGCCAGCAGGGGGCTTGACTTCCTGAAAGCAGAGTGGAGGAGCACAGTTTGAAGCAGAAGAGGAGGAAGTGCTGATGTGGCAGGGGAGAGGGCCTCCTCCCCTGTCTTGTATACTACTAGAGGCCTGACAATGAGTTCTGATGTGAGGAGATCCATTGGAGAAGCTGGCATGAGGTCATGCCATGAGGAGAGTTCAGATGCAATGACAACAGAACTGGAGGCTGGGCGCAATGCACAAATAGCTGCGGCTCTGGTTAAAGACCAAGGAATAAACAATGTGCCTTCCGAGGAGACGGAGATTGCAGGTAAGAAACCGCATAGTAAAATCGTTGATGGCAAAGTTTTAAAAAAAAATAAGGGGAAAATGGCTCTGTGCAGCAGAACTGAGCAAAAAAGAAAAGCAGAGCAAACTGATGGCAAGATTTCAGCCTGTTAAAGTCAGCAGGTAAACGCTGATGCAGGAGCATCAAAATAAGCCAGGCCAAGTGTAAAAACAGTTGGTTTTAAAGCAGCAGGCACAAGGGAAAGTGAAGCCCTGAACAGGATGGCCAGAAAGGGTCAGAAACGGTCCGGCCTAAGAAGGGCTACGCAAGACGAAAAAACAATTGATGAAAGTATTATTGCTGAGAGTGAAAAGGATGGAGAAATACAGGAGGATGTTAAAAATGACCAAGCTATAACACAAAACAGTGCTGACAGTGGCAGGAGTGAGGGAAAAGGGACAATAGATCATGCTGGGGCCACTGGGTCAGGCAACTTACAGGATACACCAGGCTGGGTTGCAGAGACACTATTACAAGTGGGATGGAAGAGAGCAGAGGATGGCAAAGGGTGGGATCCTAACAGGCCAAGTGGGTCAGTAGGACCAGAACCCCCAAATCCAGATAAAATACAGGAAACAGAACAACAGGCTGCATTACCAGATGTGGGGACACAAGATATAGAGGTGCATTTGCCTGAAGTTGGGCAAAATGAAATAGAGAATGGAAATGATATGAAAGAATTAAAAGGCCAAGTCATGGATGAGGGCCTACATGTATCCATGGAGGTAGAGGGAGATGCAGCAATAAATGAGGAATTAAAGAGAAAAACAATGATGAGCATCCTGCAGTGTGGAGTGAGAATGTAGCAGAAAGGTTATTCCCTGATGCAATAAATAGACTTTCAGAACCAGCTAAAAGAAGGAATATAGTGAGGCTAAAATATAGAGCCTGATGAGGCCCCAGACTGCATTTTTGTTGGAAAACAACTCCTCAAAACCAGCTTGAAGTTTTATGCATATGAAATTTATGCTTTGATACCCCCCCAGGAGAAACAACTTATGATGTAAGTTTTAAGCACCCATCAGGATTGGACAGATTTTGGAAATTGTACCATCAGGGTAAGAGAACCCCTTTATGGGGAGATTTTTTAGGCAATCCCCCTAACCAAACCAGATTACAGATTGGTGACTGTCTTATTTAAAAATGACAGGTGAATGTAGTGGACATTTCATACTGGCTCAAATAGAGATGTACCCTCACTGGACCCCCAGAGCCAATACTAGATGAAGAGAGTTTGTGGAAATTCAAGGTGATGCTTAAACAAGAAGATGGAGAGTTGCAGCACCTGCCAAATTGTTTTTTTTGGAGGGAGGGATAGGGGAGTTATTTTTTATGCTGGCCAGCCATGGGCATGTTATAAATGTGGGGAGAAAGGACATCTTAGCAATGCCTGTGAAAAATTTTATGTGGACTGTGTGGAGTATTGGGACATCATGGGGCTATCTGCAAAAACCCAGTTAAGTGCAGCCTCTGTGAAGAATCAGGGCATATCTTCAATAATTGTCCATGGGCAATGCACAGATCAGCTGGAGAAAGCTGAGCAAGATGTATACTTGGCACAGGCACAGAAAGAAAAAGCAAAAAAAGAGACAATTATAGAAAACACCACAGAAAGGGCTCAAGGAAGGGGAAAAAGATACCTCATTTCTTCCAGAGACAAGCAAATCACTGGATGCCCAGAGTGATGGTGGACAAAGTAAGCAATCAGCAGTTTTGAAGAGTAATGAAGGGAAAAATAAGGAACATGGGAGGATGGGTACACAGTGGTGACAAGATCAAAGAAAAGGATTTGTAACCCCCCTAAATGGGATGGGAGGAAGAAAGAAAATGACTCAGTGCCTCTGTCTAACAAATACAAGACATTACAGGACAAAGAATGGGCCACAGTAGATGATGACTCAGACATAACTATATTTGAGCCATCAGAAGGGAACTTACCTCTGAGTATGAAACTACAGACATGCAAGCTTCAAAAAGAAGGAAAAAAACCTCTTGAAGAAAATGGAGAACAGCAAGGACTGCACAAACTATCTGTTAAAATGAACGCTCTGAATTGCATTACTAGTAATGTGAATAGCATTAAAAATAGACAAAAGGATGGTAACATTTTCCTCACTAATAGATTTTAATGAGGATGTATACTTCTTTCAAGACACAAGATTCCACACCACCTCAGTCAGCGGCCAGCCATGGTGGTGAGAGGACGGCTTAGCCGGTCACCGGCTCTGTTCTTGGACATTATTGGGAGAAGGGGGGTGTCACCGCCAGGTGGGGGGACCACTAGATTACCAGGGAAAGGGTATGAAATGTATTTGCACCGGGGGTTGGGATACTTACGTGGGGGCGGAGGGACCACTAGACTACCAGGAAAAATGTCATTTTAATATGTGCACCGGGGGTTGGGATATGTGCATGGGGGTGGGGGGACCACTAGACTACCAGGGTAAAATGTAATTTTAATATGTGCACCGGGGGTCAGGATACATGTGTGGGGTTGGGGTGACCACTAGACTACCAGGGTAAAATGTAATTTTAATATGTGCACCTGGGGTCAGGATACATGTGTGGGGGGACCACTAGACTACCAGGGAAATTATCTTAATTATTACTTGGTTGAGGACAGTGCTGGAGGGGTGGGGCAGAGACACTGTCCTACCAGTGTGCATACCACTGAACTGTCCCTGTTTATGAGGGACATCCCTCATTCTACCCCTTGCAACTGCCCTGTCCCTCATCTTGAGTGTCCACATATGTCCATGTCCCTCTTTTCAGTGACACAAGAGCTGAGGGGTATGCCAGGGTATGTAACAGGCACACATGAGCACAGGGACCATGATGGCAGGGAAGGAATTGCCCGGCCCAGCCAATCTGCCCTGTTCCCTATCTAATGGATATGCTGCATATCCTAGTGAACCCACGGCCTATGGCCTCCCACCCCTGGTTCACCTTATGCCTGTTCCGTACATCAAGTCCCCCCACTGTAAGTCACCCACTACTGCAGTGGATACTTATGTTGTTGGGGGCATCCTCCAGGGGCATGTATGGCCACAGTGGTCACAGGCAGTGTGTCTGTGTTTAGCTATCGATCTTTGAGTGTGTATATATATGTGTGTATATATATATATATATATATATATATATATATATATATATATGTGTGTGTATATATATATATATATATATATATATATACACACACACACACACACACACACACACACATATGCAGGTCATGCTTGCACAGATGTATGGGTGTGCTGTATGCACTGACTGTGCCTGCCGGCACACAGTTCCTGCTGCTTCCAGCCTATACTTCCATTCTGACCAAAAGGAGGAGCTGTGTGCACCATGCAGTAGCACCAGGCAAACTGCATGGTAATGTATGCTAAGCAGCACATAATGAGATGCAAATGTGCCTGTTTGCCCATGGATTACCTAAGTAGGCTCATTTGCATGGGAGCTTTGAATATAGCTCCTGTTTGCCCCGGGCTAACCAGTTTGCACCAGGCTAATGTGTTAGCACTGTGCAATTGGGTTAGCCCCAGGCAAACCTTGCTTCAGCATAGCACAGTTCTGCAGTCTGTGGCTTACATTGTTGTTTGCAGTCATACCTCTCAACTGTTCCTGATTTTCAGGGACGTCCCTGATTTTACCTCAAAATGTTACTCTGTCCCTCCTAAAAATTGTGTTTCCATGACCAAACAGTGGCGAGTTGTAAGCACAAAATAATGTCAAACATTAATGTTACAGATGTAACATTAGAAAATTCATTTTACACTACCAGCTTCCTGAGTGGATATCACCAATTTTTAAGATGTGTCCCTGATTTTAAACCTTTGTCCCTGATTTTTTTAATCTTTGTCTCTGATTTATGAGGCAGGGGGTTGAGAGGTGTGTTTGCAGTAGATGTGAGACATCTCTGTGCAATCACACACAATGGTCTCCACCTGCAACATTGCTTGCTACAGAGTCTAATGAGCTGCAGTTGCAGTTTGCACTTCCCTGTTGCTATATTCAGTGCTGTCTCATTCCTGGGCTATTTTTGCCCTGTACTCCCAGACCAGTTTGCCCGGCTTCCTTAGACTGCTATATTCAGCAGGATTAGCACCAGGCTATTTCCTTTTCAATGTAGCTTACTTTGTGCTCCGGGCTAAGTTTTCATACCAGGCAGTGCTAATTTAGCCCCGGGGCAAAGTTTTGAATATCTGGCCCCCTGGTCAATAAATAAAATCTAATGATAAGTAGCTCTGGAGTTCCGGGCTCTGAAGCTTAAACCCAGTTAACTACAGCTGTTGTGCATTCAATTGGACTCATTCACCTTTTAATTGAATTAATTTGACAGATTGAATTTAAACGGCTGAATCCTTTACTGCGCATACACAGCATTTTTGGGACACAGAGCTAAGTAGAAGTAGAAGTAAGCAGATTGTAATATCAAACTTCCGAATTTAAACACTTCTACTGTTAACCTTGCTAAATTTCTCCCGGATTTTCATTTTTGTTCCTGCCTTTGCTTTGCATGACAGCTGAGTGCTGTGAGCTGAGAGGCATTTTTATATTTTAACTTAACTCAGTACTTTGATTTTTTAATTCTCCTACTTCGTATTATTTGTACTCACTGTGACTAAAATACGGACGCTTTTGGGGTGGGACTGCGAGTGCTCTGAAGTGCTTCAAGGCACTGATAACTTGTGCCAGTTCTCTCTTTTTGCAAATATCCTATAAAAATACGTGCCTCAGAATTGTACTGGCCAGCTGCTAGACTCGCAGATTTTGGACCACATTAAGTGGAAATAAAGGACCTGAAGGTCTCTGAGACATAGAAGGCATTTAGGTTATCAGCAAAAATGACCCAGAAAAGTGGGTAGCATTATTAGCACTTTTAAAACTTTAAATCTTGACTTGTACTCCTATTTTATGCTCCCTTTTTTAAGATGGGCTAAAATTTATAACTTCAAATCAGCTGATTTCTCATTTATGTTGTTAAATTAAACTTGATCCTAAAATTAAGATACTGCAGACTTAAATTAGTACCCTTGGTCTTCTTAGTTTTTATATTTTTGTCCCTTAGTGGAGAAAGATGGCATTGCCATGAGTCAAGACAATTTTATGTTGTCTACTTTTACCAAGTCTCATCTTAAGGGGTTTATAAGGACACTGCAAAAATAGAAAAGGACTAAAAAGGATCTGTCAGATTTGTTGGAAACTGCAAAATTTACCTATTTAGACATATACTAATTGGAAGATTCCAACCTCACTTGGTGGAATCCACAGAGAGCCTATAATGTGATCTTCAGCTGCGTTCTGTGGTAAAAAGAATAGTGTTAAATTTGTTAAGTCCTAAAAACTCTTGACTGCTTCTTGTAACTTTGTGGACTTTATAAGACTCTGTGACCAAAGAAACATTTTAGTGTGTCAGTCGGACTGGAACCTGAACCCGACAATTTTATCTTTGGGAACTTCATGCAGAACTTTTAAACCACTAATAATTAGTAGGATTACATTGGATTTTTCAGTAATCCTGGTATTTGAATTCTGTTGAGTTCTTTACACCTTTCTTGCTCTTATTATAGTAAGTAATGTTATAGAAAATTATCTTCAATATCTGTTCTGCTTTTTGAGGGAAACCATCAGAATTATACAGGAATCCCAGTTGAGCTCTTATTCTGTATTAAAAGGTTGTTCTCTTTAAAAAAAAAACTACTACTTAGCTGAGCTACAGCTAATTAAGCTCTGAACTGAAGGACTATTTATCACATCACCATGGTACATACCAGAAGTAGTAAAGGAAATCCTACCCTGGTGATGGCACACATAGAAGTTGACACTAGGGAGGTTGGAGCTCAGGGTCTGAATCTCAATTTAGACTTAGAGTCTCAGAAAACTAAAGGGAATAATAAAAGAAAGAAATTAGGCAACAACCGAAATAAAAATAGAAGTGGTAATAAACTACATGTAAGACCGTTGGACCCTTCTTCTGACACTCATACTGTATTAATAAATTTATCTGAAAACTCTGAGAAAAACAAAACTAAATGTAACATAACTAAAAGACAACTTAAAATAACGGATTTATGGGCTGATGGTAAAAGAGATCCAAAATTCCTTTCTACTCAAAAATGTTCTGTTTCCCCAAACCATAATTGGGAAAACAGACCTGAAAAAAACAGCTCTCTATGAAAAGTGAACATTCTCTTAAAAATCCACCTAGTAATTTTGAAGAAATTTCTTTTGATAATTATGAATGGGAAACTTTCCTTCAGAAAGAAAGTGGGGAGGAAAGTGGAAATGATAGTTCAAACTATTCGGAGGTAGCTTTCTCCCTCGATCCTTTTTTCAATTTTTCCTATATGGTTAATTACCAAATGCCCATATTACAAAATGACTCTAACCCGAGGACTGAAGGGTTGCCTTTACATTCTCTAACCCTTGACAAAATGAATAAAGGGAATAATGAAAATATAGAATTGAAGGGTATTATCCATGAACTTAGCATAACAATTGAAGAGTTAAAAAATGATGGCTAAAGTAAACAGTGAAATACCCATTGAAAGTTTTGGTCCAAACTCTATTATTTCCAGATTAAAGAGTGTTCCTCAGAATGGCATTACTATCTATGATGAAGAACATTTTTGTAATAAGGGGAATTTTACAGCTAGTTCCTCATTATCAAAACAAATGTTAGAAATAATCAAAAACAGGTATTATGTGGACATAGTTATTCTTTTTTATTATTATTTTCATGTTTATTCCTCAACTCCTCAGCTCTGGTCTCCTCAGGAGCACCAAGGAGTCATCCCTCTGTGGTCCTCCCTACTTGGACAGTCCTCCATCACCCATGTAGCCTCGGTTTACCATCCCGGGTGGGGACGAAGTGGGCCCCTAACACCCCAAGCAGTCAGTAGCATTGGGAGGGAGGGTGCCAGGTGGGTGGCCGCAGATTGAGGGCAAGCTCCAGTGTTCTGTCTCCACCAGAGCTGAAGGGTATTTTTCCCTGTTTCTTGGGGAGTGGCTGGTGCCCTGACATCAAGGCATGGAACCAACATCTGCCACTCCCCAACCCCTTCTCTATGTCGTCAGCACTTGCTGCATCTCTGGCCTCAACCAGAGGGCAGCCGAGCACTGACTCAGGACCTCTGTCCCACCCGGGAGAGGAGAGCTGTCCTCTGGATGCTCAATCCTCTCCTTCCCCTGCTGACCCCCAGCAACCTGGGCTTGTTCCCGAACTCGGGTAGCCGGCATGGCATGAGGTTTGGCATCCAGTGCCTCAACCCTCAGTGCCACTTTGCCAGCCAACATAGTTATTCTTGAGAATATTTCAGCTCTAAAAGAAGAACTGACTAGCCTCAGAGCAGATATCTTCCATAATCAAGTACTCTTACAAAACCTTAATAAAAATGCAGGAACGCAAGAGAGGAATTCAAGTGAAGAGAACCTGTTATGAAAAGCTGAAGAGAAGGAGAAGGAGAATAAAAGGGTTCAAGTGAAGCTGCTGTCACCCTTTGAGCAAAATAAAAACAAAATCTGCTTTTGTCTAGCAGAAACTCCAGATCAAAAAAAGCCAGGGAATTCAAAAGGCCAACAAAGACAAAAAAGACCAGGTAAAAAAAATAGAAAAGTCAGACAAAGATAAAGTTAAGACTGTAGAACAAAGTAGAGTGGACCCAAAGATGGGGAGAATTATGATAGTTCAAAGGGTAGATAATGGATTCTCAGGAAAAGAAAAGCTAGAACCAAAACTTGAACTAGAAAGCTTGGGCTTAAAGCAGACAGTTAACCTTATGTACAATGAAGTTTAAAGCCCAGAGATGCAGACGACAGTTGGGAAGGGGGTGGCTGAGGCAGAGACCAACAGCAACACACCTACAAATATAATTATACCTTGTGGAGATACACAGGCCAAACAAGAATTTGGAGAAGTTGAATATTTGATAGAAATAAAAGGAATACCTAGATCCATAACTGAGACCAAGGAGGAATTATCTGGGGAAATTATACATATGCTTGAGATCATGCCAATCTCAGCTAAAGAAAAGATATTTATTATGAGACCTCAAACACGGATTTCCACGATACAGTACTTTTGTACTGCCAAACTGAGGACACTGCTACGCCAATTTTGAATAAAAGAATTTTGCTGGAAAAAAGAGAAATTGAAATCTCCTTACCTCTATTAGTTCCAAGAATTAGTATCCAAGAACCCCTTAAAGATAAAAATAAAATTAACACTGTTAAATTAGACTGTCTGAAACTAAACCAAAAAAGGACAGAGAAGGAAAATAAAGATGCAGAAGACCTAGCCAGAATTATTAAAATAATTGAAGAACATGGGAAAAAACAAAATAAGGACTGGCTCTGCAGAACAATTATAATATTTGGATGGGAGATGTCCAAACAAGATTCTGACTTCAGTATTAGAGAGGAATTGCTCTCCTTCCTCACTAGAATTTCTGGTCTTAAAATATCCAGGAATATGGTGGGTTATATTAAAACCCACAGAGACAAATTTATGTCTAATCAAATAGATGTTACCTTCAAAAACCCAGAGATGGCTAAAATATTCTTAGAAATGGCAGAAGATTTAGACAAATTGGGTATATACACAATACATCCCCAAGAACTTGGAAGTGGGGACAGAGAGGAATGCTTCAGAGATCTCAATAAGGAAGAAGACCATCCTTTAATAGATTTTGAGAAATGGAAGGACACAAATAGTTTTGAAACATTAATAAACTTAGAGTCAGATTGACATGAGTCTAATGTATCTACCAGAGAACACAGTAATAATGGGAGGAAATTTACTGTTTTATCATGGAACATAGAGGGTTTATATTTGAAAATGGCAGATCCTGAGGTGATCAAATTCTTGGAAACATTTGATATAATAAGTCCCCAGGAGGCCTGGTGTACGGAAGAAGCCATTCCCAGACTCCCTGGTTATGCACCTTATGGCTTCTCAGCAATAAGAGACAAGAAAGTTGGTAGGATTAAGGGAGGTTTATCTTTCTATGTTTGAACTTGGAAGTGAAAGAATATTTTCCTAAAACTAATAACATTCTAGCTCTTGAACTTATAGAAAGTACACAAAGAATAATACTGTGTGATGTATATTTCCCACCAAGATCTAATAATACGAATATAGAGGATCCTTACAGTTCAAATCTAAAGTTAAAATTGAATGAAATTAATGAAAAAGAAGGGAACATGCCCATCTTTATTCTGGGTGACTTTAATGCAAGAATCAATGATGGAAATTCAGAAAATGTATATTCAACTCTTGTCAATTCCATGGAACAAAAAAATCCTAGATTGTCTTCAATAAGGTCAACCTTAGAACGTGGGAAAATTATAGGGGAAGGGAATTATTTCCAATTCTTGTAAGCAGAAATTTCTGCATCCTGAATGGGAGAACCAGTGGAGACAGTGTAGGAAAACTAACATTTATGGGTCCTTTGGGTTCCTCCATATCTGACCTGATTTGGGCAAATTTGGAGGCACTCAAAATAACACATCAGCTGGAAATTATAGATCATACAGAATCAGCCCATCTTCCCTTGCTCTTACAATAGAAAATACTTTTGTTGGGACAGCACATAATGAGGTGAACATGGTAGAGTATGTGGAAATTATAAATGAAAAAATAATTTGGTGGAGCCCAATTTATTATGCACAGTTGGAAGAAATTCTCTATTCTGGTGAAGCATTTGGAATTCTTTCTCAAATCATAGACAAATCCTCCAATTCTGAAATTTATGATATCTGGGAAAATACTTGTATAATTATGAGATATTTCTGCAGGAAGAACTAAGTAATTAAACAGGGCCAACAAAACTTTGTTAAATCATGGTTTAATCAAAGATGTAGAGAAGCTAAAGCTATTTTCACTAGGACACTTAGACAGTATAGGTGAAAGAAAACACAAAGTAATATAGATCATATGATAACTAAAGAAAGAAAGTGAGAAATATAAGAAAGTGTTAGAAGAAGAAAAGAATAAACATTCCTTTCACTTATGGGAAAAATTAAGACAAGCTGTACTTAAAAGGGATTGTAAACAATTCTGGAAAATAGTAGCACAAGGTTATAATAAAAAAAAAAGGAGAAAATAGAATCTTATATCACTCTGCAAACCTGGAATGACCATTTCTCAAAATTGTATTTTACATCAGATAAAGAAGAAATGGAAACTAGCATCAGATATGATGCAAACTGCCCAAGGCCTATTTTGATAACAGAAGCAGAAATATTTAGCTCTCTAAAGTCTTTAAAATCTAATAAAGCTCCAGGTCCTGATAAAATTAATGGAGACATGTATAAATCATTTAAAGATTGGTGGGTAGCATTTCTTTTTCAAATATTTAATGGATTTGTGCAAAACCTGAAATTTCCTAAGTGTTGGTCAGGTACAGTAGTATTATATTTCCAGTACATAAAAAAGCTAACCCCAAGGATCCTAAACTGTATAGACCCATTAGCCTTATAGATGTGTCCCAGAAAGTCTTCTCAAAAATTATACTTGGTAGGCTACTGCAGTGGTTTTGAACTGGGGGTCTGTGGCCCACAGGGGGTCTGTGAACACATGCTTGGGGGTCCGCGGAAAAGGCAGTGAAACTTAAATTGTGGTACTGCTTTTTTTATTAAGATTAGTGCAACCACAAGTTGACATCAACAAGCTGCTAGATTCTAGCAGCTAAAACACCCTCTTTGCACTTTTCCTGGGCTGATTATCTCATGAATCTTTAGATACAGTGAGAGGGCATTAATTACTCTGTCTCCCCTTGAGTTTAGTAAGTCACTAACTCACTATTTTGTTCTAAGAGTGAATAGCGCTAGTCTCGTTAATACATAATTAATCTCTGAATTACTGTGAATTACTGTGAAGTCCCCCGATTACAGCTGATGACCCTCGAGTTTTTTGAGTAATTAATTTGCACAAGTCCTGCTGATATGAAATTAGCCCCAGATTACTCTTCTGATAGCTCTCCTCATTGTTTTCACCTGTTCCCACAGTAGCTGAGTGGTAGTCTGTGTGTTCAGTCTGCTTTCAGTCTCTCTCGCTGTAGCTACCAATCAGTTGTTCCTCTCCTCGCACCTCGCTTAAACTAATTTCTTCTCATAGCTCTCATGATTCTAACAAAAAAATAAAAATAAAAGCTGTCATTTGCTCTCACTCTCCCACTCGCTTCTGTTCTCTCATGGACTCACAGAATCACAGACATTCCAGGAGATACTTATTCACAAATTGACTAGGTAAGCTGGAGTATCTATATTAAAGTTTTTATATAAACAGCAGCATTGAAAAACATGTTAGAAAATAACTGCAGTATTATGTGCCAGCTTGTGTTGGATCCCCAACCCCAGTAACATGGAAGCAGGGAAAGAATAAAGATGTTTATTTTTTTATATTTTGCTCAGTCCGTTGAATGAACAACTACTGTTAGGTGGTTTTATTTATTTTTTATTAGCTTTGCCAGTTGATTACACATGAAAGCTTTGATAGAATAAAGATTTGTTCCAGTCCGTTGAATGCTTACCCCTCTCCCACACATGAATCAATGGAAGACAGTGGCATACAATGATGCTAGGTTAATGCTCCTTTTAATGTCCACTACTAGCTCAAGTATCCCACTAGTGTCTCATCAATGCAATTATTGTGTACTTTAGTACTAATTGTATATATATATATATATATATATATATATATATATATATATATATATATTATATGTATTAATAAAAAAAAAATGTTTATGTAACAATTGCTTGTTGTTGTTTTTTGTGTTTTACAAGGGGGACAGTATAAACGCTGTAAAAACACTAAGCGTGGTACAATATCTACAGACTTTTTTTGGTAGGGGGTCCCTGACATGGCTGACAGGTGTCCAGGTGGTCCCCAGACCAAAAAAGGTTGACAACTACTGGGCTACTGGATTGGTTGGAAGGGAACTTAATTCTGGATGAGGCCCAAAATGGCTTCAGAGGGAACAGGTGCACAGTTCACCATTGTTATGTTTTACATCACTTAGCCTGGAAATATACTAAAATATGGTAAACAAAATTATTTTGCTGTTTTGTGGACTTTTCTGCAGCCTTTGATAGCATTAGCAGAAAAATTCTTTTGTCCACATTGGAAGAACTGAAACTTGAGAAGACTCTCTTGGACACTATCATCAGATTACATGAATATACATGGGCTAAGATCCAATATAATCAGTATGGACACACTACTGACATATTTCAGACTAATACTGGGATTAGACAGGGCTGCATTTTAGCCCCTACTCTTTTTAATATTTAGATAAACCCTATTTTACTTAGTATAAAAAAATCATGACTTCCATGCTCCCAAAGTTAATGAGCACAGACAGTTTGGCATACGCTGACGATCTGGTTTTGTTGTCTACTTCTGCATTGGGTCTGCGGAGGAAATTGAAATCCTTCAAAACCCTCTGCAGAGATAGAAAATTAAAGATAAATTTGAACAAAACAAACATTTTAATTTCTGGAAGTAAATCTAGTCAGAAACTGAAATTTAAAATGGATGGTAATAAAATAGAGGTAGTAAACATCTATGACCACCTGGGATTTTGCTTTTCCCACAATCTGAATTGGAATAAGCATATAGAATACATGCAGAATAAAATGATTTCGGTAGTAAACACATTTGAAATATTTCTTGCTAAAATGGGGAAGACCTCGATTAAGGGGATGTTGAAGGTCCTAAATGCTAAAATTAAAACTAGCATTATATATGCAGGAGAAGTGTGGGGTTTTATTAATACTACTTAATTAGAAATTATACTTAACAAATTATACCGCTATATTCTTTTGTTGCCTCTGGGGACCCAAAACTGTATTCTTAAACTAGAACTTAGTCAGCATTCTCTGATCTCAGTAATAAAGGAGAGACAAATCATGTTCCTTCTTAAAATCTTTTTATTACAAGACCAACAGTTTCCTAGAATGTGCTTAGAGGAGGAAATTAGGATGGCAAAACAAGGCTACACATATCCTTTAGTACAGTTAGTTAAAACTACCATTTTTCCCTCAGGTCTGGGACATATATTACATAATATTTACATTAGACCTTGGGAGGAGATTGCTTATACAGTCAAACACAGAATACAGGACTTAGACATAAATCAAATATTCTCCAAGCTGGCCCAGTTGAAACTACCTAGTGATTACAAGCACTTTAAAACTGTTTGGGGTCTTGAGCCTTATTTGTCATATTTAACTTGCCCTAAATCTAGTAGAGCTTATTCTAGATTTAGAACAGAAAGTTATAATGCTCAGTTCATGTTATGTCGACAACAAAGGAATAATGTTTTGTCCCCATATTGTAAGTGCAGAAAATTACTTGATGATGACTTAAAACATGTCATCCTACTGTGTCCTCTTTTTGATCAAAGCAGAAGCAAATGGTTGGGTGAACTGTTGGCTGGCCTCAGCCTTCCCCCAGACAGGATCATAGAATATCTCTTTACTTGTCATGAGAAAATTACACTAGAGAAAGTAGCCAAATTCTTGTTAACCATATCCCTATAAGGAATCAATTAAACAGTAGTGTAGGCCTAAGGATTTGTGCAATATTATGGAAACTGTTTAAACACATAAGAATGAGTTTGTAAACAGATAAGCATTTTTGACTCTGGAATGTATTTTTTACTTCTTTTATTGTTCTAAATTAGATATTTTTAATAATTTTTAGTATATTGTAATAGCTCTTTGCTGAACAATAAAGAGTTGATGATGTATAAAAGAAATAACAACTCAAAATGAAACAAGACAAAACTGTACAGAGAAAATACAAGGTATAAAAAATCAGATGTGGGAGTACCAATACAATAGGGAGAGATCTTTATTATTGGAACAAAAATATGGAACTCAGGGGACAAAGGCTCAGACTAATCCATTTGAAAGAAATAAAGAGAAACTAGAAAATAGGGTAGTGTATGGTTTAAAGGATAAGGAAGGGAATGTACATACAGATACAGAGAATATTAAAAAAAACAGCCCAAGACTTTCTAAGGGAAAAGTTCCAGAGGAAGAACATAAAATAGACTAACAGATTATGGGATCAAATCCAAGTGCCAGTCATAGCCCCAGAGGGGAAGGAAGAGGTTAAAAAAACATATTAGGGATGCAGAAATTAATGAAGCTATTGCTTCACCGACAAATAATACAGCACCAGGGTAGATGTAATCCCAAACTGTTTCTATAAAAAGTTTGAAGAAATGCTCACTCCTATGTTCGAAATAGTGAACAACTATGCTTTTCACAAAAATGTTCAAACAGAGAGTATGAAACAGGGGGTCACAATTTTTCTCCATAAAAAAGGAGACAGGGAGGATATGAAAAACTGGAGGCCTATCTGTCTGTTGACCACAGGCTATAACATTTTGGCAAAAATTGTAAACAAAAAATTAATGGAGCAAGCACAAACCTTAGTCCTTCCAACACAATTGTGCAATTCCGGGAAGGAACATAAGACAAAATTTGATATATATAAGAGAGCTTGTAAATAAAGAGCAAGAAGGTGAATTGGAAGGGCTATTGTATCTAACAGATCAAGAAATAGCCCTTGATGCTGTAAAGCATGAGTATATATGGCAAG
Source organism: Neoceratodus forsteri (assembly GCA_016271365.2). NCBI lineage: Eukaryota > Metazoa > Chordata > Ceratodontiformes > Ceratodontidae > Neoceratodus > Neoceratodus forsteri. The sequence continues at coordinate 307,212,401 of CM028131.1, read as the reverse complement.
TCTTAAAACAGTATGGGTTCCCAGATGAATTTTTAGGATTGCTAAAAAGTCTGTAAAATGAAGTTCAGGTATTACCTATGATAAATGGACATTTGGGTATTCCAATGTATATATATAATGGGGTCCATCAGGGATGCCCACTGAGCCCCCTCCTATATGTTTTATGTCTAGACCCTTTGTTGAGAGGAATAGAAACTGAGGGGAGTATTAAAGCCATGGAATATGATAAAGGAAGCATTCACAGAACTCTAGCATATGCTGATGATTGTATTTTTTACTGAAAGACCAGATCTCAGGGGAAAGAATGCTTAAGTTTTTTTAAAAATAATGAAAATGTGACAGGTATAAAGGTGAATAAGGGTAAAAGTAAGATTCTAGTCATAGGGAAAAATCCAGTGAATAAAAATGGAAGCATAGAAATTGTGCAAGGAAATACAGACATTTTAGAAGTGTGCTTTGGTGGAGAAGACCCTATACAGAAAAACTGGGATAAGAAAATAAGTATAGCACAGACAAAAGTTGAGAGATGGAAAGCTTGGAATATGACCCATTAAAAAAGGATATACATGTTAAAAGCTGTTATTGCACTCATCTTTCTATATATTGCATATGTATTTCCTATTTCTTGGAAGGATCAGACTAGGATCTTGGTTTATTTTTTCAGCTTTTGTGGGGAAATAGATTAAACCTTGTTAAAAGGAATCATACACACAGACCTATAACAGATGGGGCATTAAATATGTGAAATCCTATAGTGTTTTTTAATAAATATTTTTGTTTATGCTAATATAGTGCCAGTATTGCAAGATAAGAATGATATTTGGGGTACTTTGGGAGGAGAATGGAAAGAAGAGATGGTGGCCTCTTGGGGTGAGAAGGGGTATAAGAAAAAGTACAGGGAAAAGTTGCCAGAATATATTAAAATAGTCGTGAAATATTTGGATAGCTGGAAAGTAACTGTAGACATGATACTAACTAAAAATAGGAAGCAGCTGTATAAAGAAATGCTTCAGAGCAGATTTTATGAGACACCTGTTTTCCTAGTACCACAGAGGGTGAAAGAATATCTAATTCTAGAAGCTGTGTTAGAGAAAAGAATACCTCAGAAGATGAGGGAAACAATTTTGCTCTGCAGTCATGGGAAGTTGCAGGTTAAAGGAAATTTGAAACACAAGAAAACTGATGAAAGATTATGTCTTGACAGAACTGTATTAATATGGAAGAATCAATGAGTCACTTATTTTTTGACTGTGATTACATTAGACCATTCTGGAAGCAGTTGGCAGTTACATGGTGTATTAAGCAGTTTGAAGGGATTAATTATGACATATTAGTATATGGACAACTGATGGAAGAATGGAGTAAGTGGGACAAGCACACCTTGTATCTGGTGTTTGCAGTTATAAAGTGGGCTATCTGGCAAGTGAGGTGTCAGACATTTATACAGAATAAGACACCTCTCTAACTTGAACTGTTATTTAAAATCCAAGCTGAACTAGATGGGATACATCAGAAAGAGTTAGAAATGCATGGGGAAAAGCAACTGTTGAATATGTGGAGGAACTTTGAATGTATAGGCTAAAGAATGAGTCATTCTAGATACTGTGATCATATTTTGATGTAATCTTTTGTTAATTTTGTTTATGTATTTATTGGTTTTGTTTTGAATAAGTTACTTTGTAAAGTTTGTTTTTGGTTTTAAATAAAAACTTCCCCTATTCTTTTTCGATAAGTGCCATGGGATCTTTAGCATCCACCTGAACTACCACCAATCCAGGCAGATGGGAAATTGGTTTAACATCTCATCTGAAATGGTTTGATACCTTTATTGGACCAACATAGATGTTACAAAAAGAAAACAGTAAAGTTTAGGCACTGTTTTCTTTTTGTAACATCTATGTTAGTCCAATAAAAGTTATCAAACCATTTGCTTCTGGATAAGTTTTAAAACAAATACTCATTTAAAAACTTCTCTGGTTAATCCTGCCATTTTCAGACTCTCTCTTATCAGAGAAGCACTTTCACTTTCCTTGTTGCAATGTAGCATGACCAAGCGGTGTCAACTGAGGTAACCAACGTGCTGGCAGATATTTAAATTAAGGCAGTCTGTCCCACATTTTCAAATGGGATGCACAGTGCAAAGTAGAGCTGCACTGCCCATCACAAAAAATGTGCCAAAGCGCGATATTCAAAAGGGAGAGATGCACCGTGCATCTCCAGATGTGCCATGGCTCAGAAACAATGTATGAGGCGAAAATAAAGGGGCAGTCCCTTGAATATGCCATGCAGCCCTATATTCAGCCAAAATGTGCAGCACATCCGCCATGCATATCAGAAATGAGCCACCCAACGTTAGGCATACAAAAGGGTGGCTAAATTAGCCAGCCACCCACAGGCAGGCTGCAGAACTGCAGGTAGGCCAGCCAGAGACAGCCCTCAGAGGTGCACAAAAACATGCTCCAGGCACCCACATGCAGAAGTCTCACTTTTCATAAACAACATAGCTAGCAACCTACATGCTTGCTCAACTCTGCTTTATGCTGATGGACAGGAGCTTTATGCTTGCTCTAAAAGCCTTGCTATCATAAACTTGTGTCTCTCCTCCAACTTTACTAAAGTCCAAACCTGGTTGAGAGACCACAAACTAGTACTTAATTTAAATAAAACACAAGCAATGATATTAGGCTCTTCCCTCAAACTAAGGTCTTACCAGAATGCACTGCTAGTGCACGGCTCAGGTGGCCCTCCACTTCAATGTGTCACTTCATTTAAATACCTGGGTGTTCTTCTGGACCAATCTCTCAACTTCAATCTTTATATCCAGTCCACATGCAAATCTGTTAACTCTAAACTACTGTAGGAGTGGCCTACAAAACCAGCTATATGCTCACCCCTTCAGCTAGGTTAGCCATTACTCAGGGTAAATACTTCCTGCACTCACCTATGCTGCCCCCACTTTTGTTGCTGCACATAAGACCACTCTTCACAAGTGGGATGTCACCCATAATAACATGTCATTATGCCTCCTCACCTCACCGGCTAAAACATCACAGTCAACTCTATAGTGATGTAAACTGGCTCTCGCCCTCAGCCATCAGAAACTACTCTCTTTGTTCCCTGGAGGTGAGATGCTGTCCTTAGGTCTCAAACACCCCTGCCCTTGCTGCCATGCTCCTCCTAAAAACATCCTGGTATGGACTGCACTCTGTGGCTAAATCCCTTCTTCAAATATCAAGGTGCAACACATCCAAAGGCCTTGCAGCTTTCTCCCACTATGCCCCTCAGGTTTGGAACTCCCTTCCCCTCATCCTTTGACAATCATGCTCCCATGCCTGCTTTAGAAAGGAACTCTGAAAATTCCTATCTGAATCTGAACCCCGTGTGTGCTTCAACCCTCTTTAAAATTACTGCTCTCCCCCTCTTATCCTCATCTTTTGTCCTATTGTAGCCCCACAACTAGCTTGCACTTATGATCTTGTGAGCACACACTGTATCATATGCTACTGTACTATTCTGCTTTGTTAGAAATTCCTATTGTTATTGTAAACATGCTACTTATGTTATTTTTTTGTACAGTGTCTACCTATCATCATGATCTATTTGACCTACACCTGTTTCAAACTGTCATGTATATTATATAACTGCCTAGTTCTACTCTGTAAGTAATTCCTACGGACTCTGTCAAATGCAGCTTTTGTTATTTCTGTTCAGTACTTACTTGCAGAGTGATCTACACTGACCAATATCTATTTGCTATTGTTCTGTATAAATGTAGTAATCTCCCAGGTCATGCCTGAAAATAGTCATTTTTTGGTTGGTGCACTTACCCGGTAAACAAAAACTAAATAAATAAAATAGAAAATGCCAGGATGGATGAACCCTGACCACAGGTGCCCTGTCATCACCGGCACCATCCAGGGAGCAACACCCCACACAGCACTCTGGATGTAGACAACCAGCAGCCACATGCCAGTGCTTTTGTGTGCCCCCAGAGCACACCAGTGGGGTGGACAGCCACATTGCAGCACATGTACCAGGACCTATGGCCAGCACCCATGGGTCCTGCACAGAGACACCAGGTGGTGGTATGCTCCCAGTGTGACGTTTGTGGAAATAGTTCCCAGATTGCCTGGTGGTATGAGTAGCCACATGGCTTGGGCCAGGGACTGACCAGTGGCACACACACATGGTGGTACACCATAGGTGCACACAGGTGGGACCCACCCACCTGGGTACCTTGTCACTGTCCAAACACTGATATCCCTTGCAGTGCTCTCCAGCTACCTCCCATACAATGGTGTGTGGGGCACTGCAGGTGATAGTATGCAGCATATGAAGCTGGTGTATCACATGCATGTGGTACACCGATCAGACTGTGTCACCCTCTGCCCTCCCCTGTTGCTTGTCCAGGTTGGCTCCTGTGGCCACTGTCCAGATGGGCCCCCTGTAACCCAGTCTGACCTGTACATGGCTATGGGGTTTAGCACTGTACCCAGGCCAATGCAGTCCACCCTCCCACACACAAACATCCCAGCACATCTGCCTGCCAGGCTGCAATACCTCCTGTTCATCTTTGTGGGGTGGTGGGGCAGCCCTGCAAAACTGAAACTGAGCATGCCTTGGGTATGTAAATGGCCTGCATACATTCCAAGTTTGTGCTCGGAATGCGAAATGAGGCTATTTGCATACCCTGGCTAAATATTGCAGAGTTGCACCACACCTACCTCACCTGTCCCAGTGCATTTCTCTATGTTCCTGCCTGTGGTGCGTGGTCCCCCGTGACTGGGATGCGCTGCAGAGTTTCAGATGCATGATCGTGCATATAAAGGATATTCAACCAGACATGCACTAGCATATCTTCCAGTGCATCTTCTGGATGATTCCAAAAAGCACAACAGAATCCCACACAGTGACACCAGCACATCAACATCCACTACAGCGACACGTAGTAAAACCGATAATGACCACAGCGACCTACACCATGGAAATCCACAGTAATGAGGGGGGCTAAATATAACAACCTCCACTTCACACAGACAGTAAGTAAAGTAAAACTTTATTTCTTAAGCGCCTTTCAAGTACCAAGAAACTGTACAGTTAAATGAACAAACAATATCATCAAATAATAAACATACTTAAAATGTTAAAAGTCTCCTGAAAAAGCCTGATAAAACAAATAAGTTTTGAGCTCAGATTTAAAACTCGAGATGGCCAGGCATTCCCTTAACCAATGAGGCAGAGAGTTCCACAGGGTAGAGAGTTCCACAGGGTAGGGGCAGCATAGGAGAAAGCACATGCCCCAGATGTTTTTAACCAAACCCTGGGAATCTCTAGCAATCCCTTGTTGGTGGATCAGAGTGAGCAGGAAGGGCAGTAGGGTGTAAGGAGATCTTTCAGATACCAGAGTCCCTGTTCATGTAGGGCTTTATAGGTCAGTAACCCGACCTTGAAGGTGATCCGCCACTCTACTGGCAGCCAGTGCAGTTCGCGCAGCACAGGCGTAATATGATTAGTACTGGATGTACCAGTCAAAAGCCTGGCTGCCATTCTGCACTAGCTGCACGAGACAGATATCAACCCCCGGAAGCCCTAGGTAGAGGGCATTGCAGTAATCAAGGTGGGTGGTTACGAAGGCGTGGACCAATGTATGAAGGTCAGCCAGAGGAACTAGGTGTTTCACCTGGGTCATATTCCTAAAATGACAAAAAGAAGATTTGACAACTGCAGACACCTATGATTTCTGTCAAACTGCTGTCGAAAATAATGCCAGGTTGCGCACCTGGTATGAGGTCATGAGCTGGACACCATCAAGCCATAAGCCTGAAGGAAGCCCAGCCCCAAGACCTGCCTTTGAATGACCCAGGTCCACAACCAACACCTCAGTCTTATCTGGATTTAACCTCAGCCAGCTAGTGTTCATCCAATTCCTGCTTTCGGCCAGACAGTTGTTAAGCACGGAGATCGCATCATCCTGTCCGGGAATAAAGGACTTATACAGTTGGATATCATCTGCATAGCAGTGAAAACCCAAACTGTATCACCTAATGATATCTCCTAATGGCAGCATATACACTGCAAACAACATGGGTGCCAGTATGGAGCCCTGCGGCACCACACAGGACAGGAGGAGAGCATCAGAGGAATAGATTCCAGTGACAACCCTCTGCAATCTGCCCATAAGAAAAGATTGAAACCAACTTAAGACTGTTGTGGACAGTCCACAGAGAAGCCACAGGCACTCCAAAAGCACACCATGGTCCACAGTGTCAAATGCCGCCAAGAGATCAAGAAGGGTTAAGATAGTATGAGCCTTTCGATCTCTTGTAATTAGGAGATCATTTAAAACCTGGACAAGGGTGGTCTCAGTGCTATGTCTTTTCCTAAAGCCAGATTGGAGAGCATCATAGACTTTGTGAGTTGTAAGATGGTTATCCAGCTGTGACGCAACCACCTTCTCAATAACCTTACCCACAAAGGGTAGACTAGAGACAGGTTTATAGTTAGCTAGACAGTCTGGAGCCAATGAGGATTTTTTAAGGAGTAGTCAAATGGCCACCTCCTTGAGGGGATTAGGAAAGACACCCTGCTCCAAGGAACTCCAGACAATTTCAGCAAGGATCGGGCAGATAACATCTACACAACCTACCAATAGTGGCGTAGAACCCGGATCCAAACTACAGCTGGTTGGTCACAAAGTCTGGACAATCCTCACAATGTCCATGAATTCTGGCTGGCTAAAGTCAGACCAGGTAGAATGGGCACTCGCCACCTCCCGCCGATCTCCGCAATCCCTCATAGAGAGAGTTGGGCCGATACCCAACCTGATGCTGGCAGCCTTATCTGCGAAGAATTGCGCAAGCACATCACACTTCATTTGTGAAAAATCTCTTCCAGATTGAAGACAGACTGGATTGCACAGTCTATCCACAGTCCGGAAGAGCTGAGCCAGTAGATTCCAGACAGGAATTCTGCCTTCTTATGAGTGATTGCTGATTAATAGCTCTTATCATGATCCATCAATCTAAGCCTTTCAGCATCCAGGCTGGATTTCCACCAAGTTCTCGCTAGCCTTTGCCCCAGTCTTCTCAGCTCCTTCAAGGACCCATCAAACCAGGGGGTCCTCAGGTGCAGATTGAGTGGGTGAACATGAACAAGAGCAATTGAGTCCAGAGCATCACCCACCACCTTATTATAGGCCAGAACGAGACCCCCTGGACTCCATCATTCACTCTATAAACCCGATAGGTCCAGCACCTCCGATAGGCCCTCTGGGGTAACTCCCCTTAAGGGGTGGTTCTGGAACATCTTTTAGGTAGGCCTATTTGGGGGTGCCCCAAAACTGAACCTTATGGTGTGATGGTCTGACCAATTGACTGGTTCCACTCCCAAGTCTGTGATCTCCATCCCCAGGAGGAACAAGATCCAATGAGTGACCCCCTATATGGGTGGCAGAGGTAATCACCTGTCTAAGGCCCAGCATAGTCATAAGATGGAGGAGATTATTTCCAAATTGCGAGACTTCATTGTCAATACAGGCATTGAAGTCACCCAGAATTAACCACCTGGGTGACTCCAAAGCCATGTCAGCAATAAAAGTCCTCGAAAAGTGGAGAAACAGTGATCAACCCCCCCCCACACACACACACACACCGCACATACACTGAAGAACAGCACCACGGCACAAAAGTGCAAACTAGTAAATAGTTATTCGGACATAGTCTGACACCACAGTACATTGTGATGGGCACGTATACATCCCACCACCCTTACACAGTTCATAATATACCACCTCAGCATCGGTAAGAACTGTACTTCCCACCAGCATGATTACACTTGTAACTAGCTGCCGGTTGCCAGACACCACTCCTTTTGGAAAAGGAACCCATCAACCACCAGCAGATGTGTCCCCCTAGCACTGAGCACATACTTGGTGGTCGGCATCTTTGCACACATGCTAACGCCCACACCACCGCCCACCCTATCGCCCTCATCTGATACACCTGCCTGCCTCATCCGATACACCAGCCTGTCGATGCAGACTACCTGTTGACATTGACTACCTGTTGACATTAACCACCTCTCACTCACAGTGCCGTCGTTGTACAGTGGTCATTGTTCTTGTGTCACTGTAAGGGAGTCGCATAGTAATGGTATATCCTTCTGAATATACCATTTGTTTGGGCGACACATCTCCGATGTGCGACTGTACTGTAATTTTCAGGGGACTTTGAATATGTTATCTGTAGTTAAAAATTAAGAAAAACTGTTTTGCATGCTAAGTCTACTTTGCTTTGTTTAAAAGAATCTAATTACTGTAGAGAGAGGAGAGTGATCGAGTTGGTGACTTCAGAAAAGTAGACACAAGCCCAAGTGACCGTTGCTATAGCAATACACACTCACACTTGAGTCTAAGTTCCTGAAGCCGCTGACTTGCTCAATCTGCAATCACTCTCTTTTCTCAACAGTCGGCAGCTTCTTTTAAACAAAGTTAAGTAGACTTACTATACAAAACAGTTTTCTTAATATTTTAGCATAGACTGCCTTATTGTAAATACCTACCAGCACATTAGTTACTGCAATTGACACTGCTCAGTCATGCTACATTAGAACAAGAAAAGTGAAAGTACTTCTTCAATAAAAGACTCTGAAAGTGGCAGGATCAACCAGACAAGCTTTTTAAATAACATATGTTGTATATACCACTACTCCATCTGACAAGGATCACTCAGGAAGGCACACTGCTATTCTTGAGTCCCTGTGGCCTGAAGGTCACACTGCCCTCTTGTGGTTACTTCACCTTAGCTCATCTCTGTGTCTCACTATGTCCTCCTCCCTATTCATTGGAATGCTGCTTGTACTTGTGTTCCTTCCCCCTCCCCCCATCAAATGACTTGCCTGATAGCCCTCCAGGCACCCAACATTATGCCCCCAGGTGTGGGACAGCCAACTGTGCCCAATCTGCCGTGCATACAACTTCCCATTGCCTGGAGCACCGGAATCTGGTCCCACTTACATCCCCAGCCCTCTGGGTGGCCATTCACATATCCACCCTCCCTATACCTGTATCCACCAGTTCCCCCAACTCTAGGCCCCAGAATCCCAAGCTCATAAAAAAATTGCTTAGACTTGCTCTCCTTTGCCATGCTCTCATCCTCCTCCTCTTAATATCTGGCAACGTGCACCCAAACCCTGGCCTACTCCCATCTCTCAGTTCCTCCAACGGGCCATCCGGTGGTCTACTCATAGCCACCATCAATATTTGTAGCCTCCAGAAAAAGCATGATGTCCTACAAGACTGGATGGCACTTATCTCCCCTGATATACTAGCAGTAACTGAGACCTGGCTTGATCCTGACACACCAGACTCTGCTATCCATATACCTGGATACTCTATCCTCAGAATTGACAGACAGGTCAAAGGGGGAGGGGTTGTACCTTATACCACCATTATACTCTTCAAGCCTCTCTAGTCCCAAATGCCCCCACCCTGTCCCATGGGGCCCAACCCCTCCCTGTCATGCTGCAACCTGATGCCTCAGGAAAAGCTCTCCACATAATTATGGTATATATCCCCCCCGGACCCAAAATCTTGCATCGGACTCGGTACTGAACTGCCTTGCCCAACTGCCCTCCTCCAGTGAAATCATTGCCTTGTGCGATATTAATGTCAATTGGCTCACTGCTTCCTCTGCCATCTACAAGGATTCCATTGCTGCCCTTGACCTCACACAAGTTGTCCTGTCCCCCACAAGACTCAATCATAAAACAGGCACTTCCACCCTCATTGATCTCATCCTCATGAACAGGCCCACTCGCCTTTCTGAGGTTTCAGTACTCTCAGATGCTTTGAGAGACCACTTTCCAGTTCTCTGCAAATGAACCTCAAAAACATCTCCAAAACGGCCACCAAAATTTACCTCTCACTATCGCTTAAAAAGGGCTCCCTGGGGGGCGTGGTCTGCCTAGACAGAAGATGGCAGTATAGATCTCCTTCTCTCCAGGAAACATAAGAAATCACACCTCATCCTTCTTGCTACGGACCTTACAGACATGTTAACTCTGCTGATCTGGTTCTACATAACTCATTACAGGTTTCCTGTAAGTCATTTTGCTCTTCGGTCTATTGCAAACCTATATTTTAATCCTTTTAGAATTTGGGCCTGTACAGCTGCAATATGGCTGACCCTCATCTACACTAAATCTCTTTGGCATGAGTAGAAGCTACAGTATGTTTTCAAAACTTGTAGAAGATATAAATGACTTGAAAGTCTCTACACAACACGCTTCTATAACTCTAGATTCTTTTGATAAGAGAATAAGCTCCTCCAAAATCCAGACAAGCTCTAATACAAAATCCATTCAGGAGCTACAGGCCACTGTCAGAAACCAAGATCACATCATCAAATTACTACAAAATAAAATTGATGACCTTGAAAATCGTAATCGCAGGAATAATCTTCGATTTCTGGGTTTCCCTGAGGGATCTGAGCTTGGAGACACTACAGCATTTTTATATCATGTTTTGCCAGCTATGTTGAAACTGCCCCCCCGAGCAGCAACTGATTATTGAGCACTCCCACCTCACTCTTAGTCCGAGGCCCAGTAAAGATCAAAAGCCCAGACCGATTGTGGCCAAGTTTTTAAACTATGCCCATACAGAGCTCATCTTAAAAAGGGCCAGAGACATTGGCACATTAATGTGGCAAGACTTTACAATTTCAATATTTTGTGACTTCTCCAAAGAAATCACAGATAAAAGGAAAGCATACAACCCATTGAAACCACTGCTGCATCAAAAAGGGATAAGGTTTGCATTACGCTACTCTGCCACTATGCGTTTATTTTTAGGTTCCTCATTTAAAGATTTCAACACTCCAGATGCCCTGTCTGCGTTTCTGGGTTCTACTTCAGGTGATCCCCCACTGTTTAAGCCACTGAAAAAAGCACTTTTGACCTCCAACAACATGCCACCTTGAAGTAGCATTTCAGCACCACAAGTCAGCAGAGGAAGCCCAGTTGCATTAGCAACCCCTGCGGATGCAGCACCCCTCGGTTCCTGCAACAAGGCATTCAAACAGACTGAAAGACAAATCTACATTGAGCGGCCTTAAACGTACTTGTTCCTGCTGCCCAAATTCAGACTGCTCAAAACCTCCCTCCCATGCACCTGTACATACCAGCATCAACCCGGATATCCCGATTAGCAATATGTTCTCCCTTCTTGCTGATGATCTTCACTCATCTCAGGAGGACTTGCAATCTCACACTGACACCAATAAATCGCCTGATCCTAGTACAACCCTGCAAGGTATTGCGTCTGTGGACTGTTCTTGGGCTGAAGTTGTTTCAGGTTCTCACCTTAAACACTTGGAGCCACCCAAGAAGAAAAGGAAAGCCAAAGTGAAAAACAAGAACTCAAAGGCAACAATCAAAGCTTCTCAGTCAATGATAACCTAAAGCTGGTGTAACATAGATTTGCTATTGTTTTCTTCCTGGCTTATTGTACAGCCAGGACCCAGTGTTCCTTTTCATTTTAACTGCCGTACATCGTGCTGTGCAGCTTTTTCATTCAGACACTCCCTTCCAGCTGGTCATGATTCAGGAAGGCTGTACATCGTGATAAGGTATACTTATTAACCAGGTATATTTTTCTTTTACTTTTTCAATGTGGTACCACTGGTGTTCTGTCCTATGCTGTGTGGTTAATGTTACCATGTTCAATATATCTTTGGGGCTTCATTTCATTAGTCTATCCAATTTCTACTTCACATTTAATCTATATACAATTATATCATAAGGCAAACTGCATTATCCTGTTCACTTTTACACAATACCTGTTACTGGAGCTAGTGTCTTTTTTTCTGGAGCTACCCCTATTCTCACAGACATAAATCTCATTCTCCCCCATATATGGCTCCCTTATTTACTCCATTTATTTCTCATATACCCTACTTTACATGTAACAAACTGCTAGTTACTACTATTGGTGTATTGAACTGGTGGAGACACTGCCTATTTTGTATCTGTTTGCTCTAGTCACTTGAAACCTAATGAATGTTTCAATTTTATTTCTGATATTTTTCTGGTTCTGGGGTTCATTAGGACTATGACATAGACCTGACTACTCCTCAACCTAATCGCTGTAGGTTATTTTCGAGTGTGTAATGCCCTTATTAATTGCAAGAATCTCCACTACTATCATTCTTTCTCTTTTATTGAAACCAGATTACTTGGCTCCATTTAAGATAGGGTGCCCAATTTGACAACTAGACCCCACAATGATTTCACATAATTGCATGAAGCCTTTTTGCGCTACTATTTCACACTACCCACCTACATTTACTGACACAGGATGACTTTTTTTTTTCTAATGTACTGCTCCAATATTTTGAGTTTTATATTTCCCTTTGATCGTTGATACTCCTATTTCCTCAGCCTAATACCTGGCTCCCTGGTATCATCTTTAGGCAACTCTGGTCCTAACTATCACAGCACTAATGTGTATCGTATAGGGTTAACATGTCTTTTAATACTTAGTTTCATGTTTTTGCTAATAAGGTCAGTTATAATTATATTTATTCTTTACATCTGTCCCTACCAGTTGAAGTGTGGTTACTATCTTATGTTCCCCACTATACTCAAGAGAATTTGCTCACTGTTATAGGTAGTTGTTTATTAGTGTGATAACTGTTTTAAAAGTTATAAGTCCTAGTTTTGCAGATCTTACCCAGTCTGCATAGGACTTTTTCTAGGTATATACACCCCATGGTGTGGTGGAGAGTCTGTTGTACTGGTTACCGACTCTAATCCTCCTACACTTACAAGAAGTTAACTTCCGATTTCTATTAACAGTTTTTGTCTTACAGATATTAATATGCTATTTCACTCTCACTTTTCTTCTGCTTTGTAATATTTTAGAGAGATATCCATGTTCTTGATAATTGATATAAAATTCCTCATATGCCTGTTAGATCCTGCTGTCCTCTATGTGAGCATACTATTATACCCATCAGCTTGGAACTACCTCTGCTTGGAATATTGGTCCCTCACTATTTCTTTAGTATTATTCTCCCCTTAAGCTATTACTATGAATGATCTATTGCTATACTCCTGGAATGTGAAGGGACTTAATTCCCTTTGTAAGAGGAAGCAAATTATAACTTTTCCCAAAAAACACAAAGCAGACATTGCCTTCCTCCAAGAAACAAAATTGCTAGCAGAGAATGTTAATAGGCTTAAAAAGGATTGAGTCGGTCAAATGTATGACTCCTTGTTTTCCTCAAAAAAAAGAGGGATAGCTATTCTGATCCATAAAAAACTCAAATGGACCTTGATAAGTCTATATCAGATCCAGAAGGCAGATGGGTTATTGTTACTTTGAATACCCTCTCTGGCCCCATTATGCTAATCAATGTTTATGCCCCCAATGCTGATTCTCCTGAATTTTTTCATAATTTATCCCAACATATTCTGTCTAACCACTCGAATAACACTCCAATAATATTTGGAGGTGATTTTAATCTGGCACTAACACCACACATGGATAGAAGTAATTACTCTACTGACTCTCACACCAGCGGTATTAAGGCTCTTTCTTTATTACTGAAAGAGTTCGGCCTGGCAGATATTTGCTGGCTAATTCATCCCTGTGACCGTGACTTCACCTTCTACTCAAATCTTCATAAATCATACAGTCGCATTGACTACTGGTTCACTTCACCTTCTATAATTGAGAAAACTATCGACTCCTCTATCCTCCCCATAATAATATCAGATCAATCACTGATTAAACTACACCTCTTATGGGGACCCCCTACAACAAAGTCTACCTCCTGGCATCTGGACCCCCTTCTCCTTAGGGATCTGGATTTCTTAACCTGGATTAGATCTCAAATTCAAGACTTCCTATCATATAATAACCCTGTGGACACATCAATGTCTACTGTTTAGGAAGCTTTAAAAGCTACGCTACGCAGGAAAATAATTAGCTTTGCAGCCCATAGAAAAAAAAGCAGGGCACAACTACATGCAGATTTAGAAAAAAACACTTAAGACTAAAGGACATCTATACTTTAAAAATAATAAACCAAACCCCAATTCTCAACTCCATCTAGAGATATTTCAACTCAGAACCAAAATAAATGACCTTGTCTCTCGTAAAATGGAACTTGCTCTATTCAGACTTAAACATAAATTTTGGGAGCAAGGGGACAAAAGTGGGAAACTTCTTTCCTATCAACTTAAAGTACAACAAATCGAGTGCCATATCACCAATCTTAAGGACCCACAGGGTAAGGTACATACTGATAACCTCTCCATAAATCATATTATGAGATATTTTTATCAGAATTTATATTTTGTTGTCAGTCCTGCACCCACCCCACATATACAACATTTTTTGAACAGCCTGCATTTACCTCACCTCTCTCCTGATGAAAAAAATGCTCTAGATGAACCCTTTACCCTGCAAGAAATTCAAAACCTATTATCCTTACTAAAATCAGGCATATCTCTGGGAGGAGACGGATTCCCCATGGACTTCTATAAATCACTTTCTGATTCCCTTTGCCTGTACTTTTTGAAGTCTTTGAGGAAGCGTCAGACAAAGGCAAACTTCCTCCTACTTTGACTGAAGCAATTATTACATTAATCCCCAAAAAAGCTAAAGATCCTTCCCTTCCTGCTAGGTACAGACCAATTTCATTACTTAAAACTGATGGGAAAATACTAGCTAAACTTTTATCCACATGCCTTGAACCCCTTCTTTCTAAACAAATTCATCATTCTCATACAGGCTTTGTCAAGAACAGATCTGGCTCAGACCACTTGCGCGCCTTGTTTAATTTAAATCACAAGGCCAAATTCCTTAAATCTCCTGCTGCAGCAATAGCTATTGATTTCAAGAAGGCTTTTGATTCCCTTAGCTGGAATTATCTATACCAGGTTCTCTCCTGCTTCGGCCTCCCTTCAAATTTCTGCACATGGATCAAGTTACTTTATACATCACCCTCAGCCAAAATCCTCACTAATTCTACTCTTTCTTCCTCTTTCCCTCTATTAAGAGGAACTAGACAGGGCTGTCCTTTATCTCCCTCACTGTTCAACCTGGCTATCGAACCCTTAACTGCTAGCCTACACCAAGCTAATGACATTAAAGGTATCCCTATAGGTAACTCTAGATACATTTCCTTGTCGTATGTGGATGGCCTTTTAATACTTCTAAAAAATTTAAGCAAAGCTGGAACCCCTATAACTAGACTGCTTAACAAATTCACTGAAATTTCAGGGCTAGCATTGAATTATGGAAATCCAAAACTCTCCCTCTTAATGACTTATGCAAACCCCTCATGAACCTACCACTTGGATTTCGTTGGTCCCCATAGGGTATTACCTATTTAGGTATAACAATTTCTCACGATTTAGGGAAGATTTGGGATCTAAATTTCAATCCCCTTCTTGTCAATATTAAAACATCCCTAGATAGATGGAAACTGTTAAATCTCTCTTTCATGAGAAAAATATCTGCTATAAAAATGATCATTTTACCCAAGATACTATATTTATTTTCTAACATTTCTCTTGTCTTACCTTCCACCTATTTATCCAGACTTGATAAGTTAATTGGTAATTTCATTTGGGAAGGCAAGACACCAAGATTTAGCCATACAAAACTTCGATCACTCCAGACAAAAGGCGGATTCAGCCTTCCCTGGTTCAAAGGTTATTTCTGGGCTTTTTGTACTTCTCAAACCATTAAATGGTTTGGCAAAATTTCATCCCATACACCTCTCTGGGTAGAGATGGAGTCTGCATTATGTCCTGGTGGTGTTCCCACATCATTAATCTATAGTGCCCTCCCTCCTAAACTAAAAGCCCATCCAATTATTTCTGCATCCGTTCTTTATTGGAAGTTTATACACAAGCACTTAAAATCCAATCTCACTACATTCTTCTATACTCCTATTTGGGGCAATTGTTTGCTTTCCCTAGAAGGACAACCTATTTTCTGCCTCACTTAGAATAATAAAGGCCTTTTCTTTTTAGGAGATATTTTTGATAAAAACTCTTCTAATCTTGACTCTTTCTCAAACTTACAGCTAAAATGGGATCTCCCCAAACAGGACTTCTGGAAGTATCTTCAAATTCGAGCTGCCTATAAATCTATTGCACCTTATATTCACAGCCTCTCTCCACATAATCATTATGTTTCACATTGGATTCACTTATCAGCAAAGTGGAATAGTGTCATCTATAAGGATATCATGGAAAAACTACCTGACCAGTCTCTTTATGAGAAAAATAAATGGTGCACTCTTCTTAATTATAGTATATCCAAAACCCAATGGCGTAACTGCTGGTGCTCCTCTCATAGCTTTTTTAAGGATGCTTACAGCTCTTTAATACAAATCAAGATATTACACTTGTGGTATAGAACTCCCTCTGTATTGAATTGTATGGGTCTCCTAAACAACACTAATTGCTGGTGTTGCAACTCCCCTAATGCAGATCTCCTTCATATATTATGGTCCAGTTCTCCAATTCACAAACTGTGGCATAGGATTCATTCCTTTGCTATAAGGGTGATAAGAAATCATATTGCCCTTGACCCTAAACTCTTTTTGCTTGGAATCCCCCCTCCTAACAACACTGCTCTATCTCATGCTCATTTCAGATGGCTAAGTATATTATTTCTTCATAATTCTTCTTATTTTTATGAATTGGAAATCCCATAATATTCCTTCCCTCGCTGATGTCCTCCAAAACCTCTCCCATATGCCCCTCTGGACCGGATATCCCATCTCTCCTCTGATCTACTCAACATCTACAATAGATGTTGGCAGGATTATTTCTCCTAGTTGAATATCTCTGGTAGCTCTAACTAGTATATTGCACTATATCATACAGCTCAGGTTATATATGGAATAGCTCTCATTATTTCCTCAACTCTCTTTCTCTTTCTCTCTTCATTCCTCTCTGTCTTTAAAAGTGTACTCTATATACTATACAACTCATACAACTTTCTACAGCTCCTGTTTTACACATACAGTCTATGTTATAAATGCCTACTGTTATGCATAAAGTTATGATAATGGCTCTATTGTATTTATAGCATGTCTGTTATTACTATAATTATACCATCTGCTAATCTCCTACTTATATAGATATAGAAATTATGAGACACATTCTCTTCCTTCCACTTACTTCCAAATATGCTCAGATATTAGCCTAAGTTCATTTTTATAGCTTATACTTTGTATATAGGAGGCAATCATATTCATATGAAAGCTGTTGTTTGTCATATCTGTAATCAATATGTCCTTCTGTTGAAAATTAATAAAAAGATAATGTGAAAAAAAAGGGCTCCCTCCCCCAGCTTAAGTAGTACATGCTGTGTTGTGACTGGTCCCCCATCAACTCTGTACCCTCCACAGACCTCGTCCTTGACCACTTTATCTCTATGTTCAACTCGGCCCATGACCGCTAAACTCCAGTTTCCAAGCAACTGATTTAAAATTGTGATGGCTCTCCCACACCCTACCTGACATCATGAAGTGTGGGAAACCAGTGGCATTTAGCTAATGAATCAGGCAAACCACACATCTGGTAATTATACAGGGAACTCAGGAACAAATGCACCTGGGAAACTCAGAAAGCCAAAGCCATCCATTACCAGGAGACACTTTCCTCCACCTGGGGCTCGGGGCATAAATTCTGGAATATCATTAAAGAATTTAGTGGAAAAACCATGTCCCCACCACTGGCCCAACTGCTGGTAAATGACTCCCTATCTCAAGACCCCTTTCTAATTGTGGAAACCCTTAACTCTGCCTTTTCTGGCCTCAGTGGTGTCCTTCCCCCAATTTTTTTTGACCCAGCTACTGAGCTGCCCTCAACCCCCCCATTCTACAACCACTCCAACCTTCAGGCTCTGTACACTCTCCCCACATGATGCAAGACCTTTTACCAAAACCCTGAGAAAATCATGCTTTAGTAGTCACTCACTGGACCTCAAACTTGTCTGGCTCACCCTAGATGCTATAATCACCCCCCTCACAGACATCCTCATTCGTTCTCTCTGCCTTGGACAATTCCCAACATGCTGGAAATCAGGTGGGGACTGTACCTACCTTGGCAACTACCACCCCATCTCAATTCTCCCCCCATCTCCAAGGCTTTGGAAAAAATAGTGTCAGACCAACTAATCGACTATCTCACCAAATATGACCTACTCTGTCCTGAACAACAAGGCTTCAGGAGGGGACACAGCACTACAACTGCCCTTCTTGAATACACCACCTTCATCAACAAAGCCCTTGACCAAGGACACTTGGTTGACTCTACCTATATTTATTTAACCAAGACTTTTGACTCTGTCAGCCATATGCTTCTCCAACAATCTATGCCCCTCTTGGGGCTATCTCTAGAAGCCACCACATGGTTAAAAAGCTATCTGAGTGATAGAACTCAGAGGGTCAAGTTAAACACTACACTCTTGCCCAGTAAACCAGTTTGCTGTGGGATTCCCCCAAGGCTCTATATTGGTCCCCCTCCTGTTTAGCATATACTTGAACACCCTCCCCAAGGACTGCTCAGGTCAGTTGCTTCTCTACGCCGATGATGTGGTCATATTCAACTGTCACCCTGACTCCCTTTCTCTTCAATCCTCCCTGCAGTACTCCTTAATTGAGGCTGAAGTCTGGTTCTTGGATCACCTCCTTGTCATGAACTACAAAAAGACCAAGGCCATGCTCTTCATCTACAGACAAAACAAGCATAAAAACTGTCCCCCTCACCATCCTCAACTCCAAGGGCTCCCACTTGACTTAGTACCCACCTTTAAATACCAAGGCATCACCCTTGACTCCTCTCTCACTTTCCATGAACACATCAATCTCCTCTACTCTGCTGTCAATGCTAGAATAGGGCTCTTATAAAGGCATAGGGATTGCCTGCCTCCAAATGCCCTAAACCTTGCTGTGATATCTTCGGGAGCACTCACTTATCAACTATGGGATTGTCATCTATGGCTCTGCTGACCCCACCGCCCTATGTCATATCAAGATCTCCCTAAATAAAGCCTGCAGACTTGTCACAGAATGTGACTGGTGGACCCATACCTGTGAGCTCTACTGTCACACCAACTGGCTTGACTTCGATGGGCGGCTCAGATACCACACCTGTCTCCTTGCCAGAAAGGTCTCACCCTGCTCCTGCCCCTGGGACTTTGCCATCTCGTGCAGCACTCCACCCAACTCTAGAATACTCGAAGCTGTCTGTCTACCCTTCTCTTAGTACCCCACTGCAGGTCTTCCCTGGGCCAATGCTCCTTTTTCCACAGAGCCCCCCTATGGTTTAATGAACTACCTCCTGCTGTCTCTCTGGAGCAGTGTCTAAGCACATCTAAATCCCAACACTGCTTGGGAATTCTCTCCCACTCTTGCTGCGACTGCACCTAGTCCCTATCTGCACCATGGATGCAAGTCACTCACCACTCTTTGCCACTTTCCCTTTGACCTGGGGTCTGCCACTACTGCTTGACCCTGCAGAAATTGTAACCAGGTTGTAGTTTATTGATCACTGTCTTTTGATACTGCAACTATTGTTGTTTACTGCTCACTGTCTGACATGGGCTGGATCTCTCCTCCCTTGAATTTTGTTACTTGTCCACTTTTCAACATTGTAATATTGCTCTGTTCTTGTCTTTCTTGTACCCTGTTATGTTACTTCATTTTTGATGTGGAGCCTTTGCAAAGGAGTCCTCAACTCAAAGGTTGTAATTCCAATTCTTTCAATAAATAAATAAATATATATGATATGGGGGTTGCTTTTTTGGGGGGGCAAAACATATCTTCTAAACAGTATTGCAACATGTGTAACTGGGGGCAGAATACTGTACATCTTCTAAAAAGTAATACAACATGTGTAACTTGACTCTATGTGAGGAACTGTGTTAAGGGGGGATGGATGAGTGGGGTGCCCAAAACATATGTTGTATGAAGAGAACATGACATGGTCTGACAAAAGATATCATATTTATCTTCACTCGAGGCCAGTGACATCAAGATATCTCAGTCATGGTGCTACCATTGGCCTCTCATGAAGATAAATATATCTTCAGTCAGGCCATGTCATATCCTCTATATATATAGTAAAGTATAAGTTAGAAGACTGATAATACATATATATTAATTTATGAATAAGTCTTCTCCCATTTTTATTTATGTTTAGTTGTTTGATTTTTTTCAAGAAGAAAACTATATTTACAAAATCATATTCTGTAGTAGTCATTTTTATGTTTGCTTGTGTGCATGCGCAATAAACATTTTGTGGCATCTTGTGGTAGTAGCAGGTTTCAGAGGTGTGGCAGTGTTGTGGCCAATGCTGCCACTACTTTTTTGGGCTCATCTGTTTGGCACCAATGACTGAGCACGCTGTTTATGACAACAGTTTTGAAGCGTATCACCAACCTGAAAGAAATTCACCACCACAATCAGCACGTGCTCCACCATTGCAGGGCATAGCTACCAATACATCTGGCATACCATGGCATGCAGCAGACCAGCTTGGGGGGGGTAGCAGGAACCAGGTGATGTGCACAAATTCCTTTTGCTCTATTTGCTCATTTTTTTGGGGGGGGTTATGCACTGCCCCGGGGCTGTAAAATCTTCTAAAGTTTCTAGGGGGGGGTCTCACCAGTGATGTGCACACCCACAGCCTTGTGGATCTGATTGAGACTGTGTTCTGCATTCTCAATCAGGTCCACTTGTGAGAAAAAGAAGTGTGGCTGGCAAGGGGCAGACCAGTCAAGAGCTGGTGGGTGGTGGAAGCCAGGGACAGAAACCATACCCACTACTGCACTGGGAACTGGATCGTCGGTCTCAATCTCCATGCTCCAGTTGAGCTACACCACACTGCATAGACTAAAGTGCACCCGTGCTCCAACTGAACCACCCATAAATTTTTTTTCTGGCCTCCATCAGACAACCAAGGAAGTAGCTGAAGTATGCCAGCCACTGCTAGCACCTCAGCCAGCCTGAGCCCTGTGTCTGATTGTTGCCTGCCACCACCACCCTGCCTAGCTAAGCCTACTACTGACACAGTGTTTGGGTAGTTTGGTCAGTCTGGAGAGGAGATGGAGCCACCGCCAGAGCTATCCCCATAACTGCTGCTGCCTGCTGACTGAGTGTAGCATTGATAGTAAGCCATAAAGCTGCGAGTCGAGCCTACCTGGCTGGGGAGTGGGGAAAATAATTTTTTTCCTGACTAACATTCGATCGTGGAGGTGTCTGACCCATGTCGTGTGTGGTTAACTGGGGATGGTGACAGGTTAAGAACTTTAGACAGACTTAAGTGACTCTGCAATTGGCATCAGTGGCATTGGTGCACTTCACTCTAGTTTCTCAACTTGTCAAACTTGACAAGTGTGAGTCAGTGGAAATGGAAGCTCCCCTTTCCCCCTTTACTTTAACTTTACTATCTCGATCCTGTCCTGCTTGCCACAGCTGCTGTTTGCCCTGTCTGTAGTGTCCACTCATGAGTGGAGGGAGTGCTGTGGACTGTGGAGTGCTTTGATTAATGTGAGACTAGAGACAAGCAGACAATATGGGAAAAGGCAAGAACTGAAGCATCTAAAGGGACTATTTGAACCGAGTGGCTACTGGCTTCAAAAGTATTCTAAACATCAGGTATTTGAATCTGAAATACTGCTTTTTTTGTATTTGCTTTGTCCGTTTACTGATTTAAGTTGTGGTTACCCTCCCTTACCTACAGATCGACTTATTAACTAGTAGTTGGGTATTAGAATTTGGACTGGTGCTGGTGGGAAATTGGTTGCTCTTTTGTTTTTGTTTGCCTGGTAATGTCATCAAGGAATAATATGTATGTGGATAGCTCAGATTAGTTCTGGGAGTTATAATGCAGATGACTAGATTATGAAGCATATTTCCCTGTGTACTGCACACTGTTTGTCCTTTTTTGAATATGATTATGCCTGAAGCTCAGTATTTGTTTTTTTGAGTTAATGATTTTTAAGACACTTTATTCAACTATTTATATGTTTATTTTAATCTATTTGCAGCTCAGAGACTTCTAACTATTAAAATCATGAATGGTTGTGGTATTTGACTATGTGTTATATCTCTATGCAGGAGAGATCTACCTTGGAGAGCTGTCACAATATTGTGTATGACAAGACCTGACACAAAGTTTCCATATTTAATTTTTGCTTATGTTTGTCTGTAAGAATTAGTTTTGTGTTTAAAGGAGCACATTTACACTGACAGGGCCTCTTACACTGCAGATACATAAAAATGTGGTTTGTGGTCACTGTAATTACTTTTTACTGGATGTGTTGCTCTTTTTGGGGTTATTCTTGTATTATACTGAGAAAGATCACTTTCAGCCACTTCATATACTGAAGATGAACAATTCAAGGTGTGCACTAGGTGCTGAATTATAGTTTCTTATCTAGCACTGCTACATCTGCATTATGCTGCCAATAAGCCACACTTGCTATATGAAATGGCCACAGTAATTACTTAATAGTGTATGGAGACCCCTTGTTATACACTGAAATCCATTGCAGTCAAAATGGTGTTGTACCACTGTGTTGTGTAACCATGTTCCATGAACTTTCAACTGTGGTACAACAACATCTTGGCTGTTTTCCAGAGCGAACGAGACAGCACTTCCAGTAATGGAAAAGCTGCCATGCACACATCTCAGTATTCAAACAGTCAATACTGTGACAAGATGTGGCAGCATTTTTTTCCAAGGTGGTGTTGAAAATTTGGATCAAAAATACCAGCACATGCCCAGGCGTTAGGGTTTCCAAGCATAACTCCTACCCTGTACAGACTGACAGGCATCGGGGGTGTGACTTGGGGTCATCAGCCGTAATGCTCAACCCATTGCACCACATCCCCACCCTGCAGCCACTGACAGGCATCAAGGTGTGCCTTGGGGTCTTCGGCCCTAACATTCACCCAATTCTCTTATACTGCACTCATCTCAGCTCATTTCCTTTTGAAATGGAGTGTGCGTAAGGGCCAAAGACCTCAAGGCACACTGCAACAACTTGTCAGTGTCTGCAGGGTGGGGTGAGGTGGAATGCCGTGAGTGTTATAGCCGACAACCCAAAGACATACCCCCAGTGCCTGTCAGTCTCTGCAAGGTGGGGTTGGGGGTTGGTGTTACTTCAATACTTTACTGCCATTCCTATTATGCAACTCTCTAACGCCTGCACTACCAATGCCAATGCCAGCAAGCAAACATTCGGCATTGCCAAATGCTTGTTACACATTATTTTAACATTATAGATCAAGAGAGCACTCCCATCAGTGCGCTTCTTTGCTCCATGCTTGAGGCACTCTTATTCTGTGAAGAGTTTATTATATGCAGGTGCCCTAGAAATGGGCACATTCAGGGAACTTTTATTTAAAATTATATTATTGATCTCGCTCGATCATGCTCGATCAATAATATACTAATATGTCCCCCATTGCCACTCTTTGCTGTATCAAAGTGGTTTCACTTGACTTCAGCTTGAGCCAGAACAGTTCATCTTCACTTCGTTGTTCTCACTCAACCAAAATGTGTGTGAAACCACTCTCATACAGCAAACAGTGGCTCCGTGGGACATATTAACATACAGTATAAGTGTGAGAAGTATCATTGCTATACCAAACTGGTAAACTGTGGTACATGAGGTCAAATCCATTTGTCAATTTCTAAAAGTAGTAGCAAAACATGAAAACATTCTCAAAATTATCAAACAAGACACCGATGTGTTCAAATTTGATACGTAATAGTCATGCACTTCGCAATAAATTTGCTTACAAAGAGGAATACCTTCCCTTCCAGCTCTTCTGCAGCGTCACTTATAAAGATATTGAGAACTGGTCCCAGAACTGAGCCCTGAAGTACCACACTGGTCACAATCCCCTCCCCCAGAATGAGTGCCATTTACACCCCCCTCCCCATTGCCTATCCATTAACCAATGTCATACCTAGTTTACCACCTTGGGTCCCACCACCAAATAGCCCAGTTTCCTTATAAGACTGCTATGTATTACAGTGCCAAAGGCCTTGCTGAAATCAAAGCCCCCACTTGCAAACTGTGTGACCTTGAGCAAGTCACTTAACTTCCCTGTGCTCCCAGGTCACACCTGTAAACAAGCTTTCAGCTTAGTGTGTTACTCCTGGTAAAACAATTGGGAAAACGTAGGTTATGTCCACTGCCCTACCTTGATGTATTTCCCTGGTCATCCAATAAAAGAAATCAATCAAGTTTGTCTGACAGAACAGACCAAAATGGAACAGCTCATAACCTCTGCAGTGATACTTATCTATAACTCTGTTACCATGCCGACCTCCATTTGGCACCAACACTCTGTGCATGTGTGGTAATAAAAAAGTTGACTGTTAGTCACTTACAGTGTTTCTACACCTAGTGCATGTACTGAATGTTATTTCATTACTCAAGCTCACCAGAGTGTTCAGTTTGTGATTTTTTTTCTCTCACGAGGTTTGCACTACATGGATAGATTCTACTTCTAGGTGCCTATAAAGTTACTTTTATGTTCTCATCACCGACATGTTAATTCTTGCATTGTGATGTGGTAAAGTTGGGTAAAGATATGGACTGTCATGGTCAGGCATACACATTAGCTAGGTGTTGCCTATGTGAAGACTACCAGTCATGACTGGGTGATGCGTTAAGAAGTGGAGGGTGGTCCATCTGGAGGCAGGGATCCACTGTATTGGTGGTTCCCCAGAATAACAGTCAGGGGTGATGGAAAGGGATAGAAGAGTCCTCCTACTCACTTCTGGTTTCCACTAAATGGCCAAAAAGTTTATGCATTATTATCTATATATACAAACTTCCAATAATACAATCCCTAACATTGTACTGTATGTGTGTGTGTGTGTCTGTGTGTGTGTGTGTGTGTGTGTGTGTATATATATATATATATATATATATATATATATATATATATATATATATAAATATTGCATAAAACTACATTAATGCATCAGTTGGGGTTTTTATTAAAGCATAAAAAGATGGGAAATTCGACTTTAGGGTTACCAACCCTACCACCCCACCCTTCACACACCAATAGGCATTGGGGTGTGTCTTGGAGTTATCAGCCCTAACTCTCACCCCATTTCAAGTGTAAACAAGATGAAATGGTTCAGTATAGGAAAATGGGGTGAGAGGCTCAACGACTCCAAGGCACACCGTGACACCTGTTGCTGTGTGGAGGATGGGGGGTGGGGGTGGGGTGATAGGGTTGGTAACCCTAATGTTGAATTTGCCAGTTTTTTACACTCTAATAAAAACCCTAACTGATGCATTAACACAGTTTGTTTTTTTTGCAATGAATTTCCCTTCTTTTTGAGAGAGTGTAATGTAACTGGTATGTGATTATGGGAACATGGGCCCTCCAGACCCTGTGCTCCTCTCACGCTACACATTGTTGTATAATGATATGCATAAGTAGAAGCACAGGCCCTCTGGGCCCTGCGCTCCCACTTACACATAAGTACAGACATACAACAGCCCAATAGTCATGAAAAGTAACCCTTGTAACAGCAATTGGGCAAATCTCAGTAACTGTAGCAACTATGGAAAAAATTCCACTGCAGTTGTAATCATGACTTAGAAACCTCCATGGGTGCTTAGTCCATGTGGATTAAGCTGCAGAGAGTGAAAATACATAGCTTGAATCATTTTCGAGATACGGGTGCCAAAAGGCACAGCGAGTGCCACAATTCAACGGACGCACATAACTTGGGCATTTTTACAGTTTTTTCCACCCAATTTTCAACATGGCATTTTGGAGACCCTACCTCATGAACAATGTCATTGTCATTTCGTTAATCTGTCCCAAAAGTTAAGTTCAAACAGCGAATGCACCATTCTGCGCCATAGGTGCAAAATCATGTTTTGGTCAGGATGTGAAAAATGACAGCTGTATGCTGTTCATGAGGAGGTGTGGAAAAGGGTAATGTTGAAAATCAGGAGGGAAAATATGAAAAACTGGCGAAGTTATGAGTGTGCCTAGAAACTGCACAACACATGCTCGTAACAAGGCCATTTTTTGCAAATTTTTTAACCAAATTTGAAACATGAGCTTTGTGGGAAATCCCCTCATGAACACAGGCACTGTGATTTTGTTAATCCATCTCAAAAGTTGATTTTGCACAGCGACACACTATTCTGTGGCAGAGGTGCAAAAACACATTTCATGCAGGATGTGAGAAATGACAGCTATACTGTTCATGAGGAGGTGTGAAAAATGGCAATGTTGAAAATCTGGAGTGAAAATATTAAAAATTGGTGAAGTTACAGAGTGCATAGAAACTGCACAATGCACGCTTGTAACGCTGCCATTTTTTTGATTTTTTGCAACAAATTTTCAATATGGGATTTTTGGGACCTCCCCTCATGAACACTGGGACTGTAATTTTGTTAATCAGTCCCGAAAGGTGATTTCATGTCCCAAAAGGTGATTCCATGCAGTGACCAAAAAATCACCTTTCTGGACCAAGTAATGAGATGACAGTGATATTGTTCATGAGGTGGGGTCCCAAAATGCCTATGTTGAAGATTTGGTGAGAAAAAATAAAAAAATGGTGGAGATAGCCACATTTAAATTCTTTGTTTGTATCAGAGTCATACAAGGTAGGATCCTAGTTCGTCTTGTCATACAAACTAAGATCCTACATCATATGACACCGCTACGAACAAAGAATTTAAATGTTAAATAACGTACATTTTAAGGGTATTTTCTGAACAGTAAATTGCAGAATGCACCTGGGGTTCACAATAAGCAAGTTACATGTGTTGGTTCCTCCCCAGAATATCATTTTGGGAGGTTTCCAAATTTGAATTTCAGGTAAACTGGAAACAAGATGGTGGTCATACGAGAGAGGAATTTTCTCATACAATGCAGAATTCCTCTTTCGTATCAACCAGCTATATTGAAGTGAAAACTGAGCATGCTCAGAAATAATGTTTTCAATTTTTTCTGAACAGTAAAGTGCAGAATGCACCTAGGGGGTCACAATAATCAAGTTACATGTGTTGGTTCCTCCTCAGAATATCATTTTGGGAGGTTTCCAAATTTGAATTTCAGGCAAAATGGAAACAAGATGGTGGCCATACGAAAGAGGAATTTTCTCATACAATGCAGAATTCCTCTTTCATATCAACTAGCTACATTGAAGTGCCTACTGAGCATGCTCAGAAATGATTTTTTCAAATTTTTAAATTGCAATAACTTAAAAACAGCTAATTGTTCACCAGACTAACAAAAGGAACATCTGTGGGGTAGTCCCTTTCTGTCCTGAAAATTTCATACCAAACAAACCCTCTGGGCTGTAGGCAAGTTCAAAGAAAAATCCCAGCAAAGTCAATAGGTAAAAGCATGTTTTTTTCACCTCTCCATAACTCGGAAACCACATATCTGACCAGAATGAAACTTACCTGATCAAGAGATTGACACCACAGGCAGGAGCATGCCACATTTTGTGTAAATTCATTTAACAGTTGCAAAGTTATTAAAGTGCAAAGTTTTGAGTTTAACATTGAAGTGCCTACTCAACCCTAACTATAGGGCACAACTCTGCCTCTATAATATATATATATATATATATATATATATATATATATATATGTGTGTATATATATATATATATATATATATATATATATATATATATATATATTAGAGGTAAAAACTCATTTAATGCATCCTTTAGGGTTGTTCCATAGCAACAAAAGTGAGGAAATTTGGTGTTAGGTTGAAAGCCCCCCTTGCCCCCAGCATGCAACCCCAACTGCCAGTGGGGTGTGCATTGAGTCGTGTCCCTAACTCACTCCATCACATGTGTAAAATAGCTGAGGTATAGTAGAATGGGGTGAGAGTTAGGACCGTCGACCCCAATGCACACACCCTGTTGGCAGTTGGGATGCGGGCTGGGGTGCAAGGGCTTTCAACCCTAAAACTGAATTTCCTCACTTTTGTCACTGTGGAACAACCCTAACTGATGCATTAAATGGAGTTTTTTGCCTCTAATTTCCCTTCGTTTTGAGAATGTGCAGTAGAAATAGTGAATGGAATGTGCTGGTGGGAGCGCAGGGCCCACCATGTGATTTTTTTGTGACATAGTAATGGTAAGTGCAAGAGAAATGCAACTGCTAATAGTTATGCACATGGTGACTGACACATAAATGGAAAAGCAAACGTTACTATAAATGCAAGCGCAAAGTGATGGCAAAGTGAACAGTGACACAAAAGGAGACGCAAGCGCTTAAGGAAATGCAAACAGTGACACGCACAGTAATGGTACCACAATCGGAAACACAAATGGTAATGTTAACACCAGAAATAATGCCAAAGGAAACAGAAATGGAAATGCAAATGCAATGCATACGCAAACGAGAAAGCACAAGGTAACTCACATGGTGGTGTACACAGAAACGTTAACGCAAACGGGTATGGAAATGCAAGTGGAAATGCTAACTGTAACAGTAACAGAAGCACACACCCTGTTTTTTTCCCAACAGCTGCATGGAGACAAAGAAAGTATGCATAATAATGGGCCTCGGAGCAGAAAATGAGCTGTTGGAATACTAACTTGCTTATATCTCAGTAACCGTGTGATGTAGAAGAAAAATTTAAATTTCACATAATTCATGACTTTCCTGGCTAGGTTTTCAAAAAATTTGTTGTGACGAAACTTCCTTATCTCGCACCGTTTCTGAGATATGAGCCCCGAAATGCGTGGCGGACGCCACCATGTTTACCTATGGGAAAAAAGTCAACTTCAGAGTACCATAGCTTGGCATCCATGCAATATTTTGTCACTGAACTACCAAAAGGCACATCTGTGAGATGTTGGCTGCCTTCCTTCCAAATTTCAGCTCAAAAGACCAAACCATTCTTTTGTAGCGTAGGTGACAAAGAACTCCTGTCATTTTGGCCATAGTCTGGAAAAGTAGTGTCGTGGTTTGTGAAAGCTTTCATAAAATTTGCAAAAGTGTCATAGGTGCGACACTACTTTGTGACACTACTTTTTCCAGAAATTTGAAAAACATATTTCTGGGGTGTTTAACCCCAAAATAAAGACATGCATAGCATCCTCAGGGCTCAACTAGTTAAACACAAAAAAGTATTGTGTCCCTAGATGGTCCCAATTTTAAATGCCAAGCATTTTTCTGATCACCAACTGAAAACAAAATGGTGGATTTGCAACACTACTAGGGCCATTTGTGACACTAAAAAGTGCATTTGCGAAAGTGTCTAACTTTTTGTTAACTTTTCCCATTGACTTATAATGGGAACTGTTTTTTGAAGAACTTTTGAACCGTTTAATATTTTTTCACAAAATCTTCAAAAGGCACATCAGGGCCACATGTTCCCTGAAGATTTTGGACTGGTCACTCAAACCATGAAACCTGTAGGCATGAGCAAAGAATTTTCAAAAAAAATGTAATTGTGCACACGAATGTCAATTAATAACTCCTCAACCATATATCTGACCAGTACAAAAGTTGGCAGTTCCCAAGATCTATGATGCCAGTCTGCGCCTGACAAATTTCAGGCAAATCCATTGAACAGTGGCAAAGTTATTAAGGTGCAAAGTTTCACCATTTAACCTTAAAAGGGCTACTCAACCCTAACTACGGTAGCACTACTGTGCTACCATAATATATATATATATATCTATATCTATATATATATATATATATATATATATATATATATATATATTCATTGCAAACAACTTTGCTAATGCTTCTGTTATGGTTAAAGTGACAAAGTGGGAAATGAGATGTTAGGGTTGAGCCCTTAAACCCCCACCCCCACCCCATCTTCCACAGACCAACAGATGCTGGGGTGTGTCAAGGGGTCATGAGGCCCAACTCTCACTCCATTAGATATGTAAACAGTTTAACATGCTACAGTAAAGGAGAATGGGGTGAGATCTAGGCCTGATGACCCCATGGCACACCCTGGCTTCTGTTGGTCTGTGGAGGATGTGGAGTTAGGTGGTGGGGGGGTTAGGTGCTCAACCCCAACATCTCACTTCTCCACTTTTGTTGCTTTAACTGTAATTTTTTTCAATCACTTTCTCTATTTTTTTAAAAAGTGTAATATAATTAGTAAATGGTATGTGTTAGTGGGGCGCTCCCACCAAGCTGCCCATTTGTGCATAACAGTATGCATGTGTGGGAGCGCGGGCACACTTACATATAACAAAGGAGCCATAAAGCCCCATAGGGCTCCAAAGGAGCCCTTGTAACACGTTTTTGGCAATATCTCCATAACCGTAGCAAGTAGGTAACAAATTCCACAGCAGGTGTAATCTATGACTTCAAAACTCCCCATTGACTTAGTTCACTAAGCTGCAAGTAGTGAAAAATCTGTATCTCACATCATTTATGAGATACAGGCACTGAAAGTCACTGGGGGCGCCACACTATTATCCTATGAGAAAAATCTCAACTTCGTGATGGCATATCAATGGAATTGATTAACTTTTTTATACCTAAACAGCATAATTCACATCTCTGGGACACCCCTTCATACCCTGCCAATTTCAAGCCAAAAGACCAATCCATTTATTTATAGTGCACCGGCAAAGTTTTTAAATTTCTAGTTTGTTAGGTGGCAAAATCCCTGTTCGTGAGGTCAATCCCTGTTCTCAAGCTGTCAAAATCGCTGTTCACGAGAAATCCTTGATAATCAGGTTTTGGCCTTTTGTTCTGGAAGTCATGATCAATGATTTTATCAGCTCGCTAAAGGGGATTGGCTTGCGAAAGGGGATTTTGACAGCTTATGAATGGTGATTTTTGTCAGCTCGTGAATGAAGAATTAAAAAAAATTCCCCTTTCATGAGCTGACAAAATCCATGTTCGTGATCCGATCCTTGTTCATGAGATAGGGCAATCTTGTCCCTAAGTCAAGATTAAGGATTTTACTACCTCGCTAAAGGGGATCAGCTAGCAAACAGGGATTTTGTCACCTTGCAAACGAGGATTGGAAGCGAGTTACAAATGAAGAATTTTAAAATCCAAAATGGCCATTTTTTGGCCAAAATGAATGACACCAAAGGCAATGGTTTGTAGAGGGCATCATCCTGAACAAAACCCATGCCTCTTTGTAAAATAAGGCAGCCGTGGAACAAGCTACAACATTTTGCTTGGAGGAAAAACATGAAAACAAGATGGCGGCTCATGAACAAGGAATTTTTCCTCACAAACAGGAATTTTATAAATCCCCTTTTGTGAGATGACAAAATCCTTGATCATGAGTCCAATCCCCTTTCGCAAAACACACATATAAATCTTGGAGTGAACTGAACATGCTCAGGACCCAAAAATTAAAAATGAAATAACTTTGGAACGGATTAATGTTTTTTCGCCAAACCTATGCTAGATTGTTCATTGACCAAAACTCTTTCCACCCTGAACATTGCAGACCAAAATATTCAACAGTGTGACAGCAGTGCGATGGACAAAAATCAGCAAAACAAGTGCCAAATAGGCAGAAAATGTGTTGTTCGGCGCTTTGCAGCACAAAAAACATAAAGTCTGACCAAAAGTCAACATGGCACATCAAGAGATCTACCATAGGAGACCACGCATTCCATTGAACGGTTGAAAAGTTATTAATGTGCAAAATTTGGGGTTTAATATTAAACTGCTAACTCAACCCTAACTATAATGGCGTGACTGAGCCAGTATAATAATTATATATATGTGTACATATATATATATATATATATATATATATATATATACACACACACACACACACACACACACACATATAGAGAGATACAAAGGAACATAAAAATTGGAGACAGCTGCCAAATGCCATAAATAGCAAATCTCATAAGAAGTCAGTCCCAGGAACATTTAACAGAAGATGTTTCAGTTTTTCTTTTTTCTTCATTCTTCTTCTTTACCTTATTTAATGTGTTCAGCTAGTTGTGAACTCCACTACATCTCTCTTTTTCTTATGTTGACCCCTTGGGGGTCCTCCTTCACTGTCTTTAGACCCCAAATGTGAAGTAATGTTGTGATGTGACCAGCTTGAGAGAAAAGCATTGCCACTGGAATTTGTCCTCTTCTCTCAAAATGCAACTTTTATGTTTCAGTTCCCTAGTAGTCTTCCTGACATATAATTTGTTGCAGGAGCATCTTAATGCATATACCATATCATCATCATCATCAGTTTTATTTATAAAAAATATGAGTAGTTGTGCGTGTAATAAAGTATTTCCCTTATGAAAATGAAATATATTTTAAAACATATTAACAATATATTTACATATAATGAAATATATTCCAACCTATTTGTTTTATAATATATTGAAAAATCAATATATATTTATATGTTTTAAAATTTGCAAATATATTGCAATGTTCTATACATATGCATGTTATTGCTGCTTTAGTATACTATGTATATTGCAAAATATATTGATTATATTCCAAATACATTTAAATAATGAGGATGGTAAATATATGTTAGTGGTATTTTGCCAATATATGTATAAGTTTTGGTTTTTTTTTTACATTTCAAATGTTGTTTCCTGTATTTGCAAATATATGTGATATACATGTGTAACAGATTTTAATATAACTATTAACTTAACCAGACAAAAACACAGGGAATTATTTATAATTTAATATACCTACATCTTTACAACTGGAGTTCATCTTGTTAGTAACCATGAAAATATTTATATTTATATTTAAATTATTGTTTTACAGTACAGCTTTAACTCAAACATACATGTTATACATTAAAAATTACACATAGGACTTACCTTACAAGCTCATGCTTATTAAGGGCTTAGATCAGTATTTATACCACCCCATTTTATTTCTCTTTTAGGTCAGGATGAGATCCTGCATATACCTGCCTTATAACTTGTACCTTTCCTTTCAGTCTGTAAGATAATGTTGCAAATTTAGAATTTTTGCAAAACTAGAAATTATCATGATTTTGGCTGATAAACTATGTTTTTGAAATATGCAAACTAGTTATGCAAATATACACATTTGACAAAACAGCATTTATAAAAATATATGTAATGTATACAGTGGGGGAGATATTCAAAAATGCACCAAAGGCTGGTGCAAGTCTGGCGCAGCGCAAGTCAGATGCACCAAGGCAAACCAGGAGCCATATTCAGAAGATGCGCCACCAGAAATGCACCAGCGCAAGCTGGCCGAATATGGCAAAGATGCACCATAGCTCAACCAGAGACGAGCTGGCGCAAACATGGATGTGCAGAGCAATCCTGCACACAAACACAGGGAGCAGGGCATGTGTAACAAGCCCAGGGACACACAGCCAAAAAACACAGGGACAATTGGCACAGGACCCCACCAGCAGGGTACTCCTGCATACACAGAGGCACTGATCTGAACGGAACACAGGGCAACAAGTGATGGAGCATAGCTACCAACAAAGGTACTATGCACTGCATCAACCACAGCCAGACCATGGCTGTGTGACAGGAGCAGTCTCCAGAACAGCACCCCAGAAACTATTGGTGGCCTGACCAGCAAGTGACAGGTGGGGACAATGGCCAATGCAAGCCCACCGGTGACACCCCCCCACCCAAGCAGGCCACCAGCCTCCCAGCCTTGTCCAATGCCTGTCCACTGTGGGTGACCACCCCATGTCTCTGGACACATACACACCGATGCCCCACACCCCCACAGGCAGCACCGATGCTAGGCACTGAATGAGGCATGACCCAGGCAGGTGGTCACATGCCATGTGACTGGGAGTGCAACAGTGGACGCAGATGTCCAAACCCCCAGCAGGTGGACCAGGCCACCAGAACACCTAGGGCTGTGTGCATCCCCCCCACCTGCCTGCCCACCCTGACCACATCCCACGGTGACCATGATGACATACAACAAACCCACCAAACCTGGGAGACAGCACCCACCACCACATGACTCATCACTGGGCATAGTATTGAACCCTCGGGAACCCCATATGTGCACCCCCTCATGCTGACACCATGAACCAACACCTGACAACTGCAGCATGGCTCCACATGCCACAACTGCAGCATGGCTCCACACGCCACCCGCAGAACAGACATGGACACAGGCATTTAGCAAAATAAACGCTTTATATGAAAACAAAAGAACACAGCAAAGAACAATAACAAGGGCAGGGATAGGGGTAGATTGTAGGATGGGGACAGGTAACGGGGCTGTACAATAGGACAGTAGATTTTAGGGAAATAGGGAAAGTGAGGGAAAGGGGGCTATATACAGACACATCCTGTCGCCATCCACTGCCGGATGCCCCTTGCTGCTCCAGCACCCTCCTGACTGCTGCTGTCTCCCTCAGGATGGACATCACCACCAGTAGGACCCTCCGCACCACAAGCAGGATCTGGCACAGAGTCCTCATCTGTGCTCGTGCAACCCTCTGTGCTGCTGGCCGTCGGCCACCTAGGGGAAGGGACAGGACAAGTAATCAGTGCAATGCCCCAAAGATCCCTGCCCACCCACAGCACGCAGTGGACAGTGGGGGCACACATCCCTGGAGAGACCACAATGGCCCCTCAAATGGAAGTCAATGCCAGCCATCCACATGACACACCATGGTGGTGCAGAGGGATGGACAGTGCAGTGCAGCATGCACATGTTCGCATGGGGATAGTCACACAGCACAATGCAAAGGCACCACTCAGCACACACGGTGGAGGCCATGCGCATGCCTTCCCCTCCAACAGCCAGAACATTGCGGCCAAGGGGCGGGCCACAGTGGCATGCAGAATAGACTGTGCGACATACACGGCTGTACAGGCACATGGCCGAGGCAACTATGGCCAGTCCCTGTCCACACTGTAATCCCACAGGGACACATGCAAGGAATGTGACAATGCCTACCTGCACTGCACAGTGGGTGCTGCTGACTGGTCTCTAGGGGGCACCGCCCTGGCTGCCGCTGCCACCCTGGCCCATCAGCGGTCCTCTGGCCCTGTGGAGGGAATGAAGGGAGGTGGGCATCAGTACACAATCACTTCTGTAGAGCCTCCACCACAACACAGCCTGCAGGATGCTGGGTGTGTCCCTGTCTGTCCTGAGGCCCTCCCACCAGCATGACTGCAACATGTGCAGCAGCCATGCATGATGTGCAGTGCCCACCAGGATGGTGTCGTACCCTGCTGTAGACCATGCTGCACAGACCTACAAACACTACAGTACAACACCTGGGCATACATACCACATGCACACACCTACCTGGCTGTGGCACTGCACCCAACTGGACACGTGCCTGCAGCCAGAGCAGACGGTCAGGATCACTCTGCCACAGGCCCCATACCTGTGGTGGCACTGCTCAGGTGTCCTGGCCACACCCGTCCTCCTCTCCAGGGCCTCAGAGACACTGTGCCATACATCCTCACTGGCCTGCTGGAGAGGCACCTGGCCAAAGAGCTGCCCCTCATAAGGCTGCACCGCAGCCACAAGATTAACGACCTCCAGGTCAGTCCAGTTGAGTGCATGCCTGTTCACACCTTGCGCCATGTCCACAGTGCAGCTGCAATGCCAGTGCAAATGGTCGTGGAACAGTGCACGTGGTGGCCACATGTGCAAGATGTGCAATAGAAAATGCAAGGATGCAATTGCGCAGCATGGGGATGAGCAGCCACAGTGTGCAGTGTCGGTTCATAGTGCAATCATGGTCATGCGCATCATGCCATGGTGTAGCGGGCACATGGGGTCACGTATATGACCCGTGAGTCAGAGGTCATCACCCAGCACACAGTGCACATGTGCATGATGGGAACCGCTGCTGGGAAGCACTCGCATGTGTTATGCTATACCAGCGCTGCATGCGCAGTGCCACAGCATTGTGCACGCTATGCAAGACACATGATTGCCATGTGCTCTGCACTGCGCACATGCACACGGCAGGCACGCGCACTGTGCATGCGCAGATATTGCACCACAGAGTTGCTCCGGTGCATCTTTATTGTGCACAGCACAAGATCACGATATTGAGACACCATATGCAAATCACCTCATCAGCCAATGCATGGCATAGTATGGTCTATTAGCATACCATTACCATTGCACACAGGCTCATTTGCATGTGATGTGCCTTATAAGCACCACAGTACAGCACAGGCCACAGACCAGCATTGCAACCCTTGAGGTAGGTTTTGGGTAACACGAATGAACAGAGGCCTACTACAACACTACAACAGAGGGCTGCTCAGAGCAGTGCTGTCACTGACCCTCTGTGCTGTTCATGTCCACAGGTGGCGTAATGTCGGCCAATGATGGAGAGGAGGATCAGGGGCCTGCATGCAAGCACAGGCCCAACTTCACGTCAGCTTAGACAAATGCTCTTTTTGAGGAGAATACTGACAGGGAGGGCTTACTCAGTGGTGCCATGGGCACACTGCAGGAGCGGGAGGCAGGCTGGGAGGAGATGGCGTGGTATGTCAACACCCATGGCAGGCATCAGCACACTCTGCAGGAGTGCCAGAAAACAGTGGGTATGGACAAGAGGCACATAAAAGATAAGGTGGCATCCATACAGGCCTCCCGCAGGGTGACCGGCGGTGGCCCACCTACAGTGCCACCACTGACAACCACTGAGGAGCTTGTGGTGGCCACCATCAGCAGCACAGTAGTGGAGGGTGTACTTGGGGGTGGATTCCAGATGGATAGCAGCCCCTCACTGCATGGTGAGTATGTACACAATGGACAGGCGTGCCAGGTGTGGGTGTGACGTGCATGTGTGCCTGATGCAATGCTGCATGCCACTAGCGTGTGTAGACACAGACTTGCAGTGCAGCACGGTGGCATGTGGCAACAACAACATGCACAGGGGGCATGGACTGTGGTGCACCACTAACCCTCCGTTTCTGTCTTGCAGCACCATCATGCCTCCATGTGGAGGACCAGGGAGCCAGCTGCAGACATGAATGGCAGACCTTCTACATGCACGGGCATCCTGAGCTGGGACAGGCCATGTCCTGGTGGTGTGGAACAGGTGGCTCTGCTAGGCATGTGGTCAGGTGACACCCTGGCTGTGTTCCTGCATGATGACATCCTGAATGTGCTGTGTGCAGGGACCCAGCTTGGACTGGGGTCCAACACCGATGATGACTTAACCCTGATACTGGAAAGCATGGGGTGGTGCCCGACACACCCCTTCCCTCTTCACAGGTACCATCAGGCCCAGTGCAGGTCCCACTGCTGCACAGCTGCCTCCCATCCCCGCCGACATGGCAGTGTGAGGCACCACCACTGTGTCTGGCATGGATGGTGGTGGTGCTGTTGTGGCAGCAGCAGTGCAGGGCAATGCCCAGCAGCTAGTTGGGCAGTGGCAGCAGGATGCAGGTACCAATGATACCCCCTTTATGGCCCACTGTGCAACGTCCACCAGAGTGGGAGACTGTGCAGCATACTGTGTCACCCCCAGCAGCTTGGCAGATGGGCCAGGAGGCCCAGGATGCTGAGCGGTTGGCAGAGCACACCTGGTTACTATGGGCATCCATGGAGAACCAGGCATTGCTTGCCACTGAGGTGCACACACTGCGGGCAGCGGTGCATCAGCTTGCTGAGCAGCAGGACAGGGGTAGTGTGAGGCTTATTGAAGAGCTCCACCAGATGCAGGAGGCCACTAATGCAGCAATGGACCACATGGCTGATACCATTGTGGCAGGGCTTGTGTCAGTGGCAGCCACTGGGCTTGGCCATGTGCAGAGGAAACCCCACGCACTGTGCACCCCATGGTCCCAGTGTCTGGTGAGCCCCTCACAGTAGATGCCGGGCTCAGATGTAGACATCCCAGGCACCTACAGGGCTGGCCTGTTTGGTCACATCTACACCCCTGCAAGGACACGGTTGTGGTCCCACACATCAACCCCATGGGGGGCATCTGACACACCCCCCTTGGCTGAAGCACAGCCTGCATCTGCTGATTGACCCCGGTGCAGCCACCCATGTGGCCGTAGTAGTCATGGGACTGTGCAGTTGGACTGACGTGTCCGCTGCCCTGACCTGCCGTCCGCTGCTGCCCCATGCACATGTGGATGGTGGTGGAGCAGCATGCATGTGATGGCATGCATGCGTGTTGTGCTGCTTGCCCCATGTGTGTGTGGACCATGCTGCTGGGACATGTGGCATGGGTGTGATGAAGGCAGCTCTGCACCAGTCATGCCTGTGCACCGGTGTCATGCTTCATGCAGTGGCTTTATATCTAGGGTTGTCGGGGGTAGATCTCCATCACCTGCAGCTGGTGCAGAACGCGGCAGCTAGGTTGTTGACAGGGCTACCAAGAACTTGTCATGTCACACCTGTGCTGCGTGAACTGCACTGGCTGCCAGTGCGATGGAGAATCACCTTCAAGGTCGCATTGTTGACCTATAAGACCCTACATGGCCAGGGACCAGGCTACCTGCAAGATCTCCTATGTTCTTATCGTCCCTCCGCCCACTCCGCTCCACTGGTGAGGATTGCTAGAGATTCCCAGGGTCTGCTATAAATCATCTGGGGCCAGGGCTTTTTTCTTTATGGCCCTGACCTGTGGGAATTCTCACTCGTCAGGTTAGAGAGTGCCTGTCCGTGAAGCATTTAAGAGATCATTGAAAAGTTATCTATTTATGCTGGCATTTGATTAGTCTATTTAATGAATATATTATAGTTTTATGCTTTTACTTATTAGTGTTGATGTTTTATCTCTGTTTTGTATTAGCGCTTTGATTTTCTGAAAAGTGCTTTATAGATAAATTTTGATTGATTTTGATTGATTCTTGCCATGCCATGTTCTGCAGCGTGTGTGTGTGTGTGTGTGTATGTGTGTATGCCAGTGCTGTATGTGTGTGCGCCCATGTGCCAGTGGCTCCTCCATGTGTGTTGTGCACCCCCTTCCCTGCATGTGTACCACTGTGCATGTCCATGTCACTGTGTGGTGTGCTGGTCTCTGTGGCCCATGCTTGTGTGTCGGTGCAATTACCTGCGTTGCCCAAAATGCTCCCATGCAATGGTATCTCTGTGCCGCCTTGTCTCCTGCACCAAGCGGGGATCCCTCCTTCCTAGGGGTAGCTGTCCACTGCCCTCCAGATCTTCACCACCATTGTCCCCACTACTGTCACCCTCATCAACCTCAACAACCATCCCATGATCAATGGCCATGTTGTGCAGGATGCAGCAGGCCAGGAATATGCCACCGGCTTTTGATGGGCTGTATTGTAGGGCACTGCCTGACCTGCCTAGGCAATGGAATCACATCTTTAGCATGCCAAAGATATGCTCGATGATATTGTGTGTGCTGGCATGTGCCTCATTGTATCTTTCCTCCACGGGGGACAACGGTCACCAGTAGGGCATGAGCAGCCATGGCCTGAGGGGATATGCGCTGTCACCAGTGTGGGGAAAGACATGGTTATCCCTGTGCTGTGCTCTGCTGTGCTGCCCCCTGCTCCCTGTCCCCCACCACACACACCTCCATGCCCGTCCCACCTACCCTCCCTCACCTCCAGGGCTGTGGCTCCCAGCCACCCTGGTGCATGTCCTACTCATCAAAAAGGTGGCCTGTGGGGATGTCACCTCATTTGAACCTATGGCACAGTCCAGATCTGTGCCATATGAAGGCATCATGTGCACTCCCAGGGTGTGTGGCACAGATATCGATGATGCGCTCCATGGCATCGCACACCACCTGGCAGTTTATGGATGGGTAGCCCTTCCGGTTGATGTATTCTGGGCCCTCTGGGTCAGGTGGTGTGTGTGGATGTCAATGTGGGTGCATCATTCCTGGCATGTGTGCAACCAGGTTGAAGTCCTGCATGTTTGCTGTATGGTCTGCCTATGTGCTGGGTAACTGTATGAACTCTGAAGCACGTGGCAACAGTGCATTGAGGAGCTGAGTGAGGAGGGGGGACGTGGCCGACCGGGTGATGCTGTAGTATCCCCCACTGGTCTTTGGAAGGTGTCCGTGGTGAGCAAGCACATCACAGCAGTAACCTTAGTCTCCACAGTCATGACGTGACTATGTCTGGTGGATGCCTGCATCTCATCACTGCACAGCTCACAGATCTGCCTCAGGATTGCCCTGTTCAGGCATTACCAGCCCACTATTTCTGTGTCACTGTAGTTCTTATATGTGATCTTGGCACGGTATCACCTGTGTTGGGCATACCACCACCGGGCCCTTTGTCTGCCAGCACTGGTGTTCCTCCTGCCTCCTCACACCCCTCATTACTGCCTCCATCAGGAATGGGGCACTCTCCATCACTCCGCTACTGGGTGTCTTCATGGGTGC
Organism: Neoceratodus forsteri; assembly: GCA_016271365.2. Classification (NCBI taxonomy): domain Eukaryota; kingdom Metazoa; phylum Chordata; order Ceratodontiformes; family Ceratodontidae; genus Neoceratodus; species Neoceratodus forsteri. Next base: position 307,172,064 of record CM028131.1, on the reverse strand, counting down.
CTGTGTCACTCTGTCCACCCATCTGTCTGTGTCTCTCTCTCCCTTTTTGTGTCTCAGTCTTCCTCTCTCTTTCTCTCCCTCTCTCTCTCTCTCACTTTCTCACTCCCTCTCTCTCTGGGCACAATGTTGCGCATTTGCTGTCTGTGTGTTTGAGCCAATTTTTATAGGCTCAAGTCTGGCTGGCGCATCTTGGGATTTGCTCCAGACTTGCACCATGATTTCTGGTTGAATATGCCATTGCACTGCTTATTCATGTGAACGCGCCCTGCACTTGTGCTGCATACATTATTTTTGTGCCATGGCACAATGGGATTTGCACTGCACAGCCGCTGCCTTTGAATATCGCTCAGCCGCACAACTCCATGCTTGTGCCATGCGCAAATGCTCTGAATATCTCCCCCAGTATAAAAAACATATGTAACATGTATAAAAATATCTGTAACATATACAAAGAGTACAGTATATATTTTGAAATATACTAATATTTCAGACAATGTATTACTAAATAGACTGATATGCTTTCAAGCAATGCATGAGGCAGGAATACATTAAGATTATACATTTCTGCAATATATTGTTAATGTATTTCATCAAGTCAATGTATTGACATACTTAACATAATTTCCAGTATAGAGAAATATATTTAATTTTTGTAATAAAATATATTATTTCAATAAATTTAACATACATTAGATGATTTACAATTTCTTTAATTAGAAATTTATGGTTTCAGTATATTCTGAAATACACTGTGTATTATATTTCATTGAGTCAATATATTTATCAGTGTAGTGACATATATTTTTGCATACTATGAGTCAGAAATATATTATATTAGTATATTTAAAAATATGTTTCATAATGCATTAAATAATATATTACATTGGGAGAATGTATTTTTCAGTGTATTTACATACATTAATGCATATATTTCAATATATTGCAATATATTCCATTTTTGTAAAGGTTTATTTTGTATTTCTTGTCTTTCCTACTGGTATTTGAGCACTGAGCACAGCTGCCACAAAGAAAGCCTCCTGCATTTTGTGGTCCCAACAATAGTTATTGTGGGTTATCTTCATTCTAGTACTGGTACTGTGTATGGACCAGCTAGCCCTCGATAGTCAGATTAAATGTTGTGGCTACCAGTGGTGTCTGATTAAAGAGGGTCAAACTAACTTCAAAATCTTATAGAGCTGATTCTCCAACAACAGACCCTAACTACAAGAAACAAAAACAAGCTAAAGACCATGTTGTTCTCTACCCTCCCACAGAAAAGGAAAGCCTCTCCTTTGTCATCTGGAATGGCCTTGAACAATTTCTTCAACTGGTGGAGACCTTTAAATACCTTGGTGTAACCCTGGATGACACATTATCATCACTTGCTGCTCATGTTGATAGTTTAGTGACATTAGTCAACAGATAACTGGGTGTTCTGTATCAAAATGAGAACAACATAACTGTCAAAGCTAAAGACTTTATAGTGGCAAGTTCCATCTTGTCACTTGAACATTATGGCCTACCTGTATTACACAGCTGTCTTTGATCCAGTGCTAGACAATGTACAGCATATTTGTAATATGGCATGTCACTTTGTTCTTGGTGCAGAAAACTGCACCCATATTTGCACTCTCTATGCTCTAATCAATTGCTTTCTTCTACCCAGCAGAATAAAGCTACAGACATTTCTACTACCAAAAAAAGTGATCCTGGTTATAACTCCCCCTGCCTTAAGTAACTGCTTACACACTGTCTCCACCCACTGCAACACCATGAGCATGGCATGGTCTGCCCTAGAACTTCACTTCCAGCATACTCAGCTGGGCAAGCAGTCCTTTGCTGTTAGGACTGTAAATTGGATAAACAAACTGCCTGATACCCTATTGAATTTATTCAAGTTTAATCAGTTTATGAGATCGCTACGGTCCACTCTTGCAGTTCAATGCAGATGTAAATATAAACTTTTAAACTCAGTATATCTTTGTACTTGGTGATTTTGTTGCACAATGTCTATCTTTATTTGCACAGTTTTGTACAGTATGTACTTTTGCTGCTGCTTCTTTAATATTTGCCTGACTCGACCACATTCCTATGGAATTGCATACAGTTCTTGTATTGTTCTACAGTATTTTTGTGACTCTGCAGTTCTGACATGAAACCTTTGTAAATGAGCATTTGTGCTAAAAGGTCATGTAATGTACAGAATAACATAAAATAAACCCCTTGGTATCATATTCTAATACATATCAGTGCCGGTTAATTATTTTTCTTATGGCTGTTTTTCCTGTTGTACTAGAACTGAAAACCCATCAGCCTGGTCCAGATTGGGGTGTCTTTGGTATTACTGTCAATGTATCTTCGCTATTAACTGTGTTTACCTTTTTGTTGACCTCTTTTAGTACTCAATTTTGGTATCCTCTATCTTTCAACCTGTTGTTAAGGGTTTCCTTTACTATGAGAAAATCATCTTATTCACTGCAGTTTCTTTTTGCTTTCATTAGCTGGAAATATGGAATGGATTCCAACAGTTTTAAGTCATAGAAATGTTGGTCAGAGTATAATGTTCTTGTCCATCAGTTTTCTGTTCAGCATGGTGATAATCTGGTCATCTTCTAGCACCACGTTCACATCAAGGAAGGGGACTTTGATTTTATCACTGTGTTTAGTAAATTTAAGGTATGAATTCCTCAGGTTCACATATAAGTCAAATTGTGTCCCTACAGTCTCACTGCCTTGCCAAACAATGAAAATGTTATCAATATAGAGTTTCCACAGTAGTATATTCTGGTGGAACAGGTCTGCTTTCATATCCAATATATGTGTACATTCCAAAGAATGAATGTATAGATTTTCATAGGTGGGAGCCATGGTGCTGCCCTTGGCCATTCCCTGCACTTGTCCACAAAATCTGTCTTCAAATCTGAAATAATTCCTTTTGAGAACAATGTCTGGCAGCTGAATCAAAAAGTCAGTGGTGGGGGGCCGACCGGTGCAGCGGTTGGATTTCCGCTTGTGGCACTGGCGACCCGGGTTCGGGAATGGACTAGGGTCGCTGGAGGGCCAGCCTGGGGAGAAGGATGAAGCATCCCAGGGACTGCTCTCCTTCCCCGGGGGAAGGGTGGGGACACCGTCCGGCACTTGACAGACCCCTGTCGGAGGCCGGCTATACTGCAGTGACCAGAGCTCAACAGCATTTCGGAGGCAGGGCAGATGCAGGTCATCATTACATGTCCCCGCCTCCTGCGCAACAAAGCAAGGGGGAGAAAAACTACTCCTGCACCCACTGGCACAATGAAACCCGTTCTGGCTGCACTAGGTGCTCAGGCCAACTCCCGCCTCTCCCAAGTTCAAGGCACCCTTGGTCAAGGTGCTGTGACCTCTCCCTGGGGGGAAAGCCAGGGGGTTCAAGGGAGGATGGCTAGTATGTGAGCAGCAGCAGCCGGAGTCCGTGACTGGGCTGATGGTCTCAGTGTGGGAATGCAGGGGTTAAAAAGTATAAATAGAAAAAGAAAAGTCAGTGGTGGGGGGGAGAGTTCACCATGTTTCTTTAGTTTACAGAACTTTGCCATGACACATAATAACCCTTCATGAGGAATAGAGGTGAAAAGATCTTGTATATTCATGATGACCAGGATTAGCGGATCACCCCCCGAGAACAGGCATCTGTGAATAGTGGGCCTTACCCGGTTAACAAAAGAATAATAAACAAAAAAAGATTGTCCTCTCTGCTGATAATCTCATTTATTTCCTTTACTAGCTGTAGTGTATGTTTGGCATACTGGATAAATGCATTTATTTTCCATACTACCAGTTGTACAAAATAGTTAACATAACTGGAGAGTGGTTCCAGCATGGAATCTGTTCCTGAGACAATTGGGTGCCACCATGTTTTTTTTTTATTTTGTGTATTTTAGGCAGAATATCTTAGGGTATTGCTTTATAAAAATATCACTGACTCGTTTGCTGATCTAATCTATGTCATAGGCTTAGAAACAACATGGTGTACCTCACTTGAGATGTCTTGTCTGGGCTCATTTTCTAGTGGTCTTTAGTTCTCACACTGTGTAGTTGTCTCTTGTGTTGATTTGTTGTCATTATACAGTAGTTCTGGACTTCTATCCACATCTCTTATCTGCTGGTTTAATAACCATGCTGTTGTACTGTATATTTCCAATTATGAATTGGCTACTATAAATCTTGGAAGCTGATTAGTCGAGCCTTCTTCTTATCCACTATTATATTAAGCAACATAATCGCAGTGAAGAAAAGGTGCAAGCCAACAGCTCATTTACCTAACCCAAATCTGTCCACCCATACATTTTAGTACACAGCTATGCTGAACTGGCACTCTGAAGCAGCACCTGCTCAGTCCCATTTAAAAAGCATTACCAGCCAGAAAGTACTGCCACAGTAACCAATCCTTTAAGGACACCAAAAAAACAAACACTCTCCTCTCCTACCACAGCAACCAATCCACCAAATTTAAAAAATGAAAAAAACGCTATACCGCCACTACAGTAAAACATGGAAGTGGCTTAGCGGCAATCATTATGACCCTTGTCAGCTCACAGAGAACTACCAGCATTAATTAATTGTAAACATGCCTGGCCCACCAATATTTAAGCTTAATTTAACTTTTCTTTGCCAACTGGCTAGCTTCAGAAAAACTCCAGCCACCAGCCTTCTTATTGGCTACAACTTCCTCCACATGCCCACCATGGGATTCCCCACAAAAATGGTCCACAGGAGGCAGTGGCAGGACCTCATGGTATCTGTGTAGCGGGCAGTATGGCGCAAGTCGTGGCTCAAGCAGATCTTCAAAATGACAAAAGAAAACAAAAGACTCCTAAAACTGGACACACGATGTGCATGTGTTGCTTATTGAAACAGTTCAATCATCTGGCCACATGCTTCACCACCCAACAGCTACTCCGGGCAACTTACCAATTTGATGGGAAAAGTAGAAGGTTTCCACCTTATTAATATTGTGTTGTCAGCAGATTGGGTTTTGCACCAAACAACAAACCAAAAGAAATCCACACACAATCTTCACCCAGTCCAGGAGCAGGCAGTGGGACCGGGTTAAATATAGGGGAAACACACTTCACAACCAGGAAAAGTGACAGAGTTCACAGCTATGAATTCCACTTACAGCAATTCCACCTGCTGCCCAAGCCCTCCAGGAACTATTTTATGAAAAAATACTCCTCCAGCACGCCCCAAAAAAGGCATTTTCAATATGTTTAAAACATTTTTTTTATTTGTTTACCAATAAGACTCTGAAGCCAGTTCATAATAGCAGTAATGCACTCTAGGGTGTGGTATATCATGGGATATCGTCACTTCTCGGGTGCATGAGGCACTCAGCTTCACCTTGCGCCTCACAATGCACCCAAGGCATGATGATATCCCATGATATACCCCACCCTGTCATGCATTATTGCTTAAATATCTTAGGACCTTGAAATAGGCTCATATGAGGTCAGGTTTTGGTGTTTGGGCTGGGTTACCTAGCAGATAGTCATTTGTGTCTTGGTCAACCATTTTTTCAAAATTCTTCTACTAGTGCAGCTTGTCCTTTTTAGGGATTGTAGGTGGAGATGACTTTAAGAGCTCATCCAAGTCCTTGTTTTTTTTCTGAATAATTTTTTTCAGCAAATTGGGCATCTAGTCGTAATTTGATGTACAACTTTTCAAGTTGATCCCTAATTGAAAATGGTCAAGTTTGATTCTAGGTACAAATGACAACCCCTTACTCAGGACCACCATTTCTGTTGCTGATTGTGTTCTGTCATTTAAATTATATATCACTGTCTCCTCCTCCTTCCTCTGTTCCTGTGCTGCTGTAGCCAACCCTGTCCTCCTCTTTCTCTGGCTCTGTCTCTTCCTTAGTGCCCTGGTCTAAATAATTGAGTAGTCCCCATTCTCTGAATTTGTATCTGGGTCCTGTGTAGTTTTGTGTCATAGTACTTGGTGCCTTCCTGTATGTCTTGTGTGTCCTGTGACTGAATTAAAAAAATCAGCCTGTCGGAACATCCAGTGATGTCATGGAGCAAATACTGGCTTGAATCCTGAGCTCTGACCCCGCTGTGAGAACTATCTGCAGCAATCATCATAAACCTTTGCAGCAAAAGCAGCAAATAGCGCCAAATGCCATCCAAAAGTAAAGGATCAGTAAACCTGAAGAAAGAATTGTGGCAACTCTGTATGACCTAGTGGATACAAAGGCAGCCACCATGAAGCATCATGACCCATCATCACCTACTACTTTATTGGACTGGGACTCAGACACAATGGACACATGTGAGTCATCTTCAGTGTCCCTGCATATGGGCCTACTTGCTGAATTTAAGACAATTGCCACCACCCTAATGAAGATTGACAATCTGCTCTCAAAAATAAAAACAAATATGTAGCCTGTGTGGAGAAACGCATCATGACGCAGGAGGTCCAAGTCAGTGCAGTCCTCAATGAAACTGCTACTAAGGAAAACTCTTGTTATACTTAATCAAACTGGACAAAGAAAGAACTCACAAGCCTGATGACCTGGAGGTTATGGGAAGATGAAAGCACTTTTGAGTCTCTAGTATCCCGATGGGTATAGGGAATAAACATACTGTAGTTCTATAGCATTGTTCCTATAGCAGTTTTGGATAGACACATTAGCCACCCCAGGCTTCAACTTCTCTATGTCCCAAATTCACCATGCTCTAGGTCTGCTGTTAAATGATAGCAATTCATGCCCCCCCACTTCAATCATCACCCAGAGTAAGGAAGCAGTGCTTAAAGCAACCTGGGAAAAGAAGGATATAAGACATGGGGACTACAGAGTTTTCTTCAACCAAGACTATACCAGTCACACACAACAGCAGCATAGGGAAGCCTAGGCTTCTCTCAAGCCCTTGAAGGACAAGGGGATTCAAACTCATATCCTCTACCCGATCCACATTGTATTAGAGACAGAGCACATTTAATAGGAGTTTTGTGACCTTTTAACTGTGGCCCAGATGATCAGAAAATTAGGAGGTGTAGTCTAGAATCAGCTGGCAGTGGATCTAAAGATGGAACTTCTCCAGAACATGAGGCAGACTGCATTAGGAAAAACAACAGGCCAGGCAGACCTCACTTGCATCAGGACTAGTGGATGCAGGATATGGGCAGATTGCTCCAGGCGATCTTTATGTTGCTTTATTTTGATTGTGATTTAACTAATCTGTGGTCAACAACTTATTAAGACGTGACCTTGGCTCTTAAGGGTTGTGATGTGTAGTGCCTGACCTATGCTCCCCTTTTTGGTGGGGGGAGTCCTGGTGCCCTGGGAAGTTCCTTGCCCTCTGCAGTATATTTCTGCAAATAGGGAACCTTTGTTTCAGGGCTTGGTCTTGGGGAAGAGGTCTTATTCTGGCCTCCAGGAGTAGTGTTCCTGGACCTCAGTGGATTACTGTTTGAACAAGGGGGAGCTATGTACAGTGGCATCCCCCAGGATGAAACCCAATTCTGCAGCATTTTGCAGCACTCTGCAGAATGCTACAGCAGACCTACTGAATAAAGCAATGTAATTGCAATGGTAATTAGTCCCTTTTGTCATTCAGGAAAATGTGACACTGCCAGCATAAAGTGAATGCCACAGTTTCCTGCATGACAAAAGGGACTAACTGCCATTGAAATTACATTACTTTATTCAGTAGGTCTGCTGCAGCATACTCCAGAGTGCTTTCAAAGTGGGTTTCATCCTGGGGGACGCCACTGTAGGCTGAGGATGAGCAGACACTTGAGGTTGCTTTAGGCTGGTTATTGCACAACTTGAAATGGTTGTTCTCTAGATTGAGGACAGGAACTGGTGCAGCATATAATACTGCCATGGAGGCAGTAGGCAAGGAGGAAAGGGGAAGAGGACCCGGGTGGGGAGATTGGGTGGCATTGGTGGTCCATTACACCTTCTCTGATCTTTGATTTATTGGCATATCCATCTCCCAGTGGCAAAGATGGTGCATCCCCACCAGACTCAGTTGGAATACTGGCTGTCCACTACTCTGCTGGGTATATCCCTTTCATCTAAATCATGTGGAAGCCCTGGGTTAGCCTACTTAGATACTTCCATAAAGAGAACTTGTGCAATTGGTAAGTCCCAGGCATGCTAGAAGGCAAGGGCTCTGGTACTAGAAGGGATGGCTGGCCATCCTCGCCCACCCTACCCAAGGCCCCCCTGCATTTACCAGCAATTTTCTGGATAATGGAAGAAGTCATTTTTTTTCAAACTTGCTTGTCGGTACTGGGAAGCTGGTGGCACTGCTATTTGGGTCAGGATATTTGTTACTTGCTGGATTTTTAGTATTCTTCCCCGCACCTTTTCTCCCTCTTTATTGATAACTAGTGGAACTGACTGGCAGACATCCTTCACATGAAACCCTATGGGTGCAAACCCAGGACTGAGAGCTCCTTATCTGGGTGCTCTGGGGTTTCTGCCTCTTAGTGGGGGGGGTGGGGATTGGCATAGCATGAACCACTTATGCTTTAGATATATACATTTTTGACATTATTATTTTGATGGCTCATATGCAAAGAGTACATGCCTATCCTCAATGGAGGTAGCTGTCTCCACTGATTCAAAGTACACAGTGGTGGATATAGCGATAAGGGCACCTCCCATCTGCCTTTTTATAGTTCTCTGATCTGTTTATTCTCACTGACAGATACTCTCTTCCCTACAGGTCAGAGCCAGGCTCTTCTCTATCACAGCCAGTGGTGAATATCCTTTGCTCCTGCCCAGGGAAGATGGTGTGGCTGGGCCACTCTGTTTATAATCTTCCCCCTCTACCAATCACCTTGAGGTACAGAGTAAACACTTTTTGCCTTCTGGCTTATTCCTTAGCTAGTTATGTACTCTTGCACATCATTGGTGAGAACTGCTACTGTTTGCTCAGCCTTGCTGGCTCATGGTTCTGTTTTTCTTTCTTTTTCGTTCACTGTGGGACAGATATCTGGTAAATACACTAGACAGGATTTCATCAAGTTTGGAATATCCCTTTGAGCATGGTTGTTCAATCTGGAGCTGCTACATCAAGCTGAGGTGATTTGGGGCCTTCTGAGTCCCCCACAGCTGCTGGCTGGGCATCCTTTTCTATTTCTGGGAACACCCATGGTGAAACCATCTCAGGGGTGGGGATGGGGTGTAATCTAGAGGCAGGTATGGCAGGTTTCCTTCCCTCCTTATGATGCACCTTAAAATATTTGCATACAATGTCAAAGGCCTTAACACACTTATTAAGTAAGCAAAAATCTTGGCAGAACTTAAAAAGAATATTTGCTTACTTCAAGAGACACATCTGGAAAGTACCTTATTGAACACTCTATATTAAGGCGTGACTTGATGAGTCAGGTCTTCTCGTCCTCTCAGTCTTCTGAAATAAGAGCTGGCATGACAATACTATTAAAACAGTGTTGATCTGTGCAAATACTTATAACTGCTTGTGATGCAAAGCGGAGAATAATCTTGATTAAACTGAATCATCAGGGAGCCCTGCTTAATCTGATAAATGTTTACACTCTTAATGACAATTCCCCCTCCTTTGTTAAAATTATTACACCACCTGGCTCACCTCATGCTCAGACACATAGTGATGGGTGGGAACATTAATTGCTTGCCATCTATCTTTTGGGATAGCTTGTCTGGAAGTTTATCTACAAACAGTTCCATGGTTAATGACGTAAAGTGGGTAACTTTCAAACCAGGCCTCCTGGATATCTGGCAGAAGCTCCACAAAGTTGGAAAAGTCTTCACATTTTTCTTATATCCAAACTAGTCCTAGTCTAGACTTGAATGAATTTATGTCTCCTCCACAGCTAGATATAAAGGCTGGGATTATCAAAAGTGGGGATGCAGCACTCATGTTCATATTCAGACACATGCTACATCCTGGCAAATGCATTGGGATGCTTGTGGCCAATTTTCATGCATTCGTTTTGCAAATAAAGTTTTATTGGTATAGTATATATCTTTAGAAAACCATAAAATAGTGGTTACAATCATAATTGATGAGAAAAAAAATCAGTTGAAAGCAATTTGTAAAACATTTGAAAATGGGAAAAGAAGTTGTCTAGCCAGGATGAGATCCCTTGGAATTACAATCTTGCATATTTCACAGTTTATTTAACTAACAGAGTTCTGTCTGCACTATGTTCAGAATTACATAAATGGGAGGAGAATACTGACTGCCATTGACTATGGGTTGCCTATATATGGGGCTTGCACAAAAACTGCTCTTAACAGAATCAACACACTCCTCAATAAGGCCTGTCATCTTACTTTGGGGGATACTCTCGACATCCACACCTTCTCACTGTACACTGAAACTGGGTGGCTCCCTCTCCATCTTAGAGGGCAATACCAAATCTGCCTAATTCTAAAAAAAGTACTACTTGGACACTACACTAGGCGGACACTTTAAGCTAGCCATCCCAACGAAATTTACCCATAGTGCGGTCGCTGACAAGATGGTGATTCCCTTCAAAAGGACAAAACTTGCCCAGAACTCCATCCAGTATCAAGGACCAAATGGTATAATGATCTACCTGCTAACCTCACTGATACTACCAAGATTAGTACCTTCAAAGCTGGGCTCAAATCTCTCCTTGGCTCTAAAATGAATTATACCTGCCTGCACTAATGTGATAGTAACTCGCCCACAGTTTTCCATTTACCTACCCCCCTCTACATCTTTCTGTTATATGCCACTTTTTTCTTAACCCGTTCCCTTACCCCAATTACCTGACGATGGCCTCACTTGGTTGAAAGCTCCATCTCTCTCCCACCTCAGACCATGCCACCTCCGGCTGGCTCCCCCCAACTCCCTCTTATCTAATCAGTCAATCCGTTAATATGTACTAATTTAATATGTATAAGTTCAGATATTACTATTACTGCCTGTGTATATGCGTCAATGTTTTCCTTTTTTTTCTCTGTAAACCTTGTATTTTTGTAATGTTTGTTCAACACTGATGTGGAACCTTTGAAAATGAGTCCTTGACTCAAAGGCATTAAACCCAAACTGAAATAAATAAATAAATGTTATTGCTATAATCATGAAAGCGATATCTGCAGTGTTCCCGGCTTTCAGAGGCCTCCTATTTAATGACTAGGGGGAAGAATGATAGCTGGTTCCAGACAGTTTGCAATGCATTGAATCAAGATATGGCCTCTAGATCTCCTGGAATATTTGCATTCTGCCCCAAGAGTTGTGTAACACCCTCTCATAGCTAGCTGCTCTACCCAGCTCTTCAAACCATTCTTGTGTATGAGGTGGCTGCCAGTCCCTCCAGTGTCTTAAAAGCACCCTTTTAGCTATTAGTAAAGCGCCCATCAGCCATAGTTTCTTAGTTCTTGGTATTCGCTGGTTAGGTGGGGTGGCCGGAAGGATTCCCAGTAGGACTGATGCAGGTGTAAGTATAATGGTGAACCCCTTGATTTCATTGCACACCTCACCTATCCTGCTCCAAAAAGGAAGGATGTTCCCCCTTCCCCCCACTCACATTGATATCTCCAGCATTCATCCTTGGGAATCAGGCCCCAAGACTCCACGTCTTTCGGATGAGACGTTAAACCGAGGTCCCATCTGCCTGGATTGGTGGTAGTTCAGGTGGATGTTAAAGATCCCATGCCACTTATCGAAAAGAGTAGGGGATTTCCCCGGTGTCCTGGCCAAATTTCCCTCATTTAGTAAAAATACCACCAACAGCTTAATCTGGTTCAAGGTCAGTTGGCATTCATCTGTATCCCCCTCCCCCGGGTCGTGCCTGAAAATAGGCAGGATTTGTCTAGAGCACTTACCCGGTCAACAAAAGCTAAATAAATAAATAAATAAAATTTACTAGGTGTTCTCTGCCACTTGTGTAGGATTTTTAATTGGGTGAATCCCTGTTTAGCTTAACCTCTTTAATTCTCTTTTGGGCCATCACCCCAGAAGAAAGAGCAAAGTTTTGATTAATTTCTTATCTTATGGTATCACTTCAGGAGATTGCCTAACACATACTGCAACTTGGGGGCTGCCATTATCTTGAAGGCTTGGGCCCTTCCCCAGTGAGTGATGTGCAACAGCTTCCACCTCTGACAGTTCTTCTCTATTTTTTCTATTATATTTGTTTGATTGTTTAACCAGGATTATTGGGAGTAAGTTGTTTTTCCCCAGCTGGGCTATGTCCCAGTGAAATTTTAAACCCAGATACTCTATGCTCTGTTTGGCTGGATACAAGCCCCAGGGGTATTGTGGAAGATGCGAGATGTTTGGAGTAGAGACCAAGAAATGCGATGTTGCAACATTCAGCTTGCATAATGATAATGTACTATACTGCATAATATGGGCCAGCAAGGCAGGGGTGGACCTTGAGGGATCGGTAAGCAATAGTAGGATATCATCAGCATGGGACAGTACCTTATGCTCTTACCTTATCCTTACCCCCTGTATATCTGGTGCTTGTTGGATGGCCTGCAGTAGGGGTTCTCATGATAATATGAACAGTAGGGGCGATGGAACGCAGCCTTGGCAGGTACCTCTATGCAACTGAAAGGGGGGAGGCTCTTTCATTTGGTGATCACCTCAGCTTAGGCCTGGTTATACAGTATTTGCACCCACCCTCTGAATTCAGGTCCAATATTAAAGACTTCCAGGGCCAATAGGAGATACCTCCATTCCAGCCTGTTGATTGCTTTTTCAGCATCTAAAGACAGGAGGAGCAATGAGGTGTTTGACTTCTTTATGCTTCATAGCAGGTTAAGTAGCCTCCTGGTGTTATCAGTGTCTCTCCTCCCAGGGATGAAGCCCACTTGATCTCCTTCAATGAGACTCGAGATCAGGGATTTCGGTCTGGACGCCAGTATTTTTGCCAGGACCTTACAGTCTGTAGGGATCAGGGAAATTGGCCTGTAGCTACCACAAGCAGCAGGATCTTTCCCAGGTTTTAGAAGGAGAGATTCAGTATGCGTGCTGTTTTCATTGAGCCCGGTAGGGCCTCTTTTGATTTGGCTTCTCGGAGAGTGTCGTGTATGGGGTTTAAAAGTACATCTTTGAAAGCATTTAGGAAATCCGCTGGTAGCACATCTACCCCTGGCGCTTTCCCATTCGGCATTGATTGTAAGGCCTGCTCTGTCTCTAGAAGCTCGAATGGTCTGTCTACCAGTCTAATTTTTTTTGTGATACTTTGGGGAGCTTTTGTTTCCCTAGACAATTTTGGATGTATGTGGTCGAGGGTTGCGCCTCACTCATGTACAGTGCCTTATAAAAGGCTTGGAATTCCTCGCTAATCTCATTCTCATTTGTCATGAGTTTGCCATTCCCTTTTCAAATAGAAATGATTCTGGCTGTCTCCTGTCTTTTCTTTAGTTGGTAGGCCAGAAGACACCCCAGATTCTCCCCTGACTCCCAGAATGACTGTTTCAATCTGAATAAGGCATATTCCACTTTTTTGTGTAAGTACGTGTTGACCTCATATCTCAGGCCCACTATTTCTGCTAGGAGGGTTAGTGACCATGAATACTTTTCCCTAAATTTTTTGTCCAGCTCCTTTAGTTTCACCTGGGCAGCCTCTAAGCTCTACAAATCAATTTTTGCTTGCATGCTGTATAGCTAATTCATCTCCCCTTGATATATGCCTTCACAGCATCCCACCTTGTGGCTGCAGAAGTTCCCCCTTTTTATTTATGTCTACATATATTCTGATATCCTCCAACATCTGACCTGGCATGTATCACCGAGACCTGGCTGGATGAGAATGCAGGTCCTATATTAGACTCTGCTGCTCCGGCTGGGTTCTCGGTGATACACCGCCCGAGATTGGATCATAGGGGCGGGGCTGTAGCCATCTTTTTTAGAACAGATCTGAATCTTGTGGATGTGCCAGTGGGTAACACTAGATCCTTTGAGTGTATCCTGGCTGCAAGTGCAGGGTTCAGGATCCTCCTCATCTACCGTCCACACGGTGATGGTGGAGAATTCCTGAAGGAGTTCACGGACTTTGTCATCAACATGGCATGGGGGGTTGCCCAGATGGTTAATACTGGGTGACTTCAATGCCTGGGTCAATGACGAACTCTCACACTTTGGAAAGAACTTCCTCCAACTTATGACTATGTTGGGCCTGTCACAGGTAGTTACCTCTGCTACCCATATAGGGGGTCACTCATTGGATCTGGTGTTCCTACTGGATTTGGAGGTTACTCATTTGGGGGTGGAACCGAATGTGTGGACGGACCATCACACCATAAGATTCAGCTTTGGAGCACCCCCAATAGGCCTGCCTCTACGGAGATGGTCCGATATCGCCCTTTAAGGGGAGTTACCCCAGAGGGTCTACTAGAGGTACTGGACCTATCGGGTATTTTTGGTGAGAGCATGGGCCCAGGGCACCTCGTTCTTGCCTATAATAAGGTGGTGAGTGAGGCCCTGGACCTAGTTGCTCCTGTCCATGTTCGCCCACTCACTCAGCGCCCAAGGACTCCATGGTTTGATGAGTCCTTGAAGGAACTGAGGAGAGTGGGATGAAGGCTAGAGAGGACCTGGTGGAAATCTGGCCTGGATGATGACAGACTTAGGTTGATGGATCATTATGGTATCTATCAATCAGCAATCTCCTGTAAGAAGGCAGAATTCCTGTCCAGGGAGAATGCTGCTGCTATGGAACCGACCAGCTCAACTCTTTTGGACTGTCGACAGAATGTGCAATCCACTCTGTCTACAGTCTGGAAGAGATTTTTCACAAATAAAGTGTGATGAGCTTGCTCGGTTCTTCACTGATAAGATTGCTAGCATTAGGTCAGATGTCAGCCAGGCTCACTCTTTGAGGGTTTGCAATGATCGGTGAGGGGAAACAAACACCTGTGTCACCTGGTCTGACTTTGGTAAGCCGGAATTCACGGATATTGTGAGGATTGTCCAGACTGTATGCCCAACCAGTTGTAGTTTGGATCCGGGCCCTATGTCACTGCTATTAGGTTGCGTAGATACTATTTGCCCGATCCTTGCTGAAATTGTCTGGAAATCTTTGGAGCAGGGGTCTTTCCTGATCCCTAAAGAGGCGGTGTCGTCGACCACTCTTGAAAAACCTTCTGAACTCGGACTGTCTAGCCAACTACTAACCTGCCGCTTGTGGGTAAGGTTATTGAAAAGGTGGTTGCGCTACAACTGGATGATCATCTTACGAATCACAATATCTATGATGCTCTTCAATCAGGATTTAGGAAAAGACATAGCACTGAGACTGCCCTTGTCCGGGTTTTAAATGATCTCCTGATTGCGAGAGATCGAAAGACTCGTACTATCTTAGTCCTTCTTGATCTCTCTGCAGCATTTGATACTGTGGACCATGGTGTGCTTTTGGAATGCCTGTGGCTTCATTGTGGACTGTCTGGTACAGTTCTGCATTGGTTTTGATCTTTCCTTATTGGACGGAGACAGAGGGTTGTCACTGGAATCTTTCCTCTGATGCCATCTTCCTGTCCTGTGGGGTGCCACAGGGTTCCATTTTGGCACCCATGTTGTTCGCTGTCTATATGCTTCCATTGGGAGATATTATTAGGCGATACAGTTTGGGTTTTCACTGCTATGCAGATGATACCCAGCTGTATTTGTCCTTTAATCCCAGACAGGAAGATGCAATCTATATGCTTAACAGCTGTCTGTCTGAGATTAAGGATTGGATGAGTGCCAGCTGGCTGAGGTTAAACCCGGATAAGACTGAGGTGTTGGTGGTGGACCCAGGTTACCTTGAGGTGGGCTGTAGGGCTGGGCTTCCTTCGGGCATATGGCTTGATGGTGCCCTGCTCTCAACCTCAGACCGGGTGCCTAACCTGGGCATTATGATCGACGATGGTCTGACCCTAAAATTCCAGGTGTCATCCGTTGTCAAATCCTCTTTTTACCATTTTAGGAATATCACCCGGGTGAAACACCTAGTTCCTCCGGATGACCTTCCTACATTGGTCCATGCCTTTGTGACCTCACGCCTTGACTACTGCAATGCCCTGTACCTAGGGCTACCGGGGGTTGATATCCGCCGCTTGCAGCTGGTGCAGAACGCAGCAGCCAGGCTTTTGACTGGGACATCTAGAAGTAGTCATATTATGCCTGTGCTGCGCGGACTGCACTGGCTGCTGGTTCAGTGGCGGATCACCTTCAAGGTCGGGTTACTGGCGTACAAAGCCCTACATGAACAGGGACCGCAGTACCTACAAGATCTCCTTACTCCCTACTGTCCCTCTCGTTCCTCCGATCCGTCGATGAGGGATTGCTAGGAATTCCCAGGGTTCGTTTAAAACATCTGGGGCATGTGCATTCTTACGCTGCTCCACCCTGTGGAATTCTCTACCTCGTCGGATACGAAGCTGCCTGACCATCGAGAGTTTTAAGTTAGAGTTAAAAATGTATCTATTCTCGAAAGCATATGGAAGCGATTTTTACTGTGATTTTATTGTTATTACTGTTGTTATCATTATATTTTGTAACTAAATGTTTGTTCACCTGTACAGCGCTTTGGTTTTGAAAGCGCTTAAAAATAAATTTTACTTACTTACTTACATACTACTAAGGCTTGCTCAGAAAATCTTGTCCTTCAGAGTAGATACATTAAACCTCCAAAACCCTCGTCTGTTAGCTTCTGCCATTGAAAGTTGCCAGTTGAAAGTCACTGGGGCATGGTCTGATATCAGTATGGTTCCCATTTCGCTTCCAGCACCGATGCCACCCACCCCCTGGGTATCAACCACATATATATCTAGAAGAACAAGAACTGATGGGGTATGGAGAAAAAGGAATAATCCCGTTCAGTGGGGTGGATAAGCCTCCAGATGTCAGTTAGGCCAAAAACCTGGGTCATGTCTTTCAGAGCATCCGAGCCTTGGTGTGTTATGGACATATGGGCCTTGTGCCTATCAAGTAGCTCATCCATGGGGCAATTCATATCCCCACCCAATATCAGAGCACCTTTCTGAAATTGCATGAGTTTCTGCATTAGTCCTCTGTAGAAAGGGGCCCACGAGGTATTTGGACCATATACATTGCACATTGTTACTTCCTGTCCCCATAACAGGCCCTGCACTACTATGTATCTACCTTCAGGGTCCCTTATTTCATTTTGAAATTGGAGAGGGATCTGTTTATGGATTAGGATGGCTACCTCTCTGCTTTTGGTGTAGTAGGCAGTGGAGAATACCTGGAACACCATTCCCCTTTTAGCATAGGGGCTTCTTTGTGGGAAAAATGGGTTTCCTGAAGGAAGGCTATTCTCACGGACTCCTTCCTTAAGTAATCCAGTATCTTTCTCTGTGACTCTGAGATGTGGATACCTTTTACATTCCAGAATACCCATTTGGTGTCGTTTGACAGCATTGCATGAGGATAGAGAAGACCGCTGATTTTTAAGAAGTGTATTGGGCCCAGATCCTGAGTAAGGCATCCAGATATTTAAAGCCTTCCTCGCAGGTACTGAGCAAGTTAACCCATGTACACCTTCTGGGGCCAACATAGTGGAAATTCTGATTCTCTGTGCCCCCGCTATGGTTACTAGGGTGAGGCCCAAAGCCCTTCTCTTTGTGGAGTCCCTCCCCCCCGAAATTCTATGAGGGGGTAGCCATCCCCTTTTTTTCAGTGCACAGTACGCTTTTCTTTTAATGCAGTTAATCTTCCAGTGAACAGAACTTTTAGTTATCGCAATGATAATATTTAACCTTTGAACAGAACAGATTAAACAACATAGATATACTGTCATTAGTAATACTATATGTAGGATCAAACATCTTGGCTGAGCCCTAATGGCCTGTCTACTAAATGAGAATCTTTTGAGTCCTTGGGGGGCCCTGGTTGAGAGCAGTCTGCCCAGTGCCATTCCTTTCAGACCCTTCGCTAGCGGGTTGCTTCTGATCAGTCTGCAAACTTCTTGAGCACATATCCCAACCCAGTACTTCTAGGGTCAGAGCTCCGGTGAGTCCCAGGAGAATTTAATACTTTGCCTAGGGTATGCAATTTCTCCCAATTCTGCTGCGAGTTTCGGTGAGGATTCCATTATGACACCCCTGATCTCTGCCAAGTCCAGGGTTCACTCACCGGAGGGGGGGGAGTAGAGTGCTTCTACATTGGCTGTCCTTCACCATTTATTTATTTATTTATTTATTTATGTGAGTTTTGGTAACCAGGTAAGTCCACTGAGCCAATTACAGTCCCTTTTTCAGGGGCAACCCGGAAGTGCAGTATGTATACAGTACAGTGCTTTAACATAGCAATGACAGTTACAATGGAAAAATTGATATACAGCGTTCAATGATCCACATGATTATGATACAGATGGATACAACCACAGGTTTACGAAATAACAAGCAGGTAGGTTACATAGTAGTATCCCAGGGGGGAGTCTCCTTGCGGGGGGGGGGCTCTTTGCTTACCTCTCCAGGGACTTATGCTAAATTGCTGTCCATCCATTAGAGGAGTCTTCCCTGATGCAGTCCCACAATTATGGCCTTGTATGACATCGAGGCATTTTGCCAGAAACCCCCCACAACCCTCCTATGAAGATCTGCACCTTCCCTTCGAGACAGCCCAACTAGCTCTTCAAACACTTCTGTACCGGACAGGTGACATGAGTCCAGGTTTTGGGAGGGAGGAATGGGTCGGTTCCCCTGGCACTAAAATCTTTATTTCCATATATTGTTTTGCTGCCCTCTAACACTGGTGATGGGGGCGGTAGGAGGCGTGTCAGGCAGACCATCAGTCAGGGACATCCGTTTGGTAGAGGAAGTCCAAGCTAAGTTAATTTTTTTCTGCACTGTGCATAAAGCGAGCCCTTCACTGGGGGAGATGTGCTTCAGACAGGGTACCAGAGGAAGGGGGTCAGCCCTTGTTAACCATACTCCATGTCCATCATGAACCTTCCCTGCTGGACCTTGGCTGCATATTTTCTGCTTGATCACATACTTGCAGACAGAGGTAGCTGAGGGGGAGGAGATTTGCCTAGGACAGCACTGCTGGTGTGAACTTGTTATTAACCAGCTACTGCTACATTTTGCCACATTGGGATCATCCTGTCCCAGCTGCCACTCCCCTGGGCCTAGCATCAGATTTCAACTCAAACATCAGCAGGGAAAGGATCTCTTCCTCCCACCTGCCTCCACTTAGTAGTGCCCGCAGTCCAGCGTGGGTCCAAGGCAAAACCAGAGGAAGCAGGGATCACCTTGGAGGTTGTTTATTCCAGAGATACCAGAGATAAGTGTGATTGGTGTGGCTCCAGGGCCGGCTTTAGAGTTTTGGGGGCCCTCAGCAGGATTACTGAAGTTGTGGGGCTCCCCTACATGGTCGACCTTCACCCCATATGTTTGAATGTAACCGATACGAACATAATTTTATTCTATTATAAGTACAACCAAGGGTATTTTTACATTTTTAGGAGGGCACAACAACATTAGTCCATGGGGTTGTTCCTTCTATCACATCCATCATCACCCATCTGCCTGTTATTGGCTGGGTCATAGCTTAGTAAGGCATTTCTTGACATCAGGATGCCACATCAGAAGGTGTTGCATAGCTCTGTGTTACTGTTTTAAGAAGACAATAAGATTTAAGAAATTTTAAAATAATTAAGATAAACTGCTCTGACTGTGGGCCACCTCCATAAGAAGGGGGCCCCCAGCGACCGCAGGGTTCGCTAGTGCCTAAAACCGGCTATGTGTGGCTCTAAATAGATCAAGGCACATTTTCCCACTCCCCCTCCCCCCCATATCCATGCCTGTCAGATGCACCAATATGAAGGAAGGTTTGCATTCTGGATGGATAGTCTCTAATGGGGCACCACACTGCATTTTTTTTAGTTGTTTGTTTACATCTACACGGTGACATGTTGGTGACCCAACAATCTGCCATCTCCCCTGTAGTCCCCCACGGCAGGGCACACAAAGACAAAGGAGAATTTCTTGTCCTACTTAGCAAATTTTATCTCTTTCTCTTTTCCCATTTCCCATCCCCCTTATGCCCCGGGCTAATTTACTAACCTGCTTCTGAGGGGACTAAGGAAAACAGTTTGCTTGCCTTCGCACACTTGGGGGACTCTGAGCTGCAAGTAGATGTCACTGTACCCTGTTACCAAACATCCCCATACACAGATGTTTTGACATGTTGTTCCCCACTTTTCAGGCAAACCTCTCCCTTGCATAGTGGCATGCTTTATCTTTTACCCATCTCCTTCTGACCACCCCTCTATCCACCCTCAGACCCCCATTATTCAAATTCCCAGTTCTCCTTTCAAAATGAAAAGAAAAAGGTCACAAGGCCAGGTATCCTTCATATACAGGGCCCCAATCTTGCTAAACTTCCTCCCAATTGACTTACTCGCAGAACCTAAAATTGGTCCCTTTAAATCTACTGTTATGCATGGGTCCCTCAACGACTACTGACCCACATGTTCATGCCAATGACAAACAGTTTCATTATTAATGTGATGTTGCTGTACTGCATGAACATGTATAAATAAGCACCCACCATAAAAGCATGGATACTAGCAATTGTGCTTGCTACTGTTATACCCAATATCGTATGTATTCATTTTGTTTATATATGCCTACTATAGCTTATATTTATATTTATATTTTGCATTTACTTATATTGTGTGTGCTTTTTATATTCTGTCATAATCATATCCTTTTTCCAAAGTATCATTCCATATGTATTTCTGTATATTCTGCACTTTTCTTTGTTCTTAGTTTATAGCTGACAATGTATTTTCTTTGTTCTAAGTTTCTACTGACTTTATATTTTCATTGTATAAGATAATGCCCGAGGGAGCCACCTTATTATTGTTTCTTGGCCAACAGGTCCTATTTGCTGTATCTAGAATTGTAACTGTTATCTGTAGTACATAACTGCTTGCACAGCCAGCCCCTGGAGAGAAAGATTAAACACCCGAGGGTTGTGGAAACTGTCTCCCTCATGACTGCTTTGCATCACTTGTATGGCGTATTTGTAATAAACTGTTTTTATTACATTGTATAAGTCTACTTGTTGTTGTGTTCTTTGAACAGTTCATCACCATTCAAGAACCTGAAGTTTGAGATTGTCTCATCTCAACATTACATTCTGTACACACCTCTCTAGCCAAATTAAGTGCTCCTGCTTCCCATAACCTGACACTGCATGCTTAGCCTCCTGTAACCATGTTCAAAGCACTTTTCCCTGACCTCGCCACTTTACTTAACCTATACCTCCCCACCCCCATTTTTTCCTCCGACTACTTACCCTACCATACCCGTCATACCCATACCTCCTCTCTTGACTTACCCATATTAACCATTTTCTATCCCAACCCCCTAACCCCCCCGTATGACAAAGCTAACTGGCTAAGCTGGTTTCCTGCACTGAGCCCACTAACATTTTTATCTCTGACTCTTAATACTCACTCTTCTTAATATAGGCATTAACTTCTATTAATTATCCCTTAAATATGTCACAATAACCTGATTAGCTAAGAATGACCTTCTCCTGTGCTCTTAAGTATGTAATCACAATGTCATATCTAATGTTATCTCTACTCTGATTATATCTCATTCTATAAAGTTCCTATTGGTTGTCTGTCCTTGACTTGGAACCTCTGTAAATGAGCTTCTAGCACAAAGGCTATAATCCAAGACTGTAATAAGTAAATAAAATAAATACATAAATAAATAAAAGGTTGATGGCACCTTACGTCTAAAGTAGATTAGGTAGGAAGAGGGGACAGGAAAGGGAAGATCTCAATGCAAGGGTACTAATAAACCTTTATACATGTGTTCAGTGTTCTTGCCCACTTGTCCCCAGACCCCTTTTAAAACTTTCTAACCTTGTGGTAGGAACCCCCTCTTCAGTAAAGTTACCAGGCCATGTAAAGTAATGGTTGTACCCCATTGACAACTTCAGGTAAGGGCTACTGGAGTCGCAAGCAGTCCATCCAGACTAGCAGCCACTTCTGCATAGGTGAGGTCCGCTGGTGGGTGTAGTGTTCTCCTCGCATACTGCTACCCCTGCAGCTTCAGCCCAAGAGTTTATTATAGTGTCTTTTATGCAGCTATCATCTCAGTTGCTTTGGTTCCAGCTGTGCCTTCTGTGGTGGGTTCGAGTCTGGCTCTGGTCGCTTAGATGCCATTTCCCCCATAGATTCACTGCTGGTCAAAGATGTTGTCTAGTTTCTCTCCCCTCTCCTGGCAGCCTGTTGATTTGGCTACCTTATCTTTTCTTTGCCATGCTGCTTTCTCTTAGCCTTTGATGTTTGCCAGTCCATACTGTCAGCAGCTGACAGGTCAGTTAACAGGTGATAGCGGTTTGAGTTCCCTGTTCCCAGGGCTTTAGGGACCTTGTTGTTGTACCCCTGTCACTAGGATTTGGGAGGTGCCTTGTAGGGTCCCACTTGGGAGTATTGATCTGGCCAGTTTCTATTGATGTATTCCCTCACCTCCTCGGGGGATTCAAAGTTATTGCTGACCCCATTTCTGTGTATTTGCAGTTTTACTGGGTACAGCAGCCAATATTGTACCTGCAGGTCTTGAAACAACGTTTTGGCTCCTCTAAAGACTTTTCTTTTACTCATCAGTTCCATGGAGTAGTCATTGAAAATATAGACTCTGTGTCCCTGTCAGTACAGGATCCTTTTTCTCTTGCCTAGCATAGGATCCTTCTTTCTCTGGAAAGCACAGAAAGTTGGCTATAATTGGTCTTGGTCTGCCTCTAGGCTGGGAGCTGGTGCCAAGGAGTGGTGTGCTCACTCCACTTCTAGAGCTGGTACCCAGGTATATTTTAGCAACTTCGGCCATTCTGACTGTAAGAAACCAGTGGAGTTCCCTTGTTCAACTCCCTTAGGGAACCCCACAAAATGTAGATTGTTTCTCCTGTTTCTGTTTTTGGCATCCTCTGCTGTGAACCATAAAAGCTGCACCATCCTCTCCAGCTCTTTGATTCTCACTTCCTGTCTTGAATCCTTCTCGTCTATATATGATAGGTATGTTTCAGCATCTGTTGATCAGTGCTAAGGGGCTTTCACTTTTTCTTCTAGGGTGTCCATTGATGATAGAAGCCTTGTCATTTTATCTAAAACCTTTTGCAGTATGGTTTTTAGCTTCTCTGAGGTGACTGCAGGGTTTTGAGCCATCTC
The DNA here is from genome assembly GCA_016271365.2 of Neoceratodus forsteri. Classification (NCBI taxonomy): domain Eukaryota; kingdom Metazoa; phylum Chordata; order Ceratodontiformes; family Ceratodontidae; genus Neoceratodus; species Neoceratodus forsteri. The sequence continues at coordinate 307,148,916 of CM028131.1, read as the reverse complement.
CTTTATTTTCGCCATGGCCACCATTTCTCCCCTGACACCACAATGCTTAGCCTGGCAGCTACAGTTTTTGGTGGATTTCTCCATGTATGGGTTACGCCTGAAGTCTGTGTTTGGATTTTTTATTTGCCCCAAATCTTTTCCAGCTGATGAAGTGATTTTTACAGCAATTACCTCACTGGGAGCATATTTTCTGACTCATTAAAGTTGGCAGATATGCAGAGCTTGTTCTGAAGCAGCCATCTCTGTCTGCTGCTCATGCATGCGCCCAATATTCATACATCCTGATGCATTTGCTGCAGTTTACCTGGTTTCTGGCAAAAAATATATCCTGTATGTAGACACATTCATGTAGCAGTCAAATACTGGAGTTATATCACCTTTCAAGAAGTCTTACTATCTGGATGGATGTTGGGAGGACACATTCCAAAAATGGACATTTGAAAGTGTCACCCAAAGTATCTACCAGCAATATTGGTACAATCTCCCTTTCTGACCATGCCCCAGTTTCCCTATTGCTGCAAACTAATGATGAACCTCGGCAGTGGACAAGATGATTTAATATCTCCCTATTAAACAATGAGTTTTTTCTCTAAAAATTCAGGAAGACATTTTTGATGACTTTGCATTAAACTCTGGCAATGAGGAAGCAATTAAATATGACTTGTATGGCCTTGAGGCAGCTGTCCAAGGATAGATTATTTCATATGCCAACTTCAAGAAGAAGCAGAGAACTGATCATCTTATTAAGTTTGGGGAAAATTGATTAGAAACTCTGCACAAGGAGAGAGGAAGAAGATGTACCCTCAAAGACCTTGAATTGGCTAGAACAAAATTTAAGGCCCAGCTCACATACCAGTTTGATGGCCAATTGCAGTAGCTGGGTCACAAATATTATAAAGATAATGACAGGACTAGATGCCTACTGGCTATCTGGCTCTTCAAACAGGAGGCAGTTAGGTATGTCTGGGATATCAAAGACGGTTGACCACATGGTAAACATCATACTATTCCTTCTGAGATCACTCAAGTGCCTTTCAAACATTTTATGAAAAGTTTTATGAAAATGAGACTTGCATAGGCTCCCTTAAGAAAATTCAAAAATGTCTGCAAAAGTTAAACTATCAAAGCTTTCAGACAAAGAGTAAATGACTTTGGATGCCCTGATTACAGTTATGGAACTGTGCTAAGTGATCAAGGAAATAAAGCAAGGCAAGGTCCCTGCTTCAGACAGTTATGGGGCAAGTTTTCTAAAAATGTTTTCACTCAGAAGCTCCCCTGTCCTCTTACATGTATTCAACACCACATTCCAAGACCCCTTAATGCCTGATTCTTGGAAAGGACAATAGCTCTTTGTGATTAATACAGAAAGGAAGCATCCTACTAATTGTGGATGCTACTGTATAGGCCAATTGGGCTTTTAAATTAGGATGTGTATCTCTTTTTAATATATTCACTACCAGATTGCAGAAAATGGTCCAGAAATTAATACATAATGACCAAACCAGGTTCATCCCCAATAGAAAAAAGAGGGCCATTATCTGTAGGATTCTGAATATAATCCCAGCCACAAGATGGGTTCTGGGGCAGCAGCTCACAATAGTGATGGATGCTGAGAAGGACTTTGATAGGCCAAATTGGGACTTCTTGCAGGCCAGTCTCAGCAAAATAAAATGTGGGGAGCAGTTTAGAGGTTAGATAGCAGGTCTTTTCTCTGAGTTGTTGGTATCAGTGAAGTTGAATAGCACCCTGTCCGATGCATTTAAGATGTACAGGTGTATGAGACAGGGCTGCCCACTCTCCCCCTTTCTGTTTGCTAGTTTGTAGCTGTTGGTTGAAGCCATTTATATTCACCCAGAAATAAAGAGAGTCAGAGTGGGTGAGCTAGGCCACAGAATTTCACTTTATGCTTTAAACACCCTGTTGTTTCTAAATATTCCTGTTAAACTTTCCCTCACATATTGGCCCTATTACATGACTTTAGCTTAGCTTCTGGTTTCTACATTAACAATAATAAACCAGAAGTGCTGTGACTGAATGTGATGCTAACACCTGAAATTAAGGTATTATCTGCCTAAACTGGCCATCTATATAATCAGATATCTGGGGGTTAAATTTCTGCAAACCCTTGAGACCTGTTTCAAAATACTCTGAAGTCCATATTTACCAGTCTTACAAGATATAGCAAGGTAGGATCTCTTGCCTGTCTCACTATGGGTGTGAGGTGAGACAATCAGAGTAAATATTAACCTACAATCTTTATTTTCTTAATTATTTTTCCCTTTAAAATTAGAAAGACTTTTTTTTTCCAGAAAGTAAAAAAAATAAAAAATTGTTGTCCCGGTTCCTTTGTGGAGGTTGCAGACCAAGGCACACCTGGGCAGTGGTGACAGTGGCAAAATACTGCTGTGGAATCAGTATCTGATCTATACTAATATTATGTAGCAGCATAACTTACTTCTCTTGTCTCTTACCTCCCTACAAAAGAGGATGAGTCTGGTTGGAAGTCAATGGAGAACCTTGCTTCTCTCCTCCATCTGCTTGAGATTGTGTCAGCCCTAGCATTTTTGACCAAACTTCTATGGGTCCTTAGGAGTCTCTGGGCAGTTGCAACCCTAGATATGTGGGGGGAATTATTTTAATTACCAATTCCCAGATACAACCAGTGCAGCCTCCACCCTGGTAGCATATTGCCCAAATTTCTCTCTTGCCAGAACTGACTTTACATTTTGGAATTGGCGCCTAATGGTCTAATTATGCTCAGACAGCTATTTCAGGGTAGAATACTGAAGGATTTTCAATCTCTAAAGATCAACCTTCCCCTAATGCAAGCAGAAGACTTGTATCATTATTTGTAAATCCAGGAAGGATTCTGGGCAACTCTCTGCAAAGCAAATTACAGTGGAAGACTATGACCTGTTATTTCCATACCCCAGTGATAACTAGACAAAATAATCTCGCTATCCGTCTTTTGGATGAGACGTTAAGCTGAGGTCCCATCTGCCTGTTCTGGTGCTAATTCAGGTGGATGTTAATGATCCCATGGCACTTCTTGAAAAGAGTAGGAATTTTTTATTCAAATATTCAAAACAAAAATATACAGATATGTATTACAGCATACAAAATCATAAAGAAAATCAAGAAAAAAACATAAATAAGCATTTCAGCATACTGGTATGTCAAACAAAAATAAATCATATTACTGGACCCTCCACCCCTACTAAAAGAGTGAGGGGAATTGTTTATTAAAAACTTAAAACAAAATATACAAAAGTATTTGACTTAATACAAAATTATAAGAAAAAACAACAAAACCATGAATAAGTATGACATCGTACAGGAGCCAAAACATAAGCGAGCCATATTTATGCCAAAACCCCCTTCCCTGCCACACTAAAAGAGTAGGGGAAAACCACTTCTAGCACAAAACCAAAATAGACAGATAGGTACTTTTGTCATACAAATCATACAAAAAAGAAAAAGAAAAACCATAAATAAGTAGTACAGCATATAGTGAATGTCAATCATACTGTGCAATGCTAAAATGCAATACACACATTTCATATAAGGAAAAAGGATAACAGAAAACAAGTATAAAAATCATACCAGGCTCTAGAAATTAAAACAACATGATATATTCCAACAACAAGTCAAGACTCTTAGCCTGTATCAAGCCAAGATAGGAGTTTCCATTTTTCCCATAGATGTGGGAAGGAAGTTTCTCTTGGTCGTCTCTTCTAATATTTAAAACCACATCTCTAATTATCCAGAACAAAAGATCCGGAGTTACAAAAATTTGCTATAGGGACCATTGACATCAGGACTGCCAAATATGGTATTTGATGCATCCCAAACTGCCATGGGAAACACCGTCATCATAGTGCCTCCCTGAAAGTGGGATAATATCCAAAAATAAACCATTAGGTCATAAATTAGTAAAGGGAGAAGAGGCCCAATGAATAGAAAGTATCGACCAAAACTGCTGGGCATAAGGACAGAAAAAAAAACCAAATGCTTTATTGTCCCTACAAGTGCTTGACACATATTCAGATGAGGACATGCCCTTTCCTTGGCCTGTTTATGCGTAAGACTGCCCTTGACATTGAACCTGCCATGCACACTCAACCAAGTGACATTCCACATGTACTGAGGCATTATGGAATGAAGCAGCATGGCCTTAATATCATACCTATCCTGTTGTGGATGGCTCACAAATTCAGGGGCTTGAAAAAAATAAGAAAGTCAGAGGGCAGAATAAAAATCTTTCCTTTTGGTGTGCAAAATTGTCAATTTTGTCACTCTCCATAATTTTAATTTTCCAAAAAGTGAGTCAAAATGAAGAGGAAGATTTTGAATATGTTTTTGTTTTGAAATGGGTGTGTCTAATCCCCAATCCTCCAGCCAAGGGGCGAGAACATCAGCAACCCAAGGAGACCAAAGATGAGGGGAATTACTCAATAAAGGCTGAATATTAACATATAAAAAAAATTAAAAAAAATAATACAAGATTCATCATATGTAAACCTCCTTGTTCTTTAGGTAAATACAAAATACCTCTTTTAATTGGATTCGGTTGACTGCCCCACACAGCCTGAAAGAACAAGCTGAGCAGAGAAGTCTCCAAATTTATAGGTAGGGAATAGATGGCAGCCAAATGTAAAAAGAAACCCAATAAAAATATTTTAATCATAAAAACCCATTTCAGTTTCAACATTTTCCACCTATTCCAGAGCCGTACTTTAGTCATGGCTTCTTTAATACGTTTTTCCCAATTAAAATTTTAGACTTTGTCAATGCCAAAATAGATACCCAGGATTTTCACTTCAGAAGTCACAACTGGAATACCCATGACCGTACCATAGTGAGAGGCATGCCCAGCTAGAATCAGATGCTTAACTTTCTGCCGATTAATTTTTGCTCCTGTTCCTTCCATAAAAGCCATAGTCACTGCTTCTGCAGCTTTGCTAGATGAAATATTTGCCAAAAAGAGACAAAGATCATCAGCATATGCCACTGTGCAAACCTCAAGGACCGTACTATTAAAAGAGAGCCCTCTAATGTTCTCAGTTGCATTGAGCTGCACTAAAAGGGGATCTAAAGCTAGAATGTACAATAAATGGCTGAGATGACAGCCCTGATGTACACCCCTGGTGTGTCTCCAAAATTTACCAGTCCAGCCATTTACATAGGGAGCTACCTCAGCTTAATCATAAATCCTCATTATCCAAGACAAAAAGGAGTCTGGAAAGCCAAAGGAACATAAACATTTCCATAAATAGAGGTGAGACACTCTGTCAAAAGCTTTTAATTGGTTGAGGCTGAGCAAAAAACCCATGACCTCGCCTACTCTGCTTCTATCAAAAATTTCTCTAATCAATATCAGCGCATCCATAATCATCCTGCCAGGCACAGAACAAAATTGGGAAGCATGAATGACAGAACTTAAAATTGATGAAATTCAAACACCTAATAATTTGGTCAAGCGTTTTCTGTCAGACTTCAACAAAGTAATTGGCCTTCAGTTCCTTTAGTCTTCCATGTCACCTGTTTTAAAAAGAAATTACCAGCCCTTGATTGAAGCTATGGAGAAAAGTTCCTTGTTCCAAACTGAAAATATACATTTGAAAGAGTTCTGGTCTTAATATCTCTTAAATGGTGGGATAAATTTTATATGGAAGGCCATCATTACCTGGCGACTTCCCTTTAGGCAAAGCCTTTACAACAGTATCTAATTCCAGCAAGGTGAAAGGCTGGGCTAGAGTAGTGAGAAAACATGCCGGTATTTTAGGTAGGGTACAAGAGGATAACCAAGTGTCTATCTTGTCTGTTGACAGCTCTAAACAATTGTACCAAATATTTATCTAGTTCTGACAAAATGCCTTTCTGTGACTTTACTTCTTCCCCAGATGACGTCAAAAGCTTCCTCATATTTTTTTTTTTTTGTCTGCTCTGTGCACAACTTTCAAAAGGATTAATTGACTCCTGTCCACCCTGAGAGCCAAAGCGCTGCTCAATTTCCAGTGCCTGTCATCTCTCATAATGAACCTGAGCCAATTTTTGTTTGAGATCATGCAGTGCAGCAGGATTGACATACTCTCCATCATTTAATCTGGAATATGCCTGTTGGAGTTTGTATCTAAGATCAAGATATGAGGTGCATTTATGTTTCCCCAATAATTTGCCAATGTCCTGAAAATACTGCCTAATATCAAATTGTATTTCCTCCCACCATAGTTAGATCGAGTCGTACAAAAAAAATACCAACTTCAGTGCCTGAAGGAGGGAAATAAAACCTTGTTTTACTGTCAGGACAGCAAAAAATAGAAATTTAATTTCCAATACCCAGTACCTTTTGATGTGGCAGAATAATCTGAAAATGTAACTTGTAGGAGCACATGATCTGAAGTCGCTACTGGTATTACCATTTGGGATCTGTACTGCAGGTTGGAGGAAGCAAACCAATAATCAGTTCAAGAACAACTTGTCCCAGAAAAATAAGTATACATCCCCTTTGTACCTGTAATATCAAAAACATCCCTCAGTCCTGTCAGGTGAATCATTTCATTTAAAAAATTCAAATCACAATAAAGTTTAGTGCCAGGAGCCCCTCTATCTTGATGAGTTCTGGTAATGTTGAAATCACCCCCAAATAAAGCATTATGTCTAGCGAAGAGGTAAGGTTGTATTTTAGTTAACAAATGTATCCTGTCAGATTTCAATTGAGGATTATATACATTAATTAATCAAAAATCTGAGGCATGAATTGAGACATCCAACAACAGACATCTCCCCACTTCTATTTCTACAACATCCTTCACCTGAATGTCAGGGTTGCAAAAACAGATGCCCACCCCAGAACAAACATAGAAACATAGAATTTGATGGCAGATAAGGACTGCTTGGCCCACCCAGTCTGCCCAAACCACTTCTCCTTCTCCAGACCAATAACAGGGGCCCCAAAGTCATGCTGCTGAAGCAGCGTCAAAATCTTTCACAGAGTAAAGTAGTGTATCTTGGAAAAAAAACAGATCAATTTCTCGATCAGAGAAAAAATCAAAAGTAGCCAACCTTCGTTTGATAGATCGAATACTGTTTACATTGAGGGTAGCTACAGTAAGATCATAACCAAGTCCCAGTAATTTTGTTGGAACAATCAAATGACAGGCAGTTTCTTATGGGAATTCTTTCTAAGACCAGGTCTAGAACACACCTTTTTTTCCTTTTGTTACAGATGTTTGTGAGTTACGTAAAGCTACCACTTGTTCCCCTTCAGAAGCCTGTTCTAGCACAGAAAAGGACCAAGAAGCAGCATCAGAATCCCCTTCTTCCATACCGTCTTCCACAGGTAGGGCCTCAAATTTGTTCCCGGTTGGGATACTAGGAGCAGAAGGTAGATCTACCTCTATAGGGGTACTTGGGATATTAAGAGGATGACAATCAGGACCCAGAGGAAAGTCTGGAGGGAGTGGAGGAGCCATAATACCAGCAGGAGGGGTATCCACTAGAAGTGGAGGTGGGTCTGTGACAGGAACAACCATATCTTGTACTCCTAGTGGAGGCACAATAGTCTGATCTAGAGTGGATATCGGGATGGGTAAAATGATATCGACCTCAGGATGCTCTGCAGAAGTGGGGGGTGTAGGCCTACAGGGTCTTGGGGATCTATGATCCAAACAAGTTCTGCCAGAACAGGCTGTATCAATATAAAAATTCTAAATGCCAAAGTCAGCATCATCAGTGTTGTGTGATGCCAGGAGACATTCAGTAAAAGTATGGCTGGGTTCATCACAGAAATTGCAGAAGGGTGCATTGACACATTCTGATCCCTGGTGGCCTACGTCTCCACATCTAAAACAAACCACCTAATCACAAGATGTACAAACGTGTCATGGAAACCCACATTTATAGCAACATCAAGTTTGACCAGAATAAAAAACAAAACCCTTATCCCGTCCAATGAAAATACAATTAGGTAAATGCTGGAAATCATTGCCTACTTGAAACAATTTAACCTTCAGTCTCCATCTCCCGTTTCAGAACCCCTCAGAGTCTAAAATGGGATCTGGGGAGCCTTGTACATCACATTTCTTTTCCAGACATCATAGTATATCTGTCACATTCACACCCTCATTTCTAAGCAGTATAGTAATAACATGAAATGACTACTTTGTCAGTGGAATGACTTGAAATGGGGCCCAGAGCGGATTTGTTTTTAACAAAGCATACTTGGTCCAAAACTGCTCCAAAATACCCTGTGTCCTAAAACTAACATCAAAGGTATGCTCACCCGGTGCATGTATCCGAGCATAAACCTCTGAAAGGGAAAAGCCTAGAGACTGTTTTAATAACGCATAGCCCACAAAAAATCTATCTGGAAGTTCTGGCATCCCAGTGAGGTATCTCAGGTGGATGGCATTACATCTCTTTGCTTGCTCCACTGGTTTGTGGAAAAGTTCAGCAAATGTTTTTTTTTTCTTGAAGAGAACCTGTAGGGGCCTCCAAACCAGCCTGCCTCGATGAACTATTTTCCAGAGGAAATATCAGATGGTTTAGGGACCGAATCATACTTAGCAATAGCAGCAACCATGTCCAAGTTTAAATTAGAAGAAGGGTCAGTAAAAATACCTAGTAGAGTAGTGTCATGTCCTCCATCGAGAAGCTGTTGTGATAGAGATGTAGAGGTCTCCAGAAGCAACCCAGAAACAGCTGGTCCCATAGCCTGAGAGGCACACGGCAACAAACTCTGGCAATCATCAAATTCAGAATCACCAACCCAAGTGCCATCAAGGTTCTTCATCAACCCAGCATTCAATAGTGCATCCTCTGCTGATCAATCTGGATCTCCCTGTGAATGATTCAAAACATGCACCGTATCGGGTGCTAATGCAATAGATTGTTTTCAGTATCAAGCGCTGGTTCCAAAAGGAGCATTTTTGCCGAGGAGGATTTCGGAGAAGGAGATGCATCCCCCATTTGTTTTCTCTTCTTGTCATCTTGCAATTTTGCCAAAGCTTCAGCATATGCTAAATTCGCAAGCCCAATACATTCTTGCAACTCCTGTTGCAACACAGACTCTTGGTCAAATACTGTGAACTGGTAACAGCCATTTGGGTATTATGTGGTTCTCCACTTACAGCATTAGACACACTTCCAGGAGAACCCTCCATATGTCCACATGCTGGCCGATCCAGTGCTACACTGAGCTCCTCCAAGGTCCTGTGAGACAGCGCCCCCAAAGAGTAGGGGAATTTCCCCAGCGACCTGGCCAAATTTTCCCCATTCACTAAAAAAAAAGATATATACCACCAACAGTTAATCTGGTTCAAGGTCAGTTGGCTTTCATCTGTATCCCCTTCCCCCAGGTTGTGCCTAAAAATAGGCAGAATTTGTCTAGTGCACTTACCCAGTCAACAGAAAACTAACTAAAAAAAAAAATAACACAGACCACTGTTGGAGGGGCTGGGGGAACCCAAATAACCATTTACTGAATGTATCTTTTGGACCAGCCCCTGCCTGTCAACTTATGTATAGAATGGGATAAGCACTAACCAGAAGAAAAGTGGAAGATCCAGTTCCATTGGTACTTTCCAGCTTCCACTAGGACTCCCTCCAAGTAGTCAACACAGCAATTACCTTTTCAGTATTTTTTCAGCAGCCTTTGTGAAAGCCATCACTTGTTGATTGGTGGAGCCCTCGCTCCCCTCCCTTTTGGATTGGTTGAGACACTGTAAAGGAATTCTGAGCATGGAAAAAAATTACACATGATCTGCATTTAATGCCAGATGGCTTCCCTTTTTTAATTACATTAAAGAGATTGAATCCACTCCAGTTCTTGAACACTTACTGGTGGCTCAGTGAAGAGACCCTGGAATGATTCCTTGAAAAAAGGTATGGCAGGCCCTGACATATGATAAATGTGTGTAATATTAGTCTACCTCATAAAAGTGCTGAACAACACCTCGCCCAAGCTGCAGCTGGATCAACATTCTGCAGTTTCCTAAATGTTTCTGTTTCTTGACTTACAGTAATTTGTTCTGTTTCTCTCTGTTGTGTTGTATCCCATCCCACCTTTCCCTACAGGAACTAGGACTTTGGGCTCAACATGCATCTCTAGTGGAATGTGCTGTATCCCATAACTGTACTCTGTGGACCTGACATTGTTAGTAATGTGTGGTTTATAATGTACAACCTGGTCTGTGCCGCTGAAGTTTTACTGTATCATTGTATAAAATGTTGGAAAACATAATAAACTTCCAATAAAAAAAAAATCAAGCCATATAGAAGACATTTACAACCAGTACACCATCTGTCTCCTTCATGGTAAAGATTCGGTTGCAGAAAACATTGAACTGTATCAAGTAAAACAGGTCAAAGATGCACCACTGAGTATGTGGGAGACCACATTGGATGATCAGTGTTTTACTGATTTGCTTCCTTTAAGCACTGACTGTCAATTGGATGAATGTGAAGTGAAGATATTAGAAGCAGAATATAGAACATCACATATTTCGAGTGTGGATCCTACATTTGGGTGAAAGGGAAAGGGGAAATTGTTTAACCAGGATAGGCACACTAAGCTGAAGCTTGTTCGTGTGATCTGGGAGCACAAGGAAGTTAAGTGACTTGTTCAGGGTCACACAGCATGCAGGTGGGAGCTGTGGGATTCAAACCCAGATCTCCAGGTTTGCAGCTCAGTGCCCTAAATTACAGCATGCCTAAACATTCAGTGGCAAGATTTTCAAAACTGTTAGATTGCTGCAAGCACTGGTGCACCGATAATATGGTGCATGGGGCTTGCTGCCATCTAGTAGGAATTTCCATCCCATGTGGTGATTGCCACAAGTTAGACCACCTTTTTCTGGTCTAACTAGTGGCAAACCTGGGTGCCATTTATATAGAGCTTGTGCCAGATATATGGCACAAGCAACCATATACAGTAGAAACTATTGCAATTGTGCCCAGGATTGTAAAACTGGGTGGTAGTTGCGGTGCAGGGTTTGGTGCACAGACAAAAATAAGAGCAGTGGTGTAGGGCTGGATGCAAGCCCTGCACCACCCTTTGAAAATCCTGCCCTCAATGTTTGTTTCATTTATTGTGGGAGAGTAGGATCAGTGTTCTGTCTGCCAGTATTGTTCACACTTTACAGGTCACTCACGGTCTCACTAACGTGTCTGCACTGGATCTTTATGAAACATAAAAAACTGACAGCCAATTTGAGCAGAATACTCGCTAACATGTGAGATACCAAGGAATGTTGGTACCAACATCATGGTGACTTGATGTGTACGATTAGAGAATGTGGTGCTTCAACTTGGTTTGTAACCCTGAGTTGTGCAAGCAAAGCTGTGAAGAGTTACAGATCCTTTTGCTTAGGGTTAATGAGGATCTCGACTGTGCAGACACAAGGAGAGCTTTCCTCTCCTGAGTTAGTGACAGTATGTCATAATTTTCATCATTGGCTTTTGTGTTTGCTTGCGTTCATCAGTATCAGAATTGTGGAGCTCCTTACATTCACATATTGTTGTGGAGCAAGGATTCTCCCTTGATTAGTGATGCTGGCAGTTTCAATATTTGATATTTATTTTGTTATTTATTTATTTATTAAAATGTTTCACCAGGAAAGACATAATGAGCCTATAATAGCTCATTTCCAGATGCATCCTGGGGGAGAAATGGAGAGGGAGAAACAGTACAATATCATAGTAAATACAAAATAATACAGGGTGACAGTAGATTTGCTAGTACAAATAGCAGTATGTACAAAACAAACAATATATACAATATCAGCAGGTTAGAAAACAAAGGAGTAATTTAATGAGAACTGGTTGAGAGAGGATGGGAAGGTGAGGAGGTAAGGGTGATGGGGAATGAGGGAAAGTAGAGTAGAGTAGAGTAGAGTAAAGAAACAAATTGTATTGGACAAATAGGGGAAGTTGCAAGTGGGAAAGAAGGGAGAGTAGAGTAATGAACAAGTGGGGATGGGGTATTGGGGCAGTTGCAGGAGAGGCTAGTGTCTGTGCAGAGTAGAAAGGTTAGTGAGTGTTTGGTCGAAGCAGAGTAAATGGGTAGGGGGAGAGAGTTCCAAAGTTTGAGAAAGCGGAAACAGAAAGCAGCTTGTCCAGCAAGGGAATTTTGAGAAGGATGCAAGAGGGAGCAATAGCTAGGGTTATGGAGGGAGTAGGAGGTGGGGGGTAGGTGACAGTAGGAGGTCAGATATGGAGGAAGGGAGGGAAGAAAGCCAGAAGTTGGAAGTGAAGGAGGCGCAGTGTGTTAGGCGGCGATCCTATAGGGAAGAGAGCAGAGTACAGTGGGGAGTACAGGAAGAGCAGTTCAGAGCAAAATGGCAGAAGGAGTGGAAGAGGGTGTCCAGTCTGGTCAGGGTGGACCTTGGGGCAGCACCATAGACAATGTCACCATAATCAAAGATGGAGAGTATCATCTTAGTTAGAATAACCCGTGGGCAGTTAGGGGGATGCAGTTTTTGTTCCTATAGAGGGCACTAAGCTTGGAGTGGAGTTTTTTGTATATGTTATCTATGTGCTGAGAGAAACTGAGATGTCGGTCAAGCCAGACACCAAGGTATTTAAATGAGGGCATGTCATCAATTGTGTCCCCATCTAGGGTGTGGAAAGGGGGAAAGGATGGAAGTTTAGAAAGCCTTGGCCTAGTGCCAAAGCACATAGAAACTGTTTTCTTGGCGTTTAGTGACAGCTGATTTGACCTGAACCATTTCTGGACCAAGTCAAAATCAAGTTGATGTTTGGATCTTAACTCAGCTGGCGAAGATCCAGAGACAAACAGGGCCATGTCATCTGTGTACATGTGGATGGAAGTAGATGAGCAAGCAGAGGGGAGGTCATTTAGAAAAATGGAGAAAAGGAGAGGGCCAAAGTTAGAGCTATGGGGAAAACCAGTATTGATGGGTAGAGGAGGGAATAGGGATTCTCCAAGTTCCATTGATTGTGATCTGCCTGTTAGATAGGAGCTGAACTAGTTTACAGGGGGACTGAGAGGCTCGCCACACACTGTTTGAGAAAGAGAAGGGGGTGGGAGACAGTGTCGAAAGCTTTCACTAGATCAACAAAAATGGTGGCTCTGAAGAGACCCTGGTCCAAAGCCAAGTGAATAGCATCAGTGAGTCTGATGAGGGGGTAAATAGTGGAGTGGTGTTTTTGAAAACCAGACTGGAAGGGGGTGAAGAAGGAGGCAGAGTTAAGGAAAGAGTAGAGTTGAGATAGAACTATGTGTTCTTGAAGTTTGGAAAGGGTTGGGAGGAGGGAGATAGGATGATAATTGCCTGGGTAGGAGGAATCACTGCCTTTTGGAAGGGGAATAACTGTAGCATGCTTTCAGGAGTCAGGGACAAAGGCAAGAAAGAAGGAGTTGTTAAGAAGGTAGGCAACAGGGGAGGCAAAAGCAGGGGCAGAGAGATGAAGGAACTTTGTGTCTAACCTGTCAGGGCTCCACCTTGCAGGGGGGTTAGAGTGAGAAGGGCTTTCAGAGAGGTGAAAGGGTAACATGTGAGAAGGAGAAAGGGAGTGCAAATGGATGAGGGAGAGAAAGGTAGGTGTGTGAGGTGGAAGGAGGGAGGGAGGAAAGGAAAGTGGAAGCACAGGTGGTAAAGTAAGTGCTGAAGGCAGAGAACACTGAGGGATGGTCATAGATGATGGAGTCACCTATCTTTAAGACAGGTGGTGTGGACTGGGAGGGAGGGGAGAAGATGATATGAATGACTTTCCAGAACTTGGTGGGGTGACATAGATGTTTCTGAAAAGAGGAGGAAAAGAAATCAGCTTTAGCTAACCTGGTGGCTCGAGTACATGCGTTCCTCAGGGAGTGGTACCTGTTATGGTGTGCAGGTGCACCAGAAGATTTGTAAGATTTTCATGACAGGTTGCCTGCATGGTGGCAAGCCAATAGATTTGCTGATATCCAAGGGAGGTGTGATCCTCTGACCCTTGTTTTCTGGAGGGGAGCATTCTATTCCCAGATTAGCAGACCTTTGGAGAGGAAGTAGTCGAGTACCTGGTTAATGTCTGAGGCGCTGGTGGTTGGCTACCATTCAGTTGACTGCAGAGCAGCATGAGGATAGGTCTAATGACTAGAAGGAAAGGATGTGGAACATTTTTCAGGGGGGGGTAATTTAGGGCAGTGGATTTTGCGCACACAGTATATCATATGGGGATTGCTGAGTACATCAGGGAGGATGCCAACATCGATGATGTGGTGTGAGTGATTGGTGAGAATCCAGTCCAGGAGTGAGTGATTTGGGGATTTAGAATTTCGTCCAGAAATATGTGACTTGCAAGCATCTAGACGCAGCTGACAGCCTAACGGTAAGGAATCATGTTGAGCAATTCCAAACACACAAGTGAAGCAGCACCAACTGTTTGAAGATAGTCAAAAGTGGAAAGTGATGGTACAAAAAAGGGTGATCCAGCTTTGCAAGACATGTTGCATACACTGGTTTTTCATTATATGTTTTCTGTGATTAGACACTTCTGTGAGGGGTTAGAGAATCCCAAATTAGGGGATATGGCAGCTTGCATCTGCTGCATGCCCCCAGAACCTAGCTGCAGCCCATTTTGTGCCTTAGGGACAATGCAAGCCACCTTTAGTGAATGCAGCCAGCAGTTGATGCAGGCTGCATTTGAGGATCACTCCCATTGCATCTTTAGGTATAAGAGGCACTTTGCACCACTCCTTGTGGCACAAACGCCTTGTGCCATTCTGGGAGCTTTGAAAATCGGGCCCTATGACTTGTTTGGTAAGTAAGTGGGAATCTGCAACATCAGTGTCAATCTGAAAAAAAATTGGTGTTGTGTTTTAAAATATACCAAAGAGATTAACACACTGGCTGAATGTGACCCTGAAACAACCAATACCCTCTGGTCAAATTTGGCTGATACTGTATGTGCTATCTATTTCATCCTGTTGAGTTATCTGACAAGTGTTTATTTGAGATTACATAGTGGCATGCTTTCAAACAATCTGCTACTAAGAATCATGAAAGAGGAAATGTTGCTCTCTTAAACATGATTTCTGGAGAGACAACAAAAATCATGGCTCACTGATCACATGAAGCTGTCTGTCATCATATCAGAAAATGCCAAACTGTACTATTTTGCGTTGATTTTCCTTTTTAAGAAAGGAAGAATGACTCAAACAGGGATATGGTATGAGAACTACAGTATGAGAGCTATCAGAATGCATTTGAGGATTCTATAGATAGTATCACTTATCCAAAGTTCTAACAATATGTCAACAGACTACAGCAGCAAAAGAACAAGAAGAGAGCTTGTGCTGAGTTTCAGAATGACACCCTGAAATTGTCACCAGAATGTGTCACTGAAGAAGCAGTTTATGCTTTAGGGGACCCTCTGCCTTTACATGGAGTTAAAGATCTTATGGCAGATGTCACTGCATGGAACAAGCCCTCCATGAAAATGTGGGTATTGCTACACTGGAAAACACATTAAATGTAGTGCAGCAGAAAATATATTTCCTAATCATTGAAAATGTTTTTCATGGTTTAAGACTTGATGCAAACTTTTGAAATTGCTCAGCTTATGAACCGCAGTGTATATTTATTAGTAGTGCAGCTGGTACTGGAAAGAGTCATTTAAGCCATGCCATATGCAACAAGATCAGGAACCGCACACAGCTAGCTCATTTATGCATGATTACAGCTCCAACTGGATTGACAGCATATATCATTGGTGCTGTGACTTTGCACAGATTGTTTATGTTGCCAATTGAGCATGGCACTACCAGTCAGTATCAAAAAATGTCATTGGAGGTTTCTTCCACATATTGAGATTCATTTACAGATTTAAAATTGTTAGTGGTAGATGAAGTAAGTATGGTTTCTAATATGCTTGCATCTATTCATTTGAGATTTGCTAAGATTGTGGGTGGTGACGATGTACCTTTTGCAGAAAGGCATGTAGTACTCCTTGATGACTTACTTCAGTTTACTCCTGTGAATGGTAAGCTTATGTTTTGTATGCTGACAGCATCACATGCCATGAAAAGTATAGGTTGCATTGGTGGTCTTAATTTGTGGACTCTTTTCAGTTATGACCAGCTGACACAAGATATGAGACAGAGTGACAGTCACATATACAAGGATTTGTTTTGTGATTTGAGAGTTAAAAAGTTGTCCACATCTGCTGTGAAATTGCTGAGTCAATGTTTGATTGAAAACAATAAAGAGCAGTATTTTCAAAAGGGTCTGACCAAGATGTGTCTGCTGCTATTCCTAAAGCAGGAATGAGTCCAAACCTACAAGATCATCTATTAGATGGCCTTAGAGTGTTCAAAGCTTGCCTCCAAAAATGGACACACTGGCATCCAAAATGGATGCAGTTGCAAACTGCATTTGGATGCAACTGCATTTTGTTTCTGCAGCAGGTTGTTACTCTTTGTCATAAACTGACCAAACTTCTGAAAATAGCACAGGGCTGCCTAGAAGCAAGTGGACAGACAGATATAGGTACTGCATGCTACTACAGCACATAAAATTTACAGAAAAAGTGGGTCAGTACAACAGCAATGTGAGAAATACCCAGAAATAGACTTTCTTACCAGATCTGCAAAATAACAGAATGCTTTTATTCTACCCAGTGACAACACCATACATTTAGAATTGCCACTTCTCCAAGTCTTAACCAATCACTGCTTTTCAAGATAATCTGGCTTTGGCTAGAGAGGGAGGGCTGACAGTTTTCAAGGATGTTGAGTTTTCCATAAAGCAGGCAGGCATTCAAAGGTGATGCAGGAATGGATCTAGCTTCTAAGATTGCTCACATAAACACAGCTCCTTAATGAAGCAAATTAAACCTGTTATTCAATTAAATAAAATTAGTGCCCTTGCCACATTGAACATACCAGTCATAATAAGGAAGTCTTGATCTTAACATACATTTGCGGCTGTGTTCAGCTCTTTTTTAAATGCAACCAAAAACTCTTTTCAGGCTGCAGCACACACATTTTCTGACCTAGTTGAAAAAGTTTCCTAACTTATTTGCTTAACGCTAAAATTAGCTTTTTGTGATGCTTTTAATATGGTCATGTTTAAGGGAAGGTATTTATCTTGTACAACTTCCTTCACATGATAGCACTGATAGAACCTGCATCACCAAGCATTCCTGAACAATTTGGTAAGTTGCATAAAAGAAGTCAAGTTTGGATGTATTGAGATCAGCTGGGTTTGATAGAGTTCTCACTGTGTTCAAGAATACTTGGGTGATGTTTCACCGAAATCTCTCCATAGATGTTAGTCTAGTCAATTGTGCCAGCTGTCAAATTATCAACTTTTAATATGATGTTCATCAAGTGTTTGATCATGTTGTCATCAAATTTGATAATATTAACATACCACAGATCATCGAGAGATTGACAATAAAGTTTCAAGTGACACAAGAAAGCAACATCATGAAAGAACAGTTTCCTTTGACTGTTGCATATGCAGTATCAATTCACAATTCACAAGGTTTGACACTTGACATTGTTCTCACTGATGCTGACAGTGAGGCTTCTAAACCAAGGAGGAGTTACAGTATGTATCTCCGCCTAGAGTGTCATCCTCTGGATTGGCTACATCTCATTAAGTTACAGTAGACAAAAGTAAAATCATAGCTGAAAGGACGTGTTTCTTGGAGTACAACTGTCTTAGAAATTTTTATCAGAGCCATCTGCCCCAAATATCATTGTATCCAGACAGATCTACTGATGCAGATGTTTGAGATGAACATGCTCAAAAACAACAGACAGTGTCTGAAAAAAGACCCAGAATCAGGACTGATGACTCTGAGATCATACAAGATTTCTGAAAAAGTTCCAATATCTGTATCATTTATTCTTGCACCAGCATTTGGAAATACTACTGGCACCAATTGTTATGCTAATTAGGGATGGGCGGACACTAAAATACCCAACCACCAAGACAACCCATGGGCACCCCAAAAGTACATGGAAAAAAACCTGGATGAAAACAAAGTAGTCAGGTTGGGTCGGGAAGTCCCTACCAGATCCATTCTACTACTTGATTACCTGACCCTGATCATAACAAAAATCATGTAAAGACTGTTTTTGTGGGACTATTACACTGTATGTTAGGTGCCCTAATCTGTTATACCCATGGGGGCATTGCTGAGTCAGGTATGAGAGGCAAAGGCTGTTTTAGCAAGCCTGCTGCTATTTCCAAAAATAATACACATGGCGGGCATTGCTGAGGGAGGTACAAGAGGTGCAGCTGCTATGAGTGAGCATGCTGCTGTTTCCAAAAATTATACCCATGGTGGGCATTACTGAGTAGGTATGAGAGGCACAGCTGCTCTTAGTGATCCTGCTGCTGTTTTAAAAAATAATACCCATGGTGGGCATCAATCAAACTTACAAACTGATGACTGTCAAAAGTAAATTAAGAGCAGTACTAGTGTGGCACATGTGGCTGGCATGGTGGCAGTGGTGATGGTCCTATTTGTTTGATACACAACCTAGTCATCATATTCATCACTATTTGTAGGCTGTTGTTCATTTTCAGAGTTAGACTCACATACATCAGTGTTTGTGACAACTGGGAAATTGTCAGCATTCATTCTGAGAAATGTAAGCCATTCCACATTTGCAGGACTTAGCAGTGTTCCGTGGTTAGTGACTATTCCTCCAGCTGCACTTAATATGTGTTCTGAATATATGCTTGAAGGTGAACAATTGAAGTACATTGTTGCAAGACATGCTAGATCTGGCCATATTGTTCTCTTTTGTTTCCAACAGAGTAATGATTGTCCTCGAGACCAATCAAAGTATGGTCCTCAAAGGATCATTGTTCTGCATGAGACGGTTACAGTTTTATGTGACGGTTACGGTTTTATGTGATACTGGTGATCACTGATGGGCAATCACCGTTACAGCGAAGTCACATCACCGAAAGTTTTTTTGGTGATGGACTCCCTGGTGAACAGGAACACAGCACCAGGGACATAGATTTTTATTGTTTATGCGGGGGGCTGTGCCCCGCTTCACCCCAGCACCTCCCTACTTAAGGATTCTCAACTCCAGGGGGGTGCATGTCAGGGGGGGTGCAAGTTGTAGAAAAAAAAATTGGGGCCGGGTGCAAAAAAAGGCACCCAGGCCCAGACCCAAACCTGGTACCACACCCGCCACAGCTGCAGACCAATCCCCAACACCACAACACAGCTTGGGTGCCCACCGCAGTGCCATCCCCCACAGCTCCTCCATCCCCTCTCAGCCCACGCTCAGCGTGCTTGCTCCCCTTCCCACACTCGTAGACATATAGCAACATTTGCTCACTATTTCGCCCACCCCCACCATCTGGTCGCCCAGCTTCCCCAATCGCCCCATCCACAGGAGCCGCGATTGTGTCACCCTTTCAGTGATCACCCATCAGCGATCGCCAGCATCACGGGATACCAATGGTTACCAGTCTGGCAGATGAACCTGCTGCACTTTATTTACAGGATACCAGCCCATGTTGTTTAAGGCGACTCAGAAGTGATTTGCCTTTCTGACCTGGAGCATAGGATGCCAGAGAAATAGCTGTACATGTCCTTTCCCTCACTGGTGACACTATTGACTGTGAAGAATTGAAAGATGTACCATTGTCTGTGCTAGAGGTGCACTGTGATGGTTTAGCAGGGTTTGACTGTTGCATATCAGTTAATGATGTTTGTGGGACAATGTCACATTTGGTTAGCAGACAATCTCTCCAATACTCAATGTCTTCCCATGCTGGAAGGATGGCTTCAATGTTCTACTTTACTGTAAGTGGGGAATCTAGCAACATAGTCAACACATACTGTAGGTGTCATTCTTAAACATGGCATTTATTCACTGATCAGTTGACAGTCTCAGATTCAAGTCATCTGCCAGCATAACAGCAGTGGTGTAGTCTTGACTGAAAGTCTTTCTTTATGTCATTAAGGAAAATGTGAAGACATCTGATTTGAAGAATTTGACTAAGAGTTGCACTTTCTGCTCTATCATCACATGTAGCAGCCTCAAATGGCTCCAATATGGTGACCAAAGATTCCAGCAGAGTCCAGCTGCTGGAACTGAAAATGATGTCTACTTTAACTATTTGATTATGCATGGTATAGTCATTGTACAGCTTTATTCTAAACCTTTCCAACATACAAAATGTTGAATTCCAGCAGGTTGGAACTTCCTGCTTTAATGTATGCAAGGCTAAGTTGTTGGACTTCTGCAGCCCTTTCAGGATTTTTTGAGCTTCCACAGAGTGGCTGAAATGCCCACATATTTTCCTAGTAAGACTTAACAGGTTTTCAACATTTCTGTTTCCCTTTAAGAAACCATGGATGAGAAGATTCAAACAATGTACAAAACAAGGTATGTGTTGGTAGTTGCCATCTGCAACTCTCATACTTTGGACAAGATTTCCTCCAATTGATGCATTCACTGGGTTTCATACAGGTTGTTTCCTCTGTGACCCATAGTTTTGGTCACTTATTGGTCCTGGTCTACATACTGGATATGGAGAGCGCTGATCTGATGGTGGAACTGGTTGGATGGTCTGACCACTGCACTATCAGGTTCAATATCCAGGCACCCCTTATAGGCCTGCCCCTTTGGAGATGGTCCAGTACTGCCCTTTAAGAGGTTTGACTCCAGAAGGCCTGATTGCGGTCCTGGACCTATCAGGGTTTCCGGGTGCAAGCTCAGATCCAGAGCACCTACTTCAGGCCTATAATAAGGAGGCTCTGCATTCCATTGCTTCAGTCCATGTTCACCCTTGATCCACTCTTCCTCGCACCTCAAGGTTTGATGGGACCTTCAGGGAGATGAGAAGGGTTGGATGAAGGCTGGAACGTCGCTGGCGAAAATCTGACCTAGATGCTGACAAGCTTAGATTGATGGCACGTTATAAAGACTATCAATAGATGATCTCACATATGAAGGCAGAGTTCCTGTCTGGTGAGATTACAGCTGCACAGAACTGACTGGCACAGCTCTTCAGAACTGTGGACAGACTATGCAATCCAGTCTGTCTGCAGTTATGGAGAACTTAGTCACAGGAGAAGTGTGATGAGTTTGCTTACTTCTTTGCTGATAAGATTGTTGATATCAGGTCAGAAATCTGATTAGCTCGTTCCAGTGGGAGCAGAGCAGATCGGTGGGAGGTCGTGACACCTCGGGCTGTTTGGTCTACTTTTGACCAGGTGGCGATCATGGATGTCATGATAGTCATCCAGAATATGTGGCCGACCTACTGTGCTTTGGATCCGGGGCCAACACATCTCTTGGTGGGATGTGTAGAGGTCATCGGCCCAGTCCTAGCCGAGATTGTCTGTTGTTCATTAAAGACCAGGGTGTTTCCCTGACTCCCTGAAGGAGGCAGCGGTGACTCCACTCCTCAAGAAACCTTCACTTGACCCAGACTGTCTGGCTACCTACAGGCCAATCTCTAACCTTCCCTTTGCAGGGAAGGTTATTGAGAAAATGGTCTCGCTGCAGCTGGAGGACCATCTTGCCATCCATGACATCTATGATCCCTTCCAACTGGGATTTAGGAAGAGGCACAGTACCATGACTGCCCTTGTTTGGGTGCTCAATGGCATCCTCATAGTGGCAGATCAGAGGAGTCGTTCCATCTTAGTCCTCCTAGATGTCTCCATGGCGTTCGACATCGTGGACCATGGGATATTGCTAGAGCGCCTGCAGTTAGTCTGTGGACTGTCAGTTACAGTCCTCAGGTGGTTTCAGTATTTTCTCACTGGCTGGTTTCAGACAGATATGTTGGAAATTGATTCCTCTGACCCTTTCTCCCTGCCATGTGGAGTTCTGCAGAGCTCCATGCTGTCTCCCATGTTGTTCATGGTGTACGTGCTGCTGTTGGGGTACATTGTAAGGTGGCATGGTCTGAGTTTTCACTGCTATGCAGATGATACTCAGCTGTACATGTCCTTTGCACCTGAATAGGATACAGCAGTCTCAGTATTTAACAACTGCATATCCGAGATCCAAGGCTGGATGAGTGCTAACTGGTTGAAGCTGAATTCAGACAAGACCGAGGTTTGGTTGTGTGACCGGGTCATCAAGTTGAGGGGTCTATGGCTGGTCATGCAACTGGCCTCGTACTAGGGAACTGCCAGGTGAGGACCTCTGAGTGGGTGCAGAGTCTGGGTGTTGTTCATAATGAGGGCCTGGCCCTGAAGACTCATTTGTTGTTCATTGTCAAGACCTCATTTTACCATCCGGGGAATATCACCCGGATTAAACATCTGGTTCCATCTGATAACTTGTTGGCATTAGTCCATGCCTTTTTGACCTCCCACCTCAATTACTGCAACTCCTCTACCAAGGGCTGCCAGGGGTTGATGTCCACCTGCTGCAGCTAGTACATAATGCAGCAGCCAGGTTAATAACTCGGCTTTCTTGATCAAGCCATATCACACCTGTGTTGCATGAGCTGCACTGGCTGCCAGTGTGGTGGTGGATCACTTTCAAGGTCAGTTTGCTGACCTATAAAGCCCTACATGGACAGAGACCACACTACCTGCAAGAGCTTCTGCACCCCTATTGCCCCTCTCGACCACTCCACTCCACCGACGAGGGATTGCTGGAGGTTCCCAGGGTTCGGTTGAAGTCATCTGGTGCTCAAGTATTTGCTTGCATAGCCCCTTCCCTGTGGAATTCTCTACCTTGTCAAGTTCAAGAGTGCCTGATGGTGGAGAGCTTTAAAGCAGCACTGAAAATGTACTTTTTCAGTCTTGCCTTCTGTAATAAGTAATTATTAAGAATGGATTTTAGTATTATTATTTGTGTTTTAATTATTTATGATTTTATTTTAACCCTTTGGCTGCCAACAGAATTAGAACATATAGGAATGTTGGACTGATATATCAGTCCAGGGCCCTGCAAGGGTTAATTCTGTTATTCTTGTAAAGTGTTTTGCTGTTTCTGAATTGCACTAAAGAAATAAAGTTTATTATTATTATTTATTATTATCTGTAACAGTTTTGACTATGTTGACACAATTTTCTGATACTATGAATCATGGAGATAAGGAATATGGAGTAAGACATTTCTGGAACTGATTTTGCAACTCCTGCAAAACATGCACAGCCTACTTCCTACTACTTATGGCAGAGCAGGAATTATTACTTTCTGACTGAAAACTTGCCTAATGAACTGTAACAGTCATGTAGTCAATTGTTTGGTTGCTGGTCCATATATCCATGGTTATGTGAACCTGCTTCACCCTCAGGGAGTCTCAACTGTTTAATGACCACACTACACACCAGGTGACACAACTATGGAACACCTTTTTGAGAAATATGTTCGAAATGGAACAGTGCACCATATTTCAATCCAGTTCATGAACTTGAGGAAACCTTTCTGGGCAACAAAAGCAAAAGAGAGATGACAATCAGATTACAGCACTGCAATGGCTGTATTTAAAAGCTGGCATGTTGGATGCTTGTGGGTAAATTCTAATGTCCTTGCAACACTTTCTTTTAATGTTAATTGAAGAGAACAACAAGATATTTTTATGTTTGGGGGGACTGTACTTTTCACACCTTTTTCAGGTGGAGTACTACTGTGGGATTTTGCAGTACTTTGTGTCAGAAGAAAACAATCTATGTTTGTCTGGGAAGGCTGCAAGGAGACATCAGGTGTTTCAGTGTTGGATCCTGCTTCCAGTTAATTGTCACTATGGTCACCATCACCAAAACCTCCACTACCGCGCATACCAACCACACTGTCCCTTGCCCTGCCCCACTCAAGTGGGTGTTTTGACTTTGCACATCGTATCGTTACTGATGTTCCAAAATATCCCACTTTGCCTCCAAAGCTGAAACTCTTTTTGCACAAACTGCACACAGCATGAGAGTTGTCTGCAGGGTGAATATAAAATAAATTCTACACTAAAGATTTGCCCTTTCTGCTTTGTACTATGGTGCTTGGCATTATTTCTTGTACAGGCAAGGGATCTGGAGGAAACCATATACTGCCATTTCCTTCCTCACATGAATTTTTCTCATTTATGGTCATCTTCTTATTCTTACGTTTAGCATATGATTTTTTTTCTGCATTTGCCTGTCATGCCCTACACTGGCATCCTCTCCAACCCCCTCATTGAAGCTAGTACCAACCTCATTGCCACAAGATTCAGATGTGGAAGTGCTGTTATCATCAGGTGAGACAAATCCTGGGCTATCCCATTCCATTCCCAACTATCACCACCATTTGTATCAGCATTTGCTGCCTCAGCTTCTGAGGTTATATTTGAGGATGATGCCACCCCTTCCTTGCATGCTGCTTCAACAGCTGGAAGTCTCCTGGCACATGTGGCAAAATGCTCAGTACCTCTATGAGCAACTCCTGTCAGTTCTTTCTCAAACTCTACTATCATTTCATTGGTAATACAGTATGCTTTTTTAGTTCAGAAGGACATTTAGTACCAGACCTGGTCATGTTATTGTTATTATTGTCGCTATGTTCTTCATTAGTGCTAGGATTCATATTGTTCACATAATGTTCAGTTGTATGTCCACCAGCACTGTGCTTCCTTTCAGTAGACTTAGTCTGGGAAATACGAGACTTAATAGACACAACCGAGTCTTTCACTATGCCACAGGGAGACATCACACACAGTGTAGCTATGACAGGGCTCAGAGCACCTAACAAGCTAACAGACAGTGTAATACAGCCTAAATGGCTTTCGCTATGCTGCAGAGAACCATAGGGTACCTATATGTCACAGACAAGGCACAGGGCACCAAACAGATAGCATGCAAAATATACAGCCTAAATGGCTTTCACTATACTGCAGAGAGACACAGAGTAGCTATGTTACAGTGTCACAGACAAGGTTCATGGCACCAGATAGACACTGTGTAATGCAATCTAAATGGCTTTCATTACACTTCAGAGACACACAGAGTATATGTCACAGGCAGGGCTCTGGGAACCTAACAACAGACAGTGTGTATAAAGCCTGAATGGCTTTCATTATACTGCAGAGACACACAGAGTAACTATATGTTACAGAGAGGCACATGGTACCTAACAGTTTGTAAAATATACAGTTTAAATGGCTTTCTCTATACTGCAGAGACACACAGAGTAGTTATGTCACAGTCAGGGCTTGGGGCACCTAACAGACACTGTGTAATACAGTCTAGATGGCTTTCATTATACTGCAGAGAGACACAGAGTAGCTATGTCACAGACAAGGTTTGGGGCACCTAACAGACAGTGAGTAATACAGTCTAAACAGCTTTCACTATACTACAGAGAGGCACAGAGTATATGTCACAGACAAGGCTCAGGGGACCTAACAACAGACAGTGTGTATTTTATTTATTTAATTTTTTTTATTTATGTCTTTGATAACCGGGTAGGTGCACTGATCCAGAGGACTGTTTTCAGTCATGACCCAGGCCACAGAAATGCGGCAAACCAAAAATGCAAGTATAACAGAGGGGTTCAAAACAATACTGTACATAAGATACACATGTACAAGGTAATAATGACACAGCAAAATCATGTCATAACATGGTACAAGCAGGAAAAATTGTGTGAGATACAGGATAAAGTTCACTGTTGTGTAAAATAACAAGGGTTGATTCACAATACAGGCAGAGATAAAAGAAACAAAGCAACTTTTGATAACTAAATTGAAACAACAATCAACATTGGTTCTAGAAAAAAGAGGAAAGTAAAAAAGGGGGGTAGTAGGGAGGAAACAAGGGAGGATCAGGAGGAAAAGGTTAGTGATATTGGGGAAGGAGCACAGGGGGGAGTGCTTTCGGGATTCAGGTATAGGCTAAATGCTTAGGTCAGAGGAGAGATCCAAAATAGTATCCTTGCAGTTAGGAACAGTGACAGACCACCGACGAGAAACGCCATGCTTTCATGGCATGCTTGAAAGCTAGATGTGTGGGTGATGAGCGAATAGGCAGGAGGAGTTTGTTCCAAAGCGAGGGGGCAGTGACAGAGAAAGCTTGTTTGCCCATGGTGATGTGGACACGAGATGGTGGAATGAAGGATGACCAAAGGTTTCTTGTGAGCTCTCTGTTTGTCAATAGGGGACAGTAGGGGAACATATATGGGAGGCAGAGGGAGTTATCCACTGTGCAGCCCAATGTTTAGTCAAAACGACCTTGCAGGGTCAGCCACCCCAACACTTGGTATAGTGAGCAGTGGTGGGAGCAGTAGGGGGCAAGAAGGGTGAAGCGACATATAGCATTATATGTACTGTTTAGTCTTTTGTACAGAGAGGTGGACAGGTGCGAGTAGACTGGGGAGCAGTAGTCTAGTAGGGGAAGTAGGTTGCCATGTGCTACCACCAGACGAGCTTCCATGGACAGGTAGTGTTTATAATGGTATGCAGCATCCAGTTTTTGGTGGATCTGGTGAATGGTGTGGTTGATGTGTTCAGAGAAAAAAGTGAGGGGTGTAGGGTAACTCCCAGGTACTTAAAGGATGAGACAATCTCAAGTGGAGTGCCAGAGGGGGTGAGAACTAAAAGGGATGACTTTGCTTTGGTTGCCTTCGCTAGGAAGGGTTTAGACCCGAAAAGCATAGTTTTGGTCTTTTTTTCATTAACTAATAGTTTGTGACAGAGGAACCATTTGTGGGCAGATGCAGAGTTTAGTGTGAGGGTGGAGGAGATAGTGTACACATTTTTGTCACTGTGATATATGACCAAATCATCAGCATATAGGAGAGCAGAGCAGCTAATGCTGTCCTTGGGAAGCGTGTTGATGAACATAGAGAAGAGCAGAGGTCTGAGTATGGAGCCCTGAGGAATACCCGTGAGTACAGGAAGGGCAGTGGAGAAGACCTTGTTGATGAGAACTGACTGGTGCCTGTCTGATAGGTAGCTGCGAAGCCAGGCAGTGGGCCCCGAGAAGCAGCCAAAAGTAGCAAGGTCGAGTGGAGGAGGCTGTGGTCAACAAGGCCAAACGCTTTTAGATAGGTCAGTGAAGACAGCAACTGTAGGTTTGCCCAGGTTCATATTTCTCAGCACATGATCAGAAAAAAGTACAAGAGCAGAGGAGGTACTATGATGTTTTCGGAAACTGTGCTGGAGAGGACAGAGGAGGTTATACTTCTGCAGGTGTTCTGGTAGCTGAGAGTGTATGATTGTTTCTAGCAGTTTGCTCAGGTGGGAGAAGAGGGAGATGGGTCTATAGCTGTCTGGGGAAAGGGGGTCACCAGCCTTGAAAATCAGCACTACATTGGCATGTTTTCAAGCAGAGGGTACAGCAGCAGTAGTTAGGGAGAGGTTGAAGATGAAGGTGAGGGGATTTGCAACTGCAGGGGAGATGAGTTTCAGGAAAGAAGGGTGTAGACCATTGCTACCAGAGCTGTGTCTAATGGTCCTAAAATTGAAAAGAGGGGGTGGGGTGTATGTGGGGGAGGAGGCAGGGTCATCAGTCTGGCAACATGAGGCAGGGGAAGACAGAGGAGGGGCTTGTTTAGGTAAGGGGATAGGTCTGTGAATTTTAGGTTGAAAGCATCAGCAATTTCAGCAGGGTCTGAGGTGGGGCCAGAGGGGGAGGAAAGTTTGGTTATCCTACTACTGTTTTTAGGGTTAAGGAGAGCACTAATAGAGGACCAGAAATTACATGGGTTGCTCAGTTTGTTGATTTGTTGATTTGCATATTTGCTCTTTAGGGATTTGACGGTTTGCTTGCATCTATTGCGCAGTAGTCTGTAGACATTCCAGAGTTGAGGGGAGGGGGATGCCTTGTATTAGTTCCACTTGTGCTCCTGGGTTTTCATTAGTGCCAGCAACTCACTGGTTATCCAGCGAGTGCACCCACCTCTTACCCTTCTAGTTTTTAGGAGGAAAAACATGTCATGGATGTGGGCTAGGGTGGAGGTGAAAAGTGTGACTTCTTCAGAGATATCATTTAGGTGATAAATGGTGGTCCAGTCTATTGCCCACACCTCATTGAGGACCAGTGCCAGGTCTTGCTTGGTGAATTGTCTGAAAGATAGAAGTTTGTAGGGAGCTGAGTTAGATTTGAGCAACAGTATGGCATAGGATGGTGAGTGGTCACTGATCGAGTCAGACATTGTGCCTTTCTGGAGGATCAAGTCAGCTCCATTTGCAGCTACCCAGTCAATGATGGAGTGATTTTATGAGTGGGTTTTGTGCCTGGTGGTGGAGGAGATAACTTTGTTCCAGGTTATGTTCATTGAGTAGGTTTGCATAATCAGGTGCAGGCACATCCAACCAATTTGGGTTGAAATCACCAATTATGAACATGTTCCTGGAGGGGGTTGTGAACCCTATGTCATCCAGAAAATTAGATAGTCCTGGGATGCCTCGTGAGGGTGAATTGTAGCAACAGCCTATGAGTAGTTTCTTTGAAGCTCCTAAAGTTAGTTCAACAAGGAGCCATTCACTACCTGAGGTGGAGGCTGAGCAGTTGATAATGGTGGCCGAGATGTGATCTTGCAGATAAAGTGCCACTCTGCCACTCCTCTTTTGGACAGGTCTATCTTGGCACAGGAGGGAAAATCTTTGAAGTTGCAAATGACAGTCAGAGTGGATGTGTTTTAGCCATGTTTCCAAGAGACCTAAGACCTGTGGCTTGTAGAGGGCAACCCAAGCCTCGAGCTCATGAAGCTTGGATGGGAGGCTCTGGATATTTATGTGGGCTATTTTAGGCCCAAGGTTTTTTGACCAGCTTGCTTCAGTGTGGTCGATATGGGCATTTTTGGGGCCAGTATTACTTTCAATGTCACCCACAAGGAGAATAGCTGTGGGAGGGGCAGGCATGGAGGAGGCAGGGGGGATTTGAGGCTGAGGTAGGTAGAAATAGGCCTAGAAACCTCTGTTCATAATTTGTTAATTGGGCCAGGAGGATTTCACCTATAAGGGAAGGTTCTGGTCCACACACATTGAAAGGAGTGAGCTGGTTTTCATATATGGTAGATTGGGGGCTAGATGTCGCTGGACAATGACCAGTACAGATGCACAGAGGTCAACCGTCAGTAGTATGGTTGCTAAGGAGACCAGCCCAGAGAAGGAGGAGTGCAAGCACTATTACATGGTTGGAGTAACTGGTGATTTGGAGGGGCAAACACTTTGGACAGTCTTGTAAAGGGTTTAGGAAGGGAAAAGGGTACTTTTGTTTGGGTCCCTTAGGGGAAAACAGTAGGAGCCTAACACAGTGCTGTAAGGGTAGCAACTTAGGAGGGAGCAGTCTGTGATTCTAGGGCTTGAGGAAAGGCTTGCTGGAAAACCTTGACCAGGTCACCTTGCAAGGGGAAGTTACAGAAGAGATTCAAGAAAAGAATGTGAGGCCAGGGTTTGGGGTAGAGGCTTATTTTTCAGCTGGTGGGGATTCAGTGTCTTCAGTAATAGGGATAGAAAGATGGCACAGCTGCAATTCAATAGTAAAGGAGGAATAAAATCAAGGCAGATTTAATAGAGGTCGGGGCCAGGGAGGGTGGGTGGGGAAATTATAGGCTGCTAGCAGTTTGTGGAGAAATCCCCTTTGAAAAAAGCTGTTCCTGCTCCAAGGGCAACCGTAGGGCTCAGATTTTCAACAGTTTCCTCCAGGCTTGTAGTGCCAACCAACAGCGCAGCAGCATTTTGAGAGCAGGCCAATGAGGAAAGTCCAGGCCCGTTCGCTAACCAATTAAAACAAAAGCTGTTGCCGGGGCTTCAGCCCATGCTGTAGCTGGGGAGAAAGCATACCTGTGGGCTGATGATCACGCAGGGGGACCGCAACTATGGAAGCGCCATGTCCCAAGATGGCAGTGGATGCCACTTCAGGAGGGAGCGCCGGTCAGGCTGTGAAGAGAGAGTGAGGGATAGAGAAAGAAAAGGGAGAGAATATTAATGAAAAAAAAATGTCAGTAGACAAAAGGCAAACAATTGGTGGGCAGGGGCAGGAGCAAAAAGCAGGCTAGAAAGCGGTGGACGGGTGCAGACAGAGAGGGGACAGATAACCTGGGGGTTTGGTAGAAAAGAAAAGAAACAATCAAAGAAGGAAAATTAGCTAGTCAAAAGAGGAGGGTGGGTGGCCTCCGGTCCTCACGTAGTGAAGCGTCGGGTGTAGTTTAGAGAGCAGGAGTGGGAGGGGAGGGGAAATCAAGAAGAGAGTGTAAGAGAAAAGAGATTAGGCAGAGACTGAAAAGCAGGGAGATTACACTGAGTACAGGTTAGAGGCTGGCAAGGGCTATAACACACTAAAGCAAA
Organism: Neoceratodus forsteri; assembly: GCA_016271365.2. NCBI lineage: Eukaryota > Metazoa > Chordata > Ceratodontiformes > Ceratodontidae > Neoceratodus > Neoceratodus forsteri. Next base: position 307,118,704 of record CM028131.1, on the reverse strand, counting down.
TGTAGTTCAATATGCAGTCCTAACCTCAGACATTATGATACTTTAGCAAAAGGGCTGTAACATGCTGTAACACAGAAACTTAATCAGTGTACAGTCCTAACCTCAGACATTGATTCAAAGCAAATTAAAATGCTGTTTTACGAACAAATTAGGTTATTGGCAAAGATCTGTAGCAGCAGTCAGTTAGAAACACAGTACCACAGTGTGTAGTAAAAATTATAGGCTGCTAGCAGCGCTCAGATTTTCAACAGTTTCCTCCAGGTTTGTAGTGCCGACCAATAGCGCAGCAGCGTTTTGTGAGTAGGCCAATGAGGAAAGTCCAGGCCTGCTCACTAACCAATGAAAACAAAAGCCATTGCTGGGGTTTTGGCTGATGCTGTGGCTGGGGAGAAAGCGTACCTGTGGGCTGGTGATCAAGCAGGGGGGCTGTAGCTAATGGAAGCACCATGTCCCAAGGTGGCAGTGTATGCTACTTCAGGAGGGAGCGCTGGTCAGGATGTGGACTGGTGATTGAGCAGGGGGACCATGGCTATGGAAGCGCCACATCCCAAGGTGGCAGCGGATGCTGCTTCAGGAGGGAGTGCCGGACAGACTGGGGAGAGAGTGCGAGTATACTGCCTAAATTGCTTTCACTATACTGCAGAGAGAGACACAAAGTAGCTATGTCCCAGACAGGGCTCGGGGCACCTAACAGAACAGTGTGTAATACAGTCCAAATGGCTTTCACTATACTGCAGAGAAGCACAGAGTATATGTCACAGACAGGGCTCAGGGGACCTAACAACACATAGTGTGTATACAGCCTAAATGGCTTTTACTTTTCTGCAGAAACACACAGAGTAGCTATATGTCACAGACAGGCCTCAGGGGCTCTTAACAGACAGTGTGTATACAGCCTAAATGGCTTTCACTACACTGCAGAGACATACAGATTTGCTATGTCACAGACAGGGCTCAGGGCACCTTCCAGACAATGTGTAATACAGCCCAAATGACTTTCGTTATACTGCAGAGACACACAGAGTAGGTTTGTCACTGACAGGGCACATGGCACCTAACAGACACTGTGTAATACAGCCAAAATGGCTTTTACCATACTGCAGACACACAGAGTTGCTATGTCACTGACAGGGCTCAGGACACCTAACAGACAGTGTGTAATGCAGCCCAAATGGCTTTCACTATACTGCAGAGACACACAGGGTAGCTATGTCACAGAGAGGGCCAATGGCACCTTACAGACAGTAGTTTAATACAGCCTGAATGGCTTTCATGCTACTGCAGGACACAAGAGTATCTATATGTGTAAAATGGCTTTCACTATACTGTGGAGATGCACAGAAAAGATAAAGGGTTCAGTGCATTAAACAGACAATGTGCACTGTACAGCCTAAATGGCTTTCACAATGCTGCAGAGATAAAGAGTAGCTATGTCACAGACAGGGCTCAGGACACCTAACAGACAGTGTTTAATACAGCCTAAATGTCTTTCACTACACTGCAGAGACACACAGAGTTGCTATGTCACAGTCAAAGTTCAAGGTACCTAACAAACACTGTGTAATACAGTCTAAAATGACATATGAACACATGAAACTGCCAGCAGACACAGACCAACCAGTCTATCAAAGTCTGCCTGAGTGTGCAGCTAGTATCCTAGATTACAGCTGCCCCAACCCCCTCCCCCACTGTCCCTTCCATACCTGTCACAGCCCCTGCCACCTGGACCCTCCCTCTTGCTTTGTCCCATTCCTTCTTAAAACTTCCTACTGTCATACATGATGCCACCCCCTCTGGTAGCGCATGCCATTTAGACACCATCCTCTCGGTGAAGTAGTGCCTCCTCATCTCCCTCCTAAATCTTCCACCCTCTTCCACTGTCATATACTGCAGAGATGAGACAGACAGAGTAGCTACTATGTCACAGACAGGGCACCTAACATGCATAAAAGTAAAATATAGCTGCTGCCAGCAACACATGCCTTCCTCCCCTTCTCCTTCTCTCCTTGGCACCACACTGGATCCCCTGATTATTCCCCATTCAGCCATTCAGTCCCCATCCTCAATGGAGTAAACTTGTGCTTTTTTTTTTTTAGATAACTTTTTTTTTCAGATTTTGCTGTGGCTTCACTCAGAGCAAACGTCGATTCCTCCCTCTCCCGAGAATGTTTGCTGCTATCTGTGCACTTACAGAGCAGACAGAGAGCACGGACACCAGCACTGACCAATCAGATTGTCATGTTTGTGTCATGTGCTCCTTTCTAATGTCAGGACCCCGCAGGCTGCCCTTTCATGCCTGTTTCCGACCTCTAACAAGTCCCAGAACACCACAGGCTGCCTGTAATGTCTATTTTAAAATAAATTACGTGTTAGACAACCTGTTATCCATATCAACAGTACCTGCCTTTAAAGTACACTGATATGCTGGGTAGGGTAGTGAATTACCCGAACTACCCTAAATGGGAAAAAAATTTCGATATCCGATCTACCCGCTCCAGCTACCCGATGGGGTAGCCCATCCCTAATGCTAATAGTATTGTTAAAGTGTTTCTGTGTTTGGATCCAGTGATGCAAGTAATTAGTCAGGATCAGAATACAATGGTGGTGAATGCGTTCAGAATTCTGTTAGTTTAGTGCCTACACAATGAAATCAAACTCATAGATGTACTAATCTGTGCATGGCTGTAGTAGTGTGTAATGCCACAAATCAGCAGCAAGGTGCAATGCAGTTTTATTTTGCATTGAGTGATTCACATCACGCTGAAGATGTTCAAATTCAAAATATATTTCAGGTGGTTGTCTCAGAGAAATACAGTTGTGAGCAGTGTCATAGTAGTATTAAAAAAAAGTAATAATCAGACGTGGTAAGGCTCCGCTATTCCTAACACTGTGTCCTTTCGCAAGTTTGATTAACAATGTTGTGACAGAATGACAACTTCAGGCTTGTGGACATTTTTGTAAGAAGAGTGTTAATTTACTCCTTTGTCCTAGGTATCTTGTTATTGTGCTGTACCATTTTGATTCACAGTGCAATAAAATAGATACAGGTATTTTTTAAATTAACTGGTGGGGAATTCTGGATTTTGGTTAGTTGCCTGTGGAGGAATTTCTTGTCTTGGACCAGTAAATAATTCTGGCTATTACATTGGCTGTGTCAAGCATTGAGTTGGATTGAGTGCAGTGACTGTACTGTTGCAGAGAAAAAGCTTCTACCAGGGAATTTGAAAAATGTCTATATGAGTTTCTTAGAGATAAAATGGGACTGACAGTACAAGTCACCTTTGTCACTATGGGATATCCAGAACATCATATTAAAATATAGAGTATTCATTATGAATATGTTTATCAATTATTTTGATTATAGTTGCTAGGTACACATAAAATGTCACTTTTAAATAATGCATTTTGATTTCTAGAAAGCAAGCAAAACAGTGTTTAAAATATTTTTACTTGTAGGGATTTGTGGTTTCATATACAGTTTGAACTATCTTAAGTGAAGGTGCCAAACTGGTATTTGAACCACATTACTGCAATAGTTATTTGGTTAAAAAATTATCATTTTCTTTATTTAAATATGAAACACTTGGTTGCAGAAAAGATTGTATGGCCACTTAAATTATTATACATCTAGTTGCATTTGCATTTAGACATTAACGATGTATATTAGGTAATATACATTGTCAACAATGGGAAAACTGTTAATAAGATTGTATGTTTTAATATAGTATATTTTAATGTATGTATTAGCTAATAATGTGTATAATTGTCATGTCTGATGCACTGGTATAAAGTATGGCTGGACAGAATTAGAAATTTCTGATTTCACAGAATTTTGTGAAATTCTGTTAAATGTAAATATTTTCCAATGTTCCAGACTTATTTAATTGATGATAACTCTGTCAGTATTACAGCTAGAGACCTGACATTTGGCTTGTGTCTTGTATGAAGGGGACCCTACACGATGCCATGTTGCATGTCATTTGAATAAATAGTGGAGAAGTTATAAGGGCTCAAACACTGGTAATTTATTATACATGTGAACATTTCTGAATAAATTTCTATGCTTATAACTTAGCCACTTTTGGAGCTAGATAATTGAAAATGTATATGCATACTTCCCTGAAAGAGTCATAGAAACGTCTGAATAGAGAGTAATTGTGCAAATTGTAAGTTAAGTTAGTTCATTATTTCATGTTTAATTATTTGTTAGATTGTGTGAACATTTTCAAAATGTTTGTAGTTCCATTGCTATTGCAGATATACGCTCAAGATTTGGCATGCATACCAAAGTAAATATGTCCTGCAAAATCTAATTAAGCTGGATAAATGTTGCTTAGTATGTTGAATTGTATTGTGAATACTTTAGAAATTACTAATAGGCAAAATGTGCTCATATTTCATGGATACATAATACATAATGCCACTACAATTCCACTTGTGGAATTTCACTTTCATAAAGTACTTTTCACCACTGAATTACCTTACCTGCACTAGCATCATGATCTTACAATACTCCTCCAACACTCCTCTGACAGTGATGCCCAGCATCATGCTCCATCATGACTAAAAATATCCCGATACTTCTGTCACAGTGGCCCAAGTCACAACTAGTTGTAAGGCTTGAGGCTTGGTGCCACTGTTTTAAAATAGTAAAAATATGCATTGTAATCTACAGTGTTGATAAAGAGTCAGCATGTAGCAATGAACAGAAATAATGCTACACATGCATGTGCTTCCACAAGTCATTTATTCAGTGCACTCTAGTTATCTGGCATATTGCAAGAATTCAGGCCAGTGTATAGTGATTAGTGGTGGGGGAAGTGGCCAAAATTTGCTCGCAAAGTTATTCACAGAGTAATGCAGAATCCTCAAAGAAATCGGCAACGCGAAGCAGAGTACTTCGAGTCATAATGAGGAACGCGAAGTCCATTGAAACCAATAACTTCACGTTATTCCGCCTTCCCCAAACCACTTCTCCACCATTGATTTCAATGTACTTCACATCATTTTGCCTTGTAATTGAGTTCTAAGGTGAATTCTGCACTGAGTCATGGGATTGCAGGTCACATGGGCTCTAGATTGTTCTGCAGAGCCTTAGTTCTGGGTAATGTGTTTGTAGTGGTAGCTGGAGACAGTTTGCTGTCAGAGCTCCACGATTCAAAACCTCTAAAAGCTGTTAAAAAAGCCTTTTTGAGTCATTTTATTTTGCTCAAAATTTAGTACATCGATTGTAGGAAACCCTCCTGTGCTCATATCATTGAGTGCTTATTGTTTGTGTGTGGATTTTGAATGTTAATTTAGAACATTTAGTCTGTATACTGTGAAGTGTGCTTTGGGGGAGGGGTGTATCTGTGGTGTAGGTAGATTAATTGGGAGAAAAAGGCAATCTTTCTGTTCTGGTTATATTTTTCTTATATAATTGTGTTAATGTACATACAGTAATATTTTCAGTAATTCTTGACATTATTTTGCTGATTGTTGTGGTGCAGCAGTATATAATTTCAGTTTGTTAAAAACCTTTGGTTATATTACTAAAGGTTTTCAATTTGCTGCGTAGCTGCCCCCATCCCACTACATGGCCTAGGTATGCCTCCTCTGCCATAGCCACCTGGCTGTCATTCCACTTCGTCAGCACTGAAGGAGTGCACCATTAATTCTGGGAGACTTTGCATTTTTGTTACCCTCTCATTTCACTTCATCAGCACTGGGGAATTTTCTGGACACAAGACAATAGCATTTTGGGGAATGCAAATTAATTCTGGTTACTATGTGAGACCACTGCATGCATGACTGAGCATGCCATTAATTCTGTGAGACTTTGCAGTTCTTGTTACGCTCTCATTTAACTTCATCAGCACTGGGGAATTTTCTGGACACAAGACAGTAGCATTTTGGGGATGCAAATTAATTCTGGTGACTGTGTGTGACCACTGCATTCATGACTGAGTGTGCCATTACATCTGGAAGACTTTGTATTTCTTGTTGTGCTCTCATTTCACTTTGTCAGCACTGGGGAGTTTTCTGGACACAAGACAGTAGCATTTTGGGGATGCACATTTATTCTGATGACTGTGTGTGTGAGGGGCTGCCAATACTGTTGTCACTTCACCTTACTTTGCGTTAAGACAGAATGACAATGCTAGGTAATAATTACAAGGCAAAGTGAGCCTTATGTATTGGCCACTCCACGTAGTGGAGTGACAACACAAAGTGTCCACTTTACATTCACTTTGACGGTGAAATCTAAATTCACTGCATCTCTACGTACCATTAAACCTTTCCACAAGCCCATTGACTTGCAGGTGATAAGGTGTTGTGCATCTCTTCACCACCCCACACTTCTCCCACAAAGACATCATCAGGTCTGACATGACGGTACCCCCTCAATCAGTGATAACCTCCTGTGGAACACGGACATGGGAGAATATACCTAGCAAGGCATCTGCCACTTTGTTTGTCCTAAGTGAGGAGAGAGTGACCGCCTCTGGGTATTGGGTGACATAATCTATCACTGTCAAAAAAACTCCTTCCTGGAGGAGCTTAGGGTGCTCAAAGGTCCCGCAATATCCATTTCTACCTTCTTGAATGGCTCCTTCACATTGGGCAAGGGAATTTGGTTGGCTTGGTTTTACTACCTGCCTTCCCTATTTGTTGGCACCGGTGACAAAACTTGCAATACTCCTTCACCTGCTGGGTGAAGTTGGGCCAGTAGAAATTCTGGGCCAATTGCTGCATGGTGCACACAATTCCCAGATGTCCGGACATGGGGATATCATGAGTGATTTTGAGCAGCCACTCACATTACCCCTCAGGATCGACAAGCTGCCTGCCCATCACCCCTCCCTTTGTCCTTATGTCCTACATATACAACAGCCATTGTCCCAATATACTCTGTGTCTCCCGTCACCTCCCTGTGTCACATCAGATTCTGCACAAGCTTCAGCCTCTCCAAACTTGGATCAGTCCTCTGAGCAGCTGCAAATTTTTCACATTTTCCCAAAGCATGGGACATGTCCCCCTCAGTTCCTAAAATGTGGTCCATAGCTCTAACATCAGGGCATTTAGGGTCACTGCCATCCCTAACCTTCTGACCATTGGATACCCTTCCCTCCTCAGAGTAACCTTCTGTAGCTGTTTTGTGAAATGCTACATGAGGAAGTCCTACCTCCCTTTCACTTCTCTCCATGTCAGGAGACACAGGCTGGGGAACCAGCCTCCCATTGTTTTCCACAGGGGCCTCTATGCGGTCCAGGGAACTACAATCAGCCTTTGCCATCTGACTGCGGGTAATCACACACACCATCCCATTCTGGAGATTGTTCCCTATAATCACATCTAGGGTGAGGTTGTCTGCTACTGTCACCTTTAGCACCCCCTCTACTGTCTCACCCCAGTCAAAGAGAACACTAGCAAGTGGCAGAGTTTTTTCCTCCCCAGTGAATCCTCTTACTGTTATACTGGTTAGGTATAAGCTGTTCAGGCTCAACCAGATCTCCTTTTACTAAGGTAAGAAACACCCCAATATCCCTTAACCCATGGGTCTGCTCCATATTTACAGTAACCGGGTGTATGTGTTCCCTCATGTTTATAGGCATGCTTTCAGGGATACACATGCACCCAATTCTGTTCAAGCACTACTTTGGCCACTCTGTGCCTTTTTAGGACCCTGTCTAGCAAGATGCCCTGGCTGTTTTCAAAACCAATAATCATTATTTCTGTTATCCGATAAATCCTTTTTTTTGTAACCTGGGGTTTCCCCCTTTCTGTGGAGGCAGTGAGGGTTTTAGCTGCCCTGAAGGAGTGCTTTTCCCTTCTGTGCTGCCACAGATGCCCCACTCCCTTTCAGAGCAGGCCTGCTCCTGTCATAGAGATCTGAGAGTTCTGCAATCTGCTGCGCTGTTTTGGGGTCTCAGTCCTCTAACCAGGTGTTTAGCTGTTAGGCAAGCCCAAAAGAATTGCTCCAGAAGTACAACCTTCTTAATTTTCTCTACAGTGTTTGCTTCGTCTTCCTCCCACCAACGTTTCAAAACTGACATTGCTTTTTGGCGAGTTCTCATAGCTCATGTCAGGGCTCCTCCAGAGCTTACAGAACTTAACCCTATATGCTTCAGGCATTAAATCATACTTTTTGAGCAATGCAGTTGTATGTTTCTCATAATTATTATTACTGTCCTGATTGTCCATTTGGCCTAGTGTTTCATACCCTTTCCCAGTAAGCAGCAGAAATAGCTAAAATCTCCAGGACTCCTTGGGTATTTTAGCTTGGATAGAGATCTTTTCAAACAAATTTAAAAATGCATCCATATCCTCCCCCTCTTTAAATTCAGCTATTAATTTAGAATTTAACTTGTACCCAAGTCTTGGAGTTCCAGGTTCACCCCTGCCACTTGCCTTCTCTGGTGCTGGTAGTTGGAGTCTTAGCTTTGCCAGTTTGAATTCCCTCTGGCACTCTCTTTCCTCTCTCTCAGCCTCTTTCTGACACTGGTTTTCTTTTTCTTGCAACTCCAGCTCCATCTGGAACTTCCTCTGCTCGAATTCCAGCTCCAATCTCCTCAACTCTAGCTGCAGCCTGATCCCTTCTGGCTTCAGCATTGTAGTGTCTCTCATTTGGTGCTGTGGCTCTGGGTTCCCTGTGGTCTTGCTGTCCTCCTCCCAGGGACTGGACTCTGTGATGTCCCTTGGCACCCCCATGCCCAAGGTCTGGTCCCTTTCAGTCACTGGCTGTGACTCGATGTCCTGTGCAGTCACTTGCTCATCAGCTGCTACAAGAGCCCCCATGAGGTGCTTTTTGGTTCACCCCCTGCACCAGACTCCTATTTCCTGACACAACTGCTTCAGGTAGTCTGCAGTGTATTCACTGAGATGTAAGCTGTCTTCTTTCCTAACTCTGGCTACACTAGCTTGCACCTGAGAAAAAGAAAAACAGGTAGGGAACTTTATACTGTAACCAAATTATATATTTCTTTTTTTAAATCTCTGCCTTGATTGTGTGTGGACTGTTTACAGTTTGTCAATCTGATACACTGAGCTCAAATCCACTGTTATGCCTGTGCCACCAATATCTTGAATAGTAACAGTATGCAACCAGATCTCTCGTAGTCCAATGCTGCACACCAGATCTGTCACAAACCCACTCCTGGGGGTCAGGCCCACTGAGCTCACAGTGCCCACCCTTACATGCAATCCATGACTGCAGGGAACAGGGATACCCTCCTCATCCTTTAGAATGCTCACAAGGTCATGACTGCACCTCTGCCATGAGGATCTTGGGTGTCCTGCTCTGGATAAGGGCACAATACTCTCTTGTGGCAAAATATGAACCTTTCCTTGGCTGCTACACAAAGGAGGAAGACCCAGGCTTCACACTCTCTTTGGGGGTAGCAGCGTAGCACGTGATTTGACCTTCTCCCAACAGGATGTGTAACAGCACGTTCAAATCTTTGTAGACTCTGATATTCTCCCTATCCTTCCAGATGTCACTTTACAGACCCTTTTTCCAATTTTGTTGCTTATGGTGGCCTCTTTGGCAATAGCAGTTTTTACAGATTATTAATAAACCTTCTACAGTCCCACATACAATATAAGGAATCTCACGCTGGCAGAATTTCTTTAGGAAAACAAAGGTTTTTACTAAAATAATTAAATAAAAGCAGTTACAACTAAAATAGAACATACGCTAATTTAGGTTGCAGTATAAGAATCAAAATGGAAAAATATACAAAAAAAATGCACTAAAACATGTTAGCTAAGTCTACCTTAGGTATGGAATTTCAAAGTCCAGAAAATCACTAGTTTTCAAAATATTTCAGTCTTTCTGTAGCAGCCTTTGTTTCTTAGGCAGTCTCTGTGCTGACAGATGTTCTCTGTGATCAGGAGAGAGGATCCAAACAAATTGTATGAGTCCAAAATACTCTGGGCTGGGCTATTTATATCTGTCTGAAATTGTGCAGTGTCATCACTTTCTAGCTCAGAGCAACTACTCCATTTGGCCAGGAGATATCTCTTTTAGTCCAGAAAGATGGCACTGTTGTGCTGTTTCTAAAATTTCCAAGCATATTAAAAATCAGATTCTGAGACCTATAATTAGCCTGGACATGACATTTCAGAGTTAAGCCCGTTGAAGTCCCCTGTAGACCATTGGCACCCATAAGATAAAATTCACACAGAGTTCTCAAGGAAGCATATTCCTCTCCTGTTACCTCATAAAATGTAGCATACTATAACAGCTTCCTTAGATCAAAGCATTCTGCTCCTTAGTGCATGATTTTATGACATACAAATGGATTTTGTCATATCCCTGAAAAAAAAAACTTGGAATGCAATTCAGTTTATGGCAAACAGCTGCCTTCAGGTCAAAAGAAGGTCAAGCCTTTTTTTTTAAATCTAGTCTTTTCCCTAGGTGTCTTTGTGCTGACACTGGCATGTCTTTTGCCCTGTACATATACACAAGATTACATAAAAAAATAATACATATTCACAGAATTATATCTCCAAATGAAGACTAGGAACTGGGCAGCTCACCACAATAGGGGCTTATAATTCTGCAGTTAATACAATTGTGAAATTTAACTAAATTTCAAACATTTGTAGGCTTATAACTCAGTCACCTTAAAGGCAGAAATCTAGAACTTGATACACTTCTGCATGGATCTTGGCAACGTAAGCATACCAAATTTAGTGCAACACGGAACAACTCTTTTTTATTAGACAAAACTAACTGACATCCAAATGTTGGCACAATTTCACACAATTTTCATGGAAATGTTGCAAAATTTCACAGAAGTGAAATTGAAATTTTGTCAGGCTTTTGCTAGTGGAAGAAAAATTTTACCCAGCCCTACTATAAAGTCATTAATTATTTAGTCTGTAAGTTCATTTTAAAATAAATACTGTTTTTAGATGTTAGATGCAATATTTATTTAATGTATTTATTTATTATATCGGAATTACAATCCTTGAGTGAGGGACTCATTTTCAAAGGCTCCTCATCATACACATACAGGATGGGGGCATGGATACAGACAGTGAGTGGAGTAACAGACTTCAGTGTGTGTACATACATTATTTGCCTCAAATGCAATTTGTAATAATAACAGCGAGAAAAGGACAATCTTCAAATATACAAGGATATATACAATGTGGGTAATTGTTTAGCATTTAAAAGGCCTATACATGTTGTAGCTAAGTAAGGAGCACCCAGAATT